>OV651827.1:20688695-22083695 GCA_927349885.1 Psylliodes chrysocephalus | reverse complement strand
TATTTGTACTTTTTATTTGATCTATAGTTATTATTTTAAAAAAAATTCGCTAGTTTGTTCTTGGAAATATATAATAAACTTTTTCTTACATACCTGCCAAAATTGTGTATATTTAAAGTTTTACACATATATCTTTCATTTTATTACAAGCTTTGTGACTTTAGTTCAGCATTTTAATCACACAATTGTTTAAAACTTTTAATTACTTTATCATAGTCATCTTGTGCTTCTGTTTATTACTAAACTCGATTGGTTTTTGTTTGTCGATCATTATTTTCGGTATTAATCCTACCATGACCTTGTGGTACACAGAATTTTCTTGAATAATTAATGTATAAGAAGATTTTATTACTTTTTTTATACGCCAATTTAAATAAAATAGTGATCGACCTATACGCAGGTTCAAGTTCAATAAAATTGATTCACAACCTTTAACAGGTTTATTGTCATATATATAACTTCTTTAATATACATGGGACATATTTTGTCAGAATGGCAGTAGTTTATTTATCACAAAGATGTATCTTTCTACATGATTTTTCATAAATTTCTTTGGAGAACTCCACATCTTATCAGTAACCACATGTTTTCTTCAATTTAAAAAGGTTTAGAAAAATATTGTATGGGTTTATTATCCAATGAGGAATTTGTAAATTTAAGAGATCCTCAAACCTCTTAGCAAAATCCTTGTGTAATGCGTCCAAGTAAGTGACATATCATAAAATTACATCGTCTTGAATCATTTCTGGTAATTTTGACAAATGTGGAAACTGTGAATATTTTTTTCTGCTTAAATTTTGTTTACATAGGATAATTTAACCTACAATAGATTTTGTTTCAATCAATTTGAGATCGTGCACATTAACTTTGTTAAATATACCAAAGATACACTAAGAAAAAAGCATGTCGGTTGTATATATATAAAGACACAATGGTGTGTATACAAAATATTATATCTGATAACAATTTTTATATTGTAATTGATGAAACCACCGATTATCGTGGAAGATGTATTGCACATTTATTAATTGGAGTTCTACATGAACATAAACCAGGAAAACCACACCTCATATAATCCAAGAACCTTGAAAAAACAATTTAACTGTTATTAGATTTGTACAGGATTTACTGACTTACTTTTTTACCAGATCTTGTCCCTTATATGATTAAAGTGGAACAAAATTAAAAAAAAAATTCATAAGCACCTTATCCATGTAACGTGTGTGGCTCACAGTATTAATGGAGTTGTAAAATGTATTAGATCTCAGTTTCCAATCGTTAATAATTTGATAAGTAACATTTAAAATTTTTTTCTTAAATCTCCATTAAGAATCCATTTTTATAATCTTCCAGATATCCCACTATCGCCAAAACTAATAATAACCCGGTGGGACACATGGCTTAATGCAGTCATTCTTCTTCAGATACCTACTCTTTCAGAGTCTAAAGAGTAGAAAGGTAGAAAACTATTTAGAAACAGTAACCGTTAGGGCTAGTAGTAGTCGATCTAATTCATCATTTCAAAGTAAAATACTCCTACCAAAAATTGAATTTACGAAATTTGGAGGAGATGTTCAAAATTGGCTACTTTTTGGAGCTAATTTCGTAGGATTCACGAATATGAAGAATAAGAAATCGAACACAAATTTTTCTATCTGAGGCAAGATAAATTGTCGAGAGTTATCCTCTTACAAGAGAAAATTATTTCAAGGCTATTGAAAGTCTAAAATTACGTTTTGGTCGGGAAGACATAATTATAAAAGTTCACGTTAGAGAGCTTCTGAAATTAGTTTTAAATAATCATAATATTAAGTCTAGATTAAGTGATTTGTATAATAAAATTAAAACTCAACTTATTTCTCTAGAATCTTCTTCGAGTTTGGCAACGAAGTTCATTTTTCTGTGCTACTGATTCTATGAAAAAACGACTTGACCAAATGATGAAATTTATAAAAGGAGAAGTAGAAAATAAAGAAAGAATATCACTTGCAACTGAAGGATTCACTAATTCTAAACAAAAAAATCTTCTATATCTTCTTCTAATTTAGTACCTACTGCAGTTACATTAGTTAACACAAAGTCATTAAAATGCGTTTTCTGTAAAAAAGAACACATCTGTGTAGTTATTTATTGTTTCGGCCTTTACTTGATGAAAATCCATTTAATTTTGAAAGAGTAAAACCAAATTTGGTAGATTTTCACACTTTTATTTTAAAAATAAAAATTTTTAAAAAAACACTTACATGACATATGTTTCGAAGTACAACTTCTTTTTCAAATGTGACTATTTACAATTCGGTATCCAATATATATACGAAATAATTTAACAAAACAAAGTACTTAAGAAAACATCAATAACATTACAAAATAAACTAACTATTTAAAGTGAATAAGGGTACTTAGGTAATTATAATATCCATCAGATAACAATAAGATAGCCCATTACCGGGATTATCTCACAGAAAACTGGGAAAGAGATTTAATAAGGGTGAATTATTAATATCTAATTGATCATTTAGTAAGTTATCTGAATTTTTAAATCTATTTATTTCAAGTGTTTCTAAATGGTTTAATTTAAGGCTCTTATTTTCTACATGTAAAATTTCAAAGTTGTCTGTAAAAGAATGATTTTCAGCTAAAATATGATTTGAGTAAGTAGAATTATTTTTGTTTTTTGTATAGCTATTATAATGTTCGGAATAGCGTTTTTTGAAAGTACGGCCTGTTTGACCAATATACAATTTTGGACAACTACCACAATTTAATTTATATACCCCCGATTTTTTATTAGGATTAATTTTACCCTTATTGTTTTTAATATACTTCCCAAGCGTATTATTGGTTTTAAAAGCTACGTTAATATTTTGGTTTTTTAAATATGATGATACCTTTTCACTAGGAGCTCCTATATATGTAAGACTCTTATATCTGCAATTTGGATCTTTAATTATGGGATAAACTTGTTGAATAGCCTGTTTAAAAAGTTTTTTCTCTAAAATGTTGTCTACTAACTTTGAATTAAAATTATTATTTACTGCGATTTGTTTAATGATATTTAATTCTTTTGTGAAGTTCTCTTTGGTAAGGGGAATATTAACTAATCTATGGATCATACTGTTGTATGCTGCCAGCTTTTGTTTAAATGGATGAGATGAACTATTATTTATTGTAATATCCCTATGTGATGGCTTATGAAATATCCCAAAACTATGGCCTTTATTATTTTTAATAATATTTAAGACTAAAAAATTAATTGAATTATCCTTCTCTGTTTCCATAGTAAATTTAATATTAGGGTGTATAGTATTGATAAAAACTAATAAAGAATTTAACTGTCTACTAGTACCAGTAAAAGTAGTCAATATATCATCAACATATCTATGCCAATACAGACAATGTTTACTTAAATTATTGCTATGAATTTTATTTTCTATATTATCCATTAATATTTCTGCAAGCAACGGGCTTAATGGGTTCCCCATAATAAGACCTTCATTTGCTGAGTAGATGTTATTTTGAAATTGAAAATAATTTTGTTTTAGGCAAATGTTTAACAAATTTAGGATTTCTTCTTTGATTATAATATTGACTTGATTACGATCTAATAAGTTTTCTACTAGCTTAACTGTTTCTTTAGGAGGTATACTAGGAAATAAGTTTGTTACATCGAACGATACTAATTTTGTGTTACTAGGTAATTTAATGTTTTTTAATTTTTCTGTTAATTCATAAGAATTTTTTATACTATACTTTGAATTGAATTTGCAGTTTTCTTGTATAAGTTTAATTAATGTGTGTGAAAGTTTAACTGATGGAGCCGTGACAAATGACACAACTGGTCTAATAGGATAGTTCTCTTTGTGTAATTTTATTAAAGAATAAAGTTGTGGTGGTTGAGGGTTCATTTGTATTAGTTTGAATTTTTCTCTAGGATCAAAAATTGCTGTTGAATCCTGAATATTACGTTTTAGTTCTTTTTGATATTTATCTGTTGGATCAAATTTGAGTATGCTATAATTATTGCTTGCTTGTAAAAATGAAAGAGTTTTGTCAATATAATCTATATTATTAATAGCAATTACTGTATTTCCCTTATCGGCACGAGTGAAAATGATATCATCCTGTTTTGTTTTATCCTTTATAGTTTTAATTAACTTACTGTCTTGATTTGAATTGTTATTACGTAAAAATTGTATTTTAATTATATTTGCAGTATGATATTTGTGAGACAAAGTATTATATGAATCTTTTAAAGAAATTTCTGTTTCTATTCCCAAAATTTGCTTTAAAAGATTCATATAATACTTTGTCTCACAAATATCATACTGCAAATATAATTAAAACACAATTTTTACGTAATAACAATTCAAATCAAGACAGTAAGTTAATTAAAACTATAAAGGATAAAACAAAACAGCATAAAAGAGCTCTTAATAATATTAAGAGGTCGCGAATGGCAGATTTCTATTTCCCATTTAAATAACACGAAATTTTTTTTTAATTTTGGAATTTTGTAACTCTGAAGCGGTTGAATGGATTATCAAACCAAAAATTATTCTTATAGGAAATTTGACGCTCTACAAAAAAGTCTTTGGAAATTTTTTGATTATCCTAGCCATGTAAAAGTGATTCGAGGTCAAAGTTAAAATTACAATAAAATTCCATTTTTTTTTTCATCTATTTATTAATATTAATAATTTTTTTCAAAATTTTGCTTCTTGTGGTCACTTTTTCCATAGTTACATTTATAAATAGTTAAGGACATCAGTTATGAATTATCAGTTTTAGATTTACAATCAATAGTATTCTTAAACCCAGACTATGTTAAGTTTTTTTTATTACAGTCCGGGAAACGACGACGATGTTCTTTAACCACTTGCAAAAGATACTGTAATTGTTCTTAGTTCTTGGTTAAACAGTTGTTGTAATCTTCAATTAAAGCGATACCACGTTCTGCTACATCATTAACTACAGAAAGTTGTTTAAAAAAAATTTAAATTCTCTTTATAACTTTCATTGTTAGGCCACAGTGATACATCTACTTCTAGAAAATCACATGGTAAATCAAACGTTTCGAAAAGTTTGAGTGAATTTTTCGAAACAAATGCACTCAAATCTTTGTTTGAAAATGACATTAAATCAAGTTCTCTAGCGACGTATCGTTTCTCTCTGATAATGTTACTCTGCTCATTTTGACTGATCGCTCTACACATTTTTCTTTTCATTTCATCTGAGACATTGTTATCAAATAATGCGAGTGCTGCTAGTTCTTCATCCAAGTACCATAGATGAGCACTTAATTGTTTTAAATCTTTCTGTAGCACTGGCAATTGAATTTCTGGGCAAGAAAGTAACTTCTTTAACAGTTGCAGATCATTATTCGGCGCTTGGATTGCCACAGAACAAGTAAACCATACTTTGACGTAAATTAAAATAATAAAAGTACATATTTGACGCAAGCTATCAATTTCTCGTTTAGAAAGTGAAAATTTATTTCTGAACATGAAGATTTTTAAGCTGTAAATCGCTTTAGCCATCCATCGTGCATGATGCATTGCTCCTGGGCATTTAAAACTTGCTGTACCTTCTGGGAGACCATCAAGAAAAATCAATGATAAGTCGAGAAGTTCCTTGTAATCATTTTTTGGCTGAGCAACCTGTTTAATAAAAAATTCGTTAATTAAAATCTTCAAACGCAAATTTTCAACTGTTTCGAGCACAAAATAATAATATACCTTTAATAAATTATTAATTAGGTTAATCAATTCAAGTCTGTTCGTTAAAAAGGTATTTGCAATTAATTCATCTTGCATGCCACTTTGGTACTTCGATTGATCGATTTCGCTCTAAAAATTTTTGAAACTTCCAAAAATTGGAACGTTAGGACCAGAAGTTGTCGGCCAGAAAACTTCAAAAACTCCTTTTAAAATAATTTCAAAAATGTGGTGGCGACAAGGTAACCAAATTAGTTTCCGGTTCAATTTTTTTTCAATCAACGCAGCTGTACCATTTAGTATTCCTATAAATTAAGTGTAAATGTCTGGATTATAGATAAGTCCAATAAATTAGAGCAAAAAAAATAATGTCAACTATTAATTAATTTTCAATCATTTGAATAAGATAACAAAACAAACCATACCAGTATTAACTGCTGGAGTGTCAAAGCACATTGCCTTGATGTTAGAAGTAACTTTCCACTCTTCCAATGTATTTAATATTGCTACAGAATGATTTTCTGCAGTTCCATCAGATATTTTTGGTACACCGAGGAGTTGATTATATGATTGCAATTCTATCTACAGTTTCAGAACCGGCCAAATCAGCTAGAAGCTTGCCATCCCAATGAACAGTGTAACGATCTTCAGCTTTGAACTCATTTTTCAAGTGTTCAGCGATAGTTTTTCTAAACTCTATACTACCTCGTCGAATAGTACTATAGCTTAAGTTTAATGTTTCTATATTTATTCCAATGCTTTGGTAAGCAGCAGCTAGAACAAAAGTAGCATTTTGGTTACTAACGTTTGCTCTATCAAGGGCAGATGCAAGTTCAGGAGTCATATCAATTTTTGGAGGCGGATTGAGCTGACTGAAAGGAGATTCATAGTCAGAAACGATTGCTGATTTCTGACTACCAAATGTTGTTTCTGTATCAGTTGACGATTGGTCACGTACCAGAGCACCACTATCCTGAACTTGATTATCAAATGTAGGCTGATCAATATCTGTGGAAATAATATGTATTAACAAATATTTTTGGTAAAAAAAGAGACATTAGATTAAGCAGAATTCTATTTGAAGTACTAAATGCAATAAATAATTTTTTTCTAGGAAATAAAATGATTAATAACTATTAACATCCATAGTATCTTGATCAAATTTTTTTATGAATTAAGTAACTTCAGTTGATTCGTGAAATAAAAAGTGTCTGGGTAAAAGTTTTTATGACAAAACAATTTATATAAAAGACTTAAAATACTCACCAAATAATCGAAACACATCATAAAATGTGATTCAGAACAAAATATTTTAAAAAAATTGATAATTTCATCGAAATCTGAAAAAAAAGATAGAATTTTTTTGTAACTTTAATTTTGACCTCGAATAACTTCTACATGGTTAAAATAATCAAAAATTTTCCCTAAAGACTTTTTTGTAGAGCGTCAAATTTCCTATAAGAATAATTTTTGGTTTGACAATCCATTCCACCGCTTCAGAGAAAAAAATTCCGTATTATTTAAATGGGAAATAGAAATCTGCGATTCGCGACATATTAATATTAAGGGCTCTCGTTTTCACAGGTATCTTTTAAAACCTTCTCGAAAGTTTTTACATGAGGATTTCGAAAAAAAATTAATTTTTTTTTTTTAATCAGCCTAGTGCCAATTTAGTGATATTTGGAGAAAAATATGGCCATTCAAAAGGCATTTGGTGGCGGAGGTGTCACAGTGTGCGGAGGTATCATAGGAAATGGTAAAACCGAGCTTTTCATTACCAACCAAACCGTTATCTCTACTGTTTATCAGGAGGAAATTTTAAAACCTATTGTTGTTCCAGTCGACCTCACACAGAGCTCGTAGAATCCCAGAGTTTTTGCAGGCACAGAACATCAATAGGATGGACTGGTCTGCAAAGTCTCCGGATCTTAATGTCATCAAACACGTTTGGTCTTATTTAAAACTTAAAGAAAGATCGCGTGATTTACCGTGATTTAAAGAATGGGAGAATATTTCACGAGATTTTATAAATAATCTTGTGGATACTCTACCAAATCGATGTCGGAAAGTAATACGTCAAGCAAAAGAACTAATAAAATATTAATTTCTCTTTTTTTTAATTAATGTACCTAATTCATTTCGGGTAAATTATTACCAAAGATTAGGTATTTAAAGCTAGGACACTTGGCATTTTTCAATTGATATTTGCCGGTTGCTTTCAATGACCTATGTCGCCTATGTCATGTGTCAGTCTGTCTATGTGTCATTTGTCCACTGTCTAATAGGTACGATGTACCGTTAAAATTTAAAATTTTTTAACTGATTTTGGGGTCTATTCTGTAAAAATTCCTTTATATTTAACGGCCTTTAAAAATATTGTCGGCCTTTAAACATATGTTCGTATTTGTTAATTTACTTCTGTCATTATTTAAACAGATTTCTTTAAGATAGTTCTCTAATGTATTTTAAAGATCCGTTTAAATAGTGACCGAATTAAAGAAGAAAATATTTTTAAAGGCCGTTAAATATAAAGGAATTTTTACAGAATAGACCCCAATGTATTTGTAAAATACGAAATATAAGAATGTCTTTTGCTAATTTTCAACACGCCCTTTTTCAAAAAATGTATTCAATGTTTTAACCCATGTATTTTTATTTAATTTTAACTCTGGATAGATATCTATTGAAGGTAATTCTTTCACCTTTACTTCTCGTATTAAATTTTAAACTTTGTTGGACGGCCTGAAAATGACAATGTTTTGTCGAAAGCGCCTAGCCAAATTGTATTAAACATTTATATATACACACTTGAGTACTCAATTCCTCAATTCAACCCAATCATTTAACCACTGAGTGTGTACTTCTTTCCCAGTCTAAACATTATTTAGAAAAATGCCCAATATGTAAATACGAATAAAAGTAAAAAGTTGAAACTAGGACTGTTAAAAGAGAATACGATTCTATACAGTATTTTTAAAATAAAATTAAGTGCCAGACATAAAAAAACCAGTAAACATTTGGAATAAACTACAGAACTACTTTTTTTTAAAATTATTTTGTAAATATTTTCTATAATTCTATTAGAAATATGTTATTTATTTATTTGTCTGTACAAAAACCGCATTTTTTTTATCAGACACGGAACCGTCGCCAACAAACAACATAAACATAGGTATGTCGATTTTTTAATGCCCCATTTTCATTTTTTTATCTAATTAAACGTCCATATCCACCTTGGTGATCTTAATAGTGAAAGCTCAGATGAATCAAATGTTTCAAAATAATCCACTCGATATTATATCCTAAATAAGGGGGGACAGAGACACCGCCTAGGTTCCATATAAATGTTACTGTTTAGATGCCCCATCGAGTTCTTCTACGGTGTTTCAAGAACAAAATGAGGGCATTTCAAGTAAGAACTACATTTTTTGAAAAAAAAAAAAGTTATTGAGTTCTGTGAGTGTGAAAAAGTGGTGATAAAGGAATATTTTTTATTTATTAATAATTGGTCTAGTTTTCTTTTGTAAATATATAAAAATATTGGCAGTAATTGGGGTACAATTGTATATAAAGTATACAGGGTGGTCAGGTTTTAATATTTTTATTTCTATAGGGATTTCCTTAACTTGTAGAAATAAAGGGTTGGTTATATTGGAAAAAAATTGCATTTCTTAGGAATGGTATAGAAAATATAGTAAATTTGAAATATTAGAACTGGTTTAAAAGCTTATGGAGCAATGGGCTTCTGTGAAGTTTCCTAAAGAAATAAAAAAATGATTATAATAATTTTTTTTATCGATAATTTCATATATTTCCGGAAAATCGTATGTAAAACACATTATATTTTTATTTTTAATTTACCTCTAGTACGGGAATAGTCTTCAAATTAATATTACGCTAAAATCGCCTCGATTCAAATAAGCAAATTTTTAATTTTCCATATTTCATATAGGGTGAGTCAAAAAATGAGAGCCCCAATTTGTTGTTTTTAATCAAAATCTGATGTCATCGTGTGAGGGTATCAAATAAAGACTCTTTGAGTATGATTTTAAAAATGAAAGATACGTATACATATACAGTGTGACATCTATTTATGGAAATAAATTATTATTGGCCTTAAAATTAAAATTAAGATGTAATCTGATATCGACAAATTTCATCGCATTGGTAAATATAGTGAGCATAACTTAAATACTAGACTTATTTTAGTTCAAAAAATATTGTTTTTTCTACAAAAAGCTTCTCAGGAATAGTGGTTTTACAATTAAAGAAGATTTGACAAAGTTAAATGTAATTCTGATAAAATCTACAGTTTCTAAATATACAGTATGTCTATTTAAGTTGGAGCCATACGGAAAACTTTTTTATTATTGGTTTTGTGAAAAAATGTATTCCTGATAAAAAGTTCTGCATGGTCCAAAACTTAAAATGCAATCACCAGATATCAATTTATTTAAGCTTTATACGATGTTTGTCTAAAAATATGAATTTTACTCAAGAGTAAAGTACCTTAATGTTTTACAATACAGAAGAATGTTGTGAAGTATAGTTATTTTGAATTAAAAGTTATATTCAAATATGTAATTACAGCCATTTAGCATTAAAATGCATATTTTAATATTACTTTTAAGTCAAAATAACTTTACTTTATAATGTTCTTCTGTATTGTAAAAAATAAAGGTACTTACTCTTGAGTAAAATTCATATTTTTAGACAAACCTCGTATACAGCTTAAATAAATTGATATCTGATGATTGCATTTTAAGTTTTGGACCATGCAGAACTTTTTATCACGAATACATTTTTTCACAAAACCAATAATAAAAAAGTTTTCCGTATGGCTCCAACTTAAGTAGCTGTATATCTTTTAAATCATACGGTGTATGGTTAGTTAACTATATTGATTTTAAAATAGTTTGAAGTCTGTTAATAACACGCCATAAAAATTTGATCAAAACAGCAAACAGGGTCTAACAACTTTTTGACTCGCTCTGTATAAAGTTTGCTAATTTTAGTTTGTTATTAATTTATAAATATTCCTATTGTAGTAGAACTAACAATTCAATTTTCTGAAATTTTTGGTTTACCCTGTATACGTCTATTTTTTGTCCTATATAATCATAATATCCAGTTATTATAAGCGTTAAATGATTTTTTTCTACACCCACATTGGTATTAGCTTATCTACGCACAGACTACAAAACGAATATATTTCATATCCATTCTAGGTAGTAATAACACTGCAAAAAAATTAAATCCACTAATCACAATTCAAATTTTGCACACCCAACTACTATTTTTAAAATTTTAAATAAGTGACAATCCTGTCAAACTAATTGTCAATATATTTTTTAATTAGTAAGATAAAATATACATTAAAATGACCTATTTTTGTGTAGAATCGATATATAATTGTAAATAATAGCATTTCTATTTTTATTTGATCCAAATTTAAAAAAAAAATAAATTTTAATGAAACTATATGAAACAATATAAAACATTTTAATTACGACCATTCACTGTTGGGTTCTAATTAACAGTGCTGTTCCTAAAGTGGCGCTGGGAAACAGTGACAAATCCTACACAGAACACAAGGCTAATGGCCTTAGTAGTCGATGCCGATGACATCAAGTTAAAAAAAAATTATTAAAACGAAAATCAAAAGTGTACTTAGAGGCATAAACATAGTGCTTGAGTTACACGCGAAAAGCCGGGGATCGATTCTCGGCTGGTAACTAATTTGTTTCTTTCTTTTTTATGTATATTTAATTTTAAAAATCAGTAAAATTCATAAATTATTTTAAAATTAGTTATTCTGTCTGAAATATTTTTTAATTTGTAGATTTCCGCTAGTGGGTCACAGAAAAAATATACTGTACAACTATTTTACACTTTAATTAAAAAAATTGCTCACTCTACCCAGTTGTTTTTAAAAAAAAAATGTATTATATTTTTTAAATCACATCATATATAGTAACTTTTAATATTTTTGAATTACACCACAATTTCAACGTATTTACGTCTTCAGTTATCTTTGAAAGGTATAAAAATTCACAAATTTAACGCCCTGTATCTTAAAAACTAGTTATAGGTGTTCATTTTAAATAAAATTAAACAAAAAACTGGGGTAATGCAGTTTAAAATGGGACACACCGTAGATATAGCGTGTTATTTGGAGGTAATACAAATTTGTCAATATTTACAAAGCCAGACCTGTACAAAAAAAATGTATTTAAAGAATATTCGACTGTATGATCAACACACAAAAATACAAAAACAAAAAGTTTTAATTTTTCTAGCTTATATTGTTTTTTTAATTTACTTTTATATTTAATTTTAGATAATTTTAACGATAGCTCTGTTATCAGTTGTCTCCTGTGGAGATGTATCAAAAAAAGACAAAAGGGGTCTCTTAGGACTTGGATATGGCTCTGGAATTGGCCATTTAGGATCAGGCGGTCTAGCCCTTTCATCGGGATATGGTTTGGGAAAGGGGGCGTTAGGTATGTATATATAAACATTTTTATATTCATTATGATCGTAGATTTGAAGTTAATTTTGAAAACTCTCCAAATATTAATAAAATAATGGATTATCAAATAATATTAAAACTCATTTTTCATTATATTAAAATAGTGTCTTCTATTATAGCAGCATCCTTATTACTTTTACTGCTATGTTTAAAATGTACGACCAAAGTTTTTACCATTGAAAATGACTCACTTAAAGTAGACTCAGTTCAGATTTAATTAAACCACTTTAGGTGTAATATGGATTTAAAATAGTAACATACTAATGAGTAAATTGTATATATTTGATATTTTTGAAGGTAACTTTGGACTCTGAATAGCAAGTAATGTAGATAGGGATTCAGACAGATATTTTGAAGTATTTTAAAGATTTATAAACAGCAGTCGCTTTTGCAATAAAGACTGAAATATTAGATGCCAATTTAAAAACTTTTTATAGAGGTAGAAATAACATTCTGTACCAGATGAAGCGTTGAAAACATCTGTGTGAATATTTCGAAAATCAATCACTTTAAGAGTACATAATTAAAAAATTTAAAAAAATTTAAAATTATAGTCCAAATGAAGGTGTTACTTATCTATTCTGTACGCCACTGACAGAGTTTATTTGTTTGATTTTTTGCTGATTTGTATATCTTATGATATGATACCAAAAATGTTTACCAAAGCTATAGTCTATTTTTATGTATGAGAGAGTAATAAAACAGCATTTCTAATACAAAACTTAATACGGTCATTTTTATAGAATAATCTAAATATTTCCTAAAATTGTAATAAATGTACCTGAGCTATTACAAGTTTTGGGTTTTTTATTGGTCCTTTATGTACAGAACAATAGAAGAAGGTTTGGACAGGCCAAAAGCCCTGTGTATTAAAGATTACATAGCCGTATCTTAAGATTATTTTTAATAAGTACCTATTTGCCAATTTTGTTTTATTTTTATTCCAAGAATTTCTTACAGTAATCGAATTATAAGTAGATAAATACCTTCCCAACAAATTTCACCGAAAATGCGATTATAGGTTTTCCATTTAGTAAGGAGGTCCAAGTTGTGTATTCTTGACAGTTTACTAAATGTCGTTTAGTTGCAACTTGCAAGGTGCAGTGTGCATTCTAGTGTGATCATGGAAAATTTGTAAGGGCCGCGTAAACAACAAAAAATCGGTCCTTTAACAGTTAATGAAAAAACATTAATATTTAATTGTTTTAAATCATTTACAGACAAATATTCATGTAAAAGTGTTGATGATACAGTGGAATTAGTTAGTAGTACGCTTGGTGTTGGGAAATCTACGATTTACAGAGTTGTTAAAGAAGAGAAATGTGGCGAGTTTCAAACAGCACGTAAAGCTCCAGGAAAACCAAAATTTCAATTAGAAAACCTTTTGAAAGAAAGACTTTGAAGGAAAGTGCATGCGTTCTTCTTAAGAAAAGAATTTACGACAGTAGACAAAGTTCTTGCCACGGTTCGAGATGATAAGGATTACCCTGAAATGAGTCGAAGCACACTATGGAAACTTTTAAAAGAAATAGGTTTTCTATGGAAAAAGCATTCCAGAAAATATATTTTATTTAGATGAAACATGGATCAACGAGGGACATAAACCAAATAAATTATATGGCAAGATGAAACTGTTACAAGTCGAAGACAGGCTTTTTTAAATAATTTATCTACTGGTTTAAATCCACCATCAGGAAAGTGGCGCAGACTAATAATAGTACACATCGGTAATTCAAACGGTTTTGTTAAATGTTGTTTATTGACTTTTGAATCTACTCGTACCGGTGACTACCATGAGGACATGAATGCTGATGTCTTTAAAGAGTGGTTCGAACATATTATAGATCTTCTTCCTCATAACTGTATAATAGTAATGGATAATGCAAGTTATCACTCGAGACTTATAGAAAAAATGCCCACAACCAAGTGGTTAAAAAAAGATTTACAGAACTGGCTAAATTCAAAGAATATTAAGTTCCATCCCGGTTCTGTGAGAAAAGAACTGTATCATTTGTGTTCCCCTCATAAAGAGAAATTCAAAAAATATGAAATTGATGAAATTGCAAAAAATCGTGGGATGACGGTGGTTAGATCACCACCATATCATTGCGAAGTAAACCCGATTGAACTGATATGGGCACAGATAAAGGGAGAAGTTTCAAGAAAAAATAATTCTTTTAAAACGAGTGATGTTAAACAGTTGTTTTTGGAGGCTGTAAATAATGTGAAGAAGAGAAAATGTGGAAGTTGGACAATATTACTGATGAAATGATCGAGCCACTCATTGTAAATATTGGTTGCGACAGTTCATCTTCTGATTTCGATTCTGATTTGGATTTGTAAGTAAGAAATAGTTTTTATATTAAAATTATTATTTATGAACGTAACGTTGTTTAAAAGTCAAACCTTGTGGAAAAATAAAACATTTTAGAATAAATTGCACTTTTTTACCTTCAGCTGTTTAGAAGATATTAGCAGGTTAATTAGGTGAAAATATAAGTGTATACTCGAGGAATAACTTTAAAAAATATTTTAACTTTCTACTAAAAGAAGTGATACGCCTATGGATTAATAACGCTTTATTATTTTAATACTTTCTCATACATAAAAATAGACTATAGTAATGAAAACATTAGGAAACGAATATTTTATCCACTCGTGACTCGTGACCAAAATATTGGTAATTCACGATAATAGAATATAGGTAAAAAAATTTCAGTATTTTGGAAAGGTATTTTAAACCTAGAAAGGTATTTAAATACCATAATAGGTATAGATAAATATGTTCAACTGCAACAATATAATGTAATTTCAAATACTCAATTATCTTGTGCATTTTGTTATCGAAATTTACTGCATCACCCATTTCTTCGCTATAATGATGTCTTTGTGTTAGTCTAGGCGCTCATTGCAAAATGGTTGATCAATTTTCATAAAAACGTGCAATAGTAATAATATATCTCCAGCCAAAGCAATAACGTTTGCGTTTTGCGTTATAAAAAATTGTTAACAATTTAAAAAATGTGCCACCCATGGTTTTTTTTTTTTTTTTTTTTTTTTGAAAAATGTTCTATCCGATTGATGATTAATAGTTAAATATAATTTTTTATACCAGGCTGCCAAGCATTATCCTTTAGGTTAAGGGTGGCTGATAGACATAGAAGCAAATAAATAGAAAGACTTGTTTTGTTGTTTTTTCAATTAAATTAAAAAAGTAAATTTTTTTTTGAAAAAAGTAAATACTATTTTTCGTATAAAACTTTTTAAAAGACACTGTATATCGTTAACAATAATATCTACATACTCACTGTTGTTACCGACGTGCTTTTTATACATAAAAAAGTTGTTTTTCAAACAAAAATTACTCTTTTTGGAACACACTGTATAATTAAATGTTAACAACAAAGTGTATTCAGACAATATTGTTATAAAATGTGTTCCAAAATGTTTTTACACATAAGAAAAAGTTTTGTTTCTCAAAAAAGTAATACTTTTTGGAACGCGATATATAATAGAATGCAACGTGCTCTTCGAGCACGTTGTTAATACCATAGTGTATTCAGATACTGTTGCTAACGACGTGCTCAATATATTATACAGTTTGTTCCAAAATGTTTTTACACATGAGAAAAAGTTTTGTTTCTCAAAAAAGTAATACTTTTTTTGGAACACGCTGTATAATAGAATGCGACGTACTCTTCGAGCACGTCGTTAACAGCAAAGTGTATTCAGATACGGTTACTAACGACGTGCTCGAAGAGCACGTCGCAATCTTCTATACAGTGTGTTCCAAAATGTTTTACAAAAAAGTAATACTTTTTTTCGAACTCTTCGAGCACGTTGTTAATAACAAAGTGTATTCAGATACTGTTGCTGACGACGTGCTCAAAGAACACGTCGCAATCTATTATACAGTGTGTTCCAAAATGTTTTACACATGAGAAAAAGTTTTGTTTGTTAAAAAATTTTATTTTTTGGAACACAGTGTATAATAGAATGGAACGTGCTCTTCGAACACGTTGTTAATAACAAAGTGTATTCAGATACTGTTGCTAACAATGTGCTCAAAGAGCCCGTCGCAATCTACTATACAGTGTGTCCCAAAAAAAAAGTTCACCATAGAAAAAGTTTTGTTTTTCAAAAAAAAACCTATTTTTGGAACAGACTGTGTAATTAATTGCAACCTACTCTTTTTAACAATAGCTTTCGTTGCAAATATCAAAAATATAAGATCGTACATAAACATTCAATTTACTTCTTCTTTTTTTGGGAAAAGCTACCTTTCTCGCTTTAGCAGAACTGGCTGCTTTTGCAGTTTTTGGTTTAGGTACTTGACATTTTTATCATTGGCCTACCTTTATTTCACTTTTCCACCTCTGTTGGAGCTTTAACTTTGACAGGTGAAGCAATTAATGTGGCAATTTTCGAAACACCGTTCTTTTATCATCTTTTTTTGCTTTTAAAGCTTTCTTTTCTGCTGTCGGAGCTTTCTTTGATTTCTTTGATTAGCTTGAAGTGAAGACCCTTCAGGTTCCTTTATTAGAAACTTCGCGTCCTTTTCAACAGTATGTATTGCTTAAAAACAACATTATAATCATTTTCCACTCCATCAATAACCTTTAACGCAACAGATGATATTTTGCAGCCTGGTATAGAAAAAGAAATTTAATTATTATCATAGAACATTTTCCAAAAACACTGATGGGTGGAGGGTAACACACCTTTTAAATTGTTAACACTTTCTTACAACTTAAAACACAAACGTTATAGGTTGTTACCCAACTTTTCTATAAAAATTTAGTCGTACTAGTGATTGATCCAATATTTTACAGTAAGCTCCTTTACTATATAATATAACGTAATTTTATGTTCGACTGAGGTCAGGCTTCACGTATTATAAAAGCTCGATATTTTATTGCTGCAAGATCGGATTCTGGGTGTATCAGGAAGTTCGTCGGGTTTCAACGTTATTAAATTTAGAGAACTGTTCCATTATACTTCTTTATATGGAAACGTAGAAGAATTATGCAATAATTTTTTAAATTTTTCTGATTTGGGACTCGAAAAAATTGATTTTTCTGACTTGTAACTCAGAAAAAATATATGTTTTGGTACACATCATTAGAAGACACTTAAAACAAACTGTTAGAAAGTGTTTGATAGTAAAAATTATTCAAGTAACAAAAAATGAAGTTATATTTAATTTTATTTGAAGCAAAACAAAAAACATTATTCTGATAGTTAATTAGATGAAAGTAAATAGTACAGAATTAAACCAAACAGAACGAGAAATCAAACTAAACTATTTCAAAAATATATCATCCAAATAAAGCATTAATTTTTTCTATTGTAATTTTTTTTTATTTTAATAGTAAGCTAATTATATACTTTGCTTAAAGTGAAATTAGTTATATTAATAAAGTAGTATATAAATCGAATAAAAATAGTAAATGGGTCCTACTACCGAACCTTGCGGTACTCCAGAAACTATTTTGTTAGTACTGGACTGTTTATTGTCAATAAAAATAGTAAGGGTCCTATTATCGAACCTTCTGATACTATAGATACTATTTCTTTAGCACGAAATTGTTAATTGTTAATAAAAATAGTAAAGGTCCTAATACCGAACCTTGTAATACTTCCGAGACTATTTCATTAGCACTAAACTGTTTATTTTTAAGTTTTACTATCAAATGACGATCATAGGCATAATGGTAATATTTTGAATGATTTATAGTGTTGAATGCGTTTTAACAGTAAGTAGTAAAAGCTTTATGGGAACATGACTGATATAGAGGAGATAATGCTGCATACTATTTTTTCTTTTTTTACTAGTTCTATTTTCAATTGTTTATCTCTATTCGTTTTAACATTTTTCAATTCTTTTTCCCTAGAGTTGGATTTTTCCTTAATAGATGATATTTTCCCAATTTTTTTTCCCAAGAGGTAATTTTCTTTATAGTTTCAATTTGATGTTTAGAATATATTTTTGATTGTATAACATTCAATTTTCTTTGCGATAGTTCTAGCTTTAATTTTTATCACTATTCGTTTTTACATAATGTGCATTTTTCCGAAGATTTTCCTCGAGAGTTGAGTTCCTCTCGAGATTTTTTCCTCGAGAGATAGTTTTCTCTCGAGCCTTTTTTTCTCGAGAGGTGGTTTTCTCTATAGTTTTCAGACATATAATTAATAATTTGGTTATATGCTATTCTTTCTACAATTTTTAATAATCTAATAGGTTTTACCTCAATAAAGCAGTTAAACTATAACATTTAGACAGTAGTATAATAATTATGTAACCAAACTCCAAAAATAACTATTAAAATAAGTAGTACATAAATTTTAATAAGATAAAAGCATAATATCAACATTTGTGGATTAATACCATCTATATCACAAGAATTTGATTTATTTCTATGTAATGTACCAGTGATGACATCTAAACCAACAAAATGCTTCCTGCACATTGCATATTATCACTTTTATGATAACAATATAAGTAATTTTAAACCTTAACATAACTATTAACTTTTAAAATAACAATTTTTTTCCAATTTCACTTTTGCAGGCTTAAGCAGTGATCTAGGCTTAGCAGATATCAGTCTAGGAGGACCAGGCCTTCTCGGAGGAACCCATACTCACACCCATTCAGTCAGCACCATCAACCGAGCTGTTCCCATACCAGTACCTCAACCAATAGCAGTTCCAGTCGACCGTCCAGTACCAGTACCCCATCCGGTACCGGTACCTTACGACGTACCGCGTCCTGTACCTTATCCTGTTCCACAACCTTACCCAGTTACGATAACGAAAACGATACCTGTTGAAGTACCACGTCCAGTAGCGATACCAGTACCGCATGCAGTACCCGTATCTGTACCTCGACCTGTACCAATTTCGGTACCCCACCCAATAGCGGTACCTATATCGGTACCGCAACCCGTAGCTATTAAGGTACCAGCTCCATCGCTGGCTCTATCGAGTTTGGATCTAGGACACGGTGGTTTGGGATCAATAGGATTAAGTTCTAGCTATGTTGGATTAGGACATGGTATTGGTTTAGGAGGATATGGTGGTGGGTTAGGAGGACACGGTCTCGGATTGGGATTAAGTAAAGGGATTGTTTTAGGAAAGGGATGGTAGTTTTTTGTTGTATAATAGTTTGTTAGTGATTAGACCTGCTATTACTGTGTGTATTGTTGTAGTTTTTTTTAAATATACGATTTATTTTTCTGTTTTTGTTTTATTAATGTTACTTAAACCCTCAAAAGTAAGTATTGGGATATTCACTAATTTTATAGTAGTTGTTTGACATTTTTTCAATGATAAATCTAAATATGTTGTTTATTGTTGTCTAATGCTGTCTAGTAAATATTTTTTATTTTTTATTTATTCGTGACACAGACAGTACTAGCCCAAAAAAGTGTCCACCATATTATACAATAATATAGTACAAAATTATACAATAATCATATCATTTACAATAATACCTACTCAAAAATAAAGACTAAAAACTATCAACAGCAGAGATTACATATTAAATTAAGGTCATTGCGGGAACAATGAATCATTTTAATTTTGGTAAAAAATGCAGCTATAATTCTGAAAAGTATCAAAGCATATTGGTACAGGTGTTTTTTGATTGTATTGTCATATTGTCAATATTTGTCATTTTTTAAAAATTCTAAATTGATTCACTGGGTACACGGTGGGGGCAACAGTGATTCGCCATAGGTACACAGTGAATCTTGTTTTAAATAAGTCAAAATTTATAATACACCTTTTAAATAATTTTTTTTTTCGGTATTTTAGCTTATTTTTGTACGGTGGGAATACCTACTTCGACCAAAAAAGATTTGTCGAATCAATAATCACCCTGTAAGGTACAATATTTTAATTATAGTAGTTAAGTATGTATTTTGACTACACAGAATGAGCAAAAAACTTCCAAAAATATTTAAGGGTGATTTATGGTGTCCATTTTAAAGAACTAGGGATTTCTAACTTCAACACCCTGTATCTCAAAATTTAGTCATAGGATACGATTGGGCCCATGGACACTTTTGATGGGGACATCAAGTTATTTAACATATCAAATATTCAGACATTTTGACGGTACTCCCGTTTGCATAAGAAAAGTGCGTGGTCCTTTATAGAAATTCGTAAAAATTCGTAGAAATTCGTAAAAATTCGTAAAATTTCGTAAAATTTCGTAGAAATTCGTAAAAATTCATAAAAATTGATAAAAATTTACAGAAATTCGTAAAAAGGATGGATATTCATAGAAATTCGTAAGAATTCGTTGAAAGTCGCAGAAATTCGTAGAAACTCTAGGAAGTTCGTAAAAATTTGTAGAATTTCGTATTTTTCAAATTATTTTGGAGCAGTGTTAAATAATAATATTAATATAACGAATTTAATCGATCAGATAATTTTTTTACAAATAATTACTCAATAAATTTGAAAATTACAGCATTTTTAAATAAAGAATAAAGATACCTTTCAAATAATGTATCAAATTCAAAATATCGAGGTTTGACTACACTCGTAAAAATTACACCAGACACCTGAATTAAAACAGTTGCAAAAAACTCATGCTGGCTGATAATAATACAGTTAAAACAGAGATAAACATTTTTTTCCACTTGGCTGAGTTGAAAAATAAAGCAGTCCATACACTACGAACACGAAAAATAAATAAATTGTTGAAAAATCCGTAGAAAAACTTCATAGATTACAATGAATGAACAAATTACTCAAATAATAATAGCTAAAATAAAAGAGGGTAATGAAGAACTTAAAAATTCGATTCTGGCTAGTTAGACACGTTTACTGCTTAAAATTAAAGAATTAAACAGCAAAGTAACTTGTCTAGAAAAAGAAAATTCGCATTTAAAAAATAAATTAGAAGTACTGGAGAGAGAAGTAAAACAAAATAATATAGTAATATTTGGCCTAGACAAAAAACCCGAGGAAATAAACATCGAATTCATCTGCAGTGAACTTAGAAACAGATTAGCAATAAATCTGCAAGAATCGGATATCAACAATTATTACTGCCTTGGCAAACACAAAAATTGTCCGTTGAAAATACAATTCGTAACAAAATTAAAAAAAACAAACTATTCTAAGAAACACCAAAAAATTGGTTGGTAGCAAAATAGCCATCTCACAAGATTTAACCAATATACAACGTGAAGAAATCAAGATATTAAGGAAACACTTATCCGGTCAAAAATCTAAAGGAAATAACTGTTTTATTCGAGGAAACAGATTAATAATAGAAGGACAGGAATATACTATAAAAGAGCTAGAGGAAAATACATCAACAAAAGAAGATAACTCACCTGGCACTCCCATACAACAACAAATACTGGAACCTGTGATACAACTAGATCCAAGTGTAACATCTAAGAATAATACTCATAAACCAAGCACCAACAGATCAAATCCAGTAGCTCAACAAAACATTAAAGAAAAAGTACGAACCAATTCAACAAGCAATCAACCAAAGGAAAAATAAGTAAGAATATACGTAATCTCATTAGGTTTAAATTTCTGAACATTATATCTAAGTAATATAATTTAAGTATTCTCATTTAAAATTAACTTTAAAATCCATTTTGTAAATATAAAATTTAAAGCCACATAAAAATAAGTTAAATTCTATGGATCAATACATCTTAGACGTAAATCACAATTTAATTAAAACTGTAGAAACTAATTTAATTGCAGAATTGGACAGTTTGCATATGGAAGCCAAAAACAACAAATGTTTCAGTATTTTCAACCAAAATATTTGTAGCTTGAATAAAAACCTAGATGAACTAAAAATAATTTTGAGTCAACTAACACACGAACACCATTGTCTAGTACTTACAGAAACTTTCAATATTTCTGATATTTCCTTATTTCATATGAACGGATATAACTTATTATATAATGAGGGAGATATAAACAAGAATGATGGAGTAGTTGTGTATTTAAAAGATACATTCGATTTTTCACATAAAATATATACTATTGGCGATGTTAAAGCATTACAAGTAGAAATAACTCTAGGTAAATGTAACAATGTACTTATTACAGCTATTTATAGATCACCAACTACAAATACTGAAGAATTTGTAGACAGTCTAAGTAATTATCTACAACAGGATATTAAAATTGAAATGAAACAGCATATAAAGTATCTAGGTTTAATCATAGATTCACATATTCGGTGGAATGTTCATATAGATAACGTAACTAGAACACTTCGTATGTTGCTCTATAAATTTAAATATCTGAAAAATATATTAAATGCAACTTACCTTAGAATATTATACTTCGCACTAGTTGAATCTCGGCTGCAATATGGGATAATAGCTTGGGGTAGTGCTTGTAAAAGTCACATAAAAAAATTATTAACATTACAAAAAAAAATTTTAAAAATAATATACAATAAAAAAAATACTTATCCTTCCGATGCCCTCTTCAGAGAATCAAGAATCTTAGATGTGCGACAGTTATATGTTTCCAAACTTTTGAACTTTACTTATAAGAACAAAGAAATAATACAGACCATTACTCATAAATACCTAACTCGAAGAAAATTAAAAAAATCATGTAATTACTTACCAGGCTCGAAAAACTATTGGACAACGATCACATACATTTATGGCTTCAAAAATTTATAATTTTTTACCTGATGTATATAAACTATACTTTAAAAAAATTAATTCATCTAGCTTATTCAAGGATTTAATAAAATCATTTCTACTAAATACGAATAGAAATGCTTCACATATCTTATTAGATAATTAAAATATTTACCTAGGTATATACATATACAATACACAAAAATTATAAAGAAGCTCATACATCATTATTTGTTTCTATCTTGGCTCGTATATATAAGCAAAAGTTCATGTGCTGTTTTTATTCCTTTTATAAAGTTTGCAATTGTAAAATATTTTGTGATTTTAAAATATTTGTAATCCTAAAATAGTTTATAATCTCAAATTGACATATTTCGGAATTTTTTTATAAATATGCACAGTAATTCAGCTACTGAATTTATTCCATCTGGCTGTTACACACTGTATGTTACAATGTCATCTGCAAAGCTAATAATTTTACCGATAGTATTCTATAGAAATCATTTAAATGACTCCCAAACATCAACAGCTCCAATACTGTCCTTTGAGGCAAACCTCTCCACTAATTTCTACGAATTTCTACAAATGACTATCCGTAAAAATTCATAGAAATTCAAAAAAATTCGTAAAAATTATTACAAATATACAGAAATTTTTAGAAATTCGAAAAATTCGTAAAGATGCATAAAAATTCGTACCAATTTATAGAAATTCGCAGAAATTTTTAAAAATTCATAGAAATGTATGGATATTTATAGAAATTCGTGTTTTTCACATTATTTTCGAGCACCGTTAAATAATAATAATTATTATTATTAATGTAACGAATTTGATGATTTTTTTATAAACACACTGTATATTACAATGTCATCTGCAGGCTGATAATTTTACTGATAGTATACTGTAAAAATAAATCATTTAAATAGCTTGTCCCTTGAGGCACATTTTTCCACTAATTATACTTTTTTGATTTCTGTTAGCTAAATAACTTTTGAACAGCTTGTACGCGGTACCTGTATAAATATATAATTTGTAGGACGAGTTTTTTAACACAAAAATAACATTTTATTGCTGATTCTGCTCTTATGTCAATACACAATTTCTCAAAATTTTTAAACTTCTGCACAACATAATTGCGCATCTACCTGTATGTGTGAAGATTTTGAACAATGTATATGTAAGTTTCTATTTACTAGAGAATATCAACGATAGAAGCAATGAAAATTATAAATGTACTCTCATTTCCAATTCGGATACTTTCATCCAATCTTGACAAATTTGATAAATATACAGGGTGGTCCACCGGTAACGCCTCGGTCTGTATATCCAAAACTAAACTTTTTTTAAAAAAATCGCTTTTTACAGTGAGATGTATATCAGAAAAGGCAACAATTTAAAAAAAATCAATAATACAGGGTGCTCCAGGAAATTGGAATATATCAAAGTTAGGTTTTTTTAATTGGGACACCCTATATTTTATTGCATTTTTGAAATCTACAAAGAAAGTTAGTGTGACTTTGTTAAGGGGTTGTTATACCTAGAGTCTATCATTTTTGATATATTCATGGATTTTCAAAATTTTGGGGTGTTTAAAAACTGCAAATACATCCTACATTTCTTAATATTTCAAAGTGATTTTTTTAAGGTACATTAAGCGTCTTCTGGGCTGTAACCTCAAATACTTACTGAACAAAAATATCGTATAGGGTGTTTACGAAATAGATATTTATTTTACGTAGATTTAAACACCAAAAACTTCGTTATTTTAAATAGAACACCCAGTATATTTTAACATTATTAGAAATATCTTTCAAAACCCTTTCAAACAATATACATAGGTATTTCCTATACCGATATGTTGTTGTTTTAGAGAATAGTCTAGTTCTTATAATTTATGTAAATAATTCATTAAATTTAGTTAATCAAGGTGTCTGGGCATTAATTGTCAATTTATGTCATTTTAATTTAAACTGTTTCCAATAGGTATTATTTTGTGTTTTGTGCAATGTTATTATTAAAATGAAGCAATATTCTATGCAAGAAATGATGGATATGATTCTCACCATAGGTGAGTGTAATGAAAACTGTTTTTTAGCAACAAGGGTTTATGCCCAAAAGTATCCAGACAGAAATCAACCGGATAAGAGAACTTTTGAAAGAGTTTTAGAACGTTTTCGTACAACAGGCAGTGTTGCATATTCAAAACAAAATGTGAGTAAACCCGTAGTTGATAATGAAGACAACGAATTTCTAGTATTAGGTTCAGTAATGGAGAATCCTCACATTAGCACCAGGGAAATTTCGAGGCAAATGGATATACCTAGAACCAGTGTAATGAGAATTCTCAAGAAACACCGATTCCACCCATACCATATCCAATTTCATCAACATTTATATGGTACTGATTTTCAACGACGCATAGATTTTAGTTTATGGGCGCTAGAACAGGTAGGAGAAAATAGAGACTTTTTCGATTTTGTCTTATTTATAGACGAATCCACTTTCCATAACAATGGCTTAGTAAATCGCAATAATTTCCATTACTATGATACAGAAAATCGGTACCTATTTAGAACTATTGACCGACAAAACAGATGGAGCATGAATGTTTATTGGAGAGAAAGTTATAGGCCCATCATTTTTTAATAGTCATCTAAATGGAAATAATTTTTTGAGATTCCTTCGTTCAGATTTTTGGCTGCTTCTCGAAGATATACCATTAAACGTACGGCAACAAATGTGGCTACAATTAGATGGTGCTCCTTCTCATTTTCCGCGGGACGTGAGAAATTACTTAGACCGGAAATTTCCTAATAAATGGATAGGAAGAGGAGGCACATGCCATTGGCCAACTAGATCACCCTGTTTAACACCCCCAGACTTTTTTTATGGGGTTACATAAAAAGTCTTGTATACAATACCCTAGCAACCACGCCAGAAGATATGAAGGAACGAATTAAGAATGCATTTGCAACTATTACGCCGGATATGCTAAAAACAGTAAGAAATTCGTTTAAACGAAGGATCACAATGTGTATTCAAGAAGACGGTCATCATTTTAAACATCTATTAAATTAATTTATTATCTTGTATTATTTTGTAATTCGTGTTTCAAAAAAAAATATGTAACAATGTTAGTAAAACTATCACAGATAGGTATAGGAAATACCTACATCGTTTGAAAGGGTTTCGAAAGATACTTCAAATAACGTTAAAATATATTTGGTGTTCTATTTAAAATAACGAAGTTTTTAATGTTTAAATCTACGTATAATAAATAGTATTTCGTAAACACCCTATATAATATTTTTGATCAGTAAGTATTTGAGGTTACAGCCCAGAAGACGCTTAATGTACTTTAAAAAAATCAATTTGAAATATTAAGAAATGTAGGATTATTTGCATTTTTTTAAATTTTGAAAATCCTCGAAAATATCAAAAATGATAGATTCTAGGTATAACAACCCCTTAACAAAGTTACACTAATTTTCTTTATAGATTTCAAAAATTCAATAACCTAACTTTGATATATTCCAATTTCCTGGAGCACCCTGTACTATTGAAATTATTTTCAAATTGTTGCCTTTTCTAATATACATCTCACCGTAAAAATCCATTTTTTAAAAAAAGTTTTGTTTTGGATATACAGACCGAGGCGTTACCGGTGGACCACCCTGTATATTAAAAAAATATTCTTGACGTCATAGAATTTTTATTATAAAATGTCCATATCAGTAAATAAAGTATTAATCAGGGAAATAGCATATATTTAACTAATATTTCCTATTCAAGGTGATTTTAAAGGTACGGCTATAGAATGTAGCAAATTAATAGTATGTTTAAGAATACTTTCATTCATGGAAATATAGAGTTTTTTTACGTTAGTACCTGTCTACGATAGTACCTATAGTATATTATGTGCTAGTATCAGGTTATTGATATTTCTTTAACCTTATTTTAAAAACAAATTGCATATAAATTATAATCTATTTATATTTGATGACCACGTATATAACAAAATACAGGATTCTAAATAACTATTGTTTTTTTATTAATAAAACTTTATTTTTTATTTTATATAATATTCGAGTGTCTCAGAATCTATGGTAACATTGCCGCTAATGATTTAGTGATTGAAATGATCAATAATAATTTAAATGTCGAAAAAAATATGAAGTTATACATATAACTACTAAAATTAGAATTTTTTTAACTTTCTGTTGAAGTTATTTTTTATAAATAAAAACCATCTATGTGTAAAAAAAATTGTCTACAAAATAAGATTAACAAATTTTATTCACAGGTATTGAAATATTTTTTCAGCACCATAGACCAGAACCTTTTATCATTATATTACTTAATTTTTGTCATTTTAAAAACTTATTAAAAATAAAACTTACCTATTTAATGCATTTCAAATTTTCGTATAGACCAACTTAGAACCAGCTGTTCGCTACGATAGATTCGCGATTATTCCTTAACAATTTCCAATTTAAAACTTGCCACAACAAACCAATTGATAACAATCAAACCAAATTAATACATAATAATTTTCAGTTTAGCACTACAGTTTAGCAATCTGTCAGATGTTGTTAATGAATCTCTATATTCGGTTGATTCTAAAAAAAAAACACACATTTATCTATCAGGCAATTATGGATCAACTTTATCCAATAAGTGTAATAGTGAAATTTGATAAAAAATTAATATTTGTCTATTTTGGTCATTTTTTACAATGTACGTTTTAAAAGGTTGTTCGTAAAATATTTCAAAACAGTAAACTAGTCAACTATAATTATAGTTTAGATAAAGGGTAGCGAACATGTCACATATTCAAATTAATTTAAATAATGCGTATTTCATTTTTACTTTCCTATCTGTATACAGATAAGGAAAGTAGAGGACTCATGATTTTTTTCGACCTCCAGTTTTTGACGGATTTTACGTTTTGGGGTCCCCTGAATTCGTTTTGATTATTTTCGGGATGACGTCTGTGTGTGTGTGCGTGCGTGTGCGTGTGCGTGTTCGTGTGCGTGTGCGTGTGTGTGTCTGTGTGTGTGTGTCGGTGTATGTGTGTGTGTGTCGGTGTATGTGTGTGTGTGTGTCGGTGTATGTGTGTCTGTGTGTGTGTGTGTGTCTGTGTGTGTGTGTGTGTCTGTGTGTGTGTGTGTGTGTGTGTGTGTGTGTGTGTCTGTGTGTGTGTGTGTGTCTGTGTGTGTGTGTGTGTCTGTGTGTGTGTGTGTCTGTGTGTGTGTGTGTGTGTGTGTGTGTGTGTGTCTGTGTGTGTGTGTGTGTGTGTCTGTGTGTGTGTCTGTGTGTGTGTGTCTGTGTGTGTGTCTGTGTGTGTGTCTGTGTGTGTGTCTGTGTGTGTGTCTGTGTGTGTGTGTGTGTCTGTGTGTATCTGTGTCTGTGTGTCTGTGTGTCTCTGTGTCTGTGTGTGCGTCTGCGCGTCTGTGCGTCTATGCGTCTGTGCGTCTGTGTGTCTATGTGTGTGTGTGTTTGTATCCACCATAACTCATAAACCGATACAAAGAAAAATACCAAATTTTAAACTTAAGCTTTATTCCGGCGTCCAATGAAGTGATTAGATTTTGGGCAGAGTCGGAACATCTGGGGGGGGGGTATTTTATAGGTAGTCATTTTTATATTATATGCAATATATCTGTTATTTACGTTTGGAGAAGAAAATTCTTCAAATAAAAGTTACTTAAAATATTATTGTTAATTTTTTTTTTCATACAAAATTTTACTAAAATGGTCCGTATTCGAGAAATTTGAAAAAATGTGAAGAAGAAGAATCTCAAAAAAATAATTTTTGATATAAAAATATCACATAGCACATTCGATCAATTTTAACTTAAAAAACTTGGGTTTTAAGTTAAATAGATATAAATGCTCAAAATAGTAGTTCAATAACTGAAGACCTGAAAATATGCAAAGCTGTCATTAAGTCAATCCAGATTTCGTTTGTGGCTCAATTCTTAGGTCTTGACGGTTGCTTTCAAGAGCGAAAACTTTTACCAACACATCTTCAAGAGTTCCGGGGGGGCCGGATCCCTTTTACAATTAATTTCATTAATTTTTCTGGTAATTTACACTCACTTTGTAAAGCAAATCTTCTAGAAGTGCCGCTAAAAGCTCTGTATCTAAAGGGCTTTCTATTTTATGTTTGTTTTAACCTAAAAAAAAAAAGAATAACATTAGTAGAAATAATTATATGACAGATATAGCAAAAAAAGACTTACCTCAACCCCAAATCTTCGATATATATTCCACTTTAACTCATTTGTGTTAAATATAGAAAAGAAAAGTAATCATTATTTATTATTGTACTATTCGAACCCAGAATAGTGAATTTTCTTTAAATATACGAAAGAAATATTTAAAAACCGACAATAACGACTCCAAAAACAAAAGCAGACGATTAAGGTGAGCGCGTAGTGCCTCTTTGTGTATTTTTATTATTATGAATCTTCATGTGATAACAAGGGAAAAGGAAAACCTTTAATTTTGTTAGAAAATTATAAGTTTTACAAATATCGTATTTTAAAAAGTACAGATGAAACTTGTTGGTGTTGTGTCACGTAAACTTGTGCAAAATTATACACACTAGGAGATGAAAAAAAAAATAATTTTTTCAAAGAAAAGTGGTGACCATAAGCATGAAATGTTAGATCAAGGTGTATTAAACATACAAAAAGTGAGTAACCAAGTAAAGCGAAAAGACGAAGACTGGATGTGCGACAGACCTGCCAAAATTATACACAGGGAAATAAACTCTCAAAAATAGTAAATATATTCGAAATAACTTTGGAAGAGAAAAACGTAAATTATTCCCCAAATTGCCAAAATCTTCTGCAGACGTTCAAATTACTTTGAATTTATTAGATATAAAAACAATTAAGGACGAACAATTTATATTGGTCAACGATCCCACAGAAGAAATAATTGTTTTTTCTTGTAAAAGCAACATAGAATTTATGTGCTCATACAAAATTTTATATGGATGGAACTTTCGATAATTGTCCAAACTATTTTTTTCAATTATTTTGTTTGCATGTATATGTAAATGATACATATATGTTCCAGTTGTATATTGTTTATTAAACAACAAAATGAGATCAACTCATGAGAAATTGCTTCAAATTTTAATTGATCAATGTAGCGAATTTGGATTCGTTTGGCACCCCGACACCATAGTCGTTGATTTCGAAAAAGGAATACATTCTGCTGTTACAACCATTTTTCCACACACCAAAATTATAAGATGTAGATTCCATTTGGCACACGCTTGGTAAGAACACATTTATTTCAATCTCTAGTGTAACAATTGTTTTTTAAATATCCATTTTTACTTTTCCTCAATTATACGAGGCTTCAATTATACATAGGTATACAATGTGTCCCAAAAAGTTTTATAAAAATGGGAAAAAAGATTATCTTACATTTCATAAAAAAATTATTCTTAATGAAAATCTCTGCATGTTCTAAAATCTAAAATACAACCATCAAATATTAACATTTTTTCAGTCGTATTCACGGTATGGTAGGTATCTTGATTTTTGAAGTTGTAAAAAAAATTGTTTAGAATTAAATTTAAAGTAAACATTTAAAAAATCAAATTAAATAAAACTGAATTTATATATGAACAATTTTACGTATATGTGATAATAATTATTATCAACTTTGATATTTTCAAAAACAAAGATACTGAACTCTTGCTCAATATTCATATTTTTGGACTAACTAGTATACGACTGAAAAATTTCTATATCTGATGTTTATAAATAATTTTTCTACGATTACTATCTAAAGTAGACTTTTCCACATTCAATTATAACTCGAAAATTGACGTTTTCCGTGAATTGTCAGTTTGACATTATTTTCCGCACATAGGCGAAAAGTTACTCTTTGCACACGCCTATTTTCATTAGAAAGGTTGTTATAATAAAGCTAATAGGTATTTTAAAACAAAATTGAAATATTGAAATATTAAAAATAAATGACTCTGTTTTTTACCATCATATTTAACATGCCTTGTTGGTGTAGAGCGTAGCGCGTTTAGTAGTTGTAATTTTTTTATTTTTTTTTATTTGATTCGTTTGTTTGTAAACCTAATTAAAACTTAATACATTGGATGAGCCATCAACTTGCGATTTGCGATGATCTTGTAGGATATTTTTAAGATGTACCTGCTTACTAAGAAATATTTTTTATGTAAATCATAAAATTAATCTTCAAGTAAATAAACAGATTTAAATAAAATTTTGGATATAAATAAAATAAAGAGTGTATTTTGTCACACAAAATCCATTGGTGTACGGTAAATGGGTAGAGTATAATAGTAGAAATAGTTTTTTCTTCATAATAATACAATACGAGGCCTCTACAATACTCATTGGAGAAAGTTAATAGAGGTTTTAATTAGTCAAACTAAATAAATTATATAAAAAATAGAAAGGTCTTTGAGGAAAAGTACCATGTGTACTAACAAAATATTTTTTCTTATAGGTATAGAAAAATACTTCAACTTGGCCTATCAAAAGAATATCGAAATCCTGTCTGTGAAACAGGAAAATGGTTACACCATATATTTGGACTTACATTTTTACATCCAGATGAAGTGGGAGATGCATTTGCTTCTGATTTTGCAGAAGATATGCCTCAAAATGAAAAAGTGGTTCAATTCGCGGACTATTTAATCGAAAATTATATAAGTCAAGACTCAAGTTTTCCCCCTAATATTTGGGCAGAATGTTCTGCAGACATTACTAGAACTACGAACTGTTGTGAAAGTTTTCATTCGAAATTTAAACATTATTGTGTGGCTTATCATCCAAATATACACGTGTTTCTCGAGGCGTTGAAAAAAAATCCAAACACATACCTGTATTAAAATAAATAGTAGCAATAAAAAAGAAAAACGTTTAATAAAAGAAGACGTTTTAAAAAGCCAAAATTTCATTACTGCCAAAATTTCACAATATCAGTGTAAAGAGATTAGCCGCTATGATTTTTTAAAATGTGTAGCATATAAATTTAATATGCATTTAATTAAATAAATATGATGCAACTTCAAAAATTATGTAGTTTTAATTATTACTAACCACTAACGGGAATTCGAGTTAAGGATTAAGGATAAATTTGAACCCTGCCGGGAACTCGTGTGCAGTATTAAGAGACAAAAGTTGAAACGCAGGTAAAAGGTTTTATCACAGCTTATACAATACAGCTAAAACACTCTCTTGGCGGCAACGGTTTGCGTCGATTTCGTCGCGCATCGCTTAAGCTCCGCCTTCGAAGGGAAAAGACGGTTTTGGTGTTCAGAAGCGTACTTAGGTAAGGTGTTGAGTCGTGCGTATAATTTCGTTGATTGTATAATTTCGTGGAGCCTATAATTTCGTTGATTGTATAATTTCGTGGAGCCTATAATTTCGTTGATTTTGTTTGAGTTAAAGGTACTGTTATTATTTTGGTGACTCTTTAGCTATGAGTAGAATGAGTGAAAAAAAAAAAACATCATTCTGTTTGTGCAGTCAAAAGCTGTTTTAATAAGGGTTATACCTGCAAGAAAACATTCTTTAGTTTTCCCAAGGACCCAAACCGATAAGTACCACATTATAAGAAATGTTCATTGTGAAAAATATAATTTATACAGGGTATCCCATTAGTGCGTTATTGTTCATTATTTTGTTGTAGACACGCAAGAAAGTTTTAAATAAAAGTTATATGGATTTGAAAAATACCTACATATTTTAAAAATATCTTTGGATTACAGGGCGTCACGTTTTTGCCTGGCAAATTAAAATGTATGTTTTTTAAATGGAACACCTTGTATTTTATTTTATGATAACATTATTAACACCCTAAATTATTGTAAAGACGAATTGATACAGAAAAATTTTATCAGGTATGTGTGTGGTTACCTTTTAATAAAAGCCTTGCGGATCCACTCCTCTGCGATACCTGTCTTAAATATAACAAAGATCACGTTGAATTAGATGATTTTTCTTTTTATTGCTTTTTAAAGGCATATGATAACGCCAATCCAGATACATTTGGAAATCTGCAACTGTCAAATGATGAATTTGTAGAACTAATATTCAATATTGAAAAGATATTTCAAAATAATTTTGAAGAATTGGCTACAAAAAATAACATTTGTACCACACTTTTAGAATTAATTAACCCAATACCCTTTAGTCATCCATGCTAACGTTTTCCAAAAGAATAACTTATTTTATTGTATGTTTAATCTCAATAACTAAAAAATATACTGACAATTAGTTTGACAGAATTGTCATTTATTTAAAATTTTTAAAATAATAGCAGTCGGTTGATCAAAATATGAACGGTGATTGGCGAATTTATTTTTTTTTTGCAGTGTTCTCATTACCTAGAATGGATATGAAATATATTCGTTCAATTGAAGGCAATAGCATACTTTTTCGTTTTGTAATCTGTGCATGGATATTAGCCAATCTATGCACATACTACAAAACGAAAAAGTATGTTATTGCGTTCAACTACGAATATATTTCATATCCATTTTAGGTAGTGAGAACACTTTAACAAAATTAAATCTTCAAATCACAGTTCATATTTTGGTCACCCAACTCCTATTATTTAATTTTTTTTAAATAAGTGACAATTCTGTTAAACTAATTGTCAATATATATTTTAGTTATTGATATTAAATATACATTAAAATTTTTGTGTAGACTCGATAAATAATAGCATTTTTGTTTAAAAAAAAAAAAATTTTAATCAAACTACATGATACTAATTTAATTACGAGTATTAAAACTAAAGTCCTGAAAGTTTCGGTGAAGATGAGGATAGAGCATCTGCCTTCCACGCGAAAAGCCCGGGATCGAATCTAGGCCGAGGACTAATTAATTTTTCATGTTAATTTTATTTTATAAATTAGTCAACTTCGTAAATTATTTTAAAATTAGTTATTTTGTCTAAATAACCTAAAATAATTTTTTAAATTTGTAGATTTTCGTTAGTGGGTCGTAGAAAAAATATACTGACCATATCGAGTGGATTGTTCATATCACAATCAGACGATTGAGTACTCCGCATACGACGTCGTGCTTAAACTTCGTCTTTGTGTGATATTGCTATCATATCCACCCTTGTTGAACAAACTATAATTTATTTGTTTTCTTGGTTTAAACCAAAACTTAAGTTTTACATCAGAAATAGGAACTAAATTAATTTACTTTTCAAGTTTTCTTATAAAAATCGATATTACTTTCTCCAAGTACAAATTTAGTACCTACCTAAAATAAGTACTAATTATGTAATATCGTGTAATATTGTAATTCTAATTTCACATTACTATAAAGTTTCAAAATTCCCTACTTCGGTATGGTCAGATAAAAATTGAATATATTATATTAATAAAAACTGTCAAAGTATTACTTCTACAAATCTGTATTTCAATTAATAAGAATACATCTAAATATAACCAATATTGTTAAAATAAAAGCACAAATTCTTTATAATTCCAAAATACCATAGAGTTCCCAGACCTCAGTCGAAGCATTCGTTTATCTAGGTATAAACCCTTTGCGCGAAGAGTAACACTTGCTAGAGACACGGGGTACCACTTGATTTGCATCCACGAGCGTGACACAATTCTTTAACAATTGAAGCCCTTGGTGTAAAAAGGATCCAAGCCACAATTTGTCGTGAAGTGACTGTTTTAGCTCAAAACATTTGTTAACGAGAATTTTACTAGCCACATACAAATTATTTTACCTCTAATCCGAAAGATGTGCTATTTTTCGTAATATTTATATTTAAATAATGTTTCTAATTATATTTGACAGATTTAAAACAAATTAAAACTTTAATTTCCCAAAACTTACTTAATATGGCATGTAACCAACCTTATTACGCCAAGGTTTTCAATTTTTTTAATAATAAAAAAATTGTTTAATCCGGGCCCGACTTTTCCCTCGAATCTAACAGATATAGCACCATTCCGTCTTGCTTGGTTCTCGACCGCCAGATCAAAGACGCCGACACGGAGTTGTGGAGCTGTATTGTATAAGCTGTGACAATATCTTATGAACTGTGACTTTAACAAAATATCCAAACACTAGCATGTATATTTTGTCAAGGTCACGGTTCGTAAGATTTTGTACAAGCCCTACCTTATACCTTCGCGATCAAGGCAATCGCCCCTCTGATGCGTTTTTGTAGCTTAATTATCTATTTGTTTTTTATAAAGTTTGTGCCGTTTGCTTTTGGCTGCAAAAGTATGTAGAAGGGTCTGCTCGCATTTTTATAGCTTATAGGAAACAGTAAATACATATACACAATTGGTAGGCGGTGTCTCCTTCCCAAATTCAACAAGGTAAAATTAAAAATGGTTAAACGACGATACTCCACACAATAAAGTAGCGTTGCTGGAGTTACGAAGGCTCACAAACATTTGAAAGCCGTTTTAAAAAAACGTATCACTTGTAGCTCCCCCTGACTACTTATAATTATAAAACAAAACTGATCTAATAACCTGCAATGAGGGAATGCCTACATAAAGCCAAAAACCGTATCAAAATCGGCCCAACTGTTTCAGAGAAACACATGCTGCAAAGCGCCCTGGTGACCTATAACCGTAAACCATGCCTAAGAGCCTGCAGAGAAGTGATACCAGTGATACCTATGCAATGAAAAAACCTAATCGAAATCGGTCCAGGAGTTTTTGAAGAAAATGCTTACATACATACACACTAAAAACAAACAATTTCCGTCGTAAAGATATGAAGTTATGACCAGTTTTGTTGTATAAGTGTATATTTGGATTAAAAATTTCTAATATTTATTATCGTATACATGGCACTGAGTTCGGCCCTGAAATGTCCCCCAAAAATCCGACCTCCATAAAAGTGATTAGATATTTTTACTTAAAAATAATGTCAAATGCTATAAAATTGTTTTTAATTTGTTGTAGAAAACATTTAAATTTTAAATTTTTATAATATTTATGGGATATTTTTTTGAATCTTTATTTTTATACTCACTTTCGATTTTGCCAAGATATATCTATATTCCTAGAAGCATTTATTCCCTATGCTCAGCTTTCCGTGTGATATATTCCTTTTTAAAATAACTTTATAGCACACACCCGTTGTTCACAAAGTCACCACTCGAAAATTGCTGGCTGGCAAATATGTTAAGCACATTTTTACACTTCCTTTCGCAGCACTATTTCCGTGAAAACTCGCTGGGATTATCACAGTTTTTTTTGGCGTCATAATATGTCCTTTATACATCTATTACACAAACAGGTGCAACTATATGGAAATAATTCTAAGTTAAAATAGTAACAAATCTCATGATGTCTATTTTAGGATATTACAATAATCTCATTAAATTTTGGCACTGATTATGAAAGTTAACGCTGGTTATTCTATTTTTATTTATTTTTTTTTACTTTATCATAATGCGTGCACGTGCGGTGTATTAAAAAGAAATTAAGACTATACAGGATGGTCATTTTTTAAGTGAAATAAATTGATGTTTCGCTAAATATCGGTTAAAATAAAGTTAGTTGAATGGGAAAAAGGTTAGAAATTAAAAACTTGCTTCTTTAAAGGGGTGTAGCCCATCTCGGCACACTTAATTACGGTCAATTTTATGACACATTGTCGGTCCTTTTGTAATGACCCATCTCGGCACACAGAACTCACAGGTAATAGAAAGGGTGTATCCCATATCGGCACACTATACTACGGTCAATTTTATACCTTATCAAAGATACAACTATAGTCTATTTTTATGTATGAGAGAAAATTTCTATAATTTATGTCTAACTACTGATTGGAATGGTTTTTCTGAAGATATTGACTCTAAATTTTTAGACTTCTTAAATAAAATAATTATGTGTTTCAATACAGCTTTCCCCCTTCGCCCCATTAAAACTAAATGTCATAAATCTTGGACAACTAAAGGAATAAGAACATCATCTAAAAATATGAGGTCACTCATGTATATTAAAAAGTATACAGATAATCCCCTAATATTAAACTATATCAACAACTACAGAATATTGTATCGGAAAATCACCAAATCTGCTAAGAAAAACTATTACAAAAATCGCATCGCAAGAGCTAAAAACTCCTCCAAAGAAACCTGGTCTATAATAAATGACTTAAGGAATAAAACCCGTTCTTCAAACAGTGTAAATCCTAGCCCAGATGAACTAAACAATTATTTCGTAAATGTAAGTAAAAATATCAAATCTAACATAGCTCTGAGTCAGGATGCTCTCTCCTTCTTCCTACCTACTAAAAGGATCACTGAAAGTTTCTTCCTAAGACCAGTAGACAAGCATGAACTAGTGCAAACCATAAACAACATCCAAAATAAATTTTCCTGTGGAATTGATGGCCTGTCCACCAAAATATTTCTAAATATACCGGATGTAGTAATCAACATTTTAACTTCACTGATTAATGAATCCTTTGAAATTGGTCTCTTTCCTAACTGTCTAAAAACAGCTATAATAATCCCACTTCATAAAGGTGGCGACAAATCCAAAACCTGTAACTATAGACCTATCGCGTTATTGCCTACCTTATCGAAGATAGTAGAACGGCTAATGAAAAACCGTCTTTTGCCCTTTCTTTTCAAGCATAACATCCTCACAGCTCATCAGTATGGCTTTCTACCTAAAAAATACACTAGCGACGCAATGTTTTCCGTTCTTAATGAAATATACACATCACTTAATGATAAACTTTTCACCGCTTCAGTATTTTGTGACTTCGCAAAGGCCTTCGATTGTGTAAATCATGATATTTTAATTAATAAGTTACCAATTTATGGCATACGGGGTTCTCCTTTACAATGGTTTAAAACTTACCTAGAAAATAGAAATCAACAGGTGCGGGCGAATGGTGAGGATTCTACAAATCTAGCAATAAGCAGTGGAGTACCTCAAGGATCAGTATTAGGTCCAATTTTGTTTTTATTATTCATCAACGACATCACAGACTTAAAAATAAGTGGTAGAATTACTTTATTTGCTGATGATACCAGTGTAACCTGGAATAATTCTAACATGCAGACATTACAATCTATCATAAGTGAAGATCTAGTGACTATTAAGTCCTGGTCTGATTCGAATGGACTTTGTTTTAACACCAGTAAAACTGTAGCATTGTCTTACAGAGGTACTTTACAACCTATAACTTTAAACAATAATCTGATCCAAACGGTGACTTCAATCAAGTTTTTAGGTCTTTATATAGACGATTCTCTAAAATGGTCTGCTCATATAGATACCTTAGCAAAAAAATTATCCTCCGCATGTTTTGCCATTAAATCGGTTTCTAAAGAGCTGACTCCTTCTACTGCATTAATAACCTACTTTTCCTTATTCGAATCTCACCTTCGCTATGGTTTACCTTTCTGGGGTTCTTGTAGCTTATACCTTTTCGAATCTATTTTTAAACTGCAAAAAAGAGCAATCCGCTATGTATTTGGTTTAAGTAGTAGGACACATTGCGAAAATTACTTCAAAAATTTCAAAATTCTAACTCTTCCTGCTCTATTTATTTTTGAATCCGTCTGCTTAGTTCGCAAGCACATTCAAAATTTATCCGAAAGACCGACTCGTAGATATCCTACAAGAAATTTAGAGACTGATGTTTATTTAACAATGCCCACTTCTGACCTATTAAAACATTCCATTACCTACAATGCCAAAAAATTGTATAATAACCTTCCGATGCAATTAAAATCTATAAATACATACGATAAGTTCCGAAGACTGGCTAAAGCTTTTCTTCTAGAAAGACCATATTACACAGTAGCAGAATTTTATAACGTACCTTAGACATTTGAGTTCCACATACAATGGCATTAATTAAATAATTAAATATTAAAGTTTAAATTTAAATTTAAAAATTAAATTAGAATAATTATAATGACGGATATTGCATATCCATTGCAATTGTTATTCCTATTTTGTCTGTTTGTTTTTTCTGCTGTTTAGTTATTTTTATAATATGTTTAGTATTTAAGTTACACGCTTTGTCTATAAAATTTTTGTAAATTTTTTTACGACAATAAAGCATATCTCTCTCTCTCTCTCTCTAATAAAACGGCATTTCTAATGCAAAACTTAGTACGGTCATTTTAAACATTTTTACAGAATAATCTAAATATTTCCTAAAATTGTAATAAATGTACCTGAGCTATTACAAGTTTTGGGTCTTTTATTGGTCCTTTATAAACATAAGCTGTACAGAACAATAGAAAAAGGTTTGGACAGGCCAAAAGCCCTGTGTATTAAAGATTACATAGCCGTATCTTAAGATTATTGTCAATAAGTACCTATTTGTCAATTTTGTTTTATTTTAATTCCAAGAATTTCTTACAGTAATCGAATTATAAGTAAATAAATACCTTCCCAACAAATTTCACCGAAAATGCGATTATAGGTTTTCCATTTAGTAAGGAGGTCCAAGTTGTGTATTCTTGACAGTTTACTAGATGTCATTTAGTTGCAACTTGCAAGGTGCAGTGTGCATTCTAGTGTGATCATGGAAAATTTGGAAGGGCCGCGTAAACGACAAAAAATCGGTCCTTTAACAGTTAATGAAAAAACATTAATATTTAATCGTTTTAAATCATTTACAGACAAACATTTATGTAAAAGTGTTGATGACACAGTGAAATTAGTTAGTAGTACGCTTGGTGTTGGGAAATCTACGATTTACAGAGTTGTTAAAGAAGAGAAATGTGGCGAGTTTCAAACAGCACGTAAAACTCAGGAAAACCAAAATTTCAATTAGAAAATCTTTTGAAAGAAAGACTTCGAAGGAAAGTGCATGCGTTCTTCTTTAGAAAAGAATTTCCGACAGTAGACAAAGTTCTTGCCACGGTTCGAGATGATAAGGATTACCCTGAAATGAGTCGAAGCACACTATGGAAATTTTTTAAAAGAAATAGGTTTTCTATGGAAAAAGCATTCCAGAAAGTCTATTTTAATAGAAAGAAGCGATATTGTAGTATGGAGAAGTAATTACCTAAGGACTATAGAAGAAATGAAAAACCAAAGAAGAAATATATTTTATTTAGATTAAACATGGATCAACGAGGGACATAAACCAAATAAATTTTGGCAAGATGAAACTGTTACAAGTCGAAGACAGGCTTTTTTAAATAATTTATCTACTGGTTTAAATTCACCATCAGGAAAGGGGCGCAGACTAATAATAGTACACATCGGTAGTTCAAACGGTTTTGTTAAAGGTGGTTTATTGACTTTTGAATCTACTCGTACCGGTGACTACCATGAGGACATGAATGCTGATATCTTTAAAGAGTGGTTCGAACAAATTATAGATCTTCTTCCTCAGAACTGTTTAATAGTAATAGATAATGCAAGTTATCACTCGAGACTTATAGAAAAAATGCCCACAACCAAGTGGTTAAAAAAAGATTTACAGAATTGGCTAAATTCAAAGAATATTAAGTTCCATCCCGGTTCTCTGAGAAAAGAACTGTATCATTTGTGTTCCCTTCATAAAGAGAAATTCAAAAAATATGAAATTGATGAAATTGCAAAAAATCGTGGGATGACGGTGGTTAGATCACCACTATATCATTGCAAAGTAAACCCGATTGAACTGATATGGGCACAGATAAAGGGAGAAGTTTCAAGAAAAAATAATTCTTTTAAAATGAGTGATGTTAAACAGTTGTTTTTGGAGGCTGTAAATGATGTGAAGCCTGAAAACTGGGAAAAGGCAGTAAATCATACGATTAAAGAAGAAGAGAAAATGTGGAAGTTGGACAATATTACTGATGAAATGATCAAGCCACTCATTGTAAATATTGGTTGCGACAGTTCATCTTCTGATTTCGATTCTGATTTGGATTTGTAGGTAAGAAGTAGTTTTTATATTAAAATTATTTATGAACGTAACGTTGTTTAAAAGTCAAAGTTTAAACCCTTATACCTACATAACCCTTTGACACAATGTTCTTAACATACCTTGTGGAAAAATAAAACATTTTAGAAAAAATTGCACTTTTTACCTTTAGCTGTTTAGAAGTTATAAGCAGGTTAATTAGGTGAAAATATAAGTGTATACTCGAGGAATAACTTCAAAAAATATTTTAACTGTCTACTAATAGAAGTGGTACGCCTATGGATTACGAACGCTTTATTATTTTAATACTCTCTCATACATAAAAATAGACTATAGTACCTACCTATACAATTTTGCAACTTTCAATAAAAAAGGTCGATATCAATGACAAAAATAGAAATTTGGAACTATCAAAATGTTATTAGTAAACATATATTTGTTATAAAATAGAAATATCTAAAACTTATAGTAAGTGCAATTGTATTAATACATCTCATAGAATTAATACTGATACAAAAAAGAAACAACAGTTTATTGCTTAGAAAATATCTAAATACAAAAATAATAAACTGACTACACTTGACTATGTGAAAATAGTTGCGCATTATTACGCATTATAATAACTAGTGGTCCTCTTGTTCGTCAAAACTTTATAAAATAATTAGGTATATCTAGTATTAAGTTTAAGATATAGCTAGTAGAATGTCCATCTTGTAGTTTTGTAATAAATACCGTTTTAAAAGAAATTTAATTGTTTTAATATTGTACCTGTACATTCCAAAATGTGATATGAAATAAAACAAACAAAAAATAATTAAACAGAGTTCTGTAGATATTGTTAAAAAACAATTAATAATATATGTATAATAAATGATTGAAATTATTCCTTAGTAAAAAAAAGTGTCTATATGGGCTATACATAACAGCATAGATATGTGCCGACTTGGGCTATATAGAAAAAAGTACCTGCGTAGTTATGTGCCGACTTGGGCTATAACTGTACCTTTTACCTGCTTGGTGTGCCGAGTTGGGCATCGCCCCTTTAAAGATTACATAAACATAAAAATTGATCTTCCTCCATTGAAACTTTTATTTCACTTTATTTCAATCTTGTGTGGTATTCCTCAAGGTTCACGTGTTGGGCCCCTATTGTTTTAATTATTATTTAATGATGTTCCTAACTTTTCTGAACCGCTGGCCCCATTCAGAAGAAAAACATCGTGTATATTTTGTTTTTTTAAATCTTAGGGTCAAATTACATACAGCAATGTTGCCAGTTTTTTATTTCTCCCAAATATTTTGTTTTTTCATTTTTTTTATATTATTCCATAGATTTTTCTTTTGAAATTAATTCCTATTTACTTTATTGGAAATAACATTTTCTTTACAACCTTTCTAACTTTTTAATTATAATCTTAGACATTCTATTTCACAATAGTAATAAATACAAAAAGTTTTTACTGAAATACATGACCAAATATCTTTTTTCTTCACGATCGATACCTCTGTTTTTGCTGAACTTTCGAAAACAATATATCCGAACGTTTTGTCGTGGAATTTTGCTCGGACATCTGGATAAAATGAAATATGTTCTGTAACTCAAATATTGAAGTCATCAGCATTTAATAAACTCTTTGACGGACGTTGTATATTGGATCGATTTAAAAAGGTCCGTTTCTGAATTTTGCACTTATATATAACAGGGGCACATCCAAATATATTAAAAAATGTTTCAGACAATGATATGGAAGAGACAACAGAATAGACTTAATGATGTTTGTATCAGTATTTTTAAATAGTTTTGAAGGTTAACTTTGTTTTTTCAAATAAAAACCTGTGAAAAGATGTCACTTTATACTTTAAAATTAGAAAAGGAAAGTTAAAAAATTTGTCAAATTTTTAATTTAACTATATTCTTTTAACTCATGAGTTTACAATAATTTAAATTGGACAAAATCTAATTAATAATAATTTTATTGTTAATAAATATTTAAAAAAAATGGTTTAAACTTAAATTTATATTACATAACATTTTTAAAATATTTTCTATATCTGTTATTCTTAAATAATTGTCAACATATCACTACAAAGTGCGAGTTTCTTGATATAACAGTACATTACTGTTAGAAATTTAAACTCCTCTGGTGCTTGTAGAAGTTCCAGACGCAAAGAATCTTGAAACAGACAATCACTGAAACAAATTAAAGAAGATTACATAATGATACATCGTAAAAATGCGTAGAAATGCGTAGAAATTCGCATAAATTTGTGGAAATGCATAGAAATTCATAGATATTTATAGAAATTCATAGAAATTTATAGAAATTTATAGAAATTTATAGAAATTTATAGAAATTTATAGAAATTTATAGAAATTCATAGAAATTCATAGAAATTCATAGAAATTCATAGAAATTCATAGAAATTCATAGAAATTCATAGAAATTCATAGAAATTCATAGAAATTCATAGAAATTCATAGAAATTCATAGAAATTCATAGAAATTCATAGAAATTCATAGAAATTCATAGAAATTCATATAAATTCATAGAAATTCATAGAAATTCATAGAAATTCATAGAAATTCATAGAAATTCATAGAAATTCATAGAAATTCATAGAAATTCATAGAAATTCATAGAAATTCATAGAAATTCATAGAAATTCATAGAAATTCATAGAAATTCATAGAAATTCATAGAAATTCATAGAAATTCATAGAAATTCATAGAAATTCATAGAAATTCATATAAATTCATAGAAATTCATAGAAATTCATAGAAATTCATAGAAATTCATAGAAATTCATAGAAATTCATAGAAATTCATAGAAATTCATAGAAATTCATAGAAATTCATAGAAATTCATAGAAATTCATAGAAATTCATAGAAATTCATAGAAATTCATAGAAATTCATAGAAATTCATAGAAATTCATAGAAATTCATAGAAATTCATAGAAATTCATAGAAATTCATAGAAATTCATAGAAATTCATAGAAATTCATAGAAATTCATAGAAATTCATAGAAATTCATAGAAATTCATAGAAATTCATAGAAATTCATAGAAATTCATAGAAATTCATAGAAATTCATAGAAATTCATAGAAATTCATAGAAATTCATAGAAATTCATAGAAATTCATAGAAATTGATAGAAATTCATAGAAATTCATAGAAATTCATAGAAATTCATAGAAATTCATAGAAATTCATAGAAATTCATAGAAATTCATAGAAATTCATAGAAATTCATAGAAATTCATAGAAATTCATAGAAATTCATAGAAATTCATAGAAATTCATAGAAATTCATAGAAATTCATAGAAATTCATAGAAATTCATAGAAATTCATAGAAATTCATAGAAATTCATAGAAATTCATAGAAATTCATAGAAATTCATAGAAATTCATAGAAATTCATAGAAATTCATAGAAATTCATAGAAATTCATAGAAATTCATAGAAATTCATAGAAATTCATAGAAATTCATAGAAATTCATAGAAATTCATAGAAATTCATAGAAATTCATAGAAATTCATAGAAATTCATAGAAATTCATAGAAATTCATAGAAATTCATAGAAATTCATAGAAATTCATAGAAATTCATAGAAATTCATAGAAATTCATAGAAATTCATAGAAATTCATAGAAATTCATAGAAATTCATAGAAATTCATAGAAATTCATAGAAATTCATAGAAATTCATAGAAATTCATAGAAATTCATAGAAATTCATAGAAATTCATAGAAATTCATAGAAATTCATAGAAATTCATAGAAATTCATAGAAATTCATAGAAATTCATAGAAATTCATAGAAATTCATAGAAATTCATAGAAATTCATAGAAATTCATAGAAATTCATAGAAATTCATAGAAATTCATAGAAATTCATAGAAATTCATAGAAATTCATAGAAATTCATAGAAATTCATAGAAATTCATAGAAATTCATAGAAATTCATAGAAATTCATAGAAATTCATAGAAATTCATAGAAATTCATAGAAATTCATAGAAATTCATAGAAATTCATAGAAATTCATAGAAATTCATAGAAATTCATAGAAATTCATAGAAATTCATAGAAATTCATAGAAATTCATAGAAATTCATAGAAATTCATAGAAATTCATAGAAATTCATAGAAATTCATAGAAATTCATAGAAATTCATAGAAATTCATAGAAATTCATAGAAATTCATAGAAATTCATAGAAATTCATAGAAATTCATAGAAATTCATAGAAATTCATAGAAATTCATAGAAATTCATAGAAATTCATAGAAATTCATAGAAATTCATAGAAATTCATAGAAATTCATAGAAATTCATAGAAATTCATAGAAATTCATAGAAATTCATAGAAATTCATAGAAATTCATAGAAATTCATAGAAATTCATAGAAATTCATAGAAATTCATAGAAATTCATAGAAATTCATAGAAATTCATAGAAATTCATAGAAATTCATAGAAATTCATAGAAATTCATAGAAATTCATAGAAATTCATAGAAATTCATAGAAATTCATAGAAATTCATAGAAATTCATAGAAATTCATAGAAATTCATAGAAATTCATAGAAATTCATAGAAATTCATAGAAATTCATAGAAATTCATAGAAATTCATAGAAATTCATAGAAATTCATAGAAATTCATAGAAATTCATAGAAATTCATAGAAATTCATAGAAATTCATAGAAATTCATAGAAATTCATAGAAATTCATAGAAATTCATAGAAACTTAAATTGTACAATGTTGAACAAGTGAGAATGTCTAGTTTTTGCTGATGGTTCCTGATAAGTACGAAACCTGTCCAAGAATGACACTCTATTAAAACTAATTATCTCTGTTTTTCCCCTTAGATCTAATTAAATATTTACCAAGGCATATAGTCAGAAAAATAGTTGTCTTCTGAAAAATATAAATAACTGAAAGAAGATGGATTCAGTTAAAGAAGATGAACCTGAAGATGATGATGATAGTGATGGCGAATATAGGAATATAGCATTTCTAAAGTGGCTAAATGCTGGGAGAGTGGAGGCTATAAAATTTAAATAAGTAGAAGAAGATTAATAAATTAATTGTTTTGGAGAATATTACCATAAAGTCGCTAATAAGAAAATAGAAAAAACCAATTAAAAAAGAAATACTAATAATCGGGAAGACAAAACTAAAATGTCTAATAAAACATAAACGGCTGGTTGCAACAACGTCTATTAAAATTTATGTGTACAATAACCTTTTTTCTGTCCACATATCTTTGAAACTAAATATTTTAATTTTTTCTTGAAAATAACCATTTTTATTCTATTTAAACAACATAATCTTTAACTGGTAATACCTATATTATATCTGATGGCCTTATTGGAAAATAGGGAATAAATGAAAAAAAAAGGCTATTTAGGAGGCTTTTAATAAATCAGTTTCCAGAAGAAATTTGTAAACTTGCTTAAAAATGCTACATGCAAAATGTCAATTTTAAAATATATATAAAATTGATGTTCGTAACGCAGAATATAAAGAAACAAAAAATGTAATCGACCGAAAAGCAGAACTAAATATACCTAAAGAAAAGGAAATTATGAAAGCCTTTGTAGGTACCTGTTATTAAACCATTAAGAAAGTTATTTTGGAAAAAATCAGCCAACAAATTTAAATGTCACAGATTTTGCATTCTGTTGGTTTTAGTTAAACATTAATCTAAAAATAAGAGAAGATCCTCATTATATTTTATAAATACAAAAAAATAAAGCACGCAATTTATACCATTTGTTTTTGTTTCGGTTCACAATAAAATTCGGTGTCACTCTATTGCGTGAAAACAAACAAGATTTTGTTTTAAATCAAACTTACGTGTAACTAGAAATCCAAATAACAAATGTCCAACAATAAAAATAGTATTATTCGTTCCAGTGTGATAAACAATAGCAATCAGAGTTGTCACTATGTAAACGAAAAGGGCTGCTGGGTTCAATAACAGCCATGGCATCAATAGTCTGGGACGATTCTAGAAAAAAAATATACATTAAAATATAAAGTGTTATGTGGAGAAAAATAATGAAACAGTCAAATTTAAATTAAAGATAGCAACAAATAAGAGGTTTATTAAATGTTTATTGTCAATAAAAAAGATTTTTGAATTTATCGGAAACTGTATCAATCAAATCTGTTGAATCGCTTAATTTTTTCTTTTATAATATAGTTATTAGATCAGGTAAATATAATAAAATTAACTCTTATAAAAACTGCTTAGGCACTAGAGGATTTTTAATACCTTGTGTAAAAAATATAATACGATTAGAAAAATCGTTTTTTAAAAAAACATATTTTTTATTTAAACAACAAGTACAATATTTTTATGATTTTATTAATTGCAAGCTAACATCAGACTGAAAGTAAAATAAAAAAATGTTAAACACTTGTTCAGAGATAATAAGTAACTTGAACTGCCGGCTGGTGGAATTCTCGGAACTTCTCGTCAGCGGTAATTTGTATCTAAAATTAACTCATTACTTCAAAATGTGGTCAATAAAGCAATGTTTAATTCTGACTTGTAAGTCTTTACAGCAGTGGTCGCCAACCTCTCAATATGTTGAGCTACTTTGTTAATTTTGGAATAAACAGCGAGCTACCCACACGGAAGCCACGTAACGCAACGTAAATGAAATAATCCACAGTTAATTTATCATTATATGTATTTATTTTACTATTTAACTGGTAATACATAGGTACTAATAATAAACTAATAACAAAATAGCTAATATTACTAGTACGTACTTGTTCATAGCTACATTCCTACCTACCAAATGAAGGTGTTTGAAAAATAAACACAAACTTTTATCCAGCCACAACGGCATGTCACGTAAGATTTAAAAATAGTTATTAATAACAACAAAAAAGTAACGCACTATCATGAACATAAACATTGAAAAATAAAAAAGCACGTTCAATGAGAAGGCTGACACTCAGACTCATCGATAATTTTTTTAATGTTTGGAGTATAATTTGATACAGCCATTCGAATACAATTATCCAAATGTTCATCTGTAAGTCGATTGCGATATTTGTTCTTAATAACCTTCATATTGGAAAAAGAAGATTCACACAAATAGGTTGAACTGAATAATGCTTTCACTTTCAAGGCAACACGGCATAGCACTAAATATTTGTCTTTACTTACAAGAGGCCAGATACATTTGGTACTTGAGACTATTGATTTTAAGGCTAAATCATTTTGAAACTCTATTACTTCCATTTCTGTTGCAGCGATGTCTTCGCCAAAGTTCTGCATAACACAAATTGCAAACTGTCACAAATTGCAAACTGTTGGATATCAATTTCCATAAAGGGTAAAACAACAAACTGCGCTACTAAAGCCATTTCGTTGAAATCCTTAAACGATTTTTGAAGTTATTCTTCAGGGTAGAAAATAATTCTACATGATATTTGCTGTCATAGGGTTCTAATGGATTTTGAGATATTTTTTCTGAAAGAATAGGAAAATGCTTGGCATCGCTGTTAATTAGGTTTTGTTCCCAAAACTCCAGCTTTTTGATAAATGTTTTTATATCAGAAATCATTTTTGCTAGTTCTTTGTCTCTCCCCTGAAGCTGCAAATTAAGTTTGTTTAATTTCTCTGTAATGTCCACGAGAAAACCAAAATCTCTAAGCCAGATTGAATTTTCTAGTTCCGGAGTCGGTTCATCGCGTTGTTTAAAAAATTGAACTATGCCGGATAGGACATCATTAAAACGTTTCAGCACCCGTCCTCTACTTAATCATCGGACTTAAGAGTGAAGGAGTAGGTCCCCGTATTGACAGTCAACTTCATCGGCCAAGGTTTTGAATAATCTTCTTTGTAACGCTTAAGCTCTAATCTTGTTCACAATTTTTACCACCAGTTTCATAACGTTGTTTAGTTTCAGGAAATTTCCACATAATGCTTGCTGATGGATAATGCAGTGGTAACAGAGAAATTGCGGAAAAGTTACATCTTTACGACATAACGCCACCAGACCCTTATCACAACCCACCATAGCTGGAGCGCCATCAGTTGTCAAGCCTACCATTTTCGATATTGGAATTTTCTCGGAAGAAATAATATTTTTTAAATGAGAAAACAACTCCTGTCCAGTAGTGTGTACTTTCAGTGGAATAAACTTCAAAAGATCTTCTTTAATCGTAAAATCACTAAAAACCATCCTGACGAACACGCCCATCTGGGCAGTGTCAACGACATCTGTTGATTCTTCCAGTTGAAGTGAAAAATAAACACAGTTATCTAAGTCAGTTCTTAACTGTAAAAAAATATCATTACTCATTACTTCTACACGTTTCATCACTGTATTAGCAGAAAGTTGCATAGATTTTATAGCTGAAACTATCTCGTCTTTATTTCTAAAGTTGGCAAATAACGAATCAGCAGCTTCTAAAAACGCCTGTTTTATCATTTCGCCGTCTTCATAAGGTTTCTTTTTTTGTGCAATTATCTGGGACACACGGTACGATGCTTCAGTTGCAGCCTTATTTTTGTCGACTGTTCTTAAAAATATTGATTGTTGTCCAATTAACTGCTTTTTTAACGGTTTCAGTTTCTCCTTTATGGCGGCAGAATGTAGTGGGAATGATTTTTCAAAATTAGAATGTACAGTTTTATGATGTCTCTCAATATTTCCTTTTTTAGCAACGGAGACCGAAGTATTACATAACAAACACACATTTTTATCTTTAACTTCTGTAAAAAAGTATTGTTCTGTTCTTCCCATTCCGAATGAAAGTGGTATGTCTTTACCTTCTTACAACTGCTTGCCATAATATTATTTTTTGATGTTCTCTACTAACCCAACCGCTGGACGTTGGTTACGCGTTCAGTTTTAAACTAAGCGCAATGTCGCCACGCCGTGCGTATTTATCCCGTTCAAAGCAATCTTGATCGTTCTCGAGCACTAACGTGCTGGTCCGGCTGGTCGGTTCTAGCTGATTCTAGCTTGATGGCGTCAGCGGCAGATCGCTCACCGCAACGTTGCCGCTGTTTATGTTTAATATTATGACAATTAGATTTTTTGTGGAATTTTAGGAAGCTTCTCTGATTTGTATTTTTTAAATTAAAATAGTTGTGAGAGCTACCAGAATTGCCTCCGCGAGCTACCGGTAGCTCGCGATTGACAGGTTGGCGACCACTGCTTTACAGGATGCTGCCTTCCAAAAAGAAAATCTATCCATCTAGCAACTTGTCCTTCAGGTTATTTAAAACTCATCATCCACTACAAGGCGCTATGGTCACTTCTGATGGTAAAACTTCTTTCCTATGTATCCATTTTTCTTAGTAACTAAGCCACAGATGAGCATCAGGAACCAGAAGCCTTTTCAATTAAATTTGCATCCATTATATTTGCTACTTCTTTCTGTTTAGCAAATGGGAGCCTTCTATGTGCTTGTCTTATTGGCCCTGCATCGCCTGTATAAATTATATGCTAGAAAAAAACTGGTATGCCTTGTAGACTTTTCTGTTTCAAAGATGTTACAGTTGGTATTGTATTTAAATTTTCTTAGCTTTTTAGCTATCAGGTGGCTATAATTTTTAGCTGTTTCACAGAGCTGGCATCAACTGGGTAACATGGAACAGTCTTCGCAGCTGACTGTGTTTTCCACCGGAGCCCTATTTTTTGCGTTAACATTTATTCGTTTATTTTCGCGGGTATATTTTGTTTTAAACATTAAAGCAGGGTGTGAGGCATAAGATAATAAATAGGCTTTTAAGACAAAGATAAAAAACACTGGTAGATCACTTCCCTGTTCAAAAGTAGAAGTCGGTACAGAGGAACAGACTTAATGAGTGATCTAACAGCTGAAATGGGTTACGGACTTTTCAAAGTTGTTACAGAATAGTAGGAACGTAGAATTACTGCACCCTATCACTAATTTCAAATTATTTAATTTAATAATAATGCACCAATAAAATAATAATAAATAAAACTCTGCTTATACATAAAACAACCGAACGCAAGCGAATGCGAATAAACGCGTTTGATCTTGTTTGTCGTAACGTCCATATCATCCGAACGAACATCTTTGGCACCATTTGTACGCGTTCGTTTGCTCTATGAATATGAGACTTTAGGTGTAAGTTCGAATATTAGGACACTCTGTTATTCGACGCTTGTCTAGTAGTATCTACCTTTTTGTTTCCCTAATTATTGCTAGAAAGCCGGCTAGGTGTGAATGACCGTCTTCTCCGGAAAGCATATTTGCTGTAAATATTTCTTGGACCATGATTATTGATTTATAGAACGAGCCCTGCTTCTATAAGATCTTTAAATGTGTCTGATTCTTCTGCAATCGAAGCTTCTTCTGCTATTATGTTGGCTCTTTCGTTGTATATTTTGCAGGATATTTAAAAGAGTGTGTGTTGGAGAGAAAAGTATTAATAGTGGCCTCTTCACTGTCATGGAATCTAATATCTAATAGTTATGATTTTTACCGCTCCATATTCCTGGGCTGCAATCAATGTCTTGTCGTATTGTAGCTGAAGAGCTTGCTGCATTTCAACATCTTGTAGTTCATCGACGACTGTCTGTATGCCGATTTGTTCTAGGAAATCTTTGTGCTTTTCTAGATAGGCCAGATGCAGCAATCTTTTTATATAGATTTAGAATTTCTGTAGACTCTTATTATGTTTCTGATCACGAACCTTTACCTAGCTTTGGAATACCTGTTTCAAATGCTGCCGGTCATACCTTGCCTCCAAAGCTTGGACGAGAGACGTATGACAGGGTTCCTTTTGGGGAATGAAGCCGCAATCTCTTGGCTCAGCTATTGGCTCTAGCTGGAACTTCAAATTGAAGTCAATAAATTTCCCATGTCGTCTGGCCGTCAAACGTGGGTGACTTAAGGGTCTTATAATTTTGTTTTAAGTTACAATGAAGCTTATTAAAGCTTAGATATGAATTATTTTTCCTAACTCAACCATTTCAGTTCTAATGTTAAGCTGACTAACCTCTCTTGCTTGAAGATTTCTTGGATTTATAGCAACCCCTTCATAATTTTAACAGTTTTTTTTCTACTCTCCTCCTCCTTCTCTTATTCCTCGTCCTTTCTGCGCCTTCCCTTTTAATCCTTTACTTCCTCCTTGCGCCTTTTCTATCCTCTTCTTTGTCCTTCTTGTGCCTTTCTCTCTCTCCTCTTCCATCTGTAACGTGTATATATCGGTACAAAGTAAGTCCCAGGACGCTTCCCTGTTTTGCCTTCTTTTAGTCATAACAATTCGGAAACCTCTATGTCCGCGATAGCTAAATTGGAAGAGAGGTGGGTTTGAAGAGAATTTTTTAATTTTGTATTATATTTGTTTTCTCCTTGGGGTTCAAAAAATTATATTAATTATTTCGTATGGGTAATATTGAGATTTGTTTTGGGAATTTCCTGGGAATTTAATACTTCAAAATAGATAATAGATGGAGAGCTAGCGACACAAAAGTAGGGGTGACTCAAAATTTTGTTATTTATAGTTCTATTTTTTCTAATTTTTACTAGATTATTTATAAAATTGTGTTTGGTAAAATTTGAATAATAATTACTTTTTTTAGAAAATAAATATTTGAAATTAACAATTATTAACTTCTTACCAATCTGATACTTTTAAAATGTATATCATTGGTAAACATTTTAATACTCAAATTTTATTAATTTATTACTTTTTTTAAATTATAAATAAGTTATTGGCAACCACTTACCGTTTCAGCAGCAAAAATCAGCAAAATGGAAAATAAACATTGAAGCGCACTTCCTACTGCTATTATTATGAGTACGGTTTTTAATACTGTAACAGGAAACAAAGTATTAGAATCATAGATTCACATTTTTCAAACAACTATGTATATACTTTAAATTATTACCGGTATATTAGAGCATGAAATAAAAAAATTAAAAGAAAGTTATACACATATTTAATATTAGAAAATATATTTTGAAGCAGATGTTGCGTTTGACAGAGACATTTTATTATTTTGAAGCAATATTTGTTTAAATAAAGATTGTAAAATATGGTAAACAGTTTTTTTTTATTTCCCTTTTGTCCTAATACATTAAGCTACTGTTTTTGCAGTGAATAACTCATGCAAATTAGCTCTATTGATGGTTCAAATGAAATTATTTATTTACAAAAACAAATTGGTAAATTTAATTTGAAAAAATTGTATTTATTTGAATCAAAGAAATAGTTATTAGGAGAATATTATGGTACTGCTAAGAGACATTTCAGTCAACGTTTAACGTATTTTTTAATAATTACTATGTCAATCTTATAAACAAACTCACCTGTCAAATCTGGAACGATGGAGGGATCCGATATGTCAATTAATTCGTGTGGATTGTCAGCATACGCTGCTGCTAATACCAAAAACATAAATGCTACTATGCTTTGAACCACTCCAATTATTATTGTTCCATGCTTGAGGCTGAAGCCGCAGCAATTGGTCATTTCAACTCCCATTCTAGCACTGTAAAAAAATATTGCGATAAAATTTTTATTATGAATGGTTCTGACCAGTTCATTAGTTATCCAGGCTAAAATTTTTGAATTTTTTCTATATACCTTGACTTTTTGTGCACTGATTTATGCGGGATGTTATAATGTTAACGATTTTTTTTGTTACAGACTCCGGTTCGCTAATTTCAAAGATATTCCAAAAAATCTGGTGAAATTGGATTTTTAATTTTTCATAATTATTTAGACATATTTTTGTTATTATTAAGATTGTTAATTAACTGTAACACCGTGGACAAATGACCTGTAATGTTAGTTTTTATTATTAAAGATATAACATGTTACAAAGTTATGGTCATAAAAACATGCCTTATACTCTCCTTGTTGGACTATTTATAATATAACTATAACCAAATTCCCTAAATACACTTAGACTGTCATTAGTGCATTCCGTGTTTACCATTAAATCAATGTTGATATCCAAAAAGGTAAATCAAACAAAGGTGGTCCTTAAGATCTCACAAGAGTATTTTATTACGACCGGTTTCGAGGATCAAATCCTCATCATCAGGTAAGGTCTAAAAATAGAGAGGAAAAACGAATGAGTTCATAACTAATAAGTGGGTTTAAACATTTTAATATGAAAGTTGTCAAATATCAAGAACTCACCCGTAATTACTCATCTATTTAAGACTAAGCTAGTAGAATTATCCCAGGGTCGGTGTAAAAACAAGTATGCGAGTATTTTTTAAAATACATAAAAAATATAAAAAACAATAGTTGCAACAAAAAGTTGATGTCAAAACACATAAACAAAAGTAGGTCTAAAACTATTAATAAAATTATTAAAATATTTCACGAACGGACGAACAATTAAGACAAACAAATTTAAAAACTTTTTAAAAAACCCTACAAGCAATAAAATGGGTTCTTGGACAAGTGTTTATAATTCTACAGGAATTAAATTTTATTTAGATTACTAACTGATTAACGCCCTCAAGATATAAATAGACGAATTAACCATTCTAATATTTAAGATAACAGTTTAGAGGTTGTCAAATTTAAATATTTTGACTATCGGCTAATAGATGGCGTTGGCGAAAAAAATAAATGTTTCTATAATATAGGTTTATAAACTGAATTGTTTGAATTTGTACGTAATAAACAAAATGAAATAAATAAATTATTATTGTTAAAAGTAGAGTTTAGCATTAGCGTTGGAAAATAATTTTAGATGTACTAATATTCAAATTAAGAAGTTGGTAACAATCAACGGAAAAGGAAATGGAGTCAAAATGAAAAGAGAGAAAAACTATTGATTTGGTTAATTATTTTTTGAAGTAATGTGCTGAAAAATGAAAATGGAAAAAGAGACAGAATAATAAATAAGATAAGTATAACTAATAATTTCATAGGGAAATTTTAAAGTAAAAGGGGGGGGGGGGTAATTTAAGGAAAACGTAGATTTTTAAAAAAGAACTGAGAACGTGGGTGTGGATTCGGAAAAACTTGTGAGTTTAGTGATAATGCATTGTTACTTTTACTTAATCTAAATATTTCTAGGTTCTCCAAATTATTTAATATCAACTTGTTGTGGCAAATATGGAGTACCCTAAAGCCATCCCCTGAGTCAAAATCGTGATTGGACCCTACTAGATGGGTGGCAAAATGTGAGAAGCCGGTTGTGGCAGTATTCAAACATCTTAAATGTTCTTTAAGTCTAGTTCTAAAATTACGAAAGGTTCTACCTACATATTTGGCTGGGCAAGACTTACAACTGAGTTCATATATGCCTGGTTGATCCATGATGTCCACTTTATCTTTATTCTTGATGAAAAAGTTACTAATTGAGTTGGAGGATTTAAAAGAAATTTTGAAGTGATTTTTGAGGATATTGGAGACTTTATAAGAAATATTTCCAATATAGGTAAGTGACATATACTTACTAATGCTAGCCTCTACAGGTATAGGGTTAGTTATAAATGTTGTATTTTGAATAATTCTATTTTGTTTTTTACTCAACATTTTATCGATTAAACTGTGATCATAATTGTGTAGATGAGCTATGTTTTTTATTGTGTTAAGTTCTCTATTGTAGTTTTCAATGGATAAAGGCACTCGTAATAGACGTTCTAAATAACAATTAAAGGAAGCTAATTTATGCGAGATGGGGTGATTAGACAAATTATCTATTACTACTCCTGTATGAGTGGGTTTTCTATAGATATCAAAACTTAATTTAGAGTCATTGTTATGGGATATTTTTAAATCTAAAAAGTTTATAGATTTATCTACTTCGGTTTCTAAAGTAAACTTAATGTTGGTATGTAGAGAGTTAACATGAGACAAGAAATCATTCAATGAGTCTTTGCTACCAGTCCATAGTATTAGAATATCATCCACATATCTATAGTAAAATTTGATTGAATGGTAAAAATTATTGTTATTTAAGATATTGTCTTTTTCAAAGTTATGCATAAATATGTCTGCCAATATGGGACTCAAAGGGGAACCCATAGCTAAACCAGTTTTTTGTGAAAAAATTTCTCCATTGAACACAAAGAAATTTTGATCTAAGCAAATTTTAAGTAGATTAGTGAATTCAATTAGTTCTAAATCTGATAAAGTAGAATTTGACAAAAAAGAATTAATCAAAGATAAGACTTCTGGAATAGGGATGTTAGTAAAAAGGTTCGACACATCTAATGAGATTAACAAATCGGTCTCGTTGATATGAGTATCCTTGATATTATCTATTAACACTAGGCTATTTTTTACTGTGTGTGTAAAATGATCTTTATAATAACCTTTGAGTGAATCATTAAGCCATTTAGCTGTGAGGTAAGTTGGTGAATTCACGAATGATAATACTGGACGTATGGGCATATCTTTAAAATCATCTGATTTATGTATTTTTAGAAGACCATATAAACGTGGTATTCTGTCTCTTTTTCCATTTTCATTTTTCAGCACATTACTTCAAAAAATAATTAACCAAATCAATAGTTTTTCTCTCTTTTCATTTTGACACCATTTCCTTTTCCATTGATTGTTACCAACTTCTTAATTTGAATATTAGTACATCTAAAATTATTTTCCAACGCTAATGCTAGACTCTACTTTTAACAATAATAATTTATTTATTTCATTTTGTTTATTACGTACAAATTCAAACAATTCAGTTTATAAACCTATATTATAGAAACATTTATTTTTTCGCCAACGCCATCTATTAGCCGATGGTCAAAATATTTAAATTTGACAACCTCTAAACTGTTATCTTAAATATTAGAATGGTTAATTCGTCTATTTATATCTTGAGGGCGTTAATCAGTTAGTAATCTAAATAAAATTTAATTCCTGTAGAATTATAAACACTTGTCCAAGAACCCATTTTATTGCTTGTAGGGTTTTTTAAAAAGTTTTTAAATTTGTTTGTCTTAATTGTTCGTCCGTTCGTGAAATATTTTAATAATTTTATTAATAGTTTTAGACCTACTTTTGTTTATGTGTTTTGACATCAACTTTTTGTTGCAACTATTGTTTTTTATATTTTTTATGAATTTTAAAAAATACTCGCATACTTGTTTTTACACCGACCCTGGGATAATTCTACTAGCTTAGTCTTAAATAGATGAGTAATTACGGGTGAGTTCTTGATATTTGACAACTTTCATATTAAAATGTTTAAACCCACTTATTAGTTATGAACTCATTCGTTTTTCCTCTCTATTTTTAGACCTTACCTGATGATGAGGATTTGATCCTCGAAACCGGTCGTAATAAAATACTCTTGTGAGATCTTAAGGACCACCTTTGTTTGATTTACCTTTTTGAACTTATAACTCACACATGGCTACCACCTTCAACTTTAATGTTGATATCACATAAAAAATTTGACACTATTAATTAGTAATGTATTTTTGAATATAAAACTGGATCTTCAATTTCTTTAGGAGTAGGTGTTGATGGTTTATTGGTAACTTTTCTTCGAGGAGGGGTTAAACATTAATTTATTTTTTTAGATTTACCAATTCATTGACTTTATATGGTACTTCTTCTATGAAAAGTTTTAATACCTTTATTCCCAGTTCGCACTAGTTTAAGATTCTCTATTAATATCTTTTTCATTTCTATCTTCAATTATTTTAATCGATGTTTCTCTGAGATTGGTACAGTTACTTAATATTTCTTTTTTTTTTTTAGATAAGATATTACGAACAACACGGACAACAATACTGGCTGGGAAATAGAGTTGTTTTTTCTAATTTTATATGTATTTTGTTGATTGTTAAACAATTGAGCAGTTCTATTAACACATTTATTGTTCGCATTAAAGTGAAATTATTTAAACCCTCTCAGCAATTAAGTAAATACACCATTATGCCACTTTTATGCATACCTACTCTACAACAAAATAAATTGGAACTGGAAAAAATTAACGAGTCAGAGCGTTTTTTAATAAATAACCAGGGGTGTCCAAATACAATTTTATATGGCAAACATTTCTGAGATACAGCGGACGTCCTTTTTCATTTAAACACCCAGTACAATCAATTTCTAACCCGATAAGCGGAAGTGTTTCGTTAAAACGTTTTTATGAATCAAATTCTCAGTTCAAATAACCATCCAATTTAACGCAACCATTGTTAAATCGTCTATCTCACTACCTCGTATTTTTTCAACCGTGAAGGTCGCTTTTCTAATTCGCCTAGAAGATGAGTTTAAAATGACTGTTTTTAGATTTCACTAAGATTTCAAGTAATGTACTTGTAATATTTTAACGATTATAAGTACTTAAGGCAGGCGATCGCCCATGTTAAATCCCCGTATGTTCAGAGTTTACTTTTGACGAAGCTTTCAGGAAAAGTATACTTCGTAGCATTAATTTTAATATAAAAATCAGTTCATGAATTATGCCTACGAGTTGTAAAGAAATCTAAAGGAACAAAGGTTTTTAAAAATACTCGAAAAATGACTTTGATCCTCGGTATCCAAACCACGTAGAAACCCTCGACTTGTCGACGTATTTACTTTAAAACTAAACATATTTAGAAGTTTTCTTTTCGTTACCACCAGTACAAGTAACATATCAAATAATAATTTTTGGTTTCCCTGAAAGCTTGGTTTGAAATAAAAGTTAATTATTAATTGACCCAATTGGCAGATCAAAAGTGGGCTCTGCCCTATCCACAGTTCGTAGGAATCTGTGCAGTAAGAAGTTCAAGGTAATTTCACAGATGGCGCTATAAAACCTTTGTTATTTGTATTACCGTTGTATGAAGAAATATAGTAGGGTAACCTTATGGACTTATCATTGGAGGACGATGGACATAGAATATAGATGGCGATACTGTACTTATGTCCAAGTCAGGTCTTTAGGTCATGTCTGTGCTTGAGTGTGAATTATAATTTAAAATCTTCTTTTTCATTTCTACTTGTCTTCGGTAATGTATTTTTATAGTTACAATTTACTATTTCAAATTATTACAAAAGCACAGAATACAGGGTATTTGAAAATCACATAAAATGCGAAAATAATCGATATAATAAAATAAACCAGTTTTTGTTTGAAACAGATTGAATTAGTTGAGATTGGGTGGAATTTTACTATAATAGGGAACATTTTTTTCTATATTTTGGTTGGATTTTGGATATATCGCTGATGGTTAATTAAACTTGAGTTGTACGCTGTTAATTTATATTCACTTTTATTTAATGGTATCATCAAATTAAGAATAGGACATGAACAACTGAATATTATTGTTCAAAATGAGATGAATAGACGAAAATAAAAAATGTTTGGATAAAATGTTCTGAAATACAGGATGTTAAGTTGAAAATTAAAAAAGTAATAATGGGTAAATATATAGGTAGTTATAATTTTATTCAATATAATTTTACTAAAATCGGCACTGACAAAATTTAACTAACAGATTTTTTTGCTGTTAGGTAAACTTATAACATAATACCAAACACGTTTAGTGAAATTATACTAAGTAATAAAAACATGTAAGCCACTAATTTTCAGTTTTCAACTTTTGACACCATTTGAAAACGAATCGAGTACCAATTTATGGTAGGCAAATTTAGGAGTATTATTTTCGAAAGGCAAAATTAAAAATTTTTCATTGTTTTTTTTTTGTACATGGAAATACTTTGCTGCATGTCTGCTGCATGTCCTACAATGATGAAGCTCTCAACGAAGGCGTCTTAAAAAATAAATTATAGAAAATGCGAATGTTACATATTTGATTAGATAATTAACATTGACATAAACTTTCATTGCTCAGGACGTTAAGTGCTCAACTTTGGGTTTCGTAAAGATCAGTTACTGACTACTACTATTTTTTTCTGAACTGTTATCAAAATACTACAAAATTTAGCAGAAAGATTGCATTAATTATATTTTTCATATTTTTTCCAAAATAAGAAAGAATGTTTTTATATGTAATTGAATCTGGGTTGGGAAATCCAAACTTGAATGCTTAACGACTTAAGTCTTGAAGGCACTTATATCAAGTTAATTATCTAATCAAATATGTGACGTGGCTTTTTAAAATACCATCATTGTGCGCTCCACTGCGTGTCCATCTTCTACAAGAGAAAAAAGGAGGAAACATTTGTAAAGTTGTCTTGTACAAATGTGTACCAAAAGAGGGCAACTGGCTCTCGTAAGCCTTTTTCGTTTAATCGTCTCATTATTTTAACACTAAGCGCCAGCATGGGAAATATATGTTAAAGTTAGTTTTAAGAACTTTTAACATTCAAATAAACAAAAACAATTTATAAATCTATTATTAAAATCCGTGTTGGAACAAAACATAAAATTGTTGAATTTGAAAGATAATATTCTAAAAATGGAAAGGATTTCAGTCGAAAGCCTATTGGACTGAATATTCAGTTTAAAATCGCTTTTCCGGCCTATAAATCTTCAATTGTTTCAAAACGAATAAAATAAAGTAGTTCTGTCTAAAACTAAAATAAATTTGCTATCTCGAAGTCCCCATCGATTATTTCCAAACTTTTCTTTAACGTCTTAGTTGTAAGTTTTATATTACGTTTTCTTTAATTTGCTATTTCTGTGGAATCATTAATTTTCACTTGCATTATTGTTCTTCTAAAAAAGCGAAATGTGACTCACGTTTTGCTTGATTGGCTTTAATTTTTGAGATAGTCAACCAGTCAAAATAAAAAAAATTCAAAAAATAATAAGACATTAATTTATTTATTTATTTAATCAGTTTTGTCTGAGCTAACTGAAAGGCTGTATTCTATAAACAATGAAAAAGAGTGATTGTTGTTTTGAACTACTTAAAACATTTTCACTCGAACGGCGTGCGTGATTCAATTTAAAAATACTTTCCAGAATAAAACCACGTGTTACAGTTTTGACTTCATTTATTACTAAACAGCCAAGTCATATACAAAAACGTTAATCCAAAATCTAAATTAAAAGTAATAACAAATAGCCTATCTACTAGGGTCGGTAACCAAACATATAAACAGAATGGGCGGATTTTGTTCATACTTAACATTATACTCGTGCACTGACACTTAACCTGGATTAAATATAACTGTAAATACAAATATTTTACAAACAAATATACTTTTCCAAACAGTGATAAATTATATAAAAAAAATGTTTTTTTATAAGATTTTCTTTTATGTTCAAAGTTAGGACTTTATAATTATTGTGTCGTTCATAGAATTCTGTACTAAATAAGAGCACTGATTTTGGAAATAAATTTTAACCATTTTGGCAAGTTGCTGAACCTTGTAACATTGCATAATGAAATATAAAGACTAACTGAATGTGTCTGCCACTTGTAGGTCTATTGATTTCGTCTTGAGCTATTCCTAAAGAGTGGAGCTATTGAAAACTTCCTTTCAAGGTGATTTATTTCAACACTCAGAGCCAGCCGAGAGAACATTTTTTTCTTATATTTATGATCAACAGCCAAGATACATTTGAAAGTCGCTAATATATCCCTGTGACTATTTTTTTTTAATTTGTTTTCCAGTGTTGATTGATTTTTCCTTGATTAGTGTGATTTTCTTGTTCCTTAACTCAATATCTTGCTAACTGTTGATAGCATTGATGAAATTTTGTAGCAAAGCTTGGTCAAATTTTGAAAACTATAAAAATATTCAGCTATTTTTATGGTTATAAACTTTTCCAACACTTAGTCCAATTAGAGGTACTTAGATTACATGCAACATTTTCAGAAGCTTATTCTTTTTGTTTTCTACTTGGAACTTTTCAATTTATTTAAAACATTGGACATTGTTATAAGTTGTTATTAGGTATTCTTTGTTATTGTTTATATATTTTGACATAACCGCACATAACCAAAATATTGACCAAAGTCCTTAACCACTTTTTATCACCTTAATCCAAAAATTTTATTCGTACGGTTTTGTCAACTGGAATAAATTTTCATTATTATGTTTAATTTTTCATGTCTTTTATCATAAATTGTTATTTTTAAATAAATAAAGATGTTTTTAACTATAATAGGTAGGTGATAGAGGCCATGTGCCTGAACGAAAAGAAGACGTAGATGGCGTATCTGCATAGCATTAAAAATTGACTACTTCATTAAATCGTCACTAGATGCCGCTCGAGATTGCATCCAACACTTTTTACTGTTGCATTATCCTACTATATTATCTTCATACAACGGTATTACTGTAACAGTTGAAGCAGAACAGGGCCGGAATAAATACAATTTTTATACGACCGTTTTGAAATTTAATTAAATAAATAATTCGATACATTATTAACAAATATGGTTATTGTCCTTAAAAAATATGTTTGTTTGCGAATGAAATTTAACTTACTGGCAATTTACTGTAATTATTGGTTTTAATTTTATTAATAAATACCTACTGCTCTGTCTTTATAAATAAAACAACACTTTTTCCCAAAGTTTAATATTTTTGGCTTTTTTTTATACGAGTGTATACGTTTCTCGCTAGGTACTTTTTAATATTTTGTTTTCTCTAAAAAAACAAACCAGAAAATCTTTATAGATATGTCTATTTGAAATTTTGAAAAACTAGCTTTACGGAATCCATTTTTAACTTTCATATATACCTACATATTTTTCTTGCACACAAAAATTAAAAATGAACCAAGCAATTGTACACACGAATTGCAGCCAATGGACCAATCAGTTTTTTAGAGCTTTTGAATACCATTGGGAAGATGAATTGCAAAGTTTCTGGGAAGTTCATTCTCAGCGAAAGCTTACAAAGTCAAGTGTTGGTCTGGTGTTTTCTAAAGTATGACCTAAGACTGTAATCCCTCGAATACAACTGCAGGATTTCATGCTACAGGGATTAACCCCTTTGATCCCACGATCATTCTCGAAACTGAATATGCTCCATCTGTATTATCCCAGAAAATTCATCCGCCAAATGGAAACTTCTCCACCTCAAACAACGTCTACTCCCAAGCAACAGTTGCGAGAAAAAAAAAACTTAAAGATTCAGCAAGCGAAAGTAGTAACACAAAGATCCTCAGTATATTCCTCCAAAAACTTGTCTCCCAAATAGTTTTGTATTGTACCCTACTGATGCAAAAGAAATAAGAAATATAATAAATATTTTAAAAACAAAAAAAGCATCAGGGATCGATGAAATTAAAAGTGATATTTTTAAAATTCGTATCACCCTATATTAAAGAGCCTATATTACATATTTTTAATGTCTGTATGGAGAATGCTAAATGGCTATCCTGTCTAAAAGAAACTGTCGTAATGCCGATTATTAAAAAAGTTGATGCAAATAATGTAATAAATTATATTTGTTAAATAACTTGACTATCGTTTAAACTAGGAAGAAGTGGTTTGCCTCATTGAATTTCTCTTAAAAAGCTCTAAATCTGGATTTTACTAATTCATGAGAGGTTGTCTGTAAGACAAGATATTGAGATTTTCAGATTGAATTAAAAAAAAAACGTTTTTGTTAAATAACTTGACTATCGTTTAAACTAAGAAGAAGTGGTCTGCGTCGTTGAATTTGACTTAAAAAGCTCTAAAAACTAGTTTTTACTAATTCATGCTAGGTTGTCTGTAAGACAAAATAATGAGATTTTCAGATTGAATTTTAAGAAAAAAGGATTTTGTTAAATAAGTTGACTATCGTTTAAACTTTGAAGAAGTGGTTTGCATCGTTGAATTTGTCTTAAAAAGCTCTACAAAATGGTTCTTAAAAAGCAGAGTTGGGTAGTATCCGGATACTTCTGTATCCGGATACAGTATCCGGATACTTTATGTGTATCCGTAAGCTGTATCCGAATACTTTTCAAATTTTGTATCCGGTATCCGTATCCCTGACCAAAATTTTAAGTATCCGGATCCCGGATACTTTTTTTGGCATTCAGATACTTTTAAATTATTTACCACAATTGTAACTGATCCAATCCATATTATCTCTATTAAAATATATAATTAAAATACTTTAAGCTACCCTGTAGAATTAAAATTAAAATACGTATTTTTCAATATTACAATATTTAAGGCACAATCGCAATAGGTACCTTCTTAAAAAAAAAATAGTAAAATAATTATTTTATTATGATTTGTAGTTTTGTTTGGTGCACCCTGTAAAATTTAAAATAACGCAAAAAAATTCTCATTGCCAAGGATGAATTCGACGATTCACCCAGTATACAGACGTTATCTTGCGGCACGTTTTTACAGAAAAAATCCTGCAAACTCTTAACCGGTGTTAGCGTCACGAACTTGTGGAGGTTCCATTAGCCCAGTTATGTTTCAGTTGGCAAAGACAAGAGACGGTTGTTCCTGTGTTTTTATTTAGTGCAATATAACTAAATTTTCTGTATTAGTTTAGTGCCTATAAAAATATTAAAAGTAAAGTGATATAATAATAGCTGAATGATTGTATGTGTTATAATGTACTCATACATGTTTGACGTTGTTGCTCATAATGTTACTGATCATGTGTTATTTAGGTCGTCATCAACCTCAATAAAGTATACAGATCTAACAAGATCAATTATACGAGCCTGCTTTGCCTATGCCAGAACGAAACATTCAGCAATTTCTCACTCATCCTCCTTTCGACCAGAGCTTCACAGGCTTGGCTTGCTTTTTTAAAGCTTGGCTTGAAATCAAGCCAATCCTTTTAAAATACCAAGCAACATTTTTTATTCAAGCCAAGTCAAGCTTTTTATAAAAAAAAGCTTGAACTACCAAGCTTTTTCAAGCCAAGCTTCTTAACTTTTTCAAGCTTTCAAGCTTTTGAAGGAATTATTTATATTTACTGTTTACAATAATTTAAAAAAATATATTTAAAGTAACCTACTAGATAATCCATATAATATTCTATAAGAAAATTCTTAGGATGTGCGGTGAATAAAAAGAGACTCCAAAAGAGAAGAGGTGATTTAAGTATAAAATCTTATCATTAACGATGTTCATTTATTTCTAAAATATATTTCTGTATTAGTACAAGCTTATAACAGAGCTAGCACTATTTGGATTAAATTTTTTCTTCTGCGAAAAGGCTTTTGATAAGAATCCTTATGTTTACTTTGTAAATGTCGTTTTAAAGACGTAGTTGTCCCATTTTTCCTTTTAAGTATTGTTGATTTTCTTGTACACAAAGTGCATACTGCTGTTTTGTTCTGTTCTTGACTAATTTAAAAAAATTAGAGACCTTTATGTTTTTAATTGTTTTTCGGGACTTATTTCGAATATGTTCTTCGCGAAGACTGCTAGAAGGCAATCCTTCCGCTTCCTCTACTACACATTCAGATCTGCTGTCTTGAAAGTATTCCTCAATAGTTATCTGATATATTGGTGGCGCTCATATTTGTAAGTACTTGCTTCGAAAGGCTAGCAGTTACAGAATTAAACATTAAAACAAAGGGAGGCGAGAGAACGGTTAGTAGACATAACACGTGATCGGCTAGGTGGGGGAAAAGCTTGATAAAGCTTGAAAAAGCTTGATTTTCAAGCCAAGCTAAGCTTTTTGTTTTCAAGCCAAGCTACTTGCCTTGGTGAAATACTGCTTTCAACGCTCTCGACTCTACCAAGTACCACTCGTCGGAGGATCCACAAAAAATTGATTGTCGAATACATCTGATACTGTCGAAAATATCGAAAGGTTGTATAAACATAGGAAATCGCGGCAACAACGAGCTTTTTTTGTTAGATTTATATGGACACGACACTGGCTGGTTTTTGGCGCGGTTCAGGCGCGACTCGTTTTATTTACACGCACCTTTGTGTTGTTTTATTGTTCATTTTGTTTTAATGTTTTATATTCACAGAATAAAAATAATAAACATTTCATTGAGTAGTTTTTTCCTTTTTCTATTATATCGCTTTCCATTTTCGATAATTTAATTATGCCTCGTAATCAATCTTATTGCATAATTATAACTATTGGTATGAAAACATTATTTTAACTCACTTTAAAAGTATCTGTAAAAGTATCTGAAAAAAGTATCCGGATACTTGTATCCGAGTACTTTTTAGGTGAAAGTATCCTAAAAAGTATCCGGATACTTGTATCCGAGTACTTTTTAGGTGAAAGTATCCTAAAAAGTATCCGGATACATTGTAAGTATCCGTATCCGGTACTCGGATATTTTTTTCCTGTATCCGACCCAACTCTGTTAAAAAGGCACTGCTGCGTTGTCCGTAAGGCCAGAAAATAGGGTTTTTAGATCAAATTTGAGGGAATTTTAACAGAAATAGGTGTTTTTGTTAAATAACTTGACTATCGTTTAAACTAGGACAAAGTGGTTTGCATCATTAAATTTCTTTTTAAAAGCTCTACAAATTGATTTTTACTGGGTTGTCGTAGAGCAAGATAGTAAAATTTTCAGACGGAATTTTAAGAGATATTAACTCATATATAACTAAATACAATTTACTATCAAACAACCAATATGGTTTTAGGAAAAATAAATCCACAGAACACAAAAAATATATGCATCATTAGACGCCAGTAAATTTTGCATATGCGTGTTTCTTGATTTATCAAAGGCATTTGATACGGTAAGCCATCACATTCTCCTGCAAACATTGAAAGATATTGTGTTTAGGAGCACTTCTTTAAATTTTTTTATTACCTATTTAAATGAAAGAATGCAAACCGTAATGACAGCCAATGTTATGCCCATTAAATATGTTTAAATATTTAACAACAATTTTAAATATGAACCAGCTTAAAATCCTCTATTATGCACTGTTTGAGAATCACCTCAGATATAGTCTTCTTATTTGGGGTAATGCACTGAAAATTCACCTTCATATATTAGAGATTTTACAGAGAAGATTTCTAAAATTAATATATAAAAAGAACCTGACATTTCCTGTGACCAATTATATATTGAGGCAAAACTTTCTGATATTCTTCAGCTCTATTATTTCAAAATTGTTTTTTCTTACTATATTAATAAGAAATTCGCTGTACCTTTAAAATAACTCCCTATATAAAAAAATCAATTGGGCAACGTTCCTGTACATACACGAGCCCAAAATTGTTTAAAACGATTTTACTAAAATTCAGAAATAATTTGTATAGTTGAAAATTCCTAGATCCAACGTTCTATATTTATATATATTAAATCTTCCACTTTCTGAGCTACCATTTTTTTTTGTATTTATCTAAATTCATTGTATCTATATTTGTATACAGGGTGGCCACTTTTTCATTGAAATGTATTGCTATCTCGTAAACCGTTGGTAACACAAAGTTGGCTAAATGGGGAAAAAGTTGCATATTTCGAAGTCCAATCTGAGGGCGTTTTGAAAACTAAAATATCAGGTCCGGTTTCCGAGATATTCGATAAAAAACAAATAAGTACCATTTCTTTATTCCGCTACAGAACGTTTATTTGCAAAAATAGACAAAAACTCATTTGGAGTTTTTTTGTTTTATATCAAATTGTGCGTATGATAGCGTATTTAGTTTTTTTATCCGACGTTTCGTAAATGCAGGACCACCATCAACTTCTTTATTTGAATATGGACCAATATTTTCCTGGCTCATAATTTTAATGCATGTTCAATGTTGAATACAATGATGTAATAACATATTGTGATTAGTCAACATTTCGGAAGATTTGAACATCATCAGGTAAGTTTACAAGTACGGACCTGTGTTTTGTTAGTTAAAAATATTTGAATTAGTAAATGATGTATTATCGTTGTAAGAGATTATAAATAATAAATACCAAAGTCAAACTTTTAACTTTACATCAAGACAACATGTTCATTTACACATTTGCTAAAAAATATTTTCCATTTTTATGGTTTTTGCACTTGACCAATCCCAATATTAATCTATAAATAAAGTACATCCCGATTTTTAAATACATAAAGTTAGCCTGATTTGTCATATTTTGTTGGATTTTTTAAACTGATATGGTTCCTCATAGTATAAAAAAGAAAAAGTTAACAAACTGCAAATAGATACCTACTTACAATAATAATTGTATATCTAGCAACACGTCTTGATTATTATACAGATAAATTTAAATCAAGTTAACCTGGCATGTCACATTTTATTATTGTATATTTGACAGTCTGGTATCGGATAAAAGCATTGGTATATTTTTAATTAGGGTATTGAAAATATGGTTCGTTATAGTAGAAGTGAGAAAAAAGATATGTACGATGTGTACATAAAATGTAGCAGAAATAGTGGAGAAGCTGCAGAAAGATACCTTCAGTTGTATCCAGGAAGGAGGCAACCATCTTTATTAATTTATTATAGGATAGCGTTAAATATGGCTCACGAAGGAAATATTGAAAAAAAACGTGGTAAATATTTAAAACGTAATACAATAAATGAAATAAATGTTTTGTCTCAAGTTTATATCAACCCTGAAACGTCGTCTAGAGCAATAAGCCGAGAATGTGGAGTTTCTGCAAATACTATGAAAAACATTCTTAAAAAACATAAGTACCATGATTACAAATTCCAAACTGTACAAAAGCTATATCCTGGAGATTATAATCGTAGAATAGAATTTTGCCGTTGGTATAAACGAAAATTAAATAATGATGTATCCTTTCATGGACGAATTTTATGGACAGATGAATCGACATTTACTAATAGTGGAATATTTAATAGAAAAAATAAACATTTTTATGCCATCGACAACCCACATTTAATTCAAGAAGTAAGACCCCAAATTAGATTTTCAATAAACTTATGGTGTGGAATACTCAATAATGAAATAATTGGTCCTATTTTTATTGACGGAAACCTCAACCAACACAACTATTTACAATTGCTAGAAGATATGTTAGATAATCTTCCTTTAGGTGATCGAAGAAATATTTATTTTATGCAAGATGGCTGTGGGCCACATAATGCTGCATTAATCAGAAATTATTTAAACGAAAGATTTCCCAGGAGGTGGTTTGGTACACATGGACCTATTCGATGACCCCCTAGGTCACCCTGCTTAAATCCTATGGATTATTTTGTATGGGGATATATCAAAAATAAAGTATATTATGATGGTATTCCAAATGACTTAAATCAATTACGAGATAGGATAATTAATGCGTTTAATAATATCACTCCACAAATGGTTTCTGCCAGCATAGCTCAAATGACAGACCGTATTGACTTATGTATTCAAGAAGAAGGAGGACATTTTGAGCAACTACTGTAGTTTTTCTCTTATCGTTAATCATTGTTTTCATTTATTTGTTTCTGACGTGATTAAGTAGTTAAATACATATTTTTTTTTATTAAATTATTTTAAGCATTTAAAATGTAGTTGTGTATTTCAAATAATTTATAATACAGGTCTGTACAAGTAAACGTACCTGATTTCTTACACTGATAATACATCATTTACTAATTCAAATATTTTTAACTAACAAAACACAGGTCCGTACTTGTAAACTTACCTGATGATGTTCAAATCTTCCGTAATGTTGACTAATCACAATATGTTATTACATCATTGTATTCAACATTGAACATGCATTAAAATTATGAGCCAAGAAAATATTGGTCCATATTCAAATAAAGAAGTTTATGGTGGTCCTGCATTTACGAAACGTCGGATAAAAAAACTAAATACGCTATCATACGCACAATTTGATATAAAACAAAAAACTCCAAATGAGTTTTTGTCTATTTTTGCAAATAAACGTTCTGTAGCGGAATAAAGAAATGGTACTTATTTGTTTTTTATCGAATATCTCGGAAACCGGACCTGATATTTTAGTTTTCAAAACGCCCTCAGATTGGACTTCGAAATATGCAACTTTTTCCCCATTTAACCAACTTTGTGTTACCAACGGTTTACGAGATAGCAATACATTTCAATGAAAAAGTGGCCACCCTGTATACATATTAAGCTATATAACAAAGAATAAAAATCGTTAAAAGATTATAGATAGGAAGACAATAGCGATTATAATCTATGTAAAAATACCTTTAAAATAAAATAACACTCGACCCTCCTTTCCATTTAAGATTTTAGAGGTGACTCTCTGCCCCCCCCCCCTATAGGGTTTCCGTTTAGGGAATGGCGATTTTTCGTAAATGACCTGAAGTGTCCAAAATTTGTTCTGTTCCGTTTTTAAATGGACACCCTGTATATAAAATTCCTATCGTACACACGTAATACCTATACAATTTATGTGATTTTGATGGATTTGTAGTATTGCAATAATTTAAAACATTTTTTAATTATAATAATACTCTCCCTAATTCACCCCCTTACGAGTGAATTTCAACCCCTGAAGTCGACTGAACGACTTGTGTAGGGGAAGGGACGGCTATTATTATTATTTGCCGTAGCGCTCCGGGGCGACTTAAAGATGATTGATGGCGCCATTTGACTTACAGGTGAGGAAAACCCGGAAAACCTCACCCACCATCATCTTATAATTAAATTATATTATTATTGTTATTAATATTACTATTACTTATTGTAGAAACTACTATACCTACTATGCTTTCTTTTTGAAGGTCCAATACCGCTTAATAAAGCATGATCTTATTTTCAAAAGGTGTTTTCATTTTTAAACCACCTTATTTTATTTTTTAAAATACATAGCTTTTTTTGAATATCTTCATCTCTTTTTTAAATCATAATATTTTTTTATTAAAATTGTATGATAGGTACGTATAACGTAAGCTTTATTTATAATTGAAATGTGTAGTGAAGGTCAATGAGTTAGTAAAATAAGTCTGAAGACAAATAAGACTACAAGTATTCTTATCCAGTTAAATAAATTGATATTTTCAGAACTTACAAATTGAATTATTGTTATCAAAATCGAAGAATATGAACTTTAAACTGTATTTTCATAAATTTATTTATTATTTGTCACTTTTAAATACCAATCAACTATAATTATAATTTAATTCGTATCTAATTATATACATTTATATATATTTTAAGCACCTGGAGACTACAGATTAAATTACTACTCTCAAAATCAAACAATTTGAATTTTAAACTGTTCAATATTTGCTAAATGTGATTCAAATTTCAGTAATTTGAAAACTTACTAATATAAGTTGATATTATTACAATATACTTACATTATTATTAACACAGCTCACTATATCACAGACAACCAAGTAAATAGGTACCAAATAATGTATAACAAAAGAACTGCTTTCAAACAGACGTTTACAAACAATAATAATTGTTGTAACAAGCGCAACAATATTCTTGTTTTGCTGACATCAACGTTGATTTGGCACCGTGAACCAAAGTAATGTTGCAATCGACGGTATCACGCGCAGGTTTCTCTTTGGGTAATTTCTTGATTTCGTACCATTAGGAAGGACGTAGGTCGTAGCTAAGTCTTGTGAATGAAGAGAGAGTTGGGTCATGCATAGTGAGTCATAACGCGGTACCTTATAAATAGTCCTGGTGATGTTGTTGAAAATTACGAGTGTGAACTTAGCGAACTTAGTGAACTTAGCCGAACGGACAGAGGCGTCGTAATTATTTTAGGAGGTAATCAAAAACTGCATGCATTTACCACTAAGATAAACTGTATTGTTATATTGATATTCATCCTTTGAATCAACTTCTATATACGTGACGTGAGGTCCAGTAAGGGCAGAGATATCTTTCCTTCTTGGTTTCTGATATATGATACTACCGTTTGATTGTCCGTCTGTACATGAATTGTCTTCCCCCTTAGCAATTTGCCATATTTTTTTAGTGTCGCGTAAATAGCATAGAGTTTTTTCTGTTGTGCCAATTTCTTTGATGTTCTAACCAAACTTCCTTTAACGCGACGTCCTCTATGTGTGCCCCCAACCAGTGGTCGACGCATCTGTGATTATAAATACTTCTAGATCTTTTGGAAATATGGGTGTTGAAGTCTTTAAGTTCTGTATCCATTAACAGCATTCCTCGATTGTTTGCTTTGATACAGCGAAATACATTTTCGGAAAATTTTCTGGAAGACATAGGCTTGCTCGTTGAGTTTGTCTTAAGTTCAATCTACCCAAGGGTATTGTAAACGTAGCGAAATTAAGCTTTCCTAATACGCTCCTTGCTTGTCTCCAACTCCATCGCTGAATTGTTATTATTTGCTTTAGATCTTTTTCTAGAGCTACCCTCTTTTTTGAAGGAAGGGCCACGTGATCTCTTACTTTGTCCCAAACTAATCCTAAATATTCTATTCTTGTTTGGAAGGTGGTCAATTACTTTCTAAGAAGGATATTAACTCCTAATTTTTTTTTCTAAAAATTATTAATAATTTTTTTCCATATATAACTAACTTACTTATTTAATTATTGCAATTTTATCCATAATTTTTCACACAACTATACAGTTAATTCAAGATTAAATGAAACAAAATCAATTTTACATTTTAATGAAAACTTTCCTACAAAAATGGAAACAATAAATAAATAACATTTAAAAAAATCAATAAATTAACGTCTACTCTAACTTTAATTTAGTGGTAGTAATGGTGGTGAACATATCTTGGTTCATGATGATAATGGTCATGATGGTAGTTATCATTATAGTAATCGTTGTGACCACCGACGTATATATGTTGCACTTCCTCATCGTCACCATAATGACCACCTTTGCTAGCAGCAAGTCCTAAACCAAGTCCTAATCCAGCTCCAGCTACTCCCACTTTCGCTAGCCCAGCTCCTGCGAGTCCTGCTCCAAGGATCCCAGCACCTAAAAATCACATTTCTTTAATATCTTTTTAGATATTACTTTGTTAAAGATTAAGTTAAGTTAAAAATGAGTGATACGATCACATCTACTTTCATTTTTACAGTGTTTGTAGAGATAATAGTATTCTTTTTAAATGTATACCTGCAATCCCTGCTCCTAAACCTGCTCCTGCTAAACCTGCAGCTCCAAGACCACCAATACCAAGTCCTGCAATTCCCAAACCAACTCCACGCTTGGTTCTGGGCACATCTTCTGATTGGATCACAACAATCGAAATTATGGAAATTAATAAGAGATTTTGAAGAGACTGTAATATAAAAAGGGATATGTTAATTAAGGTTAAAAACCTACAATTCCTTTCTGTTTCAGATACAGAGTTTTATATGTATTTTTTATATTTAGCCGAGTATGACGAAGTTAAATTAAAGGTTAGTCCCTAATTTGAAACTTTTAATCTATTACCTACCAACTCCTTTTTTGTTTGCTAATATTTCTTATTGATTTTTGTTATATATCTGTGATGTACAATTATTTTATAAGGTATACAATAAAAGATTTATTAATATTTTATATAAAATTGCACTTACTTTTAATAACATTTTGTTTTATATAAACTATACCACCAAATTATACTTTAAGCTTATAATTATCAACTGGTCAAATTTGAAGGCGGTTCCTGAATTTATTTGCAAAAAAAATAGAAAGATATTGAACTAGACCTAGTCAAATCTGGGGCACCATGACATTTTTAGCATTTATCACTTTTACAAACCTTGATCAATAATTAATTTATTTAATATTAAATACCCACACATATAGCACCTGTTAGAATAAATATATTACTTAATTATTAATTATTTTTGGATTATATGTAACTTCCTTGTTGGCTTACGTGAAAATTTTGAATAATCGACATCTTATAATATTTTGAAATTAAATTATTATACGTTCATGATATTATAAAAATATGAACCTTACGTGAACAAATTATTATTGGAAAAGTACCAAGTTGTAAGAATAAATAATATTACTAGTGATTATAGCGTGCCTCAAGGAACAGTACTCGGACCTATACTATTCAATATATATGTAATTGGTGGGTTTTCTTTAAGAACCTTGGTTTAACAGATGACATTTTATTATTTTATCAAAGGGAAACATGGGAAGAATTGAAATAAAAGTTATAGAGTAATAAAAAAATGGTTAAAATATAAATTGTTAATAAAACAATTATTAAAAAGAATTACCTAACTTTAACATGCAAGATGGTGACGTAATCATGGTTTTTATGCGAGTTTTAATGAAATGCCGAAAATAAAAAACGTAAAGGGCCCAAATAATATTTTTATATGGTTTAAATAACACCCGAGGAAAAAAGACTCGAGGGAAACCACCTCTCGTAGAAAAATTACTCAAGAGAATATCAACTCTCGAGGAAAAAGACGAGGGAAAATCACCTCTCGAGAAAAAAAAAACACCTTTTAAATAAACATACTCGGGAGACTATACAATTAAAAAAAAAATGTAAGTAATTGTAAAAAAAGTAAAAAATAAAATAAATAAGCAAAAAAATACATAAATAAACAACAACCTTATATATAATATATAAAATAAAAGAGCGATATTTGGGTCAGCTCCCCGTTTTGTAAAACAGAAGGCTTTTAATGTGTTGATTGAATTCCCGGACTTTCTTATAACTTGTTGTATACAATCTTTCCATAGCAACTTTCGATCTAAATATAGACCTAAATATTTTACAGAACTTTTAATTGTGAAATTATAAGGCCCTAATTCCATTTGTCCTTGAGGAATATTTCTGTTTCTTGAAAATATGCAGACTTCTGATTTTTGTTCCGAGAGTGTGAGATTATTTGCATTTAGCCAATTGTGGACATTAAGTAAAGTGGAGTTAAGATTTTCTTTAGATTTAGGAATAGTTTTATCACTGGAGTAAAGAACTATATCATCGGCAAATTGGATAGTTTTTGTATTTTCTAAACAACTTTCTATGTCCATTGTATACAATATATATAGCAATGGGCTTAATATACTCCCTTGTGGGAGTCCGAGATGTGTGTAACGAGGAGTTGAGAGTACTTGATTTATCTTTAAGTAGGTTAGTCTGTTTGAATATAAGGATGTTATCAGAAAGGAGATTTGTGTTGGGATGCCAATGAAAATTAGCTTTAAGAATAAAGTTTCAAGATTAACGTTGTCAAAGGCTGAGCTTATATCTACAAATGATGTTATGGTAGTTGATTTTTGAGTAAATCCTATTAGTACGTCAGCTACTAATGATGTTAAAGCTTCTAAGGTAGATTTAGATTTCCTAAACCCATATTGGGACTTCGGTAAAATATTTTCTCTCTCTAGCCAATGCTCAAAGTCTTTCAAATGTTTTAAACATGCATGATGCTAAAAAAATTGGTCGATTGGAGTTTGGATTATCTGGTTTTTTACTTGTTTATAATATAGGTAAAACGATATACTCTTTCCAAGTTTCTGGTATTGCGCTATGGCCCATCCAAACAGAGTTATATATATGTAGAAGACATATTTTTTGGTCTTTTGGTAGATTCGATATCATTGAATAGGAGATATTCTCTTTTCCAGGCGAAGTATTGTTATTTTGCTTTAGTGCTCGCTAGAACTCCCACATTTCAAAGGGTTTTAATAAGTTTCAGTTTTTACTGGGAACGCTAGTCATCAGGTCTTGACAGATATGGGTGATTTGGTACCCATGGTGGTGAAATCCGTGAGTGGAATACTTCGATCCAATAATATTGAGAGGGTTTTGTATAATTATTTCTTTAAATAAAAGATTATGTTTAATTAGTATCGCTACTCCGCCGTAGTCATCGTTTCTATCTGATCTTATAACATTATATCTTTTAAAATTGTAATATTTCCCTGGTTTACACCAGGTCTCGGATAGAAGTGCAACTGAAATTTTATTTTCATGGAGAAGGTACTCCAAATTTTCTTTATTCGAAACTGCTGATTAACAGTTCCATTGCAAAATGTTATATTCTTTTAGGTTTGCGAACATGATGACACATTTGACATATTTATATTTGTTTACTAATTAGGTTTTCTAAATCTGTTTTGAATACATTAAAATTATTTGTTTCTCTAGGCGTATTTATTATAACTGTAACTAATACTAACAGTGTTTCAACGACATTAAAGCCTAAGTTTTCTTGGTGTATTTGTAGAATTAATGTGTTCAAATTTTGACTGTATGTTGAATTATGAAATGTTGCTACTTTTGGGCCTGGAGCTCTAGGATGAGAGATTAGTTCGCGGTGTTCAATTGTTACAAGGTCTGGGCTTTGTTAGTTTTTGGTAAATTATTTATAGTCAGTGCTTCCTTTTTTGTTTGTCGTGTATACTGGTTAGTATATATATTGATATTGTTGTAAATTTGTATTTTTGGCAGCTACGTTTTCATAAGAATTTTTTGGAATTTGTGTATTGGCATCATGATAATTTAAAATGTTTACTGATATTGATTCTTTTATTAATTTTTGACGTTTAAATTCTGGACAAGCATTTAGATATATTCAATTTTCCCATCAGTAGTTACTTTTCTATTTATTCTAGTGACATTATTTACTTCGAATGGAGAATCATGCCTTCTTATTTTATTTTCTATGCATTCGACAGTATATTAAGTTGAAATATCGCGTATCACTCCTTGTCTCATCAAAATAAACTTGGGTACATAATACATATACATCTAAATTATTATCTATTTGTAGACAACCGATTCGTACGAGAACCTGCACTGAACTGAAGAAGAAACTTACATTTTTTTACGAGAAAAATACATAAAACAGAATCTTCGGAAAATTGAAGCAATGAATGTCAGTACAACTCAACAACTTGTTCAAGAGATGGCGCTTGAGACGCCTTTAGTTTAGAATTTGAATGCAATTACTTAAAAACTATAAAAAACAAGTAGTTTAAAATAGAGTAAGTGAAAAATAATCATCACACATTTCATTCAACCTACTAAAAAAAATGACTAATTTAAATTGTTTAAATTTTGAAATATTTTAAATTAAATAATTAGTTTAACATAATGAAATAAAAGAATTTTTATTGGTGACAATATCAAAATAAATTTTCTTATTTAATTATAATATAAATAAGATATATCTAAAACAATATCATTCTGCAAAAAAAATAATTAATATAAATACCTATCTATAATTTCTATTTTTTTATATGTACAAATCTTCAATTATTACTCTATTAACCTAGAGTCCATACTATTTAAATTTAAACCATAATTTTAAAATGCCACTTAAATTAGTCATAAACATGATGTACGTAATGATGTGGCTCGTAGTGATGAACAACAACATGATGATCGTCATAATAGTGATGTCTGTGGTAACCAGCAATTCCTAACCCAGCCAGTCCTATTCCTGCTCCTGCTATTCCAGCGCCCGCGATTCCTGCTCCTAAAAGACCGGCTCCTGCTAGACCTGCTCCTGCAAGTCCTAAACTTACTAATCGTTTTTCTCTAGGATTTGAGACTTCGTCTTCTGATTTCGATAGAACTATGACCAACATTGATATGGTTAGAAATGTCCAGAAATTCTGAAAGAAATGTAGCGATTAAAACTTTTTATAGAAGCTTGTGTGTACCTCATAATGTTTTTTTTTTTTTAATTTGTAAACATTCGTTAAAAGATTTGATTGAAAATTGGTATTAAGTACTATAAGATATGTTTTAGAAAGTTTTTCGGTACTTTTAGATACTTTTTGTGTACTTTTGATGTACTTTTGATGTACTTTTGATGTACTTTTGATGTACTTTTGATGTACTTTTGATGTACTTTTGATGTACTTTTGATGTACTTTTGATGTACTTTTGATGTACTTTTGATGTACTTTTGATGTACTTTTGATGTACTTTTGATGTACTTTTGATGTACTTTTGATGTACTTTTGATGTACTTTTGATGTACTTTTGATGTACTTTTGATGTACTTTTGATGTACTTTTGATGTACTTTTGATGTACTTTTGATGTACTTTTGATGTACTTTTGATGTACTTTTGATGTACTTTTGATGTTTTGATGTACTTTTGATGTACTTTTGATGTACTTTTGATGTACTTTTGATGTACTTTTGATGTACTTTTGATGTACTTTTGATGTACTTTTGATGTACTTTTGATGTACTTTTGATGTACTTTTGATGTACTTTTGATGTACTTTTGATGTACTTTTGATGTACTTTTGATGTACTTTTGATGTACTTTTGATGTACTTTTGATGTACTTTTGATGTACTTTTGATATACTTTTGATGTACTTTTGATGTACTTTTGATGTACTTTTTATGTACTTTTTATGTACTTTTTATGTACTTTTTATGTACTTTTTATGTACTTTTTATGTACTTTTTATGTACTTTTTATGTACTTTTTATGTACTTTTTATGTACTTTTTATGTACTTTTTATGTACTTTTTATGTACTTTTTATGTACTTTTTATGTACTTTTTATGTACTTTTTATGTACTTTTTATGTACTTTTTATGTACTTTTTATGTACTTTTTATGTACTTTTTATGTACCTTTCATGTACTTTTTATGTCCCTTTTATATACTTTTTAGGTATTTTTAAGTACTTTTTAAATTCGTGAACGTTTGTTAAAGGAATTGATTACAAATATGTATTAGGTACTTTTAAGGTATGTTCTAAATACTTTTTAGTTACTTTTTATGTACTTTAAGGTACTTTTAGGAACTTTTTAAATTCGTAAACGTTCGTTAAAACAATCAAGGTACTTTTTAGGTATGGTCTAATTTTTAGATACTCTTTAGTTACTTTTTAGATATTTTTGGTACTATTTAGGTACTATTTAGGTACTATTTAGGTACTATTTAGGTACTATTTAGGTACTATTTAGGTACTATTTAGGTACTTATTAAGTACTTCTTAAGTACTTTTATGTATATTTATGTAATTTTTAGGTAATTTTTATGTATTTTTGGTGCTTTTTGAGTACTTTTTAAATTCGTGATTTTTCGTTAAAAAAATTAATTTAAAATAAACATAAGGTACTTTTCAGGTATGGTCTAGTTTTAAGATACTTTTCTGGTACCTTTTAAATAATTTTAGGTACTTTTAGGTACTACTTAAACACTTTTAGATATTTTTGTACTTCTTATGTATTTTTAAGTACTGTTGAGGTACTTTTCAGGTACTTTTTAGGTACTAGCTTTAAGTACTAGTTTTAGGTACTTTTTTTTGGGTATTTTTATGTACTGTTAAAGTACTTTTTTGGTACCTTTTAGTTACTGGGTACTTTTAAGCCATTTAGGATGCTTGATCGGTACATTTTATGTACTTTTTTAGCTACTTTTAGTTATTTATTAGGTACTTTTTATATACTTATTAGTACTTTGTTAAAAGAATAAGTTAAGAATGGGTATTATGTACTTTAAGGTATGTTTCAAAAAGCTTCTAGGTGCTTTAAGATACTTTTTAGATATTTTTATTTACTTTTTAGGTATTTCCTAATTACTTTTAATGAACCCTTTCTGTACTTTTTATATACTTTTTATATACTTTTTATGTACTTTTCATGTACTTTTTATGTACTTTTCATGTACTTTTTATGTACTTTTTGTGTACATTTTATGTACATTTTATGTACTTTTTATGTATTTTTATGTATTTTTATGTACTTTTTATGTATTTTTTATGTACTTTTTATGTACTTGCTAGGTATTTTTTATATATTTATTAAGTACTTCGCAAGTAACAATTTTAAAATAATGAATAAGCTTTAAAGAATGGAGCTTTGAAGCTCAATACCTTCTAGGTTAGGTTAGATTGAAAATAAATGGGATAATTAAAAAAAAGGTCGTAGCTAAATTGTTATCAAGGACACTACAAAACAGTGCAAAACAGTACACAAATAGATTACATATAGTACATTAATAGTTTATATAGTACGCAAAAGTACAAAAAGTACAGAAATAGATTACATATAGTACATTAATAGTTTATATAGTACGTAAAAGTACAAAAAGTACAGAAATATTACTTAAAAACACAAATAGTACAAAATAGTACAAAAGTAATACAAAAATAGTACAAAATAGTACAAAAATAATACAAAAATAGTACAATAGTACAAAAATAGTACAAAAATAGTACAAAAATAGTACAAAAATAGTACAAAAATAGTACAAAAATAGTAATAGTACAAAAATAGTACAAAAATAGTACAAAAATAGTACAAAAAATAGTACAAAAATAGTACAAAAATAGTACAAAATAGTACAAAAATAGTACAAAAATAGTACAAAAATAGTACAAAAATAGTACAAAAATAGTACAAAAATAGTACAAAAATAGTACAAAAAATAGTACAAAAATAGTACAAAAATAGTACAAAAATAGTACAAAAATAGTACAAAAATAGTACAAAAATAGTACAAAAATAGTACAAAAATAGTACAAAAATAGTACAAAAATAGTACAAAAAAAGTACAAAAATAGTACAAAAATAGTACAAAAATAGTACAAAAATAGTACAAAAATAGTACAAAATAGTACAAAAATAGTACAAAAATAGTACAAAAATAGTACAAAAATAGTACAAAAATAGTACAAAAATAGTACAAAAATAGTACAAAAATAGTACAAAGATAGTACAAAAATAGTACAAAAATAGTACAAAAATAGTACAAAAATAGTACAAAAATAGTACAAAAATAGTACAAAAATAGTACAAAAATAGTACAAAAATAGTACAAAAATAGTACAAAAATAGTACAAAAATAGTACAAAAATAGTACAAAAATAGTACAAAAATAGTACAAAAATAGTACAAAAATGGTACAAAAAAGTACAAAAATAGTACAAAAATAGTACAAAAATAGTACAAAAATAGTACAAAAATAGTACAAAAATAGTACAAAAATAGTACAAAAATAATACAAACGTAGTACAAACGTAGTACAAGAGTACAAAAATAGTACAAAATGGTAATTTTGGTTGAATAAAAAAGAAACCTGTAAATATCACGAAGTGAGCATACCTTTTTAATTTCAAAACTTTCAGAGACTGGTTTTTCACTATATCTTTATTCATTACTTATAATGGATTTAATCAGAATCAATTGGGGTTACATATGAAGCACCACGGGGTTCGAATCTTTGACCCTTACTGTTTTTAATATTTATTAATAATTTAGGCAATAAAATTATAATATATTGTGTTTTGCAGATGATTTAAAGATTTTTTTCAACTATTCAGAATACTGAGGAATTTTTTATTAATAATTAGTGAAAAACAAATATGTTACACCTAAATGTTTAAAAATGCAAGATAGTTACTAGGTCTAGGAAAAGCGTAAATATTTAATTATCATATTTGCTTCAAGATAAATAGTTGGGGAGATGCTCTACTATTAAAAACTTGGGGTAATTATTGAAGCCAAATTAACATTCTCAATTCATATTCAAGTTAAAGTTTTCGAAGTATTATGAATGTATGAATTTATTATTAGAAACTGCAAGCAATTTTTAAATTTAACAACCCTTAAATTATTATTTAGTACCCACTTGCGCTCGAATCTGGAATATTGTGAGCTGATCTGGTACCCTTATTACAATTACTACGTTCTGGATATAGAAAGGGTTTAAAGAACATTTTTAAAATACTTATTTTTTAAAATTATTTGTGATTATGCAAAGTTGTGTAACCAATTCGATATTAATAGCCTGTGTCTAAGAAGCTTATAGTTTTATTATGTACATCATTAAAATGAATTTGGAATGCTATATTAGTAAAAATGAACAATTTGATCCACTTTTTTATTTTAATATTGTACTTACTTTGGAAAACATTTTGAATATTATGAAACCAATTAATAATATTTCAAAATTAACTCTCTAACTATTAACTAGCAACTGAAAACATTAAAGATTTGTTCTCAAATTTATTTAAAGTCGATGATATTGAACTAGAACTTAATCTGGAGCAAAGCATTTTTTTGATGAAATTATTGAACTAGATAATATCTAATTCGAATGAAAACCTTGTTTGTTACATTTTTCCGACTTATCTGAGCTTTACCCTGCATCAATCAATCAATATATTTTTTGCTTTCTCAAGGAAAATCCTTGAACGGTAAATGTCTATCGGAAAATATAAAATGTCAGCAGTATAAGATATTTTCGCTATCTAAGTGAAGAGAAAAATTGTATATGATGTTGAAATGAATGACAAAAATAGGATAAAGCCTTCAAATATATATATGAATGTCAAATTTGAACTGAAAGCTTTTTTTTTATCAAATAAACAAGAGAAATATGGGTTGATGCTATTAAAAGTAAAAGAAATCATATTTCATTGAACTAGGTGAACTAGGTAAAAAAATAAAGTAATTAGTGCTATTAGTTTTCAAAATATCGTCCGTGTAAATGTAAAAAAAAGGTTATAATATTTTTAATATGAGTTGTCTATTTTGTAGACATATATAGCTTATTTTTCCTTAAAATTGAATAAAGAATAGCTAAAATTTTTAAATAATTTAAGCATTAGCGCTAAATCCTTCACACTCATAGATCTGTTTTACTCTCCCTAATATAGGTATGGTAAAAAACAGACTATTAAACGTTATTCACAGGTGTAATCGACAATATGCTATCTTTCTCTATAAAAAAATTTACTTGAAACATCACGAATCATGATGAGACATGCCCACAATTGCAAGCATTCACACTTCTACTCGAAAAGCTAAATAAGGTGAACTTTTTTGACCGAAAATCATACTGTTTAGTTCAATATATTCAAACGGACTAGTTGAAGAATCTCTTTAGAAAAAATGTTTGCAAAAAAATATGATTTGGATTGATTTGAATCAGTCAGTACATTTTTCAATGTCCCCGGTAAGTACGTATTTCAAAATAAGTTTGAATACAATATCAAACAAATCGGTTAGCACTTGAGGATCCTTTATGGTTATGTAGTTAACTGATAATAAAGAGATGCCTGTGGACAATGAATAAAAGAAATATATTAGAGGACCCCGCTCAAACCTTATGGAAAAGTGATCTATGTGGGAATTGCCTGAACTTTTAATATTGTTTAGAGGAAGCCTTACTGATTTAAAGTTGCCATTGCACCAAAGTCAAATAACTAATAGTTTCGGAGATACTGGCCAATGAATGTCTCATTCGCTAAACGATCGGCTTCGTACTTTACTCTATGGAAGTTTTTGTGTTCTATCTTCTTTTGAACTACAGCAAGGGTATAAGACTGTTATGAAAAATTAATAGATGTCAATAGTGATGTTGAAAAAGTAACCATTCGAGTACTCGACTATCGTTACTTGAAGACACCGAAGTAACGATCAAAAAACCAAATGATTACGAACACGGATATTTTCGTTACATCGTGATCGATGTATATTTACTATTTACACATACAATTATAAAGTAAACATTTTTTAAACGGGTTTTTGCCTCACAGGGTTTCGGAATATAAATAATTTTCTTAAACAACGAATACTGGAAATAACAATCTACGTCTTTACTCATAACAATGCCATAATAGTCAAAGTAATCAAATTAACGAATATTTGGAATGATTACTTGATACGAAAGTAACGAATACCTACCTCAGAGTAATATCTAAGATACCTACTCGAAAGTAACTCCATTTCTACTTCTCAACTCATCATTTGTTTTTGTATATTTTTTAGTATTTGTCATTGTCATTCTGTCAAGTTAGGTTATATAATTTTCTTGTTCTGTAAAAGAGTGTCAATTAAACCTACTAGTGAGAGTTCATTATTTTTTACGAAGACTAAACATGGCGCATAATGATGTCATGCCCTGCTTCATTTGTCCTGCTGCTTTTCGTCCAAATCTAATGGTACGTCTTGACGGCGTCAATGATATTGATAAGAGAAACATTGCTATCCAACGACATCCTGCCCAAAACAGACCCTTGATCGATATAGATGATCAAACAAGAGCATGTGCGGCTTGTAACAGGTCGATTGTAAGAGAGTTGCGTGTTCTTGAGCAAGATCCAACCTGTATGCGATTAAACGTTTTGACACAAACAGCTAACCAGACGTGTATGATATGCAATTCGCCCGATGCTCGTCGCTTAACACTTGACGCAAGAGTTGATGTATTCGTATATGAGAATAGAGGGAGCTATTATCAACAAATACCACCCATTAATTGCTATGGAAGTCTACATCGCAGATATGGCACGTGAAATGCTGGCCAAGGCGAATGAAGTCAATGTTGTAATGGCTCGTGTGGATGAATTCAGATTGAGAAACCGAAATGCGATGTGGATACATATTAATGCGGCTAACCTGGATGACATTCCTCGTTTGGAATATATCAAATCAATCTTGCACCTTCATATATACAGGACATGTTGCGGCGGGATGACATAGAAGAGCTCCACATAGATCAGTTAAATGCAGAACCAGGATTTCTCCGAGCAAGAGTGTACTTACGATTCCGAAACACCACCACGTACTAGATATGGATTGCGTATACGACTATTAACGAACTCGAAGAAAACGATCAGGAAGAAGATGTCATTATTGGACATTATTGCACTTGCAAATCGGGTGCAGTCATATTGCATCCATATTATGGTACTTGGGATATGCAAGACATGAACCTGAAATTCGGTACCCTCCGTCTAACTTTCTTCATAGCGTTTCTGACGCTGCCAACCGGCTAGCGCAATAGCGGCCCCATACAGGTATCCAATGGGTTAAATTGTAACAAGGCTTTCCTTATTAAATTATTTTATTAATTGTTTGATTTAATTGTTGTTTATGTTTATCTCCACTGAGAACCGTAGTATACGAGTAATCAATGTAATAATTTGGTTTTTTGATCGTTACTTCGGGTATCTTCAAGTAACGATACTCGAGTGCCGAATTACTTTTTTAACATCACTATTGACAACCATTTATTTTTCATAACGGCCTTAAAAAAGACCTTTAAAATAGTTCAAAATAAGAATACAGAAACAAACATCCAATGAGTAAAATACGAAAACGATCGTTTAGCGAATGAGACATTCATTGGCCAGTATCTCCGAAACTATTGGTTATTGGACTTTGGCGCAATGGGAACTTTTAATCAGTAAGACTTCCTCAATACAATATTAAAAATTCAGGCAATTCCCACATAGATCACTTTTCCATAAGGTTTGAGCGGGGTCCTTTATCGAAAATATTTGTGAAAAGTTGTTTTATGTAGAGATATTTTCATAACACTCAACAATGATTAAAAAATATAAAAATTAAAGGAAGCTAAAAAATATACATGTGAAAGGTCAAGAATTTAGCATTGGTTTCGGCTTAGACCTGCTGGCGAAAATATCTCACATCAGTTTCCTATTCTTGTCTCTATAACCTGATGTTTCTCTTATACAACTCCATATTAATCTTGTTTTAGGTTATATTTATAACTGACATTTAATTGCCAAATAACCAAATTAAGGTTAATTTTGATTGAAAGTACTTTTTCATTTATTTTTTTCTCTTCTCTCTTGAATTTAAATTACGTTTGATTTTAAATGGTAGCATAAAATTATATTCTCTTTTCGACAGATCTAGTTTTAATTATTTATTTATACTCATTTTAACATAATAGGAATTTTCCCAAATATTTTCCTCGAGAGTTGAATTTCTCTCGAGTTTTTTTCTCGAGAGGTGATTTTATTTTGAGTCTTTTGTCCTCGAGAGGTGATTTTCTCTCGAGTCTTTTTTGCTCGTGAGATGGTTTTCTCTCGAGAATTGGGTTTTCCTATATTATTGGTTTCGATAATTTAAATAGTAAGTTTTATATAATTTCGATCTAACAGGAAGTAAAGAAATTGGTCGTTAGGTGGTTAGCCTGGTTTTGGAATCATGCAGTACGACAAGATTGACATTGCAAGTGAGAATTAGATGCACACTTGCCAAAATTCAAAATAGATCAATTGGGCAATACTGCACAAGTAAGCACAAATAAATCACTGCCACTGTGCATCTAATTCTGATTTGCTATCTTAATCGTGTCGTACTGTCTAAAAAATGCATTTATTATTAAAACAAAAGTTACAAAAATAAGGTTTTATACCTACTTCCTTACATTTTTATCTCTGGAAAATATTTTGCACTAGACTACGTCGGAAATTGGAGTTAAAAAAAAACATTTAGTAGGTAGCATTTTATAGATAATAATAGACCAAATCGTCACGCTACGATCAATTGTATATTACGTACTCAGGACGATGTAATTTTTATAGGATTATCAATTCAGTGCTGTTGAAAAATAACCACCCATCTACTCTGACGTAGCGCAGAAATTAAATTTTCCTCTACTAGGTTTTTTTAAATTATTCAATTTACTTGGAATTTTAAATATTCGTCTTTCCATTTTTATATATAATATCTTAAATGAAATATTCATGAATATATTTTGTTGATATATTACAATTTAATGAGGTATTGTAATTATTAACCTGAATTAATTAATTTTCAATGTTTTTATAGATTTTTTGCAATATTGCTTTTATTATTAAATTTAATTTGAAGCTTTAGGTCGACTTTAGATCCTCTAGCTATTTTTTCCAGAATTTCTTCTTTAATTTCTCTGAATTTGGTTTATTGAAAATTGTATTCTGCAAAGCCTTAAGTATAACATTTTAACTAAAATTCAACGTTGAATTTTCAACCAATAACGTATTTTTAATCCATAAAAATGTTAAATTAATTTTGAAAAAACAAGTGTGTATGCTTATTCGTTTCTGTTTTCTAAAAGAAACAAAAACATGGGATCAATAGTACAGATTAGTATTATCTTATAAAATTAGAATTTACTCTTATACTTATTTTTTGGACAAAAAAACAATAAAAACTCTCATTTGTCGCATATTGCGAAATAACCCTTTGACAAATTTGTGACAAATAGATGTTACTTTCCTAAATTTTAATACAACTACAACTACTTCCACTAACTTTGTTTTATTAAATTTAAATATTGATTTTTAATTGAATTTTATATCACAAAAAAGTCGTTTAATAATGCAACTAATTTCAGTTCGTTCGAAAAATTTAATTTATTTAATTATAGCCGCCTTTTAATTAAATGATATTTTCCGAAGACCATTCAGGAATAAACTTTAAATGGCCAACTGTCTACTAATTGTTTTAAATAATAGAAATGCAGTTAATTACAAGTTAAACGGACAAACAAGGGTCGATATTGAATAATTTTATTGTATTATTCATATATTTTCGAGTTGCTTTTGTAATGTTTTAAAATTATTAGCTCAATGTCTTTAGTTGAAGTTGATATTTTGATTATGGACTTGTCAGTTTAAAAGACAACGTATCAGTGGACTGTGAAGGAACAGGGATCCTGCTACAAGGACAAAAATGATGATTCTGATACTATTGTTATCGATTGTGTATGTAATTTAATATGCATTATGTTCCTTGGATAAACCCAGTTTTATATATTTATTTTTATAGATTTTTATAGATTTTGGAATCGAGGACACGTGCGTATCCTGGATCGACTCTATGTTAAGGGAGAGAACTATACACACAACCCTTATAGGAGAGACAATAGCAGCACGGGTAGCAAGAGGATGTCCGCAGGGTGAAATCCTGTCTCCACTCCTGTGGAACCTTGTAAGGGCTGCTTAGGGCTCTCAAAGTAAGGGACATAGAACCCTGGGATATGCCGATGATCTAGTGATCATGGCACAGGGAAAATACAACACTATAGTAAGAGATCGAATGCAAGAGGTTCTAAATATAGTAACAAAATGGACAGAAGCGGAAGGACTAAACATTAGCCCAAACATATCTGACATAATTGCATTGACCCGCAGGAGGAAATTGGAGGGACTAGTGCCTCTAAACCTAAGAGGTGCAAGCATCCAGCTTAAGGGAAGGTAAATATCTCGGAGTTATGATTGACTCGAGACTTACCTGGAACCAGCATCATTGCACAAATGAACCAATGGAGAAACCGCCCCTGCAAGAATGTTTGGCAATAATCAATCCTCAAAAAGTTCATCATCTGATGACTCTTTGTGTTCACTGTCATCGCTTTCATTTGATGATGATGTTTCATTCTGTTCAAATAAAATACTTTTTCGGGTGCTACTTTCATTTTTTTACCTCTAGGTTTTTTGCTAATTTTCGGGTTTTCTTGTTTTTATTAGAAACTCGACAAACTCTTGGTTAATGGCAGGTACAATCGGGGATTCTTTTGGCAGTTGCTGTAAAACTTTCTGCCGATTTAAGGGACAAAGCATAACCAGCTTTTATATTTTCTGATGTAGTTTCAAGGACCTCCAAAGTTTTCTTTAAAAGTTTTGGGAAATTAGATTTTGGCACTACTCCCTTATTTTTTGTTTCCTCTCTAAAACCACAAAGGGGTCAGGAGATTCGGAAACAACATATTAACTATTGGGGAAGCACCCCAAAACAGGCACATGGAAAAGCCTTCATAGACAGACCATGTCCCAAAAGAACTCGAGAACACAATAAGCCAATAGGCTTCAGTGTTATTCGGAGACATAGTCATAGCTACGCCTGGAAAGGGTAGAAAAAAGTTACGTGATGTGTGCAAGTGGAAAAAATCCAAAAAGTAATGTGCAAGGTAAGCTCTTTGCAAATTATTGCATTTTGTGATGTTGTGTGGTTTCTTTGCTTTCATAGGCCTAAAAGACTCCCCACTTATTCAAATTGATTTCGTAAAAAGCTCAATTTTTCTTGTTCTACGTTTTCCATGCACGACATAATAAAATTTCATGACGCATTTTATGCAAATAGAAATAAGATAGAGCAAGACAAGTTCATTTTAAAACATACGTCACAAAGGTAGCCAAAAGACGTCGTCCTACAAAGGGGGCACGTCCATGGTTCTTCCCCCGGTTCCCTATCAGACCGCCTACTATTATAGGCAGTTGTACCTACACAACTTCAAAGCTTGCGAAGGTCATTCGAATAGACAAAGGATACTATTACGTGTTATACATGGACAGAAAATCTCAGAAGCAAGGGATCTAATAAAAATGCAAAAATCACTTCTTTGAGAAACAAAAAACGTCACTATCATAGGTTAGTATTTTTTTTCCAATGAAATTATTGTTGTTTTGTTTATGTAGGTATGCTGATGAATTGGCTATACCTCACCAGATCTGCTGTTGAGGATATTCACGTAGTCGATCCTATTGTAGGTCACTCATATTTATCAGCAAACAGAATTTTCGGAAGAATAGAGTATAGGGCTATATTTTCCGAGTTTGCGACTAGACATGGAAAGTGACTTCGATGTTTTTGATTGGAAAAAAGCAGTAAAAAGTCATGTGAAACCACCTGGCCAATGTTATTTCTAATTTTCATCGGCAAAGCGGATGATAATTAAGAAAGAAGCTAGTTCATCAGGAAAAAAGTCTTTGTTAGAAGTGAAGCTAATTACCGCGACGATGTGGGTGAAACGATCAATGGATTACATTTCAACAGTGTTGCCCGCTGATATCCACAGTAATCAAAGGTCACTGCAAGAAAAATTCATGTAGGTAATAGCAGAATAAATAGCTTGATATAATATTCTGGCCTGACAGTAAATATTCTAATGGTGTTAAAGGAAAAGAGTGACTACAGGCGGTATTACTTGGTCGAGTAGGTAATAGCAGAATAATAAAAAGCCAGATACTAATTTTTATTATTCTGGCCTGACAGTAATTATAAAAAATTTAGTAATATTTTAACTTATTAAAAGGAACGGTATGGAAATCAAGACAATTGTAGAATATATTATTCACTGTTAGAGGTATCATTATTAACGACTATTAATGTTTTTTATAGGATAGTTATTTTCATCAACACAATAATGCAAAAACGTATCCACAAATACTATAATAACCAACAATATAATAAAGACAAAACAAATGCTAAATATATCTCAATACCATATGTCAGTGAATTATCCGAAAAACTTCAACACATAGTCAAATCATTTAATATTGAAATTGGACATAAAAATATAGCAACATTATCACAAAATTTTACAAAACTGAAAAACAAAACCCCACATAATAAAAAAACCCACACAATCTATCAAATTCCATGCAAGTGAAATAACTGCAACAAGGTATACATAGGTCAATCAAAACAATACTTAGAAAACAGAAAACAATATTGATAATAATGATGATAATCTGCTAGAAACGCCTGATGAAGAAGATACCACTCTCCCAAACGTAGAAGAAGAGGGGCTTCGGATCTAATATTGGATATTCCATATTTTAATTTTCTCTTTAATTTCAATGATTTTTTGAAATTCAAAGTTGTTTTCTATAATAACAAAAAGATTGTTTTTCTTAAGTATCCAAAACTCTTTTTTATCCACTTCCGACTTATTCAAAACTTTTTAGATCCATCGTGCTCTGTCAAAACTGCTTAAATCCATTTGTATTTTTTTAAATTCTGAGCTTATTTTCATGACAATTTCATTTTAATGCATACAAATAAAGTAGTCATACACCATGATGATAACAAAATAATTATAAAAAATTTAATGTACTCATGAAAACGGTGAGAGGTTTTATTCGTTTACTGAAAAAAATGGTTAAGAGGATTTTAGAAGTTTATTGTAAAAGCTGCTTGTTCCTCTTCTAATTTTAATTCTACATATTTTCCCAGTTCAGTTTTTATTATTCTACTACAAATTTTTAACCAAGTTTGGGCTACAAATATTATTAGTCTATTTTCATTATACAGGGTGTCTGTAAAAGGTCTTTACAAAAACATACCACATATTCATTAGACCAAAATAAGTCGATTTAAGTAAAATTACCTTAGTACAAAGTTGCTTCGTTTGGGCTCCAGAGGGCCTTGAAGTTACAATTTTTAAATCGTTTTTCCCATATAAATTTAAAACGGCATATGCGATTTTACTAAAATTTGGTTTATTGGTAGAGTTTTATGTGACAAAAAAAATGGTATTAAAATTTTGTCCGATAATAATACATAGGCGTAGAACTTGATTTTTTAAATAATTGCACCTTTAAAAATTCTACGCCAATGAAAGAAAAGTAATTTGAGTATGAAATTTAGATTGCGCAACTCATTTACTTTAAAAAAGGTACTCCTGATAAGACTCGATTACTCTCATGGTTTTCGCTAAATTTCTGTTTTAATAATTTGGAGTGTATAGGTTTCACAAAAATATTTATTTACAACATAATCAAAATAGAGATTTTACAAAAATTGTTTAAAATGTTCACCATTTTCACGCATACAAAGATTTATACGTCGAAGAAAATTAAAATGTATCCTTTCCATAACTTCTTCATCACCTCTAAGATTGTTTATTGCATCTTGAATACGTTGCCAGAGTTGTTCCTCATTTTCTACAGGTTCCCTGTAAACTGTGGATTTTAGATGTCCCCATAAAAACTAATCCATCAGTGTTAGGTCTAGGGAACGTGGTGGCCAGTTTACAGGTGCGTCATTACCTCTGCCTATCCATTTGTGTGGATATTGTTCATTCAAGTGGTTTCTAACGATTAAAGAAAAATGTGGTGGAGCTCCATCTTGCATAAACTACATATCTCTCCGAAGTTGGAGAGGTAAATCTTCTAACAATTCTGGCAACGTATTTTGTAGAAAATCCAAATAATTTCCTCCAGTTAATCTTCGTGGAAGTATGACATTACCAACAATGAAATTACCAATTATTCCAGCCCACACATTAATTTTGAATTCGTGCTGCAAATGGTTTACCTTTATTGCATGCGGATTTTCAACGGCATAAACATGTTCATTATGGGTATTAGTTATACCTCTTCTTGTAAAACCCGCTTCATAGGTAAAGAGAACCTTCTTGACAAAGTTTGGATCTCTTTCTCTTTGCATATTAACAAATCGACAAAAATTCAAACGAATTTGAAGCTCATGGACTAATAATTCTTGTATTGGCTTCTTATGGTATGGATATAGCAATTGTTCTTTAAGCACTTTATGAACGACATCTTTACTTACTCCTAGTTCCCGTCCAATTCGTCTGGTGATTAATTCTGGATCTTCTTCAACACGTTCTAAAATGTCTTTTTCAACTTCAGGAATCCTTACAAAACGTTCTCTTCCATTATCAACAGTGTTGGGAGTAAAGGAACCGGTCTCCCGAAGACGTCTCTCAACAGAAGCAAAAGTTGGGTGGCTAGGTACACGACGATTTGGAAACCTTTCAGAGTACACCCTGACACTCTCTCGAGCATTTCCTTCAGAAAATCCTAATGTCAGTAACATATCGATATATTCTGCATTGTTATATTGTACAGCCATATTAATAAACCACGCATTTGTTTTTTTTTTTATTATTGAGTCAGATAGAACACTTTCAATCGTTAACAAGAGATTAGGTGTTAAAACTTGACAATATTTTTATTTAGATGAAACTATGGAAACCAACAATAAATGTTTTTGTATATGTATTGCAGGCAAATAATTAATATTCCTCAAAAAATCGTACATGGCAAGAATCGAGTATTTTTGTTAAAAGTCTCGATTAGAGGTGTTGAAGAAGATATGAAAAAAGTACATTTTTAGGTTTTTCATCGTAAAAAATTTTGTCCGATAATAATACATAGGCGTAGAACTTTTACAGACACCCTGTAGAACGTCCAATCCTCTTGTATTTTTGGAATAATACATATATTTTAGCAACCATCATCTCTAAAAAAAAAACCTAGCGAGAAATTATTATTTTTTTACTTATTCATAAATAATTTTAAAATTTAATAACTAGGAATAATTACATATACTTCTATTGAAACATGCTGATCTCAATCATCCAATTCCCACCCTAATGAACGAAACTTTAAGGTTCAACCGTCCGAGCAAGGGTAATTCGATCTTATTAAAAATTAACCATCAAAGAGAATAAAAAGCGATACCGTTTGTCCCTACCACTTAGTACCTGCCCGAGGATGCCATAGCACATCAATAAATACATACAATTGCAGTAATAGTTTTCAGACAAAATAACAAATTTTTTTAATATAATATCGTTGATGCAATTAGTGAAGTTTATAGAAGGGTTATTGCAGCAGTTGCGAATAGTTAAAATTAAAAAAATTAAAATGAAATTTCCGATGAAGTTGGGGATTGGGTCGTTGTGTGCGTTTTTGTTTATAGTTGTGGTGGGTTTTGTGATGTTTCCGAAAATGATTAATTCCAAAGTCAAAAAGGTAAACTATTTTTATTGTTAGTATTATACAGTACCTACCTAAACAATTATACAGTATGGTTCAAATGAAAGAAATAAATTTATTATAATGAAAGTAGTTAGTTTTTCAATTTTGTTTACTAAAAGCGAATTTTTTTAAAAAGAATTCAAGTTTACACCACTTCCCATTTTTGAGGAGTGACGTCATTGGCAATTTTTTAAATAGTAATCCCAATTTTTTTTCTTGATTTTGATAGATCTTGCAATTTCCTACTCGGAAACATAATATTTATAATATTTTACATAGCAATTTTTTTGAATAAAAGTCATTTAAAGAGCAGACACATAAATTTTATTTTGAACGAAAGATAATTATTTGTAATTAAGTGCTAATCTAAGAAAATAATAATAATAATAATAATAATAATAATAATAATAATAATAATAATAATAATAATAATAATAATAATAATAATAATAATAATAATAATAATAATAATAATAATAATAATAGCTTTATTGCCCAACAGTTTCCCATTTACAGGACAATATTCTTAATAGTAAGTAACAATAATAAAGTGGTATCTAAAAATAAAATTAATAAATTACAAAAGTAAATTCTACTTATGGGTTGTGATGTAACATACATTTTTATACGAAAACTAATTAAAAGTTGCAAAATAAAAACTATAATAGAAAACAAATGAATATTGTGAACAAGCCAAGAATATATTAAAAAAAAAAAAAATTCTTACAAAAATAATACAGGGAGAATTCAATATAATACAATATACTTATTACAATATTTCGTTAAGGAAAGTAACTGCATTTTTAATTAGTTCACCAAGAGAACAATGAAAAATATCGCAATGACTACTAATTTTATTGTAATTGTTACACTTTACATATAAGGGTGATTTTAACATCAAGTTGGTTTTTGCCCTAGGGCATTCGAATAGCTTGTTGGTTCTAGAATTTAGACGGGGTATATTAAATTTAATTTGTGACAAAATATCACTACAATCAATAAAATTGTGCATGAGTTTAAATAGAAAAATAAGCGAGGATGTGTTCCTTCTTAGGCTCAGGCTATTAATATCAAATTGTTTACACAACTCCGTATAATCACAACCACGTTCGGGATATACTCCATCAATTTTGAAAACTAGGTATTTTAAAAATTTTCTTTGAACCCGTTCTATATCCAGAACGTAGCAGTTGTAATAAGGGTTCCAGATCAGACTACAATATTCCAGCTTAGAACGCACGTGGGTACTAAATAATAATTTAAGGGGTGCTATATTTGAAAATTGCCTGCAGTTTCTAATAATGAATCCATACATTCTAAAAGCCTCGGAAACTTTAACTTGAATATGATTTGAGAAGGTTAATTTAGCATCAAAAATTACACCTAAGTCCCTAATAGTAGAACATCTCTCCAACTCATTATCTCCAATCGAATATGAGAATTGAATATTTTCTCTTTTCCTAGAGTAAGTAACTATCTTACATTTTTGAGCATTTAGGTGTAACATATTTGTCTTACACCAGTTATTAATACAGTTCAAATTTCTCTGGAGCTCATTGCAGTGATCTGTATTTTTAATACTTAAGAAAATCTTTAAATCATCCGCAAAACACAATTTATTACAACTAATTTCATTGTATAAATCATTAATAAATATTAAAAATAGTAAAGGTCCAAGATTTGAACCCTGTGGTACTCCAGATGTAACCGCAATTGATTCTGATTTAAATCCATTGTAAGTAACGAATTGTGTCCTATTTGATAAATATGACTTAAATAAAGCTAAAGTGCTGTTAGAAAAACCAGTCTTTGAAAGTTTTGAAATTAAGAAGCTATGCCTAACTCTATCAAATGCCTTCGAGAAATCGGTATATATCACATCCACCTGTCCTTGGTCATCTAATACATCCGCAATAAATTGTGTAATCACAGTTAAATTTGTTACCGTTGACCGTTTGTCTATAAACCCATGCTGATATGGTGAAATGTAACTTCGGACAAATGGATATATACGATTATACAGAACGACCTCGAAGATCTTCGAAAAGTTGCACAATAGTGACACCGGCCTATAGTTTCCTACCTCAGACTTTGTCCCGCTTTTAAATATTGGGCATATTCTAGCTTCTTTCCATAGTTTAGGATATTTCCCCGTCTTTACCGATAAATTAAAAATTTTTAAAAGAGGCTGTGTTAAAATTCTGGAACAATCCTTAATTAAGAAGGACGGTATGTTGTCTGGACCCGATGTAATGACAATTTCACAGCAAAATAATTAACAAATTCGAGAGACGCTAAAATTGTGGTTCCCACCTTATCGAGACTGAGGCCCACAAGGGTAAACTCGTAGCGTAACAAAAACGAAAAATGATTTAACTTGGAACGAAATATTGAAAGCCGATAGTAGTATTAGCACGTTGAATTTTTTGGTTTGTGAAGCATTGGCATTACTTAGGTTATCTTCACAAGCCTTGATTTTTAAAACCATTCTATATCGCCTTTTGATTAGGGTTTAAAAACTTGTTTGGCCCCTTTACCTCTTAAGCCTGCTCATGTAAAATATTTGGGCTTCTTACTTCGCCTATTTATATTCTATTAATAAAGGACAGAGATATGAGTATTGCAACTATGTTAAAAAAATTAAATTGGCTTTCAGTTCAGAATTATGTTCAGTACATAACTGATATTTATTTATAAAATAAAAATGACAGTACCATCGCATCAGATCTATTAGAACAAATTCAATATAATTCGCAATATCACAATTATAATACAAGAAACCAATCTGACTTTTATGTACGGCAAGTCAAAAGTAACCTCAAACAATACTCGTTTTTTCCGCATTTATTATAGATTATTTGTTTTGAGATCATGTACTTTATTTTAAAAAATTACTTGATGTTATATTAATACCACTTAGTATGTTTAAATTATTAATAGTTTTGCAAAGATAAGTCATAGCAACTTATAGCCACAAAAATATTTTTGTGTTAAAGTAGATCCATAGAGAGCAATGTAATTTACAAAGATCTTCTTTCAACATACAAATAAATGACAACTTTATAATTGAAATGAAAAATACAACAAAATACCTCGGTATCATAAATGATCCAAATTTGAAATGGCCATTATATCCTACCTCTCTTTTATATAATAAAAAAGTGCTTTGTATAAGAACATTATATTATCTGTCTTGCTGTACCTTTAATTATGGTAAGCCTGAATTGAGATATTTATTATTTGTAATAAATATCAAAAAAAGTATAAGTTTTTAAATAATTTGACATTTAAGAGCCAATTACATATCACAGTTGACATCTTGATACTTGACAGGCACAGCCAAGCATTATTTTGATTTGTGCCAAAAAAAAATAGCCGGTAAATTTGATGAAGATGTTTTTGTGTCTAGAGGCGAAATAGTAGTACGCTTAATAGCACCACCATAAAAAGTCATTTTTAAGAAACTGCTTATATATTTTTCATAAATTAGCAGGTTTGGCGACTAATTTCGAATCAAAATAGCCTCCAAAATGGCTATATAATTGCAGGTATGAAGGTTGCAACTTGCCTTAGAAATTTCACCTTTACCATCAACAGTTGTTGTTTGACAGGTCGTTAGAGAATGTTTGCAATTTATGGAATGTGAAGAATGTTAGGAATTTAAACATTAAAAATAACTGAAATTCCTAAAATTGTCACATAAGGAATGCATAAGCGGATTTTAAGAAAATTGTTTTTAAAGTAGTAAGGATGAACAGAAAATTCTGAAAATCAATAGGGTTCTTATAGTTAGAAGTAATTATTCAAGAAAATCGAAACCGCTAGTCAATCAGAACTTTCGTTCTAGAGATATCGTGCCGGCATACATACACACAGACGACCAGAAATTTTTTTTTTTTGCATTTTCGGACAAGTTTTAAGTAATGGTGCTAAGAAAATGTTTTCGTCTGCACGAATGCAATACCCTAAAAGACCCTGTACTTGGAATACTATCCTAATGTTGAGTAAAACGCGCTATTCCTGTTATTTGAAATTTTTTTACCGTATTTCAAGTTTGGATTTTCAGATAAAGAATGATCAGAAACATAAAAAAAGTTTTAAAAATAGGGGTTAGAAAAGTTTTTCGTCTGCACGAATTCAACACTAGTCGTCATTATATAGTAAGTTCACCTCAGAATTCGAGATACCCAGCTGTAAGTCTGTAAATAGTTGTATATTGACACCCTAAAATTTGTCTCAAAACCTACATATGGTAGGGTGTACGCAACTATTAAATTTCAAGGTCAAAGGTCACAAAAATCGGTTTTTTGCGCTTTTTTTGAAAATATCTCATTTCCTATGGGTTTTTTGCTATTTTTATTTTTTATCAATATTGTAGAATACAAAATTCTCTACAAATTTTTTTTAAAATAATTCAGACTACAGTAAGAACGTAAAAGCTATGTAGCAGCAGAGAAGAACTGCTGCACTTTCAAAAACATATGAAGTCTGTTTCGATGAAACAATGGTTGTACCAGTTACTCAAGAAAAATTCTTATCAAATCGAAATAACAAAGATATGCTCATTAATATGTTAATTGAAAAATTACGAGCTGCAAATATTACTACTAAACAAGCCAGAGATGATGCGGATGTTCCTATTGTTGAAATTGCAATTGAAGAATCAAAGTCTGAAAAAACTGCAGTTATAATAGGACAAGATATTGATTTACTTGTCATTTTAATTGGGCGTACACTGTTTTACGAACAAGAAATTTTCTTTAAAAAAGTATGAACACCTCGTGATTGAAATTTTCAACGTGTTTGGATAGATCTTGGCCACCTGCAATTAATTACCTCATCTAAAATTTTTGTTCTTTGAGGAGACGTGGAAAAGAAAGAGCACAAACCAGATAAATTAGAAAAAAATATTCTAGATTGCTTATTGACAGCACATGTACTTGTCATAACTAAGTTTATCTGGTGTGCATAGCAATGAACGTAATTTGCAAGAGGATATGTTTGTTTAATAATTTTTTGCACACCGTTTAATCCACCACTCATTACAGACGCGCCGTCATAGCTTTGAGCAATTAATTTATTTAGACTATGTTTTACTAATGGATGTAAAATATTTAAAATACATTCAGCCATTGATTTGGCGTCGTATCCATCGAGCATGTAAAACCTCCAAAATCACTCAATTGGTCGTCCTTTACACAAATATCTGAAAACTATAACTAATTGAAATTCACAAGCATCGTCCGTCGTTGCATCGGAAATTACTGCAACAAAAGAAGAATTTTCTATTTCTTTCCTAACGTCTTCGTGATAAACATCTAACATGCATTCAAGAAGTTCATTTTGGGTTGTTTTTGAGGTACCTTTGAAAGCTTTTGAACTTTGAATAGGAACCTTTAAGTCGTTGTCTAATTCGGCACTAAAATTCACCAACTCCTTAAATATGCCTCTATTTTCCGAATTATCTTTCTTATCGTGACCCCTTAAAGCTAACTCAAAAGCTCCACAGAACCTTATGCAATTTATAATTTAATTTAAAACATATCGATTCTTATTCATTTGTTGATTATGTTTAGTTAGAGTATCACGATAAGCCGAATTTAACTGGGTTTTTATATTTAACTTACCAAGCATGAAAAAGCTAAAAACATTATTCATGTGCCCTTTAGATTTTTCATCGGATTTTATTTTAAGTTATACAGGGTGTTATTGAAATACACGTACATATTAAAATGGGGAATAGTATGTAATGACCAAAAACGATTGGCACCAATTTTAACTTCAAATTCTAAAATTTAAATATTGGGGAAGAGTCCCCTTTTCCGACCTACTAGTTTCCATATTTAAAGAAGTAAAATAAATCGAAATTGAACTTACCCATAGAAATTGCACTGTTGTCGTAGCAAAACCAATTAATTAAAAATAAAGTTTATTACAGTAATTTTTCAAAATGCCGTCCATTATTATTTACACACACTTGCAATCGTCTTTCCAAAGAACTTTGAACATTAGAAATTAGTCTTGGATTTTGTCGTAGTTCCTCGGCTACCGCATTAACTTTATTGGTTAATTGTTCAACACTATTAATAGGTTCATTATAAACCAGTTGTTTCATGTGACCACACAAAAAGAAATCGCATGGATTTAAGTCCGGAGATCTCGGAGGCCACTTAGTAGGTCCATTTCTGCCTATCCACTTTTGAGGAAATCTAATGTTCAAAAACTGCCGTACGTTTAAATCAAAGTGAGGAGGAGCGCCATCTAGTAGGTACCACATCCGTTGCCTTAATTGTAACGGTATCTCTTCTAGGAGTACTGGCAAAATATCTTCTAAAAAGTGGAGATATCCTGGCCCATTTAATCTGTTCGGGAGAACATAAGGCCCGATTAAATACTGATCTATTATGCCAGCCCAAACATTTATTGAAAATTTTCTTTGATGCCCAGTTTCCCTAATGGCGTGAGGATTTTCATCACTCCAAATATGCGTATTGTGCATATTGAACACGCCATCACGAGTGAATGAAGCCTCGTCAGTATACAATAATATTTTTAGAAAATCAGGAATATCAACACATTTTTGAATCATCCATTCACAAAACTCCACTCTCTTTTCTTCATCACCTAGATATAAGGCCTGGACTTTTTGGATGTGATAAGGATGTAAACCTTGTTCTTTAAGTGTCCGCCACACAACAAATGAGGACACTCCAATTTCAAGACCTAGTCTTCTACAACTTAATTGAGGCCGGTTTTCAACAGCTTCCAATATTTCTTCTTCGGCTGCCAATGTTCTTTGTGTTCTTGTTCTCCCTCGATCTGCATTGACACTCTCAAATTTTCCATGGTCTCTTAGATGCTGAACAGTTGAAATAAACGTACGACAGTCCGGAATTCTCCGATTTGGAAACCGTTCGCGATACAGGATTTGTGCTTGCCGAGAATTTTCTCCAGCTGTCCCATAAACCAACACTATATCCGTTAGTTCAATATTCGTAAATAGTGGCATCGTAAAAAAATATTTAAAAGTAATCGTAACAACACTTTTTACCAACTTGGAAATGACGCGCTCGTGTTAGCCAGATTCGTAAATCAACTAAAATTTTAATAATCTATAGTTTCAAAAATGTATAGTTTAAAAACAATCATTTATCAAATATTCTAGTTTTTTGATAACGAGGGTAGTAAAAACCAGTCTTCGGAAATAGAAATTAATTCGAAAATCTTGGCAACATGGTTATTTCTTACAAGACTAGTTTTCTTATCATCTGACAAAAACTTGCATATTAATTACTGTTGATGTTTAAAATAGGTAAATAAACCTAATTTATATAGGTCATCCTCAACATATCAGTGAAGTACGTTTGTTTTAGAATTAATTTTTAAAAATTAATAACTCCCTTAATAAGGGGTATTTTTAAAAAATAATATTTTTCTACATTCAGTGGGGATCTGCGCAATACCCAGTTTTAATATGTACGTGTATTTCAATAACACCCTGTATATGGACAAGATAATCTATACCTTTTTTGACCAATTCTCGTCACCTTCAAACAAAACACATACAAAACAGTTTATTATTTTCTTCGCAACCACACAACCAATTATTTTTATCATAAATAGTTTTATTAAATTTACGACACCCCGATTTTTGTCCACTTCCACAATTGCTTTTTCTATAAAATTTTATAAACGAAAAGTCCCCCGTACTTGTACAACAAAATTAAATTTAGAACGCCTGTCTTACTCAAATTGAACTAATAAAGAAGGTATAAGCTTATTTTTCGCCAAATTATATAGATTCAAAATTATATAATAACTTACCACAACTATAATGTACATGTATGTCTATTTTTATGTATGAGAGAGTATTAAAGTAATAAAGCGTTCGTAATCCATAGGCGTATCACTTCTTTTAGTAGACAGTTAAAATATTTTTTGAAGTTATTCCTCGAGTATACACTTATATTTTCACCTAATTAACCTGCTTATAACTTCTAAACAGCTGAAGGTAAAAAAGTACAATTTTTTCTGAAATATTTTATTTTTCCGCAAGGTATGTTAAGAACATTGTGTCAAACGGGATATGTGGGTATAAGGGTTTAAACTTTAACTTTTAAACAACGTTACGTTCATAAATAATAATTTTAATATAAAAACTACTTCTTACCTACAAATCCAAATCAGAATCGAAATCAGAAGATGAACTGTCGCAACCAATATTTACAATGAGTGGCATGATCATTTCATCAGTAATATTGTCCAACTTCCACATTTTCTCTTCTTCTTTAATCGTATGATTTACTGCCTTTTCCCAGTTTTCAGGCTTCACATTATTTACAGCCTCCAAAAACAACTGTTTAACATCACTCATTTTAAAAGAATTATTTTTTCTTGAAAATTCTCCCTTTATCTGTGCCCATATCAGTTCAATCGGGTTTACTTCGCAATGATATGGTGGTGATCTAACCACTGTCATCCCACGATTTTTTGCAATTTCATCAATTTCATATTTTTTGAATTTCTCTTTATGAAGGGAACACAAATGATACAGTTCTTTTTTCACAGAACCGGGATGGAACTTAATATTCTTTGAATTTAGCCAATTCTGTAAATCTTTTTTTTACCACTTGGTTGTGGGCATTTTTTCTATAAGTCTCGAATGATAACTTGCATTATCCATTACTATTATACAGTTCTGAGGAAGAAGATCTATAATTTGTTCGAACCACTCTTTAAAGACATCAGCATTCATGTCCTCATGGTAGTCACCGGTACGAGTAGCTTTAAAAGTCAATAAAACACCTGTAACAAAACCGTTTGAACTACCGATGTGTACTATTATTAGTCTGCGCCCCTTTCCTGATGGTGGATTTAAACCAGTAGATAAATTATTTAAAAAAGCCTGTCTTCGACTTGTAACAGTTTCATCTTGCCAAAATTTATTTGGTTTATGTCCCTCGTTGATCCATGTTTCATCTAAATAAAATATATTTCTTATTTGGTTTCTCATTTCTTTTATAGTCCTTAGGTAATTTCTTCTCCATACCACAATATCGCTTCTTTCTATTAAAATAGACTTTCTGGAATACTTTTTACATAGAAAACCTATTTCTTTTAAAAGTTTCCATCGTGTGCTTCGACTCATTTCAGGGTAATCCTTATCATCTCGAACCGTGGCAAGAACTTTGTCTACTGTTGGAAATTATTTTCTAAAGAAGAACGCATGCACTTTCCTTCGAAGTCTTTCTTTCAAAAGATTTTCTAATTGAAATTTTGGTTTTCCAGGAGCTTTACGTGCTGTTTGAAACTCGCCACATTTCTCTTCTTTAACAACTCTGTAAATCGTAGATTTCCCAACACCAAGCGTACTACTAACTAATTCCATTGTGTCATCAACACTTTTACATAAATGTTTGTCTGTAAATGATTTAAAACAATTAAATATTAATGTTTTTTCACTAACTGTTAAAGGACCGATTTTTTGTCGTTTACGCGGCCCTTCCAAATTTTCCATGATCACACTAGAATGCACACTGCACCTTGCAAGTTGCAAATAAACGACATTTAGTAAACTGCCAAGAATACACAACTTGGACCTCCTTACTAAATGGAAAACCTATAATCGCATTTTCAGTGAAATTTGTTGGGGAGGTATTTATCTACTTATAATTCGATTACTGTAAGAAATTCTTGGAATTAAAATAAAACAAAATTGGCAAATAGGTACTTATTGAAAATAATCTTAAGATACGGCTATGTAATCTTTAATACACAGGGCTTTTGGCCTGTCCAAACCTTTTTCTATTGTTCTGTACAACTTATGTTTATAAAGGACCAATAAAAGATCCAAAACTTGTAATAGCTCAGGTACATTTATTACAATTTTGGGAAATATTTAGATTATTCTGTAAAAATATTTAAAATGACCGTACTAAGTTTTGCATTAGAAATGCTGTTTTATTACTCTCTCATACATAAAAATAGACTATAGTAATATCAGACAATTTAAAAGAAAAATTTCTATTTACAAATGTTCTTTATTAAACTATATAAAACTATATCTTAATTTAACCAGTAATTTGTGGGTAATGCAGCAAATGAAAGATTACTTTTTTAAGTTTATTCCAAGCTTTCGGAAATGTTTATTTCCATCATCAGGGAGACTAAAATAAAATAATACCACATATTATGATAAAGTAAGGTAAAATTTTAATTACTTACATCTTAATTAAGGTTGTTCATTATGGTGGTATTATTCATTTTAGTGTAAAGATACAAAATGGACAAGCTGAAGTCAATTACAAAATAATATACACAAACAATAATTACGATACTTTAAAACTAAAAAAAAATAAATAACGAAAGGTCAATTTGACAATTTGACATGACAAGTAAAATTTTTAAATAAATAACAAGTTATTAGAGGTTAGGAAATAAATGTGGATAATGCTATATTTACATAAAATTAATATTTTTTTAAATGTTCAAAGAGTGATTTTTATATTAAATTAGCTCTGTATTATTTAAATTATGAATTTGGTTTGGTTTATTGTCCAAATCCAATAAATAAGAATAAATTTCACTTAAATTGTTAATATCTGTCTTTTTGTTCATAGAATTTGGTTCCTGTGAAATGAAAGCCATCTCCAAATTCTATGAACAAAATGACAGATATTAACAATTTAAGTGAAATTTATTCTTATTTATTGGATTTGGACAATAAACCAAACCAAATTCATAATTTAAATAATACAGAGCTAATTTAATATAAAAATCACTCTTTGAACATTTAAAAAAATATTAATTTTATGTAAATATAGCATTATCCACATTTATTTCCTAACCTCTAATAACTTGTTATTTATTTAAAAATTTTACTTATCATGTCAAATTGTCAAATTGACCTTTCGTTATTTATATTTTTTTAGTTTTAAAGTATCGTAATTATTGTTTGTGTATATTATTTTGTAATTGACTTCAGCTTGTCCATTTTGTATCTTTACACTAAAATGGATAATACCACCATAATGAACAACCTTAATTAAGATGTAAGTAATTAAAATTTTACCTTACTCTATCATAATATGTGGTATTATTTTATTTTAGTCTCCCTGATGATGGAAATAAACATTTCCGAAAGCTTGGAATAAACTTAAAAAAGTAATCTTTCATTTGCTGCATTACCCACAAATTACTGGTTAAATTATTAACTAGTCAGCAACGACTATCAACTCTCTTAAAACTATATCTATAAACTTTTTTTTAATACGTTCCTGCACTATTTCTATTCTGTAAACAACTCTTATTCCTAAAACCAGTCATCTGTTATATATTATTGGTTGTCAACCATTTTGTCACTAATTAACAAAAATAATAATAGTATATTAAATGTATAATGTATAATAATGATAGATATTCATTATACATGAAGGTAAAATTCAAAGCACAAACTGCAAGCGAATTACTAATATTCAAAACATAACAACCTGTCAATCGAACACGGAAGATCTTGTTAAAAATTATTAACGGTGTTTATTTACTACTTGAACCTTCTTGAGGTTGTGTTTTATAACACATTTGCAAATATTATCAGCTATTGTTTAAAGAAAACCTTACAGTCGTTTGAGAAAAGTTTTGCTGTTAAAAATAATGAAATTGAAAAAGGGACTGTCAATCACGTTGGCCATTGGGTCAGTATGTGTGTTTTTGTTTATTGTTGTGGTGGGATTTGTGCTGTTTCCAAGAATGATAACTTACAAAGTGAAGCAGGTAAAGATTTTTTATAATTTTCACATATTAAGTAACATTTTTTGTGATGAAATGAAAATATAATTGCATTTTATACAAAATATTTTATAGATTGATTGACTTACCTATAAGGAGAATCAATCCTAATTTGTTGAGCTTATCCTTCGGTATTATAATAAATAATAATAAATTTATTGATATTGATATAGGTATACAAATAAAATAATAACAATTGTATTAGTTTAACACCAAACAAGGTCGGACACCAGCCTAAGCAACTTAATGCTTGTTTCGCGATGCCAGTCCTGTTTAGTGCTTTACAAAATATTATACTTGTTTTAATATCATAAACTAGATTTACATATTAAAATTATAACAGAGTTAGCTGAAACAGTTCTATAGTCTATTTTTATGTATGAGAGAGTATTAAAATGATAAAGCGTTCGTAATCCATAGGCGTAGCACTTCTTTTAGTAGACAGTTAAAATAGTTTCTGAAGTTATTCCTCGAGTATACACTTATATTTTCACCTAATTAACCTGCTTATAACTTCTAAACAGCTGAAGGTAAAAAAGTGCAATTTTTTCTAAAATGTTTTATTTTTCCACAAGGTATGTTAAGAACATTGTGTCAATCGGGTTATGTAGGTATAAGGGTTTAAACTTTGATTTTTAAACAACGTTACGTTCTTAAATAATTATTTTAATATAAAAACTACTTCTTACCTATAAATCCAAATCAGAATCGAAATCAGAAGATGAACTGTCGCAACCAATATTTACAATGAGTGGCTCGATCATTTCATCAGTAATATTGTCCAACTTCCACATTTTCTCTTCTTCTTTAATCGTATGATGTATTGCCTTTTCCCAGTTTTCAGGCTTCACATCATTTACAACCTCCAAAAGCAACTGTTTAACATCACTCATTTTAAAAGAATTATTTTTTCTTGAAACTTCTCCCTTTATCTGTGCCCATATCAGTTCAATCGGGTTTACTTCGCAATGATATGGTAGTGATCTAACCACCGTCATTCCACGATTTTTTGCAATTTCATCAATTTCATATTTTTTAAATTTCTCTTTATGAAGGGAACACAAATGATACAGTTCTTTTTTCACAGAACCGGGATGGAACTTAATATTCTTTGAATTTAGCCAATTCTGTAAATCTTTTTTTAACCACTTGGTTGTGGGCATTTTTTCTATAAGTCTCGAGTGATAACTTGCATTATCCATTACTATTATACAGTTCTGAGGAAGAAGATCTATAATTTGTTCGAACCACTCTTTAAAGACATCAGCATTCATGTCCTCATGGTAGTCACCGGTACAAGTAGATTCAAAAGTCAATAAACCACAACAAAACCGTTTGAACTACCGATGTGTACTATTATTAGTCTGCGCCCCTTTCCTGATGGTGGATTTAAACTCAAAATATAAAGGGTAAATTATTTAAAAACATTGATATTTAGGTTGTCCCGATATAACGAAACCCCCTGTATGTTTCGAAATATTCAAAAAAGTAAACACTATAACTTTTATTTAAAACATTTAATCCCATTTCTTTTGATAAGAAAGATATTGAATTACCTCGTACTAATGGGCCACCCTGTATATATAGATTAATCCCATCTCTGTGTATTGTGAAATAGAAAATAATTAGATATCTGCTCACTATTTTAGTATTTCTAATGATGCATTAAATGTCAACATAAATAAATAAAAATGGTAACGTGTAGCGTTGATTAAAATTTACTAATATTTTTTTTATAATTGTCCATATAAATTTTAAATTAATTATTAGATGCCTATTAGTTTTTATAATTTAAAATGCAAATTAAAATATATACTTACAATAAATAAATGTTAAAACATAAAGTGCACAATTAAATGTAATTACTTTTTTTTAAATTATAATTAAGGTATAAATAGCTACACACGCAAATAATTCATTTAAAATATATAAAGTCTTATTAAATTGGTTAGTTATTTAATTCAAATAGTACGATTACTTTTTGATTATGCCATAAATTTATATGGTTCTTACAACGTTTTTTTAAAATACTTTTACTTGGAGTAAAAATATATACAAACCTAAACATCTTGACTTTTTATATGGAGTCGCCAATGCATTAAAAGATTTGGAATTTCATTATATTCCACAAAACAACCAATAGGATAATATTAGAACTGACATATATTCCATTAATTTGAAATGTGATAACACTAAAGTAATTTACAATGACGACTACAGGACAATCTAGCAGTAAAAAAAGGACGTCTCATCTAAACATTGCTTTCTGCTTTGCACTTAAAATACTTAGAACTAATCAATATATCCAGGAATAAACTAAATACTTTCAAATCATTAGTAGTCTATGTGATTCCTTAGTTTACAGACAATATTAAATTACTATTTAAATAAAGGGATAAGGCAATTAACCAGTATAAAACAATTAAAAATCTAACACATTATGAATATACTGATCTGTATTATTTTACACAGATCAGTGTATGAATATCATAAATAATTTTAAAAAATTACTACGGTGCACATACCCCTAACGATTTACTTGGCCAAAATTATTTTTGGTCTATATCGATTCTAAACGATATTAATAAATAAAACAAACGTTTTAATTTTATCTTACATCCCCGAGATATTTTATCCCTCCCTTAAGCTGTATGCTTGCACCTCTTAGGTTTAGATGCCCTAGTCCTTCCAATTTCCTCCTGCGGGTGAATGCAATTGTGTCAGATTTGTTTGGGCTATTGTTTAGTCCTTCCGCCTCTGTCTATTTTGTTACTATATTTAGAGCCTCTTGCATTCGATCTCTTACTATAGTGTTGTATTTTCCCTGTGCCATGATCACTAGATCATCGGTATATCCCAGGGTTTTATGTCCCTTATCTTTGAGAGCCCTAAGCAGCCCGTCCACTACAATGTTCCACAGGAGTGGAGATAGCACTCCATCCTGCGGTCATTCTCTCGCTACCCGTGCCGGTAATGTCACTCCCATAAGGGTTGTGTATATAGTTATCTTCCTTAACATAGAGTCGATCCAGGACACGTACGTATCTTCGATTCCTCTGTGTTTGAAAGATCTAATGCAATATTACCTTTAATATTGAGGTTTCTGCGTCTGTCATCTGATAAACTCTTCGTCGGACCCATGCCAGACTGTAACAAAATTACTCAAGTATATTGATGCTATTGTTACATCGAGTACCTCCTTTCTCATTTTTGTTATAAAGGTCGGTTTATTGCCTACATTTGTTATGTCTTAATTATTTGCCATAATAAATTGTAGTAAAGACTCACCTCTTTGGTTGGTATCAGTGCTCCCCCAGATCCTGTGGTGTGCGTTTGCATCACAGCCAATGATCATCTGCATTCCGTTGCGCCTGCAGAATCTCACCAGCTCCTCCACTTCTCTGGTAGGTGTTGCTACAGGATCGTCTGAAGGTAGATATGCCGATACAAGTATTACCGCCTTCGTTCCATTTCCTGCATCAATCTTGATTCTGACTGCTGTCAAATCTTTGGAACAGAAATTAATTAACGGCAGTATTTTTATGCCTTTTTTGACAATTATGCAAGTTCGGGGGGTGTCTGTGAATCTGTCATGTATTAACTCTCCACCCAATCCTCCTAAACCTCTTATTGTACCGTGTCTAATCCACGGTTCTTGTACCAGGGCCATTTCAAACCTCCCATCGCCACTGTAAGTACAGCCGAAGAAGCCTTACAGTGCTGGAGGTTGATCTGTATTATCCTGATCCTCGCCAGACCGTCTTAGAACCCGGAAGGTCACCCTTCCTAGCTATTATAAGCTAGGAATTGTGACCTTTCGAGGGCCCCGTACGACGTTTCGTCAATTGAAAAGGCTAGAAGTAGTCCCCGTTTTCAATTTTCCTGCTCATTAAAAGCCAGTCCGGCGTCTTCAGTTTCGTATTTTGGAGCTAAAGAAGTCCCCTGGCTTTTTCAACCTCGGACTATACAATTTTATCTCAACTTATTCGTATAAATTTTCATCTTCGCTTTTTGAAGAATTACTAGCTTCAAGCGGCTTTGCAGACAGAAAATTTATTGCTTCTGGCAAAAACGACTTCATTTTTCTTCTTTTAACGTTCCTCATGCTAATTAAAAGGGAGTCTGAACTTAGAAGCAGGCGGTTAAAAATATCTCTGTTACAATTTTCTCTAGAGAATTTTCGCGCGAAGTTTTGGCGTTATGAGTGGAATTGCTTGTTACGTGCTTCCGCGGCTTCTTCAGACAGCTGCCCAATAGGCAAAAATGCAGTTTTTATTATAACTGCACCATGAATAAGTATTTTGTGCATCGTTGGTGTCATTGGGTGCCAAGCGAACAGCTGCACATATAAGCGAGCAGCATCTAATGCGTATTTGTCATATTTTTCCGGATCAATTATATATCGTTTCTAGTATAACCTTTAATTTATAAATTAGTTCATAACGAATGCCCGTTATTTCGGAAGCCACTTCAAAAAATCTTCGGCCCGTGTTGCAAAAATTTTCATTTCATTTTCATTTTCTTCGACTTTATCTTCTTCATCGTCTCTATTTTCATCGCAATCTTTTTCATGAGATACAGGCGGCGTGCTTGCAATCGTCAGATTGATTGTCTCTTGCGAAAATGGCATAGTTTTTTTGTGCTGCCTTGGTCTATTATTACTCAAATATGGGTCCGAACTTAGTAAAAGTCTTATTATCGGAGGTGTTTCTTGCGGGCCTCAGCTGCCTCCTCCAATAACTGGCCAATAGGTAGGATTGCATGTGATATAACTTTCGCTCCAAGCGTCAAAACTTTGTGGATGGTTGTAGACATAGGGTGCCAATTGTAAAGATCTGTGTACAATTTTTGCAGTTTCATGTGTATAAGCTTCAAACTTATTGACGTCGATGCTGTGGTCACTCGAAATCAATTCTAAGATGACTTTAAATCGTTTTATTAAATTCATACTAACTCTAGTGATTCAAGATGAGCATTCCGGGTCAGAAAAAAACCTCCTTGACGTATTCCCAAATGCTGCTTTGGGAACATCAACCAGGAGTTCCATTGCTTCTTTGAAGGCTTCTTGCATTTTTTCTTTTGCTTCTTTGTCAACTTTTTTTCTTCTGCAGAATGCGCTTACCACTTTTTCAGTGGTATTTTGTAGGACAAATGTTGTAAAGATTTGTAAAAACGTATTCTAGCATGCAGAATCGGGAGTCCAAACTTCAGCGTTTCTACATTGACATCTTTTTTAATTAATTTATTGAAATCTTTCGATGTCTATCTGCAAATATAGCATCTCATTGTGGATGCAGTATCAGTCGCAGCATTGCAGACCTTACCATTTATCATTGTAAACATGATCTTCTGTTTTCTGAAGCTGAGCGGCTTGATTTTCGATGTTCCTGACTTCTTCTTTCGTTACATCTTTTGATTTTATATGAAGCGTATTTGTATGGGTCTGCAGAATCTAACTGAAGATGGGACTAGGTTTTGTCATATAATTTTCTTCTGTTCTTCATCAATGATAACAAGCAGGCTTAAGGTAACAAGTGAGCTCTAAAAAATATTTGCGTCTACGTTTCAAACATTCAGTTTGGTCTTCGGTGTATCCTTCGCACGACAAAAGTTGTTTCTTTAGGAAATATAGTTTTTTTTTTTCCAAATTAGACAAATCTAGATTTTACATGCGACAGAACAAATATTAATGGGTCACAATTCCAACACCCAAGGCACTTTGTGAATCTACACAAAAATAAATTCTTTAAAAATGTATTTAACATCAATCATAATTTTTAGATTATTTTATTAAAATCCATAATCATAACTAGGGGAAAAAACCAAAAACTAACAATAGGGGTCAAAGCAATTAATGGGATTAAATTACTGCGAGTAAGAATGTGTTACCATTACTGGAATTATCTCACATAATACTAAGAACCACTTAAAAGATTAAGTAAAGGTAAGTTATTGATTTCAAATTGATCATTATATTCATCTAAATTTTAATAATAATGGTTAAAATAAATTAGTGGTTATAGTTCTTCCTTTATCAATTGCAGATCATAAAAACTCGTTCGGAACTTTTACCGACAATTTTGTTTGATCTGCACGGAAAAAAATGTGACTAGAAAATTTTACTACAATGTTGTAGTAGTAGACTTGTAGAAAAATACTTAACAATTTGTAGAAAATTTTACTACAATTTATAGTTAAAAACTATTAATTATTGTAGCAATTGAATTGTCGAATAAAATGCTACAACAATAGGAAAGAATTCCACAATGTTTAGTATATTTTACTATTGTTTGTAGAAGTAGAAATTTATTACAATTATCGTAATTACTACTACTAACTTCTGTAAAAATTTGTACAAATATTAATAATTATCTCTACAAAAAATAGTAATTTTCTCTACAAAAAATAGTAATTTTCTCTACAAAAAATAGTAATACTTTACATCCCTTCTTCAAAAATATTCTATAATATTGTAGAAATTCTAAGTCATGTGAACAAAACAGAATTCTGCTATTGGCCAACGTTTTCTGACGTCGATCATAAACGGCCAGACAGCAGTAGCCGTTCGCCATGTTCACATAACAAAGCATGGTACATATACGAGTACCTATAACACATTATTATATTATAAGCACCGATGCGTTTGAGAAAATTTTAATAATAAATTCTATTGGTGGTAAGTACATTTATTATTGTTTCTGAATAATTTACCTTTAGATAACTAATTTAAATAACCTTAGTAGATTATTTTAAAAAAATAGTTGTGGCCAACGATCGAATTTTGTGCCAAGTTCAATGATGTTTTTTGTCTTAATTGTGACATACCTACTTTCTCATTTTTGTTAGTTATCTGACTTAGTCATTTAATATCCAAATCAGTATAAAGGTGATAAATATCCCCGTTTTAAGGGTATGAACAATTCAATTGGTATTAATTTTATTTCATATTTTTCAGGTGCAGAAAAGCCAACTGAGACTGAGGGCGCTATTATTACTGTTATTTATTACATAATGTAATTAAGAATTTGTATCTTTTATATTAAAACAATAAATTGAATATTTTATTAAGGAACATTTTTTTCTAGGTTATAATTATAATAATTATGGAATACTACTACAAATTTTATTAAAAATTACTAAAATTTGTATGAATTTTTACTATTTATTGTGGTAAATTTTCGTATTTATTTTTATAAAACGCAATACATTTTTAATATAAATTCATACAATGAATAGCAAAAATTATAACAATTTGTAGAACATTTCTTATGATGCATTTGAATCTTTTTACTAAATATTGTAGATAATAACTCTACAATACATTTTCCACAAATATTTGGAAATTTTTACTACAAATTGTCCCTGTCCCTATATGTACTATTTATTGTAGAGAAAATATCTACAATTGTAGAAATTTGTTCTACAATTTTTTTCAGTGTGCCATAGGCGTAGATACCTCATTTTATAAATTTATTTTATTAATACTTTTAATATATATCATATGCAAGAAAGTATTCGTTAAAAATTGGACGTTATTATACGCCCTTATTTAGACAGATGCGCTTAATTGTTATCTTACTTGGACTTAAAAAAAAATCAGTATAGCTCGTTAACTTGCTACAACTGAATATTAAATTATAAAACGTAAAAAAGCGAGTAAAGTGTACCTGCCTGTAAGGGCGTTTGGTTTAAACAGGGTACCAGACGTGAACTGAACCCTTTTTGTACCCCATTCTTTTTCTGGAAAACGAAATTTCAAAGAAAAAACCATGAAGGAAAATAAATTCTTTGCAAATAAAACAAAAGAAAAAAAACAATTCAATTCTAAAGTATCTTTATAAATAATCATGGCAGTCTGAATCCTCTGAACTAGAGTCATCATTTGGTTGAATTATGATGGGTTGTAAAGCGGGTACACGGAAAAAAATGTGACTAGAAAATTTTACTACAATGTTGTAGTAGTAGACTTGTAGAAAAATACTTAACAATTTGTAAAAAAATTTACTACAATTTATAGTTAAAAACTATTAATTATTGTAGCAATTGAATTGTCGAATAAAATGCTACAACAATAGGAAAGAAGTCCACAATGTTTAGTATATTTTACTATTGTTTGTAGTAGTAGAAATTTATTACAATTATCGTAATTACTACTACTAACTTCTGTAAAAATTTGTACAAATATTAATAATTATCTCTACAAAAAATAGTAATTTTCTCTACAAAAACTAGTAATACTTTACATCCCTTCTTCAAAAATATTCTATAATATTGTAGAAATTCTAATTCATGTGAACAAAACAGAATTCTGCTATTGGCAAACGTTTTCTGACGTCGATCATAAACGGCCAGACAGCAGTAGCCGTTCGCCATGTTCACATAACAAAGCATGGTACATATACGAGTGGATGGAATATTTCCTGCCCTGCTTCAGCAGGCACAGGAGGAATTACTACCACACATAATCCGGCTATCCCGAAGCAGTCTGGAGCTGGGATATATACCAGAAGCATGGAGAAGGGCCAGAGTCACCTTTATTCCAAAAGTAGGGAAAAAGGATACCACACATCCTAAATCTTTCCGTCCAATCAGCCTCACATCCTTTGTATTAAAAACAATGAAGAAGGCTGTTGATAACTATATAAGAACAGAAGTCCTGGAGAGGGTGCCACTCCACCACAGCCAACACGCGTACCGAGCAGGAAGATCTACAGAAACTGCCCTGGTACAGTTGACTGATGTAATCCAGGATGCACTGACAAACAAAGAAACGGTCGTGTGTGTCTTTCTAGACATAGAAGGAGCTTTTGACAACACGCCACACGAATCTGTAAAAAGAGCACTTGCATACAGAGGAGTAGATAACATCACATCCAGATGGATGGCTCAGCTGTTATCTTCGAGAACTGCAGAGACACAGATAGGGCAGGACACCATCTCCATCTGCACAACCAGAGGATGTCCACAAGGAGGAGTTCTATCCCCACTAATGTGGAGCCTAATCGTAGACGAACTTCTATGCAGATTGACTGACCTCGGCATACCCTGTCAAGGTTATGCCGACGACATAGTCATATTTGCTAGTGGCAAGTTTAGTAATATCCTGTGTGATGTAGTCCAAAGAGGACTAGAACATACCAAAAGATGGTGCCGTGAAGTGGGACTTAGTATAAACCCTACAAAAACAACACTAGTAGCCTTTTCAAGGAAAAGAAAACTTAATCTCAAAACCGTTAAATTAGACGGGATAGATATAGAATGGAAAAATGAAGTCAAATATCTAGGCCTAACCCTGGACAATAAACTTCTCTGGAACACACATGAGAAGGAAGTAGTAAATAAGGCCACAAAAGCCCTAATGGTATGCAGAAACATGGCGGGTAAACGATGGGGATGTAACCCAAACATACTGCGATGGATGTATACTGCAATAGTAAGACCAATCATCACTTACGGGGCTATAGCCTGGAGTAACAGAACTAGTTTAGTTACTACGAGAGCTAATATCTCAAAAGTACAAAGACTAGCCTGTGTTTGCATTACTGGTGCAATGAGAACCTGTCCTACGGCCGCAATGGAGGTGATCTTAAACCTCACCCCTCTACATTTGATGATAGAGAATGTGGCAAAAAGGACACGATATAGAATGATCAGGAGCGGAGTAATCAGACGAAAGTCTACTTGCTTCAGGACTAAAGATACCTGGGACATGCCCCAGGATGAAATGCAAAAGAAGTACAGTTTTGTGAAAAACTTCAAAACCACAGAGCTGGGCTGCAAGAAAGAATGGAGCCAAGAATCCATCGCGCTTGCAACCGAAAGACGTGCTATTCAGTGGTACACGGACGGTTCCAAAACCATAGAAGGAACTGGAATAGGAGTGTATGGGCCGAGAACCAAGCACTCCGAAAGCTTGGGAAAATACCCAAGCATCTTCCAGGCGGAAATTCACGCCATCGAGAAGTGTATCCAGTTTAACATCGAGAGAAACTATCATAGACAAGAAATTATCATCATGTCCGATAGTTAAGCAGCCATCAAAGCGCTGAGTTCTTACGTAATCAGCTCAAAAATGGTATGGAGATGCCTAGAACAATTGAATGAGCTAGGCGAGAAAAATAGAGTTACTCTCACTTGGGTCCCGGAACATAACGGGGTACAGGGTAACGAGATTGCAGATAGTCTTGCAAGGAAAGGGGCTCAAACACCCTTTGTAGGACCTGAGCCGTTCTGCGGTATCAGCAGTAACATAATATTAGAAGAGATTAAAAAAGAATTGGGTAGTAGAAGAACCGATAATTGGAACAATCTCTTGGGGCTGAGACAGGCCAAGATACTTCTGGGTGAATATAACCAAAAAAGATCGGAAGCCTGCATCTGCCTGAGCAAGAACCGGCTACGTATTGTAACAGGGATCCTTACCGGGCACTGCCGACTAAAAGGACACCTAAGTAAACTGAGAGTAGTAGAGGTTAGTGAGTGTAGATTCTGTGAGGAGGAGGACGAAACCTCCATTCACATCCTGAATGTGTAGCACTCCAGAATCCAAGGGCACTATATCTAGGAGGATATCAAATAGAAGAGGGAGACTTACCTAACTTGAAGCCACTTCAAATCCTACACTTCCTTGAGAAAATAGGATTGGAAGGGTCGCTATAGGCATTGAGACATTTCCTTAGTGCAGTGGCGACAGAAGGGGGCACAATAGATCTTTTAGGTCGCAGTGTATTAACACCCCATTATCAACATAACATAAAGCGGGTACACGGAAAAAAATGTGACTAGAAAATTTTACTACAATGTTGTAGTAGTAGAAGACTTGTAGAAAAATACTAAATAATTTGTAGAAAATTTTACTACAATTTATAGTTAAAAACTATTAATTATTGTAGCAATTGAATTGTCGAATAAAATGCTACAACAATAGGAAAGAAGTCCACAATGTTTAGTATATTTTACTATTGTTTGTAGAAGTAGAAATTTATTACAATTATCGTAATTACTACTACTAACTTCTGTAAAAATTTGAACAAATATTAATAATTATCTCTACAAAAAATAGTAATTTTCTCTACAAAAACTAGTAATACTTTACATCCCTTCTTCAAAAATATTCTATAATATTGTAGAAATTCTAATTCATGTGAACAAAACAGAATTCTGCTATTGGCCAACGTTTTCTGACGTTGATCATAAACGGCCAGACAGCAGTAGCCGTTCGCCATGTTCACATAACAAAGCATGGTACATATACGAGTACCTATAACACATTATTATATTATAAGCACCGATGCGTTTGAGAAAATTTTAATAATAAATTCTATTGGTGGTAAGTACATTTATTATTGTTTCTGAATAATTTACCTTTAGATAACTAATTTAAATAACCTTAGTAGATTATTTTAAAAAAATAATTGTGACCAACGATCGAATGTTGTGCCCAACGATCGAATTTTGTGCCAAGTTCAATGATGTTTTTTGTCTTAATTGTGACATACCTACTTTCTCATTTTTGTTAGTTATCTGACTTAGTCATTTAATGTCCAAATCAGTGTAAAGGTGATAAATATCCCCGTTTTAAGGGTATGAACAACAATTGGTATTAATTTTTATTTCATATTTTTCAGGTGCAGAAAAGCCAACTGAGACTGAGGGCGCTATTATTACTGTTATTTATTACATAATGTAATTAAGAATTTGTATCTTTTATATTAAAACAATAAATTGAATATTTTATTAAGGAACATTTTTTTCTAGGTTATAATTATAATAATTATGGAATACTACTACAAATTTTATTAAAAATTACTACAATTTGTATGAATTTTTACTATTTATTGTGTAAAATTTTCGTATTTATTTTCATAAAACGCAATATATTTTTAATATAAATTCATACAATGAATAGCAAAAATTATAACAATTTGTAAAACAATTCTTATGATGCATTTGGATCTTTTTACTAAATATTGTAGATAATAACTCTACAATACATTCTCCACAAATATTTGGAAATTTTTACTACAAATTGTCCCTGTCCCTATATGTACTATTTATTGTAGAGAAAAAATCTACAATTGTAGAAATTTGTTCTACAATTTTTTTTTTCGTGTAATACTACATACTCATCTTCTTCTTTGATAACACGTTCAACACAGTTTTTCCAAAGCTCTTGGCGGTCTGCTGCTAGAACTTTCTTTACGAGTTCTACAACTTCTTTACTCAGTTCTGGAGACTGATTACATTTTCGTAATTCTGATTTTAAGTTTGCCAATATTAACTCTATAGGGTTAAATATGCAATAGTAAGGAGGTAGTCTGAGAAGAGTTTGCACAGCTTGTCAATATAATACATTTTTTCTAACTTTATACCTTTAATAACAGTAAGCAATTCTTTGTTTGTTGGTCCTTTTTTCTACTGGCAGGAATAGGAATATTTTTTTCAGACATAAAAGCTAAAATTTGAGCTTTTTTACTGCTACTATTTGGTATTTTAAGGAGTTGCCGCGAATGGTAGGATGCGTTGTTCATAACGATTACTGACTGTGGTGGAATGTAAGGTAAAAGCTGTTCATTAAACAGTTTTTTAAATAATTCTGCTCTCATATCTTCATGATAATCAGCTGCACAGTTTTTAATTTGTTTAGCAGATAATAATAAAGCATTAGGCACGAAACCGTCTTTGCTTCCAGCGTGTACTATTATAATGCGTTTCCCTTTAGAACATGGCCCATTCAAACAGCAATTTTTACTACTGCCAACCCAACCGAAATTTATTACATCGTGACTGTCAAACCATGTTTCATCTAGATAAATTATGTATCTATTAGAACTTCTGTAGCCTTTTATCTGACGCAAATAATCTTGTCGCCATTGAACTATCCTTGACGATTCGGTGATTGCTATCTGTTTATTCAATTTTTTGTGTTTAAAACTACATGCTGACAAAACTTGACGCAATGTTTCCAAACTGGTATAAGTGTATCCTGGAAAATCTGCCACCTTTTGCTGTAATACTTCCAATGTCGGAACCCTGTTCTCCTTATATAAACTATAAATTATCCTTTGTATAAAACTTGGGTAACTCTGTCAACTGATTTCAGTTTTTCTTTACATGTTTTTCGGTTTTATGAATAATCCACAGCAACCCCTTTCGTGACTACCGGATAAACGGAAAATTTATTTACTTTAGTTAATTCAGCAATTATTATTATTATGAACGCATTATCAGACTGCTGAATATTTTCCTTTTTTAAAACATTCGAATATATTTAAAATAATTTGTTGTGTTTGTATATCTAAATCCTTATCGTTAAAGTCATACCTGTCTTTAATCCCACTGCACTGTGCAATTTCATTTTCTTCATTCGCCCATGGTCGCCATATTTATATTTATTAAAAGAAATTTAAATTAAACCAACCACACATACAAAACACACCGCTGTCTTCCAGGAATATTTTCGAACACCTGCCTTAGGTAAACCTTCGGCCAATATAGTGCATTTAAGTTTACGATTCGATGTTTTCATTGGTAAACAACTGATGGTTCGTTTAATATTTACCGCTTTGTATAAGGGGAGTAAACATTATTTTTCGTTTCTTAATTTGGCATGAGTACCGTGCGTATATATTAAATATTGATGATTCCTCACATAACTGTGTTCTGCAATTTATATTGGAAGGACTATATTAAAATCTATATTCGTTTCAAGTGTTTATAAATAGTGCCTTATTTTCTATATGTAATAATAAAAATTATCAGTCAAAGACTGGTTTTCAGTTTCAGCAGCGTTGATAAAGCTTCCAGATTTTAACATTCTGAAACCCATAGTATCGTAGTGAATAATGACAGTGTAGATGAAAGGTGGAACCACAAATTTGGATGATTGTTCTAAATTATTTCATTCTGCTTAATTCATTTTGAATGTACATTAAAAGTAATACCAGTAAAAACGAATTTTAAATCTGTCAAACATGGTATCCAAAACATTCAATGAAATGAATCGAATTTGGCATCAAATTTAAAAAGTTATTGATTATTTTTTGAAAGATAATAATTTTGGTCTCAAACCAGATTTATTTAGGCCTTTTTAACAAATTTATAAGAACATTCCTATGGAAATAATGAATTTATTCCATCGTTAATAATGAGCCACTCGTATAATCTTTAATTTGGGATTATTTTATTTCGAAATCGTTTTAAAAATAAAAAAAGTAGATAATTAGTGTAATTTAAGTATTTATTTTACAAAAACCGATATTGGTTAGATTTACCCCTACTATTCTTTACCATTGCCTCGTGTATATTCAGTTTCGCGTCAAATTTACGGTACTTCATATAGTTCATAACAATAGGTACACAAAATAAGTTGTTTACATGTAAAATTAGTGTTTAAAGTGTACGTTAAAATTATTTAAAATGCGACTTTCTATCAAGTTAGCTATCGGATCGTTTTGTTTGTTTTTGTTGACGTTAATTTTCGGGTTTGCGTTGTATCCAGAAATAGAGGCATTAAAAGTAGAAAAGGTAAGAAAATGAATGCATAATAAATAGAAATTTTATATATATTTAAATGTAGGGCCTTGTAGAAATAAAATATTCGTAGATTTAAAAGAAATATAGACACAACTGTTTAAATAATTGCATGTGTCGATGACATTAGGGAAATGATCATGTTTTCTAACACTATGTTGCCATATCTAAATAAAAATTTTAGATTTATATTATTTAGTTTTTTATTAAATTATTTTTTTAATATTATCTAAAAAATACAATTGATAAAGGTTTAAAATAGTCAACTTCTCATGTTATAATTTTCGTAGTGTCTACATAACTATTTTTTATTAAAATTTTGGGTTTAGTAAGGAGTTTAGGTTATAACTTACTTACCTTTAACAATTTAATTTAACATATTGGCTATAACTTAACTTAATTAGCTTAACTAACTTAATTTACTTTTAATTTAACTTATTTTTACCTATTTTTGACCTAACTCATTGTACTTAATAAGTGGCTGTATGTCGTTGTTAGCCAAAGGCCAGAAAAAGTCTATTCTCAAATAAATTTCTAAACATGCACAAAATATATTATCATTTATAATAATTATTTATTTTTCGTTGAAATTTTGATTGTTTATATTTTTAAAGTATTTGTATCTTTGAAAAAATGTTTTATTTATTGAGAATAAAATAAAATATTGTGGATAATTATAATCAAAGTTTCTAAGAAATTGGATTATTTAAATCGCTTTAGATATAAATAATTTTATATTATTGATATGAATTTAAATTATAGACCAGTCAATAAAAACGTCCTATTTGTTATTTGTCTCTAATTTTGTCAAAAAAAAAAAATGCAAAAAGTTTGAAAATTGGTTACAAATGTTCAATGTAAAAGGTCTTTACAAAAACATACCACATATTCCTTAGAGCAAAATAAGTCGATTTAAGTAAAATTACCTTAGTACAAAGTTGCTTTATTTGGGCTCCAGAGGGCATTGAAGTTACAATTTTTAAATCGTTTTTCCCATATAAATTTAAAACGGCATATGCGCTTTTGCTGAAATTTGGAATATTGGTAGAGTTTTATGTGGCAAAAAAATTGTATTAAAATTTTGTCCGATAATAATACATAGGCGTAGAACTTGATTTTTTAAATAATTGTACCTTTAAAAATTCTACGCCAATGGAAGAAAAGGAATTTAAGTATGAAATTTAGATTGCGCAACTCATTAACTTTAAAAAAGGTACTCTTGATAAGACTCGATTACTCTCATGGTTTTCGCTAAATTTCTGTTTTAATAATTTAGAGTGTATAGGTTTCACAAAAATATTTATTTACAACATAATCAAAATAGAGATTTTAAAAAAATTGTTCAAAATGTTCACCATTTTCACGCATACAAAGATTTATTTGTCGAAGAAAATTAAAATGTATCCTTTCCATAACTTCTTCATCATCTCTAAGATTGTTTATAGCATCTTGAATACATTGCCAGAGTTGTTCCTCATTTTCTACAGGTTCCTTGTAAACTGTGGATTTCTCATGTGCCCATAAAAAGTAATCCATCGGTGTTAGGTCTGGGGAACGTGGTGGCCAGTTTACAGGTGCGTCATTACCTCTGCCTATCCATTTGTGTGGATATTGTTTATTCAAGTGGTTTCTAACGTTTAAAGAAAAATGTGGTGGAGCTTCATCTTGCATAAACCACATATCTCTCCGAAGTTGGAGAGGTAAATCTTCTAACAATTCTGGCAACGTATTTTATAAATAATCCAAATAATTTTCTCCAGTTAATCTTCGTGGAAGTATGACAGGACCAACAATGAAATTGCCAATTATTCCAGCCCACACATTAATTTTGAATTCGTGCTGAAATTCGTTTACCTTTATTGCATGCGGATTTTCAACGGCATAAACATGTTCATTATGGGTATTAGTTATACCTCTTCTTGTAAAACCCGCTTCAGCGGTAAAGAGAACCTTCTTGACAAAGTTTGGATCTCTTTCTCTTTGCATATTAACAAATCGACAAAAACCCAAACGAATTTAAGGATCATGGACTAATAATTCTTGTACTGGCTTCTTATGGTATGGATATAGCAATTGTTCTCTAAGCACTTTATGAACGACATCTTTACTTACTCCTAGTTCCCTTCCAATTCGTCTGGTGCTTAATTCTGGATCTTCTTCAACACGTTCTAAAATGTCTTATTCAACTTCAGGAATCCTTACAAAACGTTCTCTTCCATTATCAACAGTGTTGGGAGTAAAGAAACCGGTCTCCCGAAGACGTCTCTCAACAGCAGCAAAAGTTGGGTGTTTAGGTACACGACGATTTGGAAACCTTTCAGAGTACACCCTGACACTCTCTCGAGCATTTCCCTCACAAAATTCTAATGTCAGAAACATATCGGTATATTCTGAATTGGTATATTGTACAGCCCTATTAATAAACCACGCATTTGTTTTTTAAATTATTGAGTCAGATAGAACACTATCAATCGTTAACAAGAGATTAGGTGTTAAAACTTGACAATATTTTTATTTTGATGAAACTATGGAAACCAACAATAAATGTTTTTGTATACGTATTGGAGGCAAATAATTAATATTCCTCAAAAAATCGTACATGGCAAGAATCGAGTATTTCTGTTAAAAGTCTCGATTAGAAGTGTTGAAGAAGATATGAAAAAAGTACATTTTTATGTCTTTCATCGTATAAAATTTTGTCCGATAATAATACATAGGCGTAGAACTTGATTTTTTAAATAATGGGCCATGTTCACATGTGAGATATGCTGTTTTATAAATTATATTGTAATAGTTAGTCGCTATACAAGTTATTCTAAATAGTCAGTTCGTTAAAAAAGCCAAAAGTTTTTAAATTAAGCCCAATTGAAATTTAAAATTTGAAATTATACGTCATCGGGAATAGACCAATCATCTTGTGTCGAAGTTTTTTTTGTTATACAAAACCAAGCCAACGAACAAACCAACACACAGAATGTCGAAGTGAACGCACATCCAAGTGACAATAAAATTGACACCACCTAACATCAGTAACATCTAACCTTAGTTTTTTGTTTTGGTTTAATTTTATTATTAATATGAATCAGCTGGATTTATAAAAGTGTTTTACCCATTGTAAACTAAAATATGATTACCGAGATGATTACTGCATTTTTTAACAATACTCAGTTTACAAAAGTCAGAAAGGTAAGACTTTGTTTTAATAGTAGGTAATTACAGTTTATATGGAGCAAGTAAAACATATTTATCTCAGGTTTTATTTTTAGGTCTGCCAAGCAAGAATATGGGGATAATTTCTTTTTCCATAAGAGAGAAGGAGACAAATTACACCTAAACATAAAGTACGGCAAAAACCTTCTGATGTGGTTGTCTTGTAATTAATAAAAATTAAATTTTTAGTGCACAATATGCTTCGGATATGCTGCATGTCAAGGTTTGTAATATTTATTATGCTTTTTGTTTTTATATTACATATAATAAACAGTGTATAAGGCCCTTTATTCCTATAAATATTTTTTTTCTAATTTTGACATATAGACATTTTTTGTAATCGCAGCAAGTGTTAAAATAATCTAGAAACAGATTTTGTTAGTGAACCTAGTAATAATTATGATACCAAAGAATGCTGCAGAGCACCTATGAAATTTTGAGTTAAAAAATATGCCATATTTTTAGACTATTTTTATACCCTTTTCAAAAATTTTATGCTCCTCGTTTTTTGCAAAACTTAAAATGCTCTATAGCTTCGAACAAAGTCAGCAAAGCACCTCTATTTTATAAAGTTTTTTCTGTAAAAACAGCAACACCATATATTTATGCACTTGAAATATTATATTTTTAAAAATACATGGTGCTTGCTAACTTTCGAAAGAAGCCAGCAGAGCAATTCGGTTTTTTAAAGCTTTTTTCTAAAAACCACACCCCATTTTTAGAATATTTTTAGACTCTTGAAATATTGTAAAACTTTACTAAAAAAATTGCTATTTTTAAATAATACAGGGTGCTTTGTTGGAACAAAGTCAGCAGGACACTTGTTTTTTAATTTTTTTTTTTCATATATAAAAACAACTACTTATGACACATGTTTAGGCTGTTTTAAAATCCTAAAAATGTGGTAAGTACATTTGTTTTCAGAAAAAAACTTTGAAGTCAGCAAGGAATTGCGAATTTTTTTTAAAATGCCAAATTTTGAATATTTTATAATATTGTAGGAGCCAAAAAACGTGGTGTGGTTTAAAAAAAAACTGGGGTGCTCTGCTGGATTCGTTTGAAGCTAACAAAGCATCCCGTAATTTTTTATTTTATAATACTCAATAGCCTAAAATGAGACATAGCTGTTTAAACAAAAAATTGTATTTTTAAAAATAGCAGTTTTTTTCGAAAAGCTCTATAATATTTCAAAAATGTGAAAATGTGGTGAGATTGTTTTTTTTAAGTTTTGAAAATCCGAGGTTCTTTACTGGATTCGTTCAGAGCTAGTAAAGCTCTGCTCGTCTTGTTACATAAAATAAGGCATGTTGTAGCTGGTTATATAGTTATTTTGTAACTGCATATCTAACCCTTTTATTTTTTTCAGGTGGTTGTAAACATGTAGCTTTTTTGCTGTGGCTTCATAGAGGGAGTGAGAAACCAACTGTAACATCTACTCAGTGTTATTGGAAAACCTCTTAATTTATCAAAATGCGTAAATATTGATGTACACTTGGCTAGATTGTTAAAGAAACCTCTTCATCCACTACAGGAAAATAAATCAGTACTTTTATATTGTTAGGATTTGTATATATATTTTTTATTTGTAAATAAATTGTTTTTTACTTCATTTTTCTCATTTTTTATTAAAAGATTAATTAATAAAATTTTCACAGATTTTTATATTTTTGTTTGTAAACAATAATTGAAGAGTTTTTATTAAAAATCACCAATGTTAATACTAATAATAATTTTAGTCAATATTATTCTTTCTCCTTTTTTAAAGCTACTATCAATAAAGGTATTACTTTAGCTTGACCTATGATCAATTTTTAAATTTTGTGATATATTTGGTTCAACAGAAAAAAAATTATAACCCTTTGACATTGGTTGTTTTTACTTAGATTTTCATAAAAAATAAACGGAACTGCAAACATGTTTTACTATCGTAATAACGAATAGCAACATTAAATTTTTTTTTCACATTTATCACTGTTGTCATTTTCATAAAGGATTGATAAGAAGGCACACTTTCTGGTTTTTTGAACAAGGTAGCAAGAATTGTGATATTTTTAAATTTATCACCAGTGATACCACATGTAGTTACCCGATTTATTGGAATATATAAACTTTGCTACCACATTCAACTGAACTTGGTTGTTTTTAATATTTATCACTGTGACATAGGCGTTTTTGTCAAAATGTTTCATTTTAAACTGCTGTAAATAGGTGCCTTTGTTTTGGTAGTTTTAGTCCCAAAAAAATCTATGCATATACAGGTACTCATTCCTCTTTGATTTGTTCGAAAAGTTAAAATTTTATAAAAAATTACATTGGCTGTTTAAAAACTCATTATAATCCCTAAAATGTGATAATTAGGTAAATTAAATTAAAAAAACAAACAAAAAAAATTATTAAATTAATATTTACTCTTACAAAATAGGTTCTTGTAAGTTAACAAGCAATTATGCAGATATTACTAAGTAAATGTACTTGCTTAAAATTCACACACGAATGTGGTTTTAACTTGTTAAATTAACTAACCCTTCTTATAACTCTTTCCACATGTATTCTTAGAGATGCTATTCTTTTACCTAATTGTACATCTTCTGTAGAACTTTTTTCATTCTGTGATACACTAGGTGAGGCTTTACTAAAGTGCATCCCATGTTTTCAAGTAGCTAAATATTCTGAAACCCCTATCTGCCATTATATGGGATCCAGGAACCAGTTTGTTTAAATACCCACATTTTTCTATTATTTCTTTATCACTAGTTCTTCCACAAAATGATGAATAAATTCGGTATCTTCAAAACTTTCAGGAGATTCTGCATTTTCTTCCAGAAGGGTTTTTAGGTTATACACCTAAGAATTTTCAATTTCCTGAAGGGGACAATTAGCAGAAATTGCTGCTACATCTTGATAATCCGGTGTATTTTTATTAAAAAGTTTACGAGAAACATCGCTAGTAGAAGGTTGATTTTCTTCTTTCCAAATTTCTAGGAACACTAATAAATATTTTTGAAGATGAATGTGAATCATTATCACATTCTGGAACAAAACACTTTTTCGTAGTCATAATATTTATAAAAAGTACAAAATTAAACACTCAAATTCCAAATAAATTCTTGATCGAGACACTATGATGACAGATGCCATACACAGTGCTGCCATTTTGCCATTTTCTGAATTATTAAGTGACTTTTAAAACAATGAAACTTTAAATATGGTAAAAGTTTAAACAGAAATAATACTTTCAAAAAACATTTGATATTATATATTTAAAAGATATTTGTTTAACGATGTTTTAGAAGTCTAAAAGTAAGAAGGAGTACACAAACGAACGTACATCACTTCTCGTAAACCTTCTAGCCGGCAACGTTGTGCGCTAGCTCCTATTGGTCTAGTCCCGGTGACGTCATAAATTTTAAAAAAATTCATAACTCCGGCAAATGAATAGATAAAAAAAAAATTAAAAAAATGTAGTTTTATTTTTAACTCTACTATTCATAAAAAAAATTTCAAAATTTTTGAACATGCCCCATTGCACCTATAAAAATTCTACGCCAATGGCAAAAAAGGGGTTTGAGTATGAAATTTGGATTGGGTACTCATTTACTACAAAAAAGTACCCTTGATAACACTCGATTTACTCTTATGGTTTTGACAAAGTTTGTATTTTAATAATTATTGTTTATGTTCTAAAATTACTAAAATGCAAATTTCGTCAAAACCATGAGAGTAATCAAGAGTACCTTTTTTAAAGTAAATGAGTTGCGCAATCTAAATTTCATACTCAAACTCCTTTTCTTCCATTGGCGTAGAATTTTTAAAGGTGCAATTATTTAAAAAATCAAGTTCTACGCCTATGTATTATTATCGGACACAATTTTAATACCATTTTTTTGCCACATAAAACTTTATCCATATACCAAATTTCAGCAAAATCGCATATGCCGTTTTAAATTTATATGGGAAAAACGATTTAAAAATTGTAACTTCAAGGCCCTCTGGAGCCCAAATGAAGCAACTTTGTACTAAGGTAATTTTACTTAAATCGACTTATTTTGGTCTAAGAAATATGTGGCATGTTTTTGTAAAGACCTTTTACAGACACCCTGTATATTTTAAATATTTTATTAAGGAATTTCTACTTAAATAAACATTTTATTATTACTTTACGAAAACATTTATGTTATTATAATAATAATTCATCTTTATTTTAACAAATATTACACAAATATTACTGAGGTTCTTCCTATAGAACCTAAGTATTCCATTCGTGCAGACGAAAAAATTTTCTTACCTCCAATTTTTTAAACTTTTTTCACGTTTGCAGTCCAAAAATGTAAAAAAAAATTTCGTCTGGTCGTCTGTGTGTATGCATGCTGGCACGATAACTCTAAAACGAAAGTTCTGACTGACTTGCGATATTGATTTTCTTAAATAATTGCTTTTAACTTAGAACCCTATTGAGTTTAAGAATTTTCGGTTCATCCTAAATACTTTAATATCAATATTCTTAAAATCTACCTGTGAATTTGAATGCGACTTATTTTACGCATTCCTAACATTCCATACATTCCAAACAATCATTAGAATTTAGAATTATATCTGTCATGCTCTATCAATACAAATTAGCGCGGTTTTACCAAGTGTCCAATTAAAATCAACAAAAAGATATATGAAAAATACCTTATTTTTGACATATTTCCAAACTCTTTTAAAAGCAGTTCTGTTAATTTATTTCCGGTCACATCCGATGATTTATTTATCTATTTTGATTAAATTGTTGTAGTGCATAATATTAATATTACGTCATCTGTAAGTAATAAACAATGTATTTTTTCGAAAACTTTGAAACGTAATTATTTTGTGTTATCCAAAAGGTTTAAATTTTTTTTTAAATCAAGTGAATATATTTGTTTGATAAATGACGCTAGCCAGCCAAGTTAAAACAGTACTGTCAACAAGAGGATAGCTGAATTAGTTCAATTTGTGCTGAGTTAACTGTGACGTCATTCGGTGGATACTTTTAAAGCATTTTTTATAAGCTTACCACAACATAATTGGTTATAGTATTATGGTGACTGTGGTGACGTTACACATACCGTGGTAACTTTCATATAATGTCATATGTCAAATTTAATTTAAGTTAGGGATTTCTTAACAGAATTTGATGTCAAATTTTGTTTAGCCGTAATCAGTTGCGTAAAAATTGTTGCCATGGCAACCGTTGCCAAATTATAAATCATTTAATGTTTACTTTATTTTAAACGAAATCAGTTATAGTGATACTGTTGCCATGGGAACGCTTGACAAAGTAATGACTACACAAAAAACCAAATCTCGTGACAAAGAAATGCGTGGTTGTCAAGTTACAGATGAGCTAATTTAGCTAGAGAAACTGTTGTCATGGTAACGACTAATCAAAAACCCAATTGAATCGGTCATTTGAAAAAGCCCATAAGTCACAAATTTGATATATTCCAAAAATGGCAGATTCTTAATGCTAACACCTCGGTGCACATTTCGACGAGAAATCCCATTAATAGTAGCACTCCTTGTATTTAATTTTCAAACCTCAAAATATGCTTTACTTATTGCTGACTATAGTCTATTTTTATGTATGAGAGAGTATTAAAATAATAAAGCTTCTTTTAGTAGACAGTTAAAATATTTTTTGAAGTTATTTTTCGAGTATACACTTATATTTTCACCTAATTAACCTGCTTATAACTTCTAAACAGCTGAAGGTAAAAAAATGCAATTTTTCTAAAGTGTTTTATTTTTCAACAAGGTATGTTAGGAACATTGTGTCAAACGGGTTATGTAGGTATAAGGATTTAAACTTTGACTGATGAACTGTCGCAACCAATATTTACAATGAGTGGCTCGATCATTTCATCAGTAATATTGTCCAATTTTCACATTTTCTCTTCTTCTTTAATCGTATGATTTACTGCCTTTTCCCAGTTTTCAGGCTTCACATTATTTACAGCCTCCAAAAACAACTGTTTAACATCACTCATTTTAAAAGAATTATTTTTTTTTTGAAAATTCTCCCTTTATCTGTGCCCATATCAGTTCAATCGGGTTTACTTCGCAATGATATGGTGGTGATCTAACCACCGTCATCCCACGATTTTTTGCAATTTCATCAATTTCATATTTTTTGAATTTCTCTTTATGAAGGGAACACAAATGATACAGTTCTTTTCTCACAGAACCGGGATGGAACTTAATATTCTTTGAATTTAGCCAATTCTGTAAATCTTTTTTTAACCACTTGGTTGTGGCATTTTTTTATAAGTCTCAAGTGATAACTTGCATTATCCATTACTATTTTACAGTTCTGAGGAAGAAGATCTATAATTTGTTCGAACCACTCTTTGAAGACATCAGCATTCATGTCCTCATGGTAGTCAATAAACCACCTTTAACAAAACCGTTTGAACTACCGATGTGTACTATTATTAGTCTGCGCCCCTTTCCTGATGGTGGATTTAAACCAGTAGATAAATTATTTAAAAAAGCCTGTCTTCGACTTGTAACAGTTTCATCTTGCCAAAATTTATTTGGTTTAAGTCCCTCGTTGATCCATGTTTCAGCTAAATAAAATATATTTCTTCTTTGGTTTCTCATTTCTTTTATAGTCCTTAGGTAATTTCTTCTCCATACTACAATATCGCTTTTTTCTATTAAAATAGACTTTATGGAATGCTTTTTCCATAGAAAACCTATTTCTTTTAAAAGCTTCGACTCATTTCAGGGTAATCCTTATCATCTCGAACCGTGGCAAGAACTTTGTGTACGGTCGGAAATTCTTTTCTAAAGAAGAACGCATGCATTTTCCTTCGAAGTCTTTCTTTCAAAAGATTTTCTAATTGAAATTTTGGTTTTCCTGGAGCTTTACGTGCTGTTTGAAACTCGCCACATTTCTCTTCTTTAACAACTCTGTAAATCGTAGATTTCCCAACACCAAGCGTACTACTAATTCCACTGTGTCATCAACACTTTTACATAAATGTTTGTCTGTAAATGATTTAAAACAATTAAATATTAATGTTTTTCATTAACTGTTAAAGGACCGATTTTTTGTCGTTTACGCGGCCCTTCCAAATTTTCCAAGATCACACTAGAATTCACACTGCACCTTGCAAGTTGCAACTAAACGACATTTAGTAAACTGTCAAGAATACACAACTTGGACCTCCTTACTAAATGGAAAACCTATAATCGCATTTTTGGTGAAACTTGTTGGTAAGGTATTTATCTACTTATAATTCGATTACTGTAAGAAATTCTTGGAATTAAAATAAAACAAAATTGACAAATAGGTACTTATTGAAAATAATCTTAAGATACGGCTATGTAATCTTTAATACACAGGGCTTTTGGCCTGTCCAAACCTTTTTCTATTGTTCTGTACAGCTTATGTTTATAAAGGACCAATAAAAGACCCAAAACTTGTAATAGCTCAGGTACATTTATTACAATTTTAGGAAATATTTAGATTATTATGTAAAAATATTTAAAATGACCGTACTAAGTTTTGCATTATAAATACTGTTTTATTACTCTCTCATACATAAAAATAGACTATAATGATGTTTCTCTAATACACGCGGCACACGAGCTAATACAATCAACTGTTGCAGATTGACCGAAATTATGTTGGAAATACCTGTGTGATCCGTAGAGATGGAAGGATTAGTGCTTGAATGAAAACATCACTTTCTAACTGCACACTTTATTTTAAAACACTATTGAAACTATGTTAACGTTATTACATGATTCATTTACAAACTACATATTTTTTACACTATATACAGACTTTTCTTCGGATATTTGTTACTTAAGCACTCATGCCATCTTGTACTTAATAGAGAACGATGAGTTGTGGTTAAGAGGTACCTACTGAAACTTTGCCGAGAGAGAAGTTGTTCAGCTAGATTGAGAGTGACACTTGACGCCTGTGACGTAGCTATTAGACGGAAGACCGTCCTTATCGGTCAAGGCAGTGCCGCAGAGACGTCTCCAGGAGTAAAAGGCAAGGCGGCTTGCAGAGACGTCTCCAGGAATAACCGTTTCCATAGAAATATTTGTCGTGATGTCGAATAAACAAAAATTTAAATCTGGTGGTGAGGAAATGCGCAGTTGCCTCTTATATTTAGATTAACTCTTAACATAATATCTCAATCTAAACTAAAGTGAAAATGAAACCATCTATAACTTGGCAACTAGGCATTTTCTCATTACGGGATTTGTTTAGTCGTTAACATGACAAGCGTTTCCATGGCAACAGTTTCTCCATAAGATCACGCTAGGCTCCTCCCACTCACCTCCAAACCAGTACAGAGGAGAGCGAGCGAAGCGAGCGCGCCCGGCCGACGTTTCGAAATTTGTGCGATTTTGATTCATTTCATTTCATAATATTTTGTTCAAAATTGTTTTACAAACCTATCAGGAATCTAAATATTATTATGTTTCGTTACTTTTTGTACACTTGTACACTTCGACTTATACCTTAACATTTCAAATTTCTCAATATTTTTTAATTAATAAAATGTTTAGATAACATAACCATAGTATTTAAATTTATTACTTACTATTTGCCTATTTATTTACTCCTATAATTTTACTGAGGTCCTTCTCATGGGGCCTCAGTATTGCATTCATGCAGACGAAAAAAATGTCTGACCCCATTTTTTAAAACTTTTTTTCATGTTTCTGATCATTCTGAATCCGAAAATCCAAAAAACAAAATTTCGTCTGGACATTTTTATTATTAATATTTTTTTAAATCTACAATATTTGATTTTTCTCATTTAAGTAAAGTTACTAATTACTTTATAATAAATACAATCAAATATACCACAAAATTAGACAGGCGGCATTAAATTATTATTTAAAACCCTACAATTAATTTCGTATTATCGATATTTTAATTAAATATAACATTTTTACGTTTTGATCACGTAATAACATAGAAAATAGTTTAATAATACCTAATTAGTAATTATGGTCCTTCAATGTTTTAATAATTAATTTTTTAATTGTTTAATTTGATTTTTTTAATTAATCTCAGAAGTCCTTGGCCTTTCAAAATAAAAACACCTAATAATTTACACGGATTTTTGAAACTTTAATTATTAATATTTTGTAGGCTATTGTTGGTTTAAAAAATTACCAAGAAAACTCTAAATATTTAGGTTTTTCACTGCTGTATAATATTATATGTACAATCATGTTATTATGATGTAACAAACATTCTACGTAAAGTACACATCTTCCAAAATTACAGTATTTTTCTTAATATTAAGTTTTGTTATTTTGTAATAGGTACCAAATTCCGTAATGAAGATTATTAAATTGTAGACGTAAGGAAGTAAACATTATATTAAATATCGACAAATTATATGAATGAATCTTGTTAATTTGAGAATAATGCTGTAATAAGTAATGATACGTTTACATTTCATTTTAAATCGGTGTTATGTATTGTTTCAAATTTTATTCTCTCCTCGAGAGGTGATTATCTCTCGAGTATTTTTTTCCTCAAGAGGTGATTTTTTCTCGTGTATTTTTTCCCCGAGAGTTGGTTTTCTCTCAAGTTCTTTTTTTTTTCCTCGAAAGATGGTTTTTTCTTGAGTGATTTTTCTTTAATAAGAGGTGGTTTCTCTTGAGTTTTTCACTTAAATAATTAAAAAATTACATTTTTATTCTAAATCGATAGTTTGAGGTTAAATTTTGTCTTTTTGTGGCGCAGCTCTACTTCTTCTATCATCGTGCCTGCGTTTTACCATTCCGTTTAGGTTTTAATCCAATCGATTTAAAAAATAATATGTTTTGTGTAGAGATACGTTCAACGACTTGTCGCTGAGGAAGTCTGGTTGGAACTGACGATGTCACGTATGCAGAAGTGTTTATAACTAAATCCATTTAACGTTCTTGTAATTCTAAATAAAGAGTACTTAGTTCACCACGAAAATTTACGGGCCTTTGCTCTTGATCAAGCGCCACAACTGTTATGTTTGTTATTTCTCTGCTAATGCTTATAGGTAAGTATATTGGGTTATGAGGACGTTCTATAATCTGATATCCAGGATTTTTTATTATCGGGAACTCGTATATTGAATGCGTAGGTCTATCTCCATAGAAAGCTCCTTCAGTAATGTTACAATCAAAGTGTATGCTAGATACTTTTATAATGTTTACAGGTAGATCTGATGCATACTTTCGGCCTGGAGCAAGAGTTGTTTTGGAAAATCCTAAAATTTTACCAAGACTATCGTCCTCTACAAATGATATAGCGTAATTTTGCCTATATATTTTACACTTGAGGGTATTGTCATTCGGTTGCAATGAAAACTCGTTAATGCTGTTTGTCTGTAACTCAAGGTCATTCTTTATATATTTTTCGATATCTGTAATTTCATAGGAACCTGTAGGAATTGCGATGGTCATTAATTTTTTTTTAATTATTATTCTCATAATAGTAAAACTTCTCTCCATCATTATTAGGTATTGAATTGTACGAACAGAACCCCAACAATCGTAGAAAATATGAATTTTCAGGATTTAATATGATAAGATCTTGGACACCAATGCTCTGGACAGTAGAGTGCAGGTGTGGACATTTAAGTAAAGATTGGACAAATATTGCTAATAATTTAAATGGGGGAAAGTTATTTGAAATAGGGTAAAGTCAACATTATACAATGAAATTAAAATATATTTTATTTCAAAATTATATTTTTAAAGTAACAGTATTAAGTATTTACAGTAACTCAATGAGTTTCAAAATTGTCTCTCTTTGAAGCTCAGCTTTTTTATTTAGACCTATTTTCAGTAAACTTGTAATTAGTTTCTTTTTCTTTGTAATTATTCCTAATTTCCATTCCCCGTTCTGTTTTGTAAAATTGTCTTCGTTTCTCGTTAGCTTCTTCCCTCCCCCTTATTCCTTCGGCACCTCTATCACATCTACATGTGGATTTATTATGAAGTTCGTGTTGAGACGTATATTTTTCTAAGTCTTTAACACCTTCAGATGCTAATTCTGAAATTTCTGTGCGTACTAAGCAACATTGATTTCCCCGGGAATGTAACCAATCTTGTTTGAATACTCTTCAATCGTAATAAGAATGAGGTGTACCTCTAAGACCATCTCCATCCCTTCTAAGCGGCTTTTATCCATCAGCACAGGTGATGTATCTGAGGACACCAACAGCATGGTCCAAGCAAATTATTTTCTTGAAAGTTATTTTTGAATGGAGTCGTGTATCAGTGCGCTGTAGTTTTTTCTTGTAGGCTAACATTGTAAATCCATTAGTAAAATGTATTAAAGCGTGAAGATGTTCATGTGCTGTACTATCATCGTCTGCTATTAGATGACATCGACAAATTGAATACCATTTAATATTTGGAGCACAAGCAAGTACATTAAAGTCCTTTTCATTTAATATTAAGTGATACCATTCTTTAGACAATTCTTCGTAATCTTGTGCCATTTCATGTGGCGACAAAGCGTTAATTTCATTTAGATTCAAGAGAGTCAAATAATCAGTTTTTGACAATGAAGACACATTTTTTGTTATTTTTAGAGAAGCTATTCGTAGAAAATGTCTCAGTAGCTGGAAGTCTTTAATGTCTCAATATCTTAAACAAATAATTCATTACCCCCACCACCAAGATTTTTGCGCATTAGTACAAACGAACGTGATGTAAGCGTCGTTGCGACATGCGTTCACGTGAACGAAGGTTAGGTTAGGAGGGCATACGAGAAGTTCTAAAGAAATTTGCCGAGAAAAGATGAAAAATAAGAATACGATGAAACAAGGAGAACTTCTCGTATGCCCTCCTAACCTAACCTTCGTTCATGTGAAACGAAAACGTCAAACGAAAACGTCAAACGAAAACGTCAAACGAAAACGTCAAACGAAAACGTCAAAGGAAAACGTCAAACGAAAACGTCAAACGAAAACGTCAAACGAAAACGTCAAACGAAAACGTCAAACGAAAACGTCAAACAAAAACGTCAAACGAAAACGTCAAACGAAAACGTCAAACGAAAACGTCAAACGAAAACGTCAAACGAAAACGTCAAACGAAAATGTCAAACGAAAACGTCAAACGAAAACATCAAACGAAAACGTCAAACGAAAACGTCAAACATAAACGTCAAACGAAAACGTCAAACGAAAACGTCAAACGAAAACTTCAAACGTCAAACGAAACGTCGATTTTTCTCTTCAACCTTCACCTATACCACGTTCACTACATAATACCGTTTTTCCCGCTTAAATCGAAGCACGTGATACACGCTAAGGCCATTCTGGCTTTTCGTTCTGCTTATGTTTTTTCTCTTCTACGTTAAGCTATACCGCGTTCTCTACATAGAGCCGTTTTTCCCGTTTGAATCGGTCCAATAGCCGTGAAGATACACGCTAAGGCCATTCTGGCTCTTCGTTCTGCTTATGTTTTTTCTCTTCTACGTTAATCTATACCGCGTTCTCTACATAATTCCGTTTTTCCCGTTTGAATCGGTCCAATAGCAGTGAAGATACATGCTAAGGCCATTCTGGTTTTCGTTCTGCGCATGTTTTTTCTCTTCTACGTTAATCTATACCGCGTTCTCTACATAATGCCATTTTTCCAGTTTGAATCGGACCACGTGGTACACTCTGTCTCACTCTTACCTATTGAACTTGTACCTCTCACTCTTACATATTGAATTCCCTATGTGGGCCCATGGTGGCTTTGTCTATCTACTCTCAAGAGGTGATTTTTTTCTCGAGTCTTTATTTCTCAAGAGGTAATTTTCTCTCAAATTTTTTTTTTCTTGAACATCATTTGATGCAGTTGTAGAAAATTTTCTAGGCAAACATAAAGCTTTTTTGTTTGTAAGTACGACATAATATTGTATTTCGTATAACTAAAATAAAAGTTTCGTATCTGTATCTACTTTTGTTTACTACACTTGCGGATTTGTGTTAAAATAATGTATATTATACTTATATTTCTCTAAAATTGTATATCTTAAAAATTTGAGCTCTAGGTAAAAATGAACACATTATTTGAATTCAGAACATCAAATTGATATAGAATCAGCACAAAAAACCTCGACACCAAAACAGCTGTTCCCCTGTGAATTATTTATTTTATTCCATTTTCATACTGCTTCAAATTTGAGAGGCGTGGTAAGAAAATTATCTGTTTGAAATGATGTATTGACAGAAAGCAACACCATTTATTATTATAATTATTAATATCAAGAAAAACAGAAATATTAGAAATAGGTGGAGTTTCTTACAATTTCCCGCCTATTTGAAAACTTAATAATATGGTAGTTATTTAGGATCCAAAACTGGTTTCAAGGGCGACTTCATTCCCTTTCCCTGACATTAAAATTCTTACAATTCCTACCTTACTTATATTTTCCTAAAATGTCTCGTTAGATTTTTTTAAACAAGATTTAATTTCAGATGGTAAATCTTGGACCAGGCATGGAAATCAGAGGAATGTTCCTCAAAGTACCATTTGGTTTGTCATTTAAAATATATATCTTCAATGTGACGAATCCGATGGAGATTCAAAATGGCGCCATACCCGAAGTAAATGAAGTTGGACCTTTCTGTTTTCAGTAAGTAAAGTCTTAAAAGTTTTAAAAGTATGCGTCATATCTATGATAAATTAAACTACAGGAGTGCGTTTAGAAACCACGCACGGCGCGTCTGGACCCTATTCTAATGTATGTGGTGAGACGCGCCGTGCGGGGTTTCTAAACGCACTCCAGTTGTTGTATCGTTTTGACACTTCAAAAATGACATATTAGAGTCCAATTGAAGAAGAAAAAAAGATGAAATATCTCACGGTTAATAATAAATTTTTCTATACACAACAATAGTATTTAGATGCTTGATATCATAGTTTTGGTAAAATTTTAATTTATTATAGAGAATGGAAAGAAAAAGTTGAAGTTACAGACGATGAAGACAATGATATAATTTCATATATCTCTAAAGACACTTTCACAAGGACAGACGGACCTGGATGTGTATCGGGTCAAGCAGTTGTGACAATTCCTCATCCATTGATTCTGGTAAATATAACAAACATTTTAATTTGACTCATTTAGATTTTGTATTTACTAGAAAAGGTAACTCTAACAAGTTTTTACTGATTTTTCTTTAAATCCTCATTATCTTATCGTAGAAAGGCTGCGTTGCATATTAAAATATCTTCAATTTCAGCTTCTTCAGTTTCATCTTTTGGTTCGTTGTTGTCTGAAGACAAAAATCACTTAATCATTGTTATTCTGTTTGTATTAAAAACTTTATGTTCATATTTTTCATCTTAAATTACAAAATTTAAAATGATCGTTATGATGTTAGGCTCGTCATACTTGGTGAATGTTTATCACTGTTAAACCATTTAAACATATAATGCTTTTAAAAATACTAAACATTAAAAATTATCAGTTAGATTTTATAAACTGAATTTTATTATTTGGCGTCGGCGATTTAACTGCGATGATTAATTAAAATTAAACCTGTGTTATGTTCCTAAAGCTTCCAATTTGTCTCAACGATTTGTAATGGTAAAATTGACCAAGAACCCTATTCGACTCAACGAATCAAATATAATAGTGAAAAAGATACTTCAATATTTGGACTACCAAATATTTGCTCTCTTAACAAAAATAAATCCTGTTTTTTTACGAGGCCCTTACAAGTCCTTACAAGTCAACTTTTAAATAATTATTTTTAAAATTTCAAATAATTAAAAAATTAATTAATACATGTACTTTTCCATGGTAAAAAAAATAATATTAACAATATTAAATCCTGGCTACATAGAAGGAATTAATAAACATACAGGGTGTCTGTAAAAGGTCTTTACAAAAACATACCACATATTCCTTAGACCAAAATAAGTCGATTTAAGTAAAATTACCTTTGTACAAAGTTGCTTCGTTTGGGCTCCAGAGGGCCTTGAAGTTACAATTTTTAAATCGTTTTTCCCATATAAATTTAAAACGGCATATGCGATTTTGCTGAAATTTGGTATATTGGTAGAGTTTTATGTGGCAAAAAAAATAGTATTAAAATTTTGTCCGATAATAATACATAGGCGTAGAACTTGATTTTTTAAATAATTGCACCTTTAAAAATTCCACGCCAATAGAAGAAAAGGAGTTTGAGTATGAAATTTAGATTGTGCAACTCATTTACTTTAAAAAAGGTACTCTTGATAAGTCTCGATTACTCTCACGGTTTTAGTAATTTTAGAACATAAACAATAATTATTAAAATACAAACTTTGTCAAAACCATGAGAGTAAATCGAGTGTTATCAAGGGTACTTTTTTGTAGTAAATGAGTACCCAATCCAAATTTCATACTCAAACCCCTTTTCTGCCATTGGCGTAGAGATTTTAAAAGTGCAATTATTTAAAAAATCAAGTTCTACGCCTATATATTATTATCGGACAAAATTTTATACGATGAAAAACATAAAAATGTTTTTTCTTTATATCTTCTTCAATACCTCTAATCGAGACTTTTAACAAAAATACTCGATTCTTGCCATGTACGATTTATTGAGGAATATTAATTTGCCTGCAATACGTATACAAAAACATTTATTGTTGGTTTCCATAGTTTCATCTAAATAAAAATATTGTCAAGTTTTAACACCTAATCTCTTGTTAACGATTGAAAGTGTTCTATCTGACTCAATAATTAAAAAAACAAATGCGTGGTTTATTAATATGGCTGTACAATATACCAATGCAGAATATACCAATATGTTACTGACATTAGGATTTTGTGAAGGGTGTGTCAGGGTGTACTCTGAAAGGTTTCCAAATCGTCGTGTACCTAGCCACCCAACTTTTGCTGCTGTTGAGAGACGTCTTCGGGAGACCGGTTCCTTTGCTCCCAACACTCTTGATAATGGAAGAGAACGTTTTGTAAGGATTCCTGAAGTTAAAGAAGACATTTTAGAACGTGTTGAAGAAGATCCACAATTAAGCACCAGACGAATTGGAAGGGAACTAGGAGTAAGTAAAGATGTCGTTCATAAAGTGCTTAGCAAACAATTGCTATATTCATACCATAAGAAGCCAGTACAAGAATTATTAGTCCATGATCCTCAAATTCGTTTGGGTTTTGTCGATTTGTTAATATGCAAAGAGAAAGAGATCCAAACTTTGTCAAGAAGGTTCTCTTTACCGATGAAGCGGGTTTTACAAGAAGAGGTATAACTAATACCCATAATGAACATGTTTATGCCGTTGAAAATCCGCATGCAATAAAGGTAAACCATTATCATCAGCACGAATTCAAAATTAATGTTTGGGCTGGAATAATTGGTAATTTCATTGTTGGTCCTGTCATACTTCCACGAAGATTAACTGAAGAAAATTATTTGGATTTTCTACACAATACCTTGCCAGAATTGTTAGAAGATTTACCTCTCCAACTTCGGAGTGATATGTGGTTTATGCAAGATCGAGCTCCACCACATTTTTCTTTAAACTTTAGAAACCACTTGAATAAACATTATCCACACCAATGGATAGGCAGAGGTAATGACGCACCTGTAAACTGGCCACCACGTTCCCCAGACCTAACACCGATGGATTACTTTTTATAGGGACATCTGAAATCCACAGTTTACAGGGAACCTGTAGAAAATGAGGAACAACTCTTGCAACGTATTCAAGATGCAATAAACAATCTTAAAGGTGATGAAGAAGTTATGGAAAGGATACATTTTAATTTTCTTCGACGTATAAATCTTTGTATGCGTGAAAATGGTGAACATTTTGAACAATTTTTGTAAAATCTCTATTTTGATTATGTTGTAAATAAATATTTTTGTGAAACCTATACACTCTAAATTATCAAAACAGAAATTTAGCGAAAACCATGAGAGTAATCGAGTCTTATCAAGAGTACCTTTTTTAAAGTAAATGAGTTGCGCAATCTAAATTTTATACTCAAACTCCTTTTCTTCCATTGGCGTAGAATTTTTAAAGGTGCAATTATTTAAAAAATCAAGTTCTACGCCTATGTATTATTATAGGACAAAATTTTAATACCACTTTTTTGCCACATAAAACTCTACCAATATACCAAATTTCAGCAAAATCGCATATGCCGTTTTAAATTTATATGGGAAAAACGATTTAAAAATTGTAACTTCAAGGCCCTCTGGAGCCCAAACGAAGCAACTTTGTACTAAGGTAATTTTACTTAAATCGACTTATTTTGGTCTAAGGAATATGTGGTATGTTTTTGTAAAGACCTTTTACATATATTGAATAATTCAAGATTGATTTTCAAAACTTAAATTTATAATAAAATAAAAGGTAGAAATGTAAATGCTAATTAGACTTTTTTTCAATGACATTAAAAAGCTTGTTGGTGAAAATTTAATCAAATGACTTTGTTTTTATCTCTTTCTTATCTTCACTCTAAGTACAACTGTTGAACTACTCCATTGTGAATAACTTTAAACGATAAATCTCTTTCAACAACGATTAGAAACCAGTTGCTGATACCAGGATTCTTCACTTACCATTGTTTCAGTGACTGGTTTCTCATCATTGTTGGAACAGACCTTAAACAACAATCTTTTCATTTACTTTATAGGGAATAGTTAATGCAGTAATGCGAGCCAAACCTGGAGCTCTTTCCTTAATCAACAAAGCCTTTAAATCTATATACGACAATCCTACTTCAATATTTTTGACTGGGAAAGCTGACGATATACTCTTTGACGGAGTAAACATCAATTGCGGGGTGACTGATTTCGCTGGTAAGGCTATTTGTGCGCAATTGAGGTCTGCTGGTACGTTGAGAGAAGTTGACGATAAAATTTTGGCTTTTTCTTTGCTTGGACCGGTAAGGAATAATTTTTTCGTTATCACAACTGTTGTATGAAACGATTGATCGTTTGTTACTAGCGCACCAACTGTATATTCACAAAATCAAACCTCATTTTAGAATAAATTGGTAATTTTTCCTACAAAATTAGATCTTTCGGATAATTTTAAAATTATCGCAAAGTAGATTCATGAAAATTTATAATATAATTAATTTAACAGAAAACTGAAGTGTCCTGTGACTCATTCTGTCAACTACAGACTGACAAATGATGTTTTTTGACGAAAAACGACAGCATTTTTTGATTTGTCGCTTGTCAATATTTTTAAAATCAACTTACTAACTGTATATTCACAAAATCAAATCCCACTACAGAATCAAATGGCAAATTTTTTAGTTTTTTTCACACAAAACTCGATTTTTTTTTTTAAATTTTAAAATGTTGGTAAAAGTTCAGATTTAAATTAATTTAACAAATGCCGTTTTTAACAAATAACGATCGCATTTGACTCACCAACTTTATATTCATAATATTTTTTTCCAAAAAATCTTATTTTCTTTACTATTTTTTGTGTACTATTCATTATTGTTAAATTTGTAGAAAAATGGCACGCTTCAAAAACGAATCAAAGCTCTTCGCGGAACCAAAGATTATCATGACGTAGGTAGGATTGTGGAACATGATGGGATGGCTAAAATGTCTGTCTGGCCGACAGAAGAATGTAACAAAATAAAAGGAACCGATGGTACAGTGTTTCCTCCGATGTTAAAAAAAGAAGAGGGGTTGGTGTCGTTTGCTCCTGACCTTTGCAGGTATTAAGTTGAGACCTATCAGAAAATGTGGCTAATTTTATAATGACTATTATTAAAACGACGTAGGTTAAGTTCGTTATGTGTTCTCTTTAAATTTAACCGTGAATCTAAAATGGTTTTTGAAATTGTTATACAGGGTGATTCAAAATTGAATGCAAAGATTTTAAGGGCGTATTTACCAGTCAGAAATAAGAAAAAAAATTCATATAATCGTATGTCCTAACTTGCTTCGTTTTCTAGATACAGGGTATCAAAGTTTTTTAAAAAAAAATCGGTTTTTTAACAAATATTAATTAAATAAAATCACACTTTAAGACGCCACTGGAATAAATAATGAATGAAATTTTATAACACAAATAAAAATTTAGACAGACCTATTTGGCGCCAATTTCCATCATTTAATAATTAGTTTTTTACTTGTTTTTATAGGGTCAGGAACAGATTTTGATTTTTTCTTGGAAACAAAGCTAGATACGGGTAAAGTTTAGGAGGAAAGAAAGTTACATTATTAATCGCTTAATCTAAAAAAAAATTTTTAACTGACAAAAAAGCAGTGTCGTACCATAATTTTACCTATAACTATCAAGTAAGTAGTTCTCTGAGACGCTACTGGAATTAATAAATTTATTTTATACTCACCAAATAAAGGCCCTTATGACGACAAATAAGCATACCAAATTTTATTTAAATCGGCTAAAAGGTTTTTCAGTAATTGATAAAAAACCGTTTTTTAAAAAAACTTTGACGTATCTAAAAAAGGAAGCTAGTTAAGACCTATTATTATGTGAAAAAAATTTCTTATTTTTGACTGGTACATAGGTCCTTAAAATGTTTGCAAACAATTTTGAATCGCCCTGTAAATCTTTTATGATTAAACGAATTTTGGCTTAAATTTTAATATAAATTTTACCCTTCATTTTTTCTTTAAATTTAATTTTAACTTTAATATTAACTTTAATATTAACTTTAATTTTAACTTCAATTTTAACTTCAATTTAATTTCAATTTCAACTTTAATTTTAACGTCAATTATAACTTAAATTTAACTTGAATTTTAACATTTATTTTAACCTTAATTTTAACCCTAATTTTAACTTAAATTTTAAACTAAATTTGAACTCATATTTTAACCCAAATTCCAATCTTACAATTTTGCATTTAACTTAAATTTTTATTTAAATTTTAAACTCTATTTTAACCTAAATATGAACCTAAATATAAACCTAAATATTAACTTAATTTTAACCCGAATTTTAACCTTAATTTTAACTTAAATTTTATCTTTTATTTTAATTTAAATAATAAGTAACATTTTAACCAATTTTTTAAATTAAATTTTAATTAAAATTTTAACTTAAACTTAAACCTAAATTATAACTTGAATTTTAACCTTTATTTTAACCTTAATTTGAACTGATATTTTAATCCAAATGTTGATCCGAATTCCAATCTTACAATCTTAAATTTAAGTTAAATTTTTATTTAATTTTTAAACTTAATTTTAACCTAAATATAAACCTAAGTATTAACTAAAATATCAACTTAATTTTAACCCGAATTTTAACCTTAATTTAAACCTAAGTTTTAACTTAAATTTTATCATTAATTTTAACTTAAATAATAACTAAACCTTTAACCAAATTTTTAATTTAAATTTTAACTTAAACTTTAAGCTAAATATTAAACTCAAATTTCCACTAAATTTTAACTTAAATATTATCTTAAATTATAACTTAAATTTCAACTTATATTTTAAATTTCAAATTAAATTTTCGTTAAAATTACCAACTTTAATTTGGTCATAAATTTTAACCCAAATTTTAACACAAACTTAAACTTCAATGTTATCTTAAACTTTTTAGCTTTTATTTTATTTAAATAAAAGCTTTATTTTTAACCTAAATTTTACCTCAACTTTTAACATAAATTATATCTTAAATTTAACTTAAATTTTAATTTAAATTTCATCATAAATTTTAACTTTGAATCCTAATTTTAACCTAAATTTTAACCCATATATTAACCTACTTTTAAACTCATATTTTAATCCAAATTCCAACCTTTAATTTAACCTAATTTTTAAATACTCAAATTTTAACATAAATATGAAATTAAATATTATTTAAAATTTCAACTTAAATTTCAGCATAAGTTTAAATTACTTTTAACTTTAATTTTACTTTTAATTTTAACCCTAATTTCATCCCAAATTATAACATATTACCCTAAATTTTAAACTAAATCTTAACCTAAACTTAAATTTCAACTTGAATTACAATCTAAATTTTAACTCAAATTTCAACTAAATTTAAACTTTATTTTCATTTTAAATAGCCTAAAGTTTAATTTTATTTTAATTTAGATTTACAACTTAAATTAAAACCTAAATTTTTAACCTAAATATAAACTTAAATAATATTTAAAATTTCAATTTAAATTTAAACCTAATTTTAACCAAAATTTTAACTTTATTTTAACTTAAATTTTATTCTTTATTTTAACCCTAATTGTAATCCAAATTATAACATATAACCTTAAATTTTAACCTAAATATCAATCTAAATTTTAACTCAAATTTCAACTAAATTTAAACTTTAATTTCATTTTAAATTGTAACCCAAATTTCAACTTATATTTTAATTTAAATTTACAACTTTAATTTTAACCCAAATTTTAATTGAAATCTTTAATATCAATTTTGACTTTAACTTTTTGCCTAAATTATAACTTAAATTATAACCTAAATTTTAACTTGTATTTTTAACCTAAATTTTGACTTAAATATTAACCTAATATTTACCTTAATTAAAACCGAAATTTTAACTTAATTTCATCTTAAATTATGACTATAATTTCAACTTAAATTTTTTAAATTTTAACTTAAATACTTACATTTTAATCTTAATTTTAACCAACATTAAATCCTCTATTATAACCTTAATTTGAACTCAAACTTTAACCTAAATTTTAACCTCAATTTGAATCCAAACATTAACCTAAATTTTAACCTAAATTTTAACCTAAATTTTAACATAAATTTTAACCTAAATTTTAACTTACATTTTAACCTAAATTTTATCCTAAATTTTAACTTAAATATAAACTTAAATAACCCTAATTTTAACTTACATTTTTATTTTTAATTTACCTTCATTTTACAATAAATTTACCTTTTATCTTATATTTTAACTTAAGTTTTAACCTAAAAATCAAAATGTATTCTTTTTAGATCTCTAGCAGCATTCTGGGTGAAAAAAACGAAATACGACGGTATCCCAGTCAGCGAATACTCGGCAAGTTTGGGAGACATGTCTAAAAATGAACACGAAAAGTGCTATTGTTACACGCCGGATACGTGTCTCAAAAAAGGAGTGATGGATTTATATAAATGCATTGGCGTGCCGATTTACGCCTCTATGCCACATTTCTACGACTCTGACGAATCTTACGTGAAAGGCGTAAAAGGACTGAGGCCCAACAAGACAGAACATGAAATAATTATTCTGTTTGAACAAGTAAGTATGCAGAGTGGGCCAGTTATTCCATATACAGGGAGTAATATAATATTGTTTATTTACTTTTTTTCAGTTGACTGGTGGGCCAGTATCGGCCAAAAAGAGACTTCAGTTTAGCATGCCTTTGGAACCAAACCAGAAAGTGGATCTGTTTAAAAACTTCACAACTACTGTCCTTCCCATGTTCTGGGTAGAGGAGGTAAGATTATTTTTTTGTTTAAAAAAAAAAAATAATTATTGAATACCAAATTTCGAATACCAAACAAAAATATTTAAACCAAAACAAATTAACAAATTTTCTTAATTTTACTAATTCAAATTGTCGATATCTGTTAGGAAACATCAGTAATACAACATAAATATTAAATTAAAGTGACTAAATTCAAAAAAATCATGTTTCATATAAAAGGTCTTTAAAAAAACATACCACATATTTCTTAGACTAAAATAAGTCGATTTAAGTCAAATTACCTTAGTACAAAGTTGCTTCGTTTGGGCTCCAGAGAGCCTTGAATTTACAATTTTTAAATCGTTTTTCCCATATAAATTTAAAACGGCATATGCGATTTTGCTGAAATTTGGTACATTGGTAGAGTTTTATGTGGCAAAAAATGGTATTAAAATTTTGTCCGATAATAATACATAGGCGTAGAACTTGATTTTTTTAGTAATTGCACCTTTAAAAATTCTACGCCAATGGAAAAAAAAGAAGTTTGAGAATGAATTTTAGATTGCGAAACTCATTTACTTTAAAAAAGGTACTCCTGATAAGACTCGATTACTCTCATGGTTTTCGCTAAATTTCTGTTTTAATAATTTAGAGTGTATAGGTTTCACAAAAATATTTATTTACAACATAATCAAAATAGAGATTTTACAAAAATTGTTCAAAATGTTCACCATTTTCACGCATACAAAGATTTATACGTCGAAGAAAATTAAAATGTATCCTTTCCATAACTTCTTCATCACCTCTAAGATTGTTTATTGCATCTTGAATATGTTGCCAGAGTTGTTCCTCATTTTCTACAGGTTCCCTGTAAACTGTGGATTTCAGATGTCCCCATAAAAAGTAATCCATCGGTGTTAGGTCTGGGGAACGTGGTAGCCAGTTTACAGGTGCGTCATTACCTCTGCCTATCCATTTGTGTGGATATTTTTCATTCAAGTGGTTTCTAACGTTTAAAGAAAAATGTGGTGGAGCTACATCTTGCATAAACCACATATCTCTCCGAAGTTGGAGAGGTAAATCTTCTAAAAACTCTGCCAACGTATTTTGTAGAAAATCCAAATAATTTTATCCAGTTAATCTTCGTGGAAGTATGACAGGACCAACAATTAAATTACCAATTATTCCAGCCCACACATTAATTTTGAAGTCGTGCTGAAAATGGTTAACCTTTATTGCATGCGGATTTTCAACGGCATAAACATGTTCATTATGGGTATTCTCTTCTTGTAAAACCCGCTTCATCGGTAAAGAGAACCTTCCTGACAAAGTTTGGATCTCTTTCTCTTTGCATATTAACAAATCGACAAAAACCCAAACGTATTTGAGGATCATGGCCTAATAATTCTTGTACTGGCTTTTTATGGTATGGATATAGCAATTGTTCTTTAAGCACTTTATGAACGACATATTTACTTACTCCTAGTTCCCTTCCAATTCGTCTGGTGCTTAATTCTGGATCTTCTTCAACACGTTCTAAAATGTCTTCTTCAACTTCAGGAATCCTTACAAAATGTTCTCTTCCATTTTCAACAGTGTTGGGAGCAAAGGAACCGGTCTCCCGAAGATGTCTCTGAACAGCAGCAAAAGTTAGGTGGCTAGGTACACGACGATTTGGAAACCTTGACACTCTCTCGAGCATTTCCTTCACAAAATACTAATGTCAGTAACATATCGGTATATTCTGCATTGGTATATTGTACAGCCATATTACTTCCTCTGTTAAAACTCCTTAATTGTGATCCTACCTCTCCGGGTCCTCTTGTTAGTCTAAATCGCTTAGATCGACCCATAAGCGTAATTGTGTCCATGTGATATTCCAAAAAAAAAAAAGAAAAAAAAACAAAAAAACAAACAAAAAAAAAAGGAGAGAAAAACTAACAAAAAAAAAATTCATAAAAAAGACTACCTAATCAATTTAAATAAACATAAAACAAAAAATTGTAAAATTGAATTTTCCCGACATCAAATCAATTAAGGAAAAAAAAATTTAATAATTTAGTTTGGCAAATGGATTCAGATTCCGCAGTCATAGTTCTCGAATTCGCACACACATACAGCCATATTAATAAACCACGCATTTGTTTTTTTTAATTATTGAGTCAGATAGAACACTTTCAATCGTTAACAAGAGATTAGGTGTTAAAACTTGACAATATTTTTATTTAGATGAAACTATGGAAACCAACAATAAATGTTTTTGTATACGTATTGCAGGCAAATAATTAATATTCCTCAAAAAATCGCACATGGCAAGAATCGAGTATTTTTTTTTTAAAGTCTCGATTAGAGGTGTTGAAGAAGTTATGAAAAAAGTACATTGTTATGTTTTTCATCGTATAAGATTTTGTCCGATAATAATACATAGGCGTAGAACTTGATTTTTTAAATAATTGCACCTTTAAAAATTCTACGCCAATGGCAAAAAAGGGGTTTGAGTATGAAATTTGGATTGAGTACTCATTTACTACAAAAAAGTACCCTTGATAACACTCGATTTACTCTCATGGTTTTGACAAAGTTTTTATTTTAATAATTTTTGTTTATGTTCTAAAATTACTAAAATGCAAATTTCGTCAAAACCATGAGAGTAATCGAGTCTTATCAAGAGTACCTTTTTTAAAGTAAATGAGTTGTGCAATCTAAATTTCATACTCAAACTCCTTTTATTTCATTGGCGTAGAATTTTTAAAGGTGTAATTATTTAAAAAATCAAGTTCTACGCCTATGTATTATTATCGGACAAAATTTTAATACCATATTTTTTGCCACATAAAACTTTACCAATATACCAAATTTCAGCAAAATCGCATATGCCGTTTTAAATTTATATGGGAAAATCGATTTAAAAATTGTAACTTCAAGGCCCTCTGGAGCCCAAATGAAGCAACTTTGTACAACGGTAATTTTACTTAAATCGACTTATTTTGGTCTAAGGAATATGTGCTATGTTTTTGTAAAGACCTTTTACCTGTATATCAACTTAAATTCAGTTAATTTTTGTTATTTCCTGATTACCAAATTTATATTTTTGATTATTATTATTTTACTATAACTTTAGATCTTGTATATTATGTAAAATTCCTCTTATTGCCTCTACCTCTATATACTTTAATTTATAACTATTCATCACATATGGCGTTATTACTTAATATGGTCCTTCAAATGGTAATCTCAATTTTGAACATGTTTTTCTAGATTTATCCTTTATTGCTCGGACTATAAATTTGAGAGGCTGGTTGTAAAATGATCAAAAAATAAAATAAACGTGTCTTAAATGGTTCTAATAGCAGTGGTATAAGCGACGCACAGTTAATATCGGGCCTAATTATGAATAAGTTTATGTAACATTATTATTTCGAGGTGGTCAAAGCAATCGAGCAACCCATGTACAAAACTAAATGTCATTTTTTCTCTACAGGGGGTGGACCTAAACAACACGTTCACCAAACCTTTGAAGATGCTGTACACGATGAAGAAAGTGGTGAACGTCTCGAAATGGGTGATACTTCTGGCATCTCTTGGAGGCATGATTGGAGCAGCGTACCTGTTTTTTAATACTAACGATACAGTTACTATCACCAAAGTGAAAGACGTGAAAAAAGCTGCGAGTGGTATATCGACAGTGAATGGAAACGTAAATAGGGCCATGTCTGAGAACGAAGTGGATAAATATTAGTATAAATAGGGAAATAAAAAAAATAGTAAATGAGGGGTAAATGTGAATTTTCGAAAAGCACTATTTGGTTATATTTGTTAAAACGGAAATATGTTTTCTATTTGTCGGAATAGTTTATGAAGTGAAAATTTTCTTTTTTTTTGGGTTGTGTTTCTGAAAAACGACTCCAATGCCTGTTTAGTATTCTCTTCTATTTTCTGCTCACTTTCCTAGTTTCTTTTCTTAAAATACACCGTTTCTGACATTTTATATTCAGCTCCTTATTAACTTTATTAAATTACATAATTTTTATTCCATTTCAATTCAAAGTTAAAAAATTACTTTAATTAAATTCATGTTTTTATCATTTTTCCATCCCTTTTACAATTTAAAACCTATCTGAGAATCGTTCATTAATCTCAATTCAAAATCAAAATAATTTGTAGTCTATGTCTTTCCCTTAAATTAAAATGATATTTAATTCTAAATCGATTTTACGAATACTCTATGTTATATGAAAGTTTATTATTTTCTTTAGTTTATCTTCATTTTATCTATATTCGTTTTTATACGATGGACAATTTTCCTTACTTCTCCTCAAAAGATGATTATTTTCTTTCGAGTAATTTTTTCTCGAGTGGTGGTTTTCTTTAAAGTGTTTTTTCTCTCGAGTATTGTATCTCTCGAGTCTTTTTTCTCTTGAGTCTTTTTTCTCTCGAGTCTTTTATCTCTCGAGTCTTCTTTCTCTCGAGTCTTTTTCTCTTGATTTTTTTTCTCGATTCTTTTTTCCTCAAGAGGTGATTTTTTCTAGTCTTATTTTCTCAACGGTTGATTTTCTCTCGGGTCATTTTTCCTTAATAGATGTTTTTTCTTTAGTCTTTTTTTGATTCTTTTTTTCTTAGAGGGTTGGATTTCTTTCAAGTGTTTTTCCTCGGGAGGAGGTTTCTCCTCGAGATTTGTTACCTATTCTCTCTCTAATTTTAACTCTATTTGTTTTAACATAATAGGCATTTTTTCCAAATTTACATTTTTTTTACTCATTCTAAATTAATATTAAGAATACTCTATATTGTAATAATTTTATTCTCTTTTCGATAGTTTCAGTAACAATTTTATAGCTCAATTGGTTTTTATAGAAAGATCATTTTTTCAAATCCTTTCCTGTGGATTTTTTTCTAGTTTTTTATCTCGAGAGATCATTTTTCCTCGAGAGGTGATTTTTTCTTCCAGTTTCGTTGAGGGATAGTTTTAACTCAAGCTTATTTTCCTCGAGAGATGGATTTCTCTCGGGTCTTTTTTCCTCAAGAGGTGATTTTTTCTAGTCTTATTTTCTCTTGGGTCATTTTTCCTTAATAGGTGTTTTTCTTTAGTCTCTTTTCGATTCTTTTTTTCTTAGAGAGTTGTATTTATTTCTATTTTTCCTAGGAAGGTGGTTTCTGTTCGAGATTTGTTACCTTTTCTCTATCTAATTTTAATTTTTTTTAAGTCTATTCGTTTTAATATATTAGACATTTTGTTTTTCCAAATTTTCACTTATTCTTTAACTCATTTTAAATCAATAATATAAATACTTTATATTGTAATCATTTTATTCTGTTTTCGATAGTTTCAGTATCAATTTTATAGCTCAATTGGTTTTTATAGAACGATTTTTCCAATTTCTTTTCTTGAGAGTTTTTTCGAATTTTTTACCTAGAGAGATCATTTTTCTTCGAGAGGTGATTTTTTCTCTCGAGTCTTTGTTCCACGAGAGCTGCTTTTTTCTCTGCTCTTTTTTTCTCGAGAGATGGTTGTATCTCCAGACATTTTTCCTCGAAATTTTTTTTTTTTCAAGATTTTTTTCTTAAGACGTTTTTCCTAAAGGAGTCTTTTTTCTTTCGAGTCTTTTTTACCCCTAGTCTTTTTTCTCTAGAGGTGGTTTTCTATTAAATATTTTTTTCTCTCGATTCCTATTTCCTCAAGAGGTGATTTTCTCAAGAGGTGATTTCCTCTCAAGTTGATTTTTCTCTCGAGTCTTTTTTTTTCTCTAGCCTTTTTTCCTGGAGAGCTAGTTATCTCTCGAGTCTTTTTTCGACGAGAGGTGGTTTTTCTCTCGAGTCATTCTTCTATTCTTTGTTTTTCAAAGGATGGTTTTCCCTAAGGTATTTTTTCTTTTGATTCCTTTTTCCTCAAGAGGTGGTTGTCTTCCGAGTCTTTTTTACTCGGGAGTTGGATATTTGTCAAATTTTTATTTTTTCCTTATGATTCTCCCTTAAATTAAAATTACATATAAGTTTTAATCGATGTTAAGAATACCCTATATTGTATAAAATTTTATTCTCTTTTTGATCGTTCTATTTTTAATTTTTTATCTTTATTCTTTTTTACATAATCGGCATTTTTCCAAATGCTATTCCCAAAAGTTAAATTTTTTTTAAGATTTTTCCTTGTGGGATAGTTTTCGAGAAATAGTTTTTTCAAATCCTTTTTCTCTCGAGTTTTTGTTCCACATGAGTTGCTTTTCTCTCGAAACTTTTTTCTCTATAGACGTCTTTACTCGAGAGATGGTTGTCTCTCTCGAGTTTCTTTCTTTCGAGTTGTTTTACCTAAAGTTGTCTTTTTTTTCTTTTAAATCGTTTTTTCTAAAGAAGTGTTTTTTCTTTCGATTCTTCTTTATCTCTAATCTTTTTTTCTCGAGATGTGGTTTTCTATCAATACTTGTGTCTCGAATTATTTTTCTTCGAGAGGTAGTTATTTTTCGAGTAATTTTTTCTAGAGAGGTGGTTTCCTCTCCAGTTCTTTTTCTCTCGAGTCTTTTTCCTACGAGAGGTGCTTTTCTCTTCAGTATTTTTCCTCGAAGGGTGGTTTTCTCTCGAGTCTTTTTTCCTCGAGAGGTGATTTTTTTCTCGAATCTTTTTTCTCGAGTTTTTTTTTTTTTCAGAAGGAGACATTTTTTCTCTGGAATCCTTTCTTGAGAGATTGTTTTTCAAATATTTTCTTCTCGGGAGGTGGTTTCCTTTCAAATTCTTTTTCCCTAGAGTCTTTTTCCTCGAGAGGTGATTTTTTCTCGAATCTTTTTTCTCGAGAGATTGTTTTTCCAATATTTTCTTCTCGGGAGGTGGTTTCCTTTCAAATTTTTTTTTCTCGAGTTTTTTTCCGCGAGAGGTGCTTTTCTCTCTAGTATTTTTCCGTAAGGGATGGTTTTCTCTCGAGTATTTTTTCCTCGAGAGGTGATTTTTTCTTGAATCTTTTTTTTCTCGAATTTTTTTCCTAAAGGAGTCATTTTTTCTCTGGAATCCTTCTCTCTTAAGACGTTCTTTTTCCAATATTTTCTTCTCGGGAGGTGGTTTCCTTTCAAATTCTTTTTCTCTTGAGTTTTTTTTTTTCTACGAGAGGTGCTTTTCTCTCTTGTATTTTTCCTCGAGGGGTGGTTTTCTCTCGAGTTTTTTTCCTCGAGAGGTAAATTTTTCTCGAATCTTTTTTTCTTTCGAGTTTTTTTCCTAAAGGAGTCATTTTTTCTCTGGAATCCTTCTTTCTCGAGAGGTTGTTTTTCCAATATTTTCTTGTTGGGAGGTAGTTTCCTTTCAAATTCTTTTTCTCTCTAGTTTTTTTTCCACGAGAGGTGCTCTCCTCTCTAGTATTTTTCCTTGAGGGGTGGTTTTCTCTCGAGTCTTTTTTCCTCGAGAGGTGATTTTTTCTCGAATCTTTTTTCTCTCAAATTTTTTTCCTAATGGAGTCATTTTTTCTCTGGAATCCTTCTTTCTCGAGAGGTTGTTTTTCCAATATTTTCTTCTCGGGAGGTGGTTTTCTTTCAAATTCTTTTTCTCTCGAGTTTTTTTTCTCGAGAGGTGCTTTTCTCTCTAGTATTTTTCCTCAAGGGATGGTTTTCTCTCGAGTCTTTTTTCCTCGAGAGGTGATTTTTTCTCGAATCTTTTTTCTCTCGAGATTTTTTCCTAAAGGAGTCATTTTTTCTCTGGAATCCTTCTTTCTCGCGAGGTTGTGTTTCCAATATTTTCTTCTCTGGAGGTGGTTTCCTTTCAAATTCTTTTTCTCTCGAGTCTTTTTTCCACGAGAAGTGCTTTTCTTTCTAGTATTTTTCCTCGAGGGGTGGTTTTCTCGCGAGTATTTTTACTCGAGAGGTGATTTTTTCTCGAATCTATTTTCTCTCGTGTTTTTTTCCTAAAGGAGTCGTTTTTTCTGTGGTGTCTTTTTTTCCACAAGACGTGCTTTTCTCTAGTTTTTTTCTCTCGAATCTTCATATCTTCATCTTTTTCTTCCTCAAGGTAGAAAAATATTACTGTGACAAATGATGTATAAAATAAATTAGATTATAGTAGGAAATTTAAAATTTATGCAATTCTATAATATTTTCAGGTAAATATGAACAAAGACAATGAAAGAGTGTAAATAAATTTCTGAGTAGTAACAAAAAACTAAATTAAAAAAAAAACTAAAATTAAATAGATTTAAACAAAAAATACTGTTTAACTATGTTTAGTATAAAAATTTATATAATAATGTTTATTTATTTAATTATTTTAATTAGTAGAATTTAGTAATAACTGATATTGTGATAGTAAATCATAAAATTAATTTTTAATTATTTTTTAATAACATTTTATAAAAAGAAAAAATGAATTTTATGCCACTTCTATATGAAACACACTTTATTTAATGTGATAACGAGCAAATATTGCTGAATAGACTAAGCTTATATTTTTGTAAGCAAAAAATATTTGTTGGCACTATAAATGAATTAATGTTGTTAATTATAACATTTAGTTTTAATATTGATTTACCATATTTTATCCTTACATCCTTAAATACTAATGAATAGTAAACCAGTAATTCCGTAACCAGTAAACCTTTACTGTAGTCAAACGGTTAAACCAGTAAATTATAAACCAGCAAAAGGTAAACCACTAAACGGTAAACGCCAAACCAGTTAATAGTAAACACACAGTATATAGTAAATAAACAGTAAACAGTTATCAGTAAAGATTAAACGTTAAACAGTAAACAAGAAAGAAACAGTAAACTGTAAACAGTAAACAAACAGTGAACACTAAATAGTAAATAGTTAACAATCAGTAAACAGTAAACAAACAGTATACGGTAAAGAAAGATTACTCTCTAAACAGCAATCAGTAAACAGTAAAGAAACAGCAAACTATAAAGAGTAAAAAAACAGCATACAGTAAAGAAACAGTAAACTGTAAACAGTAAAGAGTAAACAGTACAGAGTAAACAGCAAACCGTATACAGTAAAGATACAGTATACAGTAAAGAAACAGTAAATTTACGGTACACAGTAAAGAAACTGTAAATTGTAAACAGTAAACAATAATTAGTAAACAGTAAACAAACAGTAAATTGTAAACAGTAAACAAACAGTAAATTGTAAACAGTAAACAATAATTAGTAAACAGTAAACAAACAGTAAACAGTAAACAGTAAACAGTAAACAGTAAACAGTAAACAGTAAACAGTAAACAGTAAACAGTAAACAGTAAACAGTAAACAGTAAACAGTAAACAGTAAATAGTAAACAGTAAACAGTAAACAGTAAACAGTAAACAGTAAACAGTAAACAGTAAACAGTAAACAGTAAACAGTAAACAGTAAACAGTAAACAGTAAACAGTAAACAGTAAACAGTAAACAGTAAACAGTAAACAGTAAACAGTAAACAGTAAACAGTAAACAGTAAACAGTAAACAGTAAACAGTAAACAGTAAACAGTAAACAGTAAACAGTAAACAGTAAACAGTAAACAGTAAACAGTAAACAGTAAACAGTAAACAGTAAACAGTAAACAGTAAACAGTAAACAGTAAACAGTAAACAGTAAACAGTAAACAGTAAACAGTAAACAGTAAACAGTAAACAGTAAACAGTAAACAGTAAACAGTAAACAGTAAACAGTAAACAGTAAACAGTAAACAGTAAACAGTAAACAGTAAACAGTAAACAGTAAACAGTAAACAGTAAACAGTAAACAGTAAACAGTAAACAGTAAACAGTAAACAGTAAACAGTAAACAGTAAACAGTAAACAGTAAACAGTAAACAGTAAACAGTAAACAGTAAACAGTAAACAGTAAACAGTAAACAGTAAACAGTAAACAGTAAACAGTAAACAGTAAACAGTAAACAGTAAACAGTAAACAGTAAACAGTAAACAGTAAACAGTAAACAGTAAACAGTAAACAGTAAACAGTAAACAGTAAACAGTAAACAGTAAACAGTAAACAGTAAACAGTAAACAGTAAACAGTAAACAGTAAACAGTAAACAGTAAACAGTAAACAGTAAACAGTAAACAGTAAACAGTAAACAGTAAACAGTAAACAGTAAACAGTAAACAGTAAACAGTAAACAGTAAACAGTAAACAGTAAACAGTAAACAGTAAACAGTAAACAGTAAACAGTAAACAGTAAACAGTAAACAGTAAACAGTAAACAGTAAACAGTAAACAGTAAACAGTAAACAGTAAACAGTAAACAGTAAACAGTAAACAGTAAACAGTAAACAGTAAACAGTAAACAGTAAACAGTAAACAGTAAACAGTAAACAGTAAACAGTAAACAGTAAACAGTAAACAGTAAACAGTAAACAGTAAACAGTAAACAGTAAACAGTAAACAGTAAACAGTAAACAGTAAACAGTAAACAGTAAACAGTAAACAGTAAACAGTAAACAGTAAACAGTAAACAGTAAACAGTAAACAGTAAACAGTAAACAGTAAACAGTAAACAGTAAACAGTAAACAGTAAACAGTAAACAGTAAACAGTAAACAGTAAACAGTAAACAGTAAACAGTAAACAGTAAACAGTAAACAGTAAACAGTAAACAGTAAACAAACAGTAAGTAAACAAACAGTAAACATTCTTATCAACGATATTATTACAGCGAAATACAGGGTGTCCCAATGAAAAGTAGCCCGCCCGTTTCCAGAGCTTATAACTTTTAAGCGCCCAATTGTAGAAACTTGCAGTTTTCGCTGATATGTGTTATTTTGATATAAGTGTTGGTTTAATGACACATAAATTAGGTATTACTTATACAGGGTGCTTTTAAAAATCTCTTTTAAATTCACCGTAAGCAAATTTTATCAAATGGAATACCCTGTACCAAAATACCATGTACAAATTATACATTTTTGAAAAGTAGAAAAGTGTATTAATCAGATGACCTAAACATATAGAGGGTGTTCCATAATCTCCTCTTTTAAATATCCCGTAACCAAATTTTACCAAATAGAAAACCCTGTACTAAAATACCATGTATAAATTATACATTTTTAAAAAGTAGAAAAGTGTATTAATCAGATGACCTAAACATATAGAGGGTGTTCCATAATCTCCTCTTTTAAATATCCCGTAACCAAATTTTACCAAATGGAACACCCTGTATTAAAATCCATGAATAAGTTATACATTTTTGAAAAGTAGAAGAGTGTGTCTTTTAGATGACCTAAACATATACAGGGTGTTCAATTTGATACAATTTGGTTACGATGAATTTAAAATAGGAAATTTTTAAAATACATCCTGTATAGGTAATACATAATTTCTGTCACTGAAGCAAAACTTATAACAAAATGACATATCAGCAAAAACCGCAGGTTTCTGCGATTAGGTGTTTAAATGTTTTAAGCTCTGGAAATTGGATACTTTACATTGGGATTATAATCTTCTTTTTTTAAGTTAAATATAAACCGTTTAAAAAAAAGAGGAGGAGAGGTTTTATTCTGTTATTCAACGATGGTTGAATGGAGAAAATATTTCATGTATTGACAGGTAAGTAAATGGTCTAAAAAAAATCTAGAATTTCTTGTTAGTTTCGGAAAAATTCGTTAAAATCTGAAAGAGTTGATTTTCGTTTTATTAAGTCTAGCGTTGTTATCATGTAAAACATCGAAAGAAGTTAAAAGATTTTATTGCAGTTCCCAAATTGCCGTATCAAAAATATTTTAATCTTTCGTAATTCCACGGCGTCTTAGTCGTGCGTCTCAATCGTGCGTATCAATCGTGCGTCTCAATCGTGCGTCTCAATCGTGCGTCTCAATCGTGCGTCTCAATCGTGCGCTTAGTCATGCGTCTCAATCGTGCGTCTTAGTCATGCATCTCAATCGTGCGTTTTAGTCGTGTGTCTTAGTCGTGCGTCTCAGTCGTGCGTCTCAATAGTGCGCCTCAGTCGTACGTCTCAGTCGTGTCTAAATCGTGCGTCTAAATCGTGCGTCTAAATCGTGCGTCTAAATCGTGCGTCTAAATCGTGCATCCTAATTAAATCGTAAGTCTAATTCGTGCGTTTGAAATGAACCATGCGTATAAATTTAATCATGCATCTAAATTATATCATGCGTCTAAATTAAATTATAGGGTACATCTTAATTGAATTATATGTCTTAATTAAAATGTACGTCTAAGTTATACGTCAAAATTGAATCAAGCGTCTAAACCTTGCGTCTAAATTAAATCTTGCTGCTTAGTCGTGCGTCTAATTTGAATCGAATGTCTAAATTGAATCGTGCGTCTAAATTATGCTTCTAAATTGAATCGTGAGTCTAAATTTTGTATCTTATTCTTGCGTCCAAAATAAATCGTGAGTCTAAGTTTAATTGTGCGTCTAATTTAAATGGTGCGTCTAAGTCGTACACCTAAAATGACTGGAACATCTAAATCGTGCGTCTAATTTAAATAGCACATCCTAATCGTGCATCTAAATTGAATGGTACATCTTAATCATTTATCTTAATCATGCATTTTAATTGAATTGTGCGTCCAAATTGAATCTTTCGTCTGAATCGTGCGTCTTAGACATGCGTCTTTCTCATGCGTCTTTGTCATAAGTGTTTATCATGCGTCTTTGTCAAGCGTCTCAGTCACAATCTTCAGTTATATTTCTCAGTAGCACATATTAGTCGTGCGTCTTAGTCGTGCGTCTCAGTTGTGCGTCTTAGACATGCGTCTCAGTCGTGCGTCTCAGTCGCTCACCTCAGTCGTACGTTTAAATCGCGCATATCAGTCATGCGTCTCAGTCGTGCGTCTAACACGTGCGTCTCAGACGTGCGTTTTATTTAGCGTCTCAGTCGTACATCCCTTTGTTCGTCTCTAATGCGTTACAGTCGTACGTCTTAGTTAAGCGTTTAAGTCGTGTATCTCTTAATTAGATTGTAAGTCTTCGACGTGCCTCAAAACTTTATCAGGCGTCTAAATTCAGTATCTAAATTAAATCTTGAGTTTAAATCAATTGTCTAAATTAACTAATGCATTTTACTCGTACGTCCAAATTAAAGTTTTGTCTAGTAGTTGTTAGTCGTTGAACACTGTTCTATATAGTTTTGATACAAAATTATGTATATTATAACAAATATTTATTCTAGCATTATTTTAATACAAACTTCCACATTCAGCACTTAATCATTAAATCTGAAAAAATTGATAGAACATTATTAATTGTCTTTATTGATTTCTTTTAAAGATTGTCACAATATCTTCAACCATCAATTTCCCATTGTTCCAGCAACTTTAACTATCTTAGAAAACATACTATTCTTATCCAACAACAATGTTTTTGGATCATCAAACTCCATAATCTCTCCTCTATTCAAAACCATAACTTTGTTACAATTCAAGATGCAATCAATTCTGTGAGCTATGATGAATACTGTACAAGTCGAAAAGTTGGAATCAATTGCTTTTTGCACCATTTGCTCCGTTTCTGGATCCATATTCGCGGTAGCTTCATCTAGGACTACGATTTTATTTCTGCGAATGATGGCTCTTGATAAAGACAACAGTTGTCGCTCGCCCGAACTGAAGTTTGTGTCTTCACAAACGCATTCTAAGTTTGCAACTTTATTATCCAAATTAACTTTATGAAGAACCCTCCATATTTCTTCATCTGTAAACTCTTTTAACGGATCTATGTTCGTTCTTATAGTACCAGAGAACATTATTGGATCTTGAGGGATGATGGAAATATGCTGTCTAAGATATTTCAACGAAAGAGTCCTCGTATCAATCCCATCGATGGTAATGGTACCTTCGTGGTCGTATAATCTGAATAACGTTGATATAATCGATGATTTTCCAGCACCAGTCCTACCTACTATTCCAATTTTTTCGTTTGATTCAGCTTTGAAATTTATATCTTTTAAAACTTTTTCGGTGGAATTTGTGTAAGTTAATGATACTCCTTTGTAGAGGATTTCGCCTTTGTTCGGCCAGTTCGGAGTTTCTTGGCCATCGGTTCTTTCTGGTTCGACTTTTGTGTATTCCATCACTCTCTCGACTGAAGTCATCAGGTTTTCAGCTTCCGACCATTGCATGAGAGCGAATTGGAGTACCATGGTTAAAGCACTAGCTTGGGTTAGTGTTAGACCGACGTCTCCAGCTAAGGTATCTGAAAAAATAGAGAGTTATTTGTAGTATGTAAAGTGCCGCTCCTGTCTCAAGTTAGATCTAAAATCGAGCACCTACAATTTTATTATATAAAAGCAAAAATTAGAGAAATCCTGGTGTCGAAACAATGTTGTAAACCAAATAGTCTAGTTATTTTTGACGATTGCAGTTTAGAAAAACAACAAACAATTAAGGATTATTTCGTTAGATCTAGACCAAAAAATATTTCTTGTACTTATTTAACTCAGTGTTATAGCATAGTCGATTTACATGAGATGACACTTAAAAACTTTTATACATTTTCTAAACAAGGATGGGAACATGACTACGGTTTCGTTTGCATCGATTTGAAAAACAATAAATTTTACAACAAGTTTGAAAACGTTTCATAATGAAATCAACACATTACGTTATGTCACGTTACGTTATGTCACGTTCTACGTTACGTATGTTATAGTCTATATCATGTTGTCTTATTAAATTTTCTGTTACTTAAATATATATATTTTTTTATAATAAATGAAAAAAGAAAATATTCAGAGACGTTTATTAAAGAGAATTGAGAAAATAAAAAAACCAGAGAAAAATTAAAAAGTGAATTAAAACATAATGATCAAAAGAAACCCAATCATTCTGAAATTTTTCAAAATAAAGATGTAATAAAAATTCTTGAAACTTCTAAAAGCTAAACAAGCACAAAATATATAAAGGGGTTTAAATAAATAATTTAAAAAAGAAATTCCAAATGATCGGAGTGGGTTAGAGGAAAAACAAAAACAATTCCTTCCTATTACTAATGCATTACAAAAAGTTAAACAGGCTATTAATAACATAGATATTGATATAAAAAAAGAATTCCAAATTTTCCAGCTTTTTCTTCAGATGCAATAAAATATAACCTTTTAAGTAATTCATTGAGATTGTCTATATATTTATATTCTATTTGATTTTCTGTATATTTCCTTATACCAGCACCTTTTCTTGGTGATTCAACTGGAACATAATCCCAAGACAAAGACCTATCTCCTCGTCTATCTCTAAATGGTGTAATGGGTAATTTATATTTTAATTCAACCCATATAAATTTTATTAAATTTCGGTATTTATTTCCTTGATTTGAACGTACCTTCCCAGATAACTTGTCATAATTTTAAACAATCGGTTTCAAACAAGATTCTTTTATAGTTGTTGTAGTCTTCTTTACTCTATAATTTTTTTCTGGTGCATCAGCAGATGTTAGTAATTCCCTTAAACCTTTAGTACCTTTATATTTTGTCTCATCTACAATGATATTATCATTAACCCACTTCGATAATTTAGAATTTGTTTTTTAAATGTTTGTGGTTAAGTTTTACAATTTGTCCAAATAATGTGTTTAACCAAATCACTTCCTTCGTTGCAACAATCTCAACTTCTGTGGTGGATGTAGCTACCATTGCCTGCCTCTGAATAAGCCATGAAATAGCTCCACCTTCATAGGTTACAACCACTCCAGTAGTTAATCTACCTGTTTTTGTACATTCTTCAAAATATGCATCACTATAGCATTCTAAAATTCTTTTAATTGCATCTGAGGAGTTTAATATACCAAGCTCAAGAGTACCTGCTAAGTACCGAAATACTCTCTTGACTCTTACGTCTTCTACGGTTGGATTTTCTAAATTTATCGATAAAAAGCCTACAGCATATGCTATATCGGGTCTGGTACCCAGCATTAAATACATTAACGCTCCTATTGCTTGCCTGTATGGATATTTATGTTTTTTATCAGACTCTGTTCCTGATTTTGGAGTTTCGGAAACTTTTAGAATATGAGTTGAAATTGATTTACACTTTAAAAAGTTGAAACGTTCTAAAATTCTTCTAGCATGTGCTTTTTGATTAATTTTAATAAAACCATCGGAGCTTCGCTTAATTTCTATTCCTAAAAAGTATTTTGCAGATTTTGAGGTTATCTTAAATTCTGCCAGGAAATCCTCTAGGTCACACAAATCAGTTGTTGCAGTTAAACCGTCATCCACGTACAATGCCAATATGAGTTTTCTACCATCTTTTTCGACAAGGGTCGACTTCACTTACTAGGCTTCTTTTAAGTTTACAAACTCTATTTGTACTATTAGTATAACCACTTGGCTGATTCATGTAAATTGTTTCCTCAAGTTCTCCATATAAAAATGCAGTAGATAGATACATCCTTTGGCTAGCTCCAATACTTAAAATTGATCTAATTGGGCCTACTCTTGCTACCGAACTAAATGTTTGGTTATAGTCAATACCTTGTATCTGATTAACTAACCTTGCCTTAAACTTATCTACGCTGCCATCTGGATTAGACTTCCCTTTTTCGTTTAAAGACGTCAACTCACTCTTCGGGCATTTTGGCAGAAAAGGGGTTTGAGTATGAAATTTGGATTGGGTACTCATTTACTACAAAAAAGTACCCTTGATAACACTCGATAACAATGGTTTTGACAAAGTTTGTATTTTAATAATTATTTTTTATGTTCTAAAATTACTAAAATGCAAATTTTGTCAAAACCATAAGAGTAATCGAGTCTTATCAGGAGTACCTTTTGAAAGTTAATGAGTTGCGCAATCTAAATTTCATACTGAAACTCCTTTTTTTCCATTGGCGTAGAATTTTTAAAGGTGCAATTAGGTGTTTTATTATCGGACAAAATTTTAATACCATTTTTTTGCCACATAAAACTTTACTAATACACCAAATTTCAGCAAAATCGCATATGCCGTTTTAAAGTTATATGGGAAAAACTATTTAAAAATTGTAACTTCAAGGCCCTCTGGGGCCCAAACGAAGCAACTTTGTACTAAGGTAATTTTACTTAAATCGACTTATTTTGGTCTAAGGAATATGTGGTATGTTTTTGTAAATACCTTTTACAGACACCCTGTATAATAATAAAAATGAACTTACCAGTATCAAAAAACAGAAATCTCCCAATGATAAATATATTAAGTAAAACTGCAGAAAAATCCATGTAGAAACTAAAAGCATTTCTAGCACACAAGGAAGTGTATCTAGCGCTAGTGTAAACATCTTGATGTTTGTCAAATTCATTTCTGAGAATTTCTTGAGCCTTATAAGCTCTGACTGTCGTTAGTCCTTCCATTGAAGAATTTAGGTGGCCAATAATTGGACTTCGTGCTAAAATAATGAGACACTTGAAATAAATTCATCCATTATTTTTTAACAAGCTGTGTATAAAAATTTGTGTAAATATATCGCGAATTTGTTTTAATAAAAATAAAGAGAATCTCCTGGTAGGTGATTAAATATTGAAAATTAAGGATCTGGATTTTTTTTTAGAAATCAACAGCAACTCTAAATCGCCGAATTTTTAACTGGAACCTGTAATTTTGACAGGTTTATTTCTATTAAAAGTCAACCCTTAGTGAAACCAAAATTTCGTCACACTAATATAACATATTTAATTTTACTTTAAGTAATAAAAAAAGTCTTACTTGCAGCTTCTAGACGTTTTAAACTTCTAGCTGTGGGCATGTAAATAAAACGCATCAGTATTAAAAGAACTAATACTGCTAAAGCTGGTGCTAGAAATTTCAAGTTGACGTGAGCCATCATACCAACAATTCCAACAACTCCAAAACCAGCCTATATAAAAAAAATAATCAAATTTGAAAATGTTTATAATACTTGAAGAAATATTGTTAAAAGTTGTAGTAACGCCACTGCTACGAGTGTTTCCAAACATTGAATATGTCTATGACGCATTTAGTCCTTCTCTTTCCAAACCTGGTCTTGTAATTTATCGTTGGAATTAATTACTAATAGAACACTCCGATAAGATTACAGGACTTCCAATGTGTCTAGTCACAATGCGAATTCGTCAATTATTAGTGCATTATTATCCCCTCTAGCTGTACAATCTTCGCGTTTCCTGCACAGGGATAATCATTTAATCCAGATATCTCAAACGTCAAAAGGATGGAAATCTGTGTATTAAAATTATAACGGGCTTAGAATTCGTTGAGTTCATTTTATTAGAAATTCGGTCGTCGAAAAAATCTTGTAAAGAACTGATATAATGAAAGGCGATCGCAACATGTGACGAGACAGCAATTTTTTAGATTTTGGAAATAAGTAAATATTATTTAGATCACTTGTAATTTTTTTTACGGATTAAATTTTATTTGACATGTATGTTATAAAACATTTTTTAATAAATATAGGTTTTTCGTTGATATTTACTGAGATCTTTATACATTTCATAACAATTGGCAACACTGTCTACTATTCTAAATGGAATACTAAAAAAAATATTTCAGCTCTATCTCGTACCTTACCGTTTTCGATCGATTCTGCCTGTTTTAACCGAAGTATTGTGAAATTCAATATAAATTCAACACAAGTTCAACATAAATTCAACATAAATTCAACATAAATTCAACATAAATTCAACATAAATTCAACATAAATTCAACATAAATTCAACATAAATTCAACATAAATTCAACATAAATTCAACATAAATTCAACATAAATTCAACATAAATTCAACATAAATTCAACATAAATTCAACATAAATTCAACATAAATTCAACATAAATTCAACATAAATTCAACATAAATTCAACATAAATTCAACATAAATTCAACATAAATTCAACATAAATTCAACATAAATTCAACATTCAACATAAATTCAACATAAATTCAACATAAATTCAACATAAATTCAACATAAATTCAACATAAATTCAACATAAATTCAACATAAATTTAACATAAATTCAACATAAATTCAACATAAATTCAACATAAATTCAACATAAATTCAACATAAATTCAACATAAATTCAACATAAATTCAACATAAATTCAACATAAATTCAACATAAATTCAACATAAATTCAACATAAATTCAACATAAATTCAACATAAATTCAACATAAATTCAACATAAATTCAACATAAATTCAACATAAATTCAACATAAATTCAACATAAATTCAACATAAATTCAACATAAATTCAACATAAATTCAACATAAATTAGACATAAAAATAACCAGAAAACTACTCACCCCAATAAGCGTGGTGATAATAATAGGTAAATATTCATCTACAATGCTCAAATCCTGCGAGAATCTATTCAAAATATTCCCAACGAAGAATGTATCAAAAAACGACATCTTCGCAAAAACTATACTTTTTATCATAGCTTTGTGCAGATTAATTGAAGCTTTAGTACCGAAATTAAAAACCATATAGTTCTTCACGAACTCAAACACAATCGAAGCTATTAAAGCTATAGTATACAAATTTAAAGACTTAGTAGCTTGTAGTTCAATTATTCCCATTTCCAAAAGGAGGTGGTAAGTTTTATTCTGTTCTTCTGTTAAAGATGAAAAATCTACAGGCATGTATAAACTGTCGTTTAAAAATGACGTCGGTCTGGCTGGAATTAAAGGAATCGTTCGCGATGGACCGTGAATCGGATTTGGTAGATTTGGATGGACTGTGTCAACGTTGGACAACATGTCAGATTTGCCGTTATCGGTTTCGATTTCGGTTATGTTTGTGGAGTTTGTGGGAAAATAAATGGCCATTAGTTTGTCGATATCGACCGTTGAGTTTCCGAAATGTTTTTCTCTCAAAGCTGATAGTTTGGATTCGTGATTTACCCTAAAAAATAATAAAAAATAGAAATAAGTGTTTTTGGTATCAAATTAATAATTTAAGATTTTAAAAATTATCGAGTGATTTTATCTTAATGCGGATTGTTTAAGTTGTTTTGACTCCTTTCAATGGTTTTTTTTATTTTAGTTGTTAAACATTTGATTCCGAAACTTTGTATTTTTCACCAGTAATAACTCCATTAATTATTTTGTAGAAGATATTAAAGTTGAATGTTTTCCATAGTTTTTCCATACAAGTCAATAATAACAAAGTCTAAACAAATAGCTTCAGTGGTATAATAAGTTTTTTTTTAAATAACTATTATTGTTTATTGCACAAATGTTCTTTTATTTAAGACAATTATAGAATTTAATTTTTTTTATTTTATTTTTTAAATATTTGATTCTGAAACTTTGTATCTGTTTCACCAATATTAACTTCATTAATTATTTTAAAGAATATATTAAAGTTGAATGTTTTCCATAGTTTTTCCATACAAGTCAATAATATCAAAGTCTAAACAAATGACTTCAATGTTGTAGGATAATAAGTTTTTTTTGTTAAATAGCTATTGTTTATTGCAAAATATTCTTTCAGATAAGATAATTATAGAATTTATTTTTTTTGTCTTTCAAAAATAATGTTATTTTATCCCGTATAGGTAATTTTTTTTTGTATGTCATCGGCTTCAACTGCTAAGGTTATTTCGCCTCGTGTTCTGTGTAGGCTTTGTTACTGTTTCCCAGCGCCACTTTAGGAACAGCACTGTTAATTAGAACCCAACAGTGAATGGTCGAGTGGGGAATCCTACCAAGGCATTAGAATTAATTTTAATTAATTAAATTAATTAAAAAAATCCTGGCCAACGGTATTTTTTATTATTACTATTATTATTATTAGAAAAGACAAATCTTTGGATAAATAAAACTTTCAATAAATATAAATAAACATAAAAAAGAGATAGTTATTCCAAATTATTGGTTAAATTTTTTAAATTCAGTTAAGCAAAACGTTTTATTATTTTTTTTTTTAACCCGTTGAATCATATTGGAGTAAAACTGGACCATAGATGTAATCAGAATACCTGGGTTTATATAAAAAAAATGGAGGTTCATAAAGTTTTAGATTGAGTAGATTGGAAAATAGGTCTCAGTTAGGAAACATATGTCTTAAGACGTTGAACGAGCTTTGAGATAAGATGGATTCATGTTTACTGAAACGAAGATCAGAATCTAATTAGAAACTTAGGATTTTCTTTTAATTTGTAGTATGTGGTTGAGTATTTTCTTACTAAAAGAGCTTGTACAGAGAAATGCTGAATCAAATAGTTATTCAGATTAAACATCATGTCATTAACATCAATAAATAAGTACATTATGTCACAATTCACAAAATTTAAAGATTATAATCCTGAAAAGCCACGATCAGTTATATAATTAACATTTGTTATTCTGAATTAAATGACAGCTTGATGTTATGACAATTTATGGAACATCTAGCTGTTTTTTTATTAAAAATCTGCTAAAAATGATATACATATGTAAACCTTTGATCTAACCTGGTCATTATATCCACTCTTGTTGCACAAACTACTATTGTTTTAATTCAAGACCACCACTCTTGCGTGAAAAACTCTAGTTGTTTCAAGTTTATGTTGACAATTATTGTTTATTTTAAGCATTAACTATATTAATTTTAAATAAATTTGTTTGGTAGAAAAATGTATTATTTTGAAACATTTTTTTAAATTTATTTATATGAAGACTTTAATATCTTGTTAAAAATAAATCATTTATTTAAAATAACAAAATAATAGATTTAATTCTAGATTATTTTAATATCAAGGAATTATTTGTTAGAAAATACTATGGTGTTAACAAGGGACACAGTACTTTTTATGTTTGGTGTGGATTCCTAAAAATAAGTTATTACCTATATGACTGCATATAAACGTATTATATAAAAGTAACACTTTTTTTTAACGTTATTAAATATTTATGTTACATCACCCAATATTTACGCTATACCATCTAATATACAATTGAATAATTATTGGAATATAATCTTCAACTTACCAATTTGTTAACATCACTTGCGAAGAACTTTCAGAAAAAGTAGAGCAGAAATACAAAGAAATCATTATGAGCAGCACAAGCAGTCCACCTCCATATCTGACATAACTGGCGTACACATCGAAAGCAACACCACCAGACTTTTTAACCTCGTGATAAATTTGTTTATGTTTAATAACAGGTGGAGGTTTTAATAATTTAGTATGCTCAGCGATAGTTTCCTCGGTTATTTCCTTTGATTTATCTTCAAATAATGGCGTCGGTGGTGGCTGTTCGTGTTCATGACCTTCTTCTTCAAGTGCTTGTAATATATCGTGGGACAAATCTTGATGCTTTCCAAAATAATTAACGCATCCTTTTTGAAGTATAATCACCTTTTCAGATCTGTTGATGTGTCTACTGTTATGAGTCACTAATATAATTAATTTTCCCTTCAGAAACTTTTCTATACATTCTCTGAAAATGTGTTCCTGCACTTTTGAATCTAAAGCAGTCAGTGCGTCGTCTAAAAGATAGATATCGCTCTCTTTGTAGACGGCTCTTGCGAGGTTGACTCTCGCTTGCTGACCTTTACTAAGGTTCATGCCTCTGTCTTGTACTATGGTTTCGTCGCCTTTTTCTAAGATTCCTAAGTCGTAGGTAAGCGCGCAAGCTTCAAGGACCTGTGAATAAAAGTTTTAATTAATGTTAATATGGAAATTTTGTTAGTAAAGAAAAATTTAGTTATTAAACTACAACTATGCTTCATGGGTGAAGTCTCCCTAATACATACATCGTATGGTCATAAAAACGGGTTTGTTCCAAATCTCCCACCATACAATATGGCTCCGAATTCTAAGATAATAAATATTTCATCTACTTTACTTGATTTTTAGCGAGAGTTTCCACTGTGTCTTGTATTATAAACCTTTTTTTCATCATTATATGAGAATGCAACTTTGTTTTTTAATTCAATGTATATTTCTTGTAACGAACTCTGAATATCTTATCCTTTACTTTTACAATTTTTTCATAATCTGACAAATTTAAATTTTTTATTACACATTTCTTTGCACCCTTCGCTATTTTGGTCTCCTTTTTCTTCGATTTAATATAATAGGCTTTGGAACCTGTATCTAATAATATACTGATATCCTCATTTCGATACTAATCCTTAAAATTCTCTTATAATGGTTTACTTACTGGCAGGTTAAATTTATTAGAATGATTGTATCGAAATGTTCAATATTTTCCCCCACAAAATCATAAAATTTTATTGTGAATATCTGTGTAAAGTAAGGAAATTTGATTGTCCTTTAAGGTTAAACATTTTTAAAACTTATTCAGTCTTATACAACTCAAAACCTATTTTCTTATAAGATTATTTAAGTAGGTTTTAAAACCTATTTTTAATAAAAACTGTTTTAGAGTTATACTTTAAATTATTGTATATTAGAGAAGAGGTTGAGTGGTGTGTACACACTGGGTAATAAGAAATGAATGGAACGTATTTAAAGTGTGTAGGTAGTTTTATTAATATTAATAAAACTCAGTAAAATTAGTCTTAGCGCTTTCAGCCGGTTAGGCCATCATCAGAGACTTTGTCAGTAAATATAGAAGGTGCATGAAAATTAATTATTTAAAATTTTATTTATTAGATTAAAAGGGCTGCCACAATACGGTCCCTATTCTCAACCATAACTTGAGGCTTGAAACGAAGGTTTGATGATGGCCTAACCGGCTGAAAGCGTTAAGACTAATTTTGCTGAGTTTTATTAATATTAATAAAACTACCTACACACTTTAAATACGTTCCATTCATTTCTTATTGTATATTACTTTATCAATTTAGTTTCCCAACTACTCTAGACTTAGTATTACAATAAAAACTTACTTTGTTATACCTTTCGTACTCGTACTTTTCCCCAAAGAGAATATTCTGCTTGATAGTAGCAGGAAACAACCAAGGATCCTGCGAGGCATAACTCATTCTACCTCTCGTCCGAATATCACCAGAGTCAGCTGGTAAATCTCTCAAAATCAACTTTATCAGCGAGGTTTTTCCACATCCAAGCTGTCCTGTAATAACGTTTAAACCAGCTTTTAGTTTAAACGAGATATGTTTTAGGACATCTACGTCTTTTAGGTTGACTGATGCATCTCTAATATCGATTTGTGGTTCGTCATCAGGTTTATCCATGTGGTCAGGAAGTTCTTCTAGCATTAGAACTGTATTTATCCTAGATAAAGAAGCTGATAACTCAGCAATTAATGTTAATCCGAATGTGAACATCATAGAAATTGTTCCTTTTAATGTGGCGTACAGTTTCATTATGTAAAAGATTGATTCTGCGTCTACGCTCGAATTGAGATAGATGTAGAACATTACTATGACGTAGAAACCGACTTTACCCAAAAAGTCGCTTGTTACTATCAAGCCGAGTCTTGTAATGGATTTGAGCATCATTGTGTTGACCTCTTTTCTGAAAAGGAATAAAGATTTTAATAAAAATACAGATACAGATTGTTGTTAACGACGTGCTCGAAGAGCACGTCGCAATCCATTATATGTTCTAAAAAGTATTTTTAATGTTTTAACTTTCACCATAACTCTATTATTTATGAGTATATTTCTCACCTTCTAGTTTCACTAATACGATTAGTAAAAATCATTTCCCACGTATACATTTTTATAATTTTTATGGTCGATAGGGCTTCTTGACTTTCTTGCAACCGTACGTCAGTTTTTTTGTTAATTTTCAAACGCAAGTTTGCTATAATTTTCGATATGTAAACTAAAAAAAGGAAAATTATTGAAAAAAATGATTTAATTTTTTTTTTTATTTCTAATAATCAAATTTTGTCATAGAATGTTTATTTATTGCAGTGTATTGTGATGTTTGTTTATTTTAAACAACAATTTATTTATTTATAATATAATTAAACGCTTATTTATTTTATAACACTATTATTCTAATTTATATATTTCGAATGTCTTAAAACTGTTGACTATTTATCTTCACTATCCATATAATAACTGTCGCTTGGTCCTCTACCAATATTTATATACAAATTTAAAAAATTGGCGAATGTGCTAGAAAGTTCACCATATTCACCAATACACTAGAAACGTTTTCCCGTTCTTTCTCGAATAATCATCGAAAGCACCTCCGCCATAGTCGTCTCATAGGTTTGGTCTTAAAGGGTTTAATTATGTATAATAATCGGACAAGTTGAGCCTCAAAGGCCAAATAAGACAGAGAGGGAGGGTTAGAGCATGACTGAATAATGAAATGGCTCACATAACAGTATTAATTTGTTTAAAACGTAATTTTTCTCATTACCGTTTTATATTACCGTTTAATACTACCGTTTTATATTACCGTTTTTATTACCGTTTATTCTTACCGATATATTTATATTTTACCATTTAGTTTAATCTAGTTTTATATTACCATTTTATTCTATATTGCCATTTTATTTTATATTACTGTTTTTATTTAAGTTTGATGTACCGTTATATATTACCTTTTTAATATACAGCTTGTATGTATCAATCTTTTGTATTTTCTTTTAGTTAGCCATTTTATTATTCTTATTTTATCGCTTTCATTACCATGTTATGTTACCGTTTTTATATTACCGGTTTATATGACTATTTTATAATACAATTATTTTATTTTCAAGTTTTACAATACCTTCTTACAATACCTTTTATTATTACCGTTTTATTTTTGCATTTTATATTATCTCTTTTTATTACCGTTTTATATTAGTATTTTATTTTACCGTTTTATATTAGACGTTTATATTACCGTTTTGTATAATCGTTTTATATTACCTTTCATATTACCCTTTATATTACCGTTTTACATTACTGGTTTATATTATTCGTCTTGTATGAAATAAATGACACACATTTGTTTCTACAATTATTCTTTTTTAAATAACAATTTTGATTCCATTCAGAGGCGTGCGCAATTATCACCGACAAGCCTATTTTTACCGGTAAAGTAAATAATTTGGTTAATTTCCAAACTCATCGTACATCAGTACATCTAGATATAAATTACAAATTAATTCGAACTTACATTGTATTGGTATTGCTGATGCTAATATTAGCACTCCCAGTGTGGACGAAATTCCAACTTTGGCATAAATTAGGTAGCAAATATAGAAAGTTTGCACAACTCCGATCCACAGGTCGTTAAATAGCATTATAGCGCCTTCAAACATCGATACGTCTTTACTAATTATAGTTATGATGTTTCCTGAAATAAAACAACAAACATATTTATATTTACATGTTTTTTATTTATTTATATCTATTTAGATTATTTTATATCGATTTTTATCCATTTATATCAATTTATATCCATTTGTATCCATTTAAATCCATTTTAATCCATTTATATCCATTTATATCCATTTATATCCATTTATATCCATTTATATCCATTTATATCCATTTATATCCATTTATATCCATTTATATCCATTTATATCCATTTATATCCATTTATATCCATTTATATCCATTTATATCCATTTATATCCATTTATATCCATTTATATCCATTTATATCCATTTATATCCATTTATATCCATTTATATCCATTTATATCCATTTATATCCATTTATATCCATTTATATCCATTTATATCCATTTATATCCATTTATATCCATTTATATCCATTTATATCCATTTATATCCATTTATATCCATTTATATCCATTTATATCCATTTATATCCATTTATATCCATTTATATCCATTTATATCCATTTATATCCATTTATATCCATTTATATCCATTTATATCCATTTATATCCATTTATATCCATTTATATCCATTTATATCCATTTATATCCATTTATATCCATTTATATCCATTTATATCCATTTATATCCATTTATATCCATTTATATCCATTTATATCCATTTATATCCATTTATATCCATTTATATCCATTTATATCCATTTATATCCATTTATATCCATTTATATCCATTTATATCCATTAATATCCATTTATATCCATTTATATCCATTTATATCCATTTATATCCATTTATATCCATTTATATCCATTTATATCCATTTATATCCATTTATATCCATTTATATCCATTTATATCCATTTATATCCATTTATATCCATTTATATCCATTTATATCCATTTATATCCATTTATATCCATTTATATTCATTTATATCCATTTATATCCATTTATATCCATTTATATCCATTTATATCCATTTATATCCATTTATATCCATTTATATCCATTTATATAACAAAAAATACTCACCTAAACTAGTTTTTTCGAGTGCCTTTGGACTCAATTTCAAGGCTTTCCTGTATATCAGAGAGCAGAACGACGTTCTAATTTGAATGGACAACTGCGCTAGATACAACGAGTAATTCGGGTGATATGCAGTGTGGATCAATTTTAATACAATTAAAACACTGGAATAATACAAGGCGTCGTTTAACGTCATTTTGGTTTGTCCTGGTTTGAAATAACCAACGAGATGTGCTATGGCGTCTGGTTCCAAAGTGCTGCAAGTATGTTAAACATTTTAAAATTAAATGGTTTAGTGCTAGAGTTGCCTAACCAACAAAATTTAATATTTTTAGTAGGCTTGTCTACTTTTTTAAATAAAAATGGCGTCAAAGATGAAAGGCTAAGTTGCAACGCTTTTAGATACCATTTTTAGATAGTTATTTTATAAACGAATTGTGATTGGCTGAATGGCACATATATTCAAATCAAAAAAAAATTACATGTGTCTGAAAAATATTTTGCATGCTCTTTTGCGATCACGATTAATTTTTAAAAACATTGAGAGACAAAGCACACAATTTAAAAAATTTTATATACAAAATCTCATCTTTTCATTTCTCCTAAATGCGCCTAAAGTATCACACTTTATTTACGTTAAATAGAGTTTAAAAAAATAAGTTGGATGGATTAGGCGCAAGGCTGTTTTATATTTTTATTGGCTTATTGTTAATTTTAGTTTTCTCACGAAACTGTTTTTAATATCTAACTAAATATATGCCGATAAAATTCCGAAGATAATGTTTGAGAATAAAAATTATTTCGTTTTATATTACACAATTATTTTTTGCAGTCATAAGAAACAATTTTTGAATTAATAAGACAATGAAAAGCAAGATAAAATCAATTTAATGTGTACCGAATATGACTTTCTTGTAAAGTTATCGAAATAAATTAAAGATAAAATATTTTGACCTACATTATTTGAATTATCTTTTTCAAAATTCGTATGACTGTCATTTGGGTTTTGTAAACAGAAGGTTTGTTTAGATTTAGGTTTAGGTGTAGTAAAGTATTTGTTGTCTGACAGTTCTTAACGTATTTTTTATGAAACCAAACAAGTCTAAGTTTCATCTTACATCATACCAAAAAAGTTAAATTTCTTATTAAACACATTCCTTACCTTGTTAACAGTTTAAAAGATAAATTGAATATCCCCAAAACTACGTATACCAGACCATAACAATGCCACAATATCCTTATCACCGATGGTTCCTTTTTCTTGGTTTCAATTTCGTAGGCATGTTCCAGCTTATCAGCGCACCTTTTGGAACGGCAAGAACTGATTACCTCGTATAAATCGTCGTCTTCCAAGTCTTTTTTGAATCCTCTGACGAACAATCGTCTTGTGTATCTGTAAAACGGAAGAGATGTATCAATAATTTCAAATTGGAGGCAACTCCAGACTTTGATTAAAGTTATTTTATAATCTAAAACCTAAACCAATTATTAATGGGTAGTGTAGAACCAGGAAGAGTATCACATATTTGATTAACGATAGAAATATTTTAGGTACTAAAAGATTTACGGGTTTGCACGCTACCCCTAAGCTGGTGGTGTCAATTGGAGATATCATTGAGTCTAAACCTCTAATATCTACGGATAACTCGGTTTAAACAACATTTAGCCCTAGCGCAAGTTGAGACGCAGTTTGGTGATGTGACTCACTGGGAGTTTCTGTAAAACACAGAAATGAATGCAACTGTAAATGTTCGCACCAGGGTGAAGTAACTCCATTTGTAATTATCGTGAGTCACCTCACCTCAACTCACCAAACTGCGTCTCAACTTGCGCTCGGCCTAAGACTCTTAGTAGCTCGTTTGGAAACTTATACTTTCTGTGTCTAGTAAGCAGCGATATGAGCGGTATAAACTCCTCGATTATCAAGAACATCGATAATTTGGTATAGATTTAGATCAAGCAGGTGACAAGTGGTCTAAATAGCGGGTATTTGAGATATTTGCGAATGTAAATGTAGCAAGTTGCGATGAGTTTTTGAAGAACAATATCTACAACCTTGAGTACTATTGCAAGACCTTAGGTTATGAGAATTACTCAGGCAATTGTATCCAGTTTAAAATGAAATGGATACGCCACTGGGTAACACAATAAATTGATAAAAACTTTCAGAGCGATTTAAAACACGTCTATCTATGTTGAAAACTACAACTAATTCATCTTCATAGACATTTCATCTTCTACAGGAATCTGTTTATGACTATTTTGAATAAATGCAGTCAAACAAAATATACTTATCCATGTAATGATACTCTCTTGTATATTTCTATAACACAGCGGTACTTTTTACTAATGGAACACACTCTACCACCATAGATGGATAATTACAGCAACGCTGTAAACTATTCTAACCCCTCAATAATTTTTAAAATGAGCTTACTCAAATATGGAATGGCATTATGTCTAAAAGGTTTTTCATTGATGTCTTCGTCTTCAATAACTTGTTCTATGTAAATTATGGAGTACTAGCAGCCAAATACTCTATAGTACAGGAAATCTACTACTCTAATACTCCTGTACTCCTGTAGACAACCTTGGTATTGTTTCCCAGCGCCACTTTAGAAACAACAGTGTTAAGTAGAACTCAAGTTAACTTGAAAATGATCATATTGACATAAACTTAATAGATACTTACAAAAATGTAATTAAGGATAATGGATTTGCATTTTCTCTCGGATTTTGAATCCTTTTTACAGCATCACTGTGATCCATTGTTATTTAAATTTGACGAACTCCTATTATTTAATATAAACACAAAACATTGACCAAATAGTATGCATCGATATTATTTAAAAAGAACTTCTTTGTAGTTAAACAGAACAATAACTGTTTTTATATAAAATGAAATTAATGATATAATTCATAATGAGAAAACTGTTTAATTCAAATATTTAAATAGGATTTTATTTTTCAAATACAATGATATCTATGACGTAGCCCGGAATGATTTTTATATAAAATAATCCAATGTTTAAATAAAAATTTTAAATAGAACAATATTAGAAAAGTAGCTGGATATAAAACGTTCAAATATTAACAAAATGCTTTTTACTATTATCAAGTAAATACTGCGTACTATATATGTAAAAAAATATTTATATTGTCTATATAAAAAGAAAAATAAGATAATATCAATCGGATAAGGTGGAATTTAAATCTAATTTAGAATCTATATAAAAAAATGTTTTTCCAATTAGAAGACGTGTACAGAATTGTTCTATAATAAAAAAAATGTATATAACTTAAATTGTGCTTCACTTAAGATATATAACTATTTTAGAGATGGGAATAGTATTTTTACTAGCTTTCCAATAATATATTGCTATATTTATTATTCTTGTCTAGTATTCATCAAGCGGTAGCTTTGATAGGTTGGCAACACGGCATCCACGGCAAATTTGGCATCAAGGCAAGGTCGGGAGCACTTCTAGGTTCGGTTAGTTTGGTAAGGTTACGCTGGCAATATTGATAAGTAAGGTTATGTTTTACTTATCATATTTTTACGTCTATTCTAATGGTGTATAGGTACTTCTTGTTTAGGTACTTATTATAGTCTATTTTTATGTATGAGAGAGTATTAAAATAATAAAGCGTTCGTAATCCATAGGCGTACCACTTCTTTTAGTAGACAGTTAAAATATTTTTTGAAGTTATTCCTCGAGTATACACTTATATTTTTCACCTAATTAACCTGCTTATAACTTCTAAACAGCTGAAGGTAAAAAAAGTGCAATTTTTTCTAAAATGTTTTATTTTTCCACAAGGTATGTTAAGAACATTGTGTCAAACGGGTTATGTAGGTATAAGGGTTTAAACTTTGACTTTTAAACAACGTTACGTTCATAAATAATAATTTTAATATAAAAACTACTTCTTACCTACAAATCCAAATCAGAATCGAAATCAGAAGATGAACTGTCGCAACCAATATTTACAATGAGTGGCTCGATCATTTCATCAGTAATATTGTCGAACTTCCACATTTTCTCTTATTCTTTAATCGTATGATTTACTGCAGTTTTCAGGCTCCACATTATTTACAGCCTCCAAAAACAACTGTTTAACATCACTCATTTTAAAAGAATTATTTTTTCTTAAAACTTCTCCCTTTATCTGTGCCCATATCAGTTCAATCGGGTTTACTTCGCAATGATATGGTGGTGATCTAACCACCGTCATCCCACGATTTTTTGCAGTTTCATCAATTTCATATTTTTTGAATTTCTCTTTATGAAGGGAACACAAATGATACAGTTCTTTTCTCACAGAACCGGGATGGAACTTAATATTCTTTGAATTTAGCCAATTCTATAAATCTTTTTTTAACCACTTGGTAGTGGGCATTTTTTCTATAAGTCTCGAGTGATAACTTGCATTATCCATTACTATTATACAGTTCTGAGAAAGAAGATCTATAATTTGTTCGAACTACTCTTTAAAGACATCAGCATTCATGTCCTCATGGTAGACACCGGTACGAGTAGATTCAAAAGTCAATAAACCACCTTTAACAAAACCGTTTGAACTACCGATATTAGTCTGCGCCCCTTTCCTGATGGTGGATTTAAACCAGTAGATAAATTATTTAAAAAAGCCTGTCTTCGACTTGTAACAGTTTCATCTTGCCAAAATTTATTTGGTTTATGTCCCTCGTTGATCCATGTTTCATCTAAATAAAATATATTTCTTCTTTGGTTTCTCATTTTTTTTATAGTCCTTAGGTAATTTCTTCTCCATACTACAATATCGCTTCTTTCTATTAAAATAGACTTTCTGGAATGCTTTTTCCATAGAAAACCTATTTCTTTTAAAAGTTTGCATATTGTGCTTCTACTCATTTCAGGGTAATCCTTATCATCTCGAACCGTGGCAAGAACTTTGTCTACTGTCGGAAATTCTTTTCTAAAGAAGAACGCATGCACTTTCCTTAAAAGTCTTTCTTTCAAAAGATTTTCTAATTGAAATTTTGGTTTTCCTGGAGCTTTACGTGCTGTTTGAAACTCGCCACATTTCTCATCTTTTACAACTCTGTAAATCGTAGATTTCCCAACACCAAGCGTACTACTAACTAATTCCACTGCGTCATCAACACTTTTACATAAATGTTTGTCTGTAAATGATTTAAAACAATTAAATAATAATGTATTTTCATTAACTGTTAAAGGACCGATTTTTTGTCGTTTACGCAGCCCTTCCAAATGTTCCATGATCACACTAGAATTCACACTGCACCTTGCAAGTTGCAACTAAACGACATTTAGTAAACTGTCAAGAATACATAACTTGGACCTTCTTACTAAATGGAAAACCTATAATCGCATTTTCGGTGAAATTTGTTGGAAAGGTATTTATCTACTTATAATTCGATTACTGTAAGAAATTCTTGGAATTAAAATAAAACAAAATTGGCAAATAGGTACTTATTGAAAATAATCTTAAGATACGGCTATGTAATCTTTAATACACAGGGCTTTTGGCCTGTCGATTCTATTGTTCTATTGTTCTGTACAGCTTATGTTTATAAAGGACCAATAAAAGACCCAAAACTTGTAATAGCTCAGGTACATTTATTACAATTTTAGGAAATATTTAGATTATTCTGTAAAAATATTTAAAATGTCCGTACTAAGTTTTGCATTAGAAATGCTGTTTTATTATTCTCTCATACATAAAAATAGACTATAGGTGCGTACAAGATAGGTTTTCTAATAATGTTTAAGAGCCAATCTACATAGTTATTTTAAAAATTTACGTGTGTATTGCTGTTTTAATTAATAAATTATTAATGTCTGTATATTCTTAGTATATTCTTAGTATATTCTTAGTATATTCTTAGTATATTCTTAGTATATTCTTAGTATATTCTTAGTATATTCTTAGTATATTCTTAGTATATTCTTAGTATATTCTTAGTATATTCTTAGTATATTCTTAGTATATTCTTAGTATATTCTTAGTATATTCTTAGTATATTCTTAGTATATTCTTAGTATATTCTTAGTATATTCTTAGTATATTCTTAGTATATTCTTAGTATATTCTTAGTATATTCTTAGTATATTCTTAGTATATTCTTAGTATATTCTTAATATATTCTTAGTATATTCTTAGTATATTCTTAGTATATTCTTAGTATATTCTTAGTATATTCTTAGTATATTCTTAGTATATTCTTAGTATATTCTTAGTATATTCTTAGTATATTCTTAGTATATTCTTAGTATATTCTTAGTATATTCTTAGTATATTCTTAGTATATTCTTAGTATATTCTTAGTATATTCTTAGTATATTCTTAGTATATTCTTAGTATATTCTTAGTATATTCTTAGTATATTCTTAGTATATTCTTAGTATATTCTTAGTATATTCTTAGTATATTCTTAGTATATTCTTAGTATATTCTTAGTATATTCTTAGTATATTCTTAGTATATTCTTAGTATATTCTTAGTATATTCTTAGTATATTCTTAGTATATTCTTAGTATATTCTTAGTATATTCTTAGTATATTCTTAGTATATTCTTAGTATATTCTTAGTATATTCTTAGTATATTCTTAGTATATTCTTAGTATATTCTTAGTATATTCTTAGTATTTTCTTCGTATATTCTTAGCATATTTTTAGTAAATTCTTAGTAAAATTGCATGTCTTTTTTTAATGTAAAATATGGTGAGTAGGCGACAATGACGTTCTTAATGTTGATTTTTGTTAAACCAAAAAATATTACCTAGGGTTTTTATGCTGTGATGAACTGAAAAACACGTATTCACCTCTAAAATTATTTTTTTTTTCGAAACTAATATCACTTTCTCTAAATATTTGGTGTTGTCAGTTATCAGGTTCTACACCCGATATTGTAAATTAGACACTCTAATACGGGATGATTCATTAACTGAATTTCTTTATCTACGTGTTAGGATAGAAAAATTCTGATTGGTTTATATTACAATAAATTTAAAAATACACGATCTACAGATAAAACCATAAAACATTATAGAAATAACTGTCAGTTTTCACCAAACTTCCCACATGCCTGGGAGATTTGTAAACCAACTGGGCTCATAAAGAATGGAACTGCGAATAATGGAGCAAACAAATTCACCTAAATGGCTTCAGTAAATGTTGAAAAGTCAAAAACATCTAAAAACAAAATAATAAAGTGTTCAAGCGGATGCCAGAGAGTTTTTGTTTCTATGTTTCGCGTATAGTAATTGGAATATGGCCAAACAACGGACGAAAACAGTTAATTTAGTCGATTTTTGGAATATTTCTGAAGCAGGTAATAAGCGAAGTAATAATAAGTTTTGACCTAATTTCCAGTAATAAAAATACTAATCAACGAAAAGGGCAAAAGAAGTTTTTATTTTTAACTTCATTAATGATTAAAAGACTAGTAAAATTTGGTTATAATAAACCCTAGTTTTTAAAACTTATCGGTTACTATTTCAGATTTTGTAATAAAGAAAAACCAAAATTATGTCATCTCTAAATAGAAGTAAGATAACCTATTATGTTGGGGTGACACATCCCTTCTTTAAAAAACGTATTTACTAAACTTTATACCGGTTACAATGTACAATTTTTTAAAATTTGAAACTACTATGCAGTAATGAAGGCGCGTATAAAAGCTTATTTGATCAGCAGCTGTCACTAGAGTCATAGCGAATAAAAAGTTCGTACCTTAACCGCTAGAGGTAGGAGTGAGTTTATTTAGTGTGTTGTTTTGTAAAAGGTTTGTTCCCAAGAGAAAACGATTTTGATATCTCACATAGATTAATTTGACATTTGTCTGTACGAAATAAACAGTTTTTTACATAGGTTTTAAGCTGGTGGCGAAAGTAGGAACTTAAAAATAATGTCCAATGATTTCTAGTGACCAATTTTTTAAGATATACTGCTTCTTAGATATGACGGCGTCCTTTTCTTGGTTACCAGGTATATTTTAAATGTAGGCAATTAAATGAGTCATTAATGTAAACCATAATTAACTAAAAAACATAGAAATAACAGATATTTTATTTAATAGTCATACAGAAAATACAGAAATTTACAGATATGTGTAAGTTCTTCTTTTTTTTTCATGACACAACACTAACATATAAAGTATTGCCCTTATAAAAAATCTACGTAATGATAACAATACAATTAAAAAGTAGATTACTTATTTCAACATTTACTTTTATTTAATGATAAATCAAATAATAAAAAAAATGCAATAACAAATAAAATTTCATAACAGGTGATACTTCAAACCACAATGTTGATAACTGATTTAAATCTAACAAAGTTCCTTTTGGATCTTGTCAGGTAGAAGTTAACCAAAAACTGGAGGGGCATGGTAAATATAGACTGCTCTGTCTATTAAATACAATCAGAGAATTTTAAGAAACTTAGAGTAATATTGGATCAACAAACCTAACAATTCTAAATCAAATTTAGATATTTACTTCATATTTAACAGTTATAAATTGTGTGTTGTAATTATATGTAGATTTCTTTTAAAAATACAATTAATATTAATGATATTAATATACCAGATAATTTTTTATACATCCAACATTTTATTTTTATACAAATTTCTATTAACAACAATAAAGCAAGTTAACTGTTTATCAAAAAAGTTGTATTTTTAAAATGTCAATAATATAAAGATGAAATGATAATTATTTAACCCCAGTATAAGTATTCTAGCAGTAATGGCACTTCCTGGGTGGGAAAAAGTCGCCCAGCTGTTACGCGCTGACGTTTTCTGGAAATAATCTATCATTTGTCATAAATCCGGTTAAACAATCGCTAGTGCGCAGGCAACCCATATTTCGTACACATATACAAACTTTTGTTTTATCAAAGTAGTTTCTGTAATACATTCCACTGATTAAAAGTACTTCTTATGCAAGAAACCTTCTAGAAGGGAATAATAAAAATATTTCATTTGTTTGTAATTTATTTTTGTTAATTCTAATTATTAATTACTGGTTGGATTGTGTTATTTTCAATGTATTTGGAAAATACATTTTCTTTCCAAAATAAAAACTTGTATCTTTAAACAACTACAAATTGATCTTGGTCTATAAAGACGTGGTTACGAAGTATAATTAAAGATTAAACGACTTATACGAGTAATCACGTTCTGAATAGACCAACCTTCCTCCCAATAAACAATTATTTAGCTACCCGGAAGTAGTACGTTTTTATTTTGTGTTGTAATTGTTGCATACGTGTATATATTGCATTGTCACACATATTTTATTAAAAGCCTAAAGCAGGATCTAACGGAACGTATAGAAAACCTAGAAATCACATCACAGTCTTTAACAACTGCAATTCATATAGAAAATCAAAACTTGAAAGAAAATGTTAAATCACTTGAGGAAGAAAACAACATCCTAAAAGTCAAGTTAGAAAGACAAAAAAGAAAATTTAAGGAAAATAACTTGGTATTTTACGGAATTCCAGAAAAGAATATTAAAAATAAGTAAATTTTAGCACAACAGGTATTAAAAGTAATTAACAACCAAATAGGCGTACCCCTGAATCAAAGGGATATTAATAATATTTATAGAATAGGTCGAAAATCTCAAAAAACTAGATCACTGCTTTTATCACTCGTAACAAATTTAATAAAAACCGGAATATTAATTAATGCAAAAAATCTTAAAGGAATAAATATAATTATTAGTGAAGATCTTACCAAAATTGAGTTAAAAGAGAGAAAAGTACTAGTAGTTGTACTAAAAGAAGCTAGAAATAATAATCAAAACGCAAAACTTAGAAGAAATAAAATAATAATAGAAGGAGTTGAATACACTGCAAGTGATATAGAAAAAACTATTACTGATGCTCAGTTGTTTGATAATATACCAATTAGGAAAATACATAGCGAGCCCCCCACTCCTTCCCATAAAGAATTTGTTGAAGAAGTGACGAAAAACTAGAAGAGAAAAAAAAAGTGAAGAGGAACAACTCAAATCAAATAGCAATTCAAAAACCTAAAGGAAAACCGAAAAAGATAGGGATTGTAAAACAAAACTCAACTATCCTACAGAAGCTTAGAAGTAATTCAAACTGCGAGACACCAGGAAGAAAACTAGTTGTGGCTCCAATTACAAAATTAAGTAAAACCAAAAAATAAATTACTTATGTGTAAATATCAAATTATTTTTAAATGTCCTTAGGTTTTAAATTTGATTTACAATCTCGTATTATCCTTTTAAATTTTTTAATCTTTAACGTTGATTTGCTATATCAAAAATTTTTAAATTTTATTTATAGCCATAGCGTTAAGTTTTATATCTAATTTTTAAAAAAAATTTAATAACACATAATGGATCAGTATATTCCTGATTTTGAGATTAAAACTATTCAGACCTATGATTTAGATAATGAAGTTGAACTTAATAAAGTCCTAAATGTCAATAACGAAAATGTTAACTTTAAAATTCTATATTTAAATATCTGCAGAATTGGTAAAAACCTCGATGAATTTAAACTTTTTTTTGCAGGAAATAGATTTTAACATAGACTATAATTTTAATAGAGACAAGAGAAATGGTTGATCTAAGTCCACATAATCTATCAGGTTATGACTTAATTTTTAACAATAGTCGTTTTAATCAAAACGATGGAGTAGCTATTTCCATTAAATCCAAATATAACTATACTTACGAAAATAAAGAAATAATGAACAATTTAAAAATAAATAACACAAAAATAGAGATAGGTGATTCTTATAAAGTGTAGGTCTCTTTGGTTTATAAGTCACCAAATTCGGATGCCTTTAGCTTTGTCGAAAATTTATACTTCTTTTTGGAAGAACCTTGCTAGTGACGATTATGATCTTTCTTTTTTTGTAGGCGATCTAAACATAGATTTGGTAAAACCAAATAAGCGTATATGTATGGAATATTTAAATACCTTAAGCAAATTTGGATTTGTATCTACTATTAATAATCCAACTAGGGTAAGAGGTAAGTCAAAGTCTTGCATAAATCATATTTTCTTAAAGTGCAAATTGGATATATTTGATAATATTATACCGATTGTAGTAAAAAACCATATTACTGATCATTACTTAACCATAGTACAGGTTATATTTAAGGAAAAGGAGATAAATCAAACCGTAAACAGATATTCCACTTTTATTAACCAACATAAAATGCATAATATTTTTAAAGACCTAAATTGTACTCCAGTGCCTGAGGCAGAAGATTCCGATACAGCAGCTAATAAATTCATTAAAATAATACAAAATGGTATTAATCTTTGCACAAATAAAAGAAAAACAAAACGTAAAAACAATAAAATAGCACCTTGGTTAACGTCTTCTTTACTTAGATCTATAAATAAGAAAAATAAATTGCATGAAAAACTAAATAAAAACCCAAATAATTTACAATTAACTGAAGAATATAAACAACATAAAAACAAAGTAAAAAAAAGGGACTTTACACACGAGTGGCATACAATATTTTTTCTACTACCGTACACATAATCCACTAATATTCACTAGTGAAAAAAAGTACTTTACTTTACGCACTAGTGAAAAAAGTAAAATATGCCAAAAATTGTACACAGCAACAAAAATAAATTTATTGGAACTTTACAAATTTATAATTTTTACAGAACAAAATGACTAACAAATGAAGAAATATTTAAAAAAATAGGTTTTTAACTCTTATGAATATTAATATTGAATGTGCAATTATTGCAATTACCAAAACTTAAGGTTTTGGCCTTTTCCAGCACAGAGTTTGAAAAATGTTGTGATATTACTTCTGTAACCCTATTTTGAGCTTCGAGTGGTATGGATTTGGCCTTTTCAAGTAAAGAGGTTGAAATATTTTGTGTAACTCTAGTTTCACTGTCGAGTGGTTCCACTAATTCTTCATTAGAGTTATCAACGGTAAAATTGTAGCTTTGTTTGGAAGTGGATGGCATACTGTCTCCATCAAAATTTTATTAGAAATTTTGTTTTTTTGTGTTATTGTGCTGTCTACGTAGCCTTTTGCAACAGCAGATGATTTCCATCCTCCATGTTTTTTGGATCGATGACATTTAGAGAAAATTATAATTAAAATAAACTGTTGATAATTTGTTGGACACTAAATAGATATAAGCAAAAATAATTTATTTATTTGTCTTAGAAGGAGGTAGCAAAAAAAATGTTAATATAAAATAAAACGTTATATTTTGTTGTTATGTACAAATTTTGTCAAATTTTACTTTTTTTAACTAGTGCGTAAAGAGTTTTACTTTACGCACTAGTGAAAAAAAGTACAACTTTACACACTTCGTGGAGTGCGTAAAGTACGTACTTTACGCACGGTAGTAGAAAAACATTTTTTTTGCTGATTTTAAACAGTGGTTTGATATCGCACCAAAGGCGAAACTACAAATTGTTCTTGGTCTACTTAGATGTGGTTACTCGTATAATTCAGATTGAACTTCCTTACAGGTAAGTCGTTTAATCTCTAATTAAACTTTTTACTAAAAAGTAATATTTCAGTTTCTCAATCACATAGGTACATAAATAATTTTTAAAACGGTTCTGTCCTTTTTTACATTTGTGAAGACTGCCCTGATATCTAATCGATTTTCTTCTTGAAAGTAGTTAACTTGTTCAACCGTTGTCTCTATAAAAGTATCTCACATCTCGCTCATACACACGAATTTGAAAAGCAGCAGAACAAAAATTCAACTAACCAGGTATAACCAAGTCCGTGTAAAGAAAACTTTTCATATCCTGAAAACGTCAAGTGTCAACTAAAATTTCTACTTTTAAAGATCAAACGTGCCGCCTTAGAGTGCCAGTACTGATTGATACGTATAATGGGAGTTAACTGTTTAAAAAGGAAGCTACACTGGCGCTTGTTAAATTCAGAAACTTTTAATGGTTATAAAAAATTTTATAACTGCTAAATCAAATTAATCTCGGCTCACTCTTTAATTTGCATCTTTAAATCGCTATTTGAAGACTGCGAGGTACTTGATAACTTTGCAAAATAAAATAAAATAGAATAAATAAATATTACATCAAAACTATTTAAAAATATATAACCAATTTGTTTTAACAACAAAGATATTTATTTACTTATTTTAACCATATCTATCAAACTCGTGACCACTCATAATATTTTTATTATTATTATTGTTATTATTACTAATATTATATCCATTTCTTTCATTACTCATTTCGTTCCTTAACTGCACCATAAGATCGTTGGTACTTCTGCTGAATCCTTCGTTGTCCTTTTCCGAGGTACTGCTGTGTACTGGTGTGATTTTGACGCTTTTCTTGTTTTTGAAATAGAGATAATATCCGTAACCAATCATCGTAAAGGCAACGACAAGAAATACCCATCGAATTACGTGCGCCATCTTGAGAAGGATGAATATATTAGAGATTTTGGTGTATAAAGGTCCTTCCAGATCGAGACCCTTAAAACAAAATATATTTTTAGTATAAAAAAGCTCAAAGGAAAACAAGGAGAATAACATAATGAGTGGCGGCTCGTGACCAAAATTTTGGGAGTTCACAGTGACTGAATATAGATATCAGTACAGAAAAAAGAAAGTTTGCAATATACCTTTCTAAAACACTGACAGTTTTTTATCTATATCTGTACCGGCATCTATATTATGCTACTGTGAACCCCCAAAATTTTAGTCACTAGCTACCCCTGGACATAATATAAAATTTACAGATTCCTTACGATATTTTTACTACATATTTTATATTTATATTAGTTTAATTTAAATCTTATCCAACTTTGATTTTGCTTACTATAACTGCATTCTTACACCGGTTTCGTCCTTATTAGGACTCATCAGCAAGAAATATAGAATCTCGACTCTAGTCTCTAATGCAGTCTACTAGATTTGTTGCATTTACTCATATACATTGGTGGTGGGTTAAGAAAGAATAAAATGTCAGGAAGTGAAAATGGTAACGCCATCTACACTTGGCAACTGCATCTATTTTATCAGATATATTTGGTTTATTAAAGGGGTTAGTTCAAATTTATCGAATTTTGAGTTGGGTCACTTTTCCATAAACTAAGTTAATTGTATTAAATGAGTGTATAGAAGATGTAATATCAATTCAAAAAAGAATATAAATAAAAGAGTATGGTACTTACATCTTCAAGCCAAAACATGGGATGCACAGCAACCGGTAAGTTTTTCATTACGCTGATCTTGGATTGAGGGCCTATCTCCAAACTCATTTGGATTCTTATTCTTACGCTTAAAGGTGCGCTTGTCATCTAAAATATTTTTAAAATTGATAAATATTTATTAATTTTTTAAAATTTGTATTTATATCCACATTAGGTTAAAAATTGTATGGATACTCTACTTATTATTTATTTCGTTGCTTCACAAGAATAGTGACACAACTCCAAAAATTAAATTTTCGAAGAAATCGGTTTTAAAATTTCTCGATTTATGATCTTGCATTTTGGAAAGGTTTAAATTTACTTGGTAATTAATATATTATTGTTTTTGTCTATTTTATCTTTTGTATTATGACGATATTCCATAAAAGTATATTTTACAACATACTGATAATGTTCTGATGTGATTTGCGTCACTGTTAAAATTAGGGTTTTTAATTTATTTTAATTAAAGCGGGATATTTTGATTTGCGTCTCTCTAGTCGCAAAAATCAACAATCTTGTCTCATTAACTAGATTTATGCCATTTTAGCCGTCCTAAACTCGTGATTTTTAGATTTTTAGAAGTAGCTTGAAAATATGCAAATTAAGATACATATTTTCACAATAAGCACTGAAATGGGAAATTCTGAGTTGTGTCAATATTCCTGTACACAGGATTTTTATATAGATTTTTACAATAAGTTCAGGAATTAATGAAAAAATTTTTTTGCATTATTTTTGAAAGTAGCAATATCTCGTTCTAACAGATTTTTATATACACTTTCATAAATAAAAAATTTTGAGTACTGTCACAATTCCTGTGGCCATATTTTAAAGTAGCAACATGTTGTTCTTCCAGATTTTTATATACATTTTCATTATACGTCTACGAATAGAAAATTTTGAGTTGTGTCACTATTTCTGTGCACGATAAATTTTTAGAAGTAACAATATTTCGGTTATCCGGGTAGAAGTGACACAAATGAAACATTCCTAATAATTAGTTTCTGATTGTTATATACATTTTCACAAGTTCACGAATATAAAATTTTCAATTGTGTCACTATTCCTGTGAACGGTTATTCTTTTGAACTAGCAATAGTTCGTTTTTCCGGATTTTTATATATATTTTCACAATAATTTAACACATTAGTTGTTACTATTCCTGTGTACCAACGAAATAGTTTACTAATTTAACTTAAGTCAATGCTAATTTATTTTAATTAAAACTGGTATATTTTGATTTGTGTCACTATACCCCAAAATTGACGATATTATATTACTGGCTGTCTGAGCACTACCAGATTTGTGTCAGTTTTGGAAGTAGTATAAAAATATGCAAATTAGGATATAAATTTTAACGAGAATATTTTGAGTTGTGTCACTATTCATGTACACGGTTATTTTTGAAAGTACAAATATTTTTATATACTCTCGCAATAAAATGACGAATGGAAAATTTTGAATTGTGTCACCATTCTTGTGCACGGTAATTTATTTGAGGTTTTTTATAAATATTTTCATAATTATTTGACGATTTAAAAATTTTGAGTTGTGTCATTCATACTGTCCACGGTAATTTTTTAAAAGTAACAATACATCATTCTTTTTTTTTACTATACATTTACACAATAAGATCGATAATGCATATTTTTGAGATGTGTCACTATTTCTGTGCACAGTAATGTTTGTGAAAGTAGCAACATCTCGTTTTAACGGATTTTTATTTCTTGTATATTAAGTTAACAAATGAAAAATTTTGAATTGTGTCACTATTTCTGCAGTAATTTTTTGAAGTATGCCGTTCTTCCAGATATTTATATACATGTTTACAATATTTTCGCAAATTAATAATTTTGAGTTGCGTCACTATTCCTGTGCACGGTTATTTTTTTGAAAGTAGCAATATCTCGTTCTAACGTACTTTCATATATCTACACTTTCACAATAGTGTTACTCTAGCCCAAAATTAACGATATCATCTTACTGTCTGAGCACAACCAGATATGTATCATTTTTAATCACCATTAACTCGCGAATTTGTAGTACAGGAAGAACAACATAATCTCATTCCAGCATTCATTTTGGGAAGTAGTACAAAAATATGCAAATTTTAACAATAAGCACGAATATTGTGAATATTTTGAATTGTGTCACTATTCCTGTACACGGTCATTTTTTGAAAGTACAAATATTTCGTTCTTTAGGATTTTTTTTATTTATTTTCACAATAAGTTTACGAATGGAAAATTTTGAGTTTTGTCATTATTCCTGTGCACGGTAATTTTTTTAAAGTAGCAATGTTTCGTTCTAACGGATTTTTATATACTTTTACAATACATTCACAAATGGAAAATTTGTAATTGTGTCACTATTCTTGTACACGGTAATTTTTTTGAGGTAGCAATATCTCATAATTCCTTATTTTTATCAACAGTTTCACAAATAGTTCAGTAAATAAAAATTTTGAGTTGTGTCAATAATACTGTCTGCGGTAATTTTTTGGAAGTAGCAATATCTCATTCTTTCTTATTTTTAATATACATTTACTCAATACGATCGACAATGTAAATTTTGAGTTGTGTCACTATTCATGGGCACGGTAATGTTTTCGAAAGTAGCAGCATCTCATTCTAACGAATTTTTATATATACTTTTAAAATAAGTTTACAAATGGAAAATTTTGAATTGTGTCACTATTTCTACGGTAATTTTTTGAAATAGCAATATGTCGTTCTTCCAGATATTTATATACATGTTTACAATATTTTCGCAAATTATTAATTTTGAATTGCGTCACTATTCCTGTGCACAGCTATTTTTTTGGAAGTAGCAATAACTCGTTCTAACGGACTTTTATATACTTACACTTTAACAATAAGTTTACAAATAATTTTCTGTCATTATTCCTGTGCACGGTAATTTCTTAGAAGTAACAGTTTCTCGTTCTGAGTGTTTTTTATATAAATTTTTACATTAATTTTACATATGAAAATTTTCGAGTTGTTTACTTAATTTACTTGAGTCACTGCTGAAGATTATGTTCTTAGTTTATTTTTAATAGAACTGGCATGTTTTGATTTGTGTCACTCTAGCCAAAAATTGACAATATCATCTAACTGACTATCGGAGCGCAACTAGATTTGTGCTACTTTAAATACATTTCCACAATAAGTTTTACAAAAGGAAATTTTTGAGTTGTGTCACTATTCCTGTTCACCAACGATATAGTTTTGTATACTTACAGGTTCTATGTTAATATTTAAAACGTGATCATTCGGATTAGGATTCAATCCTTGCACTTCATTTTGAAGGCTCTCATCGCCGTACAAAAAATGAGGTAAGCTAGCCAGAATCGGAGCTCCCATACATTTATTTAAATCAAAAAGGCCTTTTCTAAGACATTTTTTAGGCGACGCGCAGTAACATTTGTCATCTTCGTTGTTTGTTTGATCGCCTAAATTGCCTTCGTATCTACGTACGTTTATGCCTTTTATTACAACGTCTTTCACGTAGTTGAGTTCGATGTTTCTACAAAATAAAAACAACAAAAAAATGTTTTTAAAGCTGGTTATGACCGAGAAAGAATTGTTTTAAAACTTTACCTGCATAATTGTGTAGTGAAAGCATGAATTCCATCTGCAGGATCGAGTAAAGGTGGTATAATCCATCCATCAGTTCCTTGAAAACGATTACATTTGTCTGATCCCCATAAGGTAATATGTTTCTCACCATCCACTTCCAAAACTCGTCCTAGATCTTTATAATTTTTTATTCCTCTCATAATTTTAATAGTGCTAGCAACAGTTGCATTTCTCTAAAAATGGCAAACGAAGATCAATATAAAAAAAGAGAAATCAAATTTAGCATATAAACACTAAATAAAAAAATAATCAGTGTTTAGAGACAGTGATAGGAACCCTGTTTTATAGATTTTTGGGGTTTAGTTTAGATATTAATGCTCCTAATCAAGAGAATGAAGCTACCTTGAAAATAGGACAGTTAAATTTGCAAAAAAAAAAAGAATATTACAAATTTGAATGGATAAAAAAAATAAAAATATTACTCAACATAAAGAAAAACATAATACGTAGGTATTTGAATTATTTTACCAAAACAACGAAATCAAAATAAATGCAAAATGAATTAAAAAGTGTCTGAGAATCAAGACTTTCGTACTTATACTATTAATCTTAAAATGTAGTGTTTCCGGACGATTGTTCAAGACAACACAATACACAGCACTTGTCAAGAAACCTTTATCAAGGTCATACATACATCCATCCATCCATCCATCCATCCATCGATTTTGGATGAAAAAATGAAGCCTGGACTTGCAACCATGCTAAAAGCGGCCATTGATTCTCTGGCGCTCAGAGTATGAACTTTTTGAATGATATGACATTATTAGCACCCATATTTCTCGAAATAAAAAAAGAGGACAATCTGTAGTATGGACACCGGGAGCTGATACTGCTTTTTTTTAGATTAAGAAGATGCTTACTACCAGTTCAATACTTGCAAGTCCAGATTATTTGGATACTAGTGAAATTATAATTGGTGCTATATGTAAATGGGCATTTTTCCAATTTTTTCCTTTTTTGATAGGTGATTTTCCTCGAGAGGTCTCGTCTCTTTTTCTCGAGTGCTAGTTTTATTGAATTCTTTTTTTTCTTGAGAGATGTTATTCTCGCATGGCTTTTTTTCCTAAGAGGTGGTTTTCTTTCGAGTCTTTTTTCCTCGAGAGATGAATTTTTTCGAGTTTCTTTTCCTCAAAAGGTGATTTTTTCTGGAGTCTTTCTCTCGAGAGATGGTATTCTTTCAAGGATTTTTTCTCTAGAGGTGGTTTTCGTTCAAAAGTTTTTTCATCGCGATCTTGATTTCTTTCGAGTTTTTTCCTCGAGAGGTGGTATTCTCTCAAGTCCCTTTTCCTCGAGAGGTGGTTTTCTTCGGGTCTTTTTCTCAAGAGATGGTAATCTCTCAAGGTTTTTTCTTTGAAAGATGGTTTTCTTTCGAGTCTGTTTTCCTTAAAAGTTGGGTTTTTTCAATTTTTTTCTTTGAAAGGTGGTTTTTCCTCGAGAGGTAGTTTTATCTTAACTCTGTTTTCCTCGGAAGTGGTTTTTTTCTGGAGTCTTTTTTTCTTGAGAGATGGTATTCTCTCAAGACTTTTTTCTCGGGAGGTGGTTTTCTTTCGAGTCTTTTTTCCTAGAGAATTGGATTTATCTCGAGTTTTTTCTCAAGAGAAGGTTTTTCCTCGAAAGGAGGTTTTTCTTTGGGAGGTGGTTTTCTCTCAAGTATCTTTTCCTGGAGAGGTGGTTTTCTCTCAAGTCCCTTTTCCTTGAAAGGTGGTTTTTCTGGAGTCTTGGATTTTTCTCGAGTTTTTTTTTTTCCTCAAGAGGAGGTTTTCCTCGAGAGAAAGTTTTTCCTCGGCAAGTTTATCTTAATTCTGTTTTCCTCGGGAGGTGGTTTTTTCTGCAGTCTTTTTTTCTTGAGATGGTTTTCTCTCATGTCCCTTTTCCTTGAAAGGTGGTTTTTCTGGAGTCTTGGATTTTTCTCGAGTTTTTTTTTCCTCAAGAGGAGGTTTTTCCTCGAGAGAAAGTTTTCCTCGAGAAGTTTATCATAATTCTGTTTTCCTCGGGAGGTGGTTTTTTCTGCAGTCTTTTTTTATTGAGATGGTATTCTCTCAAGACTTTTTTCTCGGGAGATGGTTTTTTAGTCTTTTCCTTGAGAGTTGAATTTTTCTCGAATTTTTTCCTCAAAAGGAGGGTTTTCCTTGAGAAGAGGTTTTTCTTTAAGAGGAGGTTTTTTTTTGAGAGGTGGTTTTCTCTCAAGTATCTTTTTCTCGAGAGGTGGTTTTCTCAAAAGTCCCTTTTCCTTGAGAGATGGTTTTCTCTCAAGTCCCGTTTTGCTCGAGAGGTGTTTTTTTGGAGTATTTTTTCTCAAGAGATGGTATTCTCTCAAGGTCTTTTTCTTTGAGAGGTGGTTTCATCATTATTCTTTAGAGTCTGTTTTCCTCGAGAGTTGGATTTCTCTCGAGGTTTTTTTTCTTCGATAGATTTTTCCTCGAGAGGAGGTTTTTCCTCGAGAGGTTTTCTCCCAAATCTCTTTTCCTTGAAAAGTGATTTTTTTGGAGTTTTTTTCCTCAAGTGATTGTATTTTCTCATGGCTTTTTTCCTCGAGAGGTGATTTTCTTTCGAGTTTTTTTTCCTCGAGAGTTAAATTTCTCTTGAGTTTCTTTTTCTCAAAATGTGTTTTTTCTGGAGTCTTTTTTTCTCGAGAGATGGTATTCTTTCAAGGCTTTTTTTTTCTCGAAAGGTAGTTTTCTTTTGAGTCTTTTTTCCTCGAGAGGTGGTTTTCTTTGAAGTCTTTTGTTTGCTCGAAAGGTAGTTTTTCCTGAAGTCTTTTTTCCTCAAAAGATGGTTTTCTCTCGAGTCTTTTTTTCTCGAGAGGTGGTTTTTTCTCAAGTCTCGTTTTTTCGAGAGGTGGTTTTTTCTGGAGATTTTTTCCTCGAGAGCTGGTTTTCTCTCGAGGCTTTTTTCTTGGAGTGGGAATTTTCTCTCAAGTTTTTTCTCGAGAGGTGGTTTTTCTCGAAACCTAGTTTTTCCACGGTCAGTACATCATAAACTTTTTTAAGTTAGTTAGTTTCGTTAATGGTTCAGGAATTAGATCATATCTACCATTAATCACTCAATAGCATCTAAACATTTGTAGAATCTTTTAGATGATGTATTTTATTACTTCAATTTAAGGAGTTCCAGGGATCTTAAGGAATAAATTGATGTTCTCAACAATGTTTAAAGACTAATATTCTTATCTTAAATTAAAATCAAACAAAATTACCAAAATTTAATAAATGTATCAGGAGTTTCTGATAACGAAACCTAAAATTGAAATATTGTTGATATTTTGCCAAAGCCGATGTACGTTAATATAAATTCATATCCGTAACTATTAAAAAAAGATCCAAGACGATATTAAAAGTTAATTTCTTACCGCACATTAAATTAAGTACTTACAGTGCCTAACAAGGAGAACAACAATACGTTCTTATCAGTTGGGGATTCTTTAATACCAGGTATAAGAGTCCTGAGTTGTGTGCACACCGCCTTAGCGGCAAAGTCTGTTCCTTTGCAATCAAGCTCCATCCCATCAAAGAGAATATTCTTCACTTTGTCCGTTAGATAGATTGACTGAGGATTTCTAAAAATGCCGCTTATTGCTTGGTTTACAATGGATAATAATGCCGGTGAGTCCTCGGCGACTTTGTTCACCATACCCTGGAAAGGACAAAAGAGATGTAATTGATTTCTTTTTTTATTGGGAAAGAAGTTTTATTTAAGGCCTTGGATCGGAAAATGATAATACAGTTTCTTTGCTTTTGTTGCGAATGAAGGTAAAGGAGATTGTGGTTTTTAATTTCGATATTAATTTTGTCGGTATTAAGTGTATTAACAGATAATCCAATTGTTGTTTAGGATTATATTTTAACTTTATTTACTGATGACAGTGATGACAAACAAATTGTATGTTATTCCGTTGAAAATATTAGGCATTAGTTACTATGTATTCATAAGATGTTGAGGTATGTTACAGAATTAATAAAAAAGGAAAAAACCCGAAAACCAAGAGGAATATTTTTGAAACTAAAACTTTATGAAACTGCAACAAATATCTATAATAACAAAAAACTTTTGAAAGGAACTGGGGTAATTATAAGAGAAGATCTAACACATTTGAGAGTAAAATTAATGTCAGAAGCAATTGAAAAAACTTCCCTAAAAAAATGTATGGACAAATAATGGAAAAATATATGTGAATATAAATGGACAAATCATCATAATAAAATCAACCAAAGACTTTCAAAATTATTTTGCACAGTAGTTTTTCGTTTTAATGTAGGAACACTTAAAGCGTAAATTATAATTTTAGAACTTTTATTATTCTATTTTTAACTCAGAACTTCCCTTCTTCCTTGGCTTGACGATTGATGGCGCTGTGGCTCCCGTAACTTGTGTAACGTTCATGCAACGTTGCCGGTTTTAACAAAGTCCTGGGCGTGTCATCGCGTTACATAATTAGTTATATGGTTGTAGATAACATCTCAACGTTTTTAGAGAAAAGTAACCCAACTTTATGTGTATTCTTGCTAAGGCCTTCGATACTGTGTGTCATACTCAGATGTTACAGGCCTTGGAGGATGCAGGAATACGAGGAGTACCCAATGAATTATTTCGAAACTATTTGTCAGAACGCTTACAAGTAGTAAAAATTCATAATATCACAAATTCAGAAAAAACTTTTAGTTACGGTTTACCTCAAGGAACTGTCCTGGGATGAATTTTATTTTCAATTTATATTAACGTAATGCTTACTTCGGTTTCTACTAGAAAAATTATCAGCTTTGCAGATGACACTGCTGTCCTATATACTGATAAAGGTACCTAGATGATGTATAATAAACCGATTGTTCATATTAAGCCAGTTGCATTCAATAATTTTATGTGAAATGTGATGACGTTTGCCAATTTAAAATATTAATCTGCAACATGAATTTTAAGAGGATCTCAAACATTTTTGCTAACAACGTAGATAACATTAAAGTATCTTTCAAATCAATTAATAAATTAGACTCTCATCTAGTCAACTCAATAGACAAAACGGATTTGTTAGACAAGACTGTATACAGGTTGCAATGCAGCGATTGCGATGCCAGTCCGGATATGTGAGCACATCAAGAAGCCGGACACATCTGCATTTGGACATCACGTGAGGTTCAATCAACATAATTTTAGCCCAACAAAAAACTCCAAATTATTAGTCAACTTAAACACAAAAAATTTCAACTTATTAGATTTTCATGACGGTGTTGAAATTACCCTTGAAAGAGACAACAATATCCTCTGTCTCAACACTCATTTGAACCTTAACAGAAATTTCATACTACTCCATAGACAACTCAATTAACCCTCTATGATGATGTAAGTCCGAGTCGCTCAATACACTGAACCAAAAAGGTACGTAAATACAATAAAAAAAACATTGTATTAATAAATATTGTACATTAATTTTCGTCCGATGCACAGTTTTATTAATACAATGTATTTTCGTACATTAACTGATAAACGTTTATTGTGATCACGAAAATAAGTACATTAGCGTAAAGAACTATAGTTCTTTAGCTTGAAGAATAAGTACACGAATTTAATGAATATGACTTCCTAATTTCAATGAATTGGTACCCTTATATAATGATATTTATTCATTTTATCAATAAATTTGTTCATTTGTTCTATGTACATTCTGACATAGCTTCAACGAGTATGTTCATTGTATCAGTCTACATATTTATAGAATCAAACAACATCCTTGCTTTGTTTTAATGAATTAGTACATAGATCCAGTAAAATCTGATTATTATATCAATATATGTTTTCGTTGAATCAATGAATATTCTTGTGTTATTTCAATGAATTAGTACGTAGATCCAGTAAAATCTGATTATTATATCAATGTATTTGTTCGTTGTACCAATGAATATTCTGGCGCTATTTCAATGAACTAATACATAGATCCAGTAAAATCTGATTATTGTATCAATGTGTGTGTTCGTTGAATAAATGTATATTCTTGCGTTATTTCAATGTACTCGTACATGGATTTGGTGTAATCTATTTCTTGCAACAATGATTATTATTCATTAATCTAATAACAGGAGTGGCAATAATGGCATAAGCAAAGCTTAGTGATAAAAGGAAGTATCATTAGAAAAAAAAAAGAGTATAAATTTCATAAAAATATGTATATTGAATTAAAAAAAAATAAGCGATTAAAAATTAATATACACAAATGGCACAAAATTTAAATCAAAACAAACAATAACAAACACAAACGCATAAAATCTAATATCAAAATGTTGTTTGAGTAGCTATCATATACAGGATGGTGCAAATATTTGGAATAAATTCATTATTTCGAAAATAGTCGTTTCTTAAGAAATATTCTGTAATATGTCAATTTATGTTTTTCATTCTTTGACATACTTAAAAAAAAGGTGATGTAAACTGTGATGGGCTGATGACGTAATCGATGTTTCTTTTAAATAGAAACCAATATTTAACATTTTCCTTCCACTTCACAATTGTTATTACTCTTAAGTACTTCAGATAAAATATGCAGATTCGAAAAAACTGACTTCCTTGCATTTTGAAAAAATATTGGGAAATAAAATTCTAAAACATTTCTGATTCGGGGGCAAAATTAAGGTCAAAGAAATACATAATTTAAAAAGATACAGCCCTTAATATATTAAAAAATGTATACCGAATATCATCAAAATATACTGTTACAATTATGGTATTAATTATATCCTCACCGATACTTAAAATAAATGCATGAATATGCCCTTTTTTTTCCTAAACTCTTTGTTGGTTGACATTTATATAAAGAAATGATTCCTGAGAGTCCTTTATTATGTATTTAATTACGTTTTGCTTCCCGCTGGTGCCTTTTTTTATCGCCTTATTGGCTAAAAGTATCCATGTAGTGCCGCCCATAAAAGAACTGCATGTCTGCCACCTAAAACATAGAAACGTGTTATCTATCCAACTATTCATATTTTTAAACTCAAACTTGGTGTTAAACTGTATAATAACTAATAACAAGGTAATTACTCACTTTCGGTAATATTTTCATGTTGAAGTTTTACAAGCAATTATTTAGATGTCTTGTCCTTGATTTCTGTTCTTAAAAAAGATAAAATTTTGTCAAAATACAAATCAAAATATTTTACAAATGCATCCCCATTTTCGAATGCCACTTCGAAATCAATATCAATCTAAAAAAAGTTTATCAGCACTGGTTTCCGAAAAAATATTGTATAGTTACCAATCGGTAACCAGAAGGATGTTTATAATGTGGCCATTTTGTAAAAATGTCTTGGGTGTTTTGAGACATTTTGATATCGTTTAATCTATATTTTGTGTAGGCTTTCCAATAGCTGCCATACTGCTTCGACGTCAGATTCTCAAACTTGATTGCTCTTAAACATATTTCAACATCTGGTTCTGGACCTAAAAGTTTTTTGTTTTTTTTTCTATTATACTACAGAGTAGCATCAGACTGACATAAACAAAATCAAAACGTTTTCAAAAAAATTCTGACAATCCTGTGAAGTAATTTTTTTAAAACCATAAATTTTTCCACATGAATTTTAGAATTATTACAAATAAATAGAAACTGAAACTAAATTAAATAATAAACCTCTGCTTTGGCTAAGCAAAAATGGAATATTTCAAATTGGTTTTTTGGTTATTTTACGAGGTACCTAGAGAAAAAAATGAGGTGACATAAAAAAATTTATAGATCTCAAAAAACTTACGGAACTCTTGTAGATGCCGAGTTGTCTTTCATTTTCTATTCTTATTTGGTTGATTAGATGTCTAGGACTTTTTCTTTTTTGTACGATGAAATTCCTAAAACAGAAAATAAATAAAAAATGACTGTGACTGGAATAACACTTGCCTAATTATAGTGAGTATATAGAAAATTTATCTGAAATGATATTCTTACCAATTTTTCGGATGAAAATCTTCTATAATTTTATTACCCAGTCTATAACTGGTAGGTTCTTATTGTCATTGCTACTCCTTTTTCTTCGAAATGCTGGCATATAAAACTTAGTAAAGGTTGAAACAAAAACTGTGTCTTAAAAAATTTATTATTTTCGTAATTTTTCGTAATTTATGTGATATTGGCTTTTAGTTTTATTTATATTATTTTATTTTACGTCTTGATCACATTTGAATTTGACATTTTAATTTTTATTATTTTAATGTTCTATGAAATTCCTATTGTTTAAATTCCACAGATTTCTTGATAACTTCCAAATTAATTGATTTATTATGCTCTCATGAAAATGTATCGTTTTTTTTTAATCAAATTGAGGTAAAAGGACTTTATAACTATTAGGTATTGTATGGGTTTTGTTGATGTCAGCGAAGTTTGTTTCGATATATGAATCTACAACATGTTTCCTATTCATATCTATTTTATAACTACATATATTATGAAAGACCTAATAACAATCATTCTGACAACATCGAAATACAGAATTAGTTCCTAAATCGTGTTTACGTTTTTAGTGTCTAATCAACAATGTCAATCGAGTAAAGTGTCGACGACAAATCAAATATGTATCCAAACCTTAAAACCTTAGATGGTCTTTGATCATATGTCTAAAAAGAATTTGCATGAATACCTAATTTTAAAAATAAAATAAACGTACTTACCTTCTACGACATCAATAACTAACTGGACACTATTTTACATAATGCGTTCTTCGTCTACAATTTTTCTCGACCCAATCAAAAGGCGTATTTCTGATGTATTTGTACATTAAATTACTTGAAACAATAAACGCATTTCATTAAAACAATAAAATAAGTTACCTTATACATTAATTTAATAAATAAGTTCATAATTTTATGTACAAATTTATTATTTTTATGTACAACCTGCATTAAAACGATGAATGCGTACGCTATAATAGTGAGTGGCATTTCCTTAAAATAACGTACTTGTCTTTATATATTCTAAGCATAAATTCATTATCCTAATGTACTGAATTACTTAATAATAAAAATAACAACATATTGGGAAACAGGATTATCGATAATAATAACTGTAACTATTATTTAACAATACATGCTTTCTAGAAAATGTAGAACATCATGCAGTAACCCATGACTAACTTAAAACTGTTTAGCAGAATACCTTCTTTAACTGTAAGTTCGGAGGGATTTTCTCTCCAACCAATGAAAAAACACATTATTGAAGTATTCGAACACTGAATTGCATAGACATGCTTTATAACAAAATATGCAACTTATTTTAACACAGTATTATTTAATAACGATTATATTGATTAAAATACGACAATTATAAAATAATAAACGTAATTCATTATAACAATGAACCGATTTATTTTTTAAAACCATAACTTTGATTTATTGTATGCGTTCATAATTTTATGTACAAATTTATTGTTTTTATGTAAGGCGTTCACAAAAACGATGAATACGTACGTTGTAACAACGATAGGGTTTTTCTTAAAATAATGTACGTGCCTTTATATATTCTTTTTACAAATTCATTGTTCTAATGTACTGAATAAGTTAATGATAAAAATAACACATTGGTAAACTGACTTATTGACATAATAACTGTAGTTATTCTTTAAAAAACTCAACTCATCTCAATATCGAGTATTATTTAATACAGATTATATTGATTTAAATACTACAATTATAAAATAATAAACGAATTCATTAAAACAGTGCTCCGCAACCTTTCCTCATCTGAGGCACACCAAACTGCTCCCTAGAATTTCGTGGCACACCAAAATCTAAAATATATTTATAGCAGTGGCGTAGCTAGGTCGGGGGTCAGTTCACTCCACGTATACTAATTATTTATGGATGTCCAAACTACCTTAGTTTTTTTTATTGTTTTAAAATGTGAAGAAGCCCCTTTCAGATTTGGGGCATCAAAATTTTCACTCAGGACATAATACATATTTTTTTTTTATTTTTTTTTATTATTCAGATAGAATGAAAAATACAAATAGGTACATACATGAGAACTATACTAAATACTAGGTAGGACAGGTAGGTATACTAAATTTACTTCTGTTGACACGTCAATAGTAATAAATATTTTGACATGATGATGACTGATTAATGTGATACCTGCGCTTGCTTCGTTGAACACAAAAGTTTTATATTCGGCTCAATTTTAGACAGCGCAACTCTCATTTCTTGGTCAAGATCTTTTAAGCATGACCGTTTATCATTTTTAATTAATACAAGCGTTGAAAAACTTTGCTCACATAAATATGTTGTGGAAAACGGAAGTAGTGTGAAGATGGCCTTGTCGGTGATGCGTGGATATTCTGTCTTGATGGAAATCCAGAAAACATCTAACGGAACTTCGTCGAATTTAAGTTTTAGGGTCATATCATTACTTAATTCTGTGAACTCCTCTCGAGTTTGCAATGGCAGTGCTTCCGTGGAACTTATTGCATTGGTTGCGAAAGGATTTCGAATCCAATTGTATTGTTCCGTGTTGATAGAATGGAAATAGTATTCAAATTTTTGTTGAAGCATACTTAAATGTTGTTGGGCCAAATCCACAATCAACTGCTTGTTTTCGATCGTACTGTGGTTGGTCCTGTGATACATTTCTAGACATCCTTTTTGCAACTGTTCCTGCCAAAGTTCAAGTTTCTTTTTGAACCCTTGTAATTTATCGGAGCACGTCAATATATTTTCATTCCGTCCTTGCATTTTTTTATTAAGTTCATTCAGATGTTCGAATATATCCGCCATGTATGCAAGTTTGGCTATCCAGTATTCATCATGAAGGTGCTGGCATAGATCGTACATATCTTGACTTGAAAGAAACTCACGCACTTCGTAGCGAAGTTCAAACAGTCGAGCTAAAACTTTTCCCCGGGATAACCAACGAACTTCTGTATAAAACAGTAAGGATTCATGTTCGCTTCCCATTTCTTCACAGAGTATTCCAAAGATTCGCGAATTTAAGGCTCTCGATTTAATTATGTTTATGATCTTAATACATTCATTCATTGTGAACGAAAGCTGTTCGGGCAAATTTTTGACCATCAATGCTTCTCGATGTATGCAGCAATGTGTAATTTGTATTGACGGATTTTTTTGTTTTACACAAGATACAAAACCTTTCTTACTGCCCATCATTGCAGCAGCACCATCTGTACAAATAGCAACGCAATTGGTCCACTGAATATTATGTATTTTAAAAAAATTATCAGTTACTTGGAAAATTTGTTCACCGGTAGTTCTCTCTGGAACCTCCTTACAAAATAAATAATGTTCTTTAATAGAGTCCTCGTCAACGAAACGTACAATAGCCATCAGTTGTGCTTTATTTTTAATATCGGTTGATTCGTCGATTTGAAGCGCAAAAATTCCAGCCGAAATGATTTTTTTAATTAGTGTTCCCAAAATATCACTTGACATATCTTGGATACGTCTTTTAACAGTATCGGCCGACAAAGAAACTTTACTCACGTCCTTAACTTCGTTTGGCCCAAGCATAAGTCTAACAATTTCCATGCATGCTGGTTTAATAAGCGTTTCACCGATAGTGTGCGGTTTTTTTTGTTGTGCAATTAATTTTGCAACAAGGTAGCTTGCTTCTAATGCCTTTTCAGAAACCGTAACCGCCGATTTCATAAACTGCTTTTGTTTCTTATTTTGATCCAAGCGCCGTTGGAAAAATTGAATGTCTTTTTTGACGCAACTGGGATGATTTGTGATCAAATGACGGTTTAGTTTGCTGGGTACCATTGCTTCATTTGACAACTGTTCACCGCAAATGACGCATTCAGGCTTTGGAGCCGCTTCGTCGCCACACCAAGTGAAACCATATCGAAGGTAGTCTTGATTGTACTTCCTTTTCAGCACCTTTTTTGCTCTTTTTGCAGCACTTATGCTGGAGCTTGTGCTAGGTTCTTCGTCATCTGCTCGTGATTTCAGCAAAAATTTATCCATATTTGAAGCACTATAGTTATTTATAAAAGTAGATACTGCAACAAAACTTAGTCCAGTTCACTTATTTATAAGGCACAAGAATTTATTTATATAGCAATTCACTATTTATTTCACTCTACGATTTATTTGTTTGCCCGCGTATTTATCTGATTCACTTGACTATTCGACTCTCTCTGAGTCTCTGAGCGACGACAGGCGCGCTTATATAGGCAGTGGCGATGTTCAGGAAAACATCGAGTCGCGCCTCGAACGGCACGGATCTTTCTAGTTTAGTCGCCTTCGAGAATCAAGCCGCCGCGCCGCGCCGATAGACGGATAGACGTTTACCATCGGCGCTGTTGTCAGATTGCTTTATTTTTCGCGGGTCTCGCTACAATACGAATCTGATTCGTATTGTCTGCAAGAGCGGCACACCTCAAGTCGGCTTACGGTACACCAGTGTGCCGCGGCACACCGGTTGCGGAGCACTGCATTAAAACAATGAACGGAGTTATCTTGCAAAACCATTACATTGATTTAATGTATGCATTTATAATTTTATGTACAAATTTATTGTTTTCATATACGGCGTACATTGTAACAATGTAAGACATTTCCTTAAAATAACGTACGTTACTTCATATAGTCTATGTACAAATTTATTATTCTAATGTACTAAATTACTAAATAATGGAATTGAGTTATTGATTTAATAATTGTAGGTATTATTTTAAAACCTTTGTACATCAATGTAATGTTTTAAATTTATTAATTTTAATTTCTGTTGTTAATGTAAAAATTCATAAATGCAACAAACTAATTATTGAACTAATGAAAATAATTCGTCAGGGAAATAAATATATACATTCAATTGTGAAATTTGTTCATCAGTTTCTAATGAACAGAAGTACATTGTGAGAACGAATAAGGTAATTAAGCGATGACTGTCTTTTCATGGTCCCAATAAATTTTTTCATTGCATCAATGAAAAAAGAACAATAATTGGTGTTCATTGATATTGCGTACAATATTTTTTTCAGTGTACAAGCCTTTGAGAGCCATCCCCTCCTAAACTCGATTTCACCCATCAGAGCCTACCTTTGGGACCATGGTACTTTTATGATTAAAATTTTTTTGTTCTTTATTTTGTCTCATTCCAACAATGAGTGATTTAGAATTTTTAGGACTAAACATCAGATTCACCTCTAGAGACCGTGGGTTCAGTTGTGCCATCATGGGTTCTTCGGAAAAAAGTTCTGCACATCAAAATCACTCGAGTGATATTTTTGTTTTGTCTTGACATTAAAAGGATCATTAAAAAGATCAATTCATATTAAACATTTATTTAAATTTAACTAACAAATAAATCAAATTCGGAAAAATTTTCAGTCACCCTCTATTTGTAAATTTTTTTAAATATTAACTTATTTATTAACTTGTTTTCAACTGTACTCAATGCGAATAGTGAAGGTGGTATAATTTCCTAATTCTACGCAAGCAAACTTGCTTCTAGAGACCAGATATGATTTTTTAGGAGCTTATCCCACACTTACTATTCCCAACACTGAGTTACGTCGCTCTGTTTGTTATCTTTTAATTGTTAATTTGTTCCAAATTACCTTATATATATATATATATATATATATATATATATATATATATATATATATATATATATATATATATATATGTCAAAAGGCAGTTTTGAGGACGAAAAGTAGTAACTAATGGCAGATTCGAGGACATTTGGTGCTTATGAGGTCGGTCCTCATAAGATTTTATGTATTATGGCATGTTTGGAGACTGTCCTCATAAGATTACATGTACATAGGTTGTTTTAAGGACATTATGCTGTTCGGTGTTTTTGAGGACAATAAATAAAAAATTTACGTTAATCCAAGGTTTTGTGGTTAAAAAATGTGAATATTATACAACTTTTTTTTAAACTTCGTATTTGAAGTGAGGTATTTAAATATTGATTGGCATATATGAAAATATTGACTTTGAATATAATATACAGTGTATCTTAAAACGATTATGAAACATAATGTCGATTTTAAGTTCACTGCCCTCAAAAACGCTTTTTTGCATAAATTAATTAAAATTCATTTGCAGCAGTACTTTTTGTAGTTTAAATGGCATTTAAAACACAATTTACTAAAATCGTATAATGTATCGTAATCCTCCGATTTTGAGGTTGAAAAATCCGAATCTAAAGTAATATATAGGTATTTAAATATGGAAGGCCATATATGGGGGCAATGACTTTAATAAGATACAGTGAGTCTTAATACGACTATAGAGAAAATTAAGAAAAAAATAATATCAGATTTGAGTTTACTGACCTAGGAAGCGCTTTATTGCAATATTTTATAAAAATCCATTTTCACTCCTACTTTTTATAGTTTAAATTGCATTAGTACAAAAAATTCTACACAGTTTGCTCTCGAGCCGTCTAATGTTTCTTAATCCTATGATTTTGGGATTTTAAGCAAAAAATGAGGTCAGATTTAAGATAACTGACCTGGAAAGTGCTTTATTGCAATATTTTATAAAACTCCATTTGCACTCGCACTTTTTATTGTTTAAAAGGCATTTAATACAAAAATTGTCTACACAGTTTGCTTTAGAGTCGTTGAATGTTTCTTAGTCCTATGATTTTTTAATTTCAAACACGAAATCTGAGATATTATCTAGGTATTTTAACATGGATTGGCATATATGAGGTCATTAACTTAGATAATATACAGTGTGTCATAAAACTACTATATAAAAGAATACGACAAAAATAACTTTATATTTGAGTTCACTGGCCTCGAAAACGCCTTTTTTCAATACTTTATAAACACTTATTTGCCTTCGTACTTTTTGAAGTTTAAATGGCATTTAGAACAGAATGTTAACGGAGATTACCAGAATGGTATAATATATCATATTTCTGCGTTTTTGGGGTTAAAAAATCAAAATCTAAAGTAATATTTAGGTATTTAGGTATTAAAATATGTATTGGCATATATGGGGACATTGACTTTAATAATATACAGTGTGTCTTAAAACAAGTATAGGGAAAATTACACAAAAAATGTCAGATTTGAGTTTAACTGGCCTCTAAAACGCTTTAGAGCAATATTTTATAAAAATCCATTTGCACATGCACTTTTTATTGTATAAAAGGCATTTAACAGTTTGCTTTAGAGTCGTCCAGTGAATCTTAGTTCCATGATTTTGGGATTTTAAACACGAAATCTTAAATATCATCTAGGTATTTAAACATGGATTGGCATATATGAGGACATTAACTTTGATAATATACAGTGTGTCTTAAAACTACCATAGGAAAGATTACGACAGAAATAACTTTAGATTTGAGTTCTCTGGCCTCAAAACCGCTTTTTTGCATTACTTTATAAACATTTATTTGCCTTCGTACTTTTAAAGTTTAAATGGCATTTAAAACAAAATGTTATCGGAGATTTCCAGAATGGTATAATATATCATATTCCTGCGTTTTTGGGGTTAAAAAATCCAAATCTGAAGTAGGTATTAAAATATGTATTGGCATATATGGGGACTTTGACTTTGATAATATACAGTATGTCTTAAAACAAGTATGGAGAAAATTACGCAAAAAAATGTCAGATTTGAGTTTAACTGGCCTCGAAAACGCTTTATAGCAATATTTTATAAAAATCCATTTGCACTCGCACTTTTTATTGTTTAAACGGCATTTAATACAAACAATTTCTACACAGTTTGCTTTAGAGTCGTCCAATGAATCTTAGTACTATGATTTTGGGATTTCAAACAAAATCTAAAATATTATCTAGGTATTTAAACATGAATTGGCATATATGAGGACAATAACTTTAATAATATACAGTGTGTCTTAAAACTACTATAGGACGTATTTCGACAGAAATAACTTAAGATTTGAGTTCTCTGGCCTCAAAACAGCTTTTTTTTGCAATAATTTATAAACATTTATTTGCCTTCGTACTTTTAAAGTTTAAATGGCATTTATAACAAAATGTTATCGAAGATTACCAGAATGGTATAATATATCATATTCCTGCGTTTTTGGGGTTAAAAAATCCAAATCTGAATAATATTTAGGTATTAAAATATGTATTGGCATATATGGGGACTTTGACTTTGATAATATACAGTGTGTCTTAAAACAAGTATAGGGAAAATTACGAAAAAAAATGTCAGATTTGAGTTTAACTGGCTTCGAAAACGCTTCATAGCAATATTTTATAAAAATCCATTTGCACTCGCACTTTTTATCGTTTAAAAGGCATTTAATACAAACAATTTCTACACAGTTTGCTTTAGAGTCGTCCAATGAATCTTAGTACTATGATTTTGGGATTTTAAACGCGAAATCCAAAATATTATCTAGGTATTTAAACATGGATTGGCATATATGAGGACATTAACTTTGATAATATACAGTGTGTCTTAAAACTACTATAGAAAATGTTTCGACAGAAATAACTTAAGATTTGAGTTCTCTGGCCTCAAAACAGCTTTTTTTTTGCAATATTTTATAAACACTTATTTGCCTTCGTACTTTTAAAGTTTAAATGGCATTTATAACAAAATGTTATCGAAGATTACCAGAATGGTATAATATATAATATTCCTGCGTTTTTGGGGTTAAAAAATCCAAATCTGAATAATATTTAGGTATTAAAATATGTATTGGCATATATGGGGACTTTGACTTTGATAATATACAGTGTGTCTTAAAACAATTATAGGGAAAATTACGCCAAAAAATGTCAGATTTGAGTTTAACTGGCCTCGAAAATGCTTCATAGCAATATTTTATAAAAATTTATTTGCACTCGCACTTTTTATTGTTTAAAAGGCATTTAATACAAACAATTTCTACACAGTTTGCTTTAGAGTAGTCCAATGAATCTTAGTACTATGATTTTGGGATTTTAAACACGAAATCCAAAATATTATCTAGGTATTTAAACATGGATTGGCATATATGAGGACATTAACTTTGATAATATACAGTGTGTCTTAAAACTACTATAGGAAATATTTCGATAGAAATAACTTAAGATTTGAGTTCTATGGCCTCAAAACAGCTTTTTTTGCAATATTTTATGAACATTTATTTGCCTTCGTACTTTTAAAGTTTAAATGGCATTTAAAACAAAATGTTATCGGAGATTACCAAAATGGTATAACATATCATATTCCTGCGTTTTTGGGGTTAAAAAATTAAAATCTAAAGTAAGTATTAAAATATGTATTGGCATATATGGGGACTTTGACTTTGATAAAATACAGTGTGTCTTAAAACAAGTCTAGGGAAAATTACGCAAAAAAATGTCAGATTTGAGTTTAACTGGCCTCGGGAACGCTTCATAGCAATATTTTATAAAAATCCATTTGCACTCGCACATTTAATACAAACAATTTCTACACAGTTTGCTTTAGAGTCGTCCAATGAATCTTAGTCCCATGATTTTGGGATTCTAAACACGAAATCTTAAATATCATCTAGGTATTTAAACATGGCTTGGCATATATGAGGACATTAACTTTGATAATATACAGTGTGTCTTAAAACTACCATAGGAAAGATTACGACAGAAATAATTTTAGATTTGAGTTTTCTGGCCTCAAAACCGTTTTTTGCAATACTTTATAAACATTTATTTGCCTTCGTACTTTTTAAAGTTTAAATGGCATTTAAAACAAAATGTTATCCGAGATTTCCAGAATGGTATAATATATCATATTCCTGCGTTTTTGGGGTTAAATATCCAAATCTGAAGTAGGTATTAAAATATGCATTGGCATATATGGGGACTTTGACTTTGATAATATACAGTGTGTCTTAAAACAAGTATGGAGAAAATTACGCAAAAAAATGTCAGATTTGAGTTTAACTGGCCTCGAAAACGCTTTAGAGCAATATTTTATAAAAATCCAATTGCACTCGCACTTTTTATTGTTTAAAAGGCATTTAATACAAACAGTTTCTACACAGTTTGCTTTAGAGTCGTCCAATGAATCTTAGTACTATGATTTTGGGATTTCAAACATGAAATCTAAAATATTATCTAGGTATTTAAACATGGATTGGCATATATGAGGACATTAACTTTGATAATATACAGTGTGTCTTAAAAATACTATAGGAAAGATTTCAACAGAAATAACTTTAGATTTGAGTTCTCTGGCCTCAAAACCGATTTTTTTTGCAATATTTTATAAACACTTATTTGCCTTCGTACTTTTAAAATTTAAATGGCATCGAAGATTACCAGAATGGTATAATATATCATATTCCTGCGTTTTTGGGGTTAAAAAATCCAAATCTGAATAATATTTAGGTATTAAAATATGTATTGGCATATATGGGGACTTTGACTTTGATAATATACAGTGTGTCTTAAAACTACTATAGAAAATGTTTCGACAGAAATAACTTAAGATTTGAGTTCTCTGGCCTCAAAACAGCTTTTTTTTTGCAATATTTTATAAACACTTATTTGCCTTCGTACTTTTAAAGTTTAAATGGCATTTATAACAAAATGTTATCGAAGATTACCAGAATGGTATAATATATCATATTCCTGCGTTTTTGGGGTTAAAAAATCCAAATCTGAATAATATTTAGGTATTAAAATATGTATTGGCATATATGGGGACTTTGACTTTGATAATATACAGTGTGTCTTAAAACAAGTATAGGGAACTTTACACAAAAAATGTCAGATTTGAGTTTAACTGGCCTCGAAAACGCTTCATAGCAATATTTTATAAAAATCCATTTGCACTCGCACTTTTATCGTTTAAAAGGCATTTAATACAAACAATTTCTACACAGTTTACTTTAGAGTCGTCCAATGAATCTTAGTACTATGATTTTGGGATTTCAAACACGAAATCTAAAATATTATCTAGGTATTTAAACATGGATTGGCATATATGAACAGTGTGTCTTAAAACTACTATAGGAAATATTTCGACAGAAATAACTTAAGATTTGAGTTCTCTGGCCTCAAAACAGCTTTTTTTTGCAATATTTTATAAACACTTATTTGCCTTCGTACTTTTAAAGTTTAAATGGCATTTATAACAAAATGTTATCGAAGATTACCAGAATGGTATAATATATAATATTCCTGCTTTTTTGGGGTTAAAAAATCCAAATCTGAATAATATTTAGGTATTAAAATATGTATTGGCATATATGGGGACTTTGACTTTGATAATATACACTGTGTCTTAAAACAATTATAGGGAAAATTACGCAAAAAAATGTCAGATTTGAGTTTAACTGGCCTCGAAAATGCTTCATAGCAACATTTTATAAAAATTTATTTGCACTCGCACTTTTTATTGTTTAAAAGGCATTTAATACAAACAATTTCTACACAGTTTGCTTTAGAGTAGTCCAATGAATCTTAATACTATGATTTTGGGATTTCGAACACGAAATCTTAAATATTATCTAGGTATTTAAACATGGATTGGCATATATGAGGACATTAACTTTGATAATATACAGTGTGTCTTAAAACTACTACAGGAAATATTTTGACAGTAATAACTTAAGATTTGAGTTCTCTGGCCTCAAAACAGCTTTTTTGCAATATTTTATAAACATTTATTTGCCTTCGTACTTTTAAAGTTTAAATGGCATTTATAAAAAAATGTTATCGAAGATTACCAGAATGGTATAATATATAATATTCCTGCTTTTTTGGGGTTAAAAAATCCAAATCTGAATAATATTTAGGTATTAAAATATGTATTGGCATATATGGGGACTTTGACTTTGATAATATACAGTGTGTCTTAAAACTACTACAGGAAATATTTTGACAGAAATAACTTAAGATTTGAGTTCTCTGGCCTCAAAACAGCTTTTTTTGCAATATTTTATAAACATTTATTTGCCTTCGTACTTTTAAAGTTTAAATGGCATTTATAACAAAATGTTATCGAAGATTACCAGAATGGTATAATATATCATATTCCTGCGTTTTTGGGGTTAAAAAATCCAAATCTGAATAATATTTAGGTATTAAAATATGTATTGGCATATATGGGGACTTTGACTTTGATAATATACAGTGTGTCTTAAAACAAGTATAGGGAACTTTACACAAAAAATGTCAGATTTGAGTTTAACTGGCCTCGAAAACGCTTCATAGCAATATTTTATAAAAATCCATTTGCACTCGCACTTTTTATCGTTTAAAAGGCATTTAATACAAACAATTTCTACACAGTTTGCTTTAGAGTAGTCCAATGAATCTTAGTACTATGATTTTGGGATTTCAAACACGAAATCTAAAATATTATCTAGGTATTTAAACATGGATTGGCATATATGAGGACATTAACTTTGATAATATACAGTGTGTCTTAAAACTACTACAGGAAATATTTTGACAGTAATAACTTAAGATTTGAGTTCTCTGGCCTCAAAACAGCTTTTTTTGCAATATTTTATAAACATTTATTTGCCTTCGTACTTTTAAAGTTTAAATGGCATTTATAAAAAAATGTTATCGAAGATTACCAGAATGGTATAATATATAATATTCCTGCTTTTTTGGGGTTAAAAAATCCAAATCTGAATAATATTTAGGTATTAAAATATGTATTGGCATATATGGGGACTTTGACTTTGATAATATACACTGTGTCTTAAAACAATTATAGGGAAAATTACGCAAAAAAATGTCAGATTTGAGTTTAACTGGCCTCGAAAATGCTTCATAGCAACATTTTATAAAAATTTATTTGCACTCGCACTTTTTATTGTTTAAAAGGCATTTAATATAAACAATTTCTACACAGTTTGCTTTAGAGTAGTCCAATGAATCTTAATACTATGATTTTGGGATTTCGAACACGAAATCTAAAATATTATCTAGGTATTTAAACATGGATTGGCATATATGAGGACATTAACTTTGATAATATACTATATGAAAGATTTCGACAGAAATAACTTAAGATTTGAGTTTAATTGGCCTCGAAAACGCTTTAGACCAATATTTTATAAAAATCAATTTGCACTCGCACTTTTTATTGTTTAAAAGGCATTCAATACAAAACAGTTCTACACAGTTTACTTTAGAGTTGTCCAATGTTTCTTAGTCCTATGATTTTGGGATTTCAAACCCAAAATCAGAAATATTATCTAGGTATTTAAATACGGATTGGCATGTATGGGGACATTAACTTTGGTAATACACAGTGTGTCTTAAAACTACTATAGGAAAGAATACGACAACAATAACTTTAGATTTGAGTTTACTTGCCTCGAAAACGCTTTTGTGCAATATTGTATAAACATTTATTTGCCCTCGTACTTTTTGAAGTTTAATTGGCATCTAAAACAGAATGTTAGCGGAGCTCACCAGAATCGTAAAATAGATCATATACCTGCGTTTTTGTGTATAAAAAAATTCAAATCTGAAGTAATAATTTAGGTATTAAAATATATATTGGCATATTATGATATTAACAAGTATAGGAAAATTACGCAAAAAAATATCAGATTTGAGTTTAACTGGCCTCGAAAACGCTTTATAGCAATATTTTATAAAAATCCATTTGCACTCTCACTTTTTATTGTTTAAAGGCATTTAATACAAAAAAATTCTACACAGTTTGCTTAAGAGCCGTCCAATGTTTCTTAATCCTATGATTTTGGGATTTTAAGCAAAAAATGAGGTCAGATTTAAGATAACTGAACTGGAAGGTGCTTTATTGCAATATTTTATAAAAATTCATTTGCACTCGCACTTTTTGCTTTAGTCATCGAATGTTTCTTAGTCCTATGATTTTTGGATTTTAAACACGAAATCTAAGATATTATCTAGGTATTTTAACATGGATTGGCATATATGAGGACATTAACTTTAACTTTAAAACTACTGTAGGAAAGAATACAACAAAAATAACTTTGGATTTGAGTTCACTCGCCTCGAAAACGCTTTTTTTGCAATATTTTATAAACACTTATTTGCCTTCGTACTTTTTGAAGTTAAAATGGTATTTAGAACAGAATGTTAACAAAGATTACCAGAATGGTCAAATATATTATATTCCTGCGTTTTTGGGGTTAAAGAATTCAAATCTGAAGTAATATTTAGGTATTAAAATATGTATTGGCATATATGGGGACTTTGACTTTGATAATAAACATTGTCTCTTAAAACAAGTATAGGGAAAAAAAAATGTAAGATTTGAGTTTAACTGGCCTCCAAAACGCTTTGGAGCAATTTTTTATAAAAATCCATTTGCACTCGCACTTATTATAGTTTTAAAGGCATTTAATACAAACAATGTCTACATAGTTTGCTTTAGAGTCGTCCAATGATTCTTAGTCCTATGATTTTGGGATTTCAAACACGAAATATTAAATATTATCTAGGTATTTAAATGGATTGGCATATATGAGGACATTAACTTTGATAATATACAGTGTGTCTTAAAACAACTATAGGAAAGAAAACGACAAAAATAACTTTAGATTTAAGTTCACTAGTCTCGAAAACGCTTTTTTTTTAATATTTTATAAACATTAATAATTTGCCCTCGTACATTTTGAAGTTTAAATGGCATTTAAAACCAAATGTTAACTGATATTGCCAGAATCGTCTAATATTTCATATTTCTGAGTTTTTGGGCAAACAAAATCTGAAGTAATACATAAGTATTTAAACATGGATTGGCATATTGGGGACTTTGACTTTGATAATATACAGTATGTCTTAAAACAAGTATAGGAAAACTTACGCAAAAAAATGTCAGATTTGAGTTTAACTGGCATCGAACACGCTTTATAGCAAAATGTTTTAAAAATCCATTTAAACTCGCACTTTTTATTCTTTATAGGGCATTTAATACAAAAAATGTCTACACAGTTTGCTTTAGAGTCGTCCAATGTTTCTTAGTCCTATGATTTTGGGATTTCAAACACGAAATCTAAAATATAATCTAGGTAGTTGAACATGGATTGGCATATATGAGGACATTAACTTTGATAATATACAGTGTGTCTTAAAACTACTATAGGAAAGAATACGACAAAAATAACTTTAGATTTGAGTTCACTGACCTCGAAAACGCTTTTTTTGCAATATTTTATAAACATTTATTTGCCCTTGTAGTTTTTGAAGTTTAAATGGCATTTAAAACAGAATATTAATGGAGCTTACCAGAATCGTAAAATAAATCATATTTTTTTTTTTTTGTGGTTAAAAAATCCAAATCTGAAGTAATATTTAGGTATTAAAATATGTATTGGCATATATGGGGACTTTGACTTTGATAATATACAGTATGTCTTAAAACAAGTATAGAGAAAGAAGCGGTAATGTGGATTATGAAAAACACCATCGAACTGCTACAGTAAAGAAAATAAAATTTTGGCCAATCACCAGTATTATTGAAAATCCATATACAAGTAAGAGGAAACTAAGTAACCATTTAAATATTTTGATGACTACCATAAGGCGCATTATTAAGAAAAATAAGTTTCATCCATATCACATTCAGCTATATCAAAAATTATTACCTCAAGATTTCGCACAGAGAGTGGCAAATTGTAGTTGGCTAATTAATAAGATAAATACAGAACGCAATTTTTTTAACAAAATTTCTATTGTGATAAAATAAAGCTAAAAATAGTTCTGTATATATAGACACAATTTTCATTATTACCCAGACACAAACAAGCATCTTTTTAGAACAACGTCTTAAGTCCGGTGGTCACTGAATGTTTGGGCGGGCATAATAGATAACTATGTATAGGTACTTATTTTTTTAATGGAACTGTAAATGACGCAATATTTCTATCATTTTTAGAAAATTATTTTGCAGGACTTATACAGCGTGTGCCAATTTATTGTGGTTTCAATTAGATGGTGCTACACCACCTTACCAGTTAAACGTCCGTAATTGGCTCAATTTGGAAATCATTAGATAGGACGAGCAGGTCCCATATCTTGACCTGCTAGGTCCCCTGATTTCACTTCCTTGGATTTCTTTTTGTGGAGTCATATTAAGGAGAAGTTTTACAGTGAACAGGACACCACAAAAAAAAAATGAAAGAACGCATTCAAGAGGCCTTCACAACAATCACTCCTGAAATGCTTACAAACGTCCGTAGTTCTTTAAAAAAAAGGCTAAGGAAATGCATTGAACAAAATGGAAGACATTTTGAGCATTTAATGTAGTTTAAAAATAAGTAAATACAATTTTTTCGGTAAATTTGTAAATTAGTTTTTATTCCCGCTTAATGAACTTTGCGTTTAAAAATTTCAAAATGATTTAATTTAAACCTATAAGATGTTGCATCCGTGGAAAGCTTGTGTAATAGGCTTTCCAAATATTGAATAATATACAGACCGTTTCATTTAAAAGAACGAAGTTTTTTATAGTTTAATTTTCGAAAATATAATATCTTATAATATGTACATATTAAAATAATTATGAAATATGGACGAGATAAGAAGTTCGGGTCTCAACTAACTTTAGCCAAAACTTATTTTTCGAATTTGTAGAATAAAAGAGTTTTTGAATATTTTTAAAATGTACCGATTTTTCAGTAAATTTAAGAAAAATTTGAATAACATGGCAATAAAGCATCATGTTTACAAAAACAATGCATTTTTGTAAAGGTCATTGAAATAGAAATCTAAAAATGTAAAAGTATACAGGGCGTTTTAAATAAAAATTTTATCAAAATGTTTTGCTACTTGAACTTTGAGTACTCTGTATAAATGAAACTATTTTCTAGTTATGGGGATTTTTGAACAAAACAAATCGGTTTTTGTTTTATTTTGATATCTCAATTAGTTTCGGCGCTACACTCTGCGGGGAGATAATTGGCCCACCCTGTATATGTATTAGCATATTAAAACATTGAATTTGATATTATACAGAATGTCATCAATCAAGCAGATAAAGCAACATTGTGCAGGTTCGGTGAAGAAGAAGATAAAAGATAATCCATTTCACGTGTCAGTGTGAAGGCTAGATTGACGTTTCTAAAGCTTATGTTTTATTAATAAAGACTAAGCTAAGAAGACATTCTCTGTAACGAAGTCCCACAATAGGTCTAAAAAGGTTGCGGTGGACAAGAACAAAATTCAGATTTGGTTTTTTTGCCCCAAAAACCCAGCATTTTAAATACATTGGACCCCTTTAGCAAAACAATGAAAATATTTTTTAAATACTATTTAAAATATAAAAAATACAAGTGCAAATCTATTTTTAGAAACAATTGCAAAAATAGTTTCTTAGGTTAATATTTAAATCTGACATTATTTTTTGCGTACTTTTTCCCACAGTTGTTCCAAGTTTATGTTGCCGTACATGTATATCCATATTTAAATACCTGTATAATTTTTGGATTTTTTAACCAGTATTAAAATACTTTGGACGACTCTAGCAAACTATAAATAATGAAGAAATTTTATTTGAAATGGTATTTAAAATAAAAATGTAAAACAGGATTTTTACAAAATATTTCAGAAAAGAATTTTGTTTGTCAGTGAATTCAAATATGACATTAGTCATCGAGTAATTTCTCCATTTTTAGTTTTAAGACACACTGTATATGATAAAAGTCAATGTTCCCATATATGCCAATCCATATTAAATACCTATATATAAGTTATTTTGGCATATTTTGAACTAAAAGTTGGATATATACGTTTGTATATCAAATGTATACAAATGTATACGTTTGTATATAGGGGTTGCAAAATGTCCTTAAAACTGCCCTTTGACATACATATATATATATATATATATATATATATATATATATATATATATATATATATATATATATAATTTTAACTTTTGACTTAAAAGTCTTACTAAGATTTTATTTTTACACATATTTATATAAGTTTACATCCATAATTTTTGTAGATAAGCACTGATAAGCAATGCCGAAAGCGCTTTGCATTTATTAATTAAAAAGTTTTGCATGAAATACAAGTCTTTCTTTTTGAATTTAATTTATTTTTATTGAACTGATAATTGAAGAACGGTAGATTTAATTTTTTAGTTCAGTAAAATCTATAAAAGACCAATATTTTCTTTTCTTTCGATCAAGAAAAGATTATATTTATCTAAATTAAATCTATATATATTTAGATCGAAATAACAATTTAATATACATTTTTTTGACAGGACGTGACAATAAATAACAAACTCCTTACAAACTTAAAAGGTTCATTAACTGTTAATATAAACAAAATAATGTAATAAGCTATTACATTAAGGAAATTGAATATTCAGTCCTGCTGACAAGATAAAATATTTCTTTGAAGCATCCATCGAAGAGCATCAAGTGTGATATTTCCTTATAATATATATTTATTCATACATTTAATCGATGCTCCAAATATTCTGAATGAGTAAATTTCAATATCCCTTTAACGACGTCGCGAATATGCTACATTTTATACACCAAAAGATAAATATAGTTAACTGGGGCTGCTCTGAAATGTATAGGTATAAATGTACGTCACAAAATAGAATGTATGATATATTAGTAATGACGTAAGTTGGGTGCTAAAAGAAATTGTTTATTTAAGATCATAAAGAATACCTCCATATCAATTTACTGATAAATTAACACTTTTCTGACACTTTTTAGTTCTAATTATGGATTCCACAATTTGTAGTGATTAAAATTTAAGATTCTTTATTACATTTTTACTAAAATTAGTTAAATTAGTGGTATAACTGCATAAATATTCCATGTAATTTATTTATAATTGATCATATTTCTATTTTTTACTAATTTTAAGATCCTCTTCTTTAAATTAAATCATTTTACCATACAATACTAGGCAAGGCAAGGCAATACTAGGGCAATTAGGGTATAATAGCGATAGCATTCAGTATTATTCACTTAAGAGATGATGGAAACTTCTTCACTTTATTTTTTCTGGTTGCAACGTTAATATTTTATTAAAAATAGCAAGAATATAGTGAAATCCATCTTATATTTGCTAAAAATATATGTTAATTATTGTATAGAATTAAAAGCAAATATTCACTATATAGGGGAGAAACTGTTTATCAAAATTATCGGTATTAATTTAATATTATGTACAATTTTATTAAGTAACTTACCACTAGTAAAGGATTGACTATCGTTACAAAATCTTCATCTGATAAGTTTCCAGAACGAGTTTTATTGAACTGGTATATATCAAAAGCATCGTATTGTAAACTGTCTTCAGCATCGTTGTCTACAACGTTAATTTTATTCTTGAATTCGCTAAAAATAATATATGGAAATTGGTAGAAGGAATGCTAATGGGAAAGAAAAATATAGAACAAGTAAGCTTTGGTTGCATCCTAGATGCATTCAATCTAACCGGTGTGAACTTAACGACCAATTTTTAGCGACTAATTTTCCGAAAATTGGCGAACTATCAGTGGTGCTTCTCTTGTATATCATCTGCCTTGTTCGCATCCCTTTGAGAAGCAGATTCTGACAAACCTATGCTATGCAATAGCCAATCAGAAGGCCCTTATATCTGGCGCAGATTTTTTCTAGTCACAATCAAGTATTTGTGTACTCTAGAGTTTTCAGGATAATTATATTCCACGCCTTGTTCTTAATGATCATAGGTAGTACCTCCTTTCCCCGCTCAGCTACCACGTATTTTAAAGAGTTAACACTCTAAAAAGCGCCTTATATAACTGTACCAACTCTGCCCTCTCTACTCCTCCTACGCCGCTCTCAACTCTAGCCTGTAATGTCATTCTTTATTTTCGTGCGAAGCTACTTCGTTAATTTTTGCATTCTGCCCGAAAAAATTGGATAAATAATGGGATATTTAAGAAATCATCAAGCTCATCCAATGAGCTCGAGTTGTTAAAACTCAAAAATAAATTGCGCAAACAAAAATTGAACAAATAACGCCATGGTCATGACGGTAAAAAACGCCGACATGTGCCGGCGTCAGAAGATGAAAGATCCTCGGAAGAGGACGCTTATAATGATTCCTAGAAGGAAAATGGTAGGTTTATAATAACGAAGTTTGTTTTAGATCAGAAACAAGGCTAATAATATGACTTAAGGCCTAGGAGTTTATAGAAACAATTCTTAATAAAACTATGCTCATAAGGGCACGGCCTAAGGGTCTATGTGGACCCGTCACTAAGCTCATCTGGATTTGAATCCAGTAAATATGTATTTGTAGAGGAAAATGTTCCTAAAAACCAAGAAACCAGATGCAGACCCGTTACTGAACTCATAAGGGCTTGATTCCAGTAAATATGTAATTTTCATAGGAAACTGTTCCTAGAAACAAATAAACTAGATGTTTTTCTTACAAAATAATAAATATATGTGTTATGCGACATAAATATTAAAATATGTGTATTTTTTCAGAAAAAAAACTCAGAGCCAACTGATCCCTTGGGAATTGAATTTATAGAAGTTCCTTCTCTCAGTGGGGAAATACTTGAAGTATTAGGGCCCAAGCAGGCAGCTGACAGTGACGTTTATGAAGACATTCATAAAGATTTAGTGAGCAGGTGGGAACAAATAATAAAAAAGGGACTTAATAGTGATGATAGAGAGGAATTATTAAAAAAAATACCCACATCCCCAAAATTTCATAAGTTTTTGCTCCCCAAATGTTAATCCAGAAATTAATGCAGCTATAGATACTACAACAAAGAAAAGAGATGAAAAATTACAGTAAAACCAAAAAATAATGGTAGCAGCTGTTCTACCCTAGCTTTATTGGGCTTGACATCTACTGCCTTCGATCATGGTGGACTGTATCATAGTATATTATGGGGTGGAGGCCTTATGCTCCACCCTGTAGCCTCTGGGAGATATTCTTGAAGTTCTATATTTGAATTTGATATATTCACGGCTTGATGATTTCACATTTTACACATTTACTACTTGGTTACATAAATTTATTGTTCGATTACATATTAACTGTAGTAAATCAACTCGCACAATGCTTGAAATTCATTTACGGCGAATGCCGGCTTTGTAAGTGTTTGTCGCTTCGTTGACTGAGAAAACGAAAGTAAGTGTTTTGTTTGTTCTGCGATACTTGTTAGCTTGCATCAGTTTACCGGCTTTCTTCTGATTGGTTATCTAGTATCGTATGATTGCACGCGAGAGTAATGATTGGGTGAAAAAATCTCGTGGGACTTAGTTTTAATTGTTTGCGAAGTAGCAGGTGTCTTTGAAGGTTATTTGAAAGTTAGGCGGGTTGTTATTTCACAACTTTGGATAATTGGTTTATACAGGGAGTGTCTATTTGGTATTTTATTCTTTTTGTTTGTTAAATGCTGATTTAGATTAGCAGATAGGACATGTTGAATGTAATTTCAACAGCAGCAATATCAGCACTAGGTAAAGCTCTTACCTTCCTAATCGATGAAAATAAAGAAAATACGCCATTATCCTTGATTGAACCTATTAATGATGCAGTTAAGTTAGTAGCTGATCTCTTTAGGGAACAGACTTTAGTTAGACAGAGCCTAATCAGTTTAAATTTAGACAAGGAAGTAAAAGATTTGGCGGGAATTAAAGCTACAGATGGTTTTCTAATTTAGGAAAATTTGACTGACAGGGTTAAGACATCAAAGGCTTTGAAGAAATCTGGGGACGAACTAAAAATGTCTAAACTTAAGAAGCATTTAAACTTCAAACAGCCGTCCAAACGTCTTCCAAGTGTGAGCGGCTACACTCCATACAGATATGCAAGAAACATTCCACTGAAATACGTAGCCAAATCCGGATATCATCTCAAAAGCCGAGGGACAGGTCCAAGAGGGGATCATCAAGAATGATGAGATATTAACTTCTCAAGTAAGGTTTGAAGCCGGTCAGTTGGGCAGGTTCATACCCCAATGGGAAAAAAATTGTAAAGATAAGTTAATCCTTTCATGGTTTAATGGGTGCAAATTACCCTTTAATAATAAACCAAGACATAATCAGTCTCCAAAATACAAAAATTGGTCGGTTTCTGAGAAGAAATTAATAGCCTCTCAATTAACACATTTAATAAATATTAAAGCTATTAAAAAATGTAGCCCTTCTAATTATTAATTTTTATCTAGTATATTTTTATTGTCTACACCAAATGGTAAGAAACGTTTAATTCTCAATTGTAAGAAATTAAACCAGTTTCTATTAGTTAATCATTTTAAAATAGAAAACATATCAGAAGCTACAAAATTAATGTCTAACAACTGCTACATGGGGTCAATTGACCTGAAGGAAGTCTATCTACTAATAAAAATTTATGAAAATGATAGACAATATCTTCGATTTTGCAAAAGATCATATCTGATGGGGCAGAGGGAATTATAGTGGTGTCGCAGTGGCCTTCCCAGCCTTGGTTCCCTCTCTGTTTCAGAAATTGCTCGTTTCACCACCTGTAACATTTAAACCTAGCAAAACTCTATTACTTTCTGTCAATAGAATCCCTCATCCCATGTGGAAGTCTCTAACGTTGATGGCAGGTCAATTGTCTGTGAGACTTTCAGCCGAAAAGGGTTACCAGATGCATTAATTAAAGTCTTGTTAGCTTCGGTAACAACCGCAACTATGAAACAGTATTCTTCAGGCTTAAAACAGTGGCGATCTTTCAATTTAGCAGCTCCCTGGAAACTCTGCAACTTCTTGTTTCATCCCATCTCTTCTTGCACTTCACAGGGTAATGCTCTTTAATTAGGCTTGTCGTTAGGGCTTAGTCCAAAATGCCTTTGATTAGGTGATTTCTTGGTTAGTGAATCAAAAAGACGGACACCTTTCGATGTAGCGTGACCTTTGATCTAGCTTAAGCTCAAAGCTTCGTGACATTATAGTACTCACCCTGAGTAAATTCGTGATTTATCCAGGGTAAGTAGTGTCTGTTATCTATCTATCTATAAATAGGTTAAATAAAAAAATGATAATAATTAATCAAATCATTATATTATAGTAGATTTTATTGTTATTTTGTCATTATTTGTTTTTATCAAATATGCTGAGTTACTAATTATACACGCACTCGAAGGTCATTCCAAAGAATACGTTGGTAACCCAACTCTTTTTTCTTATAACTATTATTTAAAAAATGCCAATAACATTTCATTAAATCCCGCTAATTTATATCAAACCACAAATTGATTACGGGTTATAATTTAATAAGCAACAGTATGAATACAAAGTTGTCATTATCGGGTTTCAAATTCATAAGACACGCTCGATATCAATTCATTATTTACAGCTGTTTTGCATTTGATCATTAACAGAAAGCTTAAATTGCTCTCTATTATTATATAACAATTTTAAGTAAATGAGAATTTAATATTATTTATTATTATCATTCGAACCTCTAAAAATCAATTACTTCTGTGATAATGGTTTTATAGTTTTTATATTCCAAGTGAGATTTTAAATATGCATGATTTGAAGAAGTGTGTTTTTGGGACTTTAGAACGGTTTTCCAGTAGATTTTAATATTTTAGTTATTTTACAGCTTCTAAAAGCTTCTAGTTGTTAACTTAGACTCCCAGCGAGTATGCCTGTCACAACAGTCATCTCCGACGATGAATATATATCCAAAAACCTCAGAAACTCTAAATATTGTTCTTTTTGAGGGCATTATATATTTGGATGGGTATATATTTCAATCTTTACAATGATATATCAATTTTATTAGACTGCATTGGTGGTAAGATTATATTTTATTTCATTTTATTTCGACAGGGATTATCAGAATAGTAGTTTAAACACAGTTACACAAAAAATAAGAATGTCTTACTCATAACAATATGGTCCAACTTGCGTGACAATCGGTTTGGCGCCATTTTGAACCTCCATCGGATTACTCACATTGAAAAAGTAGATCCTGAAATCCAGAGGAAAAGGAATTTTCAAATAAATTCCTCTTATTTCGTTTCTTTTTCTCAATGCTGTTTGCTGAAAAGATAAAGAAAGTAATACAATTAGATAGATTATTTACAAAAGATGTTTAAATTTGGAAAATTGCTGATTTTAATTGATTTAAGATTAATTTAATTACTTCGCCGTCAAAGTAAGAATGGAAATCTGATAAAAAAGCATTTGGTTATAACTAATACTAATAAAGAGAGACAATTTTATGAAAAATAATTTTAGTTATGATTTATTAAATGGTTTATGATAAAATGAAAACAAAATTATCCAAGAATCTCCATTTTCAATAGATATTTATCCCTTAACACTATTGAACCCCATAAAAACACACTTATTAAACAACAAGTTAATTTATTAAAATCCATTAAAGACAGTTAATCTCATTATCTCTAAGGCTGACAAAGGACATTGCTCAGTTATCATAGAGAGAACTACATACTTTAAGTGAAAGAATTTCTTAACAATAATGATTTTATAACCTTGAACTCCAACCCTCTGCAGAAGTTCATAAACTTGTTTAAATCTACTATAAAAACTTTTTCACTGAAAAGGACATTTTATCTGTCAATAATTTCATTTTAAAAAATTCCTATTTGCCTCGTTTGTATGACCTGCCTAAAATACATAAGTTAGAGATCCCAATGAGACCTTCAATTATGTATCTTCCTTTGCTAAATTTTTCAATAACTTTCTTAACTCTCATCTTAATTATATACCCAATTACACTGTTTTAAATTTAATTGATTTAGTTAACAAAATTAAAAATATAAATCTAAATTCTGAAGCTAAGTTAGCTTCTTTTGATGTTAGAAATTTATTCACCAACGTTCCCAGAAAGGACACCTTTCCTATTATCAAGGACCTTCTTACTAAAAATAACTTCAACCTTCATTTAATTAATATTATCTTGGATTTACTAAAAATCTGTCTTGACCAAGATTTCTTTATTTTTAATAAACTATTCTATAGACAACCCAATGGCTAAGCATTGGGTAATCCTCTAACTCCTTTGTTAGCAGACTTATTTCTAGATCACTTGGAAATTGGTACAGATATGTTGATGACATTTTTACAATTATGAATTGTAATTTTACTGAGATTGATGATTTTTCATTAACAATATCCATTCTAAAATCAAATTGACAGTTGAGCTTGAAGTCAATAAATCACTTAATTTCCTAGACCTTTCTATCAGTCGTCTGGATAATAAACTTGAATTTGATATCTACAGGAAACCAACTCAAACTGACCATCTAATTAATTTCCACTCTAATCACTCTTATCAACACAAGTTATCAGCCATATACTGTTATGTTCATCGTCTTCTTAATATACTTAATATACTAATCATAATTTTAATAAAGAAATCAACGTTTTAAAACAATTAGCTTTTAATAATAACTACAATCTTTCCAACTTGCTTTTAATCCTACTAATGAACCTCCTGCTAATTTCAAATACTTTTCACTACCATATCTTGGGAAAATTTCCAAAGATTGTAGATGCAGTTTTTAAGGATTGCAACAATATTAAAATTCCTTTTAAAAATGTTAATTCGATTAAAAGCCAGCTATCACATAAGGATGAAACCGAGTTACTACACAAAAGTGGTATCTATAGACTAATCTGTAACGATTGTAATACGTCTTATATAGAAAAAACTAAGAAAAGACTCAACATATGAGCTGGTGAACACATTAGATCCACTTTTGGACATCATAATAAATTCAACAATCATAACTTCACTCCTTCTAAGAATGTTATGTTATGTTGATAATGGGGTGTTAATACACTACACTAAAAGATCTATTGTGCCCCCTTCTGTCGCCACTGCACTAAGGAAATGTCTCAATGCCTATAGCGACCCTTCCAATCCTATTCTAAGAATGTTACTGTTCTTCATAATATTTTTAATTGAAACTTTAAACCTGCTTTAAATCTGCTTGAAGACCTTGAGATACACAGAGAGTTTAATAAACCAAATCTCACATGTATTAATACTCAAATTCATCTCAATAGCAAAGTTCCTCCTCTCCTTAAGAGTATTGGCAACAGTTGGTCTGAGGTTACCTATTCAGCTACGCCTTTAATCTTTTTTGCAGCGGAGGTGATCATGTCTTTTTCAGCGATTGCTGATTTCGTCGCCAGGGCGGTTTTTCCTCCACTTTTCAGCTGGAAAATCTAGTCTGCTCAATTCTGTTATGATATCAAAAACAACTCGTACTTCAAAATAATAACAACAGTTATACATATCAAACATATAGTATTAGAACTGATAATATATCGCTTCTCCAGAAGAACAATGACGCAAGTAAAAATTAATGATTCCATAGAAATAACAAATTAAAAAAAATTGCAATATGAAACTTAAAACTAAGACTTTAAGGAAAAGTTTGGAAATAATCGATGGCAAATTTATTTTAGTTTTAGGAAGAATAACTTAATTTTATTCTTTTTGAAACAATTGAAGATTTATAGGCCTTAAAAGTAAAACATGCACTTACATCATTGTTCTTCCGGAGAAGCGATATAATAACCTAAAAATAGCGAATTAATTTAATTGGAAATAATTTAAAAATCTATTTTTGCTTACTTTTTCAATACGTCACACATTATACGTCATTCTAGAAAAGATGTAAAATATTCAGTAATGTTTTCCAGAAAAAAAGGGTTATAAATTATTGAACAGAGAGCAAAAAAATAACAAGTTCTTTGAGCCTATTTCAGGGATGTACTGGCTCTTAATTGAAAAAATAATACCATCTAACTTTCCTTTTCAAAATGTTAATATATGCGTTATAATACTAATAAACATTTGGATCATTTACAAACATATTAAATAATAAATAATGATACACTAAGTAAAAATAACGTTTCTATAATTTTAACTGTAATGATATATGGTTTTAATAACCGCAATGACAAAGAAAAAACAATCAAAAAAAGTTATTGTACTGTATTTTGTTGTTTTGAAATATGTCATAGTATAAATTTCTCAGAATTTTTTATGAATTAAATAATTGTTTCAAGGTTTTATCTAAAAATAATACAATTTATACATAAATTATCTTGAGAGTAATTATTAATAATTTTATGTTCTACTGTTGATGAGTAGGTGATATACAAATTATAATTCTTATTATAAGATTATCAGTTTCTTCAAGAACTACTTCTGTTTTTCGGGTTGTTCTGACAACCTCTAACCCTTTTTTATCACGTTCCACAAATTCTTAAAGTAGGGGGAACGCGCAGGTCAATGTAATACTCTCACACCCTTCGTCTTCATACCATATTTGACGACTCTACTAGTATACAGGGTGGCCACTTTTTCATTGAAATGTATTGCTATCTCGTAAACCGTTGGTAACACAAAGTTGGTTAAATGGGGAAAAAGTTGCATATTTCGAAGTCCAATCTGAGGGCGTTTTGAAAACTAAAATATCGGGTCCGGTTTCCGAGATATTCGATAAAAAACAAATAAGTACCATTTCTTTATTCCGCTACAGAACGTTTATTTGCAAAAATAGACAAAAACTCATTTGGAGTTTTTTGTTTTATATCAAATTGTGCGTATGATAGAGTATTTAGTTTTTTTATCCGACGTTTCGTAAATGCAGGACCACCATCAACTTCTTTATTTGAATATGGAACAATATTTTCCTGGCTCATAATTTTAATGCATGTTCAATGTTGAATACAATGATGTAATAACATATTGTGATTAGTCAACATTTCGGAAGATTTGAACATCATCAGGTAAGTTTACAAGTACGGACCTGTGTTTTGTTAGTTAAAAATATTTGAATTAGTAAATGATGTATTATCAGTGTAAGAAATCAGGTACGTTTACTTGTACAGACCTGTATTATAAATTATTTGAAATACACAACTACATTTTAAATGCTTAAAATAATTTAATAAAAAAAAATATGTATTTAACTACTTAATCACGTCAGAAATAAATAAATGAAAACAATGATTAACGATAAGAGAAAAACTACAGTAGTTGCTCAAAATGTCCTCCTTCTTCTTGAATACATAAGTCAATACGGTCTGTCATTTGAGCTATGCTGGCAGAAACCATTTGTGGAGTGATATTATTAAACGCATTAATTATCCTATCTCGTAATTGATTTAAGTCATTTGGAATACCATCATAATATACTTTATTTTTGATATATCCCCATACAAAATAATCCATAGGATTTAAGCAGGGTGACCTAGGGGGCCATCGAATAGGTCCATGTGTACCAAACCACCTCTTGGGAAATCTTTCGTTTAAATAATTTCTGATTAATGCAGCATTATGTGGCCCACAGCCATCTTGCATAAAATAAATATTTCTTCGATCACCTAAAGGAAGATTATCTAACATATCTTCTAGCAATTGTAAATAGTTGTGTTGGTTGAGGTTTCCGTCAATAAAAATAGGACCAATTATTTTATTATTGAGTATTCCACACCATAAGTTTATTGAAAATCTAATTTGGGGTCTTACTTCTTGAATTAAATATGGGTTGTCGGTGGCATAAAAATGTTTATTTTTTCTATTAAATATTCCACTATTAGTAAATGTCGATTCATCTGTCCATAAAATTCGTCCATGAAAGGATACATCATTATTTAATTTTCGTTTATACCAACGGCAAAATTCTATTCTACGATTATAATCTCCAGGATGTAGCTTTTGTACAGTTTGGAATTTGTAATCATGGTACTTATGTTTTTTAAGAATGTTTTTCACAGTACTTGCAGAAACTCCACATTCTCGGCTTATTGCTCTAGACGACGTTTCAGGGTTGATATAAACTTGAGACAAAACATTTATTTCATTTATTGTATTACGTTTTAAATATTTACCACGTTTTTTTTTCAATATTTCCTTCTTGAGCCATATTTAACGCTATCCTATAATAAATTAATAAAGATGGTTGCCTCCTTCCTGGATACAACTGAAGGTATCTTTCTGCAGCTTCTCCACTATTTCTGTTACATTTTATGTACACATCGTACATATCTTTTTTCTCACTTCTACTGTAACGAACCATATTTTCAATACCCTAATTAAAAATATACCAATGCTTTTATCCGATACCAGACTGTCAAATATACAATAATAAAATGTGACATGCCAGGTTAACTTGATTTAAATTTATCTGTATAATAATCAAGACGTGTTGCTAGATATACAATTATTATTGTAAGTAGGTATCTATCTGCAGTTTGTTAACTTTTTCTTTTTTATACTATGAGGAACCATATCAGTTTAAAAAATCCAACAAAATATGACAAATCAGGCTAACTTTATGTATTTAAAAATCGGGATGTACTTTATTTATAGATTAATATTGGGATTGGTCAAGTGCAAAAACCATAAAAATGGAAAATATTTTTTAGCAAATGTGTAAACGAACATGTTGTCTTGATGTAAAGTTAAAATTTTGACTTTGGTATTTATTATTTATAATCTCTTACAACGATAATACATCATTTACTAATTCAAATATTTTTAACTAACAAAACACAGGTCCGTACTTGTAAACTTACCTGATGATGTTCAAATCTTCCGAAATGTTGACTAATCACAATATGTTATTACATCATTGTATTCAACATTGAACATGCATTAAAATTATGAGCCAGGAAAATATTGGTCCATATTCAAATAAAGAAGTTGATGGTGGTCCTGCATTTACGAAACGTCGGATAAAAAAACTAAATACGCTATCATACGCACAATTTGATATAAAACAAAAAACTCCAAATGAGTTTTTGTCTATTTTTGCAAATAAACGTTCTGTAGCGGAATAAAGAAATGGTACTTATTTGTTTTTTATCGAATATCTCGGAAACCGGACCTGATATTTTAGTTTTCAAAACGCCCTCAGATTGGACTTCGAAATATGCAACTTTTTCCCCATTTAACCAACTTTGTGTTACCAACGGTTTACGAGATAGCAATACATTTCAATGAAAAAGTGGCCACCCTATATAATCTGGCATTATCCTGTATAAGAAAAAACACCTCTCCAAAGAAGTATTATGAGATGTAGCACTAAATATGAATGCCACTGTATATGATCAGTTTGTAGCATAGGGATTAAGGAAGTTATTTCCTGTAGCATATGGATTAAGGATGTTGTTTCCTGTAGCCACGATCCTGCTCCAAAATATAACTGTTCTGCCTTTATATTTTGGAACTGGTCAAATAGCTTGAAACCTATCTTTTCTTCCAGGGCCTCTTAAAATATGGATTCGTCAGTCATCAGGTTTCGGATATATGAATTTTGGGTTCTTCTTTTAATTGGTATTATCAAAAAAAATAATATTATTGTCTAATGTCTAGGTTATTAAAGAGACCAATCAGTCAAATTCCATTCTTATGAAAAAGAGAAAGAGGATGGGATAAAGATAGCAAACAGGAAGACAATATTTTTGCAGAACATCTGTCAAAATCTTTCCATCTAACGAATTAGATATAAAAAATGATTTAGAGGAGACATAAATAGAAGAGGATATAAAACTTTTTACCTCAAAAGAAGTTACTAGAGGAAAAGATCAAACATCAACCTTTTTTTGTTTTGTTAGAGTGTTGTTACTAGTCATTACTGACTAACCTACAATTTTAATCTAAAAATCTTATAACTAATTACTTATCTAAGAAGTCCCCATTAGGCTGTCTTAATTTTTTCTATAGGAAAGCATCACAAGTTGGTGTGACGATTTATTACACTGTTTTACACTAGCACTAACATTAAAGTTCACTGCACTAGCTCAAATGGATTCTTTCTTTTGAGCCTTCTGTTGAGTGTAGAGTTGTCCAGTAATTGCAGCGCTTCTTCGTTGACGTGGGAGTGGAGTCGACCCTCATGTTTTGCAGCAAACCTCTTTATTTCTTCTTCGATTGTTGGCATCTTCAGGTCTCTATGAAAATAATCGTTTCGGTAGAACCAAGGTGTATCAACAATGCATCTTAGGACTTTATTTTGGAAAACTTGTATCATGTTGATATTACTCTTGCTGCCACATCCCCATAGCTGTATGCCATAAATCCAGATTGGTTTTAGGATTTCTTTATAAATCAGCAGTTTGTTGTGCACTGACAATTTGGATTTTCTTTCTAGGAGCCAATACAATTTTTTAAATTTAAGTTCAAGTTCTTTACGCTTTTTCTTTATGTGGTCTTTCCATTTAAGTCTTACATGTAGGTTGATCCGTAGGTATTTAGCCGAATCGTAATGCGGAATAACGTCATTGTTTATTCTTATTTGTTTTTGTTCATTTGGTCGAAGAGTAAAATCAACATGCACTTATTTAGTTTGATTTATTTTTATTTTCCACTTTTTTGTCCATCGATTGATTCTGTTGCAGGTCTCCTGAAGTTTTTCTGAGGTCTCTGTATTAGTTCCGCCAACTGCCAATATTGCAGTGTCATCCGAAAATGTTGCTATTTTAACAGATTGTTGTTGAAGGGATATCGATGGTGTATAATAAGTAAAGAACCGGTCCTAGCACACTGTCTTGTGGGACACCTGCTTTAATTTCTTTCATTTCGCAGTATGCAGTATGACTTTGCAAGTCTTCAACAATATCTTCTGGTTTAGATGTAGATGGTAGACCTCTAACCATTACTTTAATGTCTCAGTTTTGTTTAACTTCATAGGAATGCCAATTTATTTCTTTGGCATTCAAGGTTGATATGACATTTTTGAAGTCTTCTTGTTTAGTATTAATTTTAAACTAGTTATTGCTTAGAGCTATGGCTTGAAAGGAAATATTATTTTCTGCCAGTGTATAACAACCTAAATAGACTCCTCGATACGATTCCATTACTAAATAAACTCTCCAAAACTGATGAATGCATTTTCTAGAATGATGGAAAATTGCTTAATCTGTATGAACTTGAAACCTGGGAAACCGCCAAGTAAACCTTAATCATATAGATATATTTCTCTATTGCCAGTAATATCAAAACATTTTGAAAAGCTGCTATTAAAGACTCTAAAAGTGATCATAGAAAATAAAATAAAAGTTCACAGGATTAGAAATTTAATGAAATATGGTCTACATTGTTTCTTGACATCGCGAAGAAGTGTGTTAACATGTCGCATAAAGAACTTATAAAACAAATTGTCATAAATGCTTTCAAAGTAATGTGTACAACTGCTAGAATGGAAAATAATAAGAAGAGCAATACTCTGTGTTAAAAGAAACTAAAGTAGGAGTACCACAAGGAAGCTTCATTGGTCCTGTTTTCTATATATTATGTACTTACGATATATCAGAAACGATTAATGTCAAAATAGCTACGTCTGCTGATGACACTTCTATTTTAGCAATAATAGGGTTCTAATTAACAGCGCTTTTCCTGAAGTAGCGCTGGGAAAAAGTAATAAAGCTTACAAACAACAATAGGCTAATAACCTTAGCAGCTGATGAAGATGAATTAAAAAAAAAAGGAACAAATGTAAGGCATTAATAAAAGATGGAATAAAGAGTGTAGAAAACAATTGAAATGAACAAAAATCTTTAAATTTAAAAAATATTTTAATTCACACTTACATCTTTCACCATATAATTCACCATAGGTTGAAATCCAAGAAATCCTACTATCAAGTTTCCCACAAACAAAACAGCACCACCTATCAACAACTTTATACCCAGTTGCATTATAAAAATTCTAAATTATACTAGTAGGTATTGTCTTAAGAAAAATAACAATTGCAACTTGTCATGCCAGGACGAAGGATTAAAGTATTAAAAATGAATGAAATTATCGAGGAACGACGAGCTTTAGATGATGATACATTTTTATTGAATTGTCATTATGGTGGGGACTGTTAGCAGAATCGGACTCTTAAGTATTTATTCACAAGGATGCAATTCAGATATTGTGACTGTAATTAAATGGTGCATGTTTCCATAAAGTTCGATTCTAGTCGTTATTACAGCATTATTAGTATTATTAATATCGTTAGTAGGTTCATAGATTCATTTGAGTTGTACATTCATTATTATTTGTTTGTATTTTTTGGTAATATTATTTATAGTTACGTATCTTAATTTTAAGTTTTATTGTTAACAATGAAACACCTATTTGTAAATTGAATCTTTATTTATAGTCCAGGAACTATTGCTTATATTTTAGGAACACATTTATAGTCTATATATTAATATAAAATTAAATAAAACATATTTATTATTAGAAAAATTGAAAAATATGCAGAGCATATGCAATAAGAGTAATTTGTTATTTGATCGAAATAGTTTATTAATATTTATTATTTGTTTTATTTTACAATACCTAATATAATACTTAATAATTATTTAATTATTAACTAATTTTATTTACAAATCAACATTATTATAAAACTAATAAACAATTAGATGTTTTTCTGAATTATCTGTATTAAATGATTGTCTCCTATCAGTAAGTATGTACTTGTACAAAGAAAAACTCCTTTCGACATCTACAGAAGTAATAGGTGCAAACTTACATTTTCCTGAAATATCTGGATGAATAGTATTAATATCTTCAAAGTTACCAGAATAAATATTTGCAAGGTTTCTTAAAACAACAAATCCTTCATTTTTTAAAATTACATTTGAAAATTTATGAAAAATCGTCTTTTCAATATCGCCCTGGACATTTTTACACTTTGATTCAAACGTCTTAATTAAATTTACGGAAGTCACCAAAGGTACATTTTTTTTGTTCTAAATCCAATATAATTTTGGGTACAAATGCATAATTTTTTAAAAACACTAATTGCTTTGGTAATATGTGATTATGAAACAACTTCTTTGTATTAGATATTCCCTTAGACGAATCATCAAAATCAAATATGATTTCTTTAATTTTTTCATAATTGTCTGCGTAAAAAAAGGCAGCTTCAAGCCAGGTACCCCACCGATTAATCACAGGTTCCGGTGGCATCTGTAATTCAGGAAATTTTTCTTTGTACAATCGAGTTCTTAGAGGAGCTTTAAGAAATATTTCTTTTACATTACTAATTAAATCACTTATTAAAGGAAAGTTAGACCTAAGTCCATGAGCCAAACATGTAACATGGATTAAGTTTTCATAAAACATTTTTAAATTTTGTGCGGCTTTTACCATGTACGGGGCAGCATCGGATAATAGCAATAAACATTTTTCTGTTGGAACGGCTTCCAGAAGAAAAAAGGAAGACAATTCTGTTTGGATAAAACGAGTTATTGTCAAGTTATTTGTTTTATTTAATTGCTTTGAAGCGATTAGATATGGACCAATTTGCATTTCTTCGCGTATTGAACCTATCATTAAATGGGCTATATATCGACCACAAGAGTGTTTTGTTTCATCCACAATAATGTAGAAATGGTTTTCACGAATTTTTTCACAAGTCTCAATGTACAAACTGTCAACATCACGTTTGCCTAATATACTTTGCTCTGGAATATTAAATTTACAGTATTTTTGCAAAAATGATCGTATTAAAGGGATATTATTACAGGTAGCCTGATAAAGGGGTTCAAATTATCGAACTCCCCTAATCAGGTTGACTAGTAACCTCAGGGTCGGGTTCCTGTAAATAGAGAGAAGAAAATGATTGATAGAATGTGAACGGGCCTTTATTATCTTATAACCTCTTGTTGTCAAAATTGAAATGATAACCAACAAATTACAGATATACGAAATGTGGACTATTATTAGGAACAAAAGAAAATTATTATGTACAAGGCGTTCCCACAACTATTCTTACCTTTAACTTACATACCCTTATATTATATAACCCTCCAAGTGGGTGGTAAAATTGCGGTTACGTAGAGTACTCTTCGTATTACAGAAGAAAACCCGGTAGGTGGATATTACAATTAATAAGTGTATATACAAAAGAAATCGAGTATTTAATCAGGTATTTAACTCTGTTTGTTGTAGGCTGAGTCTCAAACAACCTAATCTCGTTAGTAGATGGGAAGGAACGCATGAATGAAAGGGGCGAACCAAGGAGGTCCTTGATGGTATGTGACCTTTTAGATTATTAATAATTAAATTCACACTTTTAGCCCGATACTATATCCACCACTAGGTGTACGAATCACAAGGAAGGAAGTTCCACAAAATGGCTAACAAAAGTCAATGTCTTAGCAAGAAGGCCCTGACTACAAAAGGGTAATAGGATAATTTCTGGTAAGACTGTGGTCACTATTTACAATTTTTAGAAGAATTTGACAATTGAAGGGGTCAAATTAGACATGAAAACAATAACAAATCAAATTAAAGTTGTTTAATATTTAAAAGATCTGTAGTCATTACTCGAAGTAGCAAAATATATTTACTTAGACTATAAATTATTATTTATTGAATGCACTAAATACTATTGATTATTTTTTTTGTATAATTTTTAACCAATTAGAACGTTCAATTTAGTTAAGTTACCTCATATAATTTGGATAATACCTGATTATACATAGAGTAGCTCCACCAATCAAAAATATTTAGAATAATTTCATTTCCGTAGTAACCACATCGACAACAATACACTAACAGGACCGTCAAATTTTGACGTTTATCAATAATTATTTTAAAATGAGTCGAATTAATAAATTGTTGATATTTACTTAATTTACTCAAAAAATAATCGTATCAAATACAATACGTACTTCAAAATAAATACGGTTATACATCTCAAACTTCCTGCATAATTACAAATCGTGTCAGTTTGACAGAATAATAATAATAATATTTAAACTGTCAAACTGACACTCTTTATAATTATGCAACAAGTTATCGATGTATAACCTGATTATTTTGAAGTACTTATAGTATTACTACTGATAATAACCCAGGTGAGATTATATTTTAATGCAAATTACTGTTTGATAAAATGGATATTTTATGAATTTATACTCTGGATTTATATACCCGTACAATCTTAAATCTAAAGATAACTAAAGAGATTAGCATAGGTTATAGTAGAATAGGTAAGTAATAGGGTAGTTTAGTAATTAGAGTAGCTTAGGGTAAATTAGAATCAAATAGAAGTAGAATAGTGTACATAGTTAAGCGTAGAATAGTTTAGAAGTAGAATAATGTAAATAGTTAAGCGTAGAATAATTTAGAATAGTGTAGTTTAGTCTAGTTTAGTTTAGAGTAGCTTAGAATAAGATAGGCTAGCAAATAGAATAAGTTAGAATAGTGTAAATTAGGGTATTTTAGACTGGAATAGATTTAGGTAGAATAAAACTCGTAACAATATTCGAAGTCACTAAAGCTTTGCATAAATCTTCATTAAAAATAGCTTGTTCACTTCTAGACGATCCAGATTCTAAATATTGTTTCAAGGGAAGTTTGTTTGCGAGTGTCTTTAGATTTCTGCTTTGCTATATGTAAGGGGGTTTTCGCGTGTTGGTCGATTTGAAACTTTTTTTTACATGGAATCTAAAACAAATAAATTCCTGTAGATGTTGAAGTTTTAATTAAATTAAATAAATGCGTACGTTATAAAGTTGCCCTACTTTTTTTTTAAGTGTGAGTTGAAATAATATTTTACGGTCGTTTGATTTACCATTGTGAAAGGTCAAAATAAAATATAAAATAAAAAATTACTTACAATTTTAGAACATGTTTTACAAAACACCTGGTTATCACCTTCTACAACAAAATCTGAATAAGATTTTAGCCACGACTCAATTAATTTTGCCATTTTTCCCACTGGTTAACACAACACAACAATAAAGATTGAAATGAAGTTGAAAGTAAACTGAGTCATTTAGAAAGGACCTTGCAATAATCTTATGAAAATTGGGTTTCTGTCAAATTGTCTAAATTTTTGATATGTTGTAGATTTTGTCATCCTGAACAGAAGTATCCATGGGCACAAAGTGCCAAAATGAATATTTTGGCATCTACGGAGCTGCCAAAGCTCCCCTGACCGGTTGCAAAACTATTCATTTTCAATACTATTTACAGATGTCAAAAGCAAATTTTAATTATTCTAATATATAGGGTAATGTTTTTAAGGTCACTGGATTCAATCCTTATGTCAGATTGGACAAATTGAATGTTGACAGCTGTCAATTCACGGTCAACGTGGGATATAAAAGTAAATATCCTCTTTTCACATTGAGAGTTGGGATTTTTGAGGTCGCTGAATTAAATTTTCATGTGAGATTGGACAAGTTGGCAGTTGACAGCTATTCCTCGTTGACCGTGAATTGATAGCTGTTAATGGTCAATTTGTCCAATCTGACATGAGAATTGAATTCAGCGACCTCAAAGACCCAAACTCTCAATGTAAAAAGAGGATATTTACTTTTATATTCCTCGTTGACAGTCAATTGACAGCTGTCAATTTGTCTAATCTGACATGAGGGTTGAATCCAGTGACCTCAAAAACATTACCCTATATATTAGAATAATTAAAATATGCTTTTGACATCTGTAAATAGTATTGAAAATGAATAGTTTTGCAACGGGAAAGGGGAGCTTTGGTAGCTCCGTAGCTGCCAAAATATTAATTTTGGCACTTTGTACCCATGGAGACTTTTGTTCAGAATGACAAAATCTACAACGTATCAAAAATTCAGATAATTTGACAGAAACCCAATTTCCATAAGATTATTGCGGGGTCCTTTGAAGATATTAATACAACTAACTGCCTGAAAGGATATTTAGCAAAATTTGTTGGTTTAAGGAGGGTGTTTATAATTTAATTCTCTCAAGTACCTACACCATTAACCGTAATTTATGACAGGGAAAAGTTAATCCTTCAAAATTTTAGGAAATCGACCTGTAAAGGCATTCACAAAATATTATTTTGGTCCAAAACTCATAATTTTAATATGTCCAGCCAATTAGTACGTCAGATCTATGCCAAAAATTATCAAAATGTCAATATATGCAAAATATGGCGTTTTGCATATATTCCTAGCTCTAATCATAACCTTGTCCCCTAATATTTTTTATATCTAAATTTAATTTTTTCAAAATTCTTATCACAAATGTGTGTATCCCTTCTCCTGTAGAGTCCAGTATTGGATTAAACGCAATAAAACTTCAACCATTTTTTAAGTGGTGTTAAGAACAAAATACCTCAGAACAAGACTAATTTGCTCAATATGACTAGTGTCTGGTGTACAATCTAATATTATTGAAAAATATTTTGAACTGCTTACCATTTCTAAAATATTATTTCTTACTTTAGACGACAATAATTAAATTATTTCATTCTGTATTTGCACGCCTAAATAATGAGTCATTTTAACAGAATTTTTTGTACACACTCGGCTAACGTGATGTCTCATCACTGAATCAAAAGAGGCAATCATCTCAACAGCTTTTAGAAAATTTCCATTATCATGTTCGAAAAGTAATTTAGAAGAACCTTCTAGGTTCGAATAAAGTTTGCTTTGCAGAAACGTTAAATTCATAAAAAAAAGGAGAAGAGTGAGAACTCTCTGGACAACTTACAATAGAAAATGAGCTAAGCCTATATCTTTCTTAATATTAAATCGATTCAAATGGAAAAAACGGCGTTTCCACATAAAATGTTATTTACAACTAAAACACATTAATAGTATTATTGGAAAAAGAATCTACGCTTAATAACGATAATAATAGGCTATTACAATTACTTGACAGATACGATGACACACTAACAATACAATAATACCAAACCAATGACTGCTATAACGAAAATTTTATTTAAGGTTTATATGAACCCACCTCCTCACTTGTTTCTGACTCTCGAGATGGCTCTACCTGTCGAATCAAATTTAGTATACAATTTATTAAAGTTACAGGGTTCTATCTGTGATAGAATACTATTTCGTTAGTTTATATCGCCGCCAAAAGAGACTGCTAGCACAATAATAGATTACGCGGGAGATCTTTATGATTCGATGCGAAGAACGTTGCCAAACTTCAATATAATTATGTTTTATTTGTTTATGTTGTAAGCCGCGAGAGGTGAGATGTTGAGCGCGGACGGCCCAAGCGATCCAGCTAAGAGATGAACTATGAACTTTACTGAAATAAAATTATTTAGGGTGAGCGCATTATTCTTAAAATATGGTATAAAATTAGAATATAACCGTAAAAGTTACAACGAGTATACCACGAGCAGAATTGTCCCTTTATACGATTTTCGACTTTTCTTGTTTTTTCATGAAAGCCTCACCTTTAAAATTATTTAGAGTGGATAATTTTCATTGAAAATTCCTGTGTAGGGCAAAGTGCCAATACAATGACGTTGTATCCATTTTTCATCTCTGATAGACGAATCGTTATTTCATTGGTGATATAAGATCACTGAAAAGTCATAAATGTTGAATAACAAAAAACTGGTTATTTAGCATTTGTCAGAGAATTCAGTATAGGATTAAATTCAAAATTATTCTTTAAATGTTCCAATTGTGGATTTGTGAAATCAATAACCACAAATAAAGAAACTTAAAAGTTAAATCTTCTGGCTACTACATCTATTAGCAAGGGACATAACACTTTGCAAGAAAATTTGTTTAAATTGGGTATTTCTTCTTTTGATATTCTCACGTTTTGCATGTTTCTTAATAAAATATGTCACAATTAATGAATTTAGGGGTGACCATTCAATAATTATATCACTAGAGCCTTAATTATATTGCCTTGAACTTGGCTTCGTAGCCCTTAACTGAATCAGGGTTCTACTATCGACATTAGGACCTAACACGTCTCTGTAAAAGTGCTGAAAAAAACACAATGTTTTCTTAAAACAAATAGAATTTCTATTAGGAAATATGATATATTCGGCAATTTATGAGTTTTAAGATATAAGCCGAATAACACGTTGTTCTAGGCAACAGTAGTACAAACTAAAACCACAATGATTGACTGTTTGGACTAGACTGCTTTACCCGGGAATATTAATTGTAAATCATGCCTCTTCCATTACCTTAAGGGCTAACAATTTCTGTGCAACAAAACAATTCTACAAAATACTTCACAGCTGAACATACACAAATATGGACCAACACTATCTTTAAAACAATTTAGCTTACCAACTGCAATATCTGCGACACATGTAACAACAATTTGTTAAAACCGCGATTTAAAATAAAAAAGGACTTTTAATTTTCTACGATGGAGATCCAGAGCCTTTGGTCGAAGTCTAAGTGATCAGGAACCATTACTGGGAATATCCTACCAGGAGGCTCTCTTATGAACCCGATGAAGAGGATCCTCTATTGTGTCTCTTTGAGGTTACCTTTATAACTTCTGCATAGTTTATTGTTATTAAACTAATATTTAATAATTATTAAATAATCAATTTTGTACATGATTCCAACTTAAAACCAATTCGCGAAATAATTAAACAAACTTTTACGTACAGGGTGTTATTTAAAAAAATAATTAAAATTTGGAAAAATGTGAATTTATACGAAGCGTGACAATAATATTAAAGTTATAACAAAACAAATCGAAGAGTAGGAAGAGGCAGGTACGATTCATACCTACAACAACGGTTCTAAAACAAAACAAGGCTTAGGATGTGGAATATACTTCACATCTTTAAACCTAAACATAAAATGGGCTGTGAGCAGTAATGGCCAGTGTAGTTCAAACCGAGCTCATGGGAATTCTCATAGCAGCAAAAGAAATCACAAGAAACAATATCACTGGAAGGAACATGCCATCTATACAGATAGCAGACATGCTGTACTTCCCCTGGACAGACCACGAATTTACCCAGGGTTGGTACTAGAATGTCATGAAGCTTTGGCCGAAGTATCCATTAATAATGTATTTAACTTAAGATGGATCAAAGGTCACGTCACATTGAAAGGTAATTGTCTTGCTGATTCACTAGCCAAGCAGGCAGCCAACCAAATACTTTTTGGACCTGACCCTACTATTGGCCTGACAAAATCGGTAGTGACAGACCTAATTAAAGAATATTCCCTTGTAAATTTCAAGGAAATATTTAATAAAACAAGAAGCTGCAGGGAGCTTTCATGTTATCCTGACAACACTACAGCAAACAAATACTACTATCACTAGATGCCTGATCACAGGCATTCTGACGGGTCACTGCCAAGTAGGGAAGCATCTCCATATCATGGGGCTGGCAGAATCCGCACTCTGCAAAGGGTGCAAACAAAAAGATGATATCATCGAGTATATCGTCTACAAGTGATCGATGCTCACATTTACTAAATGATTTGTATTCTTTGATAATTGACTAACACCAGCCGATATAAGAAAGGCACCTCTTGGCAATATTGTCAACTACATTAAATCTGTAGGCTGGCTCACGAGCTAGGAGGTGCCGATCTATTTAGGAAGATGCAAAATGGGTTTAGTAAGGCCTAAGTGCCGTGGGTTAACCCACCCTCCACACGTTACAGATATAGATGTTAAACTTAACGAAACTGTTGCAATTGAAACATATGCTTCTATTACAAAGAATACAGTTGTTGAATGTGGTTTATTCATCTTTTAAGAAAAATTTTTAAGTTAAGTGTTTTTACTCAGCTCGAGAATTTGCACTATTAAATGCACAAAAACATGTTAAATACCTACTTTTGTTCTACTACTGCTGATGGAAAAAAAATTGTTCCTTAGGAAAACCATAACTATTTTTACTAAGTAAATGTTTAGCAATGATTTATTTTTTGTAGGATCTATAAGAATTTTTAAAAGGTATATTTAATAAATTTATTTATAATAGAAATAGTTTTTTTTTTTAGTTAAAAAAAATATGAAATACCTACTAAGGTAATATGGTTTTTGAGCCAATCAGATTTTTACGAATTTATATTTTTTAACAGAAAAAATGTCATTACTAAATACCTGTTGTTTTAATTTCAAAATTCGTTTTTTTTACTTGCCAACCTTCTTAAATATCGTCCTACGATCCAATTTCTATCAAAAATTAATCAACATGCAATTAACATGATACTGATATTTGGTAAACAAATGTTCAGTAAAATGAATAGGTATGTTTGCATCGACAGAATTATTAATAGAAAAATATTTATTTAATCCAGCGAACTTAGTAATACAACTCGATCTGGCAACACGGTAGCGTTGGTGTACGGGTACATCTGAAATTTCTGTTTGAGTAGGAAATTTAGTGCTCTCTGTGAGCAATTTTATAAAGTACTAATTAAGATGGCAGCACCTCTCAGAGATAAGACTTTGAAAGAGGAAATTCAAAATAGTGTTATTGTTTAATTGAATTTTTCACTAAATTTATAAAATAGTATATTATGCAACGATCATGTAATGATGGTTATTAATACACGAGCATTAACCGGGATACGAAACGAGCCAAAGGCGAGTTTCGTATGGTTTATGCGAGTGTTTTAATAACCATTACATGAGAGTTGCATACGCTATTTTTTCTACACCCGATAAATAATCAAGACCTATAAATATTATATTTATATTGGTATTGAACACAATAACAGTAATTACTCGTATTTCTATAAAAAATTCTACAAAATTGTAATTAATGGTATTACTTCAGGTATTGGTATTTCCCTAGATTTTTGCGGTAAAATATTTTGTACTGTATTTTCTGCTTTCTCCGATATGTGTGGAGGAGTCTTCTATATCGCTAATATCAGACATTTTAATATTATAATTATCGAAGTTTAGCTACCTACGAAAATTTAATACGTTTTGACAACTAAAATAATTACATAGGAACCTAGGACAAACGTCAAACAGCATGCTTGATTGAAAAATTGTAGGTTTCTATTGATTAAAAATCTGTATCGTAATGAAAAATCTGTATCATAATGGGTATCATTATGAAACGGATTATGGGCATGTAAGTGCATTATTATAATACGGGTGTAGAAAAAACTTATTAATGTTTTGAGGTCAATGTCTTTAAATATAATTATTGAAGGTATATTCTTTAATATTACATTCATTATTATAGTTTAAATCTAATTTTTGTTAATAAAATAAATATATTCTTCAATTACGTCATTTCTGCAAGTTCAAAAAATTTCAAAAAATTTATGTAAGTTTCTTAACCAAAACTAATTTATTTCAAGAAATAATGATCTCTCTTGATAGTCTAGTTTCTTTGTTTTATACTTGTAAAAAAGTAAATTTTCCGATTTTTCTTGAGAATAAATGATACAAACCGAATCAAATTTTGGTAAAATAATACTTAAGGTTGTATATACATTCACACATTTTTTCAAAAATTTTGAACGTGTAGATACTTTTTCCGGAGGTCCATATTAAATATACAAAGGTTGAGGAGGAATGAAAGACGTATTTAACGTATGCAAAGTTGTATGAATATCTACTTTTCACACTTTAAATACGTCTTTCATTCCTCCACTACCTTTGATCATCCATTGTGTACACACCTATAGCTTCGGCTGACCTTCGTGAATTAAATTAGTAACAAAAATTAATTGCAAATATGTAGGGCTTCAACCGTTGAGAATTTATGGCTCAACACCTCAACCACTAACGTAATATAGTCAGTTAAAATTCAAATGCATTGGGTAAAGTTCTAATAGAGGGTTCGAATTTGCATAAAGTTTATTCAGCCTAGTTTTCGTTTTGCTCTTCGTTTTAGTTTGCTAGAAGTAATGTTTGATTAACACTCGAAATTAGTTTTAAAATTTCCAAAGTTTAATAGTAAGACGAGCTGAAAATAGCTTTTATTTAAGTAAAACATTTCGGTATCCGGTATTCTGATGAGATTCACAAAATTAATGATCCATCAGACACGTCTATTTGTAATATTAGAATAATTTTGTTCCCTGAATTATCGTTTGAAATAAAAGACAAAATAGTAACCCGATAATTTTAAATTACTGAGTCGCTTCCAATTTTTAATAAATGACAGACTTTCGCATACTTCCAATTAGTAGGAAATAAAGACTGTGGAATTAAGCAATTTATATAGAGGATTTATAAAGATATTTACACAGTCTCCTACAAATTAGGTTAGTTGGCAAGTTTGGAGAAGAAAATTAATTTGGTAAACGTTTTATAGCAGTCATTATTTCTTGTTTCAATACCTCTTTATATATATACAGGGTGTTAAAAAAAAAGTGTCACAAAATAAAACGGGGGGTAGTATGGGCCAAAATATGCAGAAAAGTCTTAATAAACATATGTCCGCAAATGAATGGTTTCAGAGATACGGAGTGTTTTGTGTTTTGTATCATTTTTTGATTATCTTTTTTCATTCTCAAAAACTTGCTTTTCTTATCGGAGTCTACCGATGTTTTTTCATAGATACTATTTGCAGTTATTATTTTGTTGTGGGTGAATAATTTTATAAATTTTCGTTATGCCTGTTTACACTAATATTCAATTAGCTGACATGCATTTTATGTACGGTCGTGCAAATGGCAATGCGAGGGAAGCGCTACGTCAGTATATCGACGCTTTCCCTAATCGCCACATCCCTTCAGTTCGTGTGTTTGGAAGATTGCACCAAAAATTGCGTGATACAGGTAAATTTGGGAAACAGTCACATGATTCCGGGAGACCAAGGTCGGTGTCCACCCCTGAGGCAGAAGAAGCAATTTTAGCACGAGTAGAAGAGAATCCAGAAACGAAGAATATCAGCGGAGGTAGGAATTGGGGCTCCTCTGGTTTGGAGAATCCTTCACGAGCAGCAGCTTTACCCGTACCATCTTCAACGAGTGCAAGCTCTGAATGCACCTGATTATCAAGCACGTTTGGAGTTTTGTCGATGGTTTCTGAGAAATGATGCTGAGGATCCCAATTTTATTGCACTAATTCTTTTTACTGATGAGGCAGGGTTTACACGAAATGGAGTTTTTAATTTCCATAATTTGCATATGTGGGCCGACGAAAATCCCCATAGTATCGTGGAATCCAGGCATCAAGTTCGTTTTTCATTAAACATTTGGATGGGTATTTATGGCGACTGGTTACTAGGTCCGATTGTACTACCTAAACGATTAACGGGAGCTGACTACTTAAACTTTTTGCAGAACGCATTGGGTGATCTTTTAGATGACATTCCTTTAATACAAAGAAATCAAATGTGGTTCCAGCACGATGGTGCTCCGGCGCATTTTTCAGTTGCCGTAAGAGAACATTTAGACGAATCCTTTGGTCGAAGATGGATAGGAAGGGGCGGACCTGTGCCATGGCCTGCAAGATCGCCTGATTTAAATCCACTTGACTTTTTTCTTTGGGGACACTTAAAAAATTTAGTGTACTCCACTCCTGTGAATAACCTCGAAGAGCTGCAGCAACGAATAGAGCAGGGATGTCATCAAATCCTAGCCAATGAGGGTGTTTTGGAAAGAGTCCGACAGTCCTTTCGGAGGAGATGTCGTAGCTGCATTAAAATGGAGGGAGGACACTTTGAACATCTCATTTAACTCTATGTTGTTATTGATTGTTTATAAATATCATTGTTTTTTATAATAATAAAAAATTGTTATAAACAAAAAATGGTCCGTATCTCCGAAACCGTTAATTTGCGGTCATATATTTATTAAGACTTTTCTGCTTATTTTGGGTCATACTATTCACCATTTCATTTTGTGACACTTTTTTTTAACACCCTGTATATATAAAAAAAATTGTTTTTTTTTTATTTTATTTATCAAAAATGAAAAAAATTAAAACATCTTATAGATATTTTTTTTAGAATTAAAAGATTTTTACATTTTTAAAATCAATTCATTAATAAGGTCAATGATATGCAACAAATTACATAAAATGTGTCAAAAAATTACAGAAATCTTTATGTGAAACAAAAAATTTCTTTCAAAATTGTACAAAAAATACAATGATTTTGATATGCCGAAATATGACGACCTTGTTAAATTTGTTCACCAAAGAAGTAGGAACGTAAATAGAAATAATAAACTCAAAACTACTGCATGCCCTAATTTGTCGCACTCTAAATCTAATAGGTACTTTGTATAAAATCTTATAATCCTTTATAGTCAATAACTTTGCCAAATTCAATAGTATAGTTTCCATACACCAACAACATTATTTGAAAGACTGTTCTGTTTTTAAAAGATGGCCATTCGATCAGAAGTTTAAATTTATGCATTAATTGTTTCCCGAATAAACATAAAGTTTAAGTGTAAAGGTTAAAGAAAAGGTCCTTTATTTCTCACAAGTCAATTTATTGGCGACCGGTTTCGAAGTTGTCACTTCATCATCAGGCACACCTAAATGGAATGTCAAGGAGTCAGTTGTAATAAAAACAATTATAAAAGCATGAACGGACTTTAACATATACAAAATAACAGAAAAAACACAAAAGAAAGTTAAACAATAACCTTGACTCACCTTGACTAATTCCATAAAGGAAGCGCTACAAAAAGTTTAACAGAACGAGTTAAAAAATCTGATGTGTCCAACACATGACTTTCCTATCTAGTTATTACAGGCTTTTTCCGTTTATTGTGTATAACCTATTGCAGCATCTCTATAAATGTTTAGAGGATAAACTAAATATATACATTGTCCACATGCATCTACCGCGAAACATTTTTCTATAGATATTCATTGAAAATGAAAATACTGAAAAATTTAAATTTAGCACTTTTCCTACAATTTTTCCATTACGGTCCATTTAAAAAAAATCATGTATGAACAAATATTATAGAGATCGATATCGCAAACAATTTTTATTTCAACAATTTTCATAAAAATCAGAATTTTGCACATTTTGTCAAATTTCTCGAATACGGACCATTTCAGGAAATTTTTACATAAAACAAAAATTAAAGATAATAATATTAGAAGTAACTTTTATTTGAACAATTTTCTTCTCCAAACATAAATAATAGATATATTCCATAAAATATAAAAACGGCCTCCCATAAAGTACCCCCCCAGATATTTCGACTTTATCCAAAATCTAATCATTTCACGTCAGGTCGTTTAAAATTTAACGTTTTTTTCAAATTTCGAAATTTACACATTTTCTCAAATATCTCGAATACGGTCCATTTTAGAGAAATTATCTATGGGACAAAAATTATATAGAATTATATTACAAACAACTTTTGTTTGAACAATTTTTATAAAAAAATAATTTTTTTTACATTTTGTCAAATTTCTCGAATACGGACCATTTTAGGAAAATTTTGTATAGAACAAAAATTATAGATAATTATATTAGAAGTAACTTTTATTTGAAAAATTTTCTTCTCCAAACGTAAATAACAGATATATTCCATAAAATATAAAAAAGACCACCCATAAAGTACCCCCCCAGATGTTCCGACTCTGCCCAAAATCTAATCAGCTCATCAGACGCTGAAATAAAGCTTAAGTTTGAAATTTGGTGTTTTTCCGTGTATCGGTTCATGAGTAATGCGTTATACAGACACACACACACACACACACACACACACAGACACACACACACACACACACACACACACACACACACACACACACACACACACACACACACACACAGACATCATCGCGAAAATAGTCAAAACGGATTCAGGGGACCTCAAAACGTAAAAATCCGTCGAAAACTCGAGGTCGAAAAAAATCATGATTCCTATACTTTCCTTATATCTGTATACAGATAGGAAAGTAATATATCTGTATACAGATAGGAAAGTAAAAAGTCATGTGTAATAAGTATTTTTAAAAAATTTTAATGTAGGTTAGGTTAAACCACCAGATGTCTTTTTGAATAAAATAATTAATTAAAACAAATTTAAGACAATTATTAACTAAACAACACAAAATAGTTTTACAAGCACAAACAGTTTAAAAATTTTTAAGGAAATAATGTTAATTACTGAAAGTAAAAAGTAAAAAAGTAAAAATTATCAGACTGTCAAGATTCGTTAAAAATCTAGATAGATGTCTTGACAGTCTGATAATTTTTACTTTTTTACTTTTTACTTTCAGTAATTAACATTATTTCCTTAAAAATTTTTAAACTGTTTGTGCTTGTAAAACTATTTTGTGTTGTTTAGTTAATAATTGTCTTAAATTTGTTTTAATTAATTATTTTATTCAAAAAGACATCTGGTGGTTTAACCTAACCTACATTAAAATTTTTTAAAAATACTTATTACACATGACATTTTTAACTCGTTCTGTTAAACTTTTTGTAGCGCTTCCTTTATGGAATTAGTCAAGGTGAGTCAAGGTTATTGTTTAACTTTCTTTTGTGTTTTTTCTGTTATTTTGTATATGTTAACGTCCGTTCATGCTTTTATAATTGTTTTTATTACAACTGACTCATTGACATTCCATTTAGGTGTGCCTGATGATGAAGTGACAACTTCGAAACCGGTCGCCAATAAATTGACTTGTGAGAATTAAAGGACCTTTTCTTTAACCTTTACACTTAATCCCTACTACTCACATATGGCTACCCTCACTCCAAATTAACATAAAGTGTATTAACTCAACACCGTCTCATTTGGAGTTAAATCGTCCCCGTATTTGAGCCTATCGTTATGAAACAATTGATAGACAACAAAGTTGTTACAAAGATAAATTCGCAAATTGCTTTTTCTTCTCTGGTGCTTTTCAAATCGCAAAATAGATCTTAAATTCATCTAATTTGTTATCTTCTATTCCAGAAAGTGTTAGACTAACTCAAGTTGAAGATTTTGAATTTCATATTTTAAAGATTTTAGATAAGATTAGTTTAAAAATAACTCCTGTTGATTCTGTTTGTACCAAGAGATAAATACTCTTCTTTGTCGCTAGACCTTTTGATCTCTTAGGATTCCTTTCACTTTTTATTCTTTAAATTTAGATATAAAAAATATTAGGGGACAAGATTATGATAATGGGGCAAACATGAAGGGCTTGTGTTAGGCTTCAAAAACACATTCTTGATGCGAATCCAAGAGCCTTATATATTTAGCTAAAAAGTACATTTATAGAAAAATATTAAACTTACATCTTTTACCACAAAATTCACCATAGTTTGAAATCCAAGAAATCCTACTAAACCGGTGCACATCACCATAAACGCGCCGCCTATGATGAACTTTGAAGAAAGCAACATTTTCGAAATTTGAAATAATAAATTGATCAAAAGATTGCCCTTTAAAGAAAACCAACTACAATTCGTGATATACTTGGTCTCTAAAGATCAAAGAATAAGCTGTAATTAATGTACAAGTAATTAGCAAGAAAATGAGCTTCAAATATGTTTATTGAATTGTCATTATAGCGATTATAGTCACAGGATAGGAATAAGGGTAATTTATACACAGGGCGGTAATTTAAAAATTGTAATTTATTAGATTTAAAGTGCAGTAAAGAAACATCCAAAGAAAACAAATACACTAAGTAACAAACAAATACAGACGATTTAAGCGATATAAGAAATTCGACGAAATTATAACTGTATTTAATTAATTTATATCATATTAAGTGTAGTAAAGAAAATATTACGAATGAGAATAAAAGTTTTCAACAAGCCTGCATAAATGTTTTTTATGCACTAAACCATTTCTTTCAAATATCTTAAACTGATAAGTAGAAGGGAAATGGGACACCAAAAGGAGCAGCCAATATACTGTCCAGATTTAAACCCATACGCTTAGCGAATTTAATCTACAAAATTTGTTTAAGGCATTTGTAACAACAACTTGCCTAAAGACCATTTGTAACTACTGATAGGTCTTTAGATACCGTTGTTAATATACTATTAAGGGATTAGGGCAGCGTCGTCACAAGCCAAAGGGGTCCTGGAGTCCTGAAGGAACATCCATTCAAATAAAAATAATAAAAAAATTAAATTAAAAGAATAAAAAAATTATCTCTTAATATCATAGTCGAGCGGTTCTTGGCAACTACTTTTAGACTCTTTTAGTCCTAAGGAAACAAAAACGCCGAGGTTTCTCAAATGCTCGGAGTATTTTTCTGGTTTGGAAAGGAAGGAAAGATTAATAATAAGTATTAAAACATTAACAAATGTATATTAACAATAAATACAAAATTTGACTGATAGTCTTAAGGAAAAAATGAATAAAATTCCATTTAGGGAACAAAGCACTATAACTACATAGTAGTATAAAGATAAGCCTAAGATAAATATAATTCGGGACGAAAATGTAAAATTGGCATTTATATGTAAATCAATCAATCAATTATTATTAAACAAAACACTTTAAAATTAAGTTAAAATATTTATCCATAATTCACATCGTACACAAAACTTTACTCTACACATCACATAAAAAGACGAGAACTTTCGCCCAAGGGGCGAAAGTTCTGGACCTTAGTCCGAACTTGACTGAGAGTTTACCCAAGTGCCCCTTTCTTTCCGTCTCCTCTTTATTTAAACTAAAATTTACGTGATATTTGGTTGTATTTAAAAATGTCACATTAAATGTAGAATAATAACCTGAAGGTTTATTTCATTTTCATACGTGTCTTTTTAATTATTTAATTTAAACATTAAATACTTATTTAGAATTTTTGGTAAATTCTTTAGATTTTTTCAAATAATAATAATAATAATAATAATAATAATAATAATAATAATAATAATAATAATAATAATAATAATAATAATAATAATAATAATAATAATAATAATAATGTCAATTATTACACATTGCTTCGAAATCACATAAATAAACTAAAAATTATTTAATGATAGTTTTTAAAATTAATTTATTAAAAGATAAATTGATGTAGAAACAAAAATGTTAGATAACAGACAATTATATTTTATAAACATTTTAAGTCAAAATCTTATTACACCTATAGTAGAACAAAAAGTTGATTTGACTATTTTGTACACAAATTTCATAATGGCTTATCAGCATCCATTAAAATCATTCATATAAAAAATGTAATAAAGAAAGTCATGTAAGCTTAATTTAATTTTTCTTATATGTAAAAGTCAGAACTAATTAATTTTTATAAATAATTTTTATTAAAAAAGAACATAACTTTTTTACTTAGTAGTTTAAACCATTTTAATTTTGTTTTATTTGCTTGAAATTTGTGAATGTATAAATTTTTACTTTATTATTTTTTTAAAATAATTATTATTTATTTGAAAATTACTATATTGAATCTGTTTTGACTGTAACAATTTTAATTTTCTCTTGTTCTTTTATAGATGTTAACCATTGAACTTCTGTGGTCTCCATGGTTTTCCTATGGCAAAGAAAATATGGTGAGTTTTTACATTTTTTCACCTCTCTAGTTTTAATATTATATACTTCTCTTCCTATCGAATACAATGCAAATTTTTCTATTACATCATACAAGGTGTTCATTTAGTCTAATTGAATTGTTGAATAATATTCTTATTTCAAATGGCACACCCTGTATTTAATACCTCAAACTTATAGATATTTAAATTATCTTTCATTCCATATAAGATTTCCCTATACCTAAATTCAACCCCTATACCTAAGTTCAACTGTTTTTTTAGTAAATATCTGTTTTTATGTTTAACATAGCTAATTTTTGTAAATACCCTTTCCCGTCAAAGTGACCATTGAATTTAAATGTCAAATGTTTGACATTTCTATTTAGTAAGTTTTTAATTTGTAACATGAAAACTTATTCTAAAGCAGATTGATATGGTGCTTGTTCTTAGTGAGTGTCATGAAAACTGTTTATTGGCTTCTAGAGTTTACGGCCAAATATACCCAGATCAAGAGAAACCTGACAGATGTGCTTAACTTTATTTTTTCCGGGGAATCAAAAGACACCATCAAATATAGGGTGTTTTCTTTAAAAAAACATAACATTGATATAAATTCATATTTTTGGGTCACCCTGTATAATCCAAATTATTTTTAGTTGTAGTGTTAATGGCCCTGTATAGCCCTATTAAGAAAAAAGATTTAAATTCAAATTAAAAGTACAAATATAACTAGTTATTTAATTTTTTTTAATTTAATTTTTTTTTCTAATCGTTTCTTATTTAAAATTGTTATTTAAAAAATTTAAACGTCTTCTGCCGATTCATCAATTTGAATTTTTGATGTTACTGTTTTAAATACATTTAATTATATCTTGTTTGGTAGTGGTTTTTATTGTCTAGACTTGATCTATAAATTCCTGGTGTTGTATTTTACATTTTTAATTTTATAACTAACTCTTTTATCTATGTCTATTTTATGCTTAAAATTTCCATGTTAATTTTATTTTTCTTATTTATTTATGCCTTTCTAATTTTACCATAAGATATTTAGTTCAAACTCATCAATATTTTCATTTATTTACATTGTTGTATTTTCCTTTATAAATAATTTGTTTTTTTTTTATTTTATTGTAAATAAATATATATTAAATCCAGACTTATTGACGTAAATTAGAATCAAATTCTAACCCTTTAACCTTTTGTTTGCCTAATATGTTGACATTTATCATATTTTCTTTAAATCTTCAATAAAAAAATTTATCAAGAATGTTTACCCTCTAGAAACAAATAAATTAAATTTGTGTAATGAAATAATTTTTTACAATATTACCATTGTTTAAAGAGTAGAGATAGTTAGTCAGCGCCTGTATAAATTCTGTTTGACTACCTCTCGCACCCTCCAGGCATAAGGAGATGGTGCCCTACTGGTGGAGAGAAGCCGAAACTGTTAATTGATCTGTTTAAAAGTAGAAATTTATCTTTATACCATAACGGTTACCCAAAATATTCTAAGATTTGGCTTTTGTTGATATGTTGGAAAGGATACGGAGTAAGAGAATAAGTTTCTACGACTTCTACGACAGTATCCATAAATAACAAAAATAATTTAATACCCTAATTATTATAGCAAGTACAAAGAGGCAATAACATCTATCATCAAACGACAAAAAAAAAAACAAGAAAAATAACAAAGCAATAACGGTTATCAAATAAATTTAGAGATACAACAAAGAACCATTTGTGTTTTTAAAAGGTTTATTAAAAAGTGGGTTTACTCTTAAAGTTGAAACATTTAAAACCAGCACAACCAAAATGTTTTAATAAATAGAACGATTGCAATGAAACAATTTATATGAGCTTTTATTGTTAATGACGTATTTGTCAAAACTTTTCATATGTTTTAAAAGTTAGTTTTGGTTATATTATAGTAAAAGTAACTTATAGATCTTTAGACCCCTCTATCGTTTATTTGGAATTTGTAATTCATAATAATAATATTAAAGTTTCTGATAGCAGGAAGGTGCGATATAAAAATAGTTATTTGAAAGATAAAATTAACTTATTTATTGATTCTGAAGTATAGACAGTTTTATATTCTTTTTGAGTTTTTTAGTGTTGCTTATGTTTTTCCAATTTCGTCATAAATTTTTACAGTATTTATAAATTTGTACTTTAATTAATAAATTTAGGATATATAATATGGGTTTTCACCATTTTGGTAACCGTTCCGGCAAAAGAAACTTTAACTTTTTTTTAATAATTTCACGTATATTGCTCAACACTTTCTGATGAGCAAATTGGTCAATATTAACTGAAACTAGATATAAACATATATTTGTAAATTTTTTCATTACTTTAGTGGGAGTTTTCAACTCATTTATTTGATCTAAATTATAGTTTTTATAAAAAACAAGAAGTTCATCGTTCTGGATAATATCTTCAGAACCTTCTAACCTAATTTCACAAAATTGGCATTTAAATTTGTCTAAAACTTTTTTTACCAAGAACCTAGAAAAATAAACGGTAGAACAACTCTTCAAAGAAAATGAATTGTCGGAAAGAGAGGAAACTAATTTAGATTTTAAAGAAGTTTCCACGTTTGTTTCCTCTTCACCATCATATTTCTCTATATCTTCTTCTTCCTCTTCTTCTTCCTCTCCTTCTTCCTCTTCTCTTCCTCTTCTTCTTCCTTTTCTTCTTCCTCTTCTTCATCCTCTTCTACATTCATATTTTGCAAAATATCATTTGACGTAGAACAACTCTCCAAAATATTTTCATTATTGTCTGGTTTTGAACCAGCATTTGCGGAAACTGGGGGCTACATAAAATTATTAACAATATTTAGTTTAAAAGATGATTTAAAGCTCCGCGCTGTTGGATTTCTATCGTAACCGCCTTTTTGTCTGTATACTGAAAACTGATTTTCTAGTGGGTCTTGAATAAGGCGACCAGTAAAAATATACCTGTATCTAGCTTGTTTTACTTCTGTCCAAAATTGCTTAACTGCATTTATTGTTATTAAAAATTATTAGAATTTTGTTTGTACAGATTTGATATTAAATCATAACCTGAATTTAATGCTGTGACAACCTCTTGATTCTTATCACAATATACTCTCTTGTAGGGATTTGATGCTCGGACACGTGTACTATTTAAGGAATCGAAAAGATTATTCATAGTCTCTACAAAGAACGCAGTACTTTCGACAGTGCTAGAATTTAACTGCCCTGTTCTCATAGATGTTTTAATAGCAGCTGCAACGCTGTGACTTAACACTCATTTTTTGAAAGGCATTGAAAGGATTAATACCCAATACCAAAAAATATACCACCAATAAAAATGGTCACCCCAAAAGGTTTTCTGCCCCGGGGCAATAGTCTATTTAGCCCTGTGGTTACGGGGTTCGTGGTAGATGCGTCCGTGGCATTTGCGCTTTCCACGAAAAGTGTGGCACTTGCGCTCGGGTATCTTTTTCGAGCATACCTGTTTTTTAAGAACGGTCAAGAGAGTGGCACTTACGCCCTGTTTGTATTCAAGTAGGTAGAATAAACTTAAAATATTAAATAATGATAATGAAAATGTGTTTTAATACATTATACCTATTACTATTATATTTTTATAAAATATTTAAGGGTTTTTGCCCTTAATCTCATTTAACAGGTAGGTATTAACAATAGTTTTTTCTTGGATTTTATTTGCAGAGTTTTACTTTTAATTTTATTAAACATATATTACAATTGTTGTTTCCTGGATTTTATTTAAAAGATTTTACTAGGGTTTTACCCTTAATCTCATTAAACAGATGTTGGTGTATAGGTTCGATGATGTGTCATACTTGGTACTTTCCCTATCTAAATTATATTAGTTAGGGTGACGGAGGGGAGAAAAATAACATGAAAATTAAGGATGTGATGAAAAGGTGTCTCCCTTGCAATAAAAATCGCCTAGTTTTGTGTTTTTTTTTTAATTATTCTTTAAGATATTCGGAGATACGGCCGCTAATAACTCTTAATCAGAGATACAAGAAAATAAAAGAAATACATAATAAGAAACCTTTTTTGGGGTAGTTATAGCCCATCTTCCAGTGACTCACCATAGTAAAAATAATAAAATTTAGAATACTAAAAATGTATCACAAGTATTTTAAGTTTACCTACTACCTAACTGCCTGCAAATAAAAACAGGACGCAACTGCCAAAAGCAGGTAAGCTCCAAAAGTAGGAGAGGGCGCAAATGCCATAATTTTAGGTAGTGGCCGCAAGTACCACGGGCGCATCTACCATAGATCAGTGGTTACGATTGTCCTGTACAGTAGAAAAAATGAATATTACTCTTAGCAGAGACTCTTGGTTTATTTACGATTTCTCTATTTGAATAATTCGGCTCAGTAATTTTTTGTACACAATATATACTAAGCACTACACATTGGTCCATATAGCTAAATACACTGTATACTAAAATCAAATAAATTATTTAAGTTTTTTAAGACATACCAATAATAATTTAAAATATTTAACAAAATTTCGCTATGTATATCACAAATGAAAATGGCATTTTTAGTGGCACTTTAGATTTGTGTAGTTGTCTTTGAAATTTGGCATACCTAATTATATTGGAAAAGCTTTTCTTTATTATTTTTAAAACTTATTGCTTCAACCAAATGTTAGCAACTATTAAATTGTAGGTATTTTTTTAAAAATATTATTTGTAAGCTTACGAAAATGCACATAGATTAAACATTACTTTGCAGATTACATAACATACGCATTTTATCAAAAATAAAAGTATAACTGGCTACTTACTTTTAACGGCAACTGGTTAGATACCTACTCACAAAAAAAACGATAGGCAATAAATGTCTAGTGTTTATAATTATTTATAACACAAAAATACAAATGTCTAGTGTTTATAACTATAACACAAAAATGCACAATTTTTAACCAAAAACTATTGTTTGATGCAAAAAACTCAATTATACCACCGTGAGATTGATTTTCAGTCGGCGGGATGTTCGTTTTACAAATACCTACTTTAGGTAGGTAGGAATAGGTATTCATTCATGTTTCTGAAACCATACTTATATTTGAATTAGTAGGTACTGGGTACTGGAGTTATAAACATAAAATTTATAATTACTTTAATCATACCTACGTAGGTATATAGAGGATAGGGGTAGATAGGTATCCTACCTATATCCCTCTATCTACCTAAAAATTTAATTAATTTTTTTTGCATAGATTAAATATCTTATTCCCGAAAAAGTACCTATTCCTACCAAAATTGTAGGTAGGTAGAATGTTATAATAATTAACGCACGAAGTTTAATTTATAAACTCGTAAAACTACCCTGCTCATATTACCTATATAATAAAATATTATATTTATATTCAATTTAGGTAATAATAAATCTAATCTTAATTAGGTACATAGAAATATGTAAGTTCTACATAGAGGTTTTAGGTAATTATTCAATGGCTAATTATAGCAGCTGATAGGAACAATAATAAAAACAACCAGCCAAGTGCCTGATTCAAATTTACCTAATCTAATAACAAAGAGAAAAAGATTTATTATTTCATGCATTCTTAAAAATAATTGCAGGTAAAATTTCCTTCCCTACATATTTCTTCGATCCGATGCAATGTTGCCATTTAAATAATTTAAGGTTTGTTTTAATTGATTTTTATTTAAAAAGACAATCTGATTTTTTATTAAACTCTGTAGTCTCGGCAGTAATATAATAATACAATAATCAGTAATTTCGGTAATTTTTTTAGTTATAAAATTTCTCCAATAATTTTTACTCTGGCAACAATGATTTTCCTAAGTTAATCATTTAGGTGGACTGAAAATGGTAACTTATCCATTCTCTTTTGGAATTTAATTTTAAATGAAATGACACATGGATAGAAAATGGCGTTCATTATATACTCTTGGGAACTCAAAAATAGTCTATAGTTTATTTGCTGTCTCCAAAATATTCAAACCTTTCGGTCTATGTCTCTGACCAACTATCTCTACTTTTTAAACAATGATATTACCTAGAGCTCTAAAATTAAATATAGTCGCAATTTACCGATGGTTTTAAGGTATAGTTTGACAAAGTGTTAAGGACGGGGTATCCCTGTGTACTAAAAGTGTATGTGTAGACCAAAAGTTAAATCGACAGTTTTCCGAATATGTAGTGTTTAAAAATCTAATTTTTGGCCAAATTAAAAATAAAGGTCTAACTTAGGTCACCTTTTTAATGAAAATTAATAAATTTATTATTTTCAATAAAAACCAATCATGTAAAATAACCCCTTTATTTCATCTCAAAGGTGCCGTGTAGAATTATTTTAACCTCGATGTCAAACAAATAATAATAAAAAAAATGTAATACGACCTAAGTTTAACCTTTACTTGGAATTTGGTACACTCAGAATATTTAAATATTGTATATTTTTCAAAACGTGTAGATTTGAAATTTATAAGTCACTTTCTTTGAAAAAACATGTCAAAACGAATTTGGACCAAAAATGGCGTCTAATTTAACTCTAAATCAACCCCGAAAAATCAATAATTACTTCATGTAATGTAATAAAGATGGTGCTCCGATCGATAATATTTTGACTAGTATTTGATTATTTCCGTTTATATTATGTGTGTTTACGGGGGATATACGAGATGATAATACTGCCTCTGATACTGTTTATGTGATACAATTGGAAACAACCTTTTTTCATCGGCACTCTTTTTTCGCCGGAGACCTTTTGACACGCGCCTATTTGTTATATGATGTATGATTATCGGTTATTTATCAACTAAAAGTATAGGAAATTAGTACATTGTGAATGATATTATTTTAATGCTATTTTTGAAACTAGTTCAAAAGTTGCATTTAACGATACTCAATGTTTCATTTTACCGTCAGTTTTAGTTTGACATATCCGTCATTTTATGTTTACAAAGCTCAGTTTCTATTCGAAAGTAAGAGAAACAGTCAAAATAAAATGCGAAAAACACTTTTTATCAATTTCGTTTATGTCAACTGAAAGCGACAATTGCTGAAGACATAACAAATAAATTAGGTCGAGAAATAAAAAAATCTATACTTTAAGTAACATACCATATATTATACCTGTTAAAATAAATCAAAAATAAGAGAACATATCGTTGACGTATATACTTTTCCATCTGTGATTAGTGATTACCAATTGCAAATTACGTATGAACATGCTTCTGCGAAAAAAAAACTTGTATCATTAAAGTCCATTAAATTATTATTTTTATAAATTTGCTAATCTTTGCACTTTACGTTTCATTATATGGGGTATCCAGACATTTTAATCCTCGTCCTCTTCTATTTAAAATTATCTCAGGTGCCATATATTCCGAGTAAAATTTTTCTCATTTTTCAACCATATTTAAAAAAAATGGGTTGAATATGAATTTTTTCAACAAATATTGGATTTTTATCTCCAGTATATACTACAAAGTAGCACAATTTTCTTTGAGCTATACCTAGCTGTCCTTGAATCTAAAAGTATATAAAATCATTATTAGAAAATCAAACATAAAAAGAATATTAATATTGTAGTATCATTTCTAGCACATTTCTTAAAAATCATGAATTATTTTAACATCTTGAAATTTTTCACCTGGTAAAAGTAGTTATGGTTTTCTTTTAAATGAATGTCACCATCTTCTATTTTTAAGCATGGAAATGGGTTTGAATATTAGGTAATGTGCGCCAATAATGTCAAATTATGACAATTCGCAGAAAACGTCAACTTTTTATTTAGATTTTAATGTGCAAAAGCTTACCTACTTTGGATATTGATCGTAGAAAAAATATATTCAGAATATTGAAACATTATTATTAAATAACAAGTTTTTTTATTGTCAAATTTAATACGTAATATTATTTTTTAATTGCAAATATTTGAATGCTAAAATTATAGCGTTTAATTTTTTTATTCAATGACGAACTCGAGAGTGATAGAAAAAAAATACTACCTACCTTTAATGCAGGAAGTCGATGTCAATTTATCCAAAAATAAAACTGATTAAAATGTACAATGAAACTCACTAGGACACTTGGCACAAATAAATCAATTTTCTATTAAAGAAAATAACACTTATTAAAAACAAACAGCACAATAAAACACTTCAGAAACGTGTGATGTAATTTTGAAAACTAAATACCCGTAAGCTTGTTTGTACATTTATAGACTCTTAACTCCTTCCTCCAGCCTTCATTAAGTATATTAAAAGTCGTGACGTCATATTGGCACAGATATACGGTAATGTGTTATTGACAATCAGGGACATGTTTCTAGGAAATAACTACCTAAGATAAGATAAGATAAATGAATGTTAAATACCTACTCATAATATCTATTGTAGGGTTTTTGTACTTTAATAGGATAAATATTTATGCGGGCCTGGAAATTCCAGGAAATGACAGTCAAAATTACCCAAAAACATTAGGTTAGTACCAACATCAGATAACAGATAACTTCGGTATTTAACCAATTAATCACAATTAATATTCTTGAACATTCAAATGACAAAAACTTCCATCTTTAACCAATGAGAATATAGTTTTCATTCGATACTTCAAAATCACAATTTATTAATTAGGTAGAATAGTTTTAAAATATATTGCGAATTGCGACACGTCAAGCGCCCCACTCCGACTCAATGTGACGCAATTATTGTGGCTATATATTTTGAAACGACTCTATATTCGTGACTTGAAATTATAAACATCCCTCGTATTACTACCCGTATATAAACCAAATTATTTGTTTTAGGAAATATTTATATTTAATGTGAGGCAAGATATCGGTTTTGTTGTTACCATCTGCATACCTACCTCATTCTTTACTTTGGTCCAGGAAACAAAGTCAATTTTCGATAAAAATAAAATGTAATAGGTAGGTAATACTTTATGAAACAGTACAATAAAAGTATTGAAATAAAGTATGCTCATACTCCAAAATGAGTCCTAGAGTTAACATTTTTATAATATTATAAATGGCATATAAAACGATTGGACCGTTTTCACAATCACGAAATAATTTTTTTTATTTGGTAAAATCCCGGCAATTATTGAAAAATAGATTTTATGTTCAGGACTATTATTATGATCCTTCGAACTCAGTCTACTAAAAACCGGTTTATAATACAATATAATATAATATCCCCTAATAGCTAGTTGGTCGATATTTATAGTTACTTAAAGATTTCTGTAATAATTTGCACTAATTCAATCTCTAGTCGGTAGGTAACAGCACCTCCTTGATTGAATCTAAATTGACATAATTTTGTTCAGAAATTCCTAGGAGACGCTGTCCTTAAGTAAAATTATGTTCATCCCATTGCACTCCATATTTTCATTTTTTTAAATAACCAAAAACCTACATATCATTCGATATGAATATGAGTAAATTATTCCTATCCAAATTTCGTAGAATACTTATTCACATATTCTCTGTATACACGAAACTTTTAATAATTTAGCGCCATTTTACTCTCGAAAAACAGAATATGAAACATCAACAACACAGTGGAATAAACCAGAAATAATAGAACACGGTAGATACAAAGGGAATTCGGTAGTATATCAAATTACAGCTGGAATTTATAGCAAATACCGGATCATCCGTAAAGATTTGTCAGATTTTAAAAACGTCGTCTATTTGAATCTTCATTATGACATATTATTGGTTAATTTTTTAAGTATTAGCGGTAGGGTTGGACCTCATATTATAAAAGTAGGAAATGATAATTCTGTTGACAAATAATCATGGAGACGGTTCTGTCTCTACAGTAAATGACATTGAAGGTAATGCGGCAATCTTTAATAATTAATTTTACCATTAAGAGTAAAAGAATGATAATAATTTGGTTGATAAAGTACGGGCTATTTAAATATCTTTTACTCAATATTTTTCTTAAGATAAACATTAAGAACCGATAATTATACTGGGATATTAACTATTTTTGAAGTAGGTAGTCAGTTAATTACATCAGGACTATGCTCATTCGTTTTATATCAAATAAAATGTCAAATTTGAATAACACAGCTTTGATGGCTTTTATGAAATTAGAATTCTATTTTTAATGGTCCATGCATAGTTTAAGAACCCCTAAGCTAGAACTTAAAAACTTACTGAATAGGAAGAATAGGAACATTGGTAAAAATTAAAAACATCATTTTCTCACACACACATTTATTTACATCAAACCTGTATCAGTCTATTTTTATATTCTTCTTGTCAATCACTTCAGTGCTCACAAAATTTTTCACAAATATTTTCAAAGTCCACTTGAAAAGATACCAAAACAGAATCAAACTGCTTAAAATAACTACAGCGACATCTATGAGATAATACTGGATTACCCCAAGATGTCTAGCAGGCGAATGTAGGTGTTGAGCTCCTCTATGCCTTATAACATACTCTGTCCAATAGACAGCCCTTTGCAGAGGAGTTTCTTTCTGATCCATCAGTAGATACTGGCGGTTCTTCACTTCTCTTCTATATTTCGGATCGTGAATTATTTTCTTGATACCCCACACTAATTTTTCCGCTGATAAAGTCTCGAAATCCAATTTTAATGCGTATCCATCCAGCTCAGCTTTGGCTGCATTGGAATCGTGGTCGCAGAAGACTGGAAGGGTTACTATTGGTACTCCATGATAAACAGTCTCGAACATGCTGAGGAGACCACCGTGTGTTACAAAAGCACGCAGCTTTGGATGCCCTGAAAGGTCATACAATTTAATATATTTTGACAAAAAGCAATAAAGGTAAATATATTTTAAAAGTGAGCAGAGTCAAACAGAATATAATAAAACAGTATACATACAGAAAGGAAGAGGGCAAGTAGGCAGTAAAGGCTAGAAGAAAAACAGAATCCAGAATAAGCCAGTAATTAATCAGTAAAGAGGATAGAGAGAAGCAGAGCTAACAGAAGAGAAGATAGAAAAAAGATAAGAAAAAAAGAGAAGAAAGCAGCTAGGAACGAAGACACGAAAGAAGGTAAGATAGGAAAGAAGGTAAGAAAAAAGATAAGAAAGAATATAAGTCATAAAGTAAGAAAGAAATAGGAAAAAAGAGAAAAAGGAAAAGAGGGTTAGAAACTTATTTTTTTTTTTCGGTATTTATTAATATATTAATTTTCAAATATTCCACCTCTCCATATCATAACTACTATGTCCTTACCTAGAATATCCTGTTGAGGCAACCATCTTCCCAATTTGACGTTGCTAGGTAAATCGGGCATATCATCTTCGGATTCATATTTCCATAATACGCGTTGAGGTAAACTTTTGAATACAATCATCAATAATTGTCTCAGGTATACAGGCATGTTGACAGCTTTTACTGAGGAGCCCATACTGAAGTAGATAAAACCGGCATCTCCTGAATCTCTGATGAAGTCTTCGAGGTCCTGAAAATAAAATAAAAATTCAAATGCAATTCAATGTCAACCAATAACTGTCAATCCCTCAGCATCTTAATAATTATCCAACTATCGCACGAAATGTGTTAAAACCAAAGTATGTGGTTAAAACTTAATTGGATTCCACAAAATCAATTTCCAAAATTCCAACCAATGTCAACCTCTTTGAAAATTCCATCAATGTGTAGTAAAAGAAATTTTGATCCAAATAATAGGTCTAATAATGTTTTTTTTTAATAATAAAGGACTAATTTTATATCTAATGAACTATTTGTAAACGATTACCGTCAAAATCATTATGATAATTCATTTTTACCGTTTGAACTAAATGATAATCATGCATTTGAAAATGTATTAATTGTTTTATTCCTGAAGAAAACCCAGAGTTAGTAGAATTAAATATAACTTCTAATAACCGTATATTGAAATTTCGAAATCAAACTAAAAATATTAGTTGACACTGGTGCACAAAATCCATCATAAATTCCACAATAACAGAAAAATTCTATCTAAATAGTACATATCATTTAAATTTTTCACTTTCAACCTTTTTTGGGACTAAATATATCAAATATCATGCAGAAATACCAGAATGCAAGAAATTGCTTATGTTCGTACAAAAATAACTAATAAAAGTTTGCCCAAATTCAAAAAGATAGAAATAATCAAAGATTGAAAACAAACAAAGGCACCTATTGCAAGAGTATTATTAAAAAACCTAAAATTAATTAAGAAAAAGTTATACAGGGTAATCAGGATAATAAAATCGCTGATGATCCTGCTGTACCTGGTCCTTCAAACGTTTAAAGTAAAGCATATACCAAGAAAAATCATAAAATATTTTGTGAGAATTGAGACATCTTTGTAAACATGAAAGATATAAACCATTTATTCTAAATTGTATAATACTTCAAATAACTAGTAATACATAAATGAAAGGGGAAGTTATGGATACTAGAGAAATGGATGTCTCCCATAGTAGTATATTTTACGGTATTTTTTTTTTCTTTGAAATCTTACCTCTGGTAGTGGTTTGGCTTTCCTGCAATGGATGCAAGCAATTTCTGCAACGTTGGGTAGGTAAGGTCTGGGATAGGTCATCGAAGGATAACCATTCTGTAAAATGAAGCTCACGTTTTTCGACATTTCATAAATGTGTGGTATGTCATCCCCAAAATGTTTCCTTAACATGTCTTGAAGTACCCATTTTACCTAAAAAAATGTCAATCAAATTATTTTAATATATGTTATTTTGTATAACGATTAATTATTAATGTTTTATTATAATAATTATTAATGACTGATGAAAATAAATTTCTCTCCGTTTTCAGGTTACGTTAGACATTTCTAATTCTATAGGATATTTCGCCATTCTGGAATTGTAAAATTATACAAGTGAAAATCAAAAATAAATTTTGTTTTTTTTTTGCGTAAATTGTTTCAATTTCAAAGTGATTGAATGTTACCTAGCAGTTATCCTATGGAGTTGCTGTTTTGCAAAGCCTGTTTTGCAAAGCCTGTTTTTTTTGTTGATTAGAATCAGATTAAGGAGTGGATGCAGTAAAACTTTAACCATTTAATACATAATAATAGTTCAGGACTACCCTTAGTCCCATTTACAAAATGTAACAAGTGTTCGAGTTTTACAAAATTTTGTTTTAATATTTAACAAATCTCTATTGTATTTTTTAATTAAAATACGTATTTTAATTCATCTATAACCCATTTAAGTTGTTTCCCGTTAATATTTCAATATTATGCTTTATATCCTTGTTAGTGTAAATAAAGATAACCATATAGTATACCTATGTTACGCCTCTGACCCAAATGTTCATATTTAAAATTTTACGTCACTCTCTATCGCTGCCTGCCTATATTACTCATTACCAATTGTTGTGTCGCCTGATTCACATCGTTAAACCGACAATATTCCAGCGATTATAAGAACATGAGTAAAAACTATAATACGCGACATAGAGCCAGAAAAAATAGTTCTAGGAAACAATAACAGATAGCGCAACATGTATTTTTATATTTTTAGATACATTATATCAACAAAAACCGACCAAGTGCAAGTCAGACTCGCGCATGAAAGGTTTGGCACGATCGTACAATATTTTATATTATGTAGGTACTTTTTAAATACTTTAAGATGCAAAAAAGCCATAAAAACACGTTTATAGAAGGGGAGTCCCTTTTAATTTCTAATTTATTATTATTTTTGTTATAGCTTTAACAAAAATACACATTCTCTGAAAATTTCAAGTCTACACATTACGGATCATAAGATACAGACAGAGACAGCGGAGGCTTATACTCTATTTTTATGTATGAGAGAGTATTAAAATGATTAAGCGTTCGTAATCCATAGGCGTACCACTTCTTTTAGTAGACAGTTAAAATATTTTTTGAAGTTATTCCTCGAATATACACTTATATTTTCACCTAATTAACCTGCCTATAACTTCTAAACAGCTGAAGGTAAAAAAGTGCATTTTTTCTAAAATGTTTTATTTTTCCACAAGGTATGTTAAGAACATTGTGTCAAACGGGTTATGTAGGTATAAGGGTTTAAACTTTGAATTTTAAACAACGTTACGTTCATACATAATAATTTTAATATAAAAACTACTTCTTACCTACAAATCCAAATCAGAATCGAAATCAGAAGATGAACTGTCACAACCAATATTTACAATGAGTGGCTCGATCATTTTATCAATAATATTGTCCAGCTTTTACATTTTCTCTTCTTCTTCAATCGTATGATTTACTGCCTTTTCCCAGTTTTCAGGCTTCACATTATTTACAGCCTCCAAAAACAACTGTTTAACATCACTCATTTTAAAATAATTATTTTTTCTTGAAACTTCTCCCTTTATCTGTGCCCATATCAGTTCAATCGGCTTTACTTCGCAATGATATGGTGGTGATCTAACCACCGTCATCCCACGATTTTTTGCAATTTCATCAATTTCATATTTTTTAAATTTCTCTTTATGAAGGGAACACAAATGATACAGTTCGTTCCTCACAGAACAGGGATGGAACTTAATATTCTTTGAATTTAGCCAATTCTGTAAATCTTTTTTTAACCACTTGGTTGTGGGCATTTTTTCTATAAGTCTCGAGTGATAACTTGCATTATCCATTACTATTATACAGTTCTGAGGAAGAAGATCTATAATTTGTTCGAACCACTCTTTAAAGACATCAGCATTCATGCCCTCATGGTAGTCACCGGTACGAGTAGATTCAAAAGTCAATAAACCACCTTTAACAAAACCGTTTGAACTACCGATGTGTACTATTATTAGTCTGCGCCCCTTTCCTGATAGTGGATTTAAATCAGAAGATAAATTATTTAAAAAAGCCTGTCTTCGACTTGTAACAGTTTCATCTTGCCAACATTTATTTGGTTTATGTCCCTCGTTGATCCATGTTTCATCTGAATAAAATATATTTCTTCTTTGGTTTCTCATTTCTTTTATAGTCCTTAGGTAATTTCTTCTCCATACTACAATATCGCTTCTTTCTATTAAAATAGACTTTCTGGAATGCTTTTTCCATATAAAACCTATTTCTTTTAAAAGTTTCCATAGTGTACTTCGACTCATTTCAGGGTAATCCTTATCATCCCAAACCGTGGCAAGAACTTTGTCTACTGTCGGAAATTCTTTTCTAAAGAAGAACGCATGCACTTTCCTTCGAAGTCTTTCTTTCAAAAGATTTTCTAATTGAAATTTTGGTTTTCCTGGAGCTTTACGTGCTGTTTGAAACTCGCCACATTTCTCTTCTTTAACAACTCTGTAAATCGTAGATTTCCCAACACCAAGCGTACTACTAACTAATTCCACTGTGTCATCAACACTTTTACATAAATGTTTGTCTGTAAATGATTTAAAACAACTAAATATTAATGTTTTTTCATTAACTGTTAAAGGACCGATTTTTTTTCGTTTACGCGGCCCTTCCAAATTTTCCATGATCACACTAGAATTCACACTGCTCCTTGCAAGTTGCAACTAAACGACATTTAGTAAACTGTCAAGAATATACAACTTGGACCTCCTTACTAAACGGAAAACCTATAATCGCATTTTCGGTGAAATATAATGGGAAGGTATTTATCTACTTATAATTCGATTACTGTAAGAAATTCTTGGAATTAAAATAAAACAAAATTGGCAAATAGGTACTTATTGAAAATAATCTTAAGATACGGCTATGTAATCTTTAATACAAAGGGCTTTTGGTCTGGCTTGTAATAGCTCAGGTACATTTATTACAATTTTAGGAAATATTTAGATTATTCTGTAAAAATATTTAAAATGAACGTACTAAGTTTTGCATTAGAAATGCTGTTTTATTACTCTCTCATACATAAAAATAGACTATAGTAATAAAGTCCCGTTGATTACCCTTTGGACACGAATCCCTAAAAACGTTTAAAATTTACACTAAAACTCACCATAACGGAATGCAACGAGTTCGCAGCCAAATTCATTAACGTATTGGCCGTTCTTTGGTACAAATTCATGTTGTCCGTATACGCCAGAGACAAAAACGGAGTTACAGCATACGGCACGGGATTTCCTGCAAGGGATAATGATCCCGTGTAGAATCCGACAGTGTTGATATACATGAAAGGAGCGTTGAAATGATGTGCGAAGCCGAGAGCGCACTCAGGATACGCTCCGTCCAGGATTAGTAAGTCGAATTTACGTCTTTGGTCCAGGAAATCTTGAGTTTCTGGGTCGGACAACAAGACGTCGCAAGCCTGGAAATAGATTTAGATTAGATATGTGAATGGAGATCTGTAAATAGTCGTTTGGGGTGATTAGGGGGTTAAATTAATTCTAACAGAATTGACTACATTTTTAAAACTTTTAAATCAAACGTCTTTCTCAATAATATAGGTCTTCAACGCTCTATGTAGTAAAAAAAGGCATATTGTAAATTGTAAAAAAAATATCTATTGAACAATCTCATGATATATGTTAAACAATTTTTTTATTTTTTTCGTTAAGGCACAAATATACCTTACAATTTAAACACTGCGAATGTGGTCTAGATTATACTGTAATTGACGAACATTGCTCGCATCGTCCTCTTTTGGAAGTGAAAACTGGCCAGTGGGCTCCTTGATTTCCCAATCTAACATCGTTTGACACGCTTTAGTTGTATTTTCTACGTTTTGGTACAATGCTTGTTGAAGTTCCAAAATGAGTATTTCGAGGGTTATTTCTAGGGCTATTGGTATTGCGGTTGCTTGAAAATTCCTTTTGTATTGCAGAGTAGTTGCTGTAGTTCATTAGCCCTTGAGCAACCCTCTGGGTGAACTTTTTTTATAAAGCACATAGCTATTCACGAATGCTATATGAAGTATTCCAAAAAATAAACGGTGCCACCATTTCCTTGAGCGTATATCTATACAGTAAGCCTGTCGAAGTCGATCCGCAAGATCTACGCCCCCCATATGGACATTATAATCATTGACTATCTAAGGACAATCTACATCTTTTGCGGTACCGTCTTTTTGAAGGCGTTTAACTTTACTCATTTCTGTACCGTGTAGGTTAGAGAGAAAATGCACCATTCGATTATCACACCACATAAAATATGACAAATCCATACTGGACACCCTATAGTCAACATCGCCCCGCTTCACACTTTTGTCTTCAGTTATATTGGATGGTAGTCCTAATCTATCCCGTTAAACAGTTCCACATACCTGCGTTTTTTCCGTTTTCAGTTTTTCCAGAAGTAATTAACAAAGTATACAATTCTGTTCGTGTTCCAATAATTCTCAGTCAAAACCACCCTCTCCCCTAATCCAAATCCCTGAAACTTCTCTTCAGCCACCTCATTTTTACCCTGGTAAACCTCAAACTTATAAAATGTTTAATAAATACCTACCTCGGTTGCATACCTAACCATATTCAGCGGAGAAACGGGTTCCTCCCCCTTCATTCTAGCTCCTACCAAATCCCAGTTGGTGAAGTTTCTGACGTAAAACACCAGACCTACAGGTGTGATTTCTTCCAGTCCAGTTACGTGGAAGTCAGGCAAAAAGGCGCTGATGAACGTGACGTTGTGACCTCTGGGAATGAGACCTTTGGCTAGTTCCCAGAACGGGATCTTGTGCGATTTGGTACCGCCCATGGTGATCATGAGGATGTTGGCGCACGTGCAAAAGTTTATGATGGCCAGACATATTGTCAGTAGAGGTAGGCGGGGGTACATCCCTGTAAAAGAAAAAAAAAACGGTTTATAATTGGTAAGATTCAATTAGTTAGATAGATAGATATTTATTGAAGTAGGATAAACCTAATATACAAAAAAATTAAATTTATATCAGAGCATGCTAGCAGAGTGTCATCAGCAAAGAGATTAATGAATTCACAATCAACAAACAGTCCAATATCATTCAAATATAGTATAAAAAGCAGCGGACACTTCCTTGCGGAACTCATGTGTCAATTTTAATCTCAGGTGATATATGATTGTTAAAATGTACTTTTAGTCTACGACCTTGCAGATAATTATTCAGCTACTGGTATACTTTTTTACCTACACCATATTGTTGAATTTTCTTAAGTAAAATACCCTTAATAATGGTCTCAAATGCACGTTTTAATTTTATTCCAGACTGACAGTCCTCACAGTAGAACTTTAGCAATCGTTTCCCTTTTAAGTCCATTAACTTTACCTCATTTGCATTTAATGGTGTACATTCTCTGTGTGATGAACTTTGACAACTGTCGTACGTCAAAACAGTATCACCATTTTTAGTCTTGCATGTTACACATTCCATTTAAACAGATACTTGAAGTAGGAGCAATAGTCACTACCATAAAATGCTGAGTACCATGTTTATCAGCTTAATTTTTCTTGGCACAAAAAAGATAAAAACTAGTTTATATTTAAAACCTGTTGACTAAACTGCACTTTTGACTACAAAATAATGATTTTTACACTTAACAAACACTGCAATCCAATTGAATAAATCATTAGCTTTTCAATGGTATTAAGTTCTATTTTTTTAGTTAACTATTTCCATACAAAAACTTGGAATATTTAAAGAGCAAAGTAAAATGTGTAAGTTAAACTTTAATAAATTTTTAAAGCGTAATATAAATAATTATATTAAAATTAGAGGTCTCTAAATAGAAATAAACACTGTAGTAACAGATGCTACTCTATCTAGCCCTTTCACTAGTATTTAACTAATTTAGATTGCTATCACCAATGTACTGCGGTAGTCCTTAGGGGTAAAAAGGCTAATATTTATTTTAATAACTTATTTTGAAATGAAATGAGTATATATTAAAAAAAAATAATAAACAGCAACACATATTTATATAAATATATATTTCCCTCTACCTACTTATTAGGTATATAAGCTAAACTTTGTAAAAAGTCCATTTACGTTGGTACACCAAAATGCACTATAGTTGTTTTTCTTAAGAAACTCTTTACATACTTAAGAGTAAATTTTTAGCATTTTGTTATTGTTTTCTACAAAACACTTTTATCCGAACATTGTTATTTACTTCTACTCAATACAGAAGACAGAGGGGCAATATTTCATGTGTTTTTCTTTAAATGTTAATAAAAAAAACCTTGAGCAACAAAAATGCACTTAGTCTGGTAATTATTTACATTATATTATGGGATTTAACGTTTATTTTAAATCGAAGAACACAAAATTAATTTTAAAGATTTTACATTCATATCCATGACTAAGATGTAAGATTTATTCTTCAAGTTATGAATAAAACACCAGGATTTTTACCATACTATATCTTAGATTTTCTCAAAACTGGAAATAATGAGTTACTATAGTCTTCGTTGCATGTGTCGAACTATTCCATTACAGAATAATATAAAAATCTGATGTGTCCAACACATGACTTTCCTATCTAGTTATTATAGGCATTTTCCGGTTATTTTGTACAACCTATTGCAGCATCTCTATAAATGTTTAGAGGATAAACTAAATATATACATTTTACACATACATCTACCTCGAAACATTTTTCTATAGATTTTCATTGAAAACGAAAATACAGAAAAATTTAAATTTAGCACTTTTCCATTACGGTCCATTTTAGAAAAATCATGTATAAACAAAAATTATAGAAATCGATATCGCAAACAACTTTTAGTTCAACAATTTTCATAAAAATCAGAATTTTGCACATTTTGTCAAATTTCTCGAATACGGACCATTTCAGGAAATTTTGACATAAAACAAAAATTATAGATAATAATATTAGAAGTAACTTTTATTTGAACAATTTTCTTCTCCAAACATAAATAACAGATATATTCCATAAAATATAAAAACGGCCTCCCATAAAGTACCCCCCCAGATGTTCCGACTTTGTCCAAAATCTAATCATTTCACGTCAGGCCGAAATAAACCTTAAGTTTAAAATTTAATGTTTTTTCCTTTATCCGTTTTTGAGTTTTCTTCAAATTTCGAAATTTACACATTTTCTCAAATATCTCGAATACGATCCATTTTAGAGAAATTATGTATAGGACAAAAATTATAGAGAATTATATTACAAACAACTTTTATTTGAACAATTTTTATAAAAAATTATGTTTTTTACATTTTGTCAAATTTCTCGAATACGGACCATTTTAGGAAAATTTTGCATAAAACAAAAATTATAGATAATTATATTAGAAGTAACTTTTATTTGAAGAATTTTCTTCTCCAAACGTAAATAACAGATATATTCCATAAAATATAAAAATGACCACCTATAAAGTACCCCCCCAGATGTTCCGACACTGCCCAAAATCTAATCAGCTCATTGGACGCTGAAACAAAGCTTAAGTTTTAAATTTGGTGTTTTTCTGTGTATCGGTTCATGAGTTATGCGTTATACAGACACACACACACACAGACACACACACACACAGACACACACACACACAGACATCATCGCGAAAATAGTCAAAACGGATTCAGGGGACCTCAAAACGTAAAAATCCGTCGAAAACTCGAGGTCGAAAAAAATCATGATTCCTATACTTTCCTTATATCTGTATACAGATAGGAAAGTAAAAATGTACAAAAATACATTATCAATGTACAATCACTCATTAGAAAATGTAACTGTACACGATGACTAGTAAACTTGAGAATAAAAATAATTAATAAAAAGAGTATTCTCTCTTGTACAAAATCAATCATAAATTTCAAGCTGTACATTTTCATTTATTGTATTAAAGAAGAGATCACATGAATTACTTATGTTATTAATATAATTATTCACACAATATCCAAACATTACAAACATCAGTGTGTTAAAAAGGTAAGAATAAGAACACTTGCGAAGTGTCATACAATTGTTTGTAAGATAATAAGTAACATGGATTAAATAATATATTATTAAAGTATTGAGAGTAAAAACTAATACAAACTACAAATTAAAATTATGACTAAGTAAATTTTACATCAAAACTAACAAACAAACAAAATAGTACCTACTTGTGTTAATAGATGATTTTAAAAGAATAATTATTCTATGTTTTAAAACATCTTGTTAAATAAAATTATGGAACATTGAAATAATAATTTGATTATCAAATAGTTTATGCAAACATAAAAGTGAAGCCATAAATATTCTGCTTCTGTACCAAAGACACATAGTTTTTGTAATAATCATAAACTGATTTTAGATTTATTTGAAAATATAAAAGAATATCTTGTGTAGTGCCATTATTTATCGATTCTTCACAATAATCATTTGTAATTTATATTTAATCTCAATAACTAAAAACTATGCTGAAAATTAGTTTGACAGAATTGTTACTCATTTAAAATTTAAAAAGATAATGGTATCCTGGTGACCAAATATTGGTGGATTTCATATCTGTAGAGTGTTCATAGAATGGATAAATATATTCGTTCAATGGCCTACTTTTTCGTTCTTTAATCAGTGCGTAAAATACATAATATACATGTGGGTGTAGAACAAAATCAAAAGGTATTCGATCGAATTAGCTTGATAGTTCTTTTATTATTTGAAACAGTATACACCTAGAACACTTTATTAAGACTCCTGAAATATGTTTGCACTGTCCACTGTTCCCAGCTTAAAACAAACACTGCCATTCACTAATTTCAAACATCTTGTACTGGCCTACAACAATATGGGGACCTGAATTCAATGCACTAGTTTGGAGAACAACTGCAAAAACGTGTTTATCACTAAATTCATTCTTTCCACATAAAAACTATGTGGTCCGCATTTAAAATAGCATCTTCTTTAATAACAGTCCTGGAATTTTCACCTGCATCAATATACTTCATAAGTTCTATTAAACTTCAGACATCTCACTAAAAATAAAATAAATATATTAATATTTTATTAAAAGATAACACAAATATATCTTAAATTAACATAAATGAATGAATGTAATTTAAAAACAAAATTAATAGGGGGTTACTTACCAAATAAAAATATATATTCTACTTTAACCTAAAAACTATTGAAATAAAAGTATCTAATCACTAAAAATTAACAACAACAATATGTTTTCCCTCGTGTTTTCCTTAAATAAAATATAAACTAAATACTTTTTATGGGTTGTTTGTTTACAAACTCAAAAATGTAAACAATAACAAGCCATAACAATTAGTTTAAATGTTAAGTACAGACGGCGCTGCGATCTTAATTTTAGATCCCAATTGGTATGTATATTACATGTTAGAAATATATAACTCGTTTAGTACCTGGCAGCGGTTAAATTCCAATCCGCAAATTAGACACCCTTTTTTAAATTATTAATAGTCTAAATAAAAATAGGTACTACACTGTGTTAACCAAGAACATACAACTTTTTTAAAATTTCGCTTTTTTTATTATTTTTTAACAACATTCCAATTACTAAAAACGGTTATTTTTTCCACTTAACAAAACGGATTTTCAAAAATCATCAAAGGACAAAATATTCTTAGAATAGTCCAAGGAACAGCCCATTGCCGCATGTTTAAAAAACACCCTATATTTCACTTCTATTGAATTAAAATTTATTTTTTAATTGATTTAAAAAATAAATAAAAAAAGAAGGTCCCACCGAGACTCGAACTCGGATCGCTGGATTCAAAGTCCAGAGTGCTCACCATTACACCATGGAACCGCGTGGCAAAACTTTACAAAATTCTCATTATAAGCAAAAACATTTTGTTTAATTTTTGTGTTTCTAAAATAAAAATATCTCTCTTATTGTTTAAAGTAAAACATATAAATGTCAATACTTAAGAATAATATCTACTTAAGTGGGTATTTTTTTATAGTTTATTAGACTTTTATCTAAATAAATAAGACTGAAATGTAGGAAACAATTTTATTTACAACCGTATATGTAATGTTGTCATTACTAACGTCATTGAAGGTTGGGAAGTCTCACATTACACACCTCTACTTCCCGCCCTCATTTCATCTATTCTAGATGAATATTTTTAATACCTATTTAATGGCAAACAATAAAAAACAACAATGAACTAAAATACAACAAACTACTTATTGATATTTATTATTCGCGAATTTAATATCCGGCTTTATCTGACATTTATTTATATTGGTGACAGTTGTTTACCCCGTAATCATAGTAACACTATATTTACTTGATTATTCTGAGAAAACCGCGCGCTTGGTAATTTGTCGTTAAATGTAATAATTTAGGTATGTTCAGAAAGAAACAGAGATTTATTAACTTTGATCGAAATATGATGGTTGTAAATAAAATAGTATACAAACCTCGGTAGGAAGTTTCATTCCTGTCTCGAGATCATAGCTAACCTCGACGCTAGCAATGAAACTCTTCCCACCTCGGTGTGTAATATACTATTACCTATCTATACCTATTACAATAATTAACACCTCAAAAAGAGATGTTATTGCACAAAAATAAAACAATTTTAGATAAGTTTAACATTTTTGTTTTAATGAATTATAAATTGACGTATTGTTAACAAGAAAATGGATTCAATAAAAGCAAATATGTTGCAAATTCAAGATGATGTCAACACAATTATTGCAAGTATGAAATTTTTATAATTATTAGTTTTTAGACAGCGATTATTAAAAGATAGTAGTGAAACAATTCGATTTGATTTGATCAGCTCGCCATTTTAAAAACCAGTAAATATCTTGAACTATTCTCAACAAACAGATTTTAAACGTTTCTGTATAAAAAAAAGTTTTCTCCATTAGTTTTAAGACAGTGATTATTTAAGTAATAGGACTCAGGTTGTAAAAGTCGATAATGTACTCAGCAGTGGAAGGGTCTTGGAATATGGAGTAACACAGGGGTCTCTGTTAGGACCAACGTTATTTAATTTATACGTTAATGATCTTTTTTCTTTAAAATGCAATGGGAAAATAATTGGTTTTGCAGATGATACTGCCATTTTCTTCTGACAATTGGTATAACCTGAACCAAAAGGCGATTTTAAATTACTGACTGTAAATCAGCTAAAAACCCACTACTTACCCTTTAGCTGCATAACATATGATTTACCTAATTTTAATATTAATGTGGACAGTGAGCATGAATCTTTTTTTATTGCTCCTGTAAAACAATTTAAATATTTAGGAATTATTATCGACTCTCAACTAAAGTGGAACCTACATATAGAACACATTGTAAATAAACTGCGATGTATTTTGTATCAATGTAACATATTAAAAGACATATTACCTTTTGAATACATGCGGCTGTTATATTTATCATTAATGGAAAGCCATCTTCGTTATGGTATATGTGCCTTTTTATTATTTTCTTGGGTCCATACCATAATGAATATTTCATTTTACTTGTCTTTTTTTTTGTTGGTTAAAAAAGACATTTATTATTATTATTATTAATTGATATGTGCTATATTTGGGATTCTAATAGTAATATAATTTGTCTGTCTTTACTAAATTATCAAGTCACAAAAAAATCAAACCAGGTCATAAAAACGTACAATATATAATTATCCTTGTCATTGTTCCTTTCAAATAAATACACCGTACCGATTGTAACTGTATTAACAACAGCTCTCAGATTTATCTTACCAATAGCAGTATGTAGGTAACTCTCAGCTCAGGTAATAATTTATCTATAAGCAAAGTAGGTAATTTGTATCAAGGTAACAAGATATGTACGCACAAGTAGGTGTATCTCATAATAAAGTGGAAAAAATGCGAAGAAGAAAGTTGTAACTAGTTTATCTGTTACAGTGTGACGTTAAAGAATTATGTAAGAAAACAGAACTACCACAAGACTTGTTATGTTATATCGTACCGTATTGGATTTGTTCGTGTGCCACTGTTAGTCCGGGAAAATTAGCTAAATTATTAATTTATAATAATGTTTATTTTTACCTAGACAATTTGTATTGACCTAAAAACTTGTGAATTAAAAAAAAATGAGGAGAACCTATATAAACCTTAAAAGATTGCGCACCGAACGTAGCTCTTGTTTATTTACATCTAACATGTAAATTAAAGTGAAAAAGTATACACAAAATAGAATGAAAATAATACATAAAATACAGAAAATAGAATTAAAATACATAAAATACAAAAATATTGCCAAATAACTAACATGAAAATTAATACTTCTATATTAAATGAATGGTGTAATATGCATCTAATAATCCCTAAAACTGAATTATTTTTTATGATCCTATAATAATTTGATATATATATGGCAGTTTGTGTTTTTTGGAAGGTGGTGACTGCTTAAAAAGTTGAGGAAAGACGCCTGTAGAGAGGCTTGTATTGATAATATTTGTGAGTGGGGCAGCTATAAAGTCTGAAATGAGTTGCAATGTCTCCGCAGTTATATTATCCAATCCTGGAGCTTTCTTCTTTTTTAAACCTTTTATTATATGTTTTACATCAGTTTTAGTCGTGGGAATAAAGAGTATTGAATCGCTAGAGACGCAGGATCCGGAATCTAGTCTAGTAACAGTATTTATAGCCGATAGGAAACCATATTCAGCAAGTAGGGTTAAATAATTCTGGGTGTCCTTTATATATATCTGAATTGTGAATTTTAGGAAGTCCATAAAGCCTAAATACATTAGAGTTAGGTATAATGAAATTTTTATAATTGATTGTATTATATTCAAATAAAGTGATTATTAAGTAGCTTTTTTAAATTATATATTAAGTGAGTTTCTATGTAAAATCTTAAAGTTATGAAGGAAGTTCTAGGTTTTCTCAATGTAGTAATTTTTATGCACAATAATTAAGCAATTATCTTTATCAGCACGGCTAAATATTATATTCTTAATATTAATTTTGTGAGAAATGCTTTTGAATAAAATTTTATTTCTTATTCATTGTTGATATTTTGTTGTAGTGATAAAAACAGCTGTTTTGATAATTATTTTTGATGATATTTTATATAGATCACACACACAACACGAAAAATTTTAAATATATGAGAATAAAAATAATACATACTACAATACCATCACCAATAAACTGTAAATGTGTTGGAAACTACAAAAGAACCCGTTTTCGCGATCCAACTGCACTCGTATATTTTGGAATTTATTTTCATTTAAAAACATGGTTATTTTTATTTCTATTTGTACCTACAAGTAAAATTTAACACGCTATTTTGATTAGCACAGTTTTAATTAGTTTTATACCTTTTTTTAAAACTTTTATTGTTTCAACTGATTGAAATATTTCGTTATATAAATAATGTTACATTTTCGATACTTGTAAAAGTTAAAGGCAATAAAGATAATTGATATTATTTTACAAGGTGTTTCGTAATATTAAATTGAACACCCTGTATTTAATTTCAATGTATGGAAATACTGTATTCAACTTTAGAATAGTTTTATAATTTATCAATAATTTTTATAACCTATTAGGCTTAAAAGTGTCTTTTTATAGATTTTCAATTAATTAATAACATTCAATTACAAGAAAATGCATTATTTATTAATTGATTACTTATGGAATAGCCTTAGGAAATGTTTGTATCTCACAGATTGCATAACTCAAATCTTTTACGTACTTCAATATACAATCAACTTGATTTGATGTTATATGAAATAGTTATCTGAATTACTCAGAATTACCTACATAGTCAACAACCCGAATTTAATTGTTTAAGAAAGCATAACATTCTGCAGACTTGTGTTGTATAATCTTTGAAAAAGATATATCTGTGAGTTTTATATAAAATTAAAGTGGCAAAGACGTTTAAATGTAAATTTCATGTAAACTTTCACTATAATATTTTGGAAATAATTAGTTTTTTGAGTTTTTCCTGATCTTTGTAACTATAGTCTATTTTTATGTATGAGAGAGTATTAAAAATTATAAAGCGTTCGTAATCCATAGGCGTACTACTTCTTTTAGTAGACAGTTAAAATATTTTTTGAAGTTATTCCTCGAGTATACACTTATATTTTCACCTAATTAACCTGCTTATAACTTCTAACCAGCTGAAGGTAAAAAAGTGCAATTTTTTCTAAAATGTTTTATTTTTCCACAAGGTATGTTAAGAACATTGTGTCAAACGGGTTATGTAGGTATAAGGGTTAAAACTTTTACTTTTAAACAAATTTACGTTCATAAATAATAATTTTAATATAAAAACTAATTCTTACCTACAAATCCAAATCAGAATCGAAATCAGAAGATGAACTGTCGCAACCAATATTTACAATGAGTGGCTTGATCATTTCATCAGTAATATTGTCCAACTTCCACATTTTCTATTCTTCTTTAACCGTATGATTTACTGCCTTTTCCCAGTTTTCAGGCTTCACATTATTTACAGCCTCCAAAAACAACTGTTTAACATCACTCATTTTAAAAGAATTATTTTTTCTTGGAACTTTTCTCCCTTTATCTGTGCCCATATCAGTTCAATCGGGTTTACTTCACAATGATATAGTGGTGATCCAACCACCGTCATCCCACGATTTTTTGCAATTTCATCAATTTCATATTTTTTGAATTTCTCTTTATGAAGGGAACACAAATGATACAGTTCTTTTCTCACAGAACTGGGATGGAACTTAATATTCTTTGAATTTAGCCAATTCTGTAAATCTTTTTTTAACCACTTGGTTGTGGGCATTTTTCCTATAAGTCTCGAGTGATAACTTGCATTATCCATTACTATTATACAGTTCTGAGGAAAAAGATCTATAATTTGTTCGAACCACTCTTTAAAGACATCAGCATTCATGTCCTCATGGTAGTCACCGGTACGAGTAGATTTAAAAGTCAATAAACCACCTTTAACAAAACCGTTTGAACTACCGATGTGTACTATTATTAGTCTGCGCCCCTTTCCTGATGGTGGATTTAAACCAGTAGATAAATTATTTAAAAAAGCCTGTCTTCGACTTGTAACAGTTTCTTCTTGCAAAAATTTATTTGGTATATGTCCCTCGTTGATCCATGTTTCATCTAAATAAAATATATTTCTTCTTTGGTTTCTCATTTCTTTTATAGTCCTTAGGTAATTTCTTCTCCATACTACTATATCGCTTCTTTCTATTAAAATAGACCCTGGAATGCTTTTTCCATAGAAAACCTATTTCTTTTAAAAGTTTCCATAGTGTGCTTCGACTCATTTCAGGGTAATCCTTATCATCTCGAACCGTGGCAAGAACTTTGTCTACTATCGGAAATTCTTTTCTAAAGAAGAACGCATGCACTTTCCTTCGAAGTCTTTCTTTCAAAAGATTTTCTAATTGAAATTTTGGTTTTCCTGGAGCTTTACGTGCTGTTTGAAACTCGCCACATTTCTCTTCTTTAACAACTCTGTAAGTTGCAAGTTGCAACTAAACGACATTTAGTAAACTGTCAAGAATACACAATTTGGACCTCCTTACTAAATGAAAAACCTATAATCGCATTTTCGGTGAAATTTGTTGGGAAGGTATTTATCTACTTATAATTCGATTACTGTAAGAAATTCTTGAAATTAAAATCAAACAAAATTGGCAAATAGGTACTTATTGAAAATAATCTTAAGATACGGCTATGTAATCTTTAATACACAGGGCTTTTGGCCTGTCCAAACCTTTTCCTATTGTTCTGTACAGCTTATGTTTATAAAGGACCAATAAAAGACCCAAAACTTGTAATAGCTCAGGTACATTTATTACAATTTTAGGAAATATTTAGATTATTCTGTAAAAATATTTAAAATGACCGTACTAAGTTTTGCATTAGAAATGCTGTTTTATTACTCTCATCCATAAAAATAGACTATAATCTTGTGCTATTCAAGAAATACTTGAAAGTATGGAAAGAGATTATCCAAGTTGTGTTCACCGATTTTTTGAAAGCATTTGACAAGGTTAACCACTTTACCTTTATTACTAAACTAAGAAATTTCTTTGATTTTATTATTTCATAGTTGATTGATAGTATTACAGCATGTTATGATAAATGAGTTAGAAATTAAAAATATTTCAGTAATTTCAAGTGTGTCGCAAGGGTATCATTTGAGACCCCTACTCTTTAATATCTTTTTAAATTATATACGTATATCGAGTATAAAAATTTTCAAAATCGATCTTGATTCTTTTTTTGATTACTGCATTTTAATTATTTTGTTTTAAAACTGAATAAGTGCTATACATGTAATATATCTACTTTAAATTCAAATTTATATTTATTTGAAGAACCTCTCAATAATGGTTATAAATATTTTATTCTACTTTCAATTCTATTCATTTTTATATTAATCGATATTTTTCTTAATTTTCACTTGGCTTCTAAGACTCTTCCTTAAATTAAAATTATATTTCATTCTAAATTGATGTTAATTAAAATTTTATTCTGTTTTCGGGCATTTTTTCAAATTTTTGTCTTTTTTCCTCAAGAGGTGATTTCCTCTTTAGTGGTTTTTTCCTCTCAAGTCTTTTATACTCCAGAGGCTAAACTCTCTCCAGACTTTTTTCTCGAGAGATGGTTTTTTCTCGAGTCTAATTTTCTCGGGAGGTGTTTCTCTTTCTAGTATTTTTTCTTGAAAAAAATACAATTTTAGAGTCTGACAATCTAATCAATAATAATGTCAATTTCTTAGTAACTAGGGTTTTTTGAGGAGGAGCGGCGCCTAACACATTATTAAAGGGTTCAACCCCAACAAGGTAGTTTTGACGTGAATCTTCTTCTCTCGAGTTTTTTTCCTCGAGAGAAGTGGTTTTCTCTCCAGTCTTTTTCTCGAGAGATGGTTTTTTCTCGAGTTTAATTTTCTCGAGATCTCTCGGAACATCTGTTTTTTTTAGAGATACATTTTCTTGAGAAGTTTTTCTCTTTCGAGTATTTTTTCTTCGATAAGTGGTTTTAACTTTAATCTTTTTCTCTCGAGTCTATTTTCTCGAGAGATGGTTTTTTCTAGAGATACATTTTCTTGAGAAGTTTTTCTCTTTCGAGTATTTTTTTTTCGATAAGTGGTTTTAACTTGAATCTTTTTCTCTCGAGTCTTTTTCCTCCAGAGGTTGTTTTCTCTCGAGTCTATTTTCTAGAGAGATGGTTTTTTCTCCAATTTAATTTTCTCGAGAGGTGGTGGTTTTGATTTGAATCTTCTTCTCTCGAGTTTATTCCTTGAGAAGTGGTCTTCTCTCCAGTCTTTTTTCTCGAGAGATGGTTTTTCCTCGAGTTTAATTTTCTCGAGAGGTGTTTCTCTTTCAAGAATTTTTCCTCGAGAGATGGTTTTGACTTGAATCTTCTTCTCTCGAGTTTTTTTCCTCGAGAAGTGGTTTTCTCGAGAGATGCTTTTTTCTCGAGTTTAATTTTTTCGGGAGGTTTCTCTTTCAAGAATTTTTCCTCGAGAGATGGTTTTGACTTGAATCTTCTTCTCTCGAGTTTTTTTCCTCGAGAAGTGGTTTTCTCGAGAGATGGTTTTTTCTCGAGTTTGATTTTCTCGAGGTTTTTCTCTTACGAGTATTTTTTCTTCGAGAGGTGGTTTTGACTTAAATCTTCTTCTCTCGAGTTTTTCCTCGAAATATGATTTCCTCTTCGGTCTTTTTTCTCGAGAGATGGTTTTTCCTTGAATTAAATTTTGTCGAGAGGCTTTTCTCGAGTACTTTTCTTCTAGAGGTAATTTTGAGTAGTATCTTTTTTCTCTCGAGTTTTTTCCTCGAGAGGTGGTTTTTTCTCGGGTTTTTTCCTCGAGAAGTTATTTTTAATCCCGAGTTTTTTTCTTTCGAGTCTTTTTTTCTGGAGTTTGGCATTTTTCTAAATTTTCATTTGTTTTTTTATGACTCTTCCCTAAATTAAAATACATTAAATTGTATACACATTCGTTTACTTTTGATAGTTCTACTTTATATTTTTATTCGTTTCTCCACAATGGGCATTTTCCTATTTTTCTCGAGAGGTAGTTTTCTCTCAAGTCTTTTTTTCTCGAGAGATGATTTTTTATCGAGAGATGATTTTGTCTCTAGAGATTTTTCTCAAGTTTAATTTTTTCGAGAGGTGTTTCTCTTTCAAGAATTTTTCCTCGAGAGATGGTTTTGACATCAATCTTCTTCTCTCGAGTTTTTTCCTTCATTGGTTGTTTTCTTTCGAATCCTTATTTCAAAAGCTGGTTTTCTCTTGAGTTTAATTTTCTCGAGACGTGTTTCTCTCTCGAGTATTTTTCCTCGATAGGTGTTTTTGGCTTGAATCTTTTTTCTCTGGAGTTTTTTTTCTCAAGAGGTGGTTTTTTCTTGGATTTTTTCACCGAAAAGTTATTGTCACTTTCGAGATTTTTTCTTTCGAGTCTTTTTCCTCTGGAGTTTGGCATTTTTCCAAATTTTCATTCGTTTTTTATGACGTCCCTAAATTAAAATACCACTTCATTCTAAATCGATTTTAAGAATACTTTAAATTGTATACAGATTCGTTCACTTTTTGATAGTTTTAGTTACAATTTTTTATTTTTATTTTTCTTCACAATGGGCATTTTTCCAAATTTCCCCCCGAGAATTGCATTTCTCTCGAGTCCTTTTTCCTCGAGAGGTAGTTTTCTCTCGAGTATTTTTCTCTTGAATCTTTTTCCTCGAGAGGTGCTTTTCTCTCGAGTATTTTTTCTCTCGAGTCTTTTTCCTCGAGAGGTGGTTTTCTCTCAAGTCTTTTCTCCGAGAGATGATTTTCTCTGGAGTCTTTTTTTCTTGTTGATAAAATAGTCAAGAAAGGTTTAAGAAATCAATCAAACCAGATGCGATATTTGTGCTTTATAACTCTACTATTAGACCAATTTTGGAATATGCATCTATTCTATGGAATCAGTAGATAGCCAAAGCCACTACGGGCCAACATAAGGAATTCAATGTATAAGAGTGAGAGGTACATATTTTTATGGGTAGGTGTGAGACATGCGGTTTGAGGGGAATTAAATTTAAATTAACGCCGTACAGAAAAATCATGCGTAGAACGAAAGCCAAAAGGGCCTAAGCTTCAATCTCCGTTATTATTTGTCCGATTCAAACGGGAAAAACGGGAAAGTGTGGGGAAGTAAATCTATAATAACGCTGAAGAGAAAAATCATGGCAATAATAGGTCAAAAGGACCTAAACCTTATATGCTGTTTTTCCCATTCCAATCGAACCAATAATAACATAAATTTTAGTTCCTTTTGACCTGTCATCCTTGCTATAATATTTATTCAAATCATATCGAAAGTGTATAAAAAAGAATAATTAACAGTCTAAATATTTTAGGTTAGCTAACTTAGATTTCTATTTATTCTTTTCTTAATATTAGTTAGTCATATAATGGAACTAATAGAATCATAATTTTGATGTCATATTTTTTTCAATAGCTTTTTAATTTAACCACTCTTTTCTGTACTTATAATAATTATTAAATACATGGAATGACAACAAAAATATATTGCTATTATATCTTTTCTCAGGAAGGTGTTTTAACTTATAAAAAAAGTTCTTTATAACGTTGATTACGTTAATATTTAGTTGTTTACTGTTATTTTGTTTTAATAATATTCTAAATAACAGTAATTCAATCTGGTTTGATTATTTAATAACAAATAGACTTTAACATAAAAATGATATGCAGGTATTTAACCAAGCACGATAAACTGAATATTATTATTATAGTAAATAAATTAGTTATAATTTTGTTTTATTTTAATGGCTACTTGTTATTCTTGGGTGTTAGTTTGATATACAGGGTGTCTGTAAAAGGTCTTTACAAAAACATACCACACATATTCCTTAGACCAAAATAAGTCGATTTAAATAAAATTACCTTAGTACAAAGTTGCTTCGTTTGGGCTCCAGAGGGCCTTGAAGTTACAATTTGTAAATCGTTTTTCCCATATAAATTTAAAACGGCATCTGCGATTTTGCTGAAATTTGGTATATTGGTAAAGTTTTATGTGGCAAAAAAATGGTATTAAAATTTTGTCCGATAATAATACATAGGCGTAGAACTTGATTTTTTAAAGAATTCTACCTTTAAAAATTCTACGCCAATAGAAGAAAAGGAGTTTGAGTATGAAATTTAGATTGCGCAACTCATTTACTTTAAAAAAGGTACTCTTGATAAGACTCGATTACTCTCATGGTTTTCGCTAAATTTCTGTTTTAATAATTTAGAGTGTATAGGTTTCACAAAAATATTTATTTACAACATAATCAAAATAGAGATTTTACAAAAATTGTTCAAAATGTTCACCATTTTCACGCATACAAAGATTTATACGTCGAAGAAAATTAAAATGTATCATTTCCATAACTTCTTCATCACCTCTAAGATTATTTATTGAATCTTGAATACGTTGCCAGAGTTGTTCCTCATTTTCTACAGGTTCCCTGTAAACTGTGGATTTCAGATGTCCCCATAAAAAGTAATCCATCGGTGTTAGGTCTGGGGAACGTGGTGACCAGTTTACAGGTGCGTCATTACCTCTACCTATCCATTTGTGTGGCTATTGTTCATTCAAGTGGTTTCTAACGTTTAAAGAAAAATGTGGTGGAGCTTCATCTTGCATAAACCACATATCTCTCCGAAGTTGGAGAGGTAAATCTTCTAACAATTCTGGCAACGTATTTTGTAGAAAATCCAAATAATTTTCTCCAGGTAATCTTCGTGGAAGTATGACAGGACCAAAAATGAAATTACCAATTATTCCAGCCCATACATTAATTTTGAATTCGTGCTGAAAATGGTTTACCTTTCTTGCATGCGGACTTTCAACGGCATAAACATGTTCATTATGGGTATTAGTTATACCTTTTCTTGTAAAACCCGCTTCATCGGTAAAAAGAAACTTCTTGACAAAGTTTGGACCTCTTTCTCTTTGCATATTAACAAATCGACAAAAACCCAAACGAATTTGAGGATCATGGACTAATAATTCTTGTACTGGCTTCTTATGGTATGGATATAGCAATTGTTCTCCAAGCACTTTATGAACGACATCTTTACTTACTCCTAGTTCCCTTCCAATTCGTCTGGTGCTTAATTCTGGATCTTCTTCAACACGTTCTAAAATGTCTTCTTCAACTTCAGGAATCCTTACAAAACGTCCTCTTCCATTATCAACAGTGTTGGGAGCAAAGGAACCGGTCTCCCGAAGACGTCTCTCAACAGCAGTAAAAGTTGGATGGCCAGGTACACGACGATTTGGAAACCTTTCAGAGTACACCCTGACACTCTCTCGAGCATTTCTTTCACAAAATCCTAATGTCAGTAACATATCGGTATATTCTGCATTGGTATATTGTACAGCCATATTAATAAACCACGCATTTGTTTTTTTAATTATTGAGTCAGATAGAAGACTTTCAAACGTTAACAAGAGATTAGGTGTTAAAACTTGACAATATTTTTATTTAGATGAAATTATGGAAACCAACAATAAATGTTTTTGTATACGTATTGCAGGCAAATAATTAATATTCCTCAAAAAATCGTACATGGCAAGAATCGAATATTTTTGTTAAAAGTCTCGATTAGAGATGTTGAAGAAGATATGAAAAAAGTACATTTTTATGTTTTTCATCGTATAAAATTTTGTCCGATAATAATACATAGGCGTAGAACTTGATTTTTTAAATAATTGCGCCTTTAAAAATTCTACGCCAATGGTAGAAAAGGGATTTGAGTATGAAATTTGGATTGGGTACTCATTTAATACAAAAAATTACCCTTGATAACCATCGATTTACTCTCATGGTTTTGACAAAGTTTGTATTTTAATAATTATTGTCTATGTTCTAAAATTACTAAAATGCAAATTTCGTCAAAAGCATGAGGGTAATCGAGTCTTATCAAGAGTACCTTTTTTAAAGTAAATGAGTTGCGCAATCTAAATTTCATACTCAAACTCCTTTTCTTCCATTGGCGTAGAATTTTTAAAGGTGCAATTATTTAAAAAATCAATTAAGTAGTAGGACACATTGCAATGTGCACACATTTTTTTTAATATCCTGTATCTTTAAAACGTTGCTCTATCTATCCCAGCAACGGGACTATCTTTCTTTGAAACACGCTGTATAATGCTTTATATAATTTCTTTGTTGGTATATTGTCATTCGTTCTAATCTTATTAAAACATCAACAGCAGTTTTGCGAGTCAATTGTTATGAATACCGAAATAGCGTGTGGATAGAAACAATGCACGAACATGTCCAGTTGGTTTAGGAAGCGTGCTTTAACCAACTTTATAAAACTTTAATGCGGTTTTCACAAAATACGGTTTATCAGTAATTTTCCATGGATCGACAACAAATTAAATTATCGTTTTCAATGAAAGTTTTGCAGAAAACACATTGTGACTTCCGTTGTAGCTGCTTTTCATCTTCTTTTTCTTTTTATAAAATTAAATTTATATGTAGTGCAATCTCGAATTTATTTTTGAACATAAAAGAAAAAAGATTAAGGTAATAACCCTCCCAAAAATTGGCACAAGAATTAGAGACCAATAAATAGTTCTGTTCCGAAATTGGCACCAGGATTTTGAGCAGTAAATAATTTGGGGTCCTAATAATCTGCTTCGTAGAATCCTGGTATCAAAAACTGTTTACCTATCGTTGTTTGAACAACTTGCGTGCTTTTTTAAAGGGGTAGAAAAAGTAATGGATTAACAAATGCGTGTCTTTGTTTCAAAAAATATAATTTTTTAGTAACTCTTCATTGAAGTTAGTTAATTTATATACATATACTTATAAAAGTAAATTCTATTTTCTTATTTATCATCATTCCTACACGTAATAGTTATACAACAAACCTAGACATAAGTTTAGAGGCTGTGCGTAGTTTAAGAACGAGTATTTCTCTCTAAAAGTATTTATTATATTTTGATGGCCATATTTGGGTTAAGCTAATCGTTTCCGAGTATTTAGTATACTTTTCATTGCTTTATTATTAAAATATCACCTCGCGATATGGAGTCGCGGTTTATTTTTAAATTAACATTGGTGGTATTTGGTTTTCTAGTAGTTTTATTACTTAATTTTATGGGTGGTAAATTAGTAAATTATTCTTTATTATATTTTTTAAATAACAGAGTAAATATTTATATAGTTATTGGAAGGAATCTTTGATTGGAGAGACTATAGATATAACATGTCATATTTTTTACAGGTTAGTTGCGTTTATTGGATAAAAATAAAGTTTTTATGGTGACTGTAGTGATTTACGTACCCACTATTGGGACACCCATATTAAACAATCTTCACCCTTTGATAATTTGCTATTACGTAACAGCAGGCCCAACAAGAGGGAGGGGGCAGGGAGGGCAAAGCCCCGTGGCCCAGCAGCTATGAAAAAATAGGTTATAATATGTGGAAGGCAGGTCCTTGCCGGTGTTTTGCCCTGGTAGTCCAGTCATTTAAGCTTAAATTAGGTAAGAATCTCGGAACTGGAGATACCCAGCTGTAAGTCTGTAAATACTTGTATATTGACACGCTAAAAGTTATCTCAAAACCTACATATGGCAGGGTGTACGCAACTATTAAATTTCAAGGTTTTTTGCGCTTTTTTGTAAATATCTCATTTTTTATGGGTTTTTTGCTATTTGTATTTATTATCAATATTGTAGAATACAAAATTCTCTACAAATTTTGTTTAAAAAAATTCAGATTATAGTAAGAACGTAAAAGCTATGGAGCAGCAGAGAAGATGAAACAATAGTTGTACCAGTTACTCAAGAAAAATTCTTATCAAATCGAAATAACAAAGATATGCTCATTAATATGTTAATTGAAAAATTACAAGCTGCAAATATTACTACTAAACAAGCCAGAGATAATGCTGATGTTCTTATTGTTGAAACTGCAATTGAAGAATCAAATTCTGAAAAAACTGCAGTTATAATAGGACAAGATATTGATTTACTTGTCATTTTAATTGGGCGTACACTGTCTTACGAACAAGACATTTTCTTTAAAAAAGTTGGGAAAGGAAATGTAAAAACGGGGATATACTTGACTAAAAGTTTTGATAATTATCCTCATTCCAAAACACATATTTTATTTCTGCACGCATTAAGTGGCTGTGACACAACTTCTGCGATTTTTAAAAAGGGAAAAAATCATTTTTTAAAGTTTTTGAGAAACTGACAAATTTGAATGAACTAGCTGCAGCATTTGAGAAAGAAAATTGTTCGGCCCAGAGATTATTAGAGAGTGGAACTCAAATCTTATTGGCAGTCTATAATGCTCCGAAATCTGTGAAAAGTCTCGATCATCTTCGTTATATGTATTACGTCAAGTCTACAAAACTTAATTAACCTGTGCAGCTTTCAAATATTCCACCAACAAAAGCAGCTGCTCATCAACCTTTCAAACGTGTATATTATTAAGTTCAAACTTGGTTAAGGCATGATTTGGAACCCCAGGTATGGCAATGCGAAACGATTTTCTGGAGCCTATCATGACAATTTTACCACCTGCTCCAGAAGATTTGCTAAATACAATTTTCTGCAACTGCAAGAGTGGTTGTGGTTCGCGAAGCGGATGCAGGAAAGCGGGCTTGCAATGCTCTTTAGCTTGTGGCCAATGTAATGGGCAAGCTTGTCTCAATGCTCTTTCATATCAGAGCGACATTAACGAAGATGGAACCTTTGACCCCGAAATCATGGAAGAACTTGAGAGAAATGTCGTTGAAGACGATAATGAAGACCAGTTTGAAATTTACCAGCAGCCGGAAGACGACGATGAAGAGGAAGAAGATTATTACAATTATAAATTGTAGTTTTTGTACCTTTTATTCCATTTTTTTACTTTTAATAAAAATAAATGTATTGAATGAAATTTTTTAATAAAAAGATTAATTCATAATTTATTTGTTTTTTTTTTCATCATGTAAGAATTTATTAATATTAATTAGGTTAAAATTCAAATATAATTCCTATATTTTCATTAACAATTTTGCAATTACATGGGCAGGTAAGTGTTGTTAAATAAATTAATACTAAATAAAAAGTGGATAGGTTAGGAAAAAAAATGATAAAATATAATATAATAGTTAATAAAAATTGACAAATATTTATAATCATTGATTTATCGATATTTCATCAACTATATATGGCGCGTTTTCGACCGGAGGCACCGGTTGACCTGAAGTGATGCTGTGACCGCGCGCTCTCCGTCATCTATCTCGAAAACGGTTCACCGTATGAAAAATTTTTTTTAAACAAAATTTTTAGAGAATTTTGTATTCTACAATATTGATAATAAATACAAATAGCAAGAAACCCATAGGAAATGAGATATTTACAAAAAAAGCGCAAAAAACCGATTTTTGTGACCTTTGACCTTGAAATTTAATAGATGCGTACACCCTACCATATGTAGGTTTTGAGACAACTTTTAGGGTGTCAATATACAAGTATTTACAGACTTACAGCTGGGTATCTCGAATTCCGAGGTGAACTTACTATAATGATTGGACTATGGGGCTCTACCATAACTTTCGGCGGCCCTGCATGGCAGTTCTAAAGACATAATGACGATGGCGACCTCATTGTTAACCATCATTGTTGATATTCATACTTCATTTATTATAAAAAATATATTTTTTATATAAACAACTTGTTAACTTGCTTTGTTTACAAATACATTAAATAGCTTTCTCGAAAACATCCAATGTTGAGTCACGCTTTATAATTTAAACAGAATTTATTACCAAACACAGGCAACGCGCGTGCGCAGAACTAGGTGGTAGGAATAGTAACCTGCGTATTTTTTTTTTTTTGAGTGAGGGTAGCCATATGTGAGTAGTAGGGATTAAGTGTAAAGGTTAAAGAAAAGGTCCTTTATTTCTCACAAGTCAATTTATTGGCGACCGGTTTCGAAGTTGTCACTTCATCATCAGGCACACCTAAATGGAATGTCAAGGAGTCAGTTGTAATAAAAACAATTATAAAAGCATGAACGGACTTTAACATATACAAAATAACAGAAAAAACACAAAAGAAAGTTAAACAATAACCTTGACTCACCTTGACTAATTCCATAAAGGAAGCGCTACAAAAAGTTTAACAGAACGAGTTAAAAAAGTCATGTGTAATAGGTATTTTTAAAAAAATTTTTAATGTAGGTTAGGTTAAACCACCAGATGTCTTATTGAATAAAATAATTAATTAAAACACATTTAAGACAATTATTAACTAAACAACACAAAATAGTTTTACAAGCACAAACAGTTTAAATTTTTTTTAAGGAAATAATGTTAATTACTGAAAGTAAAAAGTAAAAAAGTAAAAATTATCAGACTGTCAAGACATCTATCTAGATTTTTAACGAAACAATGCAGTAAACTGTAATTTTTTTTTTTTTTTTTACAGTTTACTGCATTGATTCGTTAAAAATCTAGATAGATGTCTTGACAGTCTGATAATTTTTACTTTTTTACTTTTTACTTTCAGTAATTAACATTATTTCCTTAAAAAATTTTTAAACTGTTTGTGCTTGTAAAACTATTTTGTGTTGTTTAGTTAATAATTGTCTTAAATGTGTTTTAATTAATTATTTTATTCAATAAGACATCTGGTGGTTTAACCTAACCTACATTTAAAATTTTTTTAAAAATACTTATTACACATGACTTTTTTAACTCGTTCTGTTAAACTTTTTGTAGCGCTTCCTTTATGGAATTAGTCAAGGTGAGTCAAGGTTATTGTTTAACTTTCTTTTGTGTTTTTTCTGTTATTTTGTATATGTTAAAGTCCGTTCATGCTTTTATAATTGTTTTTATTACAACTGACTCCTTGACATTCCATTTAGGTGTGCCTGATGATAAAGTGACAACTTCGAAACCGGTCGCCAATAAATTGACTTGTGAGAAATAAAGGACCTTTTCTTTAACCTTTACACTTAAACCTGCGTATTTATTACACTTTTATTATGTTTGTATGTTACTATCTAGTACTTTTTTTAGCTCCCTTTTATAATAAATCCGATCTACATTCATCTATGAATAATCTTTGTAGCCATGAAAGCTCTAATAATTTACAGCTGACTAAGAATGGCAATACGGAAAGTTTAATTTTCATATAAATCACGATAGAACTCATTTTCTCTGAAACCTGAAGCACGATATCATATTTTTTTACAAAAAAAATAAACCAAAACTGGATCGATGTTCCAAAATCCGTTTTAACGTTTAATTTTCAAACTGATGATGAATTGTATTATTACATTATCAATTCGGATTTCGTACGCCGTAAAAAATCATAGAGAAGAAAGAGAAAAACTTATTTTTAGATGAAAAGTATCTGTGAGCGTGAATTTATGCAGGGTGTCCGGGAAAATATGGAAGGTTTTTCGAATTCATTAAAAATAAGTTGATAAGTTCCAGAGTCGTCCTTTTGGAGGCCATATCTCCGTATGGATCGCCGTAGGAAAAATTCAAGAGACCTCCTACATTTTCCCTGACAACCTACAGTACAGTACAACGTTTGTACAATTTTTGGATTATACTACCATATAAAAACAGTAGCTATATTTGTAAAACGGACATGTTTCTTTTTTGCAATCTTATTAAAACGCTTTTACGATCTCATTTTCTGGACCGAAAGTTTTGGTTTTTCATTATACAAATCAAAAGTATTTTAATTCCTCATATAGAACTTAATGTTGACTTACTAAACTTTATTTTTTATAACTTTCTTGGCGTAATTTTTGATAGTAAGGACATGCAAGAAACTTAAAACATCTGAATATTGAAAAAACTCATATTATTATTAAGAGCTTAAAAGGAATCACTTCTAAGAATTTATAGAGCTTTAATCTAATTAAAATTGTTTTTATATCTGCATCAGCGAAAACATCTTAACGAAACATAACCCTGCCATACAACTTTGTCTTAGAGGTTTTAGACCCTTTCTATAGTCTATTTTTATGTATGAGAGAGTAATAAAACAGCATTTCTAATGCAAAACTTAGTACGGTCATTTTAAATATTTTTACAGAATAATCTAAATATTTCCTAAAATTGTAATAAATGTACCTGAGCTATTACAAGTTTTGGGTCTTTTATTGGTCCTTTATAAACATAAGCTGTACAGAACAATTGAAAAAGGTTTGGACAGGCCAAAATCCCTGTGTATTAAAGATTACATAGCCGTATCTTAAAATTATTTTTAATAAGTACCTATTTGCCAATTTCGTTTTATTTTAATTCCAAAAATTTCTTGCAGTAATCGAATTATAAGTAGATAAAAACCTTCTCAACAAATTTCACCGAAAATGCGATTATAGGTTTTCCATTTAGTAAGGAGGTCCAAGTTGTGTATTCTTGACAGTTTACTAAATGTCGTTTAGTTGCAACTTGCAAGGTGCAGTGTGAATTCTAGTGTGATCATGGAAAATTTGGAAGGGCCGCGTAAACGACAAAAAATCGGTCCTTTAACAGTTAATGAAAAAACATTATTATTTAATTGTTTTAAATCATTTACAGGCAAACATTTATGTAAAAGTGTTGATGACACAGTGGAATTAGTTAGTAGTACGCTTGGTGTTGGGAAATCTACGATTTACAGAGTTGTTAAAGAAGAGAAATGTGGCGAGTTTCAAACAGCACGTAAAGCTCCAGGAAAACCAAAATTTCAATTAGAAAATCTTTTGAAATAAAAATTCGAAGAAAAGTGCATGCCTTCTTCTTTAGAAAAGAATTTCCGACAGTAGACAAAGTTCTTGCCACGGTTCGAGATGATAAGGATTACCCTGAAATGAGTCGAAGCACACTATGGAAACTTTTAAAAGAAATAGGTTTACTATGGAAAAAGCATTCCAGAAAGTCTATTTTAATAGAAAAAAGCGATATTGTAGTATGGAGAAGAAATTACCCAAGGACTATAAAAGAAATGAGAAACCAAAGAAGAAATATATTTTATTTATGGATCAACGAGGGACATAAACCAAATAAATTTTGACAAGATGAAACTGTTACAAGTCGAAGACAGGCTTTTTTAAATAATTTATCTACTGGTTTAAATCCATCATCACGAAAGGGGCGCAGACTAATAATAGTACACATCGGTAGTTCAAACGGTTTTGTTAAAGGTGGTTTATTGACTTTTGAATCTACTCGTACCGGTGACTACCATGAGGACATGAATGCTGATGTCTTTAAAGAGTGGTTCGAACAAATTATAGATCTTCTTCCTCAGAACTGTATAATAGTAATGGATAATGCAAGTTATCACTCGAGACTTATAGAAAAAATGCCCACAACCAAGTGGTTAAAAAAAGATTTACAGCATTGGCTAAATTCAAAGAATATTAAGTTCCATCCCGGTTCTGTGAGAAAAGAACTGTATCATTTGTGTTCCCTTCATAAAGAGAAATTCAAAAAATATGAAATTAATAAAATTGCAAAAAATCGTGGGATGACGGTGGTTAGATCACCACCATATCATTGCGAAGTAAACCCGATTGAACTGATATGGGCACAGATAAAGGGAGAAGTTTCAAAAAAAAATAATTCTTTTAAAATGAGTGGTGTTAAACAGTTGTTTTTGGAGGCTGTAAATAATGTGAAGCCTGAAAACTGGGAAAAGGCAGTAAATCATACGATTAAAGAAGAAGAGAAAATGTGGAAGTTGGACAATATTACTGATGAAATGATCGAGCCACTCATTGTAAATATTGATTGCGACAGTTCATCTTCTGATTTCGATTCTGATTTGGATTTGTAGGTAAGAAGTAGTTTTTATAATAAAATTATTATTTATGAACGTAACGTTGTTTAAAAGTCAAAGTTTAAACCCTTATACCTACATTACCCGTTTGACACAATGTTCTTAACATATCTTATGGAAAAATAAAACATTTTAGAAAAAATTGTACTTTTTTACCTTCAGCTGTTTAAAAGTTATAAGCAGGTTAATTAGGTGAAAATATAAGTGTATACTCGAGGAATAACTTCAAAAATTATTTTAACTGTCTACTAAAAGAAGTGGTACGCCTATGGATTACGTGCGCTTCATTATTTTAATACTCTCTCATACATAATAATAGACTATAGTAAACAACCTTTATAATAAATCTCAAGAACTTTCTTGATATTTCCTCCATCAACCCAATTACTGATATTGTACTAGAGTATCTTCAATATCAGGAAACTCAGTATGTAAATTTCTCAGCCACTAACTAAACTACTAAAGTGAACTTTTATAAAATTAACAATACTATTATCCAACGTTCTATGAAAACATTTTGTTGTTTAAGCAAATTTTCAAATAAACAACAAAATTTTCTCAAAAAAAATCCCTCCCATCCTTAAATATAATATTATTGAAAGGGCTAAACTAAAACATATAGGGTGTTTTATTTTTCTTCTTTCAAGTACCAGTTTGGATTTAATTCAAAGCCGTGTGTACTTACTACATAATAACCCGTCTTTGTCAGTTATGGCTTTAAACTTTAGAAACATCTTTTATGAATCATTATTTACATGACCAATATGTGAGCTACATTTTTTTTTCTGTACAGTCACAATTACAAAAATAGTATTTAAAAAAATGTTAAAAAAGTCACAAACTATTTAAATTTAATATTTTCCATTGAAATTCTTTAAATACAGGTGCAAATAATATAGAAAAACTCAAAACAAAAAGTAGTACAGATATCTATAACCTGTATCTACATTATTTTCAAATTCAGACTCTCATAGTCAATGCCATTTTCTTGGTATAACCTTTCCAACGGAAATTCTTTTTAGTAGCGATATAAATAGAACACGTTTAAACAATAATAGCTTTATTGTTATAACTAAAGTATAATAATATTCATAGTAGCATATAATGCAATGCAAGGTTAATGTTGCAAATGATATTTTTATGATTGATTATTTGTTGAGAGATATTATTTTGTTATAATATGAATACGGGGTTGATCTGTATAAAAAAAATAATTAGATATGATTACAGATAATAATAATGTCACCCTCTAGGGTTATGTCATCAACAGTAATATCTCAATAATCTAGAGATTCCAGAACATAGTATTGAGGCACATTCTGGATGCTCGTTGGTTTATGTATCGAGATCTTCAGATGAATATAATAGAATAGAATAATTTTATTAACTATTTTACATAAGTCATTATGTTTATAGCAAGTAATAGGTGGTAACAAAATTTGAACAATATAAATAAAACAAATAAGACAATAATTATTAGAGTACCAGAATTTGAACAATGTAAATAGAAACAATAATTATTAAGGTTAAAATTGTGATGAGGCAGAGTGACATTGAGATGTCTCATGAGCTACATAATCATTGACAGAGTAAAAACAATGTCTCAATAGATATTTTTTTAATGTTTTTTTAAAAGCATTATTACTTAAATTTTTAAAGTTCTGCGGTAATATGTTAAATAAGTTATAATTAAGGGAATTTACTTCAGATAAACATAACCTAAAACGAGTATTTTTAATACAATGTGAATAACGTGTCTTGTAATTATGAATATCGGACTGTTTCCTATGAATTTCAACAAGTGTATGATGTAGTTATAAAGTAGGTAGTGGCATAATTTTAAATTTATTAAAATGTTGTTGACAATGTTCTCTGAATCCAATGTTAGCCATAATTCTGATATCTTTTTTTTGCATCCGGAAGATTTGAATAGATTGAGAAGAGTTTTCCCAAAGTGGTACACCATAACTGACATGCGAGTGAAAGAGAGGGAAAGACGTAGTTTTGAGGGTATTTAAGTTGGTAAGTTTTTTCAACTACCAAAGAATAAACAAAGAACTAGAAAGTTTTTTCTTTAACTGATTAAAGTGGGCCGACCAATTGAGTTTGTTATCCAATGTAATACCAAGTAATTTTACGTTTTTTGTTTCACATTTTGAGATAATTTGATTATTGCCAGATATCTGCATATTTTCAGTTTTTTCACTGTTAAGTTTTAATTTGTTGGTTGAGAATCATGTGTTTGCTTTGTCCGCAATTTCATCAAACAAAGAAATTAAATTTTTATTATTTTTGTCTGTTGAGATGAGTGTTGTATCATCAGCAAATAAAACTGATTTATTAGGTAGCATAAAACGGCTTAGATCGTTAACATAAACAATGAATAAAACGGGACCCTGGACAGAACCTTGTGGAACCCCTTGCCTTACAGCCTGAAAGTCAGACAGAACACCATTATTCATCACAGCTTGTTATCTGCATTCATTAGTGCAAGCGGAATTCCCCTAATTCCATAAAAGCGTAGCTTTTCCAGAAGAATATCATGAGAGACGCAGTCGAAAGCCTTTGACAGGTCGCACAACATTACTGCTGTGTGATTTCCCTGCTCAAGTGCCTCAACTACATCATTCACAACATTGAGAACAGCCTGTGTAGTAGAGCGAGAGCGTCTAAAACCATATTGGGAGTTGCTGAAGAAGTTGTTTAATACAAAATACTCACATAATTGTTTTTTTAATAATTTTTTCATTAACTTTACCAAATATTGAAACAATACTTATGGGACGATAGTTATCAATTTTCGAGACATCACTTTTTTTGAAAATTGGTAATACTTTAGAGTATTTAAGTACTTCTGGAAATAAACCAGTGGATAAAATTAAATTAATCAATTCAGTAAACGGTTTTATTATAATATTGCAAGTCTCTTTTAAAATTTTACTATTGAGTTCGTGAGTGTCAACACATTTAGAATTTTTTAGAGAAGTAATTGCGTCAAAAACTTCAGACTCAAGAACAGGGCGGAAGAAAAATGAGTTACAGGGCATAGGAAAATGTTTAAAACTCAGAAATTCGGCATTCGAAACATTAGGAAGAGATCTTATGATATTTGCAGCAGCTGTATTAAAAAATGTATTTATTTCATTTGGTGTTAAATCAGGAGTTACTAGATTTCTTTTTAAATTGTTTCTTTCGAAATTGATTATTTGCCAACATGCCTTGGCTTTATTGTCTGCTCGAATAATATATTTATCATAGGCCAGTTTTTTTGTTGATTTCAATTTTTCATTGTACTCGCTTTTGAGTTTCTTGTGTGGTTTTATGTCATTTGGATCTTTTGTAACGTCTGTTATTAGTTTGATGGTTGAGAGATCGTTTCGTATAGATTTATTTTTAATATGGGTTTGTTAGCTGGTTTTATAAAAGCTGATTCAAGTGTTTTACCCATTATAAACCAAGATATGACTACTGCATTTTTTTTAACAATACTCAGTTTATAAGCGCCAAAGTTAAATCCTGTTAAGACAGAAAGAAAGGTATGTAAAACTTTATTTATAATTTGTTTTAATAGTAGTTACAGTTTATATGGGGTAATACACCTTATAGTAAAAATAGTATATTATTCAATAAGTGTATAATGTTGACCATATTACACGAGTGTTGTAAATATTCGAGTGTAGTATGGTCCATTATACACGAATTGAATACTATACTTTATCTACAACTGAATACGGGGGCTCACCGAAAACGAAAATGGGATTTTTAGAAAAAATTCTTTGAAGTTGTTATAAATAGAATTGACAAGATTGTTCACAATTAAAAGAACTTTTAAATGAGGAGTATTTAAGCCACCGTGTGAAATAAAACGCCAATTTATACAGGAACTCGTTTAAAGTTATTTATTGATGTAATTAATAGTAACATTACAATTTGAAATATTAATAGCTCCGGTAATATCATTGAGATTATTGTTTTTTAAAGAAAAATTAGTGTTGCTATTGATGAGTACAGAATCATGACGATCACTGTCAGAAGATGATGGATTATTAAGACCAACATAATTTTCATTATTCATTTGACTTAAAATTGCTTGAGCTGTTTCTATTTTGTTCTTTTTTGAATTGGCGATGTACCCTTCTGCCGTGGAGGCGGATTTCCAGCGTCCATGACGTTTTAATGTTGTCATTGAAGCTCCAGAATCAGCAACCAATGTTGCAGATGAACGCCTGAGGCAATGGCCAGTATATCTCTCAGGGTTTGGTAATTGTAAAAACGTAGCAATTTGCTTTCCCATTGCGCTAAACTTGTTTATTCCTATCACTTGTTTTGTACACTTTTCTTTTTGGAAATTGAGAAAAAAATATTGTGGTGCATTTTCGGGCCAGAGGTTTATATATTTTTTAACGATTTTAAAAAAATTATCCACATATGTGAAATTCCTTGGGACTTTGGTTTTTGTGTGTGGCACGTTTACTTGAAAACATCCCTCAAAACATCTTAAATCCCCAATTTTCATATTATTTAAATCATAGGATCGGCAAGCACTCATGATCAAGGCAACCTTAAAAAAATGTGTAAATTAGGTTAAAGAATTTTGATTTTCGATTCGAGTTTTTACCTTTGTTCCAAGATATTTAAAATCTGGGGCTTCCTTTATAAACCTCTCAATTTGTTCACCAGTCAGAGCTTCAGATTTCTTAGGTTCGTAATTTTCGGATCGTCTTTTCAACAAAGCACGTAATCTCGGATATTTATCAATGTCGACATTGTGCTTGATGTTTAACATGCTTTTTAGCTTGGAATATTTTGTCCATAAATTAGACGATTTGTATTTACTAGAAATTTCCATAAAATATACAAGCACAGTGTCTTCGGAAAAAGAGGATACATTTTTTGTTTGTTTCCACGACATAAATTTGTTGTACGCAATCTCATAATGTTTCCTCGATATTTCAGGTAATAATTCCAATGACGCCACTTTAGCAGCGTCACGGATTTGAGGACACTCGAATTCCCGTCAAGAACAATTTTAACCACAATCCGTTCCTAGAATTCCCGACAAGCAGTTGAAGCTTGAGATAATCCACTACTCGAGTTCCCGTAAGGGACGAATTTAATTAGGTAGGTAGGTACTTACCTCAGGTGCCCGATGCGGCCAGCAATTAAAAGGATTATTATATTTATTTACTTTCAATTATTTAATAGCTTAATAAATAACAATTAAATCGATTATTAAGATGAGGCCTCAATAAGTATATATTTAGGAATTTTTCGCAATATTATTCATTATTACTTTAGTGCCTCTTTGTGATTTTTATTAATATGGATCTTCATGTGATAACAAATGAAAAAGGAAAACCTTTAATTTTGTTAGAAAATTATAAGTTTTACAAATATCGTATTTTAAAAAGTACAGATGAAACTTGTTGGTGTATCACGAAAACTTGTTGTGCAAAATTATACACACTAGGAGATGAAAAAAATTTAATTTTTTCAAAGAAAAGTGGTGACCATGAGCATGAAATGTTAGATCAAGGTGTATTAAACAGACAAAAATTGAGTAACCAAGTAAAGCGAAAAGCCTCTACAATACTCATTGGAGAAAGTTAATAGAGGTTTTAATTAGTCAAACTAAATAAATTATATAAAAAATAGAAAGGTCGTTGAGAAAAAGTACCATGTGTACTAACAAAATATTTTTTCTTATAGGTATAGAAAAATACTTCAACTTGGCCTATCAAAAGAATATCGAAATCCTTTCTGTGAGATAGGAAAATGGTTACACCATATATTTGGACTTACATTTTTACATCCAGATGAAGTAGGAGATGCATTTGCTTTTGATTTTGCAGAAGATATGCCTCAAAATGAAAAAGTGGTTCAATTCGCGGACTATTTAACCGAAAATTATATAAGTCAAGATTCAAGTTTTCCCCCTAATATTTGGGCAGAATGTTCTGCAGACATTACTAGAACTACGAACTGTTGTGAAAGTTTTCATTCGAAATTTAAACATTATTGTGTGGCTTATCATCCAAATATACACGTGTTTCTTGAGGTGTTGAAAAGAATCCAAACAGATACTTATATTAAAATAAATAGTAGCGATAAAAAAGAAAAACGTTTAATAAAAGAAGATGTTTTAAAAATCCAAAATTTCATTACTGCCAAAATTTCACAATATCAGTGTAAAGAGATTAGCCGCTATGATTTTTTAAAATGTGCAGCATATAAATTTAGTGTACATTTAATTAAATAAATATGATGCAATTTCAAAAATTATGTAGTTTTAATTATTACTAACCGCTAACGGGAATTCGAGTTAAGGATTAAGGATAAATTTGAACCCTGCCGGGAACTCGTGTTCAGTATTAAGAGACAAAAGTTGAAACGCAGGTAAAAGGTTTTATGCTGACGGGAACTCGAGCCGCCCGACGGATTTCAGGAGGTGTTAGTTCCGTGTAATCATCGTCTTCCATTTTTTTAATTGATAAACACTTAAAACGGACTTAATATTTTAAGTTTAATTTCAAAAAAGAATCGGGAACAACGAATAACTGTCAACATGCTGTCAACTAACTTGTCAAACGCATACTAGATCTAATAATTTTTAATTCTAGTGGGGTATAATTGACAAAAAATCGTGTAATATGAATATATTCTCACTAGTGATAAATGGATTGCCTTATGTTGCCTTAGATACGCATATAATACATCCATATAATGACAGTTGTAGATAAAATGTGTTCTACTTAATTTTTCTTATTTAAGTACTTTTATATTCTTAGATATTTGTTTAACGATGTTTTAGAAGTCTAAAAGTAAGAAGGAGTACACAAACGAACGTACATTACTTCTCGTAAACCTTCTAACTGGTAACGTTGTGGCGCTAGCTCCTATTGGTCTATTCCCGGGGACGTCATAAAATTTAAAAAATTCATAACTCTTGCAAATGAATAGATTAAAAAAAATGTAGCTTTATTTTTAACTCTATTAGTCATAAAAAAAAAATTCAAAATTTTTGAACATGCCCCATTGGTAGTAGAACAGGTCCTGCTAGAACTACATACGTAACCCCACTGGATAATTTTGGATTGAATCATTTGAAATCAGCGTTGTACAAAAATTGGCAGAACAATCTTCAAATTCTCAGAAATTCACAATGTTAAATCTAAATTCGTATAATAGTAGATATACTAAACAACATGTTTTTTTTTTTTTTTTAAATAATTACATTTCTGGAACATTTTTATACAATATTAACGAAACAATTTTATTCTGAATGGTCCTTGAATATTTTTTACTTTGACAACATTCTAAGTTACTTTCAAGGAATTTAAATTCAATCGGATCTAATTCCTTATTAAAATCTGAAGACAATGGAGTTTTTGATAATTCAAAAGCTTTCTTGATTTTAATATTCGAAACACTTAGAGCTTTCTTTAGCTTATACGTCTAAACTTTTTGTTTTATATTAATAAATAAAGCTTTTTCTCTTTAGGATCTAAATTGTTAATTCTACTTTCATTTATTTGTTTCAAAACAGATTTCCTTAGTTTGAATGAAAGTTATTTATTTTCTGATAATATGTTCAAATTTATTTAATTTATTTAATTAAATAGATTAAATTTCCAGGTACATCAAGTCTGCTGAAGAGAATGTACTGTTTGAATTTAAAATGGTTTTTTTTTTTAATATACATGTCCATATCTACGTAATTATAATAGATTCATTTTTTTTAAATTTCAGGTTGTATAAGGTCTTTACAAAAACATACCACATATTCCTTAGACCAAAATAAGTCGATTTAAGTAAAATTGCCTTAGTACAAAGTTGCTTCGTTTGGGCTCCAGAGGGCCTTGAAGTTACAATTTTTAAATCGTTTTTCCCATATAAATTTAAAACGGCATATGCGATTTTGCTGAAATTTGGTATATTGGTAGAGTTTTATGTGGCAAAAAAATGGTATTAAAATTTTGTCCGATAATAATACATAGGCGTAGAACTTGATTTTTTAAATAATTGCACCTTTAAAAATTCTACGCCAATGGAAGAAAAGGAGTTTGAAAATGAAATTTAGATTGCGCAACTCATTTACTTTAAAAAAGGTACTCCTGATAAGACTCGATTAGTCTCATGGTTTTGACGAAATTTGCATTTTAGTAATTTTAGAACATAAACAATAATTATTAAAATACAAACTTTGTCAAAACCATGAGAGTAAATCGAGTATTATCAAGGGTACTTTTTTGTAGTAAATGAGTACCCAATCCAAATTTCATACTCAACCCCCTTTTCTGCCATTGGCGTAGAATTTTTAAAGGTGCAATTATTTAAAAAATCAAGTTCTACGCCTATGTATTATTATCGGACAAAATTTTATATGATGAAAAACATAAAAATGTACTTTTTTCATATCTTCTTCAACACCTCTAATCGAGACTTTTAACAAAAATACTCGATTCTTGCCATGTACGATTTTTTGAGGATTATTAATTATTTGCCTGCAATACGTATACAAAAACATTTATTGTTGGTTTCCATAGTTTCATCTAAATAAAAATATTGTCAAGTTTTAACACCTAATCTCTTGTTAACGATTGAAAATGTTCTATCTGACTCAATAATTAAAAAAACAAATGCGTGGTTTATTAATATGGCTGTACAATATACCAATGCAGAATATACCGATATGTTACTGACATTAGGATTTTGTGAAGGAAATACTCGAGAGAGTGTCAGGGTGTATGTACTCTGAAAGGTTTCCAAATCGTCGTGTACCTAGCCACCCAACTTTTGCTGCTGTTGAGAGACGTCTTCGGGAGACCGGTTCCTTTGCTCCCAACACTGTTGATAATGGAAGAGAACGTTTTGTAAGGATTCCTGAAGTTGAAGAAGACATTTTAGAACGTGTTGAAGAAGATCCAGAATTAAGTACCAGACGAATTGGAAGGGAACTAGGAGTAAGTAAAGATGTCGTTCGTAAAGTGCTTAGAGAACAATTGCTATAACCATACCATAAGAAGCCAGTACAAGAATTATTAGTCCATGATCCTCAAATTCGTTTGGGTTTTTGTCGATTTGTTAATATGCAAAGAGATCCAAACTTTGTCAAGAAGGTTCTCTTTACCGATTAAGCGTGTTTTACAAGAAGAGGTATAACTAATACCCATAATGAACATGTTTATGCCGTTGAAAATCCGCATGCAATAAAGGTAAACTATTTTCAGCACGAATTCAAAATTAAAGTTGAAGGTGGTAGCCATGTGTGAGTTATAAGTTCAAAAAGGTAAATCAAACGAGGGTGGTCCTTAGGATCTCTCAAAATTAATGTGTGGGCTGGAATAATTGGTAATTTCATTGTTGGTCCTGTCATACTCCAACGAAGAATAACTGGAGAAAATTATTTGGATTTTCTACATTGCCAGAATTGCTAGAAGATTTACCTCTCCAACTTCGGAGAGATATGTGGTTTATGCAAAATGGAGCTCCACCACATTTTTCTTTAAACGTTAGAAACCATTTGAATGAACAATATCCACACAAATGGATAGGCAGAGGCAATGACGCACCTGTAAACTGGCCACCACGTTCCCCAGACCTAACACCGATGGATTACTTTTTATGGGGACATCTGAAATCCACAGTTTACAGGGAACCTGTAGCAAATGAGGAACAACTCTGGCAACGTATTCAAGATTCAATAAACAATCTTAGAGGTGTTGAAGAAGTTATGGAAAGGATACATTTTAATTTTCTTCGACGTATAAATCTTTGTATGCGTGAAAATGGTGAACATTTTGAACAATTTTTGTAAAATCTCTATTTTGATTATGTTGTAAATAAATATTTTTGTGGAACCTATACACTCTAAATTATTAAAACAGAAATTTAGCGAAAACCATGAGAGTAATCGAGTCTTGTCAGGAGTATCTTTTTTAAAGCAAATGAGTTGCGCAATCTAAATTTCATATTCAAACTCCTTTTCTTCCATTGGCGTAGAATTTTTAAAGGTGCAATTATTTAAAAAATCAAGTTCTACGCCTATGTATTATTATCGGACAAAATTTTAATACCATTTTTTTTGTCACATAAAACTCTACCAATATACCAAATTTCAGCAAAATCGCATATGCCGTTTTAAATTTATATGGGAAAAACGATTTAAAAATTGTAACTTCAAGGCCCTCTGGAGCCCAAACGAAGCAACTTTGTACTAAGGTAATTTTACTTAAATCGACTTATTTTCTTCTAAGGAATATGTGGTATGTTTTTGTTAAGACCTTCTGCAGACACCCTGTATATTCTTCCTAAACCAATCCTTTAGTATTACCTTTTACTTCTAAAATTCCTGAGTTTTTACCTAAATTATTATCCAGAACAAAGGAAACCTGCAATATAATATTTTTCAAATATATTTTTAGTTTTATTAAGTATAAGTTAGTTTTGTAAATCTCTTTAATAATCATTTGATCTAAAATGTAGCGATTCTTTCCTTTATTGAACTTAACATTATAAATATTGAAATAGATTCACACAATCTTATAATCATTTTTCCTAGATTTTTTACAGTGTAGGATTCATCTGCATCATCTCATAGACTGTACGAACACCAGATGGTAGACTAGTGTAGTAGCATTTATTGAAAATAAAATATATGGTGTCACGTACTTTCTCATAATTTCTTTGTCCACACAGAAATGGGAAAAACATAAAACATTTTTAGATTCGTTGGAATTTAAGCATACACGAAAATTTCCCGAATAATAATGAAATGAAAATATTAGTAATGCTAAAAATGTTTAAGAAGTAAATGTAACAACTCTATTTTTAGATATATCTATTAATATTGTGTCAAACATTTTTTATATTGAAGTTCTGGTTGATCAAATGCTTTTTATTACTTATTATTTTCTTATTTAATCTATACAGGATGATTAGAATTCTTTAATTTTTTTCTATAAGTATAAAAATAAATTTTAGAAAGGTTAAAAAGTCAAAAAGTTATTGATTATAGAAAATAATCGATTAAATCAATAACGGTTTGAAAAAAATGTGAAATTTCGGAAGTACTGATAAAATTACATAAGCAAAAATTGAAGATAAGAAAGATTAGGCAGTGACTTTCAATTGCGATAAATGAAAAACGATATAAAACAAGATAACAGCGTGTAACAATAGCATAATATCATCTATTGCAAACGTGCTTTAGAAAAAATAGATTGGAAAATATTTTGTGGAATAAGATTTTTCAGCATTTATTAAATGTTGCATTTTAATTTTAAAAATTTACTTATATGAGAAGTTTATCAAAAGTGTTAACATCTTTGTGATATATCTCTCAAATATGTGAGACTACACCAGCGATTTTAGGCTAGAGATCGATAAGATGTTTTAGAAAAAAAAAATTATTTAACAAGAGTAAAGTATGTTGTGTTTACTATTTTTTTTTACAAGGACTAAAAAAAGTCAGCTGTAAAATCATCGGAATATTTTTTATGTATATTCAGAGCAAGCTCCTCAGCCAAAAAACAATTTTACATTTGAGGCAGTTAAAAAAAAATTTTAAAAAAATGGTTCAGGCCAATCGTTCTAAAAATGAACCAAGAATGACGCTAAATCGCTAAAAACTTTTTTAAAGAAAAACAACAAAAATTTCAACTTTTTAACAAATTTAATTTTTTAGCTCTTTAGCGTCATTCTATAACAAATATCTTAACTATTTTCTAAACAACTTTTTTTTTAAAATATTACCAATTTTAAACAGGACCAAATATTAACATAGTTTTCATTCCGATACTAATTCTATTAAAACAATGATACCAGTGAATATGGCAACGCTGCTAGTCTATGAAGCCCGTGGTTAAAAGGGTAGCTACTGTTTAGTTATATTTCTTAATTCCTGTGTCGAAAAATAGGTAGATGTTTTGGAAGAGGTGCGAAATTATTCTAATCATCTTAGTTTGTTGTTAAGGCTTTGTTAGGTTTTTGTTGAATTTAGTTTTTAGTTAATTTATGAAATGAAAAATTCTGGAAGGCAAAAATGCTACCACAACTGATAAATTTCTATTTTAATTGTTTGCTGCCAGAGTTAGTAAATCCTAGAGAAATGCGACATGTGCCAATTAGGGAAAAGAGATTGTCAAGAATTTTGCCCGCTTAAAAAAATGTGCAATATACAGGGTGTTTCTAAATACATGCGACAAAATTCAGGAGGTGATTGCTTGTATGAAATTAAGATGGGTCTTTCCTATAACAAAATTTCCTCAGCCCACCTCTTTTCGAGATACCACCCTTAAAAGGTGGTGACTAAAATTGAGTTCTTATTTTTTTTTCTAAAATTTCAGTAAAGCTAGAAACTTGAAATTCTGTAATCGCAAAGGACTAACCACGGGTATTTTTTTAATATTCCTGTTACATTATAGGGGGATGAAATTAGTAACACTTACTTTATTTCATATCAAAACTTTTTTTCGAGATGACTTTTATAAAATAAAATTCTAACTTGAAATCCTTGTTTTATTTAATTTTTTTTTATTCTTGAATTTTTTTCCCAAAACCAATAGCTTCAGAGAAAAAAATAAACACCTTAATTTATCATTTTTTTTTTATAAATTGAGTGGAAAACAGTATTTTTTTCTATGAAGCTATTGGTTTTGGGAAAAAAAATTAAAAATATATTTTTTTTAAATAAAACAAGGATTTCAAGTTACAAAATTATTTCATAAAACTTCATCTCGAAAAATAGTCTTGATATGAAATAAAGTAAGGGTTGCTAATTTCACCCCCCTATAATGTAACAGGAATATTGAAGAAATAACCGTGGTTAATCCTTTGCGAGTGCACGAAAATTACAGAATTTCAAGTTTCTAGCTTTACTGAAATTTTAGAAAAAAAATAGAAACACTTCTTAAGGGTGATATCTCGGAAAGGGGTGTGCTGAGGAAATTTTGTTATAAGAATGACCCATCTTAATTTCATACGAGCAATCACCTTCTGAAATTTATAGCATGAATTTTTAAACACCGTGTATGTTGGTATATTAAGGTGAATGCAGCAGCCTTTATAATTTTCGGACAAGGATATTTCAAAAAGTAATTTTGTTAAAAAATTAAAATTTTGGCAAAATAATTTAAGTAATATTAACTAAATATATGCCTATATTTTAAAGTTTTAATTCCTTTCAGTTTCCGAGAAAAAAAATCAAATATGATAATGAAAATAAATGCATTCCTCAACAGCACTATTCTTAATATAATCCCGAAATTTAAATTCTTAATGTCTTGGTAATGATTTTTTAAAATTCGTCATAATTAGTGGCTAAAACGCCTCGTTAAGTGCTGCCTTCTGGTGTAACGCGCTTGTAACTATCGTATCGTACACTCTGTCATTATTCGTTTCTTGCAACAATTTACACCAGTTTACGCCAGAAGATAGCACTTAACGAGGCGTTTTAGCCACTAATTTTAGCGAATTTTAAGAAATCATTAACAAGACATTAGGAGCTTAAATTTGTGGATTATATTAAGAATAGTGCTGTCGAGGAATGCATTTATTTTCATTATCATATTTTAAAATTAAAGCCATTTTAATTTTTTTCGGAAACTGGAAGGAATTAAAACATTACAATATAGGGCGGTACGAAATTCGTCTCAATTTTATTACCTAGACCGACAAACTTCTCAGGTAAAATTTAAGGGTATACGAAATTCGTCACACAGTCCGTTTAATGGCTCTTGAGCTTTGCGAACATGCATACCTGTTTTAATCTAAGTGCCTGACCATCTGTGACATTTTAAAAATTAGAAACGAGTTATTTTTTGTTACTATTAGTTTTAAACTATAAAACTACATTCTATATTTATTTACTATTTGTCCTTAGTGTGTGTTGTATACCTGTCGCAAAATTTAAAATGTCGTTTGTAAAAGAAATTGTAAGTGAACGTTGAAAAACTCAAATTGTATATGAAAATGATAAGTTTTCTGAACATCGCCGTACCACAAATGAAATTGTTTTTTATGTCAGTCGCAAACCATATACATGGATGGAACATTCCAATACTGCACTAAATTTTTTACTCAATTATTCACCATACATGGTTATTTAAATGGACATTATATACCTCTCGTTTTTAATTTATTAAAAAACAAATCGGAGGAGATATATAGGCATTGTTTTGAAAAAATTAAGCATTTATGCTGCCTTAATGGCTTATGTTTCAATCCTGAAAGAATAGTAGTTGATTTTGAAATTGCCATTCATAATGCTGTTCATAAAGTGTGGGATAACGCAACGGTTAGTGGCTGTCGATTTCATCTTACCCAGTGTTGGTGGCGCAAAATACAAAAATTAGGATTAAGTTGTGAATATAAAAACACAAATAGTGAGGTGGGAAAGTGGCTTCGTTATTGTTTCGGGTTGGTGTTCTTAAGTCCAAATCGAATAAGCGATTTTTTTGTTTTTGATTTACTGGAAATTAAACCAAATGATGACAGGTTAACGGCATTTACAGATTATTTAGTAGAACATTTTATTTCTGAGGAAGCGACTTTTCCACCCCACATTTGGGCTGACGCCTCATCTGATTTAAATAAAACTACAAACGCGTGTGAGTCTTTTCACTCTCACTTAAACAATTCTTTTTATTATAGTTCGCCAACAATTTTTTATTTTATGGATGTTTTATTACAATTTCAAACCGAAGTGTATATAAAATGTAATAGTATTGCTAGTTCTTATAAATCTAAGAACTCGGCTACTAGACGTCGACAAGATTTTTTTAAAAAAATGTTTTCCGAGTTAAAGTGCCAAAAAATAACTACGTTGCATTTTGTTAAAGTAGTCTCAAACGTATATGGGCATAACCCATAAATATGTATAATTTTGTATAAAATGTATATAAACATAGTTCTTAGTAAATAAATGAATTGTTGACTTGTTTTTTTATTTATATTTTAAATATTCAAATACTTTTAAATTCAAATAAAAAACAAAATATATTGTAATGTTATTTTTTTAACCCTATGTATAATAAAATTAATTATTTTAACATTACATTAAAAAAATACTCATATAGTATTATATTTACCTTTGGCTAACCTTTATTTAACTCCTCTTGAGGTGAGTTATATTTCCAGAGCAGAAGATTGTTTTGAACCCAGGTGAGTTCAGGTAAGTTTATTTTAAAATTACTAATCTTTTATATATTGTTAATTTTATAATTTTTTTTTTATTTAACGTTACTATTTTATTTTTATTTTTATTTTTTTATTTTACTTTTATTTAATTTTAAAGTCACTTCTATGAATGATTTCAAATTGTTGTAAAATTTAATAACTTACTATCTCTATGAATTACCACTAATAATTAAATAAACAGATTTTTCAAAAATCAAGATATTTAAATTTATTTAACAACTTATTGACTTTTGTCAAACTACAGAACAAATAACATTGAAAAGTTCCTATCAAAATATACAATTCATATTACCCTATCAATGAAATTATTTCATCCATTCTGTCGTCATTTATAACGCAAATTTATGTAAATCGATTTAAATTTGATTTATTTTACTTTAAGAAATTAGAATTCCATCCCTTTTATGAAGAATCAATTATTGATTCTTCATTTCTGATTAACATCTGACATGTGTATTATCAAAATAACTAAGGTTAAATTTTAGAAATCACTAAATATAAATTCTATTTTCTTTTCTAATCTTACTAAAGCAAAGATTCTACCAAATATGTACAAATTTAATATATTAAAATATGGTTGTGGAATAATTAAAATCTGATCGGATTAGTGAGACGAATTTCGTAGTGCCAAAATCGACCCTTTAAATGGTATGAGACGAATATCGTACACCTTTTCTATGTTTACCTGATAACTGAGACGAATTTCGAATCGCCCACAATATATGCATATTCTAGATAATATTGCCTAATTTATTTTGCCAAAATTTAAGTTAATTTGAGATATTCTTGTCTAAAAATTATAAGGGGTGTGATCACCTTAAGATTGAAAGAGAATTAGCGTTAATTCATGAGATGCAAAGCATCATAATTGTCGCGTCACAAAAACCACCTGCTGCCAAGAGAAAATTTTGATTCAACAGTATTGTATATTTTGTGTTGTAAAAGAGAAAAAATTAACATTTCGTGTTTTAATAGTTATTTTTTTAATTTAATAATCTATGTGAAAAAAAATTTATACAGACATGAAAAAATTGTTATAATAATATACTGTGATGTTTGTTTATTTTCAAACAACAGTTTATTTGTAAATAATTTATTTAAACACTTATTTATTTATAACACTATTATTCTAATTTATATATATCTCGAATGTCTTTGAACTGTTCACTATTTATATTCACTGTCCATATATAACTAACTGGTTGTTGGTCCTCCACCAATATTTATATACAAATTGGTAGTCTAGAATGCTCCTCCACCAAAATTACCAGAATGTACCTGAAACGTTATCACGTTATATTTAGACTAAAAATAGTATCTCGTTGACTCTGGAATGTTCGCGAAAGTGTCTCCACCATTATCGTCACATAGGTTTGGTCTTAAGGTGTTTAATTATGTATAATAATCGGACAAGTTGAGCCTCACGGGCCAAATAATACAGAGAGGGACTTGGAGTATTAGAGCATGACTGAATAATGAAATGGCTCACATTACAATACTTATTTAATTGTACTTATATTTGTTGTTCCTTTAATACAATAAATACAATTTATCTATCTCCAATTCATCACTTTTCGTATCCATATACCTAGGGTCCGATTACAATTAGAAGAACACCGCTACGTCGTAACTATTATTTGGAATTTCCAATATACAGTGTGTCCCGAAATTAGACCGTCATATTTTAACAGCGTAATCTACATCCTACAATTACCCCCTTTCTAACAAAAAAAGAATCATTGAAATCGGACACCGTGTTAAAGAATTATCGCTGAACATACATGAAAAAAAAATTAAAAAAAATATTGCGACGAATTGAGAACCTCCTCCTTTTTTGAAGTAGGTTAAAAATAGGAGTAAAAGTTTATATAAACATAGGTCCGAAAACGTTTCGTTTTCGAGATACAGGGTGTTACAAGTGAAGTCCAGATGGCACGTTTTTGTAAATATTTTCTAAAATTTCTTTATTGAGCGGTTTTCCAAAGTTTAAAAAAAATAAAATTCTACAGACCTACTAATTATGGTTACGGGTCACTTGCCCAGTTTTTGCGCGAGAGAGAACAACATAGAAAGAGAGCTCCTGCTAAGTATGGCAACATCGCGAATAGGGGTGGAGCTATGAATGGTAATTACTAGTAGCTCCATCCCTGTAAAACTCACTTACCCGCTATAATCATATTTATCCTAAATTCCTATTAGGAACATTGTGTAAAAAATTTAATCTATTTTGTGGAAAAACTGATACAAATAGAACCGAATAATATAAATCCCGAATTTAAACCGGAAATGTTATTCCAGCTTAAACTATTAACTACTATTACCTACCAATATCTATGAAAATTCTTTGATAAACAAGTTTTGAAGATTTCAAATAATAAGGGTACCTAGTTAAATTATTTGCCGGTAAGAAAATGTCACAAAAATTAGTTTGCAATCGATTTCTGACTGATAGTGAAACGTCAATAGGTCCTGTTATTTTCACATTATTGCCTAACAAAAAGTACAACACTTATAACATAGTTTTTCAAAAACAGAATCAGTATCTACCGGAATGGAAACCAAGCCGTTTTATGTTAGATTTCGAAACTAAACTTATTGAAGCTTTAAAACAAAATTTTAAGAATTCTGTCATTAAAGGACACTTTCACTTTAGGCACTGTTTGTGGAGAAGAATCCAAAGCGTAGGATTAGCTTCTTTATACAAGAATGATATGGAAATCCAAAACCACATAAAAATGTGTTCTTTGCTGGCTCATTTACCTATAAATCTTATTGATGAAGGGATGGCTGGAAATAATGAAGGATTGTCCAATTAACAAAAAAATAGAAGAGTTTAACAACTATTTCATAAACCAATGGCTTGAAAATAACTCGTTGCTATGAGCTGTATGAAATTGCTATAATTTAAGAAACTGTACAAATAATGCCGTAGATGGATGGAATAACAAATTACAGCTCCGAATAAGAAACAACCTGTGTATGAATTGATTAAGTTTCTTTGATTTGAAGCTGAATTCCAAGACAGCGAAATACTTCGAAAGGAGTTTGGGCTACCATTATCGAACAAAAGAAGAAAAGTATACCATTGGTATATAATAAAATCAAAAACTGTTTATTAAAACTTAATGAAGACGGAAATATTTATAAATGTTTAAAAACTTTAAGCTATTTACAAAAATTATATTTTTTTATGATTTCAGTTAAGTTATATTTAAATATATTGTTTTATATTTTTTTGTAAAATATATTTTTTTAAATTTGTATATTTACCTACAATGCCATTATTTACAAATATTTAATACATTTTTTTTAACTATCTCGAATATTTAACTTATTTTTTACCCCATTACGGTTACATATTTACATAAAATGCAAGTAAATACATCTCATCTTTATTTTCAAATACAGTGTTAAAAAAATAGAATTTTTATTTAAAATTTCTATTTGCGTCTGAAAAATTACCTACCATTTGCAAATAATGCTTGAAACTTTTTGTAAAATTTTATTATTTTTATATGTTTCAGAAAGTACTGTAAACTAGAGATTTATAGATCTTAACTAATTATTAGAATAAGCTAAATATAATTTTCCTGTAAACGTCCAAGTTTTCATTCTACGGGGTGATAAAGTGAATTTATTAAATACATAATTTGCTAAATATCTTTCCTTACTGTAAAGACTAACTTAAAAATATATGTATGTAAGTTCATCGTCATTATTAGTTGACACTCTTCGACAAAATACCCATTGGTCAATAAAGATAACTAACACAAGACAAATCTACAAACCATTACAATTACTGACTTCAACACATCCTTAATCCCTTAATTATGCCTCCCTGGTAAAAAGTAAGGGCTGCTATATCTAGCCAAATTCATAATTAATAAGCAACAATGCATACTATAGGTGAAGATATCGCCATTGGCCCAGCGGGTACCCTCAAGGCCGGCACATTTCTGATAGGAAAAGTGTTCTGTTATTTTATGTAATGTTGTATATATTTTAAATATTTAACAGGTAAATAAATGTTTTAAATAAGGCCCGAGAACACAATTTTAATTCAAACTTTTTGAACACCCTATAGGTACTTAAGTATTTCATAAAAGCTGAAATTATTAAATATTCCTCACGCAATTTCTTACAGAAAATGGACGACTCTTGGTTGATCTCTGTAGAACATTCCATTTTCTGGATATTTTAGTTTTAATTCCACTCAAACATGAAATATCTACATTAAAAAATTCAAAAAATGCAAAAAATTTTACTAATGGGACCATTAAGTCCATAAAAACTTGGTCCCATTTACTAATGGAATTTTTAATATTTTTTATGAAATCGTTTCTTAATAAAATTGTACATGGATTTCATGTTCGAGTTGGACTTAAACCGAATAATCTCAGTAATTTAATATTACTAATTTTAACTCTTATTAAATATAGGGTGTCCAAAAGGGTTGGATAAATATTGATTTTATAACCCTTGATTCTACGCCAATGGATTTTCGTAATTTATAAAAATAAAATGTGTTAACTAATAATGACGATTAACTAACATATCATATTTGTAAATTAAAATATTTACCGTAAGGATAGATATTTAGAAAATTTTGTGTTTATGAACTTTACTATATCACCCTGTAAAATAAAAACTGGAACGTTTAAAAGAAAATTAAACTTAACTTTTCATATTAATTTGTTAAGATCTACAAGTATTTTATTCTGAAACACTCCGTATATACTTGAAATGCAAGAATTCACACTTCGTCTATTCGAAGATACGGTTTATTTCTTTATTTTTTTAAAGGTAATTTTATTTATTTTTATTCACTTGTATTTACAGTTTTTTTATTGTCATATCTAAATACATTATTGTTTTCTTATCCCCTACTTCTAAAATTTCCTTTGTCAATACTACTGATGACGTGATCCTATATATCTCTGGATCCTATCTATCGTACGACTATGCGTGCGCATCTCTCCGATGCTTTGGGGTGGTTTAGTACCATCCCACCTCAAGTGCAACGTTGCCGGATCAAAATGTACCTGAAAAAAACTGGGCAAATGTCCCGACACCCTAATTATTGTTTACACTTTCGAATAAGGTAACATGCTTTCCTCTTAAAAATGGGGCGTCCTAGCGAGATGCAACAAATGCAGCTTTATTATACAACAGAAAATATTGGTTTTCCAAATTTTATAGTAAAAAATGTTAAAAACTATCAACAAAAAAAACTTAGAGCAATTTTACCCTAAGCTTCTCCTAATTTACCCACCTAAGAAGATGATCAAAAAATGGGGTTTAGTCCAATAAATGGAGCGTTAAATGGTAAGTATTTGTATCAAATTTTACCCAATTATCTTTAAACGTTTAGAAAATATTTACAAACGTGTGGTATCAGGACTTCGCCTTTAACACCCTGTATCTCGAAAAAGAAACGTTTTCGGACCTTTGTTTATATGAACTTTTACTACTATTTTAGGATGAAGATTACGTTGTTAAAATATGACCGTCTAATTTCGGGACACCCTGTATATCATCTATAACTATCAATAAAAAATATTTGAGTTGTTTGGTTTAAAAATAGTATTCCTATAATATTAACAAGCCACTAAACCCCCAGTAGGCGGCGATAGCCAACGAATTACTTCGCCAATTGATAATATACCTGTGTTCATGTAATTGTAATCGGACCTTACCCAATCCTATGATTATTCTTCAGCTCACGACAAACGACATTGCCAAATTTATGTAGCGAACAAGGTTCCAAATACTTTAAGGGGAGGTCGTTAGATCCATGCGGTGTGACGTCAGAAGAGACTGGATTACTCTTTAGCCATACTTCTTTACCAGATTGTCCGATATATACAGTGTGTCTACTTAAGTTGGAACCATATGAAATGCTTTTTTATTATTGATTTTGTGAAAAAATGTACTCGTATTCCTGATAAAAAGTTCTGCATGGTCCAAAACTTAAAATGCAACCACCAGATATTAATTTATTTAAGCTGTATACGAGGAACATTTTAAAGTAAAGTTATTTTGAATTTCAAATATACAATTACAGTCATTTAGCATGAAAACTCAGGTTAGGTGATCATTTACATTTTACATTATAAATTATTTGTAGTTATAAATAAATTAAGGGCGATTTGTTTGCCAATGTATAAAACTTTACTTTATTAAAATACAACTAACGAGCAACTATACCACCAATAAATAGTCAAATTTGTTGGAGATTCTAAAACAAATATTAAAATAACTGTTTTCCAAATTAACCATGCTTTCTAGTGTTAGCAGATCCCATTCTATGGTAATTACTTTTCATAAACACACATACTCTCACGGAAACCCATTTTCCGCGGATGATATTCAAATGATTTCATTTTCGCGTCCTGTGAGTTCAATTTAGAATTTTCTGTCGCGGTTGTTCTATTCAATTTTATACCGAAAATGGTCGACTGGGAAATTTTAGAGAAAATTAAATTCCTACTTGAGAAACAGTGATGTTCTTTCGGAATGTTATAGTTGTAGAAATGGGCGTTTTCAGTAGAATTCACAAGTGTATATTGGTATATATAGTCAATAACTTTTGATGTAGAAAAATTATTCCCTTCTGCTCCTAGGTTCAACTTTTCCAAATAACATTTTGCGATATTTAACAATTTATTTAAAGGTAACTAATATTTATAAAGGATTTATAAGAAATTTTAGCTTTTATTGCAGTTTATCTAGTTTTATAACAAAACTATGGGTGGTATAAGTTTTGTAAGGCACTTAATAAATACCAAAACACTTAAAGTTTTATAATATTGCATCAAAAACGTTTCAATATAAATCCGTAACTGTTCAATACTTATAAGGTTTTACAGCATTCGTGAAAACTTCATTATGAAACTTTTACTTTAAGGGTTATAGCTTTGTCTTTAAAAACTCTTATAAATGTTAAAACATCCAATTAATATTACGTTGCACTTTTAAAATTTAAGGAATATTATAAAACTGGTGCTGACAAGTGAAAAATTAAAGGTTATGTTTTTAAAGTTAAGTTTTTCAATTGTTTTTCAACAAATAATCTTCAAAATGTCACCAACTATATTCGGACAAAATATTGAAGAAGGTGATTCCTCCCTGTTCACGTACAACAATAATACTATACCAGAGCATAATGAATGGAATCACGCGCTTAAAACTGCAGAAGTTATCGGTATCACGTGCCAACTAGTCATAAATACATGTTTATTGCCAAAATGAATTACGCCAGTGGCGCATAAAAACTATTGGCAAATTAAATGCGGTAATAGTAAATAATATTATATGAAAGTAGGTTAGTTATCTATTTTTATAGTAATATTCATTTATGTTTATAATGTTGTTTTGTTTATTGTTGAAATATGTAAATATTTAAATATTTAAATATATAAATGGGGTATTATACTAGAACAAAATATTGAAGAAGGTGTGCCTTAAAACTGCAAAAGATATCGTTATCATATCAAACTGCACTCTTCCAGTGTCGCAGAAATACTATATTGGCAAATTAAATGGGGATTTGTGAATATTACTAGATGAAAGTAGGTTGGTTATCTATTTTTGTTATATTAATTTATCTATGTTTATAATTGTATTTTGTTTATTATAAAAATATGTAGATTAAGCTTGGTATCATTTACTTGAATTCTAAATCTATGAAGTTTCGTAATCCATTGATTCTGCAGAACTATCACTGAAATAATCTTTATCGTCGGAACTTAAAGTTATGACTAGAGCTAGGAATATATGCAAAACGCCATATTTTGCATATGTTGCATATATATACAATTTTTGATTTTGAATGCATATATTGACATTTTGTTAATTTTTTGGCATATATCTGGCGTACTAATTGGCTGGACATATTAAAATTATGAGTTTTGGACCAAAATAATATTTTGTGAAATGCCTTTACAGGTCGATTTCCTAAAATTTTGAAGGATTAACTTTTCCCTGTAATAAATTACGGTTAATGATGTAGGTACTTGAGAAGATTAAATTATAAACACCCTCCTTAAACCAACAAATTTTGCTAAATATCCTTTCAGGTAGTTGTATTAATATCTTCAAATTTCTAAATGACTCAGTTTACTTTCAACTTCATTTCAGTCTTTATTGTTGTGTTGTGTTAACCAGTGGGAAAAATGGCAAAATTAATTGAGTCGTGGGTAAAATCTTCTTCAGATTTTGTTGTAGAAGGTGATAACCAGGTGTTTCGTAAAACATGTTCTAAAATTGCAAGTATTTTTTTATTTTATATTTTATTTTGACCTTTCACAATGGTAAATCAAACGACAATAAAATATTATTTCAACTCACAGTTTAAAAAAAAAGTAAGGCAACTTTACAACGTACGCATTTATTTAATTTAATTAAAACTTCAACATCTACAGGAATTTATTTGTTTTAGATTCCATGTAAAAAAAAGTTTCAAATCGACCAACACGTGAAAACACCCTCACATATAGCAAAGCAAAAATCTAAAGACACTCGCAGACAAAGTCAACTTCCCTTCAAACAATATTTAGAATCTGGATCGTCTAGAAGTGAACAAGCTATTTTTAATGAAGATTTATGCAAAGCTTTAGTGACTTCGAATATCCCTTTAATACGATTAAATAATCCAAATCTCCGATCATTTTTACAAAAACACTGTACATTTAATATTCCAGAGCAAAGTATATTACGCAAACGTGGTGTTGACAGTTTGTACATTGAGACTCGTGAAAAAATTGGTGAGATATCATTTTTTTAGCGGCTCTAAACTCTTTAATATTTCGTAAATAACGCCGTCGCCAGGACACTATATCTGACCTTTCAATTAAAATTGATTTCCTACACCGTTTGACGAAACGAATTTTAAGCCCCATAAAATTTTTCGTAAAGTTTTACGGCTTATTAATGGAATTTCTTCGTTTTCTCTTAATTTCGTAAGAACAACTTTAAGTGTTGGGGCTTTGTTTTCGAAAAAAAAAAGAATGTATAGTTCTTCGAATAATTTGTTTTTGGTTATCGTCCAATTTCAACAATGTTCGACCACGGGTATGCGTTTTAGGGGCTTCTAAGGAGCCTTTTTTTTGCGTACAATACGTTCGAAACAGATACTCCAGTTAAAAAAAGACCTGCGGTTTACAGCTTCATTTGTAGGAAGTGTCTGTTTCAGCCCATCATACATTTTCCATATAATGTTCTTTTCATCCTTTGATAAGGGCTTTCGTTGACGTAATTGGGTTTCACTTGGGCCCGCCTCTGAATCCATTACTATTGTAACAATATAATTCTACTATTAAATTGTTTTTATTAAATTTATAAAGACACCAATATTTTACTATTTAATAAACTTTTAAAGTACCTACCTAATATACTACACAATAAATATAACTCCTCGAATATGCACTACTCCTACCAAATTGTAAGGCACAAACATGAACACCTACTCGTATATCAGAAAAGAGCACTTATACAAAAAAGTGTTTATAAAATATAAAATAATTATCGTAAATAGTTAAAGCGATACAAATCTAACTTTGTCGAAAGTTAGTTTTCAACTGTCTTTGTGTCTGTGCTGATAATATTCAATCTGTAACCCTTCTATCGTTTATTTACTTGAAACACATTTTAAACCATTGAACACAGATAACGAAGTCATTAGGGAATAAATATATTCATCATAATCCTTAATCTTAATTTTTAATTTTAAGTAATACTTGTTATGGTACTTTCTTCTTTTTTTATATATATTTGTTCTGCCTACACACAGGTTATAACCTCGTAGGCTCATTTTGGATATTTATAGGCTAAAATTACTCGATTGTATATATATATATATTTGTAAAATTCAAATTGGCCAATAAATATTATTATTATTATTATATTATTATTTCTTGAAAACTATCAAAAACGTATATTTAACGCATCATCTTTGTTTAACACATTCACCGCCAGGGCGGACACTGGTGTCCGCTGCGTGGTCGTCCCATCGCGCCAGGGCGGACACCGGTGTCCGCCAGGTTTAGTGGTTGATATTTCCTCGAAAATTCTGAATTTTGTATATGTTTTATTATAACTTATTCTTTTTAGGCCTCTAGAATGGCCTATCGACCGTGGATTTTTGAAAAAGAGTTTTGTTTAAATTTTATGGACTGTGTCCGCTATTGTGTCCGCTGTGGCGTGTAAAACAGTTTTTAAAGCAGCTAAACTCTAGGCGCCAGAGCGGACAAATTTTTTTTCAATGGAAATGTAAACTACTTTTAACTACTAAAATTTTATTGTTTTATTGAAAAAAACATTTTAACATTCTATAGTATACAAAATAAAATATCAAAAAACTTATTGATTATGGTTATATTATGTACAACTAGACACAATACAACTTAAGCATTTTTAACAATTGTTAAAATAAAAACACATATCATGAAAATTCTCGTTATTTGTAACAAGTAACTGAAAAAATTTTTTGTTTTATAGGTACCTACATACATTTCAACATTTTTTAGTATAAAAACAAAATGGCAAAAAAACTTATTTATTATGGTCCTTATTAAAACATTCCACAAGGTACATAATATGTTTCGATTTGCTGCTCATTGTCACTTTATGAAAAAACAAAATAGAAAAAACTTGTGACGAAAAACCACTGTCAAGTGTCTACTACGCTAATTTATGCAATACTGAGCTTAGCAAGACATTTGGCGCGCGATCCGCTTCGGCAAACAGACCTGTTACGACGTGCCTGCTGAGATATTTGTATCCGCTATTGTGTCCGCTGTGGCGTGGTAAAATCGGAAAAATTTTGTCCGCCCTGGCGTGATGCGAGGTAAAAATGCTTTTTTTAGGCATGGCGCCAGAGCGGACACCGGTGTCCGCTTAGTCGCTCTTATGGGTGGCGTGCTGGGAAGTTTTATGAAAATTGGCTTGGCGGTGAATGTGTTAAATAAAGATGTTGACAAACAAATTTAATAAACTTTACTAACAAATACCTAATAAATAATTTTTTGGTATTTGATACGCCGCCTATGCTAACTCTGTCGGAATGTTCATTCATAGACAACAGTGTTGATCATGCATATGACTCACCTTCTCCAATATTTTGTCCTAGTATAATAAAAATTAGCCAAAAATTAATTAGTTAATCATAGAAAGTGCGTTAGAACCCGCAGCAAAGCAAAACTATTATTTACTCAGATAAACATAGATAACTAACGGGCCAAGGGCGGCACCAGGAGGGAGGGCTATGGTGGACTGATTCAATTATTACTTAAGATGAAGGACTTAAAATTTTACAAGTTTTAAAATAATATCTAAAAAAAGTACGGTGATATTGCAATATGTAATAGCTCTCAGTCTTTTTTTTATGCTAAGAACACTTCAAAAGATGCACTGGATAATCCATAAAAGCATACCCCATAACGCAGCCTTGAGTCAACTAGTGCAAAGTAAAATTTCAGTAATTGATCTAATTCTAAGATTTTTTTATATTCATAAATTGATAGACCAGTGAGTTAATTTTGGATTTGAGTGTTTTGCAATGATCAGTACATGTCAGGCATTAATCCACTTTGAGGCGCAGACATTCGGTGGTAGTATTTTAATTGCCATAAGTTATAGACAAGTTCTCTGTTGGTTATAAAACCTAATGAAGACTGTTTTATCTGTATTGAGGTAAATTATATGAGCATTGAACCAATAATTAACTTTATTAAAGATCTCAATACATTTCAGTTGCAATTCATGTTCATGTATGTCTGATACTATTAATGAGATGTTATCGGTATACATAATCAAATAGTCATAAATAAATAGGACAAATGGTACAGGTCCCGATATCGAGCCTTGGGGAACACAAATATCAACATTTTAAGTGTTAAACTGTAAATTCAAGAAAAAGGAACTCCACTACTCCCATATTTTTTCTCCATCTTTCCAACTAAGGTAGTATTCATATATTGAAGAGGTATTTAATAATTACTTCTAGTTCACTTGATAATAGTTTCTTTGGCAGACTTTATTCCAAGTTTTCGGTCAAGATTAGAGTTGTGGCAATACAGGGATGCATTTATTATGTTTCTTAGCGTCTTGTTCTATTGTTATTAAATGATTTTGACGTTGCTTTTGCTGACACAGTCCATAGATGTTTTAGGATTTGTTTGTGAATAGGGGGGAGTGGGGCAAGTGAGTCACAGGGACAAGTGCGTCTTTTGGAATAATTCGTTACAAGTTTCGTTAAGCGATGTAACCTGTGTGTTTCTAATAAACCTCTTGAGGGTAAACCTACTCACAAGATGGTCTCTCATCCAAAAGCTAGTTGACCATTTGAAATGTTGGCCATGGATCTCATTGGGCCGCTACCTCGCTCTAAACATGGTACTAGTTATATATTAGTAGTCACTGATTATTTGAGTAAGTTCTCTTTGTTGTGTCCACTTCGTAAGGCCGTAGCCAGCTCGATTGTTCGTTATTTGGAAAAGTCGGTATTTCTTGTTTTTGGAGTTCCTAGGGTCATTATTTGCGATAACGGTAGCCAGTTTCGTAGTAAGGAGTTAACACGATTTGCGGACAAGTACCATTGTCACCTTAAGTATACCTCTAATTATTGCCCTAGAGCCAATCCTACGGAAAGAATCAATAAGACTTAAAACTATTAAAGGGAAGTAAAAGGCTCAAAGTCTGTCTATGTTTTCACATAGAGTTTTCACCATCCCTCTGTCAGAATCAAACTTTAATAAAGAGATAGATTTAATTAAACAACTTGCTATCAACAATGGTTTCCCCTTAGAGCTTCTTAATAAAATGTATTTCAGATTTTTCAACAAATTTAGATTGTCCTATCCCACCATCTCACTTAATTCTTCTAATTCCATTGTTCCTAAGGTTTATTCTGGTTCTATTCCTTTCTTGGGCCGTGTGTCATATGAACTAGCTAAAATATTCAGAAAATTCAACATAAACATAGCCTTTAAAAGTACCAACTCACTTTACTCACTTCTAGTACGGAATAAAGATCTTGTACCCACTTTTCATAAACCAGGGGTATATCTACTGAATTATAATGATTGCCAGTCAGGAAGAAAGACAGAAACCCGAATTTTAGAACATTACAAAACCATCAACAGATATAAATCCTCGAATATTTCAGATACCAATTCCGCATTTGCTAATCATGTTCTCTATACTAAACATAACTTCACTTTTCCAGATAACGCCTCTCTTCTTATCCAATGCCCCAAAGGCATTAAGCTGGACTTACTTGAAATGTATTACATTCATCAACATATTAATAACCCAGATGTGGTGTGTTTAAATGATCAATTACAACCTACATAAAAGCCTATCTTTTCCAGATTAACCTTCTAAAGTTTCCTAAATCCTTTGTAAATCCTTCAACCTTTTACTTGTAATAATATATATAATAGCCCCCTTTTTCTCAAAAAATTCATATATATCATAAATTTCCTTAACCTAAATCTAATGTCTAATGTCAAATTCTTCTTTAAAAAAAAAAAAAATCAAATGTCACTCTAACTTTATAACACCAACAGAATTTACTCGTGACCTCTTCAAAGTCTTGGACATCCTGTCAAATTGTTTAAATTTATACTATAAAATTTGTCACAAAACTAATTTACCATATTCAATTTAACTAATGTCAAATTTAATTATTATTATTATCTCAACCATAATTGTAACTACGTGTCTTCCATCATATGTCAGTTGTCAAATGTCGTAAATTCTCCACCATTTTCTCATTCAACTTCACCCTTGAATGACGAAGGTGCTAAGTAAAATTCCCTAAGTTAAGTAAAGTTATTAATTAATGATACCCCTTAAGCCTAGGCTTAAGGGTGTACACAAACCAAACTCCGTCTACCCCATTTGTACTGGGGATAGGGGGAGTAACGGTATTTTTCTAAAAGTTACATTTTACACATGGTGCCTTAAGCACACATGTGGAACTTTATATTTGATATTATCTTTTATAACCACCTTCATTAGATGGAGGCAGGCGAGGTTCAAGATTGAACAATATCCAACCTCGAATGAGGGAGGCAGTACGTGCCAATTTATATAATTTTTACAACAATTTTTACAATTTAAAATTTTAATTCAACATATTTAATTTTTTCTGTGGACACATAGTGGTAAGACACCTAGCATTTCTATAAAAAACATTTTGTTATCCTAAATTATTATTGCAGATTGTACCTACCTACCTACTCACTTACAAAAAATTTTTTGCCTGATGATGACCTTTTAGGTCGAAAGCGCTTGCAACCCAACCTAATAAATTTATGTGGTCGACAGACTTTGAGCCTTATACTTCCCTTTAATCTACTTCGGACCACTTTGAGATATGGATAATATTTGGAATTTACTTAAAACTATGTTGCGTATGTATGTTTCTGATGACCATCGCAGTTGGGAGGAACATCTTGATGAAATTGGATGCGCGATTCGAACCGCGAAACACGAGGTCTCCCAAGTAACGCCATTTTTCGCTGTACTTGGTCGAACCATGGCTCTTTCTGGTAAGGATTATCGTCCAAATGGTATGTTTGAGGTAGAAGATGGTACCAAGGAGGGGAATTTAGGTCGAAATGAGAACTTTAGGCAGTTGTATGAAGACATCCGTGGTAGGTTGACCAAGGCTAATGATAAAGGTTGTGATAGGTATAATTTACGTCGTCGTCAAGTTGGTTTGGAAGAGAAATGTTGTGTTGTCTAATGCGGCTAGGTATTTTTCCGCAAAGTTGGCTCCAAAGTTCGTAGGGCCATACTATATTAAGAAACGAATTTCTCCTTGGACATATAAATTACGCGACGAATCTGGTAAAAGTTTGGGAATGTGGAGTACTAAAGACCTGAAACCGAAACCACCTGATCCCGAATCACCTGATCCTGCTGAGCGTCATTAAGTAATTGTGGGAGGTATAGTAGTCGCCATCATTAGAAGTAATCTATTTTGGGTGTTTGTTTTTGGCTAGTATAAGTCGAGGTTTGGTTTATCAAACACCGCCCTTTATCTGCCTTTAGGTATTTGATATTTAGGGATTAGTGGCTTTCCTTCATTGGGATAGTGCAGAGGGGTTTGTTAGGTTCTTTTGGAATGTTGAGGTTTATAGTATTGGATGATTTGGTAGTTTGTTGTTTCCAGTAGCCATTTCGTATGAGGATTTTTGTGCAAACTAAACTCGATTTTGACCTTGTCATTGGATAGTGGTTGTAGGGGTTGTTCTATTGAGGCGAATACATATCTACCCACCTAGACATGTAACTGTGGTTGTTGTTAGGTTAGGTATTCCTAAGTCTGACCTTTAATTAAAACTTTAAATTTTCCTCATTTTTCAAGGTTAGGTTATGACCTAAAGAATTGAAGTTTATTTTTATTCGATACACGTTGTTTCATTTCTACAAGTATAAAAGTTATTAATTGTTTAACCTTAAGATCTCTCACTTGCCACACCCTCCTCTATACAATTTTATATATGTTGAGAGATGTAGTTCATGTTAATTTCTTCTAATTTTCTATGAAACTATAATATTTAATGCTTCGTGTCTAAATATCGAAGACTTAGGTAATTTTCTTGATTCCACAAAAGTGGTTATGATGTAATTACAAATCGCTATCCCAAACCAACTTACGAAACTGGCAAAAGCAAATTAAACAAAAGTTGTTGGCAAATTTGGATTTACCAATTCAGTTAAGGAGAATAATAGGCAATACGTTTTTTACTATAAAAATTTCTCTTCTGCAGGTAGTGTTGGTCAGTCGAAGAATTATATAATCAAACAAATAAAATATTTATTTTGACATAACCTAATGGGAGCAGCCGGCTCCGCGTAGTTTACACGACGAATGATGTAATACCTTGATGATATAAAGGTTAAGGTAGGTTAGTTCTGAAGATTTGGTAATACCACTTTTGAAGTAAATAAAAACCGATACGTTAACGAAAACAGCATTCAGGTGAATAAGAAGAAGTGAATGCAGTTTATAAGATAGCTTTAACTGCAATAATAAAATAATGACACAATAATCTTTGTGGAACTACAGTGGGTAGACGAAAAATAATAATATCGACAAAAGAAAATATTGAAAAACTTCTATTGATATTAAAATATCCAACACACAATAGCAAAAATATTGTTAATATTGTTTTAATATTTTGAGGTCATAAAGCATCTGTATAGTACATTCTTTTCTTGCTCATTAATATTTTTAATAGACCATTATTTATTTCTGTAATTATACTGCAACATTAGAAAAATTAATTTAGATGCAGCAGATAAAACACAATTTTGCTCCCATATTTGTATCTTTTTAGTAGCATCTTAAATAGAAACTATATAATTATGTTAATTTAATCGTCGTATTTGTTTTTACATAATTTATTCTGCTCATTAGTCCAATTTTAAGATCAAGAGAGTAGGCGCCACTGTTGCGATCTTCGCTGATGGTCGCCTTTCACCGAAATATTTGCAGAAGCGATAAATGAAGAGTTCAAGTCTATAAATTCGTAATGTATTCATCGGATCCGTATCTATAAAAATTATTTAAAAAAAATACCTAAAAAATAGTGTCAAATAAATTATTTAACAAACTATCATTCAAAGGGAATTTTTCTCATTTGAATCTGGGCATTAAAAACGATCACTATTAACTTAATACAAGTAGTTTAGTTCTCTTGAGTCAATCAAGCCAATCAAATACTTTTTTGACCTGACCCTTCGTTTGGCCTGACAAAATCGGTAGTAACAGACATAATTAAAGAAAATTCCCTTGTGAAATTCAAGGCAAGATGGGATGAAACAAAAAACTGCAGAGTTGCTAGGATGCTTTTAAATTATCCTGACTAGACAGAATCTGCGCCTAGTGACAGGCATTCTGAATGGTCATTGCCAAGTACGAAAGCATCTCCATATCATGGGGCTGTCAGAATCCGCACTCTGCAGAGAGTACAAACAAGAAGATGAGACCATCGAGTATATCCTCTATGATTTCTCGACGCTCTCATTTATTTAAAGATTTGTTTTAGGCGAGTATCAGCTAACACAGATATAAGAGAAGCACCTCTTGGCGACGTTATCAATTATATTAAATTTGTAACCTGGCTCATGAGCTAGGAGGTGTCTAGTGAGGCCTGAGTACTGTGGGGTAACCCATTCCTCACACGTTACAGATACAGATAAAATTCTATTTAATTAGCCAATGTTTTTACTGAATCGAGGGATATTTATCTTCTTAAAAATGTACCTACATTTTATTGCAATATTATTTATGATGTCTGAACTTATTTGTTTTGCAATCCTTTGGTAAAAATCTGTTGCTCTATAGGTAATTCACATGTTCTATTCAAACATTATTTTTATGTTCTGTTTATGTTCTGTTCTGACGATTTCTATAGGTTCTTGTAATGTCTACTGGATAATTAAAATTAATATTATATTTATTATTATTATAATTAGTTCCTAGAAAAAACAAACCAAGTAAGAAAAGTCTAAATAACTGAATTGTCCGAAATAATTTAATAGTGAAAAACCCTATTGAATTAAATTAGAATTAAATTACCTATTGATCGTTTCTTATAAAAAAAAATATTGTAATGGGTCAAAATAATTTAATTGCCATTTAAAAATAATTTTCTACAATTTTCCACACTTTTCTACACTTTTCTACACTTTTCTACTCTTTTCTACACTTTTCTACACTTTTCTACACTTTTCTACACTTTTCTACACTTTTCTACACTTTTCTATACTTTTCTATACTTTTCTATACTTTTCTATACTTTTCTATACTTTTCTATACTTTTCTATACTTTTCTATACTTTTCTATACTCTTCTACACTTTTCTACACTTTTCTACACTTTTACACTTTTTTACACTTTTCTACACTTTTCTACACTTTTCTACACTTTTCTACACTTTTCTACACTTTTCTACACTTTTCTACACTTTTCTACACTTTTCTACACTTTTCTACACCTTTCTGCGTTTTTAGACATTTTTCTACACTTTCCTGCAGATCTTTTATATTCTATATATTTATACCTTGTTCTGAAATGGACACACAGACATATATATCCTGCTAAAATTGTTTAAAAAATGTATACATGAAAACATAAGACTTTGCTTAAGATAAAAAATGGCAATTTAAGTATTTACCACAGTGGCGGGTCATGACACAGTCTACGGAAGAGGTGCTTACTCTCGCTAAAACTATAAATAGATCTTGTAAGACCTGGTAACACCTTGTTAGACCTTGTAAGACTTTTTAAAAATTTTTAAGACCCTGTAAGACTTTTTAAGAATTTTTAAGACCCTGTAAGACCTTTTATAAATTTTTAAAACCTTATATTACCTTGTAAAACCTTTTATGAATTTTTGAGACCTTGTAAGAGTTTTAAAGGATTTTCAAGAATTTGTCAAGCCTTTTCTGAATTTTTGAGACCTTGTATGACCTTGTAAAATCTTTTATGAATTTTTCAGACCTTGTATGACCTTGTAAAACTCAGTAAAACCTTGTAAGCTGACTGCTGGTACCGATACTGCTGAGAAATATTAGTTTGAATACTTGCATGCAAGTTTTAATCTAAAAACTTACGGATTTGGTTAAAATAGGCTGAAAATAGGTTGTTTAAATGTACAAGGAATGTAACCAGGCTGTTAATGAAGAAGAACAAATAATTTTGTTTGCTAAACCTTGAATTGAATTGCAAACATTAGAAGCATCTAAAAGTAGAATTAAAAGTAAAAGATAGATACCCTCTCCGAGTTGAACAAATTGTTGAAGTTTTTGTAAAGGTAGATATTACCTACCTTGAAAATTTCTAAGAAAATTCCTAATTTAACAAACGGATAAAATACTTTTATACAAATCAATCATCCCGTTATACTCAGATATAAAGGAATACAAGTAATTGGGAACCCTTATTATTTTCAGTTTGCAAATCGTATTTTATTTTTGTTAAAAATGTACTAATATGTGTAGTATATTTATAAATAGTATTTTATTTTTAGGGTAGACATTTTCGTCAATTTCAAAATATAACTATTAAAGAAATTATTTAATATCTTTACTTTGTTAGTAATTGATATTGGGTAATAATTAAATAACATATCTACCGAAGAAAATAATAATTTGAATTATATAATTTGTAAATTAAATAAATATGTGTTAATAACCATTTGTAAGTAGGTAGGTCTTTGCAACATAGGTCAACACATTTCCTGATTTATTGCTAGAATGTTAGGTGAACACTAAACACTTTTAATCAAAAAACAATCGCTACAACATCCCGATTAATAACAATTAATAACTAATACATTTTCGTTCTTAATATGATTAGAAATCAAGCGAAAACATTTCAATAATTTTTTTTATACGATATTAATAAAAAGAGACATTGAAAGTTACCAAATTCCTCATAATTTCGTTTAAAATGCATTAGCAACTTGCTGCGTGCTAGTAACCACATGACAGTAATTGCTGTCACTGTTCTACGTGTTAGGAATTCCAAATAATTAATCCAATTTATTAGAGGCCAAATTAGTACGCCAAATTTAGGAAAAATATTTTATTGGCTACACAATATGCCTAATTGCATAAGGTGAATTTGTACTCAAATTCCTAAAATAGTATGATAAATAAGGAAGGAACAAACCTAACAAACAATACTATTTTAAATAATAATCGTACATAAATTATTTTAAGGGACAAATCAGTAAATTGTATCAGCCAAATAGACATTTCCGTCTCGACATCATATTTCTACGGGGTTTAATCTGTATTTCATCAATCATTCCTCACAGTACGTGTTATTTAACCTTCCACAACCCAATTATTGCTTGAAATAGATTTTATTTAGAATATTACTGTATTATAAAGTCAAACCAAATTTCCATTTCTTTCATTTACGGGTACGTTACCTGTGCGCAAAGGTGTACGTCACTGGGTATCAAATTTAAGAAAAGAATTTGATTGCGAAAACAATTATCACTTTGAGAATCCCATGATATCCGGGATTGTTGTGGTCTATTCGGGCGTCTTGTGTTGGCATTTGAGCAATGTTGCCTTTATGTTTTTTATTTTGAATTTTTACTCAAACAGTATGGTCGATCCCTTTTATGGCTGTTTGATATATCTTTTCCTGTAGACCAGAGACTGTGAGCTAAATCTGTTTTGAATTGCAACAATTTTTTTTTTGTATTGCTTGACGTACAATCTCTTTTATAAAGCAGCCATGAAATTAAATTTTGGAATATCATTTTTTTGCTTGTTATAGTAGTTCTGTATAAGTGAGGATAGTTTATGTGTTTAGATATAAGCGAAGGATGGAAGTAATACAGTAGCATCCAAAACGTCAACTGGGAGAAAACCCATTCAAATAGGCGGTATTATAAAACAACTGATCCGAAGAAAACGGCATTCGTTTTATTTACAAAAAAAGATACCTACTTTGGATAAGCTTTTAGTAGATATTAATGGAGACAAAACTTTGCCAAACGTTAAAAGAGACAAATTGTGGAAAACTTTACATGAATTAGACTTCGTTTGGGAGAAGAACGATAAAAAAATCTGCGCTTATAAAGAAATATAAAATTATTTGTTGGAGGAGGAAATTTTTAAAGAAAATTAGAAAATTAAGAAGGAAAGACAAAAAATATTTTTTATTTGGATGAAACATTGATAAATTAAGAACATTTTATAAAAAAAGGTTTGTCTACTGGCTTAAAATTTCTAAATTGTATTGGTCGCCGTTTAATTATCACTCATATTGGAGGAGATAAAGGATTTGATGATATAGGCTTGTTAGAATTTGTTTCAAATTCTACGAAAGATTACCATAAAGAAATGACTGCTGATGTTTTTGAGGAATATTTCAGTCAAATGATAGATTTAATACAGACCAATTTTGTAATAGTTATGGACAATGCCAGTTACCATTCAAGATTAAAGAAATCAATACCTAACTCTAAGTGGAAAAAGCAAAAATTAGTGACAGAAGAAGGATTACTCAAAAAAGAGATATTTGCAGCTATGCAAAATTTTAGAAGTGTAGTGTAGATGAAATAGCAAAAGTGTTGCAGTTACCAACTTACCACTGTGAATTTAACCCTATTGAACTAATCTGAGATCAAATGAAGGAATATGTCGCTAAAAACAATGCAATATTTAAACTTCAAGATGTTCGTCAACTATTATGTCACTCCATATAATAATAATAATAATAATCTTCATTAACCAACAAACGAAAAAGCTTACAATAGTTGTTAAAAAACAAAAAGAATTACATTTAATAAATAGGTTGGTTAAAAAGCGCATATTCAGCAAAGCTGTCCTTCCATAAGGACCTATCGTAAAGCACAGTATGACTAATTGTGTCAAAGACCTTACTGTAGTCAAACAAGATCACTACTCCGACATTTCCCTATTCTAGTTCTCTAAAAATGGCATCAGTGATATTTAGCAACGCACTACCACAACTATATCCCGTTCTAAATCTCGATTGCACCTCAAGGGAGGATATTATAAGTATTTAAGTGGGTACAAGGTTGAGTTTCCATTACCCTTTCAATTATTTTAGAAAATGTTGGAAGAATGATAATTGGTCGTATATCTTTTAAATTAGTGAGGTTTGTTATTTTTGGGATTGGAATTACCTTACCTATTTTCCACTGATCTGGGAACACAGAAAGGATTAAGCAGTAGTTTATGATATTGCCCATATATGGCAGTATAAATGGATACATAAATCTTTGACAAACTTGTAGTGTCTTTGGATTTCGCGAAAAAGTTATTTTCCATCCTACAATGCTTTGCGGTACGTTTTCGATCGGTCACCCTGTATAATTCCCAATTGTTCAAATGCTTTATAGCCCCATTTTTGATTTTTTTTCATATGTTGTTCTAAACCATTCCCTTGAATGAAATAATCTATTCATCCACACATAATTTTTCGACTAATTTGTCTACTTGGTGCCGAATTTTGAAGAGCCCATTAGCAGCCTTGCTATTAACATTAAAATAATTCAGATGACATTTAAACCACCCTTAAGTATTCCTAATTTGTTTAGTCAGGACAGCAAAGTCATTAATAACCTTCTGATTGACTTTCTTAAGCAAATCAAATAGTATAATTACATAACAAGTGTGGAAAGTGCAACATTTCGCACGAGTTGAAGTTTAGCACGAGCCGCGTACTATATCTGGGTTGTGTAGTTTTAGCATTTTGTTCAGAGTATTATTCAATGTTTTTACTTGCAACTTCTTCGTTGAATGTGCTTGTGCTGCGAATGGTGTTCATTATTTTATTAACAGTCATTAATCTATTAGTTGTAGAGGATTTCCATCCCCCGTGGCGCTTTAATGCAGCAAGATCTGCTCCTGCATCTACCAAAATTGTTGCAGAAGAACGCCTAAAGGTGTGGCCAGTATATTGTTCTGGATTCGGAAGATTTTAAAACCTTTACCACTACCTTTGGCACAGTACCTATTTTGTTTATACCCACTACTTGTTGGGTGCATTTTTTATTTTTATAATTAAGATAAACCTTAGCTGAGTGGTAGGTGGCCTAGGATTGGCATATTTTTTCAATATGGTATAAAACGGTCCAGTAATCGTGAATTTTCGTGTTATCTATTTTTATCACAACTGCTGTACCCAAATCCTCTATATCGTTTATAGTCAACTGTGTGAGCTCCTGCTTTCGGCATGCTTCTGATATTCCAAGGAAAAGTGCAACCTTAAATAATAAAAAATACTCACACATTGAACAAAATAGATATTAAACTTGCTCACCTTTGTAAATAAATACTGTAAAAGGTCTTTACAAAAACATACCACATATTCCTAAGGCCAAAATAAGTCGATTTAAGTAAAATTACCTTAGTACAAAGTTGCTTCGTTTTAGCTCTAGAGGGCCTTGAAGTTACAATTTTTAAATCGTTTTTCCCATATAAATTTAAAACGGTATATGCGATTTGCTGAAATTTGGTATATTGGAAGAGTTTTATGTGGCAAAAAAAATTTTGTCCGATAATAATACATAGGCGTAAAACTTGATTTTTTAAATAATTAACCCTTTAAAAATTCTACGCCAATGAAAGAAAAGGAGTTTGAGTATGAAATTTAGATTGCGCAACTCATTTACTTTAAAAAAGGTACTCTTAATAAGACCCGATTACTCTCATGGTTTTCGCTAAATTTCTGTTTTAATAATTTAGAGTGTATAGGTTTCACAAAAATATTTATTTACAACATAATCAAAATAGAGATTTTACACAAATTGTTCAAAATGTTCACCATTTTCACGCAAACAAAGATTTATACGTCGAAGAAAATTAAAATGTATCCTTTCCATAACTTCTTCATCACCTCTAAGATTGTTTATTGCATCTTGACTACGTTGCCAGAGTTGTTCCTCATTTTCTACAGGTTCCCTGTAAACTGTGGATTTCAGATGTCCCCATAAAAAGTAATCCATCGGTGTTAGGTCTAGGGAACGTGGTGGTCAGTTTACAGGTGCGTCATTACCTCTGCCTATCCATTTGTGTGGATATTGTTCATTCAAGTGGTTTCTAACGTTTGGTATACTCCCGAATTAAATACGGTATTATATTTTGGGGATCATCGCCCTATTTAATTAGACTTTTTAGACTTCAAAAACGGTGTCTCAGAAATATCGCTGGCATTTCTAGATATGCTTCTTGTAGAAATATTTTTAAACAATTAAAAATATTAACGCTGCCCTGTATATATATGGTTGAACTGCTAATATACGTAAAAACTAATTTAAATATGTTTATGACAAATGCAGATATTCACGATTATGATACCAGAAATAGCGATTTTTTAGTAATTCCGTCTCACAATTTGACATTATATGAAAGAAGTCCTTATTTTTTAGGAATTAAGTTGTATAATAAACTGGATCGGACTCTTAAAGAAATAAATAGTACTAAATACTTTAAACGTAAAATAACGGACTTATTTTCAAGGAAAGCATTTTATACTGTTTCTGAGTTCCTTGATTCGTAAATAAATCATCTCCTTCATAAATATTATAATTATATTTTGGTTTATAAATAAGTTTGTTTTAGATTTTTTTTAAGTTTAGTATCTATTTCTGAATTTTAGTACTTTGTATTTTCTATTCTACTTTATTAAATTGTACACCATGTTTTGACTTTTCCCATACCTGTACAAGGTCTCTTGGAATTAAAGATTTATTTATTTATTTATTTATTTAAAGAAAAATGTGGTGGAGCTCCATCTTGCATAAACCACATATCTTTTAACAATTCTGGCAACGTATTTTGTAGAAAATTCAAATAATTTTCTCCAGTTAATCCTCGTGGAAATATGACAGGACCAACAATGAAATTACCAATTATTCCAGCCCACATTATAATTTTGAATTCGTGCTGAAAATGGTTTACCTTTATTGCATGCGGATTTTCAACAGCATAAACATGTTCATTATGGGTATTAGTTATACCTCTTCTTGTAAAACCCGCTTCATCGGTAAAGAGAACCTTCTTGACAAAGTTTGGATCTCTTTCTCTTTGCATATTAACAAATCGACAAAAACCCAAACGAATTTGAGGATCATGGACTAATAATTCTTGTACTGGCTTCTTATGGTATGGATATAGCAATTGTTCTCTAAGCACTTTATGAACGACATCTTTACTTACTCCTAGTTCCCTTCCAATCGTCTGGTGCTTAATTCTGGATATTCTTCAACACGTTCTAAAATGTCTTCTTCAACTTCAGGAATCCTTACAAAACGTTATCTTCCATTATCAACAGTGTTTGGAGCAAAGGAACCGGTCTCCCGAAGACGTCTCTCAACAGCAGCAAAAGTTGGGTGGCTAGGTACACGACGATTTGGAAACAGTGTTGCCAGAATATAGTTTTTTAATGTACCAGATTTATCTAAAAAATGTACCAGATTTCATAAAAATGTACTAGATTCTATAAAATTACCTTTTTTTTCTAATTATGAAGTATGGTCATTAAAGAGCAAAAAAAAGTATATAGAGAACACGAACACAACAATTTTAAACAATATTTTATCTCTCGACAAATTTCTGACACTATTTGACCTCTCGAGAAATGTTTGAAAAAGATTTTAATATCTTTTGATATTAGTTTATCTCTCGAACAGTTTTTAAATTTTTATTTATCTCTTGAGCTATTTTTAAACAATATTTTATCTCTCGATAAATTTCTAACAGTAATTTTTAACAACTTTTTGTTATCCCTCGAGCAAGGTTTGTACAATATTTTTTGTACAATATTTTTTGTACAATTTTTAACACTATTTAATCACTCAAGCCAATTTTCAACAGCCTTTTTTTACCTTTTAAGCTATTTTTGAAGAATATTTGATCTCTCGTGCAATTTTTGAGCAAAATTTTAACAATTTCTAACACTATTTCATCTCTAGAGCAATTTAAAAAAAAAAGATTTTAATACCTTTTGATAATATTTTATCTCTCGAACAGTTTTTAAATCTTTATTTATCTCTTGAGCTATTTATAAACAATATTTTGTCTCTCGATAAATTTTTAACAACTTTTTATCTCTCGAGAAATGTTTGTACAAAATTTTTTGTACAATTTTTAACACTATTTAATCACTCGTGTAATTTTGAACATCTTTTTTATTTTTCAAGCTATTTTTAAACAATATTTGGTCTCTCGTGCAATTTTTGAGCAAAATTTTAATAATTTCTAACATTATTTTATCTCTCGAGCAATTTTTATTAACATTTTTTTATCTTTCTAACAAGTTTTAAACAATGTTTCATCTCTTGAGAAATGTTTAACAGTATTTTTTAATTCTCGAGTTATTTTTGAATAAGATTTTAATAACTTATAATATTATTTTATCTCTCGAATAATTTTTAAACCTTTATCTCTTGAGCTATATTTAAACAATATTTTATCTTTCGATAAATTTCTAACATTATTCTATTTCTCAAGCAATTTTTAACAACTTTTTTTGTCTCTTTAGCAAACTGCACAATATTTTAACTCTCAACAAATTTATAAAAATATTTTAACTCTCGATAAATTTTTAACAATGTTTTATATCTCGAGCAATGTTAGTACAATATTTTACCTCTTGAGCATTTTCTAATAGTATTTTATCGTTCGAGAAATTTATAAACAATGTTTTATCTCTCGAGAAATTTCTAATAGTAGGTATGTATCTCTTGAGTCAATTTTGAACAATATTTTATTTCTCAACAAATTTTTTAATAGTATTTTATTCCTCGAGCAATTTTTAAACAAGCGTTTAACATTTTGTAATACTATTTTACCTCGAGCAATTTTTGAACACGATTTTAACAATTTATAATACTATTTAATCTCTGGAAAAATTATTAAATATTTTTATCTCTCATTACATTTCTAACAGTACCTATTTTTATCCCTAGAGCAATTTTTGAACAATATTTTACCCCTCAAGCAATTTCTAATACTATTTTATACTTCGACCAATTTTTAACACCCTTTTTTACATGTCAAGCCATTTTTGAACAATATTTGATCTCTCGTGAAATTTTTAAACAATGTTTTATCTCTCGAGAAATGTCTACTATTTTATCTCTGAAGTAATTTTTAACAACTATTTTAATTTCTCTTGATATTTTTGACCAATATATTTTACACTTCAAATGGAAACATACGCTGAAAAAAGTACTAGATTTTGTTTCGAGTGTACTAGAGTACCAGATTCTCAGAGAATGTACTAGATCTAGTACACTTGTACTAGACTGGCAACACTGTTTGGAAACCTTTCAGAGTACACCCTGACACTCTCTCGAGCATTTTCTTCACAAAATCCTAATGTCAGTAACATATCGGTATATTCTGCATTGGTATATTGTACAGCCATATTAATATACCACGCATTTGTTTTTTTAATTATTGAGTCAGATAGAACACTTTCAATCGTTAACAAGAGATTAGGTGTTAAAACTTGACAATATTTTTATTTAGATGAAACTATGGAAACCAACAATAAATGTTTTTGTATACGTATTGCAGGCAAATAATTAATATTCCTCAAAAAATCGTACATGGCAAGAATCGAATATTTTTGTTAAAAGTCTCGATTAGAGGTGTTGAAGAAGATATGAAAAAAGTACATTTTTATGTTTTTCATCGTATAAAATTTTGTCCGATAATAATACATAGGCGTAGAACTTGATTTTTTAAATAATTGCACCGTTAAAAATTCTACGCCAATGGCAGAAAAGGGGTTTGAGTATGAAATTTGGATTGGGTACTCATTTACTACAAAAAATTACCCTTGATAACATTCGATTTACTCTCATGGTTTTGACAAAGTTTGTATTTTAATAATTATTGTTTATGTTCTAAAATTACTAAAATGCAAATTTCGTCAAAACCATGAGAGTAATCGAGTCTTATCAAGAGTACCTTTTTTAAAGTAAATGAGTTGCGCAATCTAAATTTCATACTCAAACTCCTTTTCTTTCATTGGCGTAGAATTTTTAAAGGTGCAATTATTTAAAAAATCAAGTTCTACGCCTATGTATTATTATCGGACAAAATTTAAATACCATTTTTTTGCCACATAAAACTCTACCAATATACCAAATTTCAGCAAAATCGCATATGCCGTTTTAAATTTATATGGGAAAAACGATTAAAAAATTGTAACTTCAAGACCCTCTGGAGCCCAAACGAAGCAAATTTGTACAAAGGTAATTTTACTTAAATCGACTTGTTTGGGTCTAAGGAATATGTGGTATGTTTTTGTAAAGACTTTTTACATCTTTATTCTAGTTTGTATCTGTGTAATAGTATGTATTGTGATAGGACTGATCTTATAAAATAAACATTTAAAACATTTTAGTTCTTATTTTATTTGCCAATAAAAGGTATTTAAAAATATACATATCTTATTTGACATCTGTGGCAAATTGTGAAAATGATTAAACTTTCAATAAATACTGAAAAATGGTAGGTAAAGTTTCATATAATATTTTTTACACAAAAATCAATGTCAAGCTTTCTACATAACCTGATATATATCTAAAAATAATCCCAAATTATGAAGAAAAGTCAGTTTACTAACTAATAATATTTATATATGGTTTTCAACGTATTAAAAACAAAACAAATATTAAAATATTACAATAACTAAATTATTACAATAACTTCATTTATTAATAGTTTTAGTGCTTGAAAACAGTATGATGTTGATAATAATAACTACACTTAATACAAACTCAAATAATAGAAAAACAGCGATATTGGCTCTTGTACAAATGATAAAATTATTGGAAAAAGTGAACACCCATTTTAAATTATTACAAGCCGCCACTGCTTCAAAACATTCTTTATTTACAGCTTTGAATATTAAAAAGCGTGGCATTCTGGTCAAAAGCGGGACATTTTCGTACTTTGACCCAGAGCGTACAAGCAAGTGAAAAATCGTGGAAATCACGCCTAAAGCGGGGCATTTTAGCAACCCTAGTTTTCTTCCAAATAAAACTATGATATTATAAAGCTTTCTTCATTGCTTTATACCTTCATTTATACTAAAATTTACAAATAAAGTGTAAAAAACATAAAAATATAGGATATTCTTAAAAACATATGATATAAACAACAATTATTATCATTCAGAAATTCAACTAGTAATTTTTTTTATATAAAACAATAATTATATTCGAATTTACGATCGTTTCAGCAATCCAACCGCTAATTTATGGAAAGTGCGACTCCAATAAGGTCAAATAGCAAATAAACTTACTTTTACTTGCCGAGTAGATACTCCAAACGGAACGTCACAATTATTATACTCGCGCCACTTTTTAAATATCAAAAACCGTCAGCGCTCATTTCACCATGTACGAAACTTCCTCGTATTCATACTCAAAGCGATGCACACAATTAGAAGAAGAACAGAAAAGAAGAAATTCCGCCCCGATGCAAATCAGTTCGATTTAGTGGTTTAATTAAAACTAAAACTGAAACTGAAAATTTCGATTTTGTTAACGGCTCGGCGATAAGCGCACCGACCGACGAAACTACACTAGAAGTACCGCCCGGTGAATGCTTTGAAAGTAGGAGAAATGGTGGTACTAGGTAGTTGTTAGCAAGTCGGTTATTTTTGCAGATAGATGCCCGATGCTTCATCTCCTTCAGTGTGTCAAGTGTTATGAAATAATCAATAACTTTCGGTTTTTTCCGATGCTTAACCTCAATAACTAGATTGAAAATGAAAGTAAAATGTGCAATTATTGGAATTGTATGTTGTTTTACTATAAAGTTGTTTATACTAATAATAATCACAGTTATAATAATAACAATAATGTTAATAATGCGTTTTAACTTAAGAAGAAAATTTACATTACAAACTGAACATACATTTCAGATAGATTCTTTAGAGTAAAACAAGATGAAGCATACTCTGAATTGAAAGAAATTAAAGCAGGAGTACCACAGGGAATAGTTGTCTTGTTCTTGTCTTGATTTCAAGAAAAAATCAAAATAAGAGTCTGATTTTGGAAATCAAGACAAGACAAGAACAAGACAAGAGTCAATCATCAGGCATCAAGAAATTTTGTCAAGAATCAAGAAGTCTTGATTCTTAAAAAAATTAACTTTGAAGTGTAAGAATAAGAACATTTAACACAAGATTTTAATTGAAAATAAAAAAAAAATAATAAAAATGGAACCTGTTTATTAGTCTAAATACTTTTTAAATAATATTATTCAGCCAAGACTGACTTCTACTTGACTGGTTAGTCAAGCGATTCCTATCTTTGGTAATCACAAGGGCTGCCTTTGAGAAAAGTCGTTCCGATGGTGCAGAGGTGGACATAATGGATAAAATATCTCTTGCCATTTTTGACAAATTAAGGAAAGTTTTCTCATTTTTCCACCACCAATTAATCACGTCTGTCTTTTCCCCAGCTCTTGGACTGTTATAATATTCATATATTTCCTTTCTCTATCTAAAATATTATTTTTATTATTTCTGCTATTCTTGTCTGCAGTGATGGTATAGAAATTTTCATCTTCCTGGTAATATAAATCTCTATACATATTTTCATATGTCATTATAGACATATTTTGCAAATCTTTGCCCCAATTAGTATGTTTAAAAGTTTCCTTTTTATGTCGAGGATCTAAAATTATTGAAACACAGTAAATCCAATTTGATTTATTGCAGTGTTTCAGTATTTTATCTCTTGAGGCATTCAGTGCCAGTATATTGAAACGAAATTTCTGATTCATCGTTTGCGTTTTTTGTTAAAATAAAAACCAGTAGTAAAGAAATAAAATAAGAAAACAATTTTAGCAAACGTTCATTTTGGTTTCTTTACAATTTGGATGCCTATAATTTTAATTTTATTTTAAAAAAATGGTTTATTCCATTCCAGAACGAATTGAAATTGTGAAACTTTATTTTCAAGTTAATAGTTGCGCTAGGCTTGTTTAATAACAATAATCCCAATAAAAATCTGACGTGTCCAACACATGACTTCCTATCTAGTTATTATAGGCTTTTTCCGGTGATTTTGTACAACCTATTGCAGCACCTCTATAAATGTTTAGAGGATAAACTAAATATATACATTTTCCACATACATCTAACTCAACACATTTTTCTATAATATGTATTCCATAATATATAAAAACGGCCTCCCATAAAGTACCCCCCCTCCCAGATGTTCCGCCTTCGTCCAAAATCTAATCATTTTACCTCAGGCCGAAATACGATAGGTTCATTACGCGAAGAAATGCAAATTGGTCCATATCTAATCGCTTCAAAGCAATTAGATAAAACAAAAAACTTGACAATAACTCGTTTTATCCAGACAGAATTGTCTTCCTTTTTTCTTCTGGAAGCCGTTCCAACAGAAAAATGTTTATTGATGTTATCCGATGCTGCCCCGTACATAGTAAAAGCCGCACAAAATTTAAAAATATTTTATGAAAACTTAATCTATGTTACATGTTGGGCTCATGATCTTAACAGAGTTGCAGAAGAAATTAGGTCTAACTTTCCTTTAATAAATGGTTTAATTAGTAATGTAAAAAAAATATTTCTTAAAGCTCCTCTAAGAACTCAATTGTACAAAGAAAAATTTCCTGAATTACAGATGCCACCGAAACCTGTGATTACTCGGTGGGGTACCTGGCTTAAAGCTGCCTTCTTTAACTCAGATAATTATGAAAAAATTTAAGAAATCATATTTAATTTTGATGATTCATCTAAGGGAATATCTAATACAAAGAAGTTGTTTCAAAATCACATATTACCAAAGCAATAAGTGTTTTTAAAAAATTATGCATTTGTACCCAAAATTATATTAGATTTAGAACAAAAAAATTTACCTTTGGTGACTTCCGTAAATTTAATTAAGACGTTTGAATCAGAGTGTAAAAATGTCCAGGGCGATATTGGAAAGACGATTTTTCATAAATTTTCAAATGTAATTTTATAAAATGAAGGATTTATTGTTTTAAGAAACCTTGCTAATATTTATTCTGGTAACTTTGAAGATATTAATACTATTCATCCAGATATTTCAGGAAAATTTAAGTTTGCACCTATTTCTTCTGTAGATGTCGAAAGGAGTTTTTCTTTGTACAAGTACATACTTACTGATAGGAGACAATCATTTAATACAGATAATTTAGAAAAACATCTAATTGTTCATTCGTTTTATAATAATGTTGATTTGTAAATAAAATTAGTTAATAATTAAATAATTATTAAGTATTATATTAGGTATTGTAAAATAAAACAAATAATAAATATTAATAAACTATTTCGATCAAATAACAGATTACTCTTATTGCATATGCTCTGCATATTTTTCAATTTTTTCATATATATTGAAGTATTTTGCGGCATATATATGCGCATATTTAATTACTTTTTGGGTGCATATATTCCTAGGTCTAGTAATTTAAGTTTAAATCTAAATTAAGTCAAAGCAGTAGCAAATGCATATCTTTTGGTGGAGTGCGCGTAGAGCTACATAAAGGAATTGTTAAACTTCTTGTTTTAGAAATTTTGCGACAAACCTTTATTTATTAAGTTACAGAAAAACTAAATCTATTACTTTTCGTTTCATCGCTAGTTTTAAAAGGATAGACAGAGTACTGTTTAAGAATTCCTTAAAGAAATGTTAAGTGTTCTTCGTCTTTACTTAATAAATTATATTTTCTATAATTTTCGAACTCCATGAATAAAAGTAAATCATAAAAAAATGAACGTCTAAATATTGTCTTTGATTACGTATCATTAAATTTCGTGATGTTCATAATATGTACTTTCACTTTCTGTTAAATTATATATTAATGCATTATTTCACTACTAATAACAAAAAAAAATAAATTACCATTAGGAAAAAATAGAAAGAATGATATTATTTAATTTATTCTTTATTAAAAGGTAATTTCACTCAAAATCGCTTACACAAAAATATGTTTATAATCAAAATTGTTTGAAGAATGTTTTAATATAAAATTGTTATTATATGCGTACCACTGGGAATATTTCATGATATTATGTGTCTTGGCAATAATAAAAGCTTTAAATTGGTGCAGCGATATCGATACCTTTTTGGAAAAATCTCCATTTTTTTAATTTTTATTCAGAATCTAAAAATCATTGCCATTATACATAATATAGTACATAAAATAATCAATACCTTTCGGTTTTATTATTTTTTTTATATGTCAACCTCAATAACTTGCTTGAAAATGAAAGTGGTATTAAGATTAATCAAATAAGTACATGTTGTCTTTAGAATGTGGCACAGTTTTGTTTATCAAATGTTGTAATAAACATTTTTTTAAGGCGTTAACATAAAATTATTGACAAGGAATGTTAATGACAATTATAAAAAAATGCGGAAAATAAAAGTGAAACAAAAAAATTTTAAAGGTAAGCAACTAAATATGTAGTTTCTGAATTAATTAAAATATTAACGTAAAGTTTCTGGAAACTTTTCATCTGTTTTTCTAACAAATTTTAAAATTCCAGTAAAAATATTTTCCTCGATGTGGAGTCAGTTGGTTAATCGGCAATTTCTCGAACTTTCGCAGGAATTTCATCCATTCCAGCAGGAATACAAAGCGTTGTAAAGCAACTTAAAGCTTTTATTGCATTAATCGGGTTCTGTTCTTTCTTAATTTGCATATATTCCCCTTTTTATTGGACGTCATGAACTAAATTAAATTACTTAAAGCAGGTTACCGTTGAAGGATTTTTTTTTACTACAAAAGGTAGAAAAAGGGTATGATGATGAATGCTTGAAAGATAAAATAAGAAATAAAAAAACTAGGGTTTACTTAATGTGTAAAGAAAACGTTAGTACAGGGTAGAAATATCGCAGATTCAGAAATGCTGAAACAAGTTCGATACAGGTGAAGAAATTATACGATAAAATGTAACAGGGGAAATCCAACTGGTGAACTTGGAAGTATAAAGTATGCATTTTACTTCCTGGAGGCGTTGAAGTAATAGAAGGAAAGCTGAAATCACCTGCACCTCTTTCAGAATCAGCAACCAAAAAAAAGGAGAAAGAATATGAAATTCCACTTGAGTCTTATACCAAAGCTGAAACGAGTGCACTATTGATACTTACCACAAATATGACCGAAGACACTCTACAGAAAGTAATGATATTTTCAACAGCTCATCAGGTGTAACTGCAATTACATCGATTGTACGATGGAAGTACGGAAGACAAGTCATATGATCTGTGTATGCAATTCTTTAGCTGCAAGCGACAATCTGACGATGATATTGCTACACATACATCGAAGCTTAAACATCTCTGCAATGACCTTAAAAATGAAATGGCCAGGGAAAAACTAAACTTAAACAATAGCTGCAACTGTGATTTGCCAGAACTATTACTCATCTGCAAGATATTGGGAACGTTACCGGAAGAATATTTTGCATTCAAATCAAGTTGGAATCTCATAGCAAAGACAGAAAGGATAGTTAATAATCTAACGACCCAACTGTGTACTTATGAGAAAGATCTTACTTCAACACAACAAGTTTCTGGTGAATAGATCTTATCTGCAGAGAAAAGTAAATCAAACAGATCAAAGAAGCGTTTTATCTGTAATTACTGCAAGCAGATTGGCCACAAAGTACGGCAATGTACCAAATGAAAAAAGGACGGACGTCCTCCAAAGCCAGGAAGCGGTAATAAGGAACAGGAAAGACCCATAGAAATAATATAGAAGACCAATATAAACATAACATTTAAGCAGAAATTGAAACCTACTGTGCATAAAAACGCGTCTCTGCGCCTGACATCGCAAAATAGTGTGTCTAGAAGCTTGCGCAATATGCATGACTTGTCCCTGTAGTGTTGCCAAATATATTAAACATACCTAACAGAAAAGAATTTTAAATTCATTAATTTTTAAATTATATGATTTAAACAGTTTATATCTACGAAATATCGCCACAAAATAACTTATACACATTTAAATAATCAACTAATAATATTTATGTGTAATTACATTCCCAAAAATATATACAAATACCGTATTAATGTCATTAATACCGTATTTTTAATGTTCAATAAGCGATTCACCTACAAATTCAATATTGACCTGGCAATAGCACTAAAATCCGGTGTTTCAAGGCTATATGACGCTGCCCTTACAGGACCGTTTGTAGTTTATTATTTATGCCGCGTTTGAGAATCCACATCGGATGCATCTGAGATGTAGTAAGTAGTAAATCTTTGATCACGTGATTCAGTATACGTAAATAATGGGACAGATGTGTCCGATGTGGATAAAAAACGCTCGAGAAATAAAAAATGCATCCGATGTGGATTCTCAAACGCGGCATTAATTACACGATGAAAGTGGCATTTTATTTTTAGTTTTGTGTAGTGTTTAGTCAAATCCTAGGTACAATAAAAGACATTTTTACATTGGCTAATGAAAATGTAATCAATGTATTAGGCAGCTGTTATATTTATTACAAGATTTATGTCTGCAAATCTAAACCTACCTAAGAATTATAATTATGTAAATAGAGAGCTGTATATTTATATACAGGCTGCCCAGCGACGGGGAGACATTATCGATATCGGTTTTAAGGCATTTTAAAACATAAACCCGATCTCAACAATCTTAGGAACTCTTCTGTCACTCGATATTTTAATCGGTACTTCCTCTTTGCTTTTTGGCTGGCACAACAATTATTTACATTTCTTCATTCCTTACCGCGTTCGAACCAGTAAGGTTTAAAGAAATTTAAAAAAAAAAACCTACTTTAAAAATAAAGATGTTAATGATTTTCTTATGGATCCCATCTTCAGATCTTGACTTAATGTATATAAAACTGTTTCCTTTTCTAACAAAAATAATCCTAGAAATCGGGCAACGTGGTAAAGAATTATCGCTCAACATACATAAAAAAATATTTCAACGAATTGAGAATATCCTACCATTTTGAATTGTTAATAAAGTGAAAAGTAGGGCATGAACATATATTATAAAGTATATAAAATGATAGATAAATCCAGTTTAGAAGGTATTATAAATAAACTGTGGAAATATCGAGAATCTCGATTTTGAATCGGAAAAATATTCTACGCAATTTAGTATGAAAGCTGATCAAAATGAAACACATGAACGACAAACTGTTATTGACAACTTTCTTCAAACGTTTTCTATTTTTCCGAAAACTAACTAGATAGTTCGAAAATCATTTCCTTCGTTAAAACGCCTCTTGTTCCGAAAAAGGTACACGCCTGCCAACATTCATCGTTCATTAAAAAAGTGGTAGATACAAAACGTTTCGTATTGTAAGGCCAAAATATATTTAGAAATCGAAATAGTCATATAAACAAAAAAATCATATGAGTGTGATAACTACCAAATTAATGATTTACAAGTTTATTCCTATTATTTATAAAATAGGTTTGCAATGTGCTGGTGTGGAATGTTATCATCGACTAAAAACTTTAAATCTTTGTATTAAATTGATCGAAAACAAACTATAAATTGGTTTAGGCTATATAGAATGTTTCTAGTAAGCAGCAACTAATTTTTATTATGGAACCGAAAGACCCTTTTAAAAAGGTTCAAAATTAAAATAAAATATGTACCAAGTAAATGTAGTAGTATTTTTTAATTTTTTAATTTATATTGAAAATGGTAACATGAAAGGTTTTCTGTCTAACGACTCATAGTCTCGGCTGACGAAATGTAAAAAAATATCGAACATAATATTCCTGGGCCCTATTTTGCACTCCCCAGATTAAATTTAGTTGTAGCAAATGATATTATCAAATAAGATGTCAAATCACAAGCAAAATCTCGTGACTACAGTACTAATGATTGCCTGTTTGGAAAAGTATCTTTGTTTGTAAATATTTATATGCATAGTTATATTTAAATGCGCGAGTGTAATGTTAAGTATAAACAAAATCCGCCCATTATGTATATACGTTTAGTTACCGACCCTAGTAGATAGGCAATTTGTTATTGTTTTAAGTTTTATCGTAGGGAGAGAGAAAATCAAAATTAGGATAAATGGTCCAGCTCCTTTCTGGTTACGTAGGTACCTAAAAAGTATTTCAGTTTTTGGTTAAGTAATTAATTATTGTAACAGTGATTTTCTTGTGATAGTACCTAATTTAGATTGTGGATTAAAGTTTTTGTATATAATTTCGCTGTTTAATAATAAACGTAGTCAAAACCGGAGCACGTGGTTTTTCTGGAAAGTATTTTTAAAATCACAAGCAAAATCTCATGACTACTGTACTAATGATTGCCGAAAATTAACTAATTCATATTTTATGCCATATCTTTCTTAATAAGGACTGTCAGAACCATATTTACCTTAACTTGAAATTTTTTTAATCGTTTTTTGTATAGAATCATCTCTAAAAATGTATGATTGAAATATCGTGCGAACTATTTGTTCGATCAATAAAAAACTTGCACCGGTCCTGTTCGCGCCAGCACCGTTACACGCATGAGCTCCGACACACTATTTTCTCCTTATGGTTTCATTTTTGATATATGGAATCGGCTTTCTATACTATTTCTATGGAAAGACCTGACAAATACACGAATATGTCTTTAAGTATTATAGACAGTATTTTAAACGTTGAAACTGATCATGATAATTGGTACGTTAATAACGGAGCTACAAATCATGTAACTAATTGATTTAATCTCTTTAAGTCCTTTAAACATTTTCACTGATCCCATACAGTGACAACTGCAAATGGTAGTGCTTTTCATGCCGTAGGAAAAGGCACGATCACTGTAAAAGTAGTTGTAAACAAAAAAGGGAAGAACTAGATCTTCCAAATGTTTGGTATGTTCCGGGTATCAAGAAAAACCTTTTTTCAGTTTTGTCTGCCCAGGATAAGCATCCAAATAGCGAGTTATGTTCAAAAATAGAAGAATGCTATCTTTTAATAAATGGACAAGTCAAAGTAATAGGATTTCGGAATCGATATGGTGGATTGTATAAATTAGATTTAAGAAATATTTTACCTAGAGCTGAGTTATATGTTATTGAAAATAAAGACTTACTTCAATTGTATCATGAAAGACTTGGTCATCAAAATAAAAGACATTAAACTAGTAATTTCCCGCGAACTAGGAATACATTTACCACTTGACCGCGAAATTTGTGAAGGCTGCATTTATGGTAAAGCCCATAGACTCAAATTTGGAACTCGGGAAAGAGCAAAAATACCCGGCGGGCTTTTTCATGCTGATGTTTGTGGACTTTTTACCGAATCACAAAGGAATTACCTTTATTTTGTTTTATTTAAAGATGATTACAGTAAGTTTCGATATATTTACTTTCTGAAAGAAAAATCAGAAGTTCCCTATAAGTTAAAAATCATGTTAACTGAAGCAAAAGTAGCAGGACATACGGTAAAAGAGCTCCTGAATGATAATGGAGGTGAATTTGATAGCCATAATATACGAAATATCCTGGAGAAACATGGAATAAGGCAGAGGTTGACCATGCCGTTCACTCCTGAACAAAATGGTTGTTCAGAAAGGGACAATCGTATAATTGTAGAAACAGCAAGGGACATCAAGCATGCTAGAGAAGACTTAGCACAGAAGTTATGGGATGAGATGATTAACACAGCCGCCTATGTTTTAAATAGATCGGGAGTATCAGGTATTCAAGATATGACGCCATGTGAAATCTGGTGTGGTAAAAAACCATGTATTAAACATTTGAGAATCATCGGTTGTACATGCTATGCACATCTCCCAAAACAACGAAGAAAGAAAATGGACAAAAAGGCTGTTAAGGGGGTTTTAGTAGGATATGACAACGACGATGAATACCGCATTTGGTCTAAGGACCCATGTTCTTATAAAATCACGTGATGTTGTCTTCAACGAACAACCTCCGATGTCTTCTTTATCTATGTATCCTGTCGTCTTACCTAAAGCTGTATTTAATTCCAAAGCTCAGAGCATTAATGACGAGATATGTGACAGTAATGAACGGAAAGAAGAAACAAAAGATACAGAAAAGGAATCTGAAATAATTGTAGAAAATGGAAGTCGATCAAGCCATCAAAAAGAAACAACAATTACAACCAATCCGAAATGAGCATAGACAATGAAGGTAATAAAAAAAAACCTGTTAGATTTGAAGATTTTGTCATTAAAGCGTACACAGCTTCTGTAAAGGAGGAAGAGCCATCAAGTTACGAAGAGGCCATTGCAGATAGTCAAAATAAAGAATGGAAACAAGCAATGGACCATGAAACCAGATCGTTAAATGACAATAAGACTTGTGTTCTTCAAAGATTACCAGAAGGTAAGAAAGCAATACCTTGCAAATGGGTTTATAAAATCAAGACAAATCCTTATAGTTCAGTTAATAAGTTCAAGGCCAGATTAGTAATTAAAGGCTATTTGCAAAGGAAAGGTGATGACTTTGACTAAACGTTTAGCCCAGTCGCAAAATCTGGCACTATCAGAGCTCTATTTAGTATAGCCGCTAACAGGAATTTCTTCCTGGCGCAGTTCGACGTGTCTACAGCGTTTCTCTATAGACATTTGCAGGAAGAGATATATATGAGACAACCAAAAGGTTAGAAGGATCAAACAAATAGAGTATGTCGTCTAAAACGCAATCTCTATGGTCTTAAACAAGCACCTAGACGCTGGAACGCTAGATTTGTAGATTTTCTGATGAAAGAAGATTTTAAAATGAGTGCTGCAGATCCCTGTCTATTTACAAAAGGGAATAGCGAATCCCTTCTGATTCTCGCTCTATATGTAGCTTCGTCTAATGAAAATTTAACCACATATTTTATTAGAAATTTGGAAAATGAATTTAAAATTATCGTGAAGACAGTAAATTATCTTTTAGTATTAGAGATAAATAGGAAACGTGATGGTTCAATTTACATCAGCCAACAAACTTATACAAAGAAGATCTTACAACGGTTCGGTATGAGTAAATGTAAGCCAGTATCTACTCCAATAATAAAAGTTTCTGACGAACTAGAGAAGGAATCAGTTGATTCTGAAAATTTTCCATATAGGCAAACAGTTGGTGCTCTTTTGTACTTAATGGTTAGTACACGTCCAGATATAGCCTATTCTGTTGGCGTTGTTGCAAGAACTCTTGATAATCCAACATATAGTGACTGTGTAAAAGTAATAAAAATATTAAGATACCTGTAACCTTGAGCATTGGTCTTTTATATCGATCTGGATGCAAAGAAGGGATTTTAGAAGGTTTTAGCGACGCTAATCATGCTGGGGATAGTACTACAGGACGTTTTACTACAGGCGTTGTTTGTAAGTACGCTGGAAGTACGATAACTTGGTTAAGTAAGAGACAGACATCAGTAGCTTTTTCAACTACAGAAGCAGAAAAAGTGGCAACAAGTAAAGGTATCAAAGAACTTTTCTGGCTAAAAAGACTATCAAAGGCTATCAAACTATCAAACTGGTACAGAATCCAGAATTTCCTCGAAGAACGAAGCATATCCAAACAAGGCATTTTTTTGTTAGAGAATTAGTAAGCGAAGGTTCTATCGAGGTAAAGAAAATTGCCTCCGAGTATCAATTGGCTGACTTGATGACTAACACACATTTTATCTAGGTGATTTGGGTTAAATCTTCATAATTTGAGCTCAGGATTCTATAGTTAAAATATTTCCAATTAGTAATGAACCACCCTGTATATTTCCATGTCCCTTCTAAAGACATAAAAAAAGACATTAGAACCCAAAATATAGGTAATAAACATTTTAAACAATAACTGACTTTTTAAATGCTTCTAACCAATCAGAAGAAAAAATAATATCTTATCTTTTATAAATTTAAGTATAATACCAAACTAAAAAAAATTAATTGTCAATTATAAAATTTTTGAAAGCTTTGGAATCCATCTTGTCGTATTTTTTATTTGATCCATATTGAGTTCCCTTTTATAAACCGCTGAAGGTTTTTTAAAGTCAAAATAAAAAATCTCCATCCTTTCTCAATGACTGTCTCACTGTCAGTATTAGTCTCACTTAAAAACTTGAATGTTATCTTGACTATCACCAAATATTTAAGTTTGTCAAACAGTAAAAATAAATATATCAGATTTCGTCCTTCTTCAGACCCTTTTGCATTATTTGGTGCTTTAATACGCTTATCACTTAAAGGTTTCAAGTGTTTTTCTATTTCTTTTTATTTTCCAATTATCCATTAGAAATTCTATACTGATTTTATTATACAGGGTGTCTGTAAAAGGTCTTTACAAAAACATACCACATATTCCTTAGACCAAAATAAGTCGATTTAAGTAAAATTACCTTTGTACAAAGTTGCTTCGTTTGGGCTCCAGAGGGCCTTGAAGTTACAATTTTTAAATCGTTTTTCCCATATAAATTTAAAACGGCATATGAGATTTTGCTGAAATTTGGTATATTGGTAGAGTTTTATGTGGCAAAAAAAAATAGTATTAAAATTTTGTCCGATAATAATACATAGGCGTAGAACTTGATTTTTTAAATAATTGCACCTTTAAAAATTCTACGCCAATGGAAGAAAAGGAGTTTGAGTATGAAATTTATATTGCGCAACTCATTTACTTTAAAAAAGGTACTCTTGATAAGACTCGATTACTCTCATGGTTTTCGCTAAATTTCTGTTTTAATAATTTAGAGTGTATAGGTTTCACAAAAATTTTTATTTACAACATAATCAAAATAGAGATTTTACAAAAATTGTTCAAAATGTTCACCATTTTCACGCATAAAAAGATTTATACGTCGATGAAAATTAAAATGTATCCTTTCCATAACTTCTTCATCACCTCTAAGATTGTTTATTGCATCTTGAATACGTTGCCAGAGTTGTTCCTCATTTTCTACAGGTTCCCTATAAACTGTGGATTTCAGATGTCCCCATAAAAAGTAATCCATCGGTGTTAGGTCTGGGGAACGTGGTGGCCAGTTTGCTGTGCGTCATTACCTCTGCCTATCCATTTGTGTGGATACTTTTCATTCAAGTGGTTTCTAACGATTAAAGAAAAATGTGGAGCTCCATCTTGCATAAACCACATATCTCTCCGAAGTTGGAGAGGTAAATCTTCTAACAATTCTGGCAACGTATTTGGTAGAAAATCCAAATAATTTTCTTCAGTTAATCTTCGTGGAAGTATGACAGGACTAACAATAAAATTACCAATTATTCCAGCCCACACATTAATTTTGAATTCATGCTGAAAATGGTTTACCTTTATTGCATGCGGATTTTCAACGGCATAAACATGTTCATTATGGGTATTAGTTATACCTCTTCTAGTAAAACCCGCTTCATCGGTAAAGAGAACCTTCTTGACAAAGTTTGGATCTCTTTCTCTTTGCATATTAACAAATCGACAAAAACCCAAACGAATTTGAGGATCATGGACTAATAATTCTTGAACTAGCTTCTTATGGTATGGATATAGCAACTGTTCTCTAAGCACTTTATGAACGACATCTTTACTTACTCCTAGTTCCCTTCCAATTCGTCTGGTGCTTAATTCTGGATCTTCTTCAACACGTTCTAAAATGTCTTCTTCAACACGTTCTAAAATGTCTTCTTCAACTTCAGGAATCCTTACAAAACGTTATCTTCCATTATCAACAGTGTTTGGAGCAAAGGAACCGGTTTCCCGAAGACGTCTCTCAACAGTAGCAAAAGTTGGGTGGCTAGGTACACGACGATTTGGAAACCTTTCAGAGTATACCCTGACACTCTCTCGAGCATTTCCTTCACAAAATCCTAATGTCAGTAACATATCGGTATATTCTGCATTGGTATATTGTACAGCCATATTAATAAACCACGCATTTGTTTTTTTAATTATTGAGTCAGATAGAACACTTTCAATCGTTAACAAGAGATTAGGTGTTAAAACCTGACAATATTTTTATTTAGATGAAACTATGGAAACCAACAATAAATGTTTTTGTATACGTATTGCAGGCAAATAATTAATATTCCTCAAAAAATCGTACATGGCAAGAATCGAGTATTTTTGTTAAAAGTCTCGATTAGAGGTGTTGAAGAAGATATGAAAAAAGTAAATTTTTATGTTTTTCATCGTATAAAATTTTGTCCGATAATAATACATAGGCGTAGAACTTGATTTTTTAAATAATTGCACCTTTAAAAATTCTACGCCAATGGCAGAAAAGGGGTTTGAGTATGACATTTGGATTGGGTACTCATTTACTACAAAAAAGTACCCTTGATAACACTCGATTTACTCTCATGGTTTTGACAAAGTTTGTATTTTAATAATTATTGTTTATGTTCTAAAATTACTAAAATGCAAATTTCGTCAAAACCATGAGAGTAATCGAGTCTTATCAAGAGTACCTTTTTTAAAGTAAATGAGTTGCGGAATCTAAATTTCATATTCAAACTCCTTTTCTTCCATTGGCGTAGAATTTTTAAAGATGCAATTATTTAAAAAATCAAGTTCTACGCCTATGTATTATTATCGGACAAAATTTTAATACCATTTTTTTGCCACATAAAACTACCAATATACCAAATTTCAGCAAAATCGCATATGCCGTTTTAAATTTATAAGGGAAAAACGATTTAAAAATTGTAAATTCAAGGCCCTCTGGAGCTCAAACAAAGCAACTTTGTACTAAGGTAATTTTACTTAAATCGACTTATTTTGGTCTAAGGAATATGTGGTATGTTTTTGTAAAGACCTTTTACAGACACCCTGTATAATAATATCTTAAATATGAATATATTAATTGTTGAAGTGTAAAAACATATTTAATTTTAATCAAATTACACTTGTAGAGCAACCCTCGTATATTGAAAATTGATTAAATTGGAAAAACAAACCCATTTTGATCTTAAATTAATGTAGGTCTACGTTCTTTAAAGCACATATTTCGCAAGCAGTATACGTGCAATTTTTTGTTTATTGACTATCAAACCAGGCAATTCAAGGATTTCAAGCAGCTGCTAGCTCTTGTATATTTACGTAAATTTACAGCAAAAACACCGAATGATTTACTAATTAAAAACATGTATTTGGGACAAATCGCGATATATACAATATCAATTTAATCATTTAATTGAACTGCCTCTGTCGAAATTTGATACCATACCGGTAATATGTGATATCTAGTTAGTTTTTATTTAAATATAATTGCTCGTTAATAATAAACAATAATTATATAGTTACGAAAAAATTGATATGACTGATAGAGTGATTCTACTAAGCAAGATGTGTTGGACAAGTTTGAATCTGCCTTACTCTAACCTTTAAGAAAATAACTCATATATGTGATATGCATGAACAAAAAAAGAATAATTAATTGGCTTGGTCAGTCATTAGCATGGTACCAGGTGAAGGACGTTTTCCTGCTTGCAATATTTTGTTAGTTCTTTGGTTAAATTATTGGTTCGTATCTAATTGTAATCATTGAATATACAGGGTGTTATTGAAATACACGTACATATTAAAATGGGGAATAGTATGTAATGACCAAAAACGATTGGCACCAATTTTAACTTCAAATTCTAAAATTTAAATATTGGGGAAGAGTCCCCTTTTCCGACCTACTAGTTTCCATATTTAAAGAAGTAAAATAAATCGAAATTGAACTTACCCATATAAATTGCACTGTTGCCGTAGCAAAACCAATTAATTCAAAATAAAGTTTATTACAGTAATTGTTCAAAATGCCGTCCATTATTATTTACACACACTTGCAATCGTCTTTCCAAAGAACTTTGAACATTAGAAATTAGTCTTGGATTTTGTCGTAGTTCCTCGGCTACCGCATTAACTTTATTGGTTAATTGTTCAACACTATTAATAGGTTCATTATAAACCAGTTGTTTCATGTGACCCCACAAAAATAAATCGCATGGATTTAAGTCCGGAGATCTCGGAGGCCACTTAGTAGGTCCATTTCTGCCTATCCACTTTTGAGGAAATCTAATGTTCAAAAACTGCCGTACGTTTAAATCAAAGTGAGGAGGAGCGCCATCTAGTAGGTACCACATCCGTTGCCTTAATTGTAACGGTATCTCTTCTAGGAGTACTGGCAAAATATCTTCTAAAAAGTGGAGATATCCTGGCCCATTTAATCTGTTCGGGAGAACATAAGGCCCGATTAAATACTGATCTATTATGCCAGCCCAAACATTTATTGAAAATTTTCTTTGATGCCCAGTTTCCCTAATGGCGTGAGGATTTTCATCACTCCAAATATGCGTATTGTGCATATTGAACACGCCATCACGAGTGAATGAAGCCTCGTCAGTATACAATAATATTTTTAGAAAATCAGGAATATTAACACATTTTTGAATCATCCGTTCACAAAACTCCACTCTCTTTTCTTCATCACCTGGATATAAGGCCTGGACTTTTTGGATGTGATAAGAATGTAAACCTTGTTCTTTAAGTGTCCGCCACACAACAAATGAGGACACTCCAATTTCAAGACCTAGTTTTCTACAACTTAATTGAGGCCGGTTTTCAACAGCTTCCAATATTTCTTCTTCGGCCGCCAATGTTCTTTGTGTTCTTGTTCTCCCTCGATCTGCATTGACACTCTCAAATTTTCCATGGTCTCTTAGATGCTGAACAGTTGAAATAAACGTACGACAGTCCGGAATTCTCCGATTTGGAAACCGTTCGCGATACAGGATTTGTGCTTGCCGAGAATTTTCTCCAGCTGCCCCATAAACCAGCACTATATCCGATGGTTCAATATTCGTAAATAGTGGCATCGTAAAAAAATATTTAAAAGTAATCGTAACAACACTTTTTACCAACTTGGAAATGACGCGCTCGTGTTAGCCAGATTCGTAAATCAACTAAAATTTTAATAATCTATAGTTTCAAAAATGTATAGTTTAAAAACAATCATTTATCAAATATTCTAGTTTTTTGATAACGAGGGTAGTAAAAACCAGTCTTCGGAAATAGAAATTAATTCGAAAATCTTGGCAACATGGTTATTTCTTACAAGACTAGTTTTCTTATCATCTGACAAAAACTTGCATATTAATTGAATCGTTTATTTCAGAAACCCCCTATCGACCAAAAATATCAAAATGGAGTTATACCCGAAATTACAATGTCTGTACGCAAAGACATCATTTAGTGCAGTAACCTCCTATATAGTCGTACTATAAACACCTAATCAACAGCGTGAAATCTTCGTTTGGTGCAGAAACCCCCTATGCACCAACAATTATGGGCTTTCTGCGCTAAAATACGGTTTTTCTACGATCACTATCCAAAGTAGGCTTTTGCATATTCAAATCTAACTAGAAAGTTGACGTTTTCCGCGAATTGTCATAATTTGACACTACTGGCGCACTTTCCGCCCTTAGTGCACAAAAAGCTATGCTATTGTGCTTATTAGGCAACCACGTGTTAAGAAGTTGTTTACTGTATTATTTTCTATTTTCGTAGGATAGTGTTTATTATACTAGACTAAATTATTATAATGTCTAGCAGTTCGGAAGAAGAAACTATTCCAAAAAGGAGGAGAGGTATTTCACACGAAAGTACATACAAACGCAATGTTATACGTACAGCACGAGTTAAAGGTGAATCATACGTAACATATACAGGGAAACAGGTCCCAAAGAAATCCATTCCCATTGCTATTACATGTAAGTGCTTAAGTAAATGTTATTTACATCTAAACGGGGAGAACATACACCAAATTTGGAACCATTTCTATTCATTTGAAAACAAAAATACCCAAGATACGCATCTTCAAAGTTGGATTGAAATAAAGGAGATTAAACGTAGGCGCCCAGGAAACGGGAATAATCCTACACAGCAAGGTAAACAAAATATGGAAGATGACATAGAAGAAGAGGATCTTTCACATGCAAATGAGAGTGAATCAATATTATTTAAGAAAAATCACTCTTTTAACTATTACCTTAGAATCAATGGCGAATTTAAACGCGTGTGTAAAAATGTTTTTATCGAATTTCATGGAATTTCAGCTGACGTCGGATTTGTAAGCTTTTAGTTGAAAAAAAAAAAACTCCGTGTGACATGCGAGGGAAAAACCGAAGTGGTAATGCTATTCAGGGAGACGTTTGCATTAAAATGCATGAACATGAACATATTTTAAAATTTGAAGTAAAGGAAACTCATTATGGGGGAAACTTAAGGAAATACTTAGACGCTCGACTTAATATTGTCAAAATGTATGAACTGTTTCAAAATGAGCACCCCCATTTAAAAGATGTTGTGAAATACAATTTCTATTATCATTACTTTAAAGAAAATTTTGGTTATTCATTTGGTAGACCACAAGTAGATGTATGCAGCAAATGCGAAAGTTTAAGCGTCAAAATGAAAGATCCAGGTTTAAGCGAGAATGCCAAAAGGAATGTTGCTGCCGAGTTAATGATTCACAAAAGGAGAGCGAAGATGTTTTATTCTACCTTAAAAACGGCAAGTGAAAACCAGGACGATGATACAGTAGCCTTGTGTTTCGACTATATGCAGAATCTACCCCTACCCCTGATACCTGTCCAAGAAGTATTTTACATGCGGCATCTTTGGGTGAATGTTTTTTGCATTCACGATTTAAAATCGAATAAAGCGAAACTCTACCTGTATCATGAAGGAGAGGCAATTAAATGCCCTGATGAAGTGTGTTCCTTTTTGTTGCATTACCTTCAAAATGAAGTACCAAATACTGTCAAAACACTTTTCTTGTTTAGTGATGGAGCAGCAGGACAAAACAAAAACCACACAACTTTGCGGTTTCTGATGAATTTGTGCGATAAAGGCCAGTTTAAAAAAATATCCACTATTTCCCTATGCGTGGCCATTCCTTTCTGCCATGTGACCGCGACTTTGGGTCAATAAAATGTATTCTAAGAAGAACCGACCGAATTTACACGCCTCAAGAATATGCCGATCTTATTGTAAAAGCTAGTAAAGTCGGTCGCTTTTTTTCAATACATCAGGTTCGTACTGACGAAATTATTAGTTTCAAAGACTGGTGGCCGCGATATTATAAAAAAACAACGAACTCCGATGAAACTTCTGGAAGGCGTATTTCGAAATACCAAAGAATACCTCTCAAGATAACAGCCTACAAAGAGTTTATCTACAGTCTAGATACTCCTGGAAAAGAAATCGCCAAACTCTTTATTAATGGTATGATCTCTTCCACTTTTAGTCTCCAAAAAAGTAATACTGCTCCTGAGCTGCCAACTCAGAAGGCTTATCCTGCTGGGAAGGTTCCAATAAACAAGAAAAAACTTGATGACGTACGGAAGCTGATGGAATACACCAAAGGATATGAGCATTTCTATGAAGATATACTCAGATGGCCGACTACAGAAGCTGATTGCGTCATGGACTCAGAACATGAGGATGAGTAAGGCCTCGGAACTTGAAGAAAATAACTCCTATATTTAATTTATAACTGTAAAAATTAAGAATAAAGAGAAACATTTTCAAAACTTTTTTTTTTAACCAATTTATTGCAGAAACCCCTTAAGTGAACACCCCTTTAAATTATTTTCATGGGTTAACAAAACCAAATTAATTTTATAGTTTTTTGTCACTATTCAAGAGGCAGACTCCTAAATAACTTCAAATTTTTTAAATAAAGAAAAAAAATATCTTTATGGCGCAAAACAGTTTTTTCTTGTTTATTCAAAATGTATATTTCTGGAGATATGGGCTTTCTGAAATAAACGATTCAATTACTGTTGATGTTTAAAATAGGTAAATAAATCTAATTTATATAGGTCATCCTCAACATATCAATGAAGTACGTTTGTTTTAGAATTAATTTTCAAAAATTAATAACTCCCTTAATAAGGGGTATTTTTAAAAAATAATATTTTTCTACATTCAGTGGGGATCTGCGCAATACCCAGTTTTAATATGTACGTGTATTTCAATAACACCCTGTATAAGAACAAAATAGTGGTATTGGCTACCTTAAAAATAAAACAAAAAAATGTTATTGCCTGCTTAAAAATAATAAAAAAATAATATATCTTTCATTTTAACACACGTTATAGGAACTAAAATCAAGATTGAAGCACATTTTTCCCCAATGGTTTACTTTGGGCTTCGGTAGTACTAATTCGATATCACCATCTTCAATGCAGGCCACATCTTTCACCTGTGGCCATGCAAATTTGTTTCCATGGGATTTTCTTAAAAATTTCGCTTCAAATCCATCTTCTTTTTTAGCAGTTATTTGATTGATGTAAAATTTTATTGTTTTCTTGGTTGCAAATTTGCAAAGTGCAAATGATCCAACACACAGCATATTTGTAGAATATTCATCTAGTTCAGGGCCAATATCATCAATAAAATCACCATCGTTGGAGTCTTCATATTGCACACTTTCAGCTTCACTACTCTCACTTGAGCTTGGACTTACAGGGGCTTTCTTTTTTATTTCTGCAAAGCCTTCTTAATTATTGCATCTACAGATATTCTTGTGATTACATCAGGTCCTTTACACACACGTTTTTTCTTATTAGAAGTTGTATACCCACACTGTTTTACAGTATTTAATAAAATTTCTGTAAAACTAGTCTTAGGAGCCAAGTCAAGTTTTCATCTTCTGGAAATGTATCTGCTGATGGCTCCGGTATTGCAGCAGCTGATGGCCCGGTTATGGCAGCTGTTGATGGACCCGGTGTGTCAATTGCTGTTGGCTGAGGTGTGTCGACTGCTAATTTTGCCTCATTATCCCTTTTAGATGATGCTCTTATTACCTGATCAGATTGGGTGGTCTGTCGATTGGTGTTTTCCTTTTGCCAACGTCTTAAACTATCAGGGTCAAATTTTTCAATTGGTTCAACATTGCCATTGAATGGATAAATTCCTGATTTTCGGAAGCCACTTTGTATTACTTCTGGTTTAATATTTCGCCACGTCTGACCCACTAACTCAGAAAACATTTTCTTGGGGATTTTTCTTCCAATGTTTTGCCTTTGCCATTTGCATAGACGTTGGTCCCAGTCCACCTTCAAAGGTCTGGGGGCAAGTGTGAATTGTCCCAAATTGAGGTTAAAAACAAAATATTAATAAATATTTACACATTTCGTATTAAAACACACTACTATAACTTAAAATGCCATAAATATATTCAGATTCAAATAATACTTACTTTATAAGCCAATATTTCGCAATCCTTTGCTGACTCTTCTAGTAATTTAACACGCAGAATGTCAGCTGATCGTTGCTCTAGCAATGACAGGACATCATAAGGGTTTCATAGCGCATTTGAAACGAGTAGTACCTATAGTCTATTTTTATGTATGAGAGAGTAATAAAACAGCATTTCTAATGCAAAACTTAGTACGGTCATTTTAAATATTTTTACAGAATAATCAAAATATTTCCTAAAATTGTAATAAATGTACCTGAGCTATTACAATTTTTGGGTCTTTTATTGGTCCTTTATAAACATAAGCTGTACAGAACAATAGAAAAAGGTTTGCACAGGCCAAAAGCCCTGTGTATTAAAGATTACATAGCCGTATCTTAAGATTATTTTCAATATGTACCTATTTGCCAATTTTGTTTTATTTTAATTCCAAGAATTTCCTACAGTAATCGAATTATAAGTAGATAATGTCGTTTAGTTGCAACTTGCAAGGTGCAGTGTGAATTCTAGTGTGATCATGGAAAATTTGGAAGGGCCGCTTAAACGACAAAAAATCGGTCCTTTAACAGTTAATGAAAAAACATTAATATTTAATTGTTTTAAATCATTTACAGACAAACATTTATGTAAAAGTGTTGATAACACAGTGGAATTAGTTAGTAGTACGCTTGGTGTTGGGAAATCTACGATTTACAGAGTTGTTAAAGAAGAGAAATGTGGCGAGTTTCAAACAGCACATAAAGCTCAAGGAAAACCAAAATTTCAATTAGAAAATCTTTTGAAAGAAAGACTTCGAAGGAAAGTGCATGCGTTCTTCTTTAGAAAAGAATTTCCGACAGTAGACAAAGTTCTTGTCACGGTTCGAGATGATAAGGATTACCCTGAAATGAGTCGAAGCACACTATGGAAACTTTTAAAAGAAATAGGTTTTCTATGGAAAAAGCATTCCAGAAAGTCTATTGTAATAGAAAGAAACGATATTGTAGTATGGAGAAGGAATTATCTAAGGACTATAATAAAAATGAGAAACCAAAGAAGAAATATATTTTATTTAGATGAAACATGGATCAACGAGGGACATAAACCAAATAAATTTTGGCAAGATGAAACTGTTACAAGTCGAAGACAGGCTTTTTTAAATAATTTATCTACTGGTTTAAATCCACCATCAGGAAAGGGGCGCAGACTAATAATAGTACACATCGGTAGTTCAAACGGTTTTGTTAAAGGTGGTTTATTGACTTTTGAATCTACTCGTACCGGTGACTACCATGAGGACATGAATGCTGAGGTCTTTAAAGAGTGGTTCGAACAAATTATAGATCTTCTTCTTCAGAACTGTATAATAGTAATGGATAATGCAAGTTATCACTCGAGACTTATAGAAAAAATGCCCACATCCAAGTGGTTAAAAAAAGATTTACAGAATTGGCTAAATTCAAAGAATATTAAGTTCCATCCCGGTTCTGTGAGAAAAGAACTGTATCATTTGTATTCCCTTCATAAAGAGAAATTCAAAAAATATGAAATTGATTAAATTGCTAAAAATCGCAGGATGACGGTGGTTAGATCACCACCATATCATTGCGAAGTAAACGATTGAACTGATATGGGCACAGATAAAGGGAGAAGTTTTAAGAAAAAATAATTCTTTTAAAATGAGTGATGTTAAACAGTTGTTTTTGGAGGCTGTAAATAATGTGAAGCCTGAAAACTGGGAAAAGGCAGTAAATAATACGATTAAAGAAGAAGAGAAAATGTGGAAGTTGGACAATATTACTGATGAAATGATCGAGCCACTCATTGTAAATATCGGTTGCGACAGTTCATCTTCTGATTTCGATTCTGATTTGGATTTGTAGGTAAGAAGTAGTTTTTATATTAAAATTATTATTTATGAACGTAACGTTGTTTAAAAGTCAAAGTTTAAACCCTTATACCTACATAACCCGTTTGACACAATGTTCTTAACATACCTTGTGGAAAAATAAAACATTTTAGAAAAAATTGCACTTTTTCACCTTCAGCTGTTTAGAAGGTTAATTAGGTGAAAATATAAGTGTATACTCCAGGAATAACTTCAAAAAATATTTTAACTTTTTACTAAAAGAAGTGGTACGCCTATGGATTACGAACGCTTTATTATTTTAATATTCTCTCATACATAAAAATAGACTATAATGTACTCTTTGTACCGGGTGTTCCATTAAGAGAGGTAGCCGGTTATATTTCAAAAACTAATAATAGTACAGTTGTTTTATAAAAACTGTCAAGAGAAATTGCTGAAAATTATTTTCAAGTTTGTGGGGTGGCTGCTAGGAGGCGTTATTGTGACGTCAAAACATAAAAATATAATTTTCTCAAAAAAATACCAAGTAAAGTATATTGATAAATATTACTGTTTTAATCTTCAATGTTTTCTGAACAAAAAAGCTTTAGGTGTAATTTTTGTCAGTTGTGAAATAGAGTGGTGGGGGAATGTTAAACTTTAATTTGGAAAAAAGCTCATAACTCCGGTTTGGCTTTACCGAATTTAGACAACTTGGTTTCGTTTAGAAGAGCATTTTCAGCCTCATTTTTAGCTTTATAAAGTGTGGCTGCTTACGTTTTATGAGTATAAAAAGTATAAAAAATTCTGAGTCTTATAAATAATTTAATAATGTATATTTTTGCAAATTGTTGGAAATTCCAGGCTTAGTTGACAAACTATCAAATAGAGATAGATATAAATATTTTTTCTAATTTGAAAATATAAAACAGAAATTTTTCGCTGGGAGGTTTTAAATTGCCAAACTCCTTTTCTTCAGAGTCGTATGCTTTAAAATGCATTCTTCTGAGAAATTTACGCAAACTTTGCAAGAGTGGATATATAATGATTTTTTGATTAAATAGCCACATATACAGGGTGGCTCACGCTCAACGGGACGGAGCTTTATGGGAAAACGACCAAAGATATAACAAATTCGTTTGGGAGGAATACGTAGGTTACAGACGGCTACAATTTAAAATTTGTTAGATGTATACAGGATGTTCCACATAAGAGAAAAGATACAAAGTTATATTATTTTTAATGGAACACCCTGTTTTTTATTTTAGAATTAAAAACTACATCAAAAATAATGTCAGTTAACTAAAGGTTCCCTATTACTATTATTATTTATTGTTTCGGCCTTTACTTGATGAAAATCCATTTAATTTTGAAAGAGTAAAACCAAATTTGGTAGATTTTCACACTTTTATTTTAAAAATAAAAATTTTTAAAAAAACACTAACATGACATATGTTTCGAAGTACAACTTCTTTTTCAAATGTGACTATTTACAATTCGGTATCCAATATATATACGAAATAATTTAACAAAACAAAGTACTTAAGAAAACATCGATAACATTACAAAATAAACTAACTATTTAAAGTAAATAAGGGTACTTAGGTAATTATAATATCCATCAAATAACAATAAGATAGCCCATTACCGGGATTATCTCACAGAAAACTGGGAAAGAGATTTAATAAGGGTGAATTATTAATATCTAATTGATCATTTAGTAAGTTATCTGAATTTTTAAATCTATTTATTTCAAGTGTTTCTAAATGGTTTAATTTAAGGCTCTTATTTTCTACATGTAAAATTTCAAAGTTGTCTGTAAAAGAATGATTTTCAGCTAAAATATGATTTGAGTAAGTAGAATTATTTTTGTTTTTTGTATAGCTATTATAATGTTCGGAATAGCGTTTTTTGAAAGTACGGCCTGTTTGACCAATATACAATTTTGGACAACTACCACAATTTAATTTATATACCCCCGATTTATTATTAGGATTAATTTTACCCTTATTGTTTTTAATATACTTCCCAAGCGTATTATTGGTTTTAAAAACTACGTTAATATTTTGGTTTTTTAAATATGATGATACCTTTTCACTAGGAGCTCCTATATATGTAAGACTCTTATATCTGCAATTTGGATCTTTAATTATGGGATAAACTTGTTGAATAGCCTGTTTAAAAAGTTTTTTCTCTAAAATGTTGTCTACTAACTTTGAATTAAAATTATTATTTACTGCGATTTGTTTAATGATATTTAATTCTTTTGTGAAGTTCTCTTTGGTAAGGGGAATATTAACTAATCTATGGATCATACTGTTGTATGCTGCCAGCTTTTGTTTGTATGGATGAGATGAACTATTATTTATTGTAATATCCGTATGTGATGGCTTATGAAATATCCCAAAACTATGGCCTTTATTATTTTTAATAATATTTAAGTCTAAAAAATTAATTGAATTATCTTTCTCTGTTTCCATAGTAAATTTAATATTAGGGTGTATAGTATTGATAAAAACTAATAAAGAATTTAACTGTCTACTAGTACCAGCAAAAGCAGTCAATATATCATCAACATATCTATGCCAATACAGACAATGTTTACTTAAATTATTGCTATGAATTTTATTTTCTATATTATCCATAAATATTTCTGCAAGCAACGGGCTTAATGGGTTCCCCATAATAAGACCTTCATTTGCTGAGTAGATGTTATTTTGAAATTGAAAATAATTTTGTTTTAGGCAAATGTTTAACAAATTTAGGATTTCTTCTTTGATTATAATATTGACTTGATTACGATCTAATAAGTTTTCTACTAGCTTAACTGTTTCTTTAGGAGGTATACTAGGAAATAAGTTTGTTACATCGAACGATACTAATTTTGTGTTACTAGGTAATTTAATGTTTTTTAATTTTTCTGTTAATTCATAAGAATTTTTTATACTATACTTTGAATTGAATTTGCAGTTTTCTTGTATAAGTTTAATTAATGTGTGTGAAAGTTTAACTGATGGAGCCGTGACAAATGACACAACTGGTCTAATAGGATAGTTCTCTTTGTGTAATTTTATTAAAGAATAAAGTTGTGGTGGTTGAGGGTTCATTTGTATTAGTTTGAATTTTTCTCTAGAATCAAAAATTGCTGTTGAAATCTGAATATTACGTTTTAGTTCTTTTTGATATTTATCTGTTGGATCAAATTTGAGTATGCTATAATTATTGCTTGCTTGTAAAAATAAAAGAGTTTTGTCAATATAATCTATATTATTAATAGCAATTACTGTATTTCCCTTATCGGCACGAGTGAAAATGATATCATCCTGTTTTGTTTTATCCTTTATAGTTTTAATTAACTTACTGTCTTGATTTGAATTGTTATTACGTAAAAATTGTGTTTTAATTATATTTGCAGTATGATATTTGTGAGACAAAGTATTGTATGAATCTTTTAAAGCAATTTCTGTTTCTATTCCCAAAATTTCTAAGTTCGAAGTATTTATCTTAACTTTAAATAGTTAGTTTATTTTGTAATGTTATTGATGTTTTCTTATGTACTTTGTTTTGTTAAATTATTTCGTATATATATTGGATACCGAATTGTAAATAGTCACATTTGAAAAAGAAGTTGTACTTCTAAACATATGTCATGTTAGTGTTTTTTTAAAAATTTTTATTTTTAAAATAAAAGTGTGAAAATCTACCAAATTTGGTTTTACTCTTTCAATATTACTATTATTATTAGTTTTCGATTTATTTGAATTTTTAAGGAAAAAAAGTCTCCCAGAAATTAATTGTTTACTCTTGTTTGAATAATTTTTAATAAACTAATTTTTTTTCATTTATGTGGGACATCCTGTATACATCTAACAAATTTTAAATTGTAGCCGTCTGTAACCTACGTATTCCTCCCAAACGAATTTTTTATATCTTTGGTCGTTTTCCCATAAAGCTGCGTCCCGTTGAGCGTGAGCCACCCTGTATAGTTAAATGCATTTTGAGTGGTCACATTTAGCTCCCTGTAGTCACAAGCAGAAATCGTTATTGCCCCGATTGTTTTGAAATATATTTAATTTTCATTAAGCGGAGAACTTGTTTTTCTAAGGGAAAAACGAATCCCGGGATTACTTTCCAGTGTGTGCCCCACTACCGCTAGTACCCACAAGCCGCCACTGTTAGAAAGCATCATGTGTTCTCTACAAACATTCCTTGTTTTTCTTTCATTAATATATACTACTGATTGCAAAAAATGTCCCCAAAAGAAATATGAATTGAAGTACGGCGACCTTTCCTAAAAATCCACAGTTTATAATTAAAAAAAATCTCTTTTGTGTTTTATTATTAATCGAAAATACCCATTAAGTTATTTTTTTTATAAAAACGTTTAAAAGTTTGATTTATTTATTCAAGCGACAACAATTTATATACAAAGTGTTTATTAATTGAGTGCCAATAATTAGATATGAATCCTTGGGTGATGTTAGAGGTACAGTGTATTACAGTTTTAAGAAAAAAATAACTTTTATATCATAATTTTCTTATCACTTCAGATATTTTTTTGAAATTTTGTATACACTTTTTAATAGAGCCGACTTTTAGTCAGCATTATATAATCATAAAACCGTATAAATTTTAATTTTAGCAATTAACCGGAACAAGATTATAAAATAATTATAATTGCATGAGATAAACATCCATTCTTCTAATTATACATGAAGTGTATGATACATTATTATTACTAGATTAAAAAATAATGTTTTCCGCCTACCTCTATCCAAAGTACAGTTCATCAAATTTCTAGAGGCTTTCGACGGCTAGACAGAGAAAACACTACAGACAGGCATCCCGACGGATTTACGCAATGAAAGTACACTCTGCGCATCAAGTATTTCACTATTTCATTCAGACGTAAATGTCAGATGTAAATTTCGCTAAAACATTTCTTTTATTTTCGTTTGTGTTTTTTGCTCATTACAGTTTAATAGAACCTAAGTATAGAGTTTATTAGCAAATTAAGAGGCCGCGTGATTAACAGTCAATCTCGCGAAATAATAGCCAATGTTATAGAGTTTATGAGAAGAGAAGGAAACTTTAATTCACCTTCAATACCATTTAAAAATGTAAATGATCGTGTTGCTGCAGCCACAGGTGTATCTAAAAACACTGTCGTCCGCATTTCTGGAGAGAAGAAAAGAATCGATAACCGTGAGATATCGGAATTTTCATCACCAAGAAAAACCATTAAAAAACCAAAAACAGTTAATGATATAGATGAAGCTGCACAAGAATCAAATTTTATTTTTTTATTATTAGATAGCTATTTTTGTTTCTGAGTTGTGTTCATTTACAGGCTCAATTTTTTTCCGTTTCTCCTTTTTGATTTTATATGGGGTTTCAAGTTGTTTTTGACTTATTTCGACGTAAATCACAACAACACACTTTTTTAATAAAGCAAACAAGTGTTAAGAGGTATATGTACGTGTAAACTACAATTACAAAAAATTGATATGAAACCCATGAAACCACCAACAAAAATGTAAAGCTAGCTTCCGTACTAGAACATGGTGTCATTCGTCGAGATAATTTATCGTTTTGTTTAATAGATCAAGAAATGTAAATATTCCCCTGTTATTTTTTATAAAATTATAAGAGAAATAAATTTTTTTCTAAATAGTATAGTTTATTATTTAGTAGAAAAACAAAATTTCGAAAATTTTAGTAATGTTTCAGAAACAACTGTTATTAATAATAGGTACCATTTTCCTTAATAAGGTAGAAATAAAATATAAACTATTTCCACGATTTACAAAGGCCTACAAAAAAATTATAGGTATTTTCCGCTATCCTATAAAATTTATATTTTCTGACTCAATTTCAAAAGTTTGAAGGAATTCCAAAACACCTTTTATGGCATAATAATTATTTTCAATTCTACATACTATCTTTAGCTGCTTTTAAAAACGTTCTAAGAAAGTCCAATCAGACCAATTTAATCCTTAAACTATTCCACACTTTTAAAATTTAATTACCTAAAAATATTAAAAACTATTTAAAATAACTTGTTTAGCAGACTGTACAATAGCTATCTTAGTCACACGTAGCGCGTTCTCTGTCTGGGCGTCGAACACCTCTAGAAATTTGATGAACTGTATACATTTTCTTGCCTCATTGCAGGGAGCAAAGTCGTACTTTTCCTCCCTAGGGAGGAAAAGTAAAAGTGACGTCATGGTATGTCATAAATGAAATAGCTTATACGACATTGACGACCTAAACTATATTCTATTATATAAGTATAAATTTTACCGTTTATTTATAGAACACCCTGTATTTTGCAAATTAGTAAAAACCAGTAAATTGTTATTTTAATTTAACAATTTTTACATTAATAATTTGACTTCAATTCATAGATTCATCCGATTTTCGAATTTAGGACAGAAATATTAGAGCATGCTATGGTCGATTGACAGATCAGTTTCAAAGTGTGTTACGCTATAATATGTCTACAAAATATAAAATAATATTTAAAAAATGAGTGATTTGAGCGAATTTGAAGATATAATTAATACACCACCGAATATTTTGGAACAGGTTAATGCAACAGTACAATCTCTATTACCCTAAAAATCTAAAGAAAAATACGAAAAACAGTATTTACATTTCAAGCAATGCGCCGAAGAAAATTATTTAAAAATGACTTGTTATTTGAGGGAAGCGGAAAAATCATATATATTACTTGGGAGTAAAGTGCCTTTTCCTCCCTTGGATGTTTACTGCCCTCCGCTTCGCGTCGGGCAGTAAACTTCATCCTGCGGGAGGAAAAGTGGCACTTTCCTCCCTAGTAATACAAATAGCTATTTCATAATTAGTAACATTACATTTTTTTGCTGGAATTTTAATATTGGGCAGTTTTGTCTAAAATTTAAGGATTTTAAAGATAGTCTGATCTGAAAGCTGATAAAACCAAATAGTTAGTCTTCAAGCTTAATCAACTCTATTATCTAAGCCAGTGGTCGCCAACCTCTCAATGTGTTGAGCTACTTTGTTAATTTTGAAATGAACAGCGAGCTACCCACACGGAAGCCACGTAAACGCAACGTAAATGAAATAATCCACAGTTAATTTATCATTATATGTATTTATTTTACTATTTCATTGGTAATACATAATACATAGGTACTAATAATAAACTAATAACAAAATAACTAATATAACTAGTACGTACTTGTTCATAGCTGCATTCCTACCTACCAAACGAAGGTGTTTGAAAAATAAACACAAACTTTTATCCAGCCACAACGGCATGTCACGTAAGATTTAAAAATAGTTAATAATAACAACAAAAAAGTAACGCACTATCATGAACATAAACATTGCAAAATAAAAAAGCACGTTCAATGAGAAGGCTGACACTCAGACTCATCGATAATTTTTTTAATGTTTGCAGTATAATTTGATACAGCCATTCGAATACAATTATCCAAATGTTCATCTGTAAGTCGATTGCGATATTTGTTCTTAATAAACTTTATATTGGAAAAAGAATATTCACACAAATAGGTTGAACTGAATAATGCTTTCACTTTCAAGGCAACACGGCATAGAACTGAATATTTGTCTTTACTTACAATAGGCAAGATACATTTGGTACTTGAGACTAACGAATTTAAGGCTAAATCATTTTGAAACTCAATTACTTCCATTTCTGTTGCAGCGATGTCTTCGCCAAAGTTCTGCATAACACATGTTGCAAACTGTTGGATATCAATTTCCATAAAGGGTGAAACAACAAACTGCGCTACTAAAGCCATTTCGTTGAAATCCTTAAAACGATTTTTGAAGTTATTCTTCAGGGTAGAAACTATTTCTACATGATATTTGCTGTCATAGGGTTCTAATGGATTTTGAGATATTTTTTCTGAAAGAATAGGAAAATGCTTGGCATCGCTGTTAATTAGGTTTTGTTCCCAAAACTCCAGCTTTTTGATAAATGCTTTTATATCAGAAATAATTTCCGCTAGTTCTTTGTCTCTCCCCTGAAGCTGCAAATTAAGTTCGTTTAATTTGTCTGTAATGTCCATGAATATATTTCAAAGCTTAATTTTATAATTAATACCACAAGATGATTTTCATGAATCTCATTTCAGAGATACTTTTGTAAAGTATACTACCACATGTTGTTATAGTCAATCTCTACATACGACTAAGAGATGTAAGGATTAGTCTTGATAGCATTAAATACGCAATTAAGAAAAAGAATCTAAATCTCTAATTTTGTTTGTTTTTTAATTTTATAAGTAAAAAAAGTTAGTATAGTATGTAAATATACAGGATGTTAATTTACTAGGTAAATATAAAGAAAAATGTTCAAATCTGAACATACTGGCGACTTTAGTCACGAGGATTTTCGTTCCTGACTCTGGAGTTCGATCATCTCAGCTTGGTGTGGCGATGCTGGTGGACCACGGCAGATATGATGGTGGATCTTTTTGTATAGGACCCATAGAGCTATTATTGTAGGTAACACAATAGCGGCTGTGGTGTAATTCGATATATAGTTGCGATTCTTGATTTTCTTTCAAATTTTCTCATGCAGGTCATCTTGAACGGCATTTTCTTCGGAAATTATGGAATTTAAGTTATCCGTCTAAAGCGTTGATGCTTTTTGGGTTTGAGTATGGAGAACTTCAATCGAACGCAAGTCTCTTGGTTGAATGGTTGTCTAATTCGCTTTATACGAGCTTCTATTTCGTTTTAAAGCGGTTGCTTCTTGGGTGTGTAGAACTTCAATCGAATGAAAGTTCCTTGATTGTATGGTAGTCAAGTTCGCCTGACACGAGCTTTGATTTGGTTTTATAGCGTTGTTTCTTGGATTTTGGCTTGGATTTGGTCAAACTTGTTATTGAGGTTGGCAGAAAGACTTTATTTTCTTGTTTTTCTTCATGTTGAAGTTTGCTTCTTCCATAGGTTTTCAAAAATTTTGAACTATTGCTCGAAGGACCATGAATAGATTTCAAAGTTTAATTTTATAATTAATACCACAAGATGGTTTTTATGAATCTCATTTCAGAGATACTTTTGTAAAGTATACTACCACATGTTGTTAGTCAATCTCTACATACGACTAAGAGATGTAAGGATTAGTCTTGATAGCATTAAATACGCAATTAAGAAAAAGAATCTAAATCTCTAATTTTGTTTGTTTTTTAATTTTATAAGTTAAAAAAGTTAGTATAGTATGTAAATATACAGGATGTTAATTTACTAGGTGAATATAAAGAAAAATGTTCAAATCTGAACAGTCCACGAGAAAACCAAAATTTATAAGCCAGATTGAATTTTCTAGTTCCGGAGTCAGTTCATCGCGTTGTTTGAAAAATTGAACTACCCCAGATAGGACATCATTAAAACGTTTCAGCACCCGTTCTCTACTTGACCATCGGACTTCAGAGTGAAGGAGTAGGTCCCCGTATTGACAGCCAACTTTATCGGCCAAGGTTTTGAATAATCTTCTTTGTAACGCTTGAGCTCTAATCTTGTTCACAATTTTTACCACCAGTTTCATAACGTTGTTTAGTTTCAGGAAATTTCCACATAATGCTTGCTGATGGATAATGCAGTGGTAACAGAGAAAGGTTTCATCTTTACGACATAACGCCACCAGACCCTTATCACAACCCACCATAGCTGGAGCGCCATCGGTTGTCAAGCCTACCATTTTCGATATTGGAATTTTCTCGGAAAAAATAATATTTTTTAAATAAGAAAACAACTCCTGTCCAGTAGTGTGTACTTTCAGTGGAATAAACTTCAACAGATCTTCTTTAATCGTAAAATCACTAAAAACCATCCTAAAGAACACGACCATCTGGGCAGTGTCAACGACATCTGTTGATTCATCTAGTTAAAGTGAAAAATAAACACAGTTATCTAAGTCAGTTCTTAACTGTAAAAAAATATCATTGCTCATTACTTCTACACGTCTCGTCACTGTATTAGCAAAAAGTTGCATAGATTTTATAGCTGAAATTATCTCGTCTTTATTTCTAAAGTTGCCAAATAACGAATCAGCAGCTTCTAAAAACGCCTGTTTTATCATTTCCCCGTCTTCATAAGGTTTCTTTTTTTGTGCAATTATCTGGGACAGACCGTACGATGCTTCAGTTACAGCCTTATTTTTGTCGACTGTTCTTAAAAATATTGATTGTTGTCCAATTAACTGCTTTTTCAACTGTTTCAGTTTCTCCTTTTTGGCGGCAGAATGTAGTGGGAATGATTTTTCAAAATTAGAATGTACAGTTTTATGATGTCTCAACATTTCCTTTTTTTAGCAACGGAGACCGAAGTATTACATAACAAACACACATTTTTATCTTTAACTTCTGTAAAAAAGTATTGTTCTTCCCATTCCGAATGAAAGTGGTATGTCTTTACCTTCTTACAACTGCTTGCCATAATATTATTTTTTTGTTGTTCTCTACTAACCCAACCGCTGGACGTTGGTTACGCGTTCAGTTTTAAACTAAGCGCAATGTCGCCGCGCCGTGCGTATTTATCCCGTTCAAAGCAATCCTGATCGTTCTCGAACACTAACGCGCTGGTCCGGCTGGTCGGTTCTAGCCCATTCTAGCTTGATGGCGTCAGCGGCAGATCGCTCACCGCAACGTTGCCGCTGTTTATGTTTAATATTATAACAATTAGATTTTTTGTGGAATTTTCGGAAACTTCTCTGATTTTTGCAGTCTGGATTTTTTAAATTAAAATAGTTGTGAGAGCTAGGTTGGCGACCACTGATCTAAGCCATCTTTTTGTTCACAATCGAAATATAATGGAAAAAACAACACATTTAACTCCATTTACAGACATATTCTATATCCAAAAGTTAAAAAAATTGTGTATAAAAATCTACTGAAGATTACTATTATTAACAGAAAAATAAATTTCTTTAAAATAAATCGAAACACACTTACCTTATTTTTTTAAAAATGCAAGTCTCTTGTAACTATCACATACAATATACAAATTGTATAACAAAACTATCTAAAATTAAGCATAGTAATTTAACTCTAACAAAAAAAATAATGTTTATGGAGATCATATCGAATTAGTTGACCGTATCATTAGTTATTTTTAATAATACCTAAAGCTTAATCTATTTTTTGATTGTTACAATTTTTTATTGTAGATAAATGATAAAATTTAAAAATAACAAAACTAAATTCAGGTTAATTTTATTCTAACGTTTATTTAGTAATATCAGAAACAACGCAGCGAGACGTGTAACTCAATGTATTTTTTTGGTTCGGTAAAAGCTGTTTCGGCGATTGTAACCACAACCAGTCTAGTAAATAGCGGGAAAATTTAAAAATGCTTTAGGGCGGGAAATTCAAACATGGATTCAGAAATAAATAGTTTTTCTATACAAATTTACAGGAGAAACAAAAAACTATTGTTTCACTCTATATTAAAAATGTAAAAGCTTCTACGTAGTCTCTGATTTTAAACCCGTTGATGTAGAGCACCAAGTAATTAGCTCAGGTCTCTCAGACCACGAAGCAGTATTTGCCAAATTTTTGATACCCCGTACAGCTCCAAAAAAAGTCCGTCAGCTAGGTAGAATTTTCTCTAAGCATAATTTCAAAAATTTCTATAATTTATGTCTAACTACTGATTGGAATGGTCTTTCTGAAGATATTGACTCTAAATTTTTAGACTTCTTAAATAAAATAATTATGTGTTTCAATACAGCTTTCCCCCTTCGCCCCATTAAAACTAAATGTCATAAATCTTGGACAACTAAAGGAATAAGAACATCATCTAAAAATATGAGGTCACTCATGTATATTAAAAAGTACACAGATAATCCCCTAATATTAAACTATATCAACAACTACAGAATATTGTATCGGAAAATCACCAAATCTGCTAAGAAAAACTATTACAAAAATCGCATCGCAAGAGCTAAAAACTCCTCCAAAGAAACCTGGTCTATAATAAATGACTTAAGGAATAAAACCCGTTCTTCAAACAGTGTAAATCCTAGCCCAGATGAACTAAACAATTATTTCGTAAATGTAAGTAAAAATATCAAATCTAACATAGCTCCGAGTCAGGATGCTCTCTCCTTCCTCCTACCTACTAAAAGGATCACTGAAAGTTTCTTCCTAAGACCAGTAGACAAGCATGAACTAGTGCAAACCATAAACAACATCCAAAATAAATTTTCCTGTGGAATTGATGGCCTGTCCACCAAAATATTTCTAAATATACCGGATGTAGTAATCAACATTTTAACTTCACTGATTAATGAATCCTTTGAAATTGGTCTCTTTCCTAACTGTCTAAAAACAGCTATAATAATCCCACTTCATAAAGGTGGCGACAAAACCAAAACCTGTAACTATAGACCTATCGCGTTATTGCCTACCTTATCGAAGATAGTAGAACGGCTAATGAAAAACCGTCTTTTGCCCTTTCTTTTCAAGCATAACATCCTCACAGCTCATCAGTATGGCTTTCTACCTAAAAAATGCACTAGCGACGCAATGTTTTCCGTTCTTAATGAAATATACACATTACTTAATGATAAACTTTTCACCGCTTCAGTATTTTGTGACTTCGCAAAGGCCTTCGATTGTGTAAATCATGATATTTTAATTAATAAGTTACAAATTTATGGCATACGGGGTTCTCCTTTACAATGGTTTAAAACTTACCTAGAAAATAGAAATCAACAGGTGCGGGCGAATGGTGAGGATTCTACAAATCTAGCAATAAGCAGTGGAGTACCTCAAGGATCAGTATTAGGTCCAATTTTGTTTTTATTATTCATCAACGACATCACAGACTTAAGAATAAGTGGTAGAATTACTTTATTTGCTGATGACACCAGTGTAACCTGGAATAATTCTAACATGCAGACATTACAATCTATCATAAGTGAAGATCTAGTGACTATTAAGTCCTGGTCTGATTCGAATGGACTTTGTTTCAACACCAGTAAAACTGTAGCATTGTCTTACAGAGGTACTTTACAACCTATAACTTTAAACAATAATCTGATCCAAACGGTGACTTCAATCAAGTTTTTAGGTCTTTATATAGACGATTCTCTAAAATGGTCTGCTCATATAGATACCTTAGCAAAACAATTATCCTCCGCATGTTTTGCCATTAAATCGGTTTCTAAAGAGCTGACTCCTTCTACTGCATTAATAACCTACTTTTCCTTATTCGAATCTCACCTTCGCTATGGTTTACCTTTCTGGGGTTCTTGTAGCTTATACCTTTTCGAATCTATTTTTAAACTGCAAAAAAGAGCAATCCGCTATGTATTTGGTTTAAGTAGTAGGACACATTGCGAAAATTACTTCAAAAATTTCAAAATTCTAACCCTTCCTGCTCTATTTATTTTCGAATCCGTCTGCTTAGTTCGCAAGCACATTCAAAATTTATCCGAAAGACCGACTCGTAGATATCCTACAAGAAATTTAGAGACTGATGTTTATTTAACAATGCCCACTTCTGACCTATTAAAACATTCCATTACCTACAATGCCAAAAAATTGTATAATAACCTTCCGATGCAATTAAAATCTATAAATACATACGATAAGTTCCGAAGACTGGCTAAAGCTTTTCTTCTAGAAAGACCATATTACACAGTAGCAGAATTTTATAACGTACCTTAGACATTTGAGTTCCACATACAATGGCATTAATTAAATAATTAAATATTAAAGTTTAAATTTAAATTTAAAAATTAAATTAGAATAATTATAATGACGGATATTGCATATCCATTGCAATTGTTATTCCTATTTTGTTTGTTTCTGTTTGTTTTTTCTGCTGTTTAGTTATTTTTATAATATGTTTAGTATTTAAGTTACACGCTTTGTCTATAAAATTTTTGTAAATTTTTTTACGACAATAAAGCATATCTCTCTTTCTCTAATAACATTAAATTTTTTATCATATAAATAATCATTTTAATAAAGGAAGTTTTAATAAGTTTAATATAAGCAGTGAACATAGTTTTTAATACTCTTGTAAATTTCGCTAAAAAAACTTGAAAATTCTATTGATTATTAAATATTTAAACAATTGGTAGGACGTTTAGAAAGTACCTCGTATGATTTTGTTACAAATTACAAAGAGTGTCACAATTGTTATATATTCATAATATATTTAAAAAATAATGTAACAAATATTTTTTAAAGTATAGAATATATCGATACCTTTTTGCCAGACTATCATAATTGTCATTGAACAAATGTTGCTTACGTTAATCTGGAAAAAGGTATCGATATGTTATGACTGTTTATTTTAATAGAAACCATGGAAACGAAACAAACACATACACACATACACTCACACAAATGTATAAGGCCCGAGTCGAGTAAGTTCCCATCCTGTAAACTGGATCGAAACCTGCTAGACCCATTCTGTCCACACCCTGGTAACTCCTCTTAGGTTCATCAAGATCAACATATTTATATGCCATGCCTTCTAAAAGGAAATAAAGGATGACATATTATCATCATTTAAACAGGACGTTGATGAAAACTTACCCCTGTTATGTCGTCTGTATGTGTATCTTGTGGGGATGCATTCCTGTTGTGTCCCAAGTCATGTAAAAGTTTTCCTAGTCCCCTAATTTGGTGACTTGGTGGACCTTCTCCAACTAGTCGTCTAATCTATTCGATCTGCTCTGAAGCAGAAGCACGGTACATAAACAAAGAAAAGTAAAGGTAGATTCATACTATAGGTCCGGTCACGGTCAGATCACGGTCCGGTCGCGGTCCAGTCAAATATTAGAATACGCAATTTGTATTAAAGTATTCATATTACTCTGCACGGTCAGGTAACGATCTAGTCAATTGACCGCGCTCTTTCTTTCTGCGAATATTTTGAACTTACCGAGACCGTGCCGTTTGAGTAAAAAAAGTCTAAACAAGTAGCGAGCAGAGACAGATCAGATTAGCGTGTGTTTTGTATCAAATCACTTTTCTGCTTTTTTGTATGCTTATCAATATGGATGAGAGGTTAATAGAATTTGTTAGAGAACACGAAGAACTGTATAATTTTGCAGATAAAAAGTATTCCGATAACTCACATAAAAACAAGTTTTGGAAGGAAATCGCCGAAGTATTACAAAAAAGTGAGTCATAACGAAATATTTGTATTCGTTTATATACCTATAGGTCCAAGATGAGGCAGAAAAGTAATAAGACTGATTTTTTTGCATAAATTTTATTTGCATTCAACTTCAAATTCTATCCATTTGCCAAGGTACTTTTCCGACCTCGGGAGTAAAGTAGGTTTTAAATACATCTCTCACATTAAATGCAGCCTGTTGTGCATTTCCTCCTTGTCGAGGCAAAGGTCTTAAGATGCATTTTCCTAGCAACTCTTCTTCTAATTCCCCTAATTTTCTTGGCAAAAAGTTATGAAGAATGCAAGTTGTTAAGTTTATATTTTCAACATTTCCGGGTTGGGAGTTTAATTGTCTAAAATATAAACATAACTTTTGAGCCAATATTCCGAAAGTATTTTCTATAACTCGCCGATCACGACAGAGGCGATAATTGAAAACTTTTCCGCGTCACAATTTGCTTGAGAATCTGGATAGGACCTCAAAAATAAGAATAAAATGGAAATTTGAAGAAGAATTATCTTTTTTATTGCCTCATATGAAAGCTAAACAACGAATAACTTCAGTAGACTTGTCAACTGATGAATCAGAAGGAACAGCAGAAGATCCTGAAGTCGGCAGGAATACCCAAGGCTCTGAAATATCAGAAGCTACTCCTTCACAATCCCCTCAGGAACCCCATTCACAGCCTCCTCAGGAATCAACATCAAAATCTTTTAAACAGTGAAACAAATTTGGTTTCATAATCCAAAAGATCTCTATATAACGTGAAAAATTCTACATCTCTTTTTCTCGTGATGTTTATGGGATGCACCCAACAACCCCTATTAGTCATTTTTTTGGAGCTTTCGCTTCTTTCTTCCTCATCTAGGATTTAAGCCATTATGGCCAGGTTTCTTGTTGAAAACTTTGAAAACATTGCTTGTTTTAAGTTAACTGACACAAGAATAATGAGCGACCGCAACAGTGTGAATAGTTCATAAAAAAACCTGACCGCGACCGGACCGTGATCTGACCGTGACCGGACCTATAGTATGAATCTACCTTAAATACACTCTCTGTACAGACCAGTCCAATGCCATCAGTCGAAAGAGCATGCAATCAGCCTGCCTCGCTGCTTGATACACCTGTATGCCCGGGAATGTGTGTGAAGAGACAAAAACGGCGCCAAGCTTGTATGTGCAAAGAACTTCAAAGGCGACTGGGAGAATGGATTTACTATTCTTTGTTTATGTACGGTGGCAGAAGGTACTTTTCAAACATAGCAAATAATAATATTAATAATAAACATTATTTAAAGATGAATACATTTTTGTAATTTTTTGTCGTTGTCCCTTACCTGTCTCTTACCTACCTATTTTCCATATTCCCTTAATTATAGACTACTTTACAATTTCGAATTTGACTTTATTTCAATTTCATTTGAAACAATTGGTATATTACAATTTATTATCAAGGAAATCTTCTAATAAAATTGTAGCAGATCCTACTCAAACTACTGGTTGTTCTGCAGGATAAATTAACTTTTCTTGAGATTGATCTCTCTCTAAAATCCAAAACCAACCTGATGTCCCGAAATTTATTTTCCAATACATCCTGATTTAAAATTCTGCCCTTGTGTGATTCAAATCTTTTTCTTCGTTTAAATGACTCTACAATCTTCTAATAGTCGCGGTGTTTGACATTTTTGCATGCGTTATTATATCATTTCCCTCGTTTGATATATGACAAATTATAATCATTAGATTATTACAAACATTTCCCTTCTTGGACACTGTAACATCCCTAAACCCACTAAATCATAGTGAGTTATGCAGACGAAAATTTCCAGAAGTAAAAGAGAGCTTTAGCTATATAAAAATTTAAATTGAAATTCTTCGTAACATGTTATAACATATTCGTTAATAAACGGAGAGTAAAAAACATAAAAATAACTCGAAAATAACTCGAAAATCGAAAATTCCAATGCCTTTCCTAAACACGTATTTGAAATATGCATTGTTTTGACTTTGGATAATACAGGAATTCTTTGAAAAATAGAAAACGTATAAGGAATACATTTTTATTGCAATATAAATAAGTCAACTATTTGTCACAATAAGTTTAAAGATTGTTTTAGATAAAAGCAGCAAATTTTGTTTGATATAGTGGAGAAAGAATTGATAATTTTGAAAATTTCACACCACCATTTTTAAGCCAATCAAAGTCTATTTTTTTGTTTGGTTACCATGGTAACCCAAAAAATTTCCGGAAATTTTCATCCTCCAGGGTACCCTGGAGGAAATTAATAAGTGGAAATTTTTATGTCAAAATAATGACACTTGTAATGGGCTTGATTTATATAAGACTTTAAGTTTACTTTTTGTGCAAATCAAAATTAAACAATTACTACTTCTTTTGGTCTTTTTTTTAATTTCTTTATTATTAATTACATCAATTAAATGTTTTTCAAAATCAATTAAAAAATCTTCTTTCTTCAGTAGTGAGTAAGAAAGGACACTCGTATTAACTAAATGTCTATGCTTAAGTAAATAAATATAATATTTTGAAACAATTTGGTCAAACTTAACTTTACAAATCCGAGAAAACTTGGTAGACACATTGAGTAAATTCTTCTGTATTGTACTAAATAGATTTTCCTCGGGATTTTGTAAACTGCACTCCTAACTACATTCATCAATGAGGTACGACAAATTTGTGTGATACACTTTGAGATCACAGAGTTGTTCACAATGTTTGCATAATGTATATTTTTTAACTTTTTCCATAGTCATTCGATTTACCAAGTTTTTTTAATAATGACGCAAAAACTTTACCAAAAGTTATAGGTTATTATTCTGCACTGTCAGTGAGTTAAACTGTCAGCAAAATATTTGTCTAAAATTTTTCCAAAGCCACCTAAGCTGTTATTTGTTTTATGCAAGTATTTGGAAACTGTAACTACAGCTTAGCATATTTTAGGTACAAATTAATTAAAAGAAAACGTTCCACCTACTTTAGTGAACATAACTTAGGTTATAACTGTAAAATAAATTTGTTTTAAATAAGTTTTACAAATTTTATTAAACTAAAATCGGTGGAACATTAATATTTTCGTAGTTTTATTTAGATACTTCATACCAATTATAACACTTGAATAATGAAAGAAAAACAGTGTTCCACCTATTTTAGTGAATATAACTTAGGTTATAACTGTAAAATAAATTTATTTTAATAAATTTTACTAATTTTATTAAACTAAAATCGGTGGAACATTATTATTTTCACAATTTTATTTAGATACTTTGTAATTACAATTATTTCATTAGAAATCTCTTTTGGTTTGACTGTAAGTCTTCTACTATTCTGATTTGTGCCAGTATTCCTGTAACCCCTTACGATTTCAAGAAGTAAATTTTTGAACAGTGACTATATTTTCTATTAAGGCAGACTGAATTTGAAGTCTATTATCTTGAATAATGGAAGAAAACAATGTTCCACCAATTTTAGTGAACATAACTTAGGTTATATCTGTAAAATAAATTTGTTTGAAACAATTTTTACTAAATTTATTAAACTAAAATCGGTAGAACATTATTATTTTCACTATTTTAGTTAGTTACTTTGTACCTGCAATTATAACACATGAAATATAAAAAAAAATAAGGTCCTTCTGTTCTATTATGCAAAACTTTATTTATAATAATAACTTTAAACAAACGTTAGTATTATTTATTAGTCTCAATACAAAATTATAATTATTAAAATAATTAATATTACTATTTGTTATTTGTAGCTTATTTTATTTGTTATTATTGGTAATATTGAAAATACAGTTATTATAATTATTTGTTGGGTGATTTGAACCTTCAGAAAACGTGTTGTCTTTAATTTCAACTGATTTGTGAAAAACGGTTGTCGAAGAGGTGTCAGGGAAGTTACTTCCCATGGACTCAATTATATTTTGATGATGTTCAGAATCTAACTGGAGATATGGCCTAATTGATTGGCTGCTGCTATGTCCAGTTATTTTAATAAGTTGCTGCTCACTAACTCTTTTTTTAGCTAAGTTAGAAACAGCTGTCGCTCTGGCCGAATGATTTGTCACTTTTTTCTTTTTATGTCGATACCAATATTAGATGCTGCCGACTTAAACCAAGTGGATATCGTATTCTTGCCTACCGGACAATTCTTGTACCATCTCTTAGAGTCAGGTTGATTCCAAGTAGGATTAGGGGTTAAAAATAATCTTTCATTTTTTATGTTGTTACCCCTTTTTTCTAATAGCTTTTTGTATAAACGAACGGGGCAAATTTCTGAGTTATTATTGTTTGTAACTATAGTCTATTTTTATGTATGAGAGAATATTAAAATAATAAAGCGTTCGTAATCCTTAGACGTACTACTTCTTTTAGTAGACAGTTAAAATATTTTTTGAAGCTATTCCTCGAGTATATACTTATATTTTCACCTAATTAACCTGCTTATAATTTCTAAACAGCTGAAGGTAAAAAAGTGCAATTTTTTCTAAAATGTTTTATTTTTCCACAAGGTATGTTAAGAACATTGTGTCAAACAGGTTATGTAGATATAATGGTTTAAACTTTGACTTTTAAACAACGTTACGTTCATAAATAATAATTTTAATATAAAAACTACTTCTTACCTACAAATCCAAATCAGAATCGAAATCAGAAGATGAACTGTCGCAACCAATATTTACAATGAGTGGCTCGATCATTTCATCAGTAATATTGTCCAACTTCCACATTTTCTCTTTTAATCGTATGATTTACTTCCTTTTCCAGTTTTCAGTCTTCATAATATTTACAGCCTCCAAAAACAATTGTTTAACATCACTCATTTTAAAAGAATTATTTTTTCTTGAAACTTCTCCCTTTATCTGTGCCCAAATCAGTTCAATCGGGTTTACTTCGCAATGATATGGTGGTGATCTAACCACCGTCATCCCACGATTTTTTGCAATTTCATCAATTTCATATTTTTTGAATTTCTCTTTATGAAGGGAACACAAATGATGCAGTTCTTTTTTCACAGAACCGGGATGGAACTAAATATTCTTTGAATTTAGCCAATTCTGTAAATCTTTTTTTAACCACTTGGTTGTGGGCATTTTTTCTATAAGACTCGAGTGATAACTTGCATTATCTATTACTATTATACAGTTCTGAGGAAGAAGATCTATAATTTGTTCAAACCACTCTTTAAAGACATCAGCATTCATGTCCTCATGGTAGTCACCGGTACGAGTAGATTCAAAAGTCAATAAACCACCTTTAACAAAACCGTTTGAACTACCGATGTGTACTATTATTAGTCTGCGCCCCTTTCCTGATGGTGGATTTAAACCAGTAGATAAATTATTTAAAAAAGCCTGTCTTCGACTTGTAACAGTTTCATCTTGCCAAAATTTATTTGGTTTATGTTCCCCGTTGATCCATGTTTCATCTAAATAAAATATATTTCTTCCTTGGTTTCTCATTTCTTTTATAGTCCTTAGGCAATTTCTTCTATATACTACAATATCGCTTCTTTCTATTAAAATAGACTTTCTGGAATGCTTTTTCCATAGAAAACCTATTTCTTTTAAAAGTTTCCATAGTGTGCTTCGACTCATTTCAGGGTAATCCTTATCATCTTGAACCGTTTCAAGAACTCGGAAATTCTCTTCTAAAGAAGAACGCATGCACTTTCCTTCGAAGGCTTTCTTTCAAAAGATTTTCCAATTGAAATTTTGGTTATCCTGGAGTTTTCGTGCTGTTTGAAACTCGCCACATTTCTCTTCTTTAACAACTCTATAAATCGTAGATTTCCCAACACCAAGCGTACTACTAACTAATTCCACTGTGTCATCAACACTTTTACATAAATGTTTGTCTGTAAATGATTTAAAACAATTAAATATTAATGATTTTTCATTAACTGTTAAAGGACCAATTTTTTGTCGTTTACGCGGCCCTTCCAAATTTTCCATGATCACACTAGAATTCACACTGCACCTTGCAAGTTGCAACTAAATGATATTTAGTAAACCGTCAAGAATACACAACTTGGACCTCCTTACTAAATGGAAAACCTATAATCGCATTTTTGGTGAAATTTGTTGGGAAGGTATTTATCTACTTATAATTCGATTACTGTAAGAAATTCTTGGAATTAAAATAAAACAAAATTGGCAAATAGGTACTTATTGAAAATAATCTTAAGATACGGCTATGTAATCTTTAATACACAGGGCTTTTGGCCTGTCCAAACCTTTTTCTATTGTTCTGTACAGCTTATGTTTATAAAGGACCAATAAAAGACCCAACACTTGTAATAGCTCAGGTACATTTATTACAATTTTAGGAAATATTTAGATTATTTTGTAAAAATATTTAAAATGACCGTACTAATTTTGCATTAGAAATGCTGTTTTATTACTCTCTCATACATAAATATAGACATAGCCACTTACTATCAGATAATTTTTTAGAACCCCCTTGAGCTGTTTTATAAAAAACTGTATTATATTCTTTCAAACAAACAACTATTGTCAAATAAATCTCAAGCAGTTGGAGCTGATGAAATAAGCATTAAAATGTTATTATATTCTTGTCGTTTTATCATTTCCTTTGAAACTTACATATTTAATGTCATAATCGAAAAGAGTACCTATCCCCGACTATGGAAAAAGTCTTTTATTATACCTATAGCAAAGAAATATTCACCTGAGGCATACTCAGATCTTCGGCCGATAAGTATTCTATGTTGCCTTTCTAAAGTGTTTGAAAAACTAATTGATCTGCAAATTAGACATTACTTGGATGAGTTTTCCCTGCTTCCATCTTATCAGTCTGGTTTTAGAAAAGGATATAGTTGCACTACATCACTTCTAAAAGTCACTGATGATATCCATAAAGCCTGCAATGATAATTTGTTGACTATCTTAGTCCTTCTCGATTATTCAAAAACATTCGATCTTATTAACCACAAACTCCTACTAGCGATCGTGCATTATCTTGGATTTTCAAGAAAAACTACCGTCTTAATGAGTAGTTATTTGGATGAGCGAACTCAAGCCACCGTGTTAAATAAAACTCAGGGCTCAATTTTAGGACCTCTTCTATTTGTCATCTATACATCACAACTGCCACTTGCTTTAAAATACTGTGAATCCCATACTTATGCAGACGACACTCAACTATACCATTCCTTTGAAAAGGAAAATATTCAAGAAGCTTGCGTAAAAATTAATGCTGACCTCATCTCTCTTGCTAGACTTTCTGACAAATATTGTTTAAGTATAAATCCAACTAAATCCGTGGTCCAGTTATTTGGACGTCCTACAGCTAGAAAAAAGATTACTAATTATGTGAACATTAGCTTAGATGGTCAACAACTGCCGCTTCTTTCATGTGTTAAGAATCTAGGTATTCATATAGATAATTCACTTCGCTTCTCGTCTGATGTGACAAATATTGTAAGAAAATCCTATAGTAGTTTAAAACTCCTATATGCAAATAAAAGCATATTGAATAAACGAACTAAAGCCATGTTATGTGATTCTCTTGTCCTATCTCACGCCAATTATGACGATGTGGTCTATGAACCAAGTTTGTTAGGTGTTGATAAAACTCGCTTACAAAAGATACGAAATTCGTGTGTACGTTTTATTTGTGGACTTTACAGACGTGATCATACTAGTCAACACTTAAAGGAACTGGGTTGGCTTAATATGGCGGAAAGAAGAACATTGCATGCATGCTCAATGTTTCGCAAGATTATGGTAACTCTAACACCTGCTTACTTATATAATAAAATTCAATTCCGCACTGACGTCCACAACCTTAACATTCGTTTTAAATCTAAACTCACGCCGCCTTTACACAAAACAACCTTATATCAAGGATCCTTTTAATATTATATTTCCTGGCTTCTAAATGGATTACCGCTTAGCTACTCTAAATTTTCTCTTGGTAAATTGAAACATACATTAAAAGAAGACTTTTTAAATGGCAAACTGCGCAATATCGTTAAGTAATACGATAGGATAATTTTATTATATAGCATAATTTCATTATACACGTTTTTCCGTTCTTCTATTAACAATTTCTCACCTAATATAAATTGTTTTTCACTATTTTTGTTTTGTTATACTATGCCAAGTTTTGTAACACCCTAGTTAAGATTATATGTATTTTAAGTTAATACTTATTATTTTAGATATAATTTTAGTATTAGTTTTTCTTTTTCCATTTTTTTTTTATTGAGATTGAGTGGAAGAGCAGCTTCTATATTTGCTTATGCAAATCTGAAAGCTGAACTTTGCCTTTTGGCTAATTATTTTTAATAAATTATACTATTTTAATTTTGTAATTTTCACATGCCAATAAAACCATATTTATTTATTTATTTATTTATCCTTCCACTTAAATTACCCCCATTATTAATTTCCTCTGTAAAATACTGGATACAAGCTGATGACCCTTCCCCTCCCCTTCAGGCTAGCTCAAGGGATGCGACATAAAAAAATGTTCGTTGAAGACCATGTGGACAATCTTCATCGCAAGTTTCTATAATTTTGTTAAATTCGTCGTTAGATAATGCCAGCGAACTTGATTTTCTTTTTTTAGGATCCCTCTGCAATTTTCTTCGCATTGCATCAGGCGCTGCTCTGGCAGATGCAAATTAGGGATCAGTAAATGGGTCAAATTTTATATTATAATTATTAAAAAACATCTCTTTTAACTGTTTTGCTCTGCTATTCCACATTACTTTTACAACACCCTCCTTATAATCACATGAACTTTTTTTCTTCATGTTAAATGCATAGTCTTCAATCGAAACAGATGGACTGTTAATATCGTAAGATTTCTCAGAACAAAACTGCAAAAATTGTCTCCACACACTTTCTTTACTCCTCTTTGTATTTTGTAACACTAGCTTTTCGACTTCTTTTCTAATATTCTCTTGATTTTCGTTTCCAAAACGCGACATTTTTACTCACTCGTTATAGATACTACACTGGACCTCATAAAGTGACAGCAAATTTTGCTGTGGAATAATTTTTGACATACCAACAAACACTCATGACTAACTAGACCAAAACTAGTCTTTCCTTCTTCATGTCCTTAAATAATCTTAATGTCAAATAAAAATTAATTACTTCTAAATTTTTTAGGTTTGAAATTTTCTTACCGAATCCCCCACGATCTTGAATTAATAACCGGGAACTTTTCCTCGTACACGATTTTTTAAGAAAATCGTTTACTCGAAAAAAAATTCCGGTAATAATTCAAGCTCTAGGGAGATTACTAGTGAAAATAAAGTACAGAATACAGCAAAAACATCGATGCCAAACACTCTTAGACTATCTTTTTTTAGTTTATAATAAAATACCATTAAATAAATTGAAATCCAATTAATTACCAATTTATTAATGACTACTGCGTAAGTTGTGTAAGTTCAGCAAACTTTTAAACTCATTCAACTTGTTAATAGACTCCCATACGAGATTTAGGGTGGATTCATAAACTACGTTCAGTTCGCGCTCAGTTCGAGTTGGCAAGACATAACCACAAATTCCACAAAATAAAATTATATTTTGGTGTTATTTTTGTTTTAATTATATTTGTAGATGGTGTTCGTTATAAAATAATTATGAATCCGTTATAATTTCTTATCCAAAACATATTTACCGTGTCATTCTGTTCTGTTTATGTTGAACTCGAACTGAGCGTGAACTGAACGTAGTTTATGAATCCACCTTTAGACTGCAATGCAATTAATAAGCCTTATTAAACCAACAGATAGAGAGCTTTGATACATTTAGTATTATAAGAATGAAAACATAATGACTGCAAATTGCGCAAATATTTATTTGTAATTTAGGATGGTAAAGCCAATGTTTGTTTATTAGAATTAACTACTTATTCAAATAAATCTGTCTCTTTGTAACATTAGTAGATAAACCTATTTAATTCTGGTTAATTAAACAAAGTACTGTTTTAACTACTGTTGACATAATTGAAAATGTGCGATTAGCTCTGATAAATAAATGAAATATAAACAAGTAAATAATGGTTTGGATTTCTTTGAAGCCAATATCACTAAAGATTCTTTCGACACAAGCATTAGAAAATGGCAATATAAGTAAGAAACTTTTTTTAAATTGGGAAATAATTCCACTCCAGCAACATTTTTTAACTGAAAAATAATTTTTCAGTAATTTTCTGCTCCAAAATTGTTTCTAAATTTAATTTTTTATGGTCTAACAGTGCATGTTGTCGCCATTCGTTCTCTAATTGTGGCATTTCAATATATTCATTTAGTATTGAAAAGTATCATAATAAATCTTATTTCTTTTTATTCTTAAGAAAATGAAATAATATCCAACAAGATCCTATATTACCATCATTGAGAATGTGTACAACGACGAGGTAAACATTGAAAATGGTGGAGGGAATGGCGAAAACATTAGAAATGTACCGCTCAAAATTTCAAAAGAATAATTTGCAGATTATACATTTTTAAGCAATTTTGTTGATGATAGTGCTATTCTAGAATCAAGAAGGGCATTTCAATTTAGTCTATTCTTTCACTTTAGGAGATTTTATTGGAACTTAACTTTCTTTCCCTTATCTTATTTTGTCTAAATATATCTTTATCTTTATTTTAACTTAAGTTAAATTAGATTTTGGTCCAAGAGTAGGTTAAACTACCCTGAAATTAATTGCGCTAATCAATTCTGAGCCCTATCATTAATGTTTAAGCTATATCCACATTACATAAAAAACATTACGTCATAGAAATTAAACAATAATTTTTTTACACATCTTTCTCAACCAATAAACTCCATCTTAACCATCAGGCTATTTTAGAAATCGCTATCAAAAATCACTACGTTCCTATACACTTTTACACAAAAGGAGTTTTATTATAATTACATCTGCTTTCAGATAACTATCAACAAAAGAATAAATCTGATAATGTATCAAAAGGAAAGACATTTTCCACTTGAACATGTTTGACCTCCCGATATCGATCGTAGCATCGTGCTTAGATTAAATTTTCATCTGAAAAGAATCGCCGGTAGTTTGAAGTCGTTCCGCGAATGGCTTTTAAGTATTTGAACAATAACTCGGAAAATAGTCCAGTTCTATGGTGCACGGATCTTTCAAAACATGGGAAGAATTATTTTAGATTGTGCTGAACATTGTATCTGAACTTTCCAACTTTGGGAAAAAACGTTACAATCAAACAATCTTTGCAAAAATGATTTCTGGTTTTTGCTATAAATTAAAATATCATTTTTACGTGATTATCTAAGTGACAATGTCCTGTCATCATTCGCATGAGAACGCGTTGATCTTCCTTACTCGATTTCCAGATTTAAGCAGAGGTTTCCATGAAACGATTGGATAGAATAACTTCAAATGAGTATCTATCATGAGGATTGCCCCCACTGTTCATTTTGAGATATCGTGGGCTTACTGCCAAAAGTAACCAAGTCATATTTCATATGATTTGAGTTAATAGGACCAAATCTCTTGGTAAAGTCAGATCTACCAATAAAAAATGGCCAAGTCATATTGATTGAGTTTATTAGGTATTTTTAGGCAGTGTAAATATGACTTGAGTGACTTTTTTTTGTAGATTTGTCTTTAATAAGTGACTCAGTCATATTAACTCCAATCACATAAAATTTGACTTGGTCAATTTTGGATGTAAGCTATTTTACTATTTTATTCAGACGTAAATGTCAGATGTAAATTTCGCTAAAACATTTCTTTTATTTTCGTTTGTGTTTTTTTGCTCATTACAGTTTAATAGAACCTAAGTATGGAGTTTAATAGCAAATTAAGAGGCCGCGTAATTAACAGTCAATCTCGCTAAATAATAGCCAATGTTATAGAGTTTATGAGAAGAGAAGGAAACTTTAATTCACCTTCAATACCATTTAAAAATGTAAATAATCGTGTTGCTGCAGCCACAGAAGTATCTAAAAACACTGTCGTCTGCATTTCTGGAGAGAAAAAAAGAATCGATAACCGTGAGATATCGGAATTTTCATCACCAAGAAAAACCATTAAAAAACCAAAAACAGTTAATGATATAGATGAAGCTGACAAAGGTATTTTAAAAACAATTATTCTGTTCATGTTAATCTCGGAAAATATTGTTCCAACATTAAAAACAATTCTGACTAAATTTAGAGAAGCTACAGGGTACAAAGGAAGCTATGAAAGTTTAAGAAAAATAATAAAGTCGCTAGGATTTCGTTGGCGGAAAACAAAAACAAACAGAAAAATATTAATGGAAAGGTTTGATATTCAAAAGCTACGTCCAATTGTCTACTTAGATGAAACATACATTCATGCCTCCCACACACACCAGAAAGCTTGGAGTGATAATTCAAATGAGGGATTAAAGAAACCAATTAATAAAGGTGGTAGACTAATTATTGTCCATGCAGGAGGTGAAATGGGCTTTATTCCGAATGCCCGGTTAATTTTCAAATCTGGAACCAAAAGTGGAGACTACCACGATGAAATGAATTTTAATAATTTTTCTAAATGGTTGAAAGAAAAGCTGTTTCCGAACCTCCCTCCAAGAAGCGTCATTATTGTTGATAATGCTCCTTACCATAATGTCCAGGTAAATAAAGCACCAACGTCAACTTCTAAAAAAGCTGACATGCAGGATTGGTTAAGGAATCATAATATTGCTTACGAAGAGGATATGCTCAAAATGCAATTATACTATTGCGTAAGTCACGATTTAAGAGGTATGCAATTGAAGAAATGATAAATGAACATGGTTTTAGTTGTTTGCGTTTGCCACCGTATCATCCCGATCTTAATCAGATCGAATTAGTGTGGGCATCATTGAAACAATATGTAGCTAGTAACAACACTACATTTAAGAGACAAGACGTACAACTGTTGTGTGAAGACTTTTTTGATACGTTTTCTAAAGAGGAGTGGCAATCTCGTTGTAATAATGCTAAAATGTGGGAATCTAAATTTTATGACAGAGAAGTTACTTTGGATGAGGCAACTGATAGATTTATAATTAACTTAAACAGTGACAGTGAGACTGATTTTGAATCTGATATGGAAACTGAAGAAAGTTTTTCGGAAGACCATTAAAATTATATCTGTACCTAAGATCAAAAAAGTATTATCTATTTTTACAACGAAGATGCACAAGAATCAAATTTTATTTTTTTATTATTAGATAGCTATTTTTGTTTCTGAGTTGTGTTCATTTACAGGCTCAATTTTTTTCCGTTTCTCCTTTTTGATTTTATATGGGGTTTCAAGTTGTTTTTGACTTATTTCGACGTAAATCACAACAACATACTTTTTTAATAAAGCAAACAAGTGTTAAGAGGTATATGTACGTGTAAACTACAATTACAAAAAATTGATATGAAACCCATGAAACCACCAACAAAAATGTAAAGCTAGCTTCCGTACTAGAACATGGTGTCATTCGTCGAGATAATTTATCGTTTTGTTTAATAGATCAAGAAATGTAAATATTCCCCTGTTATTTTTTATAAAATTATAAGAGAAATAAATTTTTTTCTAAATAGTATAGTTTATTATTTTGTAGAAAAACAAAATTTCGAAAATTTTAGTAATGTTTCAGAAACAACCGTTATTAATAATAGGTACCATTTTCCTTAATAAGGTAGAAATAAAATATAAACTATTTCCACGATTTACAAAGGCCTACAAAAAAATTATAGGTATTTTCCGCTATCCTATAAAATTTATATTTTCTGACTCAATTTCAAAAGGTTGAAGGAATTCCAAAACACCTTTTATGGCATAATAATTATTTTCAATTCTACATACTATCTTTAGCTGCTTTTAAAAACGTTCTAAGAAAGTCCAATCAGACCAATTTAATCCCTAAACTATTCCACACTTTTAAAATTTAATTACCTAAAAATATTAAAAACTATTTAAAATAACTTGTTTAGCAGACTGTACAATAGCTATCTTAGTCACACGTAGCGCGTTCTCTGTCTGGGCGTCGAACACCTCTAGAAATTTGATGAACTGTAACTTTTCTTTTTTTGGAAAAATTAGAAGTGAAAGGCATAATTCACGATTAACCTCAAAACCAATATAGAAAGAATTTCGCAACAAAGACCTAGATTTTCTTCTACCTCATTTTCCAAGGCTGCTTATGCTGTATATCATCGTATGATTGTACTAAAAAATAATCTGTCTGAAGTTTTCTGACGTCAAATTATCTTCGAAAGGTGAAAGGATGTCGGGGCGAATGAAAAAGTTTTTAATAAGAAATTGATCGAACTTATTTTCAATTGAAAACTTCAATTTCCTAATAACCGTTTTTATATAGTCTCTATACGTTGCAAACTTTTAACGTTTTGTTAAATTTACAAATATACTATTGATTTGAGTTAAGTTTGTAATAAGCCGGAAGTAGGGAACAAAAAGTATATAAGGCGTTTCAAAATTGCTAATCAAAATTTCTACTGGTATCTAATAGAAAATATTAATTTTGAACTTCTTAATTTTTATTAGTTTAGACTGCAAGCTTGAGATCTATATCAATGTAATGGTTACGATTTGAGTCTATTTGCCTTCATAAAATATTATAGTCCATTTTTATGTATGAGAGAGTAATAAAACAACATTTCTAATGCAAAACTTAGTACGGTCATTTTAAATATTTTTACAGAATAATCTAAATATTTCCTAAAATTGTAATAAATGTACCTGAGCTATTACAAGTTTTGGTTCTTTTATTGGTCCTTTATAAACATAAGATGTACAGAACAATAGAAAAAGGTTTGGACAGGCCAAAATCCCTGTGTATTAAAGATTACATAGCCGTATCTTAAGATTATTTTCAATAAGTACCTATTTGTCAATTTTGTTTTATTTTAATTCCAAGAATTTCTTACAGTAATCGAATTATAAGTAGATAAATACATTCCCAACAAATTTCACCGAAAATGCGATTATAGGTTTTCCATTTAGTAAGGAGGTCCAAGTTGTGTATTCTTGACAGTTTACTAAATCTCGTTTAGTTGCAACTTGCAAGGTGCAGTGTGAATTCTAGTGTGATCATGCAAAATTTGGAAGGGCCGCGTAAACGACAAAAAATCGGTCCTTTAACAGTTAATGAAAAAACATTAATATTTAATTGTTTTAAATCATTTACAGACAAACATTTATGTAAAAGTGTTGATGACACAGTGGAATTAGTTAGTAGTACGCTTGGTGTTGGGAAATCTACGATTTACAGAGTTGTTAAAGAAGAGAAATATGGCGAGTTTCAAACAGCACGTAAAGCTCCAGGAAAACCAAAATTAGAAAATCTTTTGAAAGAAAGACTTCGAAGGAAAGTGCATGCGTTCTTCTTTAGAAAAGAATTTCCGACAGTAGACAAAGTTCTTGCCACGGTTCGAGATGATAAGGATTACCCTGAAATGAGTCGGAGCACACTATGGAAACTTTTAAAAGAAATAGGTTTTCTATGGAAAAAGCATTCCAGAAAGTCTATTTTAATAGAAAGAAGCGATATTGTAGTATGGAGATGAAATTACCTAGGACTATAAAAGAAATGAGAAACCAAAGAAGAAATATATTTTATTTAGATGAAACATGGATCAACGAGGGACATAAACCAAATAAATTTTGGCAAGATGAAACTGTTACAAGTCGAAGACAGGCTTTTTTAAATAATTTATCTACTAATTTAAATCCACCATCAGGAAAGGGGCGCAGACTAATAATAGTACACATCGGTAGTTCAAACGGTTTTGTTAAAAGTGGTTTATTGACTTTTGAATCTACTCGTAACGGTGACTACCATGAGGACATGAATGCTGATGTCTTTAAAGAGTGGTTCGAACAAATTATAGATCTTCTTCCTCAGAACTGTATAATAGTAATGGATAATGCAAGTTATCACTCGAGACTTATAGAAAAAATGCCCACAACCAAGTGGTTAAAAAAAATTTACAGAATTGGCTAAATTCAAAGAATGTTAAGTTCCATCCCGGTTCTGTGAGAAAAGAACTATATCATTTGTGTTCCCTTCATATATAGAAATTCAAAAAATATGAAATTGATGAAATTGCAAAAAATCGTGGGATGACGGTGGTTAAATCACCACCATATCATTGCGAAGTAAGCCCGATTGAACTGATATGGGCACAGATAAAGGGAGAAGTTTCAAGAAAAAATAATTCTTTTAAAATGAGTGATGTTAAACAGTTGTTTTTGGAGGCTGTAAATAATGTGAAGCCTGAAAACTGGGAAAAGGCAGTAAATCATACGATTAAAGAAGAAGAGAAAATGTGGGAGTTGGACAATATTACTGATGAAATGATCGAGCCACTCATTGTAAATATTGGTTGCGACAGTTCATCTTCTGATTTCGATTCTGATTTGGATTTGTAGGTAAGAAGTAGTTTTTATATTAAAATTATTATTTATGAACGTTACGTTGTTTAAAAGTCAAAATTTAAACCCTTATACCTACATAACCCGTTTGACACAATGTTCTTAACATACCTTGTGGAAAAATAAAACATTTTAGAAAGATTGCACTTTTTTATCTTCAGCTGTTTAGAAGTTATAAGCAGGTTAATTAGGTGAAAATATAAGTGTATACTCAAGGAATAACTTCAAAAAATATTTTAACTGTCTACTAAAAGAAGTGATACGCCTATGGATTACGAACGCTTTATTATGTTAATACTCTCTCATACATAAAAATAGACAAGGTAAATACAGGGTGGTAAAGCTACAATTTTAAAATTTATAATCTCCAAAAACGATATTGCTACCTCCTTAAGAGCTTATAGCTAATGCGCAGGATTTTTTTATTTTAACAGTAATCTATACCAAGTTCTCTACATAATGACGTTTTCCTCGTTTAAATCCGACAAATAATAGCCGAGATATATGCTTAGGTCCTTTTGGCTTTGCTACTGTGCAGACTTTTTTTCTTAAACGTTAATAGACATTTAATTTCCGCACTCCTCTGGTTTTCCCGTTTGAATCGGAGCAATTAAACTGTGAAGAGTATAATTTAGAATGCCACGCATTATTGTACAGAGTCCAAGAAAACTTCTTATTTTTGATATTTTTCAGTTGGTTCTGGCCACTGTTGTTGAAAGTAACTTTTTTTTATCTAAAGCCACGTTATCTTTGCTAACAAGATGATCCATATCATTATTTTGGAACAGTTGGCATTTCTTGGGGTTTAGCATCACATGGACAGCATAAAATTCTTCAGATGTTCATTAAATGCATTCCCCAAGGCTTTTATAATTAATTAACATAATTTGAAGGAGTTCTTGTAAATAAATAAAGTGTTGTAAACAAGATAGTAATTACTTTAAAGTTGAATTACTGGAACTTTAACAGAATTGCAAACCAAAGCGAGCTTCTCTTTATGCCGTAAGTAAAATGAAATATATATATTCACAAAGTTAGTTTTAAGTAGCTCCTATTTATAACTTAGTTGTAACATAAATTATTTCATTTTAGTTTTATCCTTTTGAGATGGAATATGGATTCTGTGAGTTGTGGAAGAGTTGACTTAAAAGTTCTTGGTTTTACAAGCAACATTTGTAACAATAATAAATATCTTTCGTTAGACTAAACAACGATTATTGATCCGTGTTTACAAATTTAAAATTTTGGAGGTTAATTACTTTAAATAAATTAACACTAGTCACATACTAACATTGTAATTATTAATTGCTACCTTTCTAAAGAAGGCAACAATCGCTTTTGGTTCAACCTCTATGTACATTGTTATATTTAATTGTTTTATTACCAAAATTACATGTAAATAATTTACAGTGATTTATTTAGACATGCTTTTGCTTTTGTTTTCTGACTATTCTAAAGACATTTACACCGGAATTTATTTAAAGAATTGTCAATAACAAGACGATTCAATTTTTTATAATTATTCTGTTTACATTACAAAAAAAAAAATATAGCAATGCACTCTGTGCATCAAATATTTGTAGTGCGAAATTTGTTTTAGGTACTGTTAATTAAAAATAAAGAAATATTACTTATTTAAAATTCAGTTGAATACAAAAAAAAATATTTTAAAAAAATACAAATAAAAATATAATATTCTTAATTATTCGGTAAAAATTTCAGTAAAACTACTTTTTTATCGTAGCATACTTATCGGGTTGTGGCACCAAATCCTTGATATTACGTATTCTTGAATAGTTATTTTGCATTATCATATTATCCAATATAATATTTTTATTATCTCCAAAACCAGCTTTAGGAAAACCCCAAATTATACGTAAATCTTAAGTAAGTAATTTTATAACATATTATATAACTTGATTTGTAACAATATTTCATTGCTTGTGTTTCATAACTCAAAATTTAGCAGCGCTTTATTTATTTTAATTAATTAGTAATAATTATTTTACATAGACGGAGTCCGATCATGACAAGTAGGTTATAAAACAGATTTCCCGTTTATTTAAATAATTTTTAAATTATTTTCAAAATTTATTATTAAATTAAAATGCTTGGATATAACATCTAAGATTCAATATCCGCTGTCACCAATGTCACCGCTGTCACCAATGTTACGACACCTTTAAATCAGATAACGGTCTCGTGTATCACAGTTGTATGGACATTTCTGATATGTGTGCATTGATACTGCTGTCGATTAAGTTTGGGATTTCTTCTTGGATATGTTCATACCTTTGTTAGATTGTGATGAATTCTGCTAATTAGTATAATCAATATATTTAAACATATTATTACAATTTGTTAGAAGAACGCATTTTTATTAAATTAAATTCACAAGCACTACTTTTTAAGTCACGATAGGCAATAAATCTCAAATATGTTTACATTCAAATATAGATAAAATTCATTCTTAAGTGGGTATCTCTAGTCAACGTGGATTCGCTTGGTTTAGTCTTTAATTTAACAAAATGGTAGTGCTATGACGAAAAAGGTCGCTTCTGTTAGAGTTAGCAGTGATAGTACCGCGGGGTTCACGATAGCTTTTTTATTTTATACGGACAGTACAGAGACTCTTTGCGGTCATCAGAAGATAGGAAAGCACTGCCATTAGAAGGTGGAAGATATAGAAAAGAAGATAATGTGCCAGATCGGGTGGTACTGTTTAGGACTGACGCGCAATCGGCAGAAGAATCATCGGATTTCATTGTGAAGAAATTTGATGACTATAGTGGTGTGTTAGTACCTCCTAATAATGTCGCAGGAGAGATGGACAAGGCTGTTGTTTTACCAACGAATTTATTAGCTGATATCAAAAAGTTTGTTGATGAAGGATGGATGAACAACGCATTCAACCAGTACGCAAGCAGAAGGTCGTCTATTAGACAACAGTAAACTTCCATCTAATTCGGTAATCATTTGCTTTCACAACGAAGCGTGGTCGGTACTTCACGCGGAGTCAGTTTCTTGGGACGACCAGAACGTGGTCGAATCTTGTAGGAACCCGTTAATTTATACTGGTTTATAATGTACTGATCGGTAGTATACGGCTTCTTAACAATTTTTCCAATATTTCTAAGGGATTTTTTTCTTTCCATTAATCAACTATCAACTTTCGAAGTGGAATTGCAATTTCACGATTTCTTTCGCTCATTTTTAATGCTAATTTGAAACTTCACTGCAAATCTACCAACAACAAATGACAGATAATAAATTATGGCCGATAATTATTTATTTGTTTTTGGGCTGGCGAGCCATAGGCGCCTTGCTGAAATGTAGCTAATTATAATTTGCTTTTTTCAATGAAAATTATGAGTGTACGGAGACTTTTTTGACATAAATTTTGCATAGATTTTTATAATGCCGATCTTCCTTTTAAATAAAAATGTCCATTTATTGTAATTATAACATAATCGTTACTTATGCTTCAGTTATTTAAAAGAGCGTATTCTCTCGTAGTTTCAATTAATAAATTAAATGCAACAGAAAAATTCTATATAAAGCAGGTAGTGTACGGAGACTTTTTAGACTGTAAGTGAAAGTACAAGTAAAAGAAGATAGAATAGTCCAGAAATATCATTACCCGTCAAGAATATTCTAGACGACAGTTCGAGAGGGTTCGAGAAGGGTCAAGCAAGCTATGTAAGGATGATCCTGACGTCAGTTTTCAATTTTATGATAGACGTTACATGTTAATGTTATCAGTTGTATAATTGTTGTTAAAGTTGAGTTGAAATAAATTGCGATACTAAAAACCTGTGTAACAATATATTTATTTATTTTTTTTATTTTTCAGTTATAGTATTCAGTTTTGATTTATTTATTAGTAAATTTAAGTGATTGCGGTAATTTTCAAAAATCTATTTTATTTTGTTCCGTTTAATTATTTTTCATCAGTTTATATAATGTATTCTTTTGTTTCATAGCCCTGGGGTAATCCATGGCTGAATTTTAATTTCCTTTCTTTTAAATTTTATTTCATGTATACAATTTTCGCTGTACCATTTTAAATAATTTATAAAATATTATTAATTTCATCTGTACTATAAACATCTAAACATCTGTTTTTGTTGAGAATTGACAATTACAATTTCTTTAAAATATTATGACTTATATCGTTGATTACATTTTTTGAAATGATATCCGAACATGAATTTTACTGGAATAAACATATAAAAGAAATCTAAATTATGCGATTCCTAATATTGATTGTAATATTACAGTATTCATAAATTCCCTCATCTTTATTACATTTAAAACATTTGTCACTAATAATTTACTTTTTCTCAGTGTAGGATTAAAAATGTGTCGTTACAGCTAATTTCCCAGTGGGGAGTAAATTATATAGAAACATCAGTTAAACTGCTCAACATAATGGACCATACGTAATGAACAATTAGAAGATAACGACTATAGATATGCTATAATCGTTTCTTTTATTGCTCTTATATTAATTATATAGAGTAAAGTCACTATAAAAATATACTTTAATTTATTTAGAATCCGCCTCGCATTCGGAAATAAGTGGACCATCTGACCTGTAAATAGATTTTTTAGAATATAATCATAGCAATAGAAAAATACTGAGTCAGTAACATGCTCTCAGATATCTACTATTATTCCTTTCAAACCATCCCTTCAGACTACATATTGCTGATGCCTCTAGAGGTTTGTAAAGATTATAACGGCCCACCCCCAATGAGTAGAATAAAATAAAAATCCCCTATCTTTTCTTACCTGTCAAATTGTTACTATTTTTTATAGATAAACAGATAACTGGTAAAAGATTACCTAGAATGCTAAGTAGACAAAACAAAGTGACCAGCCGTGAAGGATTACAGGACACTGAAAAGGCCGACGAGGTATCTCAGATAAGGCAATAATGAAGCCCCGCACCCTTCTGTGGAGTTGCTAAGGTATTGTTTAAAGCATTCATCAAGCAATGGTTGTAGAAAAGTTTAATATTTTAGTGTTAATGTTAATTTTATCAACTTCAATCGTTCCTAATTCTAGGTTTTTAATCCAAAGGGTTTTTATTATATCCCAAGGGTTATCTAAATTTAAACATGCATAAGCAAAAAAGAAAATTATACTGCCCTCCTAAGTCAAAAAGCGGTATCTCAGTTGGAGCGAGTTTAATTTAATTTAGATACCGCTGAATTAATTATTAGTTTTGAAGTTCTTGTGACGTATACGGATACGCAGCTATTTATGTTAGTAATAATGGCATATCCCTAAGACTTTTAGTAAGTACAAGTAAAGTTAAGATATGTAAATTTACTTTAGATTTTTTTTAATGTTTTGAATGATATTTTTCTATTTTTCTTAGTTCATCTGATGCGACATTTTTCAAGCTATCTGATGCGTTGAAAAATAGAAAAGTTTTTTTTGAGATACAGCTTTTTGGCTTAAGAGAGCAGTATATAGTGAATGATGCCTTACCTGATGAGCTGCCACTGATGTGAATGTAACCCTAAAGGATTTTGATTTGGGGGAAAGATTAAATACAAAAAAAATTTGTTTGATATGCCATTTTATTAGTCATTTCCAAAAATATACGCAAATTTACAAATTTAACTTTTTTAACAATATTTAATAATATTACTTTCACAAGTAATAGTGGAAAATAAAATTATATTTGTTGTTTTTTCGGTTTTTATACAATAGATACGGAGATTATGTGTCAACGTTTTTTATTTTCTTAGTTTTATCGGCCAATTAATTTTATTATTACTAAAATTTCTCCAAAAATATCTAAGTGATATAAAATATTGGTATCAAAATAATTTACTTCAAATGAATCCAGAAAAATGGCCTGTGGTATATCGACATAATAAATATATTTTATCATACACTTTTCTATCATTTTTTACTTATTTTCTTCATCTTTTTCTAATTATATGAACCCTTTAATTTGGTCTGTGTTAAAAGCAGATAATTCAGGTAGAACCTTTTTTGTCTCCTTTCTATTTTGTCTCTATTTTATTTCGCCACATTCTATTCCACATTAAATAACGTAAAATATAAATTGCATATTTAAAGTTATTTTAAAAGAATCCTGAGTTTTTAAAAGAATTAATACTTCTCACCTTTGTTTCCTCTTATTTTTGCTTCTCTATTTTTTTTTATATTAAATTCTCAAGGTAATGTTTATTATTTATTTTTTAATAGTAAATTCGGATGCTACTTAAATATACATATGGCTACATTCATGTTATTATTTTAGTTTATTTCGACTAAAGGAACAGTCTAGAACGTTTTTTAAATTGCCTTCTAGTTCCTTCTGCTTAATTTTATTTTATTGTACCGACATTGTAATTTTTTATTTTTTAATACTAATAAAATATTATTTAAGTATCAATATGAACAGTAAAAAACAAAGTTTTTGGAAAGAGTAACACATAATCACCGTATATTATATTAACTGATTGTTAAAAATTCAATCATATCTATTTCCTCACCCAGTATAAATTTCGTAAAATGTTTAAATTCATATTTTTACTAATTATTAGATATAGATATTTGTTATAAATATATTTACAATGTTCTAACTAATGTCACAGAAATGTAATAAAAATTCTAACCCTGTTTTCTTTATCAACAATTTTTGTATAGCAAGAAATTTAATCATATCATCATTGTTTTTTACAAATTTAACAAATATAATAATTTCGTTATTTATATACCCTTCTATTGACTTAAATTATCCACCAATTATCGGATTGATCGATTTACCTGTAAGGATGATCGATTCGAATTATTCCAGCTGTTGTCCTACATGATTATTACACCCTGTAGTATGCATGACCCATTCTGATCAGTACAAAAAACTTCCAAGTTAAAACAATTTCTATATCATCACCTGCGATTTGTGAGTGATTTATATTGCATTATTTGATTGCGATGGGATAGGGATAAGGGTGGGACTTCAGCCACATACAAATTGAAAGGTATTACGTTTAAATGGTAGATATTAATATTATTTTTATATAATCTACCAATAAACGTACACAAATTGATTTCCAATCGCGAGCAAAACCTTAACACACGTAACTGAATTTGGCAACTTCTTGTTGATAGAAAAATATGAACTTTTTGAATTTTTTGTTATTTCTCTCCAATATTTATTCCAATCTCTGTAAATATTACCTTTATATTTAATTTACACACTTTAAATACTCTCGATTCATTTCTTATTACCCAGTGTGTACACACTACTCAACCTCTTCCTGAATTATAAGAATTTCTGGTATCCATATTTTCATCACTGCTATCTAGTATTTTTATAATTTGGAATATAGAATCTTTAATATTAATTTCATTAAAACTTTTGTTATTTTGGATTGCATTTTAAACTAATTTAACCATTTCAATTAAAGTTTTTTCTTTTTATGACATATGCACATCTCGATAAGAATTAGGCAAAACTGAAGAGGATTTTGGTGCTGGAGAAGGAGTATGTATTAATGAAGGCTCTGGTGAACTAATTTTGCGTTTTTTCACTTGAGAAATATTTGTTTTTTTTTTTTTTTTTGGTTGACTGGGCATTTGTGTACTGATGGTAGTTTGAAAAATTGGTTTTCTGGGGGCAAGGGTTTGTAATTGAAAACTAGTTTTAGGTTCTGGTAACTGGAGAAAATTATTTAAATTGCTGAATAGTGAAAATTTATTATGGGTTGTAATTTTGGCATAGGAGGGATTGTCCACAATAAAGTCTGCCTCTTTGAAGGTAACATTTTCAGTTGCCAAAACTTTCTTAATGCTAACTTGCTTTTTAAATGAAGGACAATTTCTAAAAACAGAACCATGTTGATTTTGACATCTCCCGGAATTTTGTTTCCTAAAAATGTCAGAATCATCATTTGTCTATCAACATAGCTGCTTGATCGAATTACGTAATACATCACATGTAAGCATTCTAATATTTTACAGAGTGTTTGCCAAGTTATAATGGGTATATATCTATAACTATATAATACGACCAATTTTAATAGCAGTTTCCCAAAAAAAGTTTGTAGTTCTGTCAAAAAACGATCATTTTTTAAATTGTCTAGAGAGAAACATTTCTACATCCTTGTTCATAATCAGTGCATTCAGAGACTTGCAATTATTGGCTGTAGGATAATTTTTATTTAGTGATTAAAGTACCTATTGGCCTACCTTTTTATTGAGATATCTTCGCGTGTTTCTTTCCCAAAGAGTTGATAGATTTTTGGTGAATTCCGAGAAATTTGAAAAAATGATTTTTAAAATCCACATACACTGGATTTTCTTTTACATAGACATATGTAACGTAAAATAATGTTGATTAACCTTTGTAGGTATATATTATACGAACTAAGACGACATAAGTCATAGATAGGAATTTACTTTAGTTTATTTGTTAACAATAAGAATATATTATAATGCAGCTAACGGCCCATGATCTTCTATCTGTCTTATTTTTGACAAGCACTCATTACAGACATATATGACAGAAAACAGCATAAAATTTGACGTACATCCTCCATAGCAGCGACGACCACACTGAATAGTCAAATCACTACGACGATTAGTTACCAACTATAGTCGGACGGAAGACTGCACGGTGACGTCATTGCTCGGTGCGAGATTTCCTGGCCACACAGAAAATCGTAGGATACCAGGGTAAATATCACGACAAACTGGCAATTATTCAGGAAGACATTAGACGAACTCATTGTATTAAATAACGACATCAAGGACACAGCCACCTTAGAACATGAGACGATTAACTTCACAGACAGTATCATAAAATCCAGAGACAAATCGACACAGACAAAAATACACGGTCAACATCAAGACAATCTCCCCCAAGAGATACTGGAAATTATTACAAACAAAAACCATATACGCAGACGGTGGCAAAGACATCGACAAACCGCAGACAGGGTACTGCTTCTAGATATCGGGAAAACTATAAATAAACTCATAGGAGAACATCGTAATAAACAGTGGAGAAAAACCCTAGAAGCAGTAAACCCTCGGGACAATTCAGTGTGGAAAGTGGCGAAAAGCTTTAAAAAGCCATATACGCAACTTCCCACACTAAACTACAAGGACAAAGAGTGCTCGACCGAAGAACAAAAAGGGAAAGCGCTCGGTGAATTTTTTCAGAGCACTTTCAAAAATGACATTGAAAACAACGATACACAAAACGATATACAACAAATATTCAAAGATATTCACAAAATAAACAGAGATATCGTCCACACAAAAGACCTAGCCACCCTCAGGAGGTTAGAAATGCAGTAAAGGGATTGCACAACAGGAAAGCCCCAGGACCAGACGGAATGCATAATATCCTAATCAAAAATATAACTAAAAAGCCTATGTTCAACTAACATATATCATAAAAGCTATTTTTAAATTACAAACCTACCCCGAGATACATAAAACAGCTAATATAATCCCTGTACTTAAAAAAGGGAAAAACCCAAACAAAATAGAAAGCTATCGACCCATCTCACTCCTCAACGGAATCGCGAAAGTAATAGATCGCATATTACTTTCGCGATTACACACACACGAAAATGACAACCCCATCATACCGTCAGAACAGTATGGTTTCAGGGCTGGCCACAGTACAGTTGCACAAGTCATAAGAATTGCGCATCACGCAAAAAACGCTTACAACGACAAAAAGCAAACTGTACTTGTGGCGCTGGATGCTGCAAAAGCCTTCGACACTGTCTGAACACACACTTAGGACCACCCTGTTTTATAACTTGGTTTTTCAGGGACGACAGACACAATTAAAATCACACAAAAACTCATTACTATTCCAATACTGATCTGGTTAATAGCCTATATTGATCTATAATGCTGTTATACAGCAAGCAGGAATCACGTAAATCACAATATTAACTTGAACAATGTAGGTATACGGCCCCACGACATCGGTCATGGCTCCGTTGGGGGTCATCGCAGAACAGGAGTACTTCAGACACCCGTAGAAGAAATCCGTCTGTAAATAGAATATGCTTATATTGTAATTGCTATTTTTATACTGTAAATATGTAAATAAAGGTTTTGTAAGTAAATAAGTGTTGTCAAGTACTTCATAAGTGATTGGATGGTAGCAACATCGATTTCCCGAATCTTAGGGTATGTTATGTTATGTTGATAATGGGGTGTTAATACACTGCGACCTAAAAGATCTATTGTGCCCCCTTCTGTCGCCGCTGCACTAAGGAAATGTCTCAATGCCTATAGCGACCCTTCCAATCCTATTTTCTCAAGGAAGTGTAGGATTTGAAGTGGCTTCAAGTTAGGTAAGTCTCCCTCTTCTATTTGATATCCTCCTAGATATAGTGCCCTTGGATTCTGGAGTGCTACACATTCAGTTAGGATGTGAATGGAGGTTTCGTCCTCCTCCTCACAGAATCTGCACTCACTATCCTCTGCTACTCTCAGTTTACTTAGGTGTCCTTTTAGTCGGCAGTGCCCGGTAAGGATCCCTGTTACAATACGTAGCCTGTTCTTGCTCAGGCAGATGCAGGCTTCCGATCTTTTTTGGTTATATTCAACCAGAAGTATCTTGGCCTGTCTCAGCCCCAAGAGATTGTTCCAATTATCGGTTCTTCTACTACCCAATTCTTTTTTAAACTCTTCTAATATTATGTTACTGCTGATACCGCAGAACGGCTCAGGTCCTACAAAGGGTGTTTGAGCCCCTTTCCTTGCTAGACTATCTGCAATCTCGTTACCCTGTACCCCGTTATGTCCCGGGACCCAAGTGAGAGTAACTCTATTTTTCTCGCCTAGCTCATTCAATTGTTCTAGGCATCTCCATACCATTTTTGAGCTGATTACGTAAGAACTCAGCGCTTTGATGGCTGCTTGACTATCGGACATGATGATAATCTCTTGTCTATGATAGTTTCTCTCGATGTTAAACTGGATACACTTCTCGATAGCGTGAATTTCCGCCTGGAAGATGCTTGGGTATTTTCCCAAGCTTTCGGAGTGCTTGGTTCTCGGCCCATACACTCCTATTCCAGTTCCTTCTATGGTTTTGGAACCGTCCGTGTACCACTGAATAGCACGTCTTTCGGTTGCAAGCGCGATGGATTCTTGGCTCCATTCTTTCTTGCAGCCCAGCTCTGTGATTTTGAAGTTTTTCACAAAACTGTACTTCTTTTGCATTTCATCCTGGGGCATGTCCCAGGTATCTTTAGTCCTGAAGCAAGTAGACTTTCGTCTGATTACTCCGCTCCTGATCATTCTATATCGTGTCCTTTTTGCCACATTCTCTATCATCAAATGTAGAGGGGTGAGGTTTAAGATCACCTCCATTGCGGCCGTAGGACAGGTTCTCATTGCACCAGTAATGCAAACACAGGCTAGTCTTTGTACTTTTGAGATATTAGCTCTCGTAGTAACTAAACTAGTTCTGTTACTCCAGGCTATAGCCCCGTAAGTGATGATTGGTCTCACTATTGCAGTATACATCCATCGCAGTATGTTTGGGTTACATCCCCATCGTTTACCCGCCATGTTTCTGCATACCATTAGGGCTTTTGTGGCCTTATTTACTACTTCCTTCTCATGTGTGTTCCAGAGAAGTTTGTTGTCCAGGGTTAGGCCTAGATATTTGACTTCATTTTTCCATTCTATATCTATCCCGTCTAATTTAACGGTTTTGAGATTAAGTTTTCTTTTCCTTGAAAAGGCTACTAGTGTTGTTTTTGTAGGGTTTATACTAAGTCCCACTTCACGGCACCATCTTTTGGTATGTTCTAGTCCTCTTTGGACTATATCACACAGGATATTACTAAACTTGCCACTAGCAAATATGACTATGTCGTCGGCATAACCTTGACAGGGTATGCCGAGGTCAGTCAATCTGCATAGAAGTTCGTCTACGATTAGGCTCCACATTAGTGGGGATAGAACTCCTCCTTGTGGACATCCTCTGGTTGTGCAGATGGAGATGGTGTCCTGCCCTATCTGTGTCTCTGCGAAGATAACAGCTGAGCCATCCATCTGGATGTGATGTTATCTACTCCTCTGTTTGCAAGTGCTCTTTTTACAGATCTTAGGGTAATTTGTCCTTAATTGTTTATTTTCTGCCTCCAATTATTATTATCATAAACTTCCTGCTTAATAAGGTCCAAAATTCTTCGACGGGATATGCTTGGGGTACATTAGGTGGGACATTATGGCTTCCAATCAATCTCTGGTGTGCCTGGCATAAAAACAAGATCTGGTTATTATAGATGCTTTTTCGTATTTCGAGTTTGTGCACCATGTCACAACATTTTTTCGACATCAACTGTCAATATTTACGATAACATGACCTAATTGAATAAGTTCTAGGCAATGGTAACTAGACTGAATCTTTTCAAAGTGATAAAAATTAGTTACGAAATTTGTCATAAAACTTATGTTACTTACGTTATATTATATAGGTTACAATCTATAAATTTATATATTTTGTAAAACCCAAACCCTTGTTGTAAACTTAAATGTTTTGGAAGCAATGAAGTATTATTATAAGTCAATTACTTACATAGGAACTAGCTTAGGAAGAGACATAAGTCAATCTTTCCTGATGGTTTTAATTTTTTTCGGAAGAGACATAGTCAATTATTCCTAACGTACATACATTTTTCGGAAAAAACAGAAGTCAATCTTAATTATTAGTGGAATAAAAAAGTAAAACAACTTGGCAACACTTTTTTATAACACTTTTGGCATCCTTAAACACTAAAAATTTCGTTAAACGCCGCTGATTAGTACAAATAATGCAATAAATCACTCACATACCGCAGGTGGTTATATAGAAACTGTTTTATTTTGAAAGTTTTTTGTTCTGATCAGTACGAGTGTAATCGGAAGACTTACCATGCTGTATAGAAAATATAAACAATGATGAAGTGAATAAATATTTTATGGCGCTGGCTCTCGAACTATTTACACTCAAGCTTAATATTAAATATATCTAAATACGAAAATGAAAAAATATAGACAGCCTTTCAAGCGGTCTAGAGATGCTCTAGGTTTACTTATCTACCTTATCTATTTATAATAAATAACCATGATCCTGTTTTTAGTTTTTTCCAAAAAAAATTGTAATTTTTTAAAAACTAAAATTGGACTTGCGCCGATTCGTATAAAAATAAAAAATTAAATCCTCTACACTTGACTGTTACAGTCTACATTTTTGTTTGTCTCTACGATAATTTTAGTTTCGCATTTATCTTCTTTGAAAACGAATATATGTTCTTTGATGGTTTTCGTGGGTTTGAGTTTGCCGATTTTTCCAATTTTTGAATTATCAGCAAACGTCGTTGATACGTAATTAGACACACCCATGGCGTAAGTTTCGCAGTTGCTTTCTTGATTCTGATTTTTCGACCTTAATAATTGTTTCAAAACGTTCCGAAACTGGAAAGAAATAAAAAAACAAAATTAAAAAAAATTGTATCTGGCTTAAAAAATATTTTGAAAATTCTCAAAAACTTTCCGAAATTATTTAACCGAATCCTTCATTTTGCTAAATATAATGGCCTAGTAACAACGCATTTGAATTTTCCATCTTACTTACGTCGAAGAATTAATAATGGTGTTTATTTTAACAAGAAAATATTGACGTATTCTTTTAATTAGGCATTTAGAAGAAAATTTGGATTTAAAAACCATTTTTGTTTATTTTTCCCACTATAAAATACAACGGTGCCAAATAATTTTGGTATCTCTTTTTGATATACATTTCTTCTTGACAGACATTTCTTTTTAAGATATATTTTTTCTTGACAGATATTTTTTCTTTGCATACATTTCTTATTACAAACATTTCTTTTAGACATTTCTTCTGAACAGTCATTCTACTTAATAGCCTTTTCCTTCACAGACATTCGTTTTTGACAGACATTTTTTTATGTCAGAGACGTCTTAATATTTCTTTTTTCAAATATTTTTTCTTGATAGACATTTATTTTACAGACATTTTTTTCTTTACAAACATTTCTTTACATACATTTTTTCTTTACATACATTTCTTTTTTACATACATTTATTATTTACATACGTTTGTCATGTTTTACATACATTTCTTTTTAAATACATTTCATCTTGATTTTTTTTTTTGACATATAATTCTTCTTGATAAACATATTTGACAGATGTTTCTTTCTACAGACGTTTATTATTACAAACATTTCTTTTTGACATACATTTTTTTAAAGACATTCTTCTTGGCGTCGTTCTTATTGATAGACATTTTTTTTTTCACAGGCATTTGTTCTTGACAGACATGTCTTCTTGACTGACACTTCTTGAATTTTTTTTACAAATATTTCTTCTTGACATAAATTGACATTTCTTCACATACATTTTATCCTAATCTTTCTTTTTAACATACATTTCTTCTTAATAAACATATTTTACAGATGTTTTTTCTACAGATGTTTATTAATAGAAGCATTTTTGACATTTCTTCTGGACAGTCATTCTACTTAATAGCCTTTTTCTTCACAAACATTCGGTTTTGACAGACATTTTTTCATGTCAGAGACGTCTTAATATTTCTTTTTTTAAATATTTTTTCTTGATAGACATTTATTTTACAGACATTTTTTCTTTACAAACATTTCTTCTTTACATACATTTTTTTACATACATTTCTTCTTTACATACGTTTGTCATTTTTTACATACATTTCATCTTGATATTTCTTTTTGACACACATTTCTTCTTGACATGTCTTTTTTCTTGATATACATTTTTTTACAGATGTTCCTTCTATATAGATATTATTTATTACAAACATTTCCTTCTGACAAATATTCTCTTGATAGCTATTTTTTCTTTACAGGCATTCGTTCTTGACAGATATTTCTTCTTGACTGATATTTTTTCTTGAAGTTCTTGATATTTCTATACACAAATATTTCATCTCAACAGATGTTATTTTACAGACATTTCTTCTTTATAGACATTTCGTTTTTACATACATTTCATGTTGACATTTCTTTTTACCATACATTTCTTCTTGACAAACATTTCTTCTTGGCATGTCTTTTTTCTTGATATACATTTTTTTACAGATATTTCATCTATAGATATTATTTATTAAAAACATTTCTTTTTGACAGATATTCTCTTGATAACAGGCATTCGTTCTTAACAGACATTTCGTTTTGACTGACATTTTTTTGTCAGAAACTTGATATTTCTTCATACAAATATTTCATCTTGACAGATATTATTTTACAAACATTTCTTCTTCATATACATTTCAACTTAACATTTCGTTTTGAGAGGCATTTCTTCTTGACAGACATTTCTTTTTGATAGACGTTTTTTCTTCACAGGCATTCCTTCTTGGCATTTACCTTACTTACATTTAATTTTGTCATACATTTCTTTTTGACTAGATATTATTTCTTGACATACATTTTCTTTTACATATATTTCTTTTTACAGATGTTTTCTTTACAGACTTTTTTTATTACAAATATTTCGTTTTTGACATATATTTCTTTGTAACAGACATTTCTTCTTTTTAGACAATTTTTCTTCACAGACATTTCTTTTGACTGACATTTTTTCTTGTCAGAAACTTTCTTTTCATATTTTTTTTAATAGCCATTTCTCTTACAAATATTCACATACTTTGATTTTCTTTTACTATACGGAGAATGGTCGCACTGCGCAGCTTTCTGAGTGCCTTTTAAAAGGAGATAGAAAACTCCGCCATTTTGAACCCTTATTACGTGTTGCCTACATCTTGGTGCAATATTTTTAATAGGTGCGTTTTAATAATCCGCTTCTGCTTCGGAATTGTCGGTTTTCTTGTTTTAATCTGACAGGTTAAAACGACTAAACCAATAATTCCGGAAGCAGAAGCGGATGATTAAAACGCACCTGATATTTTGCTTGCTACTGTCAGTGTCAGTGAATATTATTTTTGAAGTCACAGTTTATTGCTAAAGAACGAACCAGTTAGCTCACTCAGACCAGTTGAAAGTTCCAAAATAACATCCACTCCAGGGATACACATTCAGGATACGCAGAAGACTGCTGTTTTATTATAGGCGGTTGTCATATATTGTATTATCCGAGTTGCACAGTGTATAAACTGAAACATTGAGATCCAAAGTGCCGACGCAGAGTGAGCGATCTGATTCTTTAGCTGTAAACTGTGTCACAGGGTTCAAAATGGCCGCGCCCTATGTTGGGCGTGTCGGACCTCTCTCTTGCCTCGTATAGTAATCAAAGTATGTGCAAATATTTCTACTTGAAAGACATTTCATTTTATAGATATTGCTTTTTTATATACATTTGATCTTGATATTTCTTTTTGACAGATATTTATTTTCGACAGATATTTATTCTTGACAGGCATTTCTTCTTGTCATGTATTTTTTCTTAGATATTTATTTTTGACAGATATTTATTCTTGACAGGCATTTCTTCTTGTCATGTATTTTTTCTTGATATTCATTTTTTTACAGATCTCTACAGATATTTCTTATTACAAACATTTCTTTTTGAAATACATTTCTTCTCGACAGATATTTTCTTGATAGCTATTTTTTTTACAGGTATTTGTTATTGACAGATAATTCATCTTGACAGACATTTCTTCTTCACATGTGTTTTTACTTGATAACATTTTCTTACAGATATTATTTATTACAAATATTTCTTCTTGACTGACATTTTTTCTTGTCAGAAACTTCTGGATATTTCTTTATACAAATGTTTTATTTTGACAGATATTATTATACAGATATTTCTTCTTCACATACATTTCATCTTGACATTTCTTTTTGAGAGACATTTCTTCTTGACAGACATTTCTTTCTGACATTTTTTTCTTGTCAGATACTTCTTGACATTTTTTACAAATATTTCTTTTTGACAGACATTTCTTCTTTACTTACATTTAATTTTGATATACATTTCTTTTTAACTAGATATTATTTTTTTGACAGACATTTCTTTTTACACATATTTCTTTTTACAATGTTTTCTTTTTGACATATATTTCTTTGTGACAGACATTTCTTCTTTATAGATATGTTTTCTTCACATGGATTTCTTCTTAACAGACGTTTTTTTTGACTGAATTTTTTTCTTGTCAGTTACTTCATTTCATATTTTTTTTTTTAATATACGTTTCTTTTACAAATATTTCTACTTAACAGACATTTCTTTTTACATATATTTCTCATATTACATTTTATTTTGACAGACAATTTTTGTTCAGACATTTCTTCTTTATATACATTTGATCTTGATATTTTTTTGACAGATATTTCTTCTTGACAGACATTTCTTCTTGTCATGTATTTTTTCTTGATATACATTTTTTTATAGATGCTTTTTCTCTGCAGATATTTCTTATTACAAACACATGTTTTTGGCATCCATTTTTTTCTGGTCAGATACTCTCTTGATAGCTATTTTTATTCACATGCATTTGTTCTTGACAGATATTTCTTTTTGACTGACATTTTTGCTTTTCGGAAACTTCTTGATATTTCTTTTTACAAATATTTCTTCTTAACAGACATTTTTTCGTTATAGACATTTTTCCTTCACAGGCATTTCTTCTTGGCAGACATTTCTTCTTGATTGACATTTTTTGCTTGTCAGATACTTAACATTTATTTTACAAATATTTCTTATTGACATACATTTTTTTACAGACATTTCTTCATTACATGACTTTTCATTTTGACATACATTTCTTCTTGACAAACATTTATTTTTGACTAGATATTTCTTCTTGGCAAACATTTCTATTTACCTATATTTCTTTCTACTTATATTTCTTCTTTACAGACATTTCTTATTACAAAAATTTCTTGTTGACATATATTTGTTCTTGACAGACATTTTTTCTTAATATTTTTCTTCACCATCATTCCTTCTTGACAGACATTTCTCATTGACTGACATTTTTCTTGTCAGATACTTCATTTTGACATTTTTTCAGAATAGAAATTTTTTTACAAATATTTCTTCTTGACAGACATTTCTTTTTTACATAATACATTTCTTTTTGATAGACATACCATTTTAACATTTTTTCTTTATAGAATTTTTTTAGCAACGTTTAATAAAAGACATATTTATTTTATCAACAACTTACTTGACTATTGAGTCCAACGTATATAATGGGATTATAGCAAATACTGCTTTTGGCTAATAACGCCGGTACTACTCCAGCAGAGGGCGGCACTGTATCTGAACCTCCAAACTGTACTAATAATGCGCACACTGCATATGGCGACCACGCAAACAGATACGCCACTATCATCAACAGTACCATAAATGTTACTCGGCTTTCGGCTTTGGATGTCTGACCCACGGTAATATGGCTCTGAAACAAAAAAAAATGTATTCAGTATTGTAATAGTACCTTTTGATGATGTATTAAAATAGTTCAATGAAGTAGAGTGAGGTAGAATGCACCAGTTGCGCATGTTGCGTCAATAGACATAAAAAGAATTCTAATACTATCGCTTTTGGATTAGGATTCATTATTATGAAACAAAAAGTTGTTAAAATAGTTATTTCAGAGTGAGATGAACAATAAAGATAGCTACACCCATAGAGTTGAATCCCATTAACTCGATTATAACGGGATAGATGGACCTTACACGTAGAAATAGTAATTTAAGATTATCTATGTAATAAAACCACAAAGCACGTGAATGAACGGTCGGACCTCTCTCTTGCCCCGTATAGTAATCAAAGTATGTGGAACAAGGTCAAAACCGATAACTGACATTTCTTAAGCTATTGACTCCAAACCCTAGATGGGGCTACTGGTAAAATTATGATTTCTTTCTCCATTTTTAATTTCTATGGGTGAAAACCTTAACCAAAGAATTCAAAGATGTAACGTGTATTTATGTTTTTGGTTAGTCTCATCTTTCCGTCTTATTTTTGTTCCATACTTTGTTTTATAAAATAATTTATGTGGAAATCATTTTAAATTTAATTTAGAACTACTACCTATTACTAAAAATTATAATTTCAATTTACCGCTATCTGTCAATTGTCATTTTAATTCCAGCTTTGTGAATAAAACAATAAATAACATGTGAGGTTAAATGTACCACTTTTATTATTATATCATCAGTCATTAAAAAAATATTATTGACAATAAGATTAGTCAATAAATGAAAACGGAGAAAAAAATTAAATTTTATATATTACTCAAGGTTCAGTTCAGGGCCGCTAAACTTTAAAATCTTCATAAACGTTGCTATCTTAAAATCAAATATAATAATTTAAAAAAGGAGAAAATTATTAAGGTTGTGCCTTTGAGGTTCATGTTTATGAACAATATTTATTTCGTAATGTCAAAAATATAGTATAACATACTTTTATGTATTTTTTGTGTTCTCTCTAAAACCGGAAGATTGTCTACCTTTTTTAGTACACCCTGTATATGTGGTGTATAAATTGTACTAAGTAGAACGGAGTCATAAAGAAAAGGACAGACCTATGTTTAGCAGTGTTCCTTCCCTAAAAAATACCTGATAAAGAGAGGGTGGTGCGTTTTAATCTAAAAGTGAAATATACAAGGTACATCCTTTATATACAGGGTGTCCTAATGAAAAGTAGCCCGTTTCCATTTGATAAAAATCACCCTGTATAGGTAATACATAATTTCTGTGTCACTGAAGCAAAACTTATAGAAAAATAACACATATCAGCAAAAACCGCATGTTTCTACGATTTGTTTAAAAGTTAAAAGTACTGGAAATGAGCTACTTTTCATTGGGACACCCTGTATTTTAATTATTGAAATATTGTAAATAATAATAATTAATTTTAAATGTGTATTATCATTTTCAATTAAAGCCCTTGGCGTAAAAATGATGCAATCCACAATTTGTCGTGAGGTTACTGTTTTAGCTCAGAACATCTGTTATCAGGAATACTAGGCACACCAATTTTTTTAACTCTGATCGGAAAAATGACGGTTTTTTCATAATATTTATATTTGACAGACTTAAAACTCAATTTTCTCAAAACTTACGATGTGGCTTGTATCTTTATTACGCCAAGGTCTTCAATTATACTTGTATTCGTGCTAAACTCAAAATTTATCGATAGACAATTAAGGAACATGCTATTTTATTTCATTTAAATGTCAATTGCACCTTTTCAAAATATTTATTCAATATTATCACGAATTTCTTAAATAACCTTAAATTGTATTTTATTTCAATCTAAAAGGTAATAAAATTGCATATTTCCAAAATATTTATTTAACATTAACATGAAATTCTGAAATAAACGTTAAATACGGCTCAGCTCGCTGGTTTACTTTGTTGTCAATATCTTCAGTGGAACAGTGTTAATTAGTAGACATAAGGATTAAATAAGGAAGGCGTTTCCTGCAGTTAATTATGTAGATGGCAGCACTGTTTATTTTCGTTTATGTTCGTGTTTATTTTATTAAAAAAAGAGAATATAATTCTTTAGTTACAATTTGCAACTTTTTATTTTGCACGGAAATATATATTTTTTAAAAAAACAAAATAATAGGACATATTCAAAACTTTTTAAATATTTTTATGAATAATACAGTACACCGGATCTTCAAGATGCATGAGCAATTTCTGACATTGTACTCTTCGGGAAATTTAAAATGAGCCTACTATAAGTTCGAAGGTGTATAACCTAAGAACCTTTTTGCAAGAATATCTAGAACCTCCTGAAAGTTTTGTTTGAATCAGAAGAAACATCTTTAATATCTGATTCAGAAGGACTTATTAACAATGAGCAAGATCTTTAAAACAGTTTCGTTTTACTAGTAATAAAGTGTTAAAAAGTTGGCCTAACACCACTCAATAACTTTTAAAAGATCACCAGATACTTCAGGAAGTTTTCTTGAATCTTTAGAATGCCAAAAAAATGTTGTATCGTCAGCAAATAATGTTAAGTCAGCTGAAATATCAATAAATGCTAGATCATTTACATAAATTAGAAACAGTAATGGCCCAAGAACTGACTATTGAGGGACACTGCACTTAACATCCAGTAAACGTGAATCTGTATTCGTTCTAACAAACTGTTTTCTTCCAAAAAAGTAAGATCCCATCCAGTTTATAGCATTACTTTTAATACCATAATGATGAAGCTTCTGCAGCAGCAGTCCATGGCTTACGCATTCAAAAGCTTTTGTTAAGTCACAAAAGGCCGCTACAGCAGCTCCACCTATGTTAACGCTGTTGTAAACTGTTTTAAAACAGTTAATTTCATCTGCTGTGCTAAATTTCATACGAAATCCAAACTGATTCACTGTTAGAATATTGAATTCATTTAAAAACTGATATAAGCGAAATTTAACAAGAATAGATAGTCTAAGATTGTTCGAAACATTAGTTATCTCAATAGTAATTTGCTATAAATTCATTGATTCTTGGAATTGGATATATGTGTTGTAGTCTTGATCTTGGTATTCGTCATCGGATAAAGTGTAGTAATCAAGGTACGGTGCTGCGAATTCATTACTTTAAAACACTTTTCTTACTGTTGGAAATGCTTTATAGTCAAGATTTTATTGTTCTTTAGACCAGCAGTTCTTTTTTAACATCTACTCCAATCTTAAATCAAATAACTTAATTAATAGCACTTTAAAGTTGATAGCACATTAGATAAACTTAAAATAAAGCCAAGAAAAAAAGAAATGTTATCTATAAGTGAAGGAAAAAACCTATAAATTCGCCTTAAAGTTTTGAAGTCATCTTTTTATTTGTAATATAAACGGGGATATTGCTTATTTCTTTTTTAATCAATATATCACTTTTTTATCACCTATAATAAAAATAATATTCCCTATATTCCTATAATATTAACACTCCATTAAACAACCATTAGGCGGCGATAACCAATTAATTACTTTGCCAAATGATGACGTAGGTGTTCTTCTAATTGTGATCGGACCCTATTGATTGTTTATCTTTGATGTAATAATTTATTATACATTTATATATTCGAATTTATATTGTCTTGTAAATGAAGATTCTTTGATAGACAATAAATTATTCATATATTTATAATTTATCTAATTTTTTTTAGTATAAAACAGTTAAATACATTCTTATTGGTTAACCATATACATATACTTAGTTCGCGGTGACAAACACAAAAATAAATTGTCAGCAGCTTCTTCGTTTGAACTTTAATACAAACATTATTACAATATTTGAACAGTAACTTGTTAAATCCAATAAACATTGCCTTAACTTTGATTTATTAGTATTTTATGCTTCAAAACCACTCTATCCCGGGGGAAAATCTTATTTAACAAGAAACTCTATCTTAGTTTGAAGGAAGCTTTAATTGGAAGAAGGCAGACTGCACGAAACTTCCGTGATATTTGATCTTATTTCCAATTAACTAGTTTTATAGCTGGCTGTTAAATTTTGTTCGATACCAGATGCAATTTATTCACATTAATCCGCGATAGATGAGATATGATATCATTAGAAACTAAGCACTATAAAAAAGTTTGCAAAATATCTTTAATTTTTATATATTTTCGATGATATTAGTTCTAGAGTATATTGGACATCAAATTGGTCATTTATATTAAAATTAAATCAAGAAAAGTTCTTAAAAAAAGCAATATACTGCAGGGGCGTTCTAACCCAGCGATACAAGGGGTGCAGGGGACACGGGCGGAAAATTAATTATTATAAGTACATATTTATCAAACATCATAGTTTATTTAAAATTTATTATTTTTTATTTATTGTACAGGGTGAGGTACGTAGATTGGATGGTTTTGGAAAGGTTAGTATTCGGCTGTTAGTGATGGGTTAGAGATTTTCGAACAAGCGGTTGATTAATAAAAAAAAACTGTCAAGCATTCTACGTAATGTACCATTTTACAAAGCATAGGCTGTTTATTTGCTGACATTCATAGATAAGCTTCAATAAAGGAACAAATACACTCGGTGAAATCAGATGTTGTCAATTTCGAATCTGAAACAGCTGCATCTCAAGTTCTAAAAGATAAGTCCCATCCAATTATCTTAATTCTTCCAAAGAACACCAGTCAGCCGCATAATCAAACTAATGCAGATATTCTATGTCATATCAATCCCTGTGAAGATAACCTGCATCTTACAAAAGTTAAAACGGTTATGGAGGAATCTTAATTGCCTGCAAAACCAAGATAGATAATAAAAAGTTAAAGACTATTATTCAAATGATACAGTATCAGAGAATTCGGTGGTATTCTTCAAAAAATACGTATCGTTGGCATGACCGTTAACTACTCAATAGAAGATCTTTATAATTAACACAAACATTATCTGGAAAGTTAAAATCTTTTCAACTAAAAAAAATATCCTGATATATTTCAAGCCATTGTACAGGTAGATAAGTCAGTGTATGATCGGGCACTAAAATCAGGAAATTTAATTGTTGCTTATGACAGCTACATTGTATATGATGCACTTGAAGTGTATAGGTGTTTCAAATACAATGGGTTTAACTACTCTGCACAAAGATGCACTAAACTCGTATCTTGTCCAATTTGTGGCAAAGGACACGACTTAAAAGACTAAATCTAAGAGTAAAAATTGCTCCAATTACGTAAAATTAAAAAATCCAATTATAATGACTGATCATGCTGTATGGGATAGGGACAAATGTTCGACTCATATCGATACTCTGAATAAACTTAGATCTAACCTCGGACTCGAATAGCAACCATAGACTAATTTTCTACTTACCCCGGTAAACTCATTTCAGATCAAGTCGGATTATAACGATACTGAAAACCAACTATCAATCCTTTATCAGAATACTCGCGGCCTCAGAACAAAAACAACAGAAGATTTTAACTCTGTTAAGTAATTGTTATATTTTTACCTTAACTGAAACTTGGCTGGATTTGTCAATAATCAACTCGGCATTATTTAATACAGAATTTAATGTTTTTAGATCTGACAGAAATTTTTTAGTAAGCAATTACGATCCATAAAGAATATGTCTTCACCATGATAAATCTTCAGTAATATTCTTTCCCCGTTTCAACTAGACTGCCTTTTGATAAAAATTAAATTTAAGTTTACGTATATATATTTGTGCAATTTATACAGGGTGTCTGTAAAAGGTCTTTACAAAAACATATTCCTTAGACCAAAATATATCGATTTAAGTAAAATTACCTTAGTACAAAGTTGCTTCGTTTGGGCTTCAGAGGGCCTTGAAGTTACAATTTTTAAATCGTTTTTCCCATATAAATTTAAAACGGCATATGCGATTTTGCTGAAATTTGGTATATTGGTAGAGTTTTATATGGCAAAAAAAATGGTATTAAAATTTTGTCCGATAATAATACATAGGCGTAGAACTTGATTTTTTAAATAATTGCACCTTTAAAAATTCTACGCCAATGGAAGAAAAGGAGTTTGAGTATGAAATTTAGATTGCGCAACTCATTTTCCTTAAAAAAGGTACTCCAGATAAGACTCGATTACTCTCATGGTTTTCGCTAAATTTCTGTTTTAATAATTTAGAGTGTATAGGTTTCACAAAAATATTTATTTACAACATATTCAAAATAGAGATTTTACAAAAATTCTTCAAAATGTTCACCATTTTCACACATACAAAGATTTATACGTCGAAGAAAATTAAAATGTATCCTTTCCATAACTTCTTCATCACCTCTAAGATTGTTTATTGCATCTTGAATACGTTGCCAGAGTTGTTCTTCAGTTTCTACAGGTTCCCTGTAAACTGTGGATTTCAGATCTCCCCATAAAAAGTAATCCATCGATGTTAGGTCTGGGGAACGTGGTGGCCAGTTTATAGGTGCGTCATTACCTCTGCCTATCCATTTGTGTGGATATTGTTCATTCAAGTGGTTTCTAACGTTTAAAGAAAAATGTGGTGGAGCTCCATCTTGCATAAACCGCATATCTCTCCGAAGTTGGAGAGGTAAATCTTCTAACAATTCTGGCAACGTATTTTGTAGAAAATCCAAATAATTTTCTCCAGTTAATCTTCGTGGAAGTATGACAGGACCAACAATGAAATTACCAATTATTCCAGCCCACACATTAATTTTGAATTCGTGCTGAAAATGGTTTACCTTTATTGCATGCGGATTTTCAACGGCATAAACATGTTCATTATGGGTATTAGTTATACCTCTTCTTGTAAAACCCGCTTCATTGGTAAAGAGAACCTTCTTGACAAAGTTTGGATCTCTTTCTCTTTGCATATTAACAAATCGACAAAAACCCAAACTAATTTGAGGATCATGGACTAATAATTCTTGTACTGGCTTCCTATGGTATGGATATAGCAATTGTTCTCTAAGCACTTTATAAACGACATCTTTACTTACTCCTAGTTCCCTTCCAATTCGTCTGGTGCTTAATTCTGGATCTTCTTCAACACGTTCTAAAATGTCTTCTTCAACTTCAGGAATCCCTACAAAACGTTCTCTTCCATTATCAACAGTGTTGGGAGCAAAGAAACCGGTCTCCCGAAGACGTCTCTCAACAGCAGCAAAAGTTGGGTGGCAAGGTACACGACGATTTGGAAACCTTTCAGAGTACACCCTGACACTCTCTCGAGCATTTCCTTCACAAAATCCTAATGTCAGTAACATATCGGTATATTCTGCATTGGTATATTGTACCGCCATATTAATAAAACCACGCATTTGTTTTTTTAATTATTGAGTTAGATAGAACACTTTTAATCGTTACCAAGAGATTAGGTGTTAAAACTTGACAATATTTTTATTTAGATGAAACTATGGAAACCAACAGTAAATGTTTTTGTATACGTATTGCAGGCAAATAATTAATATTCCTCAAAAAATCGTACATGGCAAGTATCGAGTATTTTTGTTAAAAGTCTCGATTAGAGGTGTTGAAGAAGATATGAAAAAAGTAAATTTTTATGTTTTTCATCGTATAAAATTTTGTCCGATAATAATGCATAGGCGTAGAACTTGATTTTTTAAATAATTGCACCTTTAAAAATTCTACGCCAATGGCAAAAAAGGGGTTTGAGTATGAAATTTGGATTAGGTATTCATTTACTACAAAAAAGTACCCTTGATAACACTCGATTTACTCTCATGGTTTTGACAAAATTTGTATTTGAATAATTATTGTTTATCTTCTAAAATTACTAAAATGCAAATTTCGTCAAAACCATGAGAGTAATCAAGTCTTATCAAGAGTACCTTTTTTAAAGTAAATGAGTTGCGCAATCTAAATTTTATACTGAAACTCCTTTTCTTTCATTGGCGTAGAATTTTTAAAGGTGCAATTAATAAAAAAAATCAAGTTCTACGCTTATGTATTATTATCGGACAAAATTTTAATACTATTTGTTTTGCCACGTAAAACTCTACCAATGTACCAAATTTCAGCAAAATCGCGTATGCCGTTTTAAATTTATATGGGAAAAACGATTTAAAAATTAAGGTAATTTTACTTAAATCGACTTATTTTGGTCTAAGGAATATGAGGTATGTTTTTGTAAAGACCTTTTACAGACACCCTGTATATATCACCAAAAACGCCTCGTGATGGTGTCGAAAGACTTTTTGAGTCACTGGAATCATTGAACTTTTTGTATGGTGGTGAAATTCTAATCCTTGGTGATTTTAATATCGCTGTCTACGTTTTATCTCTTTCTATCCCACAAACTAGCTATAAGATGTTTTAAATAACTTCATTCATATCACAAATCTAACACAAAATAATTTTGTTTTCGATAAATTTAATAAACTTTTAGATAAAACAGTAAAAAAGTATCGAAGAGTAAGGACGTGTTTAATTGTTTATCTCCAATTTCTTATTCGAGTGCGGTAGCAAAAAGTGACCAAAAATTGACTGATTAATATTAGGCCACCTGCGGACCTGTGTATAGAAGCAAAAAGAAGAAGAAACATAACATAACCTATTATTTTTTGTATGGGAACGAGCCGCATGTTTTAAGTAAAAATAAAACTTTTCTATGAAGAAACATTTATATTTATTTATCGGCTGCAGGACATTACATAGTTTATAGGAGGTGGAGGAATCAAAATGAGAGAAAATGTCAATATCTATGTACTTTCATTATTGCAAATCTGAGATCTGTGATTGTATGGCTTAACACCTATTTTTTGAACAAGAGAGAGAGAGTGATAAAAGACAATTAACTATCAGAATCAAGAAGTACTCTAGCGGTTATAGGACGATCAGTTTTTGGATATAAGCAAACTTGAGCAGTTGCCAATAGTAAGTGAGCACTTTTTGTTGTTAGCGCTCATAACAATGAGGTTTTCTGCAGAGTGACAGAGTGATTATTTGATTGGAAAGAGGATGAGGGCATATTAAGATACAATATTTGCGAATGACATGTTTATGTGGGAGATTGGTGGTCTTATTAAGCTTATGTTTGATTTTTGTAATTTGATTGCAGATCTTGAGAGCTGAAATTTGTTCTATGCAAAAGAGAGTGGTGGTTCTTATAACATCTAAAGCAAGTTGAATGGGATGAACAATTCTTAATTGAATGTCGCGTACCTAGACAATTAATACAAATATTAGATTTAAAAAAATTATATCAGGTATTGACAGCTTACTAAATTCTGGACAATTGTTATATTTTATGACTATTGACTTCACAATAGATACAAATGTGATTGGAGAAGATGGTCGAGAAGAGGTAGAATTTTTAGAACATTGTAGTTGTGCGTATAAAGATACTTTAGGTGATTTCGTCTTGCCGTAAAATTTTTCATTGTGTTCCAACGGTTTAAAAGATGAATTAAAGTTTTCTAAATTTGTATTTCCTAGGATCAGACATCTTTGATTTAAATAATTTAGGAAATTTTGAAGATTTGGCAGAGTGTTGAAATCAGAAGTTTCTTCGAATGCCCTTCTCGTATTAAAATCTATTTTATATTCTAAAATGTAAACAATTAGGATTCAAACAGTTGTGTTTTGATGAATTTTTAACATAACTAAACAATGACCATCTAACAGCTCTAAGTACCAGCCTTTCCAAATATGTCCTATTACAGTAGCCAACCTTGTATAAAAGTGATTTTTTCGTACTTATTATTTTAAAACAAAAAATTTAATCAGGTAATTTATTATTTGACCAATTAACACTCACAAAAGGACCAATTAAAGTCAAATTTGGCTAGAAATCGTAGTAAAACTATCTTCCAAGGTTGATTTTAAAGCGTAAATTATCTTCATAGTATTCCAATACTTCCTAATTGCCAATTAAAATTTCCTAGTTGGAAAACTATGTAAGTGGATTATGGTGAATCGTTTTGTGACATCTGATCGATAATGACTTCAAAGCAGAAGGAAAAGAACAACAAACGAATTCTGAGGATTTCGTAAATTAAACAGACACCTACGTAGGATTGAAAGAAATAGAAAATAAGATATCACATTTATGTACATAACAAATAATCTCTTTCATATATGATGTGGGTCAGAAATGCTCTAATCAATAATAGTCAGCAGTATTTTATAAAATCTGAAGAATAGTTTATAGAACTCAAAAAAAAAAAAATGAAAGTGAGTAGTCATTTAAACGTAAAACAAAAAATATTGATAAAAATCCAAAACATCAACTTCAGTAGTGATCTAATGAACTAGTTTGTCTTATGTCACACGTCAACTCATTTTAAAAAAGGCTTACAAGATGAGCGATATCTTGTCAAAGGTTTCAAAATAATCTTAGCAATGAATATACTCTTAATATAGTTATTTTTCTCATAATTCACATAAACTCACATAAAATGAGGTGATGATCAACTAAAAATCCTCTTTTTTTTTAATAAAGAAACATTGCATCTTCAAATAGTTGAAATATCTCGAAAATTATTGATGTGTCCCATTTTTTTTAATGCCCACCTACTTCTATATAATATCGCGGTGAAAGAAGAGAATAGAGGAGATTCACGGGGCTTTATCCACTGGGTAGAATTCACTAATAGGAGACTTTCCAAATAGGTGATTTTTTGTAACGAGTTATATGAACTCTAAGTGCAAGCTTGCAAGCCGGTCTTCGACCTGCTTCGTCAGCAAAAGCTAACTCATAAATATATGTAAAATTGTAAAATTGTCATTCCTTATTTTTTATCAGAGTAAAACGTTTGTTAAGTAAAATAAAAATTTTTAAAAAGTTAATTTTTCATTCCTTAAATTTATCTGGCGCAGTCATTCGGATGCTTCAAGTCGTTTTTCTTGTGAACAAAGTGAAGACGACGTGAATTTCAATTCTTCGTGGAGCAGAACCATCAACCAAGGACGTGGTAAGCCAATCCTTTCATTTCCTTTTTACATTTTTTTATGTTTGGTAAAATTAGGGAATCAGTTATGGATAACTAGTGAATATAGAATTCCATGATTCCATTTTTTAAGAGATTTTTAACTTTAAATTAAATTTGCAAAAATTGACGAATTAATAGAAACAATTAGTAAGTTAAGTCTAAAAACAAACACAATGAGTAACGGTAGTCAAGATTCAGTTGTTCCTGTTAGTGGTGTTAACCACCCTTTAATGAAAATGCATATAGACATAATACCAATTTTTGATGGAGACAGCGGATATTTTTAGAACATTGTGATTGTTTAATTAACCAATATAAAAATACTCAAAATATTAACGATCCAATAAATAGTTTTTTATTAAGAGCAATAATTGGATAATTATCTGGTAATGCATTAAGATTAGTAGGTTCTAGACCAGAAGTAAGAGTTTGGGATAGTTTAAAAAATCTTTTATGACTTAGTTTCGGAGACCAAAGAAACTTTGATTGTTTAGTTCAAGAATTAATTATTTTAAGGCCATTAAGAAATGAATCTTTTATAAATTTTGGACAACGTATTCAACAATCCAGAAGTGCCATTGCTTCAAAATTAATTTCAATGAATTTAACTACGGAAGAAAGAACGTTTAGAATTAAAAATTATGATGAATTAGCTTTAAAAACTTTTATTCGTGGCCTAACTGGCCGTGTACAAGATTTAGTAAGATTAAGAAATCCTGATTCACTGGAAATGGCAATGTCTCATGTTTTAGAAGAAGAAAATTTCATATTAAGTCAAAAACAAAATGAAATTTTTCAAAATTCCATTATTAATAATAATAGTAAATCTAACCCCCGAAATGATAAACATATCCTCGATATTTTAATTAAATTTATATGCGACACTAAGCTAGATATTTGAGACCCTACTCTTATTTCTTTCTTTTCTGTATTCCGTTTCTATTATTTAAACATTCTGTGGCAAATGGACACCGTCCGAAGCCATATCTCTCACACAACACAACACAACCCCCGAAATGGTCACCGAAATAGTCACCAAAGTAGAAATAATTATCAAAATTTTATTAATCAAAGACCAAACTCATACCAAGGTCCTAATAATAGTTTCCAAAACAATTATAATGGTTATAACAATCAGAATTTTAGAAATAATTCATACAATCAATTTCCTTCTCAACCATTTAACATACAACCCAGACAAAATTTACAACCTCAACAATATTTTACAAATAGACAAGTTTTCGGACCTCCGGCAGACGTATTTAAACCAACCGGTCAAATCCCTGCTAATAAACCGGAACCAATGTCTACTAGTTCTAGAAATCCTACAGTCCAAAAATCAAATAATAATCGAAATTATTTCCAATAAAACAGATCTAGGAATTTTACACCCCAGTTACATAATATGGAAACATTTAATGATAATCATTCTTCTGATTTTGAAAATCAATTCGAAAATCAAATTTATCAAAGTGAAAATTACGATTATGATTTTGATAATTCTATTCAGAATGGTGAACATGTAAATTTTCCAGAGGCAAAAAGACTTAATAAAAATTAATCACTTAGTAGAAAATGAACTACCCCATATTTATATAAATCAGTTGGGAGCAAACTTCTTGATAGACACTGGAAGTTCTCAAAGTTTATTGAACTCCGAATTAGCTAGTAAGTTTTATTCTCAATTCATTAAAAACGAAAATTTTCAGATTCAAACTTCTCATAATATAAGTTTTCATAATGAGGTAGCGTATATACCCATTTTTGAAGATTTTAATGTACAAGGTACACATAAATTTTATATATTTAATTTTAATGATAAATATCAAGGGCTTATAGGAATGGACTTATTAAAAAAACTTCAAGCAATAATAAATGTAGATGCCAAATTATTAATCACACCCATTACTAATATTCCTTTAGAATTTGACAACGCACATCTTTATACTTTGAACCAAAAACCATTATCTATAGACAGCATTCCATTCCATTCCAATCAAATATCAGCTATCAATCAATTTTCCATAGATGACATAAATGAACCAAAATCAAAAACTTGGCTCCAATGGTCCTTTATCAGCACCCTGGTGATCCTAACCATTGGCTGTTTTTTGTGGAAAAACAAAAATATGAAGAAATTATTCAAAAAAGAAACGGAACCCAAAATTATTCAGCCTTCGACTTGGTGTCGGGACATTTGCCCAGTTTTTTTCAGGTATATTTTGATCCGGCAACGTTGCACTTGAGATGGGATGGTACCAAACCACCCCAAAGCATCGGAGAGATGCGCACGCATAGTCGTACGATAGATAGGATCCAAAAATATAGGATCACGTCATCAGTAGTATTGGCAAAGGAAATTTTAGAAGTAGGGGATAAGAAAACAATAATTTATTTAGATATTATGACAATAAAAAAAGTAACTGTAAATACAAGTGAATAAAAATAAATAAATCTTTAAAAAAATAAAGAAATAAACCGAATCTTCGAATAGACGAATTGTGAATTCTTGCAGTTCAGAATAATATACTTGTAAATCTTAACAAATTAATATTAATTAATAATTAATAAAATTTTACAAAAAGTTTCAAGCATTTACTTATTATTTGCAAATGGTAGGTAATACCGGTAATTTTTCAGACGAAAATAGAAATTTTAAATAAAAATTCTATTTTTTTAAACTGTATTTTAAAATAAAGGTGAGACGTATTTACTTGCATTTTATGTAAATATGTATCTAACCGTAATGGGGTAAAAAATAAGTTAATTATTCGAGATATTTAAAAAAAATTTATTAAATATTTGTAAATAATGGCATTGTAGGTAAATATACAAATTTAAAAAAATAAATTTTACAAAAAAATATAAAACAATATATTTAAATATAACTTAACTTAAATCATAAAAAAAAATATAATTTTTGTAAATAGCTTAAAGTTTTTAAACATTTATTAATATTTCCGTCTTCATTAAGTTTTTAATAAACAGTTTTTGATTTTATTATCTATACCAATGTATACTTTTCTTCTTTTGTTCAATAATCGTAGCCCAAACTCCTTTCGAAGTATTTCGCTGTCTTGGAATTCAGCTTCAAATCGAAGAAACTTAATCAATTCATACACATTGGGGTTGTTTCTTATTCGGAGCTGTAATTTGTTATTCTGTCCATCTACGGCATTGTTTGTACAGTGTCTTAAATTATAGCAATTCCATACAGCTCTTGGCAACGAGTTATTTTCAAGCCATTGGTTTATGAAATAGTTGTTAAACTCTTCTATTTTTTTGTTAACTGGACAATCCTTCATTATTTCCAGCCATCCTTCATCAATAAAATTTATAGGTAAATAAGCCAGCAAAGAACACATTTTTATGTGGTTTTGGATTTCCATATCATTCTTGTATAAATCCTACGCTTTGGATTCTTCTCCACAAACAGTGACTAAAGTGAAAGTGTCCTTTAATGACAGAATTCTTAAAATTTTGTTTCAAAGCTTCATTAAGTTTAGTTTCGAAATCTAACATAAAACAGATTGGTTTCCATTCCGGTAGATACTGTTTCTCTCCTTGAAAAACTATGTTATAAGCGTTGTACTTTTTGTTAGGTAATAATGTGAAAATAACAGGACCTATTGACGTTTCACTATCAGTCGGAAATCGATTGCAAACTAATTTTTGTGACATTTTCTTGCCGGCAAATAATCTACCTAGGTACCCTTATTATTTGAAATCTTCAAAACTTGTTTATCAAAGAATTTTCACAGATATTGGTAGGTATAGTTAATATTTATGTATTTAATAATAGTTAATAGTTTAAGCTGGAATAACATTTCCGGTTTAAATTCGGGATTTATTTTATTCGGTTCTATTTGTATCAGTTTTTTCCACGAAAGAGATTAAATTTTTTATACAATGTTCCTAATAGGAATTTAGGATAAATATGATTATAGTGGGTAAGTGACTTTTACGGGGATGGAGCTACTAGTAATTACCATTCATAGCTCCACCCCTATTCGCGATGTTGCCATACTTAGCAGGATCTCTCTTTCTATGTTGTTCTCTCTCGCACAAAAACTGGGCAAGTGACCCGTAACCTTCGACTTCTGAAGAACCCGAAGCCTTCATCTAACAGGGGAGGAGTTATATGAACTCTAAGTGCAAGCTGACAAGCCGGTCTTCGACCTGCTTCGTCAGCAAAAGCTAACTTATAAATATATGTAAAATTGTCATTCCTTATTTTTTATCAGAGTAAAACGTTTGTTAAGTAAAATAAAAATTTTTAAAAAGTTAATTTTTCATTCCTTAAATTTATCTAACGACTCCATTTTGCGAAAGATTAAAAATCAATGAATGATTTTTTTAGATGTTTAAAGAAACTAAAAATAAACTTTCTGGTTACCAAAATCTAATTAACAACCGTAAGTGGGAGGAAGTTTTGGAAAATATCAATAAGGAAATAACACAGTCTTTTAAAGAACCCATTGCTTCTACTTCAAAGGCTAGCAACTTTGTATCTACACAAAATTCATCTAAGATTATTTTCTAAAAAAAATCAATGTGTACTTTTCATTTAAAAATAATTATTAATAAAAAATTCTTACAAATTCTAGGTAAATCGTTATATTAATGTTACATGTAAATTACTATAAACAGGATATCCTGATTCCTGGAAACTTAATTAGGAATCCGTTAAACAGGGATTAAAATGTAATCCTATATATTATCCTGACTTCAAGGATAAATAGCTTCGCATAAAGGATGTTTAACTTTAAAGAGATATTGACAGAACAAGTAGAAGTCTTGATAATTAATCATTATTAATTTAAATTCATTGAATTTTCTGTACGTTGAATAATGCGGTTTTCGCCAAAGTATAGGGCTTTTTTTCTCTATCTATCTGTTCAGAAAACATTGAATATTAAAATAAGTAATCTTTATCAATATACTTTACTTGGTATTACATTTTTATGTTTTGACGTCACAATTATGCCCCCTAGCGGTCACCCTACAAACTTGAAAATAATTTCCAGCATTTTCTTTTGACCGTTTTTATCAAACATATTTTTTCCCCAAAGCTGTACTATTATTAGTTTCTGAAATATAGCCGGTTACCTCTCTTAATGGAACACCCGATATTTAAGCCCTTTGCACCTTAAACATGCCCTTTTATTCTTTACGAATGACCATATAAAAATATTTGGGCATTTTGTATCTTATACCCGCTCTTATTAAAGTATTCGGCATCTTTATCCCTTAAGCCTGTCCATATTAAAATATCTAGTCCCCATATAAAAACATTTGCGTTATTTACCCCTAAAACCCTGCTCATGTAAACATTATCTGCACCCCTTAAACCTATCAAATTGAAAATATTACTATTTGTTATTTAAATTATGTAAAAAATGGTATAAATAAGTATCACAACTTACATTAATCCCTATCAAGGGGTCTTTGCATCCATTAAAACAAACATTCTCATTTTTAAATACTTATCACCCCTGTATTTATATTAAATTAGTAAATGAAAGAAACGTAATTTCCCATATCTAATTTTAGTTACATATCTACGAAATCAATTTAGAATTATAGAAAATTAATTAAATTTAAATAATTTCGGCTTCAACTACTCAATTCTACCTCTGGTTGAAATTAAAAGGTTTTCTTTTACCTTTGATTTTCATCTGCTTTATTAATTTTCATCCGCTGTTACATTATACAGCTTCTAATAATAATCCTTCAATATTACCCATATTTAATATCTATATCTCTAACTCTTAATCAATAATTTCATAAAAAATTCCCTTTATAAACTTAATAATAAATTTTTCATTGATTTTCCACATTTTGAGATCACCCAGTATAAGAGTTAAATCTTAAAAACCAAAAATATTTCTGACCTTCAAAAAATTTTATATAATATATTCGTAAAATTAAATTGGGACAATCTGTATACACTAAAACTTTTAAGCTTCTATCATCAAGTACTCTGTGATTTCATGTATCTATCGAATAGCGACCAATCCAAAAATTACTTGCATTAGAGGTATTGCAAATGGCTACCTGTCAGTTTTTATTGTGAACGTATTTAGAACGTTTTAGTGAAAAAATATTGTGATTTGTGTTGGAATTCGAAGAATTGGATTTTCTACAATTATTTTTAGTACAAGGTAGGATTTGTTTTTATTTAAAGATGATTTACCTGTCAAAATTTGGTAAATAATTATTGCACAATATGTATAATTAGTATGGATGCTTTGTTTGGTATATTTTGCTCATTTGTGTTGTAAATATTTGAACAAGATATTGATGTAATACATACCTATAGCAAATATGAGTTTTTACATTATTTTTTCATAGATTGATAAATAATTTTGCTTAATTTAATTAATTATACACATGATACCTATGGATAAATCAGTGTTATAACATTTTCTAGAATCATAATAATATTTCAATAATTTTGACTGTTTTAATTGAAAGATTGTACATGATTTTTCAAAATTTATTTCTCGACATTTCTACGATAAAATTTACAAATAATTTTGTTTGATTATTAATAAATAATATCTAATTTTAGTGGTAGGTAGGACTAATCAGGAATATGGACAAATCAGTGTTATTATACCATTTTTTTAGATTCAAAATTATGTTTAAATAATTAAGATTGTTTTAATAGAAAGAATGTTCATACAGGGTTTTTTAAAACTGATGTATTGATGTATTTCTGATAGCTCTTGTCTTGAAATAAAAATAAACAATATTTCTGCTAACGTAAAACACATACACCAAAAAAAATTATATTTTTAGTAAGAATTTATGATTTATTATAAAAATGTTCGTTCTTTTTATTAAATTTTGATAGATTTTTGTATATTTATTATAATATCAAGGTAAATACATGAATGTATTAATAAAAGCTTTGGTTATTACAAAAAATATATTGATAAACATCCAAGACTAATTTATACACACTATGGTAATGAATCTATTGAATATACAAGGTGATCTTTAATGATATGACAATATTTAAGAATATGAAATATAAATAATGGTTTGATTTATAAAAAGTTTGTTTTACAAAAAATATCTTAACTAACATTTAAAGACTAAATATTATACAGTATGTGTAAGCTTTTACTAAATATACAGGGTGTTCTTCAGTGATATAACAATATTTAAGGATGTGAATCTACATGAAAAATTCATAGTGGATTGATTTATAAAAAAATTTGTTTTAAAAAAATATCTTGACCAATATCTAACCACTAATATATAATATATAATACAGTATGTGTAAGGTTCTGCTGAATATATAGGGTGTTCTTTAATGATATGACAATATTTAAGGATGTGAATATACATTAAAATTTATAAAAAATGTTGGTTTAAAAAAATATCTTGATTAACATCTAACACCTAATTAATGTAAAGCATGTGTAAGGTTCTATTAAATATACAGGGTATTCTTTAGTCATATGACAATATTTAGGAATGTAAATTTACATGAAAAATTAATAGTGGTTTAATATATAAAATGTTTGCTTTAAAACAAATATCTTGAGCAACATCTTAAGACCAGTATCTATTAATATACAGGGTGTTCCTTATTGATATATGAATATTTAAGGTTGTGAATTTATACATTACAAATTAATGACAGTTCACTTTATAAACTATATATATTTATATAATTTTTTTTACAATTTGTTACATTTTGTTTTACTTTTTTTTTCTTTTTTTTTACATTTTTATTTTTATTTTTCCAACACTTCTACAATTTTTTCCATGTTTTCCCAATATTTTTTTAATTTTTTTACTTTTTCACGTTTTTTACAATTATATTCTTTTATATTTCAATATTTTTTAATAAGTTTTTAAGAAAATACCCTTTCTTGTTACCCCTATTTTTAAAATAAGTTACACCTTTGGAAAACCCATTTTTTAACAAAATAACACATTTTTTTTGTAAAATTACCCAATTTATTTGAAAAATAACCCTTGGTGTCTTTTTTCCCAATAAAGCAGTTTATACCTTTTTCTCTTAGTTTTTTTTGCTTTTTTGTTTTAAAATATCTAAAAATTTTTCAAAAAAACACCTTAAATGGCTATATCTTTAAACCGGTAAGTCGTAGAAGAATAATTTAAACATCATTTTGTTGACCAACATCTAAAAACTTATAAATATACAGGATATGTAAGGTTCTATGAAATATACAAGGTGTTTTTTAATGAAACATGATTATTTGAGAATATGTATTTACATGAAAAATTAATAGTGGTTTGATTCATAAAAATTTTTGTTTAAAAACGAATATTTTGACCAATATTTTAACACCAATATCTATTATACAGTATGTTTAGGATTCTATTGATATACAAAGTGTTCCTTATTGATATACAAAGTGTTCCTTATTGATATACGAATATTTAACGTTCTGAATTTATACATTAAAAATTAATGATAGTTCACTTTATAAAATATATATTTTTTTACAATTTTTTTACAATTTGTTACATTTTGTTTCACATTTTTTTCAATTTATTTATAAATCATTGTAGGAGCGCTTTTTTTTGGGCGCCTACTCCAAATTTCACGTCGAAAACGATCTCCTGGACACCTGGTGCACCGGAACCTAGACAGCGACCTCATCTCCGTGGGTTTAACTCACATAATCGAAAAAGACGAACCGAAAATCGTTATGGGGGATTTTTTGAGGCGCTGAATACGAATTTCTCGTCGAAAACGATAATTTTTTTCAAGAGCTCCAGGCAGGAGATACACATCAATGAATATGTGAAATTATGAGACGATTTTCGGTTAGTCTTCTGCCGTCGTGCCTGGAAAACCCTCGAAGACGACGTTCAGACCGAGGTTCCGGTGCACCAGGTGTTGGGAGGGTCGTTATCGACGTGAAATTCGGATTCAGCACCCCAAAAAACTCCTATAATGATTTTGGGTTTGTCTTCTTCGATTGTGTGAGGAAAACCCTTGGAGACGACGTTCAGGGATATAATACGGTGCTAGGTGTTTGGGTGATCGTTTTCGACGTGAAACTTGGATTAGGCGCCAAAAAAAACGCACTTACAATGCTTTTCGGGTTGTTTACTAATAAAATGGAAATTTACGTTTAATATTCTCAAAGAAAAATAAAGTTTTTCACTAAATAAGAAAAATAAAAAAACGAAAGAAATTCGGTAAATGAAAAATTAAATAATGTATATAATAATACTAATAAAATGGAACTTTTCGTTTAATATTCTCAATAAAGAGAAAGAAAGATCTTGTCAGGAAAATTCTCGGGAATGATGTCCACGTCCAGGTTTGGGCGCACCAGGTGTCCGGGGGTGTTCGCCGATGCCATATTTGAATTCAGCTCTCCAAAAAACCCCCATAGCGATTTTCGGTTCGTCTTTTTCGATTGTATGAGGAAAACTCACGGAGGTGAGGTCCACTTCCAGGTTCTAGGGCACCAGGTGTTCAGGGGGTAGTTTATAACATAAAATTTGGATTAAGCGCTCAAAAAATGAACCTACAATGATTTTCTGGTTGTTTTTGGAGATCTGGTCCGGAAAATTCTCGGGGAAGACGTCCACGTCCAGGTTTGGGCGCATCACGTGTCCGGGGGGTGTTTGTCGATGCCACATTTAAATTCAGCGCCTCAAGAAACCCCTATAACGATTTTCAGTTCGTTTTTTTGGATTGTGTGAGGAAAACTCACAAAGATGAGATCCGCGTCCAGGTTCCGGTGCACTAGGTGTTTAGAGGATTGTTTTTGACGTAAAATATGGATTAAGCGTCCAAAAAATGCTCCTACAATGATTTTCGGATTGTTTTTAGCAATCTTACCAGGAAAATTCTCGGGGATGACGTCCACGTCGAGGTTTGGGCGCACCAGGTGTCGAGGGGATGTTTGCCGATGCCACATTTAAGTTCAGTGCCCCAAAAAACCCCAATAACGATTTTCGGTTCGTTTTTTTTTCGATTGTGTGAGGAAATCTCACGGAGATGAGTTCCGCGTCTAGGTTCCGGTGCACGAGATGTTCAGGGAATCGTTATTGACGTGAAATTTGGATTTACCGCCCAAAAAACTTCCCCACAGTGATTTTCGGGTTATTTTTAAAGATCTTATAAGGGAAATTCTCGGGGATGACGTCCACGTCCAGGTTTGGGCGCACCAGGTGTCCAGGGGATGTTTGTCGATGCCACATTTAAGTTCAGCGCCCCAAAAAAACCCAATAACGATTTTCGATTCGTTTTTTTCCGATTGTGCGAGGAAAACTGACGGAGATGAGTTCCGCATTCAGGTTCTGGTGCACGAGGTGTTCAGGAAGTCGTTTTCGATGTGAAATTTGGATTCAGCGCCCCAAAAAAATTCCCCACAATGATTTTCCGGTTGTTTTTGGCGATATTGTCAGGAAAATTCTCGGGGATGACGTCCACGTCCTTGTTTAGGTGCACCAGGTGTCCAGAAGATGTTTGCTGATGCCACATTTGAATTCAGCGCCCCAAAAAAACCCTAATAACGATTGTGTGAGGAAAACTCACGAAGAAGAGGTCCGCGTCCAGGTTTCGATGCACCAGGTGTTCAGGGGGTCGTTTTGACGTGAAATTTGGATTCTGCGTATTAAAATACTTCCCCCACAATGATATTCGGGTTGTTTTTGGAGATCTTATCAGGGAAATTCTCGGGGATGACGTCCAAGTCCAGGTTTGGGCGCACCAGGTGTCCGGGGGGTGTTTGTCGATGTAACATTTGAATGCAGCGCGCCCAAAAACCTCCGAGCGCCGAGTTTCTCTCTTTTTTTGCGTGAATTTCGTGAGAGTCACACGGAGATGACGTTCATCGATCTTCCTGAGCTCCAGGTTGGCTGTAGGTCAATTTGAACATCATAATCGTGATCAACGACCTCGAAAACCCCCAGACACCCCCCGGGAACCCCAAAAGCCGTATGCATTTTTGGCTGCAGCAATGCAATTTTTGGTTTGTACTCGTATAAGCTAAGGAGTAGGGATATTTTTTCCAAAAAATTTTTGGAAATGAATCCAAAAAGCATATTTCGATCCGTCTTATTCTAAAAAAATCCGAACTTTTTTACTTCGTTACTTCGACTATAATAAATCGTTTTTAAAATCTAAATTGATCTGGAGCCGACCCTGTCTAATAGTTTTTGCTACTTCTTGGTATGTGTTTTTATACAGACTTGCAAAAACTATCGATTCAGCTGTGTATGTTTTGAATTCGAATTGGAATTTGGAAGTGAATGAATTGATATTGTAGGTACCCAATTGTAAAACGCATTTTATTCAATAAATTATTATTAGAAAGAGGATTTTATTGCTCAAACGTTAAGTTCAATGTCTTCTTTCTGAACTTTTTAGGGTACGAAATAGAAATGACAAGGCAGTGTTGGAAAATGAACTCATTGGAAATGCCTCGTATACTATCTACATAATTTAAGTAATCTGATATTAGATAACCAAACGTACAATAATAGTGTATTGTATGTTGCATAACCACTATTTTAAATAATTCGTTATATTCGTACAAAAATGTATATTTAATGTTTAATTTCTTTCTCCATTAATATAATATAATTTAGATATTTAATTTTTTAATTAATACCAATGTTTTTTGTTAAAAAAATACATTATTTTGCGGATCTATTTTTCGATCGATCAATGTTCGTTAGATCATTGCACTGCGCGCGCATAGGGATGATTTGCGTAATGCTCCACGGGGAGTCCATTTTATCTTCAAGGGCAGTCGGTCATCTCGGTTTTAAATCTAGCAATAATAGCCAAACTATATCCCAAATGTTGTAAACTATTCCATAATATCGTTTCTTATGATTTGTTTTGTAATGTGTTATGTGTGAGTGCATTAAAGGGTAAATACATTCATTTAAAATTAAACTTTGTGTTCCAATGGCAACTAAAATCTGAAATTTACAACGCCATTTTATCAAGTGATGATTTCAAGCCAGTGAAAAAATAAAACTATTATCAATTAGGTATGTATTATTAATTGTATTACTTTAAATTAAGATTGTTTGACTAAACTAAGTAGGTTTTTAAAAGCTAGATGTTGAGCTAATTATTTTAGTTTGCATTTATACCATTAACCTCTACAAAATGTAAAATTAATTTCTTTACTTAGGTCTAAATATCACAAACGTTCAGTATAATGATTATTTAATAAGTTTTCCTTGATCTAAGGCTCCGTAGATTCCTTGTGGTAAAGTATTTCGGTCCAATCTGCTAAATTTTATATATTCCACACTATCATTATCAAAAATAGACGAATACAGGGGGAGGCAAAAAGTTGGTTCAGTAAATATTACTATTTTACAATATAATATGTATCGTAAAGTGTCTCAAACAAGTACATTACATCAAAAAAATATATATACTTTGGATATCGCATACAGGGAGAGTAAAAAGTGATATAAAATTAAAATATATGGAAAATTTACCTTTTTTTGACAGTTTTTCAAATATCACTGTGTGCATCATTAAAAAGCAACTTTATGTTTAACAAATTGTTTGCCTAAATTCGGGGACTGATTTTTCTTTCTTAATTAACCTTTAATGCAGGTATGCCCATATTAATTATGTCAGATTAAATATGCAATAGTAGAAGGGGTAACAAATTTACAAAAGTGAGAAGCATTTTTATATAATCAAGCCCATTCTTTTTGAAATTTCTAAAAAAAAAGTCCTCTACTTGCATTTTTCGTAAACGAAGGTCCTTTAGCCAAAATTTTTCTAAAAAAAGGTCTTCACGGTTATATTTTTATATAAATCCGGATCCTCCTTTTTACTTAAGGCTTTGAATATTAAAAAGCGTGGCATTTTGGTCAAATGCGAGACATTTTCGTACTGTGACGTTGCACGTACAATCAAGTCAAAAAGCGTGACAATTACGCCTAAAGCGTGACGTGAGTATGACTGTATGCCAACTTGTTGCATAAGTTATTTATTTGATAGTTCCATGTAAGTTGTGTGTATAGAAATTTATTGTTCATTGTTTCACTAGTAGTTTGTTTCAACCTGAAGACACATGTTTCAGTTTTATTGTGATTTAAAAATAATTCGTTGCTATCAAACCATTATTTTGCTTCAGTCATATGATGGAAGATCATTGGCATATATTAAAAATAATAGAGGGCCTAGTACGGATTCTTGTGGAAAACCTCTTTTCATTAATAAAGGTTTACTAAGTTTATTTCTGTAATAAACACTTTGTTGTCTGTTTTGCAAATAAGAAGCAATCATCTTATTTGCAATGACTCTAATGCCATATTTATCTAGTTTGTTGATTAACAATGTGTGACTTACACAGTCAAATGCTTTAGACAGATCAGTGAATATAGCTACGCATTGTGATTTGTTTTCTAAAGACTGAATGTTATTCATTAAAGCCAGCATGGCATCTGTAGTTGTTCTTCCATGTCTAAAACCATATTTTTCCGCAGAAAACAAGTTGTTGTTTTCAAAGAAATGCATAATTTGTTTTACTATAAATAACACTTTCAAGTATTTTAGAAAAACATGGTAAAATATGTATTGGGTGAAAATTTTCAGGTACTGAGTTATTTCCTTTTTTGTGGCATGGTAGAACTTTGGGACATTTTAAAAATATCTGGAAAGGTACCTGCAACTAAACAACAGTTTATTAATTCAGTAATAGGAACAACAATATTTTGGGCGCAGTTTTTTAATAAATAGGTATTAATTTCATATACAGGGTATCTGTAAAAGGTCTTTACAAAAACATACCACATATTACTTAGACCAAAATAAGTCGATTTAAGTAAAATTACCTTTGTACAAAGTTGCTTCGTTTGGGCTCCAGAGGGCCTTGAAGTTACAATTTTTAAATCGTTTTTCCGAGGGGCGAATCACTCCCGCAATACATGTACAAAATGTCCGCAATCTCATTGAAAATCGCCGCAGTCCCATCTAAATCAGTGGCAATCGCTAAGAAGTCGTCGCAGTCGTTCAGAATTCCCTCGCAGTCTCCCCGAACCCCGAAATCTCCCGCAGTCGCTGAGCAATCACTAGCAATCGTTAAAAATCGCGCGCAATCAGTTGACATTTCACCTATTCGTCATTGTCGAAGTAGGTGCTTTGACTGTCATCTAAGCAATCTTGTATAAAATTAATGTTTATCGAAAGTTCGTTCCATCAATTATTATTAATTTTTTCTACACCCACATGGATATTAGCTTATCTACGCACAGATTACAAAACTAAAAAGTATGCTATTGCCTTCAACTGAACGAATATATTTCATATCCATTCTAGGTAGTAGGAACACTGCAAAAAATGAAATCCACCAATCACCGTCCATATTTTGATCAACCGCGAGGGGCGAATCACTCCCGCAATACATGTATAAAATGTCCGCAATCCCATTGAAAATCGCCGCAGTCCCATCAAAATCAGCGGCAATCGCTAAGAAAATTTTACAAAAAAGTGCATATTTAGAATTGTAAAGGGTCGTTAATCTACTTAATAGAATTATTTAGTATAGATCCATTTAGTAGCTGTTACCCAATGATGAGTTTGCTTAGCGAGGTCCAAAGTTGAGGACTGTACTAAATTAAGTTCATTAGATATTAAGGTTTGCTTTGTTTTTAAATTTCTTGTTGTTACTTAACTCTACATTACTATTAATTTTTTATAGGGTTTGTAAAGTATCATAAATAAATATATGTTATTTACACTTGAAGAAGAAAATTCTTCAATTAAAAGTTGCTTGCATATTTTTCTCTATAATTTTTATCTTATAGATAATTTTCCAAAAATGGTCCATGTTCTAGAAATTTTACAAAAAGTACAAAATTCTAATTTTTAAGAAAATTGTTTAAATAAAAGTTGTTTGTGAATCATTTTCTGAAACTTTTGTTTTATACATGATATATCTTTAAAATGGACCGTAATAGAAAAATTTGACAAAAAGGGTAAAATTTTAATTTTTTAGTATTTTCGTTGGCAATAAATACATGTAAAAAATATTTGGAGTAAGATGTGTATGGAAAATCTCGTAAACATTTACAGGGGTGATACAGTAGGTTGTACAAATTAACCGGAAAAAGCTTGTAATAACTAGACAAAAAAGTCATGTGTTGGACACACGAGATTTTTATGTAAAAAAGCGGAAACAATTATTTTTTTTCAAAAATAGTACACAGAAACTATAGGGATAAAAACACCCTGATTCATCCCTTTAGCTTTAGAATAATAATTGACAGGGGCAGTGTTACTATGAGTTTATTTAATTTAAGTAGATATGTTTGAATAAAAAGTTTATAAAGAGTGATCCTCAATAGGAGTTATATGTAATACGTATAATCTACTCATACTATAATCTACCGTATATTTTTTTGCGACTCACTAACAAAAATTTACAAAATTTTAAAGATTTATTTAGAGTAATTAAAATAAAATGACTATTTTAAAAATAGTTGATGACTTTTATTAAATAAAATAAACTTTAAAAAACAAAAACAAAACAAAAATTTTAATTTACGATATAATTATTTGTAAATATACTCGAATATCTTGTGACATGCTTTTATTTTACCGATTCTTCCAAGCATCATTCATTTTTAATTACATTTAATCTCAATAACTAAAACATATATTCACAATTAGTTTGACAGAATTGTGACTTATTTAACATTAAATAAAGTTAATTCAATAAAACAAATTATACGTTGTTTTCAAGTCTTCTTTTTTTTGTGTACGCCATACATGTCCTATATAAAATTTAGTTCTCTTGATATAACGCTCAGCTGTTTTTTACTGGAAACCAACTAGAAAGCCATACATTGTCGTAAAAATCCTTCGGAAATGCCTGCAATTTTGAAAAAATAGTGGCAATCCATACGGAAATTGCCGCAATCAGTACGTAAATCGCCGCAGTCAATGCATAAATCAGCGCAGTCACGAAAAATCTATTGAAGTCATGTGGAAATCACCGCAGTCGTCCAGAAATCGCCATATGATTGCGGAAATCATGTGAATTCGGCAATACATGTACATTTTTACAAAGAGTGATTCGCCCCTCGCGTTTTTCCCATATAAATTTAAAACGGCATATGCGATTTTGCTGAAATTTGGTATATTGGTTGAGTTTTACGTGGCAAAAAATGGTATTAAAATTTTGTCCAATAATAATACATAGAACTTGATTTTTTAAATAATTGCACCTTTAAAAATTCTACGCCAATGGAAGAGAAGGAGTTTGAGTATAAAATTTAGATTGCGCAACTCATTTACTTTAAAAAATTACTCTTGATAAGACTCGATTACTCTCATGGTTTTCGCTAAATTTCTGTTTTAATAATTTAGAGTGTATAGGTTTCACAAAAATATTTATTTACAACATAATCAAAATAGATTTTACAAAAATTGTTCAAAATGTTCACCATTTTCACGCATACAAAGATTTATACGTCGAAGAAAATTAAAATGTATCCTTTCCATAACTTCTTCATCACCTCTAAGATTGTTTATTGCATCTTGAATACGTTGCCAGAGTTGTTCCTCATTTTCTACAGGTTCCCTGTAAACTGTGGATTTCAGATGTCCCCATAAAAAGTAATCCATCGGTGTTAGGTCTGGGGAACGTGGTGGCCAGTTTACAGGTGCGTCATTACCTCTGCCTATCAATTTGTGTGGATATTGTTCATTCAAGTGGTTTCTAACGTTTAAAGAAAAATGTGGTAGAGCTCCATCTTGCATAAACCACATATCTCTCCGAAGTTGGAGAGGTAAATCTTTTAACAATTCTGGCAACGTATTTTGTAGAAAATCCAATTAATTTTCTCCAGTTAATCTTCGTGGAAGTATGACAGGACCAACAATGAAATTACCAATTATTCCAGCCCACACATTAATTTTGAATTCATGCTGAAAATGGTTTACCTTTATTGCATGCGGATTTTCAACGGCATAAACATGTTCATTATGGGTATTAGTTATACCTCTTCTTGTAAAACTCGCTTCATCGGTAAAGAGAACCTTCTTAACAAAGTTTGGATCTCTTTCTCTTTGCATATTAACAAATCGACCAAAACCCAAAAGAATTTGAGGATCATGGACTAATAGTTCTTGTACTGGCTTCTTATGGTATGGATATAGCAATTCTGTACCATCCGTGAATAAGTCGGTAAGTCAAAAATTGAAGTTTTTCAGTATGGTCATTTTAAACAACATTTTGATGTTTTCGAAAAACAAATTCTTGTTTATATTTTCATAATTATTGTTTATGTTCTAAAATTACTAAAATGCAAATTTCGTCAAAACCATGAGAGTAATCGAGTCTTATCAAGAGAACCTTTTTTAAAGTAAATGAGTTGCGCAATCTAAATTTCATACTCAAACTCCTTTTCTTCCAGTGGCGTAGAATTTTTAAAGGTGCAATTATTTAAAAAATCAAGTTCTACGCCTATGTATTATTATCGGACAAAATTTTAATATCATTTTTTTGCCAGATAAAACTCTACCAATATACCAAATTTCAGCAAAATCGCATATGCTGTTTTAAATTTATATGGGAAAAACAATTTAAAAATTGTAACTTCAAGGCCCTCTGGAGCCCAAACGAAGCAACTTTGTACAAAGGTAATTTTACTTAAATCGACTTATTTTGGTCTAAGGAATATGTGGTATGTTTTTGTAAAGACCTTTTAGTATATCTTGAATTCTTTTTGATATGTTTTGTATTATATCTATGGTGTCAGATTCAGGAGTTATGAAAAGTAATTGATGTTTTCGGTTATAACAAGTTAAGTCAATTTTATTTTTATTGTTATTGAGGATGCCTTGTACTATATCAAATGAATGATTTACAAAATAAAGGGTGTCCCAACAATAACTTGATTTTTTAATGACAAAGAAAATACAGTAATTAAAAAAATATATGAAAATATTTTATTAGATTTTCAAGAGAAAATGTTGACATTAAACATAAAAAAAAATATCTGTCAAATGGCCACCGCTGCTCCGTTGACAGGTGTATATTCTTTTGACGAAATTTTGGAAGACGTTTTCGAGCAAAATCGGCTGGATTTCACGAATATTACGTTCGATTTCTTACTTCAGTTGTCGAATCGTCTCAGGATGGTTCCCATACACTTTACTTTTTAAATACCCCCAGAGAAAATACTCTAACGGAGTCAAATCGGAACTTCTTTGCTAAAATTCGTTATTGTACTGCGACTGATATTTAATTTTTGGCCGCGATGTCGGATGGAAGTGTTTGAATGTTCGTTAACACTGGCTCTTACGACGGCGATGTTTTCAGCAGACCCTCCAAAACGACGACGCCTAACACTTGTTTCGTCTTTCAATGCAGATGCTCGCTTAAATTTGTTGATCAAATTTTCAATAGCGGGCAGCGACGGACGATTATGTACACCGACATGTTCACGTAACCTGCGTATTGTAAAATTTTCTCCATTTGACGCGGCATTTTTGTTAATGTCAATGTTTTGACAGAACACATGTCTAAAATGGCCATAGATATATAACCAAGACAGATAGGATTATTTACAAAAATTTTGAAGAATGAACGGTGGTGTCCGCGGTAGAAACTCAATAATCGGATTGAACATTGATGCCAAGTTTACGTGCTTTTAACTATAGATATATATAACCAATACAGATTACACAATTTCTGAAGTCAACGCGGATGATCCTCGACAGAAATGCAATATTTGGATAAAATTAAAATATTGATGCCAAGTTTGCGATGTTTTTAACTGTAGTAATGTTATTGCGTTTGCTTGAATTACTGTTAGGTCTTTAAATTGTCCAAAAAAAATAATGTCTGACAACAGCGGAAGTAGAGTGGACCGCAATTGTGGAGGGTCGTATATTGTTTCATTCATAAAAATTCCTTCCATACAGTACTAGTCCAGGAGCCAGTGAATTTTTTCGTACTTGTTTTCCCGGTCCGTGTATATTTAAATAATCTATTCCCGGTGAACTGTATATTTAAAATGGAACGCCAATCTATTAACAAAAGTAAGCCAGATTGAATTCGCGCATTACGTCACATCGATACAAGTGAGATTGTTTACAAAGTGCCTTTGCAGGCCTATTTTGCCCATTTCATGTATTTGTTTTTAAATTATGTTAAATTACTATTTTTGAAACTCAACAAGGAGAAAATCCAATTAACTCTTCCGTTGTATATATATATATAAGATAAATTATTTGAAGTTTTATTAGTAAAGTATTAATACTAAAATTTTAATGTAATTTACAGAAAATAGCTAGGTATGTATTTGTTTTTAAATAATTTGATAATTTATGAAAAAAGGGAATAAAAGTGGAATGACCAGTGGCCAGTAGGTCAGTCAATACAAAGTATCATATATTTATATTATAACATAACTAAAATACCTACATCTTTTAATCATAAGGACATAAGTTAAAAACCATTTTAATATATGCATTAGAATGAAGTAATAATAACTTAAACAGACGAGGTCTTAAAGTAATAGCTGGTACAGCATGTTTTTTAAACGTTTCCTCATTGCTGCTAGAATGAAATCACTTACTATGAAATGTGCTCTAAAAACGGCATTTATAGCAGTCAGTGTTAAGTCTTAGGATCTCTTCCTAAAGCCCTCATCCAAGCTGCATACATATTAAAAAATAATTTTAAAAAAACATATATACCTATATAGTTTTCGGTTCTGGGTGCCCTAAAAGAGGACACTTAGCCGACAATTTGGCTCAGATAGCTAAAACCCAAAAGTCACACCCCGAACCAGGACGTATTGCTATCCTTTTAAGTAAAAAATAACTACAAATAACTTACCTGAAAAATGAAGGCGTCTAACTTTACACCAAAAAAACCATACACTTTTTCCCATTGTTGCAAGCACCCGATGACGATTAGGTAGATATCAACCAGAAGCATGTACTTAATGGTTAAAAATTTATTTTAACACAAAAAGAATAAAGCACTAGTCGAAAAGCAGCAATCAAATATAAATAGACCACAATATTAAAAATCAAATTAAAAACTATATAAAAGACAAATACTCTAAAAGCGCAAAAGATCAGAACCAAATAAAATGAATAACCATAATAACCTAAAAATCACACTAAAATTGCAAAAACTATTACTGTAAAATCATGAGATTACATCAATAATGCATATGCGTCGGAGTATCGCAAATGTCAAAAGTACAGTGTTTCCATGAAAATTTAGCCATGTTTTTATTATAGGACCATTTCTACCACGCGCATCAAACGATATTGGCGTATTTTCCTCACACCTCTAGTATAAATGATTTGACATAACGAACAATAATTATAATTAATGTATAGTAATAAGTGATTCGTGAATTCTAAATAAAACAATTATTATATAAAAGTGTAAAAGGAAATATAATTTATTTCCCTATTTTCTTCTCTAATATCTTCAATTATTATGTTTAATTTCTATAAATAAACCAACTGGTTAGGTGAAACATTGTGATATAAGATTTTATTTATGTGTCCTATGCGTACACTTTAATATACAAAACACCTGGAACATTCTTTAAATAATTGTGGTCGTAGAAATAATTGTGTACATAACTCGTTTGAAAGTGTATTTTATGCACTTGCCAAATATATCATCCATACAGATTAATCAGACTATTTTTTTACTTAACTTCAGTACATCTCTTACTACTAAAACTATTTTTATCAATGGAAAAAAAGGGCCGTGTTCTCGTATGTTTTGACGCATTTTCGGCCTCAAGCCATCGGATGCCCCCTCTAAATATATATGAATTTTGCTTAGAATTGCTAATCCTACAATTCTCTATTCGTGCTTGCTGACTGGGAAAATAAATACCAAAAATCGTCACTGTCTCCTGGACTATACAATAGATGATGATGAGAACTTCACAACAAATACACTTTTATGAATGGCTAGTTGGGGATGTGAAAATGGCCTACTTGATGTTTGACAGACGGAAATGGCGCGCGATTCAAAATTCAAGTTCTTATTGGGACACTCTTTATTTATTAAAGGTTTCTATATCGATTTCAGATTCTACTCTAATTTTATTATTACGTCCTGATTCATTATTTATTATTTGCCATACAGTTTTAGATTTATTGTCTGAATTATTAATTTGTTGAAGTAAGTTATTTTGTTTTGCATCTTTTAGCAATACATTGTATTTAGTTTTTTCTTGTTGAAAAATGTGCTGTCAATGGTTTTATAAATAAAAATTAAAAATTGCTAATTTTTCGAAAAATTTTATATTTCAAGAGTTTGAAAATGTGGTGTTTTTAGAAAAAAAAAAAACTAAATTAAGAAAATAGATACTTTCTTGACTTCATTCTGAGTTAGCAAAGCATCTCTTACTTTTTTAAAAATAGTAAAGATTTTTAAACATTTCCATATTTAAGGAGCCTTAAAGGCGACAAAATGTTATATAGTACACATTTATTATACAGGGTGTTCTACAGAGAGAACCACAATATAAAATTATGTAGAATTTTAAATCCGATACTATAAACAGTTTAAGAGATATAGGGCGTTAAAATAGAGAATTGCTGATTTTAGTTATTTTTTCTTCAATCTGAAAATCTAGATAGTCTCTATGTAAAATATATAAATTTTGGTGAGATGTCCAGTAAAAGAGACAGTTTAAAATATTTGTTACAAATAAATCACAATATATTTTTACAAAGATTCAATAACTCTACAGTTGCGCCACTGAGGAATTATTTTATTGAGTTAATGTCTACACGTTCACAATTTTAATGTCAAAAAATTTTGTTATGTCTACTTTTTATACAGAGTGAACCATCCAGTCAAACAACCAAAAAATAATTATGTTTTGAAATTATTAATACGAGACCTTATATTTTTTAGTGACTTTTAAGTAAATTAATAACGTTATTTAGGTATATAACCATAATATTTTAAAATATACAGGGTAATAATCTAATTATTTGCTAATGGTCCAATTGCCTATGTAGATGTAATTTAAATGCTATACCTATTTCATATAGGCACTATAAGCATGTTTTGCATCAACTATGAGATAAAATAAATGCAACTTTAACCTCACACCACCACAGATATAGAGGTTTTGGTGCATTTTTTATAGAAGTTTCCCCAATATGCTTAATCCTTTTTTGTTTTTGTTGGAAGTGCGTGTTAATTATGGCAGTATTAAGTAAAAAGACAAAAACTATGCATTTAAAAAAGCTTGAGAAACTTAATTTGCCGTAGAAATAGTAATCTAAGGTCAAATAAGCGAAGTGGTTAATCCATCCACCCATCGCTCTGGATAATTTTTATACAATTTTGTTATTTTTGATTTTATTTTTAAAAATATTTAAAGAAATATATCGGTTATTTTGATTTGGGTGTAAGCATATAACTAACGTTTTTTATACAACTATAATTTTTTCCATACTATTTTATTCTTTTAAAATTAACCTATAAATAATAATAGACATACTGTTAAATAGTATTTTTACTAAATTCATCAATACCAATTGCAAGAAATGTGCCAAATCTTTCTTTAATAAATATTATTTCGACATTTTCAAAACTCTCCATTAATTCTTGTTTTTCTTTTCAGCGATCTTCCGTAACAACAAATTTAAATCGCCGCAAATATTTCGAAAGTTAATCGGTAATACGATATCAATGGTTTGAGCTCATGTTCATTTCACTTCTAACAATAAAGACGTTTAATCCTAGAATGTACGTCCTTTGATGTTAATGTAAAGCGTTGATTTACATTATAATGTCTCGGGATATATATTCTAGGATTAAATGGACAAGGCTGCAGATATACTACCCAGAGATATTATCTAAGTATCGAAGGGTTGTTATAGAATTGAATATGATACAATGATCTTTAATATCGTCGGAAATAGAAGATGCGTTCGGACGCGTTTGTCGGGATAATCTACTTGAAAAACTGAAAGAAATACTGGAGCAGTAAATGGGGCTGAAGGTGAAGAAGGAATAAACGAGTTTAAAATGGTGAGTCTTTTGATTCAAAATTAGCTTCTTTTGTAAACTAATTTATCTAGCTTTTTTATCTGGTTTTATATTGTCAAAGTTTTATAATATATAGTTCAATAATGCAGTATAAGGTCGACAAAATAAGAAAGCTCTTCTTGCGGCAAATATTCCTTAAAAAAAATTGCAAAACATACAGCTAAGAGGATTTTTTACGAAAATATTATGTTATCATGCTTTTTTAATAAATGCAAAGTTGTGAATTTCTAGGGTGTATCAAAACATGTTAAAAACTAAAATGTTCTTCTAATTAAAGTATCTCGATTAAATAGTATGTTGACATAAATACAATGTCATTAGAAACAAATTTTTCTAATAACTTTTAATTAAAAAAAAAAACAGGTAATTTTTAAACAATTTTTAAAAAATTGAAGCTAATCTTATCGTAATATTAAAGATCCAACTTTATAGCATACACTATTCTGAATACCCAACAGAATATATTTCACATTGTACACCGTTTATAATTAATTTATTCATAAAGTAGCTTTGCTTTTATCAACTCAAGACAATTTTAAAATAAACATGCAAATGGAGACAAAACAGACAAAAATGGCATTCGAAAAAATGTCGAGTCGGAAAGCATAACACGTTACTACCGGCGAAATTACAACGGCTACAAAAAATTCGAGAGTCTAGAATTAATATTATCAAAGGACGAAAGAGGAAACAAAAAATAAGAGAAGTTGACTATTATTTCAAAGGAAGTAAATTTCTAGATAAAAAAAAATACAAGGGTACATACATTTTTGATACCAATAAAAACTTGAATTTGAGATACGAAACGAAGCATAAAGGTGTGCTGAAAAGGCAGCGGCAAAAGGACAGACAGAAGCTTTTAAAAATGTGTTTGAAGAGTAAGTCACTAGGGACTGGAAAATAAAAATATATATGTTATTTAGGAAAGATGAACAGACATACATGTTTTATTCAGGTCAAAAGCAAAGCTTTTCCACTACCCACAAATGCAATCGAAATGTGTGAACTTCGAGTAATTAGATTTTACTCTAGATGGCTTTGTAATTATTTCCTTTTTTTTTTACAAAAAAATTAAGGATTTAGTATCGTTTAACAGAAGTTTTTAATAAAAATTACTTGAAGCTGATGCACCTGATAAAAATTTTCGCATAGGTAATATCATTATATAAATATATCTAGTAAGTCAAAGCTTAAGAATACAAAGTTTAATTTCATTATGCTCGTCACATGCCGGTTCCAAGCGGACACTAGCGCAAATTAAAAAAAGTCGTAAGCAGAAAATAGTTTTTTAGATGCCGGTAAAAGAAGTTGGGATTGTTTGTTCAACCGTACAACGTTGTCATTTTGCGAATTTTTTGGATCGTACATCGTCTCTATTTAACAAAACTGGCAACTGTCGAATAATAGTTTACCAGCTTTATAATTGCGATTTATTAGAAGTAGCTTAGATGATCTTTAAGTTGGTGGTCTACCATATTACGCATATTTCATGTTTAGCGTGAATTCAAGCCATCGGTAGGTATTTACCTTTTTTTTTATGTAGGTAAATCGCAAATTTTGTCATTTATCTTCGTATAAATATGATGGAAATAATAAAATCGTTTGAATGTTTGTTATCCAGGACCGTAATTTACGAAATTATTATACTTATAGTTTTTAATAGAATGTAGGTAGGGGTAGTTTGGTTAAAAAAATTGGTAATATAAAATAATATTATTATAATTAATAAAAGATAAAAATTTTAAATAACTTAAGTACCAGCCTCTCACAATAATTATAAGCTTTCTTTGGGAAAATAACTGCACGTGTAGAGGTTATTTATTATTAAATAATAAATGTATTATTATTAAACATTTTGTTAGATATAATAGAATAGAATAATTTTATTAACTATTTTACATAAGTTATTATGTTTATAGCAAGTCAGAGGTGGTAACAGAATTTGAACAATATAAATAAAACAATAATTATTAGAGTACCAGAATTTGAACAATGTAAATAGGAACAATAATTATTAGGTACTTATCAAGGTTAAAATTGTGATGTGACAGAGTAAAAACAATGTCTCAATAGATATTTTTTTAATGTTTTTTAAAAGCATTATTACTTAAATTTTTAAAGTTCTGCGGTAATATGTTAAATAAGTTATAATTTAGGGAATTTATTTCAGATAGATTGAGAAGAGTTTTTCCAAAGTGGTACACCATAGCTGACATGCGAGTGAAAGAGAGAAATACGTAGTTTTGGGGGTATTTAAGTTTTTTCAACTGCCGAAGAACAAACAAAGAACTAGAAAGTTTTATTTGATTAATGTGGGCCGACCAATTGAGTTTGTTATCCAATGTAATACCAAGTAATTTTACGTTCTTTGTTTCACATTTTGAGATAATTTGATTATTGGCAGATATCTGCATATTTTGAGTTTTTTCACTATTAAGTTTTAATTTGTTGGTTGAGAACCATGTGTTTGCTTTGTTCGCAATTTCATCAAACGAAGAAATTAAATTTTTATTATTTTTGTCTGTTAAGATGAGTGTTGTATCATCAGCAAATAAAACTGATTTATTAGGTAGCATAAAACGGCTTAGATCGTTAACATAAACAATGAATAAAAGGGGGCTGAAGACAGAACCTTGTGGGACCCCTCGTCTTACAGCCTGAAAGTCAGACAGAACACCATTACTCATCACAGCTTGTTGTCTGTTACTGATATATGAATTTATTAGTGCAAGCGGAATTCCTCTAACTCCATAAAAGCTTAGCTTTTCCAGAAGAATATCATGAGAAACGCAGTCGAAAGCCTTTGACAGATTGCACAACATTACTGCTGTCTGATTTCCCTGCTCAAGTTCCTCAACTACATCATTCATAACATTGAGAACAGCCTGTGCAGTAGAGCTAGAGCGTCTAAAACCATATTGGGAGTTGCTGAAGAAGTTGTTTAATTCAAAATACTCACATAATTGTTTTTTTATAATTTTTTCAATAACTTTACCAAATATTGAAACAATACGTATGAGGTGATAGTAGTTATCAATTTTCAAGACATCACCTTTTTTGAAAATTGGTAATACTTTAGTGTATGTAAGTACTTTAGGAAATATACAAGTGGATAAAATTAAATTAATCAGTTCAGTAAACAGTTTTATTATATTATTGCAAATCTTTTTTACAATTTTACTATTGAGTTCGTGAGTGTCAACACATTTAGAATTTTTTAAAGAAGTAATTGCGTCAAAAACTTCAGACTCAAGAACAGAATAGATCTTATCACCCGTAGTTTGGTCTTAGTAACTTACTGCGTCGTCCTATGACACTGTAGAGGTTACTCCTAACCGCGGTAGCTCTTGTCGTTATTTTTGTCACGTGTTCGGTGAATGTCAGTCCTTGATCCAGTTGCACTCCGAGGTATCTCGCAGTGTTTGTCCATGATATGTTTCGTCGGTCCATTTGTATTTCCCCAGTGGGGGTGTGTCGTCATTTTTTAAATATTACTGCCTGACTCTGGTCAGGGTTGATCTTCACCTTCCACTTGATGCTCCAGTCCTCGATTTCTGTGGCTGCTTCTTGCAGATATCGGCATATCATACCTGTGTTGGTACTTCTGGCAGCGATCTCAGTGTCGTCGGCGTACATTGATGTCGTGGTGTTATTTGTCTGTGGTATGTCTGCTGTGTAGATTGTATACAGAAGTGGTGACAGAACTACCTCCTGTGGTACTCGAGCTTCCGGAGTTGCGTATCTAGACAGGGCGGAACCTATCTTGACACGAAACTGCTTTCCACCTAAGTACGACTTGAGGAGCTTTGTCATTGCTCCTGTGTACCCGTAGTCTTTGAGTTTGTAGATTAGTCCTGCGTGCCAGACTCTGTAAAAAGCCTTGCTGACGTCTAGAAAGACAACTCCAGTTGACCTGTTAGTATTGAATCCCTGCGTGATTCCCTCTACTAACCTTAGCACCTGTAGTTTTGTGGAGTGTCTTTCTCTGAAGCCGAATTGTTCGTCGGGTATGACGTTTAACATTTCGGTTTCTTCTTTGAGTATTCTTAAGATTACACGTTCTGCTATTTTGCTCATTGCAGGTAATAAGATAATAGGTCTATAATTCTGTGGGAATTTGGAATCTTTACCTGGTTTTTTAATCATTGTAACGTCTGCTTTTTTCCAGTTGTTAGGGAAGTACAGTTCATCAAATTTCTAGAGGTGTTTGACGCCCAGACAGAGAACGCGCTACGTGTGACTAAGATAGCTATTGTACAGTCTGCTAAACAAGTTATTTTAAATAGTTTTTAATATTTTTAGGTAATTAAATTTTAAAAGTGTGGAATAGTTTAGGGATTAAATTGGTCTGATTGGACTTTCTTAGAACGTTTTTAAAAGCAGCTAAAGATAGTATGTAGAATTGAAAATAATTATTATGCCATAAAAGGTGTTTTGGAATTCCTTTAACCTTTTGAAATTGAGTCAGAAAATATAAATTTTATAGGATAGCGGAAAATACCTATAATTTTTTTGTAGGCCTTTGTAAATCGTGGAAATAGTTTATATTTTATTTCTACCTTATTAAGGAAAATGGTACCTATTATTAATAACGGTTGTTTCTGAAACATTACTAAAATTTTCGAAATTTTTTTTTTCTACAAAATAATAAACTATACTATTTAGAAAAAAATTTATTTCTCTTATAATTTTATAAAAAATAACAGGAGAATATTTACATTTCTTGATCTATTAAACAAAACGATAAATTATCTCGACGAATGACACCATGTTCTAGTACGGAAGCTAGCTTTACATTTTTGTTGGTGGTTTCATGGGTTTCATATCAATTTTTTGTAATTGTAGTTTACACGTACATATACCTCTTAACACTTGTTTGCTTTATTAAAAAAGTGTGCTGTTGTGATTTACGTCGAAATAAGTCAAAAACAACTTGAAACCCCATATAAAATCAAAAAGGAGAAACGGAAAAAAATTGAGCCTGTAAATGAACACAACTCAGAAACAAAAATAGCTATCTAATAATAAAATTTGATTCTTGTGCATCTTCGTTGTAAAAATAGATAATACTTTTTTGATCTTAGGTACAGATATAATTTTAATGGTCTTCCGAAAAACTTTCTTCAGTTTCCATATCAGATTCAAAATCAGTCTCACTGTCACTGTTTAAGTTAATTATAAATCTATCAGTTGCCTCATCCAAAGTAACTTCTCTGTCATAAAATTTAGATTTCCACATTTTAGCATTATTACAACGAGATTGCCACTCCTCTTTAGAAAACGTATCAAAAAAGTCTTCACACAACAGTTGTACGTCTTGCCTCTTAAATGTAGTGTTGTTACTAGCTACATATTGTTTCAATGATGCCCACACTAATTCGATCGGATTAGGATCGGGATGATACCGTGGCAAATGCAAACAACTAAAACCATGTTCATTTATCATTTCTTCAATTGCATACCTCTTAAATCGTGACTTATGCAATAGCACTAAACTGTATAATTGCGTTTTGAGCATATCCTCTTCGTAAGCAATATTATGATTCCTTAACCAATCCTGCATGTCAGCTTTTTTAGAAGTTGACGTTGGTGCTTTATTTACCTGGACATTATGGTAAGGAGCATTATCAACAATAATGACGCTTCTTGGAGGGAGGTTCGGAAACAGCTTTTCTTTCAACCATTTAGAAAAATTATTAAAATTCATTTCATCGTGGTAGTCTCCACTTTTGGTTCCAGATTTGAAAATTAACCGGGCATTCGGAATAAAGCCCATTTCACCTCCTGCATGGACAATAATTAGTCTATCACCTTTATTAATTGGTTTCTTTAATCCCTCATTTGAATTATTATGACTCCAAGCTTTCTGGTGTGTGTGGGAGGCATGAATGTATGTTTCATCTAAGTAGACAATTGGACGGCCCTCTGCTCGATAACTTTTTAAACGAATCAGATAGTCTAAACGTAGCTTTTGAATATCAAACCTTTCCATTAATATTTTTCTGTTTGTTTTTGTTTTCCGCCAACGAAATCCTAGCGACTTTATTATTTTTCTTAAACTTTCATAGCTTCCTTTGTACCCTGTAGCTTCTCTAAATTTAGTCAGAATTGTTTTTAATGTTGGAACAATATTTTCCGAGATTAACATGAACAGAATAATTCTTTTTAAAATACCTTTGTCAGCTTCATCTATATCATTAACTGTTTTTGGTTTTTTAATGGTTTTTCTTGGTGATGAAAATTCCGATATCTCACGGTTATCGATTCTTTTTTTCTCTCCAGAAATGCGGACGACAGTGTTTTTAGATACTCCTGTGGCTGCAGCAACACGATCATTTACATTTTTAAATGGTATTGAAGGTGAATTAAAGTTTCCTTCTTTTCTCATAAACTCTATAACATTGGCTATTATTTCGCGAGATTGACTGTTAATCACGCGGCCTCTTAATTTGCTATTAAACTCCATACTTAGGTTCCATTAAACTGTAATGAGCAAAAAACACGAACGAAAATAAAAGAAATGTTTTAGCGAAATTTACATCTGACATTTACGTCTGAATAAAATAGTGAAATACTTGATGCGCAGAGTGTACTTTCATTGCGTAAATCCGTCGGCCCCGCCAACCGATGCTTCTCAGTAGTGCTTTCTCTGTCTAGCCGTCGAAAGCCTCTAGAAATTTGATGAACTGTAGTGAGTTCTCAAAATTGCGTTGATTATATTGGTTAAAAAACGATGGCTTTATTCGGGAGATTTTTTAGTGCACGATTTGAAATCCCGTCACATCCTAGCGCTGAGACTAACTTGAGTAAGTCCTTGACCTCCTGTGGTGAAGTTACAGCAATAGTGTCAAATACTTCGTCTTCAGATTCCATAGATTCCTCTACTTCCTCCGAAAATTCTTCTGTCTTCTTCGTCTTCGTGTTGATTTTCGGTACACTCCAATTCAAGCGTTGATATGAACGCTTCTGTTTTGTCTATGTCCGTGTGTGCAAATCCGTTTTGTCTGTGTAGTGATGGTATGTTTGAGTTTCCAAAAGGGTAATTTTTGGGGGTCAAGTTCATCAAGGAAGTTTTTTCACTGTTCGTCTCTGTGTAGTAGTAGTTCCAGTTTTACCTGTTCTTTAAGTCTGTTTGCCTCTCGTTTGTCTACAGCCAACCTTGTCCTATGTGCTCTCTTACGAACTCGTCTTTTTAGCACTATTAGATTTTCGACTAGGTCTTGCTACCTCTATTTGTCTTGTGCTGTCAGCTAATGCTTGTTGCGTGACTGTTTCTAGATGCTCGAGTGTTTCATATACTTTCTCTCAGGACTCAATCCTTGGGATTGGTCCTAGATTGCTTGCCGGTCAGCGGAACAATAACTCTTAACAATATTACGAAAATCAGTTTTTTTTACTTTGACATATTTTTAAATCCAATGAAAACAATACAGAGTGGAATAAAAATGGCAACTTTCATTAAGTTTATTCTGCCATCTATTTTAAACTATCAGAAGCTCCAGCTGTCTCTAGCTTAAAGAGACTCAATTAGACTGGCCACCTAGTGGTGGTCTCTTCTTGGTATCAAACAAATAAATGCATTGGGCTGACCTACTAGGGCTACTTAGGGGGCGTCCATTAATTACGTGAGGTATTTTTGAGGATTTTTTTGACCCCCTCTCCTCCCTGGTGAGATTTCGTAAGATTTTCCTCAACTCCCTCCCCCTCCCCTAATCTCGTGAGATTTTTCAAAATTTGTGTTTTGGGTGTATATGCGTTGGATTATTAAAAAACAAACACAATATGTTTTATTACTTTTATTTTAGACTAAAAATTTCTAGAAACATTCTTTCTTTAATTTAATTTTCACGCAATTTTACACCGTTTTCTACTAGAAAAAAAATACGTCAGATTTACAAAGACCCCCCCTCTCCCCCAAGTGAGATTTGGAAAGATTTAGCTTGTACCCCTCCCCCCCTTGAACACCTCAAGTAATTAATGGACGCCCCCTTATACAATGGTAATATTGTTCATAAAATTGATTATTTTAATAATATCCTTCTTACTATTTTTGACCACAATGCACCACAAAAAAATCACAAATTCTGCTTTTTGGATTAGGTATACAGTGGGTGCAATAAATATGGATTCGTTCTGTAAATATAATTTATTTATTGAATGCAAAATGTTGTTAAAGGACCACGCACTTTTCTTATGCAAACGGGAGTACCGTCAAAATGTCTGAATTTATGATATGTTAAATAACTCGATGTCCCCATCAAAAGTGTCCATGGGCCCAATCGTATCCTATGACTAGATTTTGAGATAAAGGGTGTTGAAGTTAGAAATCCCTAGTTCTTTAAAATGGACACCATAAATCACCCTTAAATATTTTTGGAAGTTTTTTGCTCATTATGTGTAGTCAAAATACATACTTAACTACTATAATTAAAATATTGTACCTTACAGGGTGATTAACGATTCGGCATATCTTTTTTGGTCAAAGTAGGTATTCCCACCGAACAAAAATAGCTAAAATACAGAAAAAAAATATATCACCGTCAAAGTCTGATATTGTATAGTACTCGATGTACTCGTTCAAAATTCTTATTGGTAAAATTAGATCCTATAACTAGTTTTCCAAATATAACTTAATATGTACCAAATATATGAATTTTAAACAATAAATACATACTGACAAAATAGATATTTTCAAGAGAAATATCTTATATTAAATATTTTGATATACTGTTTTAGATTAAGAATATACCCCTTGTACTATTTTCAAAGAGACAAAAAAATCGTACTTACAGGGTGATTGCGGTTGAATATGTAAAAGGAAAAAATCAATAAAATGCTGAAATTGTTAGCAAAAAATAGAAAATAATTGCCTTTTAACTTGCGAGTTGTTTATTTAAAAAATCTTATTAGTTTACATACAGGGTAATACATTATTGTATTACAAAAAAAGTTCATTATACGGTAGGTATAAGTAGGATCTAGGGAAATGAATAATAATCGGATAAAATGTTTATTTTGACTGGAGCATTGCCTCTTTATATTGTATATTTATATCAGATTGGGATCTCCTTTCCGCGTAAAGTGTTAGCCCCTGTAGGAATAGTGCACTGCTTGTATAATAGGGCAGGTCAAAAATTACCAAAAAAGCATTAATTTAGGCTAGTGGGAAAAAATTGTGTTTTATGTGGTTTACACCCTATATAAAAATTAGTGAAAAAATAAAATGTTTAGCTGGGACCTTAGGGGTGAGAAATTAAAAAACTAAAAAAAATTCAGCTTTGTGCAGCTCTTCGCTTGATTTAAAACTCAAGGGGTTTAGCTACAAGATAATAAAACCGGTTTTGAATGTTAAATCAACCCAGAACTCACCATGAGGAGATGGCCGCACTTCGAGTTCCACCCACCCACCCATTTCTCCATTTATCTCAATATATCTTACTTATTTATATAAAGAGATCATTACATTTTTGACAAGTCTTTTTTGGCATCAAGTTTAGCACGTATGTACGTAGAATTTTCACAATACCCAATTTTCTTTTCTCTTTTTTGGCATTGTTATTAATGTTCTCATAACTTGGAAAAATATAACAATAATAGCAATTACAAAGGACAACTGAATTTATTACAAACACTAAAGATATAAATTCAGATACTTTGTAAGGTATATAAGAAAACAAAAGTCAAATTTTAAATTAAAAGAACAGCCTGAACTAAAGATAAACGACCAAATGACTGACGTAACTGAGCCAAGACGTTAACGTTAAGTATTAGGTGCAAATACGAGATAGTAATACCAATTAATTTTCTTCTCCTATGGGACCGAGATCAATATTTTCTGGAAATAATCGGTCTGCTGCATCATCGATGCTATTTAGTAAAGATATTGTTGGAAATCTTATATTATTCTGGTGCCTTGCATAACCAAGAAACCATAACACTGATGCAACATGTGTGCAAGTACTTAAAGTTCTCGAACCGCATGGACATGTACAATAATGGTAGAAAATTGTATCAATATTTTCGTTAAGTTTCTCTTCGTATGCCAACCACAGCATATATTTAGTTGCGTTTCTGAACCTAGAATAAATTCTAAAACGTAAAAAATTATTCTCTTCTCTAAACTCGTCTATTTCTAAAACATTATTTTCCTCTCTTTGCAGTTTATCTTGAATATATGATGGACTTAAATAAATATGGCAAGAACCTACCAAGTCTTTTAGGAAATTGATCTCTACGCGAGGAAATTCAGGAATATGCATGTGGTTCAATCTTCGCCACCGACCATTTCTGGTAGTCAGATTTTGGGCTTCGACGCGTGCTTGTATAATATTAACGTCATCTAGTTTGTTTAAAATTTCAACTGCTATGTCCATTGTACCTGGTAGGTTTATAAGAGGATGAAACTTAATTAACAACGCACCTGCAATCTGATAAAAACCACTCAAATTAACTGCATGATGCGTGGATATGCGGCCTTTAAAATATTTAAAAATTAATATAAAATGTCCATTTCTGGCTTCTACAACCCAACGAGTTTTAGTTATTAGTCTCGCTCTATTAGCTTCACTTGTTGATGATTGCCGTTGGTTTTGATGAAGCAAAGGTGGCATATAAGTAATTAACCCGAGTTCTTCTAATCTAGGAATAACATGTCTGTAGCCTCTATCTACTATTACTATATGTCCTTCTGTAATCCAGTTTCTAAATTCATTAATATCATTAACCAATTGTTGCCGTAAGATTGCTGCATCATTATTAGATGCATCAGAAAAATAGGGACCATTAATTGATAAAATATATCCGCCAGGAGCTACTGTAATTACTGGCTTAACTAAATGTTCCTTCTTAAGATAGCAATAGGACTGACGTAATATTCTAAAATTACTACTTTTTTCAATTGAGTTATATGTACAATCGACATAAAATATGGCCTTTGGAATATTTGCTATAGGGTTGTAAAGCGCGTTTACGAATTCAGGGACATGATTTATGATATAGTTTTCTCTGGTTATTGATCTAAATCCAATATTATTAGGTACAAATCTTTGAAGCAGGGACATACGGACAGACGTTAGATATGACTATACTAGTGACTTGTCGGGATGAATAATTAAAAAGTAATTTTATGAACTCATCTGACAATCCATGTCTTAGTTTAACAAGGAAAGCAATTAAATATTTTTGAGGAATGCTTCTTAAGTTACCATATGTTCTATTGATTCACAAAATTCATATAATTTTTGAAAATTCTTTTTAGAAATTGAAGTTAAATATTTAAATTCTTCTAAACTAAAAGTATTTATGTCTTGCCTATTTTTCAAATTATTATTAGCATTAGCAGCCGCTCTTAAACTAGACAAAAATTGCTGAATATTAACGTGGAGGAATGGTCTATAAACAAAACGCAAACCAGCATGTAAATTAATCATTAGTAAACCCAAATGATTTAGATGAATGTCACAAATCTTCAGATATTCGGGTACATAAATGTTTGAGACTAAAAAAATATTTGCTCTGCATACTGCCGATAGTTTTCTTACATTTACTTGTGCGTTACAAATTATACAACCACGAACTGAGTGGGGTGTTAAAACATTAAATACTTAACAAAACGACTTGCATGCCTTTGCATAATGAAAAAATAAAAACAGGCAGGTTATTCGAAAATAATGAATATTTTATTACCCTATATTCATATCATATTGTTTTGAGAATCCCTTGAAAAATCAAGATAGGAACAGGTAAGCTGTAAACTATAAAAATATCAACAAATGTTTCCTGAAAATTAAATTACAATAATATGTCTGCTCGACTTATGTTATGTTGAAACCAATAACATGAAAATACTATTTCTTATATGAATGAGTACCAATAAGTAGATATGACATTTATACTTCATTGTGTGCATAATTATTACTCAATGGATTTCCTAGAAGAAAACTCGCAATGAAACAGAAGTTAAGAAATGGATAATTTCCCAGATTTTTCTGCTCATTGACTACTTCATTCTGAGGCTCCATTAAATGTTTTTAATTTCTAGTTATTCCAAAAACTATGTCAGTTTGACAAAGTTTGGTATTGGCTATTTAAAATATTAATGTATGTATATTTATAATCTTTTTCAATAAAGAACTCGCAAGCAATTTATTTTCTAATATTTGGCAATATTTTTTTGATGAACAACAATTATTTTCAATTTTTTGGCAACAATTTCAACATTTTGTAGATTTAACTTACATATTCAACCACGATCACCCTGTAAGTACGAATTTTTTCCCTTTGCAAATAGTACAAGGAGTATATTCCTAATCTAAAACAGTATGTCAAAATATTTAATATAAGATATTTCTCTTGAAAATATCTACTTATGTCAGTATGTATTTATTGTTTAAAATTCATATATTTGGTACATATTAAGTTATATTTGGAAAACTAGTCGTAGGATCTAATTTTATCAATAAGAATTTTGAACGAGTACATCGAGTACTATACGATATCAAATATTGAGAGACTTTGACGGTGATATTTTTTTTTTTTTATTTTAGCTATTTTTGTTTGGTGGGAATACCTACTTTGACCAAAAAAGATTTGCCGAATCATTAATCACCCTGTAAGGTACAATATTTTAATTTTAGTAGTTAAGTATGTATTTTGACTACACAGAATGAGCAAAAAATTTCCAAAAATATTTAAGGGTGATTTATGGTGTCCATTTTAAAGAACTAGGGATTTCTAACTTCAACACTCTGTATCTCAAAATCTAGTCATAGGATACGATTGGGCTCATGGACACTTTTGATGGGGACATCAAGTTATTTAACACGTCAAAAATTCAGACATTTTGACGGTACTCCCGTTTGCATAAGAAAAGTGCGTGGTCCTTTGTTTCATAGAAATATAAAACCTAAAATGTTTATGTTACATAAATTACTCTTGCTCCAGGATTCTCATCTGTATTAGAGCATTATTGATCGCAAAACATCCTGTATGGCACGCTACCATATTTTTCTATTTGCTGCTTGACGACACACGTATAGCAATTACATTTCCAGCTTGTTCGCGAAAAGTGGTTAGCTGTAAGTGCGACATTTTTCAATTTCTATGTTTATCTAATGTTTACAGTAACACCAGACCTATCTTGTCGTAAACAGTGACATTTTCTGACTTGTACTATTCTCCTCAGTGGGTTTTATAAAAAGAAGATTACATTTTATATCCAGGATAATACGTTTTATCCGAAAATAAAATAAAAAAATTGCTGTGTAAAGAAATATAATCAAGGGATATTTATTATCTATAGATTTTGTTACTGTTATCAAAAATAATGTCATATTTGAGTTAAGGATTTATATTTTTTATCACATGATAAAAGTTATTTGTATTATTTGGATACATAAGTTATATACACCGTATATATTTACTATGTAGAATAGCGTCCTTTAAATGAACATATTTTTATTACTTGCAATGCATTCTGTATAATTTCTCTTTTTGCTTTGTTAGCCTTTGTTTACATATATTTTGATCAAAGTGTCCCATTACATTTCCGTTTTAAACGACTTCAAAGAGAAATATGAGAACATAAAGTATATTATTTTTTGCTAGATTAAATTTAAATCTTCTGACTTTTCTCGGATTTCATTCCATTGAGTAAAATTTTTAGATGTATTAATTTTAGTATTGTATCTAGAAAATAAATTACTTTTTTTTAGAAAACAATATAATATCAAAAGTTTTTTAAAATTATCCTATTTTAATCATTATATCCCAAGCAGCAAAAAAATGCTCAAAAGAGTTATATAAACAACTATATAACAATTTGTTATATGGCACTTATAAACACGGAAAAGGCTCAGGTTTATAAAATAAATGTGATTCTTAACAGTTTTATTATGGGGTATAAAAGTAAGTATAAAACATTCTGGAGTATGTTATAAAATTTTTATATATAATTTTTTTAAAGTTTTACTATCAACATACCTATAAAATAAGTTTGTTTCTAAAACTACTATTATATAATAGTTTTATGGATATTGTATATTTGTTTTATATACAGGGTGTCCTTTAAAATTTGTCCCAAAATTCTCAGGCAGATTCCTTAACCAAAAAATGGAAAAAAAGTTCCTATAGACCTATGTCCTAAAGTGCCCCCTAAGCGAGCAACAGCTTCTCGAAATCATTTTTTTTATTTTGATTTTTTGAATTTTCTTAAAAATGGAAACAAATAAAAGAACCAAATTGTGGCTGTTAAATATGATCAATAATAGTGACCTTTTGACACCTTCAAAAAGAAATTATTTCGTCAGGGGTGTACTTGGGAATTTTTTGAAAATTTTGATTATTCATAACTTTTTTGTGTTTTTGGTAATGACTTATCCATATTTTTTTTTACATTCTACATTGAAAACTACGTCAAAAAGGAATACTTGTTTGATCTCGATTGGAGCAGCCGTTTCCGAGAAAACATCATCCAAAGATATTCGTCCACTTTAGCTTAATTTTCAATTTTCCTAAATTACCTCGGTGAATCTCGTAAATAAAAATAACTTTTTTAGCTCTCTCTAAATAATTGTAGTTCAAATGTCGTGGTGGGACTATTTTTATTTAATAATAAGAAACGGTTTAAAAAAATATTTATTCTAAAAAAACAAATCAAAAAAAATTAAAGCAGATGCTCAATGTGGCGACCATTGGTTTCCACACACAAGCGCAACCGTCGCATCATAGATTGTCTTACACGAAAAAATACTTCAGGATTATTCCTAAGAACTTCGCAATGATGAAAAACTCGTTCTTCCAATTCTTCAACTGTTTCAACAGGACTGGAATAAACCAATGATTTTAAATAACCCCAAACAAAAAAATCCATTGGATTTAGATCTGGTGAACGAGGTGGCCAGTTAACAGGACAACCTCTGCCAATTACTCTACCCTCAAATCTTTCGTTAAGGTGCTGTCTAGCTTCAAGGCTGTAATGTGGTGGAGCTCCATCATGCATAAACCACATGTTATGTCTGATTTGAATCGGAATATTATCAAGAAGCTCATGTAAGTTATTTTCCAAAAAAAGCCTGTATGCTGCTCCATTTAACCTATTCGGCAAAACAAATGGTCCAATAAGGTAATTATCAATAACTCCAGCCCAGACGTTTATTGAAAATTTATCCTGGTGGTGACGTTCAACAACCGCGTGAGGGTTATCTTCAGCCCATTCATGCATATTTCGAAAATTTATTATACCATCTCTAGTGAAACCAGCTTCATCGGTAAATAGCACTTTATTAAGAAACATTGCATCTTGATTACATCTTCCAAGAAACCATTCAGAAAAGATAACTCGCGGCTCATAATCAGTAGCTTTAAGTGCCTGAACTTTTTGAATGTGGTAAGGGTACAATTGTTGTTCACGCAAAACTTTCCATACCGTGTTACGTCCGACTCCCACTTCTGAAATTAAATGAGAGAATCTGTGTAGTGAATAGTTAAGAAAGAGAATCCATTGATTTGGGAAATCAGATTTTTTCTGCATAACGCAACTCTTTTCGATACGAAAAGTCGTGAAATGTAAGAGAAGCAATAACAAGTAAAAAAACTAGTTTTATACGATAAGGTACGGGGTAGCTAAAATAATAAATAAGTAATTACTTACCATTTGCTATTTTTCTGGTACTTGTCGATGGGGTTTCAGCTACCCTATCCAAAATTGCTTCTTCCAAAGCAGGAGTTCTCACATAATTTTGTCTTCCACTGTTACTAGAGTTTTTCTTAAATGTACCAGTTTCCCGAAGTCTATCGTCAATTCTAGAAAACGTCTTAGCGCATGGAAGATGCCTATTTGGAAAGCGCTCCTGATAAAGTCTGCGAGCTTCATTGGCATTTCCAGAAGCGAGTCCAAAACATAAGTGCATGTCCGTCATTTCGCCGAATGTGTAATCATTATTGTAGTTATTGTGAGCCATTTTAAACAAAATAATAACAATACAACGAATCGCACCAGAACACTTTTAGAAATAATGTTTAACTGAAGAAACATTTTTATCAGTGAGCGAAAAAAATTATCCATGAAACACAAAAACGCCAAAAAAATACATATTTTTACTTTTTTATTCTAAACAGCTAAATACAAACCTTATGGTCTTCATAATAAATAAATGGGAACTAAATTTTTAAATTTTATTTAGAGAGCTAAAAATAGTATACAGGGTGATTGATTAGTGTGAGGAAGCTCTGTAGATCTGTTATAATAAAAGTAGGCAGCTTTAAGCTTCACATTTTAAAATTAGTTACGATGTGACAGGGTGTTTCATAAGGCCGTGCCAAATCAAAGTTATGTTTTTTAAATGGAACACCCTGTATATTTTTATATTTTTAGAATCTGCTCGATAATCTGATTTCAATGATATATCACACTTGTTATCTAATATGAATAGTAAAGGATCTACAGCTACTCAAAAATCACATTTTTTCAAATTCAGGTGGCTGTTGTAGCCAAACAGTTGGAAATCGAGGAAAACGGCTTACAGTCCCTATCCTAACTTTTTAAGGTCTATTCAGTGACATAAAATACATATTATTTGATACAGGGTGATCAAAAATCCAAAATCACATCCGATTTTTGATCACCCTGTATCAACTAATATTTTTTGCCACTGAATAGACCTTCAAAAGTAAGGATAGGGACATGTAAGCCGTGTTCCTCGATTTCCAACTTTTTGGCTACAACAGCCAAAATTGAAAATTAACCTAAACTGCACGAATATCTTTGGATGATGTTTTCTCGGAAACGGCTGCTCCAATCGAGATCAAACAAGTATTCCTTTTTGACGTAGTTTTCAATGTAGAATGTAAAAAAAAATATGGATAAGTCATTACCAAAAACACAAAAAAGATGAATAATCAAAATTTTCAAAAAATTCCCAAGTACACCCCTGACGAAATAATTTCTTTTTGAAGGTGTCAAAAGGTCACTATTATTGATCATATTTAACAGCCAAAATTTGGTTCTTTTATTTGTTTCCATTTTTAAGAAAATTCAAAAAATCAAAATAAAAAAAATGATTTCGAGAGGCTGTTGCTCGCTTAGGGGACACTTTAGGACATAGGTCTATAGGAACTTTTTTTCCATTTTTTGGTTAAGGAATCTGCCTGAGAATTTTGGGACACATTTTAAAGGACACCCTGTATATGGCTTACGACCATATTAAAATATTTAGAAACTACTTATAAAATTGTTGTTTAACAGTCTTATAATTATTTTATAATACACAGAATTGATTTATTCGCAACATTTAGATTTTATGCAACACAATATAGTTTTACAGTTATGTAAATTAAAATTAAATTGTGGTGACAAAGACAAAACAGATTTTTAAGATGCTCAGAATAAACAAATATATAATGGCGATAGTTTTCATGTAATAAACTATATGCATATTATTTTCACTGTTTATCCAGTAATTTCTTCTGTCATACAAATTTTACTGACATTATATATGCCTAATTATGGAAAAATTTTCACGGGCCCTAAATTTAATTAGTTGTTATTAAAAAAATTACTTTAATAATTTAATTAATGTTTCAAAAATTTACCTAAATTAGTAAATATGGATAATGTGTCTATTGTACAAAGTATTTGCTTATTTTCGATATCTGAACAAACTAGTGTAAACATTTATTAATAATTTTGAAATAGTTTACATATAAAAACATGGTAGACATTATATTTACTGTTTGATAAAGGTATCCAAGATGGAGTCAATCAATAAGTCAGTTTTGTTGTTTCGGAAACAATTATGTAACTAAACTATCGTGTAGTTGTTTCTAATAAAGCAATTATATTTCTAAATTGTTATATAATGCTTATTTTTAAGACACATTCGTTTTAGATACTTTCTCTTTTAATATGTTTTAATTTTGTAAGAGATTTATAAATGTTTCAATATGTCCTCTTTTGCAACAGTTATAAAACTGTTATTTAAAAGTATACATAAATATCAAATTATCGCTGAGTATAATTTATTATATTAGAGAGTTATATAATTACATATAAAATTTCATTATAAGCGTGTAATAAAAATTGTAAGTGTTTTATACGTATCTGGAATATAAGTATAAAACACTTATAAAATATATTACACTTAAGCAAGAATAATCATATAAGGAGTGTTATATAAATATTTATGTCATTACATTGTTCTGTTTTTAAACAGGATTTAAAAGTAGTCTTATAATTATCTATATAACAAAATAATAAAATATATTACTCTCTGAGACATATTTATCTCTTAGGCAACAGTTATATGTTAAATTAGTGACTATTGTAGCATTTATACGATAAATATAAAATAATTTTCTTTTATAATCATGTCTCCGTGCTGCTTGGGATTCCTAACAATTAATAAGTTATTTTAATAGGTTTAACAGAAATATGGAGTAAATAAAGTTTTAAGTATGTTATATATCACATTATAGAGTACCGTGATCATATTTCTTATATTAGGTAATAAAAAAAAAGGAATTACCTCTTTCATTTGACGAACAATGTGTACATAACTGAAGACTATCACTCCCAGTGGTATAACCAGTCCAAAAATAAATAGGTAGATAATATAGGTCATCGCGTTGTAAGAATGCTCTTCCCAGTTCACCGAACAACTAAAAAATAAAGTAAAAAAAGATAAGGGCATAATTTAAAATTAATACTTAAATGCTACAGTTCGAATACATGACAAAAATGGTAACACTTAAACGGTTGATATAAATACGGGTGAACTACAAGGAGCGCCTATGAGTCCACTACTTTTGAATTATTTATAACAAATCTAGAACTTTTTTTATATGAAAAGGTTAAATTAAAAATGTAAAAAATTTCAAATTTACAACCCACGGTTAGTATTTGTTAATAATATTTAGTATTTGTTAGTGTTTGTTAGTATTTGTTAGTGTTTGTTAGTATTTGTTAGTGTTTGTTAGTATTTGTTAATATTTGTTAGTGTTTGTTAGTATTTGTTAATATTTGTTAATATTTGTTAATATTTGTTAGTATTTGTTAGTATTTGTTAGTATTTGTTAGTATTTGTTAGTATTTGTTAGTATTTGTTAGTATTTGTTAGTATTTGTTTATATTTGTTAGTATTTGTTAGTATTTGTTAGTATTTGTTAGTATTTGTTAGTATTTGTTAGTATTTGTTAGTATTTGTTAGTATTTGTTAGTATTTGTTAGTATTTGTTAGTATTTGTTAGTATTTGTTAGTATTTGTTAGTATTTGTTAGTATTTGTTAGTATTTGTTAGTATTTGTTAGTATTTGTTAGTATTTGTTAGTATTTGTTAGTATTTGTTAGTATTTGTTAGTATTTGTTAGTATTTGTTAGTATTTGTTAGTATTTGTTAGTATTTGTTAGTATTTGTTAGTATTTGTTAGTATTTGTTAGTATTTATTTGTTAGTATTTATTTGTTAGTATTTGTTAGTATTTTTAAGGTGAAGGGGGAGAAAAAGTCCTTTATATCTCACAAGGAAAGTCAATGTTTAATTATTTAACAAAACATTGAGTGCGACCGGTTTCGAAGTGTCATCACTTCATCTTCAGGCTCGCCTAGTGGAAAGGAGAATATGTGGTGTAAGGTGTGTTAACACTTAGAGCAAACGATATATAAATTAGTAAAAAAGAGAAAACTCACCATACTCTCCATCCACTAGGGAATACTACAAAACAAGTTTCATCAAATGTGGGGTGAAATAAATTGTAAAATGAACAAAGTTTACAAGTAATAAAAAGTTAAAAATATTTGAAAAACAAATATTAGTCAATTGAAATAGTAAAATTTAAAATATTCAAGAATATACTAAACAAATGACATACATTAAACAGATTAAAAGATAAGGCTTATTTTAAACAACCTTGTTTTTTCAAAAAACTAACATTTTTGAAAGGAGACCTGTCAAGTTAAGGCCTCTACAAGTGGTGGCAAGTATTAACAAAAAAATTCTTGGGTAAACCCATGACAGGGTATAGGTAATAAGATGTAAACTATGAGTGAAGAAATATTTATTATTTATTATATAAGATTTGGGCCATGAACCAATCACCAAGTGTATGTGATGTTGTAGGAAGAAGAAAGAAGAAGAAATGACTGGGTTAACTGTTGTGAAGCAACTGAAGAATAAAAGAAGAAAATGACGGATGTGAAATCACACAATCTAACCTAATCTTTAAACGTGCTCGTTGGTTTCTTCTTCTTTCTTCTTCCTACAACATCACATACACTTGGTGATTGGTTCATGGCCCAAATCTTATATAATAAATAATAAATATTTCTTCACTCATAGTTTACATCTTATTACCTATACCCTGTCATGGGTTTACCCAAGAATTTTTTTGTTAATACTTGCCACCACCTGTAGAGGCCTTAACTTGACAGGTCTCCTTTCAAAAATGTTAGTTTTTTGAAAAAACAAGGTTGTTTAAAATAAGCCTTATCTTTTAATCTGTTTAATGTATGTGATTTGTTTTGTATATTCTTGAATATTTTAAATTTTACTATTTCAATTGACTAATATTTGTTTTTCAAATATTTTTAACTTTTTATTACTTGTAAACTTTGTTCATTTTACAATTTATTTCACCCCACATTTGATGAAACTTGTTTTGTAGTATTCCCTAGTGGATGGAGAGTATGGAGAGTATGGTGAGTTTTCTCTTTTTTACTAATTTATATATCGTTTGCTCTAAGTGTTAACACACCATACACCACATATTCTCCTTTCCACTAGGCGAGCCTGAAGATGCAGTGATGACACTTCGAAACCGGTCGCACTCAATATTTTGTTAAATAATTAAACATTGACTTTCCTTGTGAGATATAAAGGACTTTTTCTCCCCCTTCGCCTTAAAATTACCTCAACTCACACATGGCTACCCCCCTTGTCAATGTTAGTATTTATTTGTCAGTATTTGTCAGTATTTGTCAGTATTTGTCAGTATTTGTCAGTATTTGTCAGTATTTGTCAGTATTTGTCAGTATTTGTCAGTATTTGTCAGTATTTGTCAGTATTTGTCAGTATTTGTCAGTATTTGTCAGTATTTGTTAGTGTTTGTTAGTATTTCTTAGTATTTCTTAGTATTTGTTAGTATTTCTTCTTGAAGAACGATTTAAGATCATTCGTAACACTGTGAGACACTATTTCCGACACTTCACTCGTTATTGCATTATGCGCACACTGATCTGCTGGTTCGTTGCCTTCAATTCCGATATGGGAGGGTATCCATATGATGTGTATGCATCTTGAGTGTTCTTGAGCCTGCAGTAGTTCTGTACTGACTTAGATGTGATGTGTCAGCATCTGATTCCGAGACGTCATTGCCAAGATAGGCAAAGATTTTTTGTTTCAAAGTTGTGAATTTTTTCTTCAGGGATGAATCTTTTATATCATAACTAAAGTATATTCTTGATAGGATCTGAAGAACTAGTTACATTAGTTAAAAGTAACTGAAGTTGGTCATAATTAAGTATAAAAGGAGTGGTTAATGATAAAGTCTTTGGCTGGCTCCAGTCGATGTAGATTGGTATTACTCGAGGCAACTGTTGAAGGTGAAGAGTTGGACTTTGTTTTTTAGATTTAGGTTTTATCTTAGGAAGGGTGAAGATGCTGTTTTCCTTGTCAATTACATCCGTGTCTGGTAAAAGAATTTCGTTGATGCTGCGCTTTGAGTGACCCGAGTCTTTTAATGGTGGACTTTGCTCCTTAGGTAAGGGTTGAGTGATGGCTTCTTGTGTTGAGTTTTCTGCGGTTGCTGATTGCTGTATATTCGCTGAAACGGTCGTTGATTGAATAGATAAGGGTAGGATATTGGTTTGCGGTGTTATAGTGTGAAAAGGTATCTTTATATTAGCCGAGACAATCGGCATACTGGATACAGACGGTACAGTTGGAGTAGTAGTTTGTGGTATTGTGTTTGTTTGAGTGGATGGCGATGCATTTGTAGATTCGGGAAACTGGGATACGATATGTCCAGGTTTTTTACAATTGTAGCAAACCATACCATCTTGAGACAGAAATATTCGATATGTGGTGTCATCAAAGTCCAGTGTGAATGAATCAGGTAGAGAAAAATTATGTGGACTCACGTAGACTTGTCTTCTTAAACTCCGTATGTGACTATATTCAGGTAGAGAAGAGCTAATTTTTAAAAAAGTTACAGGTGAAACTAAATTTAAACCAACTTTCTGTAATTCTTCTATTATTAAATTGTGCAAATATTTGACAGAACGAGTGTTATAAGTCTTCTGGCTCTATTTCACCTTTTATCTCAATATAACCGCCATTATCCATTAATTCGTCAACAATCTGCTTGTTTGTCAGGTACATACAAATCCGGTTGTTGGATAATCGCGAAGAGAATGTGATATTCTTTGGTTAGATTTGGGATCCAAGGGGAATTAGGTAATCTTGCAGCCGAGTATTGTCTAGAGAACTAAAAACAATTGCTTGTTCTTTGGACGGGAATTGAGTCTGTGACACAGCTGAAGAATAAGTTTTTGAAACATTAGATTGACTTTGAGTTTGGGAAGATATTTGAGAATTACTGTTAGATTCCATATTAATTTAAGGATTTAAGGTACCCACTGAATTGGATACGCCCCTGGCAGTCCGTAGATACGGCTGGCATGTGGCCGGCACCACGAAAGAAACTGCTTGCTGATAACGACTATGTTATTATTTGTAAATTTAATTAATGGCTAAACTGAATTAGAAATTAATCACAATATGCACTTACAGCTTTATGAATGTACACACGTAATTTCAACAAAAAAGACTCTCTATATCCGCACTAAATAACTAAAAATATGTGGAGACCACGATAAATATTGTTTCCATATTTTTAGTCAAGGTCGAACTCAACTGATATTTTTATTATCTTACATTTATTTCTTACTATAATTTCTTACTTTTATTTCTTACTATAATTTTTACTATAATTTCTTACCATTAACTTTTACTAATATTTTTATTATATTACAATTATTTCTTACTTTTATTTTGTATTATAATTTCTTACTTTTATTTCTTACTATAATTTTCTACTATTATTTCTTACTATTAATATTTACTAATATTTAATTTCTTACTATTATTTCTTACGATTATTATTTATTATTATTTCTTACTATTAATTTTTACTAATATTTTTATTATCTTACATTTATTTCTTACTATAATTTCTTACTTTTATTTCTTATTGTAATTTCTTACTATAATTTTCTATTATTTCATACTATTATTATTTACTAATATTTAATATCTTACTATTATTTCTTATTATATGTTAGCATTTGTTAATATTTTCTATCATTCTGTTTAAAATTGTTACTAACCTGATATTAGCAGCTTCTGCAACAAATTTCCCCCATCCGATGAGTGGCGGTACTGTAAGAGCTAAAGAATATAACCATATTCCTATCACAAATAGCATGGCTTCTTTTCTACTAAGTCCGTGGTTTCTGAAGGGTCTCGATACTATTAGATACCTCTCAAACGCTAATACCGTCAAAGTTGTTATCGATGATATGCCTGTAACAGAATAGACTAATTTTAGCTGCAGAAGACAAATAATTATTCATGATAAGAAAACAATAACGGGTTTGGTTTGGTGTGAAGAGTATTGTAAAATATTGTGGTACTATGTCAATACTATGCCAATTGAAGAACTAAACTATTTACCACACCAACTTGGTACTTGTAACGAGAATAATACATTATGGTAGACACTGCACTGATAGAACTTAGTCAGTAGGTTCTAAATTTGAATTTAAATTAGCTTATTGATTGTAGATTTAAAAGAGTATCATTATTTAGTTACTAAGATCATAGGGGAGATTAAATAGAGTAGCTTGAGCTCTCTAAATACCTCTGTTGTGAATTATGTTACAAATAAAGGCACTAGTGAAGTAAAGTAAATTGTAATTTAATAAACATGAAATTTGCCCTAAAATACAATGGTTTCTATTGCAAGATGAGTCTTGGTCTCAATTTTACTTCACTATAATGGAAATTTGTAACCTAATTTTAGAACCCTGGTGAAATGTTTTAAACCAGACATAGCGTAACAGATATAGTAGCGTAACAGATACTTTTATATTTTTATAAAGTGGCTTTAAATTACTTCAAACATTTCTATTTTTCAAGCACACTTATTATTCTCCCTTTTCGCATTTTACAGATGATGGGTTAGAGATTGAATTTCAAATGCCAATCACATCAACAAATTTCCACGGTTAGGCAAATATTAAATCCATAAATAATACGTTAGGACCAGGCAGCCGGCTTATGGAGAAATGTGTTCTGGTTAATATGCCTGAATTTTTAGTATGTTGAAGATATCGATTTCCTGAACAATACAGTTCATCAAATTTCTAGAGGCTTTCGACGGCTAGAAAGAGAAAGCACTACTGAGAGGCATCGGTTGGCGGGGCCGACGGATTTACGCAATGAAAGTACACTCTGCGCATCAAGTATTTCACTATTTTATTCAGACGTAAATGTCAGATGTAAATTTCGCTAAAACATTTCTTTTATTTTCGTTTGTGTTTTTTGCTCATTACAGTTTAATAGAACCTAAGTATGGAGTTTAATAGCAAATTAAGAGGCCGCGTGATTAACAGTCAATCTCGCGAAATAATAGCCAATGTTATAGAGTTTATGAGAAGAGAAGGAAACTTTAATTCACCTTCAATACCATTTAAAAATGTAAATGATCGTGTTGCTGCAGCCACAGGAGTATCTAAAAACACTGTCGTCCGCATTTCTGGAGAGAAAAAAAGAATCGATAACCGTGAGATATCGGAATTTTCATCACCAAGAAAAACCATTAAAAAACCAAAAACAGTTAATGATATAGATGAAGCTGACAAAGGTATTTTAAAAAGAATTATTCTGTTCATGTTAATCTCGGAAAATATTGTTCAACATTAAAAACAATTCTGACTAAATTTAGAGAAGCTACAGGGTACAAAGGAAGCTATGAAAGTTTAAGAAAAATAATAAAGTCGCTAGGATTTCGTTGGCGGAAAACAAAAACAAACAGAAAAATATTAATGGAAAGGTTTGATATTCAAAAGCTACGTTTAGTACTATCTGATTCGTTTAAAAAGTTATCGAGCAGAGGGCCGTCCAATTGTCTACTTAGATGAAACATACATTCATGCCTCCCACACACACCAGAAAGCTTGGAGTGATAATTCAAATGAGGGATTAAAGAAACCAATTAATAAAGGTGATAGACTAATTATTGTCCATGCAGGAGGTGAAATGGGCTTTATTCCGAATGCCCGGTTAATTTTCAAATCTGGAACCAAAAGTGGAGACTACCACGATGAAATGAATTTTAATAATGTTTCTAAATGGTTGAAAGAAAAGCTGTTTCCGAACCTCCCTCCAAGAAGCGTCATTATTGTTGATAATGCTCCTTACCATAATGTCCAGGTAAATAAAGCACCAACGTCAACTTCTAAAAAAGCTGACATGCAGGATTGGTTAAGGAATCATAATATTGCTTACGAAGAGGATATGCTCAAAACGCAATTATATAGTTTAGTGCTATTGCATAAGTCACGATTTAAGAGGTATGCAATTGAAGAAATGATAAATGAACATGGTTTTAGTTGTTTGCGTTTGCCACCGTATCATCCCGATCTTAATCCGATCGAATTAGTGTGGGCATCATTGAAACAATATGTAGCTAGTAACAACACTACATTTAAGAGGCAAGACGTACAACTGTTGTGTGAAGACTTTTTTGATACGTTTTCTAAAGAGGAGTGGCAATCTCGTTGTAATAATGCTAAAATGTGGAAATCTAAATTTTATGACAGAGAAGTTACTTTGGATTAGACAACTGATAGATTTATAATTAACTTAAACAGTGACAGTGAGATTGATTTTGAATCTGATATGGAAACTGAAGAAAGTTTTTCGGAAGACCATTAAAATTATATCTGTACCTAAGATCAAAAAAGTATTATCTATTTTTACAACGAAGATGCACAAGAATCAAATTTTATTTTTTTATTATTAGATAGCTATTTTTGTTTCTGAGTTGTGTTCATTTACAGGCTCAATTTTTTTCCGTTTCTCCTTTTTGATTTTATATGGGGTTTCAAGTTGTTTTTGACTTATTTCGACGTAAATCACAACAACACACTTTTTTAATAAAGCAAACAAGTGTTAAGAGGTATATGTACGTGTAAACTACAATTACAAAAAATTGATATGAAACCCTTGAAACCACCAACAAAAATGTAAAGCTAGCTTCCGTACTAGAACATGGTGTCATTCGTCGAGATAATTTATCGTTTTGTTTAATAGATCAAGAAATGTAAATATTCCCCTGTTATTTTTTATAAAATTATAAGAGAAATAAATTTTTTTCTAAATAGTATAGTTTATTATTTTGTAGAAAAACAAAATTTAGAAAATTTTAGTAATGTTTCAGAAACAACCGTTATTAATAATAGGTACCATTTTCCTTAATAAGGTAGAAATAAAATATAAACTATTTCCACGATTTACAAAGGCCTACAAAAAAATTATAGGTATTTTCCGCTATCCTATAAAATTTATATTTTCTGACTCAATTTCAAAAGGTTGAAGGAATTCCAAAACACTTTTTATGGCATAATAATTATTTTCAATTCTACATACTATCTTTAGCTGCTTTTAAAAGCGTTCTAAGAAAGTCCAATCAGACCAATTTAATCCCTAAACTATTCCACACTTTTAAAATTTAATTACCTAAAAATATTAAAAACTATTTAAAATAACTTGTTTAGCAGACTGTACAATAGCTATCTTAGTCACACGTAGCGCGTTCTCTGTCTGGGCGTCGAACACCTCTAGAAATTTGATGAACTGTAATGTCCATGGGCACAACTCAATCAAATGGCCAGTTTTCAACATACAGGGTGATGAAGTTGAAAAATGGTCATTTTTTAAAACGTATTAAAATGTAATTTTCTCAATATATTAATAATTTTTTGCTGTAATAGTATTCTAATAACATAAAATAATATTGCTTTGTGTAGAAAATGTATTATTTGATACCCAAAAAAACTTATTGATGCTGTGTATTCTACTTTACAGTGGGAATATGAAAATATTAATATTTGGTCTGAATTAACTTTAGTTGGACTTATTATAAGAAGGTATAAAAACATTTTATACAGGGTGAGTCAAAAAGTTGATCGACTCTGCAGGTTACTTTTAATACAATTTTATATATTTTGTAATACAAGTCAATAGTCGACATTGAACCATTTTCAAAAATATATCATTTATAAATATAAATACAGGGTGATTCAAAAGGTATATAAGGTAGAAAATTACGAAAATTGCTTTTTTCTGCGAATCACCTTGTAATTTAATATATTTTCGCATTTTATCGTTGCAATATTTATACAAAAAGCTTACCTGTCGATAAAAGAAAACACAAGATTGTTCAAATTATGTATATTAATTTTCTATAACCTGTACCTGAATGTAAACAGTTTGACATCAATTGTCGACCTTAACCTTCCTTCTTCTCTTTTATGAATCTAATGGCAATTGTTAAATTCCAAATTACTTCTTCTTTGCTCTTTCTACATTCAGTTTCATTTATTCAAATTTAAGTTCAAGGCCAAGGTCATTTGGTTTTAAATATGGTAATTTGTTGGCAACCCTAGATTGTCTTTCTGGCTGAAGAACTTCCTTCCTCTTCTGTCCTTTTTCAATTAGCTGTCTTTGGTCCATGTGGTACATGAATTCACGAATTTTATTCGGATTATTTGGCTAATAATATAAAGAGAAAGTTTACCTTTAAAGTATATTTGTCATTATTGACAGCACCTTGTTGTGGAAATAATACTTTTCTTCCAAAGGCCACCTAACATCTACAGCCTTCTTGTTTGTATCCATTCTGTAGAGCTTCTTTTGCCACTCCTATAGCATTTAGTAGCTATTATTTAATTTGGAGGAAGTAACCCGTACTATAGTTCACTGCTTCCTGTTTCGCTTGTTGGCCCAGCCCTTGGTAACCGATCGATAACTCTGACGAGAACAACCCCTAGATGGTAGATCATCTGGAAACCACAGAACAAGTAAGAACGTTCCATTGCCTACTTAATTGCCTGAGCTCTATTTTAGCCACCCTTAGCTTCCTTGTATATATATTATTGCTAAAAACATTACCGGGCATCACCTTTCTGTACATATATTTAATAACATCATTGTCATAGTATCATCTTGTATATATATAAATCATAGCCTTTAGTATTATTACCTTATTACATTAAAAGCTGTTTCGCGTTCTATCGAATAGTTTTAGTTTAGAAAATCTAAGTGGGTATTTCATTTTATCTACCCTTACTTTTGTTGTTTGTTTTGGCATAGATTATTTAGTTTCTCATAGAGTCTAAAATAAAATATATATTAGATAAATAACGTAAGTGTATTGTATATAGTATAATAAGATTTAGGAATCTTTTCAGTATTATTAAATTTATGCTCTTATACATTTCGTACTTACCTTGTGATCGATTGGTACCAAATTGGCAATGAAGTCATTTTAATAGTATAATACTGTTATGTGAGCCATTTCATTATTCAGTCATGCTCTAACCCTAAAAGTTCCTCTCTGTCTTATTTGGCCTTTAAGGCTCAACTTGTCCGATTATTATACATAATTAAACCCCTTAAGACCAAACCTATGGGACCACTATGGCGGAGGTGATGTCGATGATGTTCGAGAAAGGACGAGATAATATTTCTGGACTGTTCGAAATATTTCTAGTTTGGTGGAGAAGCTTCTCGACTCCACCAAATTTTAGAAATTTCTATATAAATATTGGTGGATGAGCCATCAGGGTCAGTAGTTATATGGACAGTGAAGATAAATAGTAATTAGTAGATAGACAGTGGTGAATATAAATAGTGAGCGTTTTAAAAACATTCGAAATATATATAAATTAGAATAGTAGTGTTTAATAAATAAGTGTTTAAATAAATTGTTAATAAACTGTTGTTTAAACTAAACAAACATCACAGTACATTTGCTGGATTTGTTCCACTTTGCTAATTAGACAACTGACCAGTTGCTTGAGTATTAAAAGGTTAAACCATACTTTTGTTTATCTTTACAGGACCCTATCTCTCCAATTATTGCAAATCAAATTAATTGAGCTAGTCACCCTTATCTTAAGTGATAAGAGCCGCATTACAACCCCAAACCTTGGGGCAACGTAGCACACTGAAACAAAATATAGAACAAATTGATAGGTAAAAAAAAATCAACATAACCTTAAAAATTTTAATTTACCTTGCCTTATAGAAGTTTTTCGAAACAATACTTTCAATTTATTGAAGACACAGTTCTTAATTAAACACTTTTTTTAAATAAGCACAATTAAAATAATTTTATGTTTTTATTTAAAGTATGAATGGAATGACACTAATGACAGTGACAGTTTGCTTGATTTGGTACAGTGTTGCCAGAATATGTTTTTGTTATGTACCAGATTTGTCTAAAAAATGTACCAGATTCCTTAAATGTACCAGATTTTTCGAATTCTATTTGCAGTGACATCTAAATTCATTGAAGAGGAAAAAAGAGGGTCTTTATTGATAACGAACCCAAACAAGGAACACAATATATATAGTTTACACGTGAACACTGATGCACGCAGAAAGTACTACATCTAGTACAATTGTGAATTGTACTAGACTGGCAACACTGATTTGGCAACCTTGTTTGAGAGCGGCTTGCCAATTAATGTGTTCTTTGGCAGTTTGAAGGATCTGTTGGCGTGTTGTCTTCTCTTTTTAGCTATATATATTCGGCATATCGTCTCACTCGTGTTAGGCTCACTTATCATAATGCGCCACATACACAGTATACTTAAATATACTGTGACACAATGTACTGTATCAAATAATACTTTTTCTGCACAAAGCAATATTATTTGATGTTATCAGAATACTATTACAGCAAACAATCCTTAATATATTGAGAAAATTACATTTTAATACGTTTTAAAAAAAGGCAATTTTTCAACATTATCACTATTGTTCAGGAATCGTCGATATCTTCAACATACCAAAAATTAAGGCATATTAACCGGAACCCATTTCTCCATAAGCCGGCTGCCTGGTCTTTTCAATTATTTAGATGTATATATAGAAATCTTACGATATCCATTATAATAACTTTACCAATCAATGTTTAAGATTGGGTCTAAATCATTTTGAGTAAAATAATTTTTCAAATAATAGTTTTTGATTGCTTTACAACTCTTGTTATAAATTTTGCTCCACTGCAATGAAAACTCGTATCCCAGTTATAAAACAACATAAGATATATTTTTATACCTCTATAAAGTGGCTCTACACAAATTGCGCTACTTCAAACATTTCTATTATTCAAGAACACATATCGTTGTTCTTTCTCTTTTCGCATTTTATAGATGACGGGTTTGATATCGAATTTCACCTTTCAATTGCATCAACGAAACTCCACGGTTAGACAAAAATTGGATTGATATTTTGCTTCAAATCCATGTATAATACGCTCAATTTCTGTTATACAGATATATACTTTAAATATTTGCATAATTCATTATAACTTTCTGGATATATTTATTCAACGTGGATATAAATATTCATCAGGAGATTCTTATTTATACGGGTGTTTTAATATCATAATTTTATTAAAAAAAAGTTGAAGAATATATTTTTCTAGATTAATTCACACCGTCGCATCTTTTCAAAATGTGCATGAGACTGTTTTTATCACATTTTAATAATTTCCTTTATGGTCGATGCTGCAGAATATTTTTTTCCTACGACCACATACGAAAATGATATGTCATGAATTCCTCATCCGACCCTGTATACGCACGCAATCAACTCGTAATCGAAGCAACACTGACGTGCGAAAACAGCCGGACATCGTCGCGAATGTACAAGAATACGACGGAATGTCTGCCGCTGATGCAGTGAAAGCAACTGGAATGGCGGAGAGTACCGCTTAGTCATAAAAAGGAATGTTCGAGAGCCTCTCGTATCTTCCAGTAGCAAAGTTGGACTAATATAAATAGCCGACGTATCAGCGCCGAGTTTAGTTTAATATAGAACATTGTATTGAAAAAGTTAAAGTGTAAGAAATAAATTAGAATTGTTAGTTAGTGTCTAAATATTACATAAATTAAATAGTACGTCTGAAATAAATTGTAAATAGTGTGTTTTTAAATAAATAAACTTTAAATAAATTAGACTTTCGTCACAGATAGTTTGCACACTTATTTGTTCTTAAGAAAGTAGCTTATATCACACGCGTACTGAAACATGTATCACACTGTTACATGTTGATTTTAGTTTTAGAATAATTAAATAGGTATGTCATTTAAAACACATTCTTAGTATAAAGAATATTAACTTTTAATAAAATATTGATTTGTCTTGAATAAGAACCTTTGGTAATTTAAAGGATTTAAAACATATCATACTCAGCATTTTAAAAAGGCATTGCTTTGTTTTGAATAAAACTTTTAATATGATTCAATTCATTGAACTTGTTGTCTTACCTTTTTGTTTTAAAGATCCTGGTGGTTTTATGAGCAGAAAACGTGTAGCATAATGACCTGAGAGTATGTGGTAGTTATTTCACTTAGTTTTTATCCCTTTTAAATCACTATTTAGTTATTAATTTATTTATATTAATTATTGGAATTCTGGTTATCTTCTTCTTTCTAGGAAATAACTGTCGTCTAGTTTGTACGGTCCGATAGCCAATTCTTGTTCCGTGGTACGAATTTGACACATAACATTAAGGAGATATTTGGTGTTGTGCTATTTGAGATCAATACCATTGATTGTCCATGACGTCATGTTATATTAGGGTGCATTTCTAGGAAAATTAGGTTTAATACTTAACTCTAGTTAGGAATAATATCTTAAGTATTAGGATGTATAAATACATTTGGAGTCGAATTAGATTACTTTAGATAAGTTTTCTGGTAACTTGTGGCGATCACCGGAAGTGTGATTTCCAAAATATGCACGATCATATCCTCCTTGTTGAAGCCATCTTGACTTCTGAAAAAGGGGTTAAATACGCCGTAGCCATGAGGTTCGAGGATTATTATTTGTGGTATTTTTGTTGGGAAAGGTACCGGGGGTACGTGGTTAACTGTTCGTCTGGCCTTGTGAGTCGAGGGTCGTCGCGAAGCACGTGGATAAAACCAAAACGTTTGTCGCCGATAGTGATCGGATTATTAAACACGTTGCTGTGTCGCGCAGGGGTTGATACCCTAAAACATTACTTTTGGGATAATTACGACCGCGGTGAGCGAAGCCTGCTAACGGCCCGCACCACCGACTGCCTGTATCAGACCTCCAGAGGGTTGTGGTCAACAACCCCGTTTGATTCAGTAGATCAGCAAAGTATGTTCTGGCTCACATAGGGAATTCAACGTGTAAGAGTGAGAGGTACATATTCAGTAGGTAAGAGTGAGACAGACGGTCTGAGGGGAAAACGGGGTAGTGGGGAGAGTGGGGGGATTAAATTTCGTCGAATAGAATTTTTGCGTAGTGGTAAAGCCAGAAGGGCCTTAGCGTATATCTCAGCTATCGTTGGTCCGATTTAAACGGGGAAAACGGCATTACGTAGAGATCGTGGTATTGATTAACGTTGAAAAGAAAAAATCATGCGCAGTGACAGGACAAAAGGGCCTTAGCGTATATCTTCACTGCTATTGGTCCGATTTAAACGAGAAAAACGGCATTATGAAGATAACTCAGTATTGATTAACGTCGAAAAGAAAAAATCATGCGCAGTGACAGGACAAAAGGACCTTAGCGTGGATCTCAGCTATCGTTGGTCCGATTTAAACGGGGAAAACGGCATTACGTAGAGATCGTGGTATTGATTAACGTTGAAAAGAAAAAATCATGCGCAGTGACAGGACAAAAGGGCCTTAGCGTATATCTTCACTGCTATTGGTCCGATTTAAACGAGAAAAACGGCATTATGAAGATAACTCAGTATTGATTAACGTCGAAAAGAAAAAATCATGCGCAGTGACAGGACAAAAGGACCTTAGCGTGGATCTCAGCTATCGTTGGTCCGATTTAAACGAGGAAAATATGGGCATATAGAGAGCTTGGTATAGATTAACGTCGAAAAGAAAAAATCATGCGCAGTGACAGGACAAAAGGGCCTTAGCGTATATCTTCACTGCTATTGGTCCGATTTAAACGAGAAAAACGGCATTATGAAGATAACTCAGTATTGATTAACGTTGAAAAGAAAAAATCATGCGCAGTGACAGGACAAAAGGACCTCAGCGTGTATCACGTGGTCCGATTTAAACGAGAAAAAACTCAAATCGATCGGTGGTGGTGGTGGAGTCTGCCAATCTTTGAATTCTCCTTCAGTGCCATCATTAAAAATCAATTTTAATTTGTATCTCTTTGCTTCATCGATTGCTATGGAAAACGTATTTAGCTTCATATTATTTACCACCGAGAAATTCATCTTTCGCCATTCCGTTTGATGATCAAAACGTATCGCCATCTGTTGTACGCCTAACGGTACATTGGTATACAGTACGTTGTTTAATATAGCCGTAAGTATAATGAAATTAGCCTTTAGGATGGCCATATTTGCGTCGGTTGGATTCTTCTAAGTGGATACTGATATCTCTCAAAGCCTTTATCCCAAAGACTTAAATTTGTTAAATCTCTTAAAACTTGTTTTTTATCTTCATATAATTTTATGTCTCTTCTTAGTTTTTGAACTTTTATACCAAACTCTTCAATTCTACGTCTATTCTCTTCGCTAGACATTTCAATACTGAATACTATACTTATTTTACTTTAAAAAAATATTTCCGGGTGTAGGATACGCCTCCTCTCGGAGATCTGGGTTGTTAACCTTGACGCTTGATACTAGCAGAAACTAACCGTCAAACGTCAAACATCAAACGTGAAACGTCAAAAGTCAAGCGTCAAACGTGAAACGTCAAACGTGAAACGTAAAACGTCAAACGGTAAACGTCAAACGTGAAACGTCAAACGTGAAACGTCAGTCATCAAACGTCAAACTTTTCAGTGCACATAACCCCGTTTTTTCTCGTTTAAATCGGACCACGTGATACACGCTGAGGTCCTTTTGTCCTGTCACTGCGCATGATTTTTTCTTTTCAACGTTAATCAATACTGAGTTATCTTCATAATGCCGTTTTTCTCGTTTAAATCGGACCAATAGCAGTAAAGATATACGCTTAGGCCCTTTTGTCCTGTCACTGCGCATGATTTTTTCTTTTCGACGTTAATCTATACCACGATCTCTACGTTATGCCGTTTTCCCCCGTTTAAATCGGACCAACGATAGCTGAGATATACGCTAAGGCCCTTCTGGCTTTACCACTACGCAAAAATTCTATTCGACGAAATTTAATCCCCCCACTCCCCCCACTACCCCGTTTTCCCCTCAGACCGTCTGTCTCACTCTTACCTACTGAATATGTACCTCTCACTCTTACACGTTGAATTCCCTATGTGAGCCAGAACATACTTTGCTGATCTACTCAGTGATACTAGTAATTTATATTTCGATTTATCATTTAACTTTTATTTATAAGAATACTCGTTTAGTTTCCGCACTCGCCGCGACGCGGCTCGTGCTAAACTTCAACTCGTGCGAAATATTGCACTTTCCACACTTGTTATGTAATATATTATTACGTTTTTATAGTTTTGTAATTTCTTACGTCTTTTCTTAAATATATTTTTATTGAAATTTTATTGCCAAATTTATTCAGCTAAATAGAAGCTATCTTGAGTTTATTATATATGTTCTAAATTGTTGAATAAATATTTCCATATAATGAATTAATGAATTATGTAAATATTATTCTTGTTTATCCATTCTTAAATGTAGAGTGGCAAAATTATTAGTTATTTTTCTAGATTAAAAATGTCTGATTACTTTTTTGATTCAATAACTTATAAGACATGACACTGGATCCGAAAATTCGAGTTGTTGCATCGACACTGTTTCAAAAGCTACTCAATTTATAAAAAAGGAATATGCAAAATTAACTAAATTTAAAAAAAATATTTACATTTTATTATTTTTGAGTATTAATAACTGTTTTGAAAAAATATTATGAAGAACATGATAGACTTGCTCGAAATAGTGTTGCGAATTACATAACAGAAACTGCTGACCTATCGAGAAGTTCCGAGAATTCCACCAGCCGGCAGTTCAAGTTACTTGTTATCTCTGAACAAGTGTTTAACATTTCTTATTTTACTTTTAGTCTGATGTTAGCTTACAATTAATAAAGTCATAAAAATATTGTACTTGTTGTTTAAATAATAATATATTTTTTTTTAAATGATTTTTCAAATCGTATTATATTTTTTGCGCTATAATAGATTTAGCCTTTTTCTTATTGTAAACATTTGTTTCATTGTTAGAGATAACACAAATATAAGGTCTTAGTCGAGATATTTCACGATCTAAAATTATTAGTACAATATTGTTTTTTATTAATGACTATTATTTTTGAGTTTTTAAAAAATATGTTGCAAAATAATTGCAGAATGATTCTGTATTAATGTCATTAATGGAGACTATTTTACATCTGTCTGTAAGAAATTTCCAGTAATATTGTAATATTCCGATCTATAAATTTCGGTTTATAAAACATTCTCCCAAATTACTATTTAAATTCTTTCGGAAAAAAATTAGAAAAATAAATTAAACATACCTAATAGCGACATAAAAAATCCATAAATCTGACACATCAGTTTTCCAAAAATCCATCTGTAAGACACAGCTGACGCCAAAGTCCAGGGATTTCCAAGGATCGATACGGAAAAGTCACTGCATATCAAATTGAATAGGATTATGTTTAGAGGTGTCCATAACTGAAAATAATAAAGTAAAAACAGATTTTTTAATAGAAATAAATTCATTTATTCTTTAATGGAAACATACAAAAATTAAACAAGGACTGATAAATTATTTTTGAATTTCAGATTGAGTAGATATATACCTACAGTATGTCCATTAAAATGCTACCGTCAGATATCAATTTGTTTCAGTCTTATACCAAATTTATCAAAAGATGAATTTTGCTCTTAATTAGGGTTATTATTTTAATTAAAAATACAATTTGCTGACATTCCTAATAAATATTTCGGACATTTCTCTAAAAATTGGAACAAAATAATAAAACACCGGACAAAATAATAAAACTTCGGACAAAATAATAAAAGTCCGGACAAAATAATAAAACTCCGGACAAATTAGTAAAATTCAAGCGTATTAAACAATCTATATTCTGGATTAAAAATTATGCTTCTGGGATTACTAAGAAAAATATAAAATATACCATTTTCAAGGGTATAATTAAACAATTATATATTTTTTTTTTCAATTTTTAAAATAGACGTGAAAATAAAAAAAAATTGTATGTCCATCTACATAACTAAATGCAGGACACTTATGACGGTTTTGTAAGTCGAAAACGATATCCTAATCTCATCTTCTAACCCTTAATAATTTTAAAAAACAAATATATTCTCACCTGTTTGTCTTTCCACATAAGAATAATAACTCCCAGATTGAGGAAAAATCCGAAAAATCCAATTAGAAACAACACTACAGCTGCACCGACGTAACCACCGACTGTCATCAACATTTCCTCCTCCCCGCCATAGTTGAGAGTTTTTCTTGTTGTGTTTGTCACATTGTCTATCACATCCAGCACTTCTGTCATCCGATCTCTACTGGATTAACACCGTGAAATTCGTCGATTCGTGAAATTCTGGATGTGGACTTAGAACTGCGTTTCTGAAACAAAAAAAAAATAATGTTGATTGTTATGGGAACTTATAAAATGTTCCTCAGGGTTCTATGTTGGGTCCAGGTTTATTTATTCTTTGTATAAATGATTTAGCTCAATTTAACAAGGCATGTACTTTCACTCTATTAAAAAAAAATCATTTGCATTAGCCTTTACGGCCGAACAAAAATATAAACGTAAATATCTCGGTTTCAACCCTTCAAAAATTTGGTTAAAAAGTTGTCATTTTTAAATATACCACTCATTTAACAAAAAAGGAAAGCCTAAATAAAAAAAAATTGTTTATAAAATTTTTGTTTAGTGTTGACAAGGTAACAGAGTAAACACCATATTTTTTGCTTTTGAATTAACAAAGATATAATAAAAAACGATGAGAGATGTCATAGGTTTACGCTGTAATTAATTGTCACCGCCAATTTCACATTCAAACGTAGCATTATTGATATGGTAGTAACTAACTTCTCGGGCCGCCAGCGGGGAGCGGAGGGGAGTGAGGGAAGTTAAATCTCTTTTAACGTCGAACAGAAAAATCATGCGATTGCCAGAAGGGCCTAAGCGTATATCATTATTGCTATTGGTCCGATTCAAATGGAAAAAACGGTATTATATAGAGAATTCGGTGTAGATGAACGTTGAAATGAAAAATCATGCGTAGTAGTAATGCCGAAAGAACCTAAATATGTGCCACAGCTATTATTGGTCGGATTTAATCGAGGAAAACGGTATTATGTAGAGAACTCAGTAACGTTAGAGTGCAATGGCAAAGCAAAAAAGGCAACAGAGTTGCCAACCTAACAGTCATAAATGTCAAGGAACAACTGTCATCTAACCTAACAGTAACAGTAACAGTAACATTACGTAGGACAAGAAGAAGAAGAAGAAGAAGAAGAAGAAAGAGAAGAAGGAGAAAAGGGAGGAGTTAACCATATGCAACACACAAACTCTTGTAGAGTACATTGTTATCATCTAGTGTAGAATGTGTGAAATCTTAGGAAAAATCTTAGAAACTCACGCAAAATCTATGCGTCGGTTACGCAAACTTCTGGAAAATCAAAGAAAAGCACAGAAAGTCATAAAAAATCTTATGGAAAATCGAAGAAAATCCTAGAAAACCTTATAAATTTCTAGAAAATCATAGAAAATCTATGGAAATTCATAGAAAACCATAGAAATTTAAAGAAAATCATTTAAATTCCTAGAAAATCCATAAAAAATCATAGAAAACCATAGAAAATCTTTGGAAAATCATAGAAAGTCATAAAAATTAAATAATCATAAAAAATCTTATGGAAAATCGAAAAAAATCCTAGGAAACCTTAGAAATCCCTAGAAAATCATAAAAAATCTATGGAAATTCATAGAAAACCCTATAAATTCAAAGAAAATCAATAAAATTCCTAGAAAATCCATAGAAAACCATAGAAATTCAAAGAAAATCATAGAAATTCTTAGAAAATCCATAGAAAATCATAGAAAACCATAGAAATTCAAAGAAAATCATAAAAAATCTTATGGAAAATCGAAGAAAATTCTAAAACACCTTAGAAATCCCTAGAAAATCTATGAAAATTAATAGAAAATCATATAAATTTAAAGAAAATCATATAAATTCTTAGAAAATCCATAAAAAACCATAGAAATTCAAAGAAAATCATAGAAATTCCTAGAAAATCCATAGAAAATCATAGAAAACCATAGAAAGTCCTTGGAAAATCATAGAAAATCATAGAAATTCTAAGAAAATCATGCAAAATCTTATGGAAAATCAAAGAAAATCCTAGAAAACCTTAGAAAGCTCTAGAAAATAATAGAAAATCTATGGAAATTTATAGAAACCCCTATAAATTCAAAGAAAATCAATAAAATTCCTAGAAAATCTATAGAAAACCATAGAAATTCAAAGAAAATCATAAATCCTATGAAAAATCGAAGAAAATTCTAAAACACCTTAGAAATCCCTTGAAAATCACAGAAAATCTATGAAAATTCATAGAAAATCATAGAAATTTAAAGAAGTCATTTAAATTCCTAGAAAATCCATAAAGAACCATAAAAATTCAAAGAAAATCAGAGAAATTCCTAGAAAATCCATAAAAAGTCATAGAAAACCATAGAAAATCTTTGGAAAATCATAGAAATTAAAAAAAATCATAAAAAATCTTATGGAAAATCGAAGAAAATCCTAGAAAACCTTAGAAATCCCTAGAAAATTATAGAAAATCTATGAAAAAACATATAAACCCATAGAAATCCAAAGAAAATCATAGAAATTTCTAGAAAATTTGTAGACTTGCTCGAAATAGTGTTGCTCTATAAGAGTTTTAGCTTTTTGTTTTTATTGTAAAAAAATCGAGGAATCGAGAATGTACGAGAAAAATGTTTAAAATTTAATCGAATTCTAGTGAAAATTTTATGATTCCCGTAGAATGTATTAATCGAGACATTTCTCGATCTAAAATTATTAGAATGTCATGAAAAGAAAGAAAATGTCCTCTGAAAGTTTGTACGATTTTTCCTTTAGAAGTTAGACTTTCAATTTTTCGAGGCGAGATCTTTAAAAAAAAAAATTATTTTCCAAACTGTTGACTAATTATGCATTTTGAGGTCGTGGAATACCCTAGAATGTCATGAAAATAAAGAAAATGTCCTCTTAAAGTTTGTGCGATTTTTCCTTTAGAAGTTAGACTTTCAATTTTTCGAGGCGAGATCTTTAAAAAAAAAAATTATTTTCCAAACTGTTGACTAATTATGCATTTTGAGGTCGTGGAATACCCTAGAATGTCATGAAAATAAAGAAAATGTCCTCTTAAAGTTTGTGCGATTTTTCCTTTAGAAGTTAGACTTTCAATTTGTCCGAGGCAAGATCTTTTTTCCGAAAAAAAAAAAAAAAAATTATTTTCCAAACGGTCGACTGAGTTACTATTTCTCAACTTCTCAACAAGACAAAATATGTGTCGACGAAGCAAGTTTGGTTTTTAGCTTATAAAAGTTGTTGCTTTCAAACTTTCACAGAGTAAAGTTGTTTTAATTTTTAAAATTTTGTAAAAAGCTATTTTTGAGAGAATAATTGTAATAGAATCCGTTTTTAAACTGATTACAGTCCCTTTTTAATTAGTAAATCAGTTAGAAATCTTACTTTTCACAAAAAACTATTTCTTTCCTCTTTTTACCTCTCTCCGCCACTGTTCGTTGCTCAATACATCGATTTCCTTCTGTCATAACTTTAATGCTATGTCTATTGTAAGTTGTTATTTCGAATTGCTTCACTGAAATCTTTTCTACCGAGCTTTTGTCAAAGATTAATTTTTCATGCTCTCTAACCTTTCCGGAGAAACGAAAATAACGAAAACCGCATCAAAATACGCCAAGAGGATTCCTCGAATCCCTGTCCAATATTTTTATTTCTCGTAAGTCGAATTTGTAGACTTACTCGAAATAGTGTTGCTCTATAAGAGGTTTAGGTTTTTGTTTTTATTGTAAAAAAATTGAGGAGTCGAGAATGTACGAGGGAAATGTTTAAAATTTAATCGAATTCTAGTAAAAATTTTATTATTCCTGTAGAATGTATTATCACAGCTTATACAATACAGCTCCACAACTCCGTGTCGGCGTCTTTGATCTGGCGGTCGAGAACCAAGCAAGACGGAATGGTGCTATCTCTGTTAGATTCAAGGGAAAAGTCGGGCCCGGATTAAACAATTTTTTTATTATTGAAAAAATTGAAAACCTTTGCGTAATAAGGTTGGTCACATGCCATATTAAGTAAGTTTTGGGAAATTACATTTTTAATTTGTTTTAAATCTTTCAAATATAATTAAAAAAATTATTTAAATATAAATATTACGAAAAATAGCACATCTTTCGGATTAGAGGTAAAATAATTTATATATGGCTAGTAAAATCCTCGTTAACAAATGTTTTGAGCTAAAACAGTCACTTCACGACAAATTGTGGCTTGGATCCATTTTACACCAAGGGCTTCAATTGTTAAAGAATTGTGTCACGCTCGTGGATGCAAATCAAGTGGTACCCCCGTGTCTCTGGCAAGTGTTACTCTTCGCGCAAAGGGTTTATACCTAGATAAACGAATGCTTCGACTGAGGTCTGGGAACTCTATGGTATTTTGGAATTATAAAGAATGTGTGCTTTTGTTTTAACAATATTGGTTATATTTAGATGTATTCTTATTATTTGAAATACAGATTTGTAGAAGTTATACTTTGACAGTTTTTATTAATATAATATATTCAATTTTTATCTGACCATACCGAAGTAGGAAATTTTAAAACTTTATAGTAATGTGAAATTTGAATTACAATATTACAAGATATAACATAATTAGTACTTATTTTAGGTAGGTACTAAATTTGTACTTGGAGAAAGTAATATCGATTTTTACAAGAAAACTTGAAAAGTAAATTAATTTAATTCCTATTTCTGATGTAAAACTTAAACCAAGAAAACAAATAAATTGTAGTTTGTTCAACAAGGGTGGATATGATAGCCATATCACACAAAGACGAAGTTTGAGCACGACGTCGTAGGCGGAGAACTCAATCGTCTGATTGTGATATGAACAATCTACTCGATATGGTCAGTATATTTTTTCTACGACCCACTAACGAAAATCTACAAATTTAAAAAATTATTTTAGGTTATTTAGACAAAATAACTAATTTTAAAATAATTTACGAAGTTGACTAATTTATAAAATAAAATAAACATGAAAAATTAATTAGTCCTCGGCCTAGATTCGATCCCGGACTTTTCGCGTGGAAGGCAGATGCTCTGTCCTCATCTTCACCGAAACTTTCAGGACTTTAGTTTTAATACTCGTAATTAAATTAGTATCATGTAGTTTAATTAAAATTTATTTTTTTTTTAAATGTGGACACAGTAGAAACAAAAATGCTATTATTTATCGAGTCTGCACAAAAATTTTAATGTATATTTAATATCAATAACTAAAATATATATTGACAATTAGTTTAACAGAATTGTCACTTATTTAAAAAATTTTAAATAATAGGAGTTGGGTGACCAAAATATGAACTGTGATTTGTAGATTTAATTTTGTTAAAGTGTTCTTACTACCTAAAATGGATATGAAATATATTCGTAGTTGAACACAATAACATACTTTTTCGTTTTGTAGTATGTGCGTAGATTGGCTAATATCCATGCACAGATTACAAAACGAAAAAGTATGCTATTGCCTTCAATTGAACGAATATATTTCATATCCATTCTAGGTAGTGAGAACACTGCAAAAAAAAAATAAATTCGCCAATCACCGTTCATATTTTGATCAACCGACTGCTATTATTTTTAAAATTTTAAATAAATGACAATTCTGTCAAACTAATTGTCAGTATATTTTTTAGTTATTGAGATTAAACATACAATAAAATAAGTTATTCTTTTGGAAAACATTAGCATGGATGACTAAAGGGTATTGGGTTAATTAATTCTAAAAGTGTGGTACAAATGTTATTTTTTGTAGCCAATTCTTCAAAATTATTTTGAAATATCTTTTCAATACTGAATATTAGTTCTACAAATTCATCATTTGACAGTTGCAGATTTCCAAATGTATCTGAATTGGCGTTATCATATGCCTTTAAAAAGCAATAAAAAGAAAAATCATCTATTTCAACGTGATCTTTGTTATATTTAAGACAGGTATCGCAGGAGTGGATCCGCAAGGCTTTTATTAAAAGGTAACCACACACATACCTGATAAAAATTTTCTGTAGCAATTCGTCTTTACAATAATTTAGGGTGTTAATAATTTCATCATAAAATAAAATACAAGGTGTTCCATTTAAAAAACATACATTTTAATTTGCCAGGCAAAAACGTAACACCCTGTATATCCAAAGATATTTTTAAAATATGTAGGTATTTTTCAAATCCATATATCTTTTATTTAAAACTTTCTTGCGTGTCTACAACAAAATAATGAACAATAACGCACTAATGGGACACCCTGCATAAATTATATTTTTAACAATGAAAATTTCTTATAATGTGGTACTTAACGGTTTGGGTCCTTGGGAAAACTAAAGAATGTTTTCTTGCAGGTATAACCCTTATTAAAACAGCTTTTGACTGCACAAACAGAATGATGTCTTTTTTTTCATTCATTCTACTCAACAGCTAAAGAGTCACCAAAATAATAACAGTACCTTTTACTCAAACAAAATCTACGAAATTATAGGCTCCACGAAATTATACAATCAACGAAATTATACAATCAACGAAATTATACGCACGACTCAACACCTTACCTAAGTACACTTCTGAACGCCAAAACCGTCTTTTCCCTTCGAAGGCGGAGCTTAAGCGATGCGCGACGAAATCGACGCAAACCGTTGCCGCCAAGAGAGTGTTTTAGCTGTATTGTATAAGCTGTGGTATTATAGTCTATTTTTATGTATGAGAGAGTAATAAAACAGCATTTCTAATGCAAAACTTAGTACGGTCATTTTAAATATTTTTACAGAATAATCTAAATATTTCCTAAAATTGTAATAAATGTACCTGAGCTATTACAAGTTTTGGGTCTTTTATTGGTCCTTTATAAACATAAGCTGTACAAAACAATAGAAAAAGGTTTGGACAGGCCAAAAGCCATGCGTATTAAAGATTACGTAGCCGTAACTTAAGATTATTTTCAATAAGTACTTATTTACCAATTTTGTTTTATTTTAATTCCAAGAATTTCTTACAGTAATCGAATTATAAGTAAATAAATACCTTCCCAACAAATTTCATCGAAAATGCGATTATAGGTTTTCCATTTAGTAAGGAGGTCCAAGTTGTGTATTCTTGACAGTTTACTAAATGTCATTTAGTTGCAACTTGCAAGGTGCAGTGTGAATTCTAGTGTGATCATGGAACATTTGGAAGGGCCGCGTAAACGACAAAAAATCGGTCCTTTAACAGTAAATGAAAAAACATTAATATTTAATTATTGTTTTAAATCATTTACAGACAAACATTTATGTAAAAGTGTTGATGACACAGTGGAATTAGTTAGTAGTACGCTTGGTGTTGGGAAATCTACGATTTACAGAGTTGTTAAAGAAGAGAAATGTGGCGAGTTTCAAACAGCACGTAAAGCTCCAGGAAAACCAAAATTTCAATTAGAAAATCTTTTGAAAGAAAGACTTCGAAGGAAAGTGCATGCGTTCTTTATAAAAGAATTTCCGATAGTAGACAAAGTTCTTGCCACGGTTCGAGATGATAAGGATTACTCTGAAATGAGTCGAAGCACACTATGGAAACTTTTAAAAGAAATAGGTTTTCTATGGAAAAAGCATTCCAGAAAGTCTATTTTAATAGAAAGAAGCGATATTGTAGTATGGAGAAGAAATTACCTAAGGACTATAAAAGAAATGAGAAACCAAAGAAGAAATATATTTTATTTAGATGAAACATGGATCAACGAGGGACATAAACCAAATAAATTTTAGCAAGATGAAACTGTTACAAGTCGAAGACAGGCTTTTTAAATAATTTATCTACTGGTTTAAATCCACCATCAGGAAAGGGGCGCAGACTAATAATAGTACACATCGGTAGTTCAAACGGTTTTGTACCGGTGACTACCATGAGAACATGAATGCTGATGTCTTTAAAGAGTGGTTCGAACAAATAGATCTTCTTCCTCAGAACTGTATAATAGTAATGGATAATGCAAGTTATCACTCGAGACTTATAGAAAAAATGCCCATAACCAAGTGGTTAAAAAAAGATTTACAGAATTGGCTAAATTCAAAGAATATTAAGTTCCATCCCGGTTCTGTGAGAAAAGAACTGTAGCATTTGTGTTCCCTTCATAAAGAGAAATTCAAAAAATATGAAATTGATGAAATTGCAAAAAATCGTGGGGTGACGGTGGTTAGATCACCACCATATCATTGCGAAGTAAACCCGACTGAACTGATATGGGCACAGATAAAGGGAGAAGTTTCAAGAAAAAATAATTCTTTTAAAATGATTGATGTTAAACAGTTGTTTTTGGAGGCTGTAAATAATGTGAAGCCTGAAAACTGGGAAAAGGCAGTAAATCATACGATTAAAGAAGAGAAAATGTGGAAGTTGGACAATATTACTGATGAAATGATCGAGCCACTCATTGTAAATATTGGTTGCGACAGTTCATCTTCTGATTTCGATTCTGATTTGGATTTGTAGGTAAGAAGTAGTTTTTATATTAAAATTATTATTTATGAACGTAACGTTGTTTAAAAGTCAAAGTTTAAACCCTTATACCTACATAACCCGTTTGACACAATGTTCTTAACATACCTTGTGGAAAAATAAAACATTTTAGAAAAAATTGCACTTTTTTACCTTCAGCTGTTTAGAAGTTATAAGCAGGTTAATTAGGTGAAAATATAAGTGTATACTTAATTTTATTTATTAATATATAAGTGGACTATTCACCATTAATAGACTTTTGCTTATATTCGGTTAGGAAAAAGATAATAAGACGCGGTTTTTTTTGTTTCTTGTGAGAATTTAATTCTCTTTCTAAATAACGTATAAAAATTATAACATTCCATTTAAATTTTTCAAGAAAACTTCAAAAAAATGGTTACTGCTTAAACAACGCCACCTAGTGCTCTTTTAAACAACTGAATCAGAACTATTTTGAAATATTTTACTAAACAATCAATTTTCTTTTATTCCATATAAAGCTTTTCAAAATCTGATAAACGATACCGTAGTTATAATACATTTATTAAATTAAGGTTCCCAATCGCCCCTACCTGTTATTTTATTGAATAGAGCAAAAAGTGTTGAATAAAACTTTTGCAAAATTTAATCAAAATTACCGTTCGATTATTATTATCATACTATTATTAGACAATTATAGGGGAAAAGTGATTTTTTTGAATTACCATAGCGAATTACGCCCTCTAACGGTTAAAATAGAAAGTTCAAAATAATTTCAAGCATTTTCTCTTGACCGTTTTTGTTATAATTTTTTTTTTTTCGAAGCCGTAGGATCAACAGTTTCTGAGATACAGGCGCTACGAGTCCTTAATCAGACACCCTGTACATAAGAAGATTTACTGGTAATAGAGCTACGCGATATGGTCAGGACAATGAAGCCACGTGCATTTGAGAACTTGACAGGTTTAACTGTTATAACTTGTGGCTTATTCTTTGGAACTGAAGAAGAATATTTCCTAGCTGCTAGTCCAGATGGTTTAATTGAAGACGACAACAATTTTACTGTTGAAGTGAAATGTCCCTTAGTCCTGAAAAGCTGCTCAATAGAACAAGGAGTAGCTGTAAAGAAAATTAAATTTCTTGCTATGATGAGGAGGGGTTGTTGTATTTAAAAAACACTCATCCGTATTACTACCAAATACAAGGGCAGCTACATCTTTCAGGCTAGGAATATTTTTATTTTATTGTCTGGTCTCCTTTAGGCCCTATTCATGTTGAACAAATTTGCAGAGATGATGAGTTTTCAAAGAACAAAATGTAAAAGATATATTTAAAGATGTCATATAATTTCTATGTGGTTTTTGAAATTCCTATTTCCTATATTATACCGTATTTAATTAAATTTATATAATATACATAACTTATGGTAGCAATATATTGAATAAAAATCTTAAACAGATAGGTAAAAATGATGTGCTATAAAAGAGAATAATGTCTAATATATTTATAATAAATACCTAAAGATATTTTTTATTCCAACGAATTTAAACAATCTGAATTTGGATACTCGAAGAATTAAAAAAGTTGAAAAAACACTCCTAGTAAAATATTTTTTAATAAAACGATAGGTAGTATTAAATCAATTTATATTAAAATCCTCAATTATTTACTGCCACTTCCCAACATTTTAAGGGAGGAATATACAGGGTGTTAGTAAATAAGTGCGACAAACTTCAGGGGGTGGTTTAGCATGAAAAAATAATGACAGTTTGCCATACAAACGTATGTCTGAAAATACTTCGTTTTCCGAACCCTACCTATCCAACGATTTGCATATACTGCATCTAAGTGATTTCGTATATCAATGCTAAAATGGGCTGGTGCACCATCATGCATGAACCATAAGTGTTGTCTCAGCTCTAGAGGAATTTCTTCAAGAAGAACAGGTAACTCTTCCTGTAGGAAATTAAGGTAAGAGTCGCCTGTTAGTCGTTGTGGGAGGAAATATGGACCGATTCAATGATCATCAATTACCCCAATTCATACATTTACCGAAAACTGATGCTGAAAATGAGATTCAAAGATTCCATGTGGATTTTCCTCAGCCCATAAGTGATTGTTATGGAAATTTCGTACCAACTCTCGACCAAAATTAGCTTCGTCAGTAAACAAAACTCTATTTAAAAAATTAGGAATTTGAGCGAGTTGATGAAGAATCCATTGACAAAAAAATAGGCGTGGAAGAAAGTCTCTAGGTAGTAGAGCTTGCACACGTTGAATATGAAACGGATACAACTGCTGTTCTTTAAGAATTCTAAATACAGTGAAGATGCTTACATTTAATATGTTGGCAATTTTTCGAGTACTTGTTTCCGGTGACTCCGCAATTAACTCGAGAACTGCTTTTTCTAGTTGCACAGTTCGTACTTCTCGAGGGCGCCCGCAGTTTTTAAATGTACCATTTTCGCGCAAACGTTGGTGAAGGCGAGCAAATATTGTGTAATGGGGTACCCTAAGTCCTGGATACAACTCAGCATACAATCGTCGAGCTTGCCGACCATTTCCATTACTTCGACCATAGACAAAATGCATGTCTGACAATTCCACGTTTGTATAATTTTCCATTGTTTTTGATAAAAGAAAAGTTAATTACTTATTAACATCAATGTTATACCAAACTAAAAGCTTAATAATGAAGAAACTATTCGTATTTAACAGAACGTTGACAATAGCCTACTAGTACTAGCGTCGCTATTAGATAATAATGTATTAAAGAAATGGAAAATACGCGTTAAGATATTTTATTTTTTTGCATAAAAACGGCGCCCCACACAAAAAAAAGGCCAGATATATTTTTTGTGACAAATTTAATGAGGAATTTAAAAATGATTTTTAATTTGAAATATCTCAGTGGCGTACCATTTTTTTTCTTTAAATAAATTGAGATCATTACCCGTATGCACGCCAATGATGAACATAAAATTCTTAATTTCATTTGCATATCTTGACCGGTTTCAGAGCAATAAGCAAATCGTCAGTTTTTAAGAAAAACTTTAATACGTTTATATATATCAAATTGTCATTATTTTTTCATGCAGAACCACCCCCTGAAGTTTTTCGCACTTATTTACTAACATCCTGTATATAATCTTAGAAATACAAGGTGCCCATCTATAAATTAACACATTTTAAACGTAATTATTGACTAAAAAGAAATAAGATAAAAATGTGCGGTTTTGACCAATGAGTTTTAAATTTCGAAAAGTTTTCACCCAATCACATTAGCAAATTTTCCCATTTATATAGGGCGAGGAAAAAATTTGCCTGTTTTCAACTAAAAATAACTTGACTTGTTTAAATAGAACACCCTGCATATTTTTAAACCATTCGAAAGCTGAGTTCTTTACGTTTTAAAAAATGCCAGCATGTGCATTTTGAGTTGTACAAATAATTTATAATTACATTAATTTGATTATCGCATAGCTTTTGAATTTTTTAAAGTACGTATTTTCTGCATGTTTAATTTTTTTGATCATTTATATACTGAAATATTTCGGTAAGTTTTACTTATTTCAGTGTACAAACGAAAAAAAAATAAAATAAAAAAAAGAAAATACGTTCTTTAAAAAATTGAATATCTACTAGCAATATGGAAATTAAGGAGAATGCACGCACTCAAAAAAAGTCGCGTATCTTCTTTATTTCCAGATCAGCAGTACACAATTTCTGACAAAAAACACTCTATTGACCGAAGCACATATATACAATACAAGACAAAGAGGAACATATACACCGTGTCCCACGTAAGGCGGGCATTACAACTTTATGGAGAATAAATTAATTTGTATTTTCGCCATTTTCTGAGTATACATAATCGAATATGCTCTTTTGAATTAAAATAAAATGAACTCTGTGCAACTTCCGGTTATACCGGAAGTGACCACTAACTTCGTTATTTTAAAGGGAATACCCCATATTTTTTTTTAATTTTAGATTCAGCATGAAATTCTGTAAACAACGATACCCCATTTGCCTATTCTAGTTATAGCGGATTTGGCGTTATTCAATTTTTTTCTACATTTTTAGTCACCGGTAGACATTTTCTTAAAGTCGTCTATCTCAGGTACTATATCTATCAGATACTTAAAATTTTAACCAGAGGTAGTAGATGGGATGTACTTCTTGAGAATATTTAGTTATTCATTATTTGTTGTACGGGGTGTTTGCAAATTATTTTTAAAAATGAAATTTTTTAAACATAAAAAACTTTTTTATTTTAAATTGAACACCCTATATATTTTTTAAATTTTAGATTCAGCATGAAATTCTGTAAACAATGATACCCCATTCGCCTATTCTAATTATAGTGTATTTGGCGTTATTCAGTTTTTTATAAACTTTTATATGCCGGTAGACATTTGCTTTTTTAAATTTACTTGTACATCGTTTGTTCGACTGTGTGTTTGGAAATTATTTTAAAAAATAAATATTTTAAACATGAAATTTTTTTTTATTTTAAATGGAAAATCCTGTATTTTTTTATTTCATTTTGTTCAGAAAATTATTCTTCATTGATCTTCATTTGCACTATTAATTCCCTATAATTATCTCTCGCCAATTTTAAGAAAATTTTAATTTTAATTTTACGCATGCACCTACATAATATAGTATAGTTTTACATTTTAATTTTTTATCTTAGTATGCCGTGGAAATATGCTAAACAACAATCTGTCAACAAACTGAATTGTCATATCAAAATATGGAAAAATATGGAAAATATTGAAGAATATACCAACCAAGATATTCTTAATTTATTTTACATTCATGGAGAATGTAATCGAATCAAAAGTAGAACCTGCCGTATGTTTAATGAACGATACCCTCATTTACCACCAATGAACAGACAGAAATTTGATAGAATCGAAGATAACTTTTTGAATAATTTTAAACAAAACCCGTCAACATTATGTCCGAGATGAAGAAGTTAATCTAATTAACGTATTAGGGTATTTTACTGCGTATCCTCACGCCTCCATTAGAATGGCTCAAGATAATTTAAATATTAGTCGAGGGTCAATACAACGAATTTTAGCACTAAATAAATGGCATCCCTATGCACAAAAAAAGTTCATGAGTTGCGAGATAGTGATCAAATAAGACGAAATGAATTATGCGAATGGTTATTGGTACGAATTCAAGAAGATCCCGAGATTTTAAACAAAATTTTGTGGTCAGACGAGTCGAAATTTACACGTAAAGGGATCATCAATCGCAAGCAATGTCATTTCTGGGCAAACGAAAATCCACATTTTTATCGTGAAGCAGAATTTCAGTACGAATTTAGTTTTAATGTGTTTGCAGTGATCGGTTTTGGAAGAGCTTTTTATTACATTTATAATGAAAGACTGACCTCAGAAAGATACATTAGAATTCTTAGAGAAGTAGTTGCCGACATTTTAAACCAGCTACCAAATAATAATTTTTGGTACCAGTTGGATGGTGCCCCAGCACATTCAACATACTATGTAAATCAAGAAATTACAGCACTCTTTGAAGACCGATGGATAGGTCCAAATGGTCCTTGGCTTTGGCCTGCAAGATCGCCAGATCTAACTCCTGTTGATTTTTTTTATGGGGTCATATTAAAAATTTAGTGTACTCTACCCAAATTAATACTAAAGAAGAATTAAAGCAAAGATTTCGGAATGCCTTTAACGAGTTAGATGGTGAAATGATTCGTAAAGGGGGCGTCCATTAATTACGTGAGGTGTTCAAGGGGGGGAGGGGATAAAACTAAATCTTTCTTAATCTCACTTGGGGGGGGAGGGGGGGTTTTCGTAAATCTCACGTAATTTTTTTCTAGTAGAAAACGGTATAAAATTGCGTGAAAGTAAAGTTAAATTATAGTATTTCTAGAATAAAATATGGAAAAATCTTATAATTATGTTTATTTATTTTTTATTAATTTCCATTTAAGTATTTATCATTTAATTTTATTAATGTGATTTTAAATAATTGCAACACTCTCAAACACTAGTCTTTGCTAGTCTTAAATAAAAGTAATGGAACATATTGTGTTTTTGTTTTTTTTTTTTAATAATCCAACACATTTACACCCAAAATACAAATTTTGAAAAATCTCACGTGATATTAGGGAAGGGGGGGAGGGAGTTAAGGAAAATCTTACCAAATCTCGCCAGGGGGGGAGGGGGAGTCAAAAAATCCTCAAAAATACCTCACGTAATTAATGGACGCCCCCAAAGCAACAACTAATCATGTTGAAAAAAGATTGTTAAAATGTTTAGAAGCTAACGGGGGGCATTTTGAACATTTGATAAAATGATTTTTTTAAACCATGTGCTTTTAATAAAAATTGTTTTTAGTTAGTATGTACCTTATCATTAAAAAAATTTAAACTTTTTAAACGACATATTTTGTTGCAGAAAACTGTAAATGTTTTTAAAAGTACATCCAATCTACTACTTCTGGCTAAAATTTCAAGTATCCAACAGAAATAGTACCTGAGACAGTACTTTAAGAAAATGCCTACCGGCGCGACGACTAAAAATTTAAAAAAAATGAATAACGCCAAATCCGCTATAATTAGAATAGGCAAATATGGTATCATTGTTTACAGAATTTCATGCTGAATCCTAAATTTAAAAAATATATAGGGTGTTCCCTTTAAAATAAAAAAGTTTTTTATGTTTAAAAAATTTCATTTTTAAAAATAATTTGCAAACACCCCGTACAACAAATAATGAATAACTAAATATTCTCCAGAAGTACATCCCATCTACTACCTCTGGTTAAAATTTTAAGTATCTGATATATATAGTACCTGAGATAGACGACTTTAAGAAAATGTCTACCGGCGACTAAAAATGTAGAAAAAAATTGAATAACGCCAAATCCTCTATAACTAGAATAGGCAAATGGGGTATCGTTGTTTACAGAATTTCATGCTGAATCTAAAATTAAAAAAAAATATGGGGTATTCCCTTTAAAATAACGAAGTTAGTGGTCACTTCCGGTATAACCGGAAGTTGCACAGAGTTCATTTTATTTTAATTCAAAAGAGCATATTCGATTATGTATACTCAGAAAATGGCGAAAATACAAATTAATTTATTCTCCATAAAGTTGTAATGCCCGCCTTACGTGGGACACGGTGTATACTTCCACTTATGCTCAAATCAGTCGGACAACGAAGTTATAATTTTCTGGCAACAAAGGCATTAAATTATATGTTAACAAATATAAACGAACCACTAAACAAAAAAAATTTTAGGAAATTATTTAAACAATTAATATTAAAATTACCCAGAATTGATATTCATAAACATCTTGACTAAATAAATAAATAAATAAAGGGAAAAGTATTAAGTAAAAAACAAAAAAAAGTAAATTGTAGAAAAGTTTCAAAAGGTAAAAAAAATAAAAAAGAAAATTGAGCTTAAAAAAAATATATTTTTTTAATTTTATATATTTTTAAATTTTAACTTATAACCGTGTTACTAAAAAAAAAAAAAAATAATCTTGTTTTATGTATTTCAAAAATTTAATTTATATGTATATATATCACACACAAACATCCTTGATGTTTCCGTGATTATTTGTTTATTTCCTAAATTGTATTGAAATTTTTTGGAAAATAAACTATTATTATTATTATTTGTGAAAATTAAACTGCAAATTTTTTTAAAAGTAAAAGAACTTAGCTTTCAAATGGTTTAAAAATATACATAATACATATTTAAATAAGTCAAGTTATTTTTAGTAAAAAATAGGCAAATTTTTTTCCTCGTTCTGTATAAATGGAATAAAATTAATGTGCGTCGGAAAAAACTTTTCGAAATTTGAAACTCAGTGGTTGAATCCGCACATTTCCATCTTATTTCGTTTATTTAAAAAGTATTGAATCAAAATTATAATTAAGTTCTTAAATATCTGAAGATTATAAATATAATTATAATATTTTTGTATCTTAATCTTTTCACATTAAAAAAAAAATGTAGTTAAACATTTTATCATCCGATCTAATTCACGTTCAAATGCTCGATGATTAGGATCAAGTCTGCAAAAGTCAGCTCACAAAATTATATTTTAAACATAAAAAAAAATATATATAAAAATACTTGAAGTTTCCTGAAAATAAAAAAAATCTCTCGCAACGGGAATCGGCGCTCTCTGTAATCGGTAAAACATCTCCGTAAAATTCACAAATATAATTATGTAGCTATGGCTACGACGCACGCACCGTGTTCAGGTACTTTAGTTAAATTCGAGGGCCTGGGAGAACAATAATTTTTGGCTGGCACGCTTATGATTTTCTCTAGTTCGCTTAAGACTGGAGCTGACGATTCGAGCAGATTGTTGACGCGAAGTCAACATTATTCTCACGTAGTTCTCTGTTCATCCTTTTTCGAACAATGTGGGTCGTTCAGACACTGCAGCTCGAGCGAGCCTATTACTTACCCTTAACATTTTATTGAACCCAAGATAATTAAAATGCTCTCAGTATCTGAAAATCTATTTATATTTTGATTAAAACTTTGAATCGTTTGGTAATTAACTTTTAATTAACAGCAAAGTATTATTTGTGCATGTGCACGAAACTGAATAAATCGTTAGCAACTAGAGAACCCATGGTATTATTATACATCATTCTAGCATAGTATTTAGCTTCACTTTTTGAAATTAGGTTAATTATAGTTGAACACTGTTTACTAGATAATCAATACTGCGGCTAAAAACAAAATTAAATCCCACAATAAAATGCGAAAATATCAAATTTTCGCGTTATTGTTTATTAATGTTCATTCAATTCAAATGCATTGTTGCGTGCTTTGAATCAAAATGACGAAAAAAGTATGCAATAAATTTTAAATCATTTTTCGTGTTTTTTAATGTCTACTCATTTATTAGCAAACAATCATAGTACCAATTATAGAATAGGGATTATTTGTAGCAATAAAAATGGAGAAATACAGTTCATCAAATTTCTAGAGGTGTTCGACGCCCAGACAGAGAACGCGCTACGTGTGACTAAGATAGCTATTGTACAGTCTGCTAAACAAGTTATTTTAAATAGTTTTTAATATTTTTAGGTAATTACATTTTAAAAGTGTGGAATAGTTTAGGGATTAAATTGGTCTGATTGGACTTTCTTAGAACGTTTTTAAAAGCAGCTAAAGATAGTATGTAGAATTGAAAATAATTATTATGCCATAAAAGGTGTTTTGGAATTCCTTCAACCTTTTGAAATTGAGTCAGAAATTATAAATTTTATAGGATAGCGGAAAATACCTATAATTTTTTTGTAGGCCTTTGTAAATCGTGGAAATAGTTTATATTTTATTTCTACCTTATTAAGGAAAATGGTACCTATTATTAATAACGGTTGTTTCTGAAACATTACTAAAATTTTCGAAATTTTGTTTTTCTACAAAATAATAAACTATACTATTTAGAAAAAAATTTATTTCTCTTATAATTTTATAAAAAATAACAGGGGAATATTTACATTTCTTGATCTATTAAACAAAACGATAAATTATCTCGACGAATGACACCATGTTCTAGTACGGAAGCTAGCTCTACATTTTTGTTGGTGGTTTCATGGGTTTCATATCAATTTTTTGTAATTGTAGTTTACACGTACATATACCTCTTAACACTTGTTTGCTTTATTAAAAAAGTGTGTTGTTGTGATTTACGTCGGAATAAGTCAAAAACAACTTGAAACTCCATATAAAATCAAAAAGGAGAAACGGAAAAAAATTGAGCCTGTAAATGAACACAACTCAGAAACAAAAATATCTATCTAATAATAAAAAAATAAAATTTGATTCTGGTGCATCTTCGTTGTAAAAATAGATAATACTTTTTTGATCTTAGGTACAGATATAATTTTAATGTTCTTCCGAAAAACTTTCTTCAGTTTCCATATCAGATTCAAAATCAGTCTCACTGTCACTGTTTAAGTTAATTATAAATCTATCAGTTGCCTCATCCAAAGTAACTTCTCTGTCATAAAATTTAGATTCCCACATTTTAGCATTATTACAACGAGATTGCCACTCCTCTTTAGAAAACGTATCAAAAAAGTCTTCACACAACAGTTGTACGTCTTGCCTCTTAAATGTAGTGTTGTTACTAGCTACATATTGTTTCAATGATGCCCACACTAATTCGATCGGATTAAGATCGGGATGATACGGTGGCAAACGCAAACAACTAAAACCATGTTCATTTATCATTTCTTCAATTGCATACCTCTTAAATCGTGACTTATGCAATAGCACTAAACTGTATAATTGCGTTTTAAGCATATCCTCTTCGTAAGCAATATTATGATTCCTTAACCAATCCTGCATGTCAGCTTTTTTAGAAGTTGACGTTGGTGCTTTATTTACCTGGACATTATGGTAAGGAGCATTATCAACAATAATGACGCTTCTTGGAGGGAGGTTCGGAAACAGCTTTTCTTTCAACCATTTAGAAAAATTATTAAAATTCATTTCATCGTGGTAGTCTCCACTTTTGGTTCCAGATTTGAAAATTAACCGGGCATTCGGAATAAAGCCCATTTCACCTCCTGCATGGACAATAATTAGTCTATCACCTTTATTAATTGGTCTCTTTAATCCCTCATTTGAATTATCACTCCAAGCTTTCTGGTGTGTGTGGGAGGCATGAATGTATGTTTCATCTAAGAAGACAATTGGACGGCCCTCTGCTCGATAACTTTTTAAACGAATCAGATAGTCTAAACGTAGCTTTTGAATATCAAACCTTTCCATTAATATTTTTCTGTCTGTTTTTGTTTTCCGCCAACGAAATCCTAGCGACTTTATTATTTTTCTTAAACTTTCATAGCTTCCTTTGTACCCTGTAGCTTCTCTAAATTTAGTCAGAATTGTTTTTAATGTTGGAACAATATTTTCCGAGATTAACATGAACAGAATAATTCTTTTTAAAATACCTTTGTCAGCTTCATCTATATCATTAACTGTTTTTGGTTTTTTAATGGTTTTTCTTGGTGATGAAAATTCCGATATCTCACGGTTATCGATTCTTTTTTTCTCTCCAGAAATGCGGACGACAGTGTTTTTAGATACTCCTGTGGCTGCAGCAACACGATCATTTACATTTTTAAATGGTATTGTAGGTGAATTAAAGTTTCCTTCTCTTCTCATAAACTCTATAACATTGGCTATTATTTCGCGAGATTGACTGTTAATCACGCGGCCTCTTAATTTGCTATTAAACTCCATACTTAGGTTCTATTAAACTGTAATGAGCAAAAAACACAAACGAAAATAAAAGAAATGTTTTAGCGAAATTTACATCTGACATTTACGTCTGAATAAAATAGTGAAATACTTGATGCGCAGAGTGTACTTTCATTGCGTAAATCCGTCGGCCCCGCCAACCGATGCCTCTCAGTAGTGCTTTCTCTGTCTAGCCGTCGAAAGCCTCTAGAAATTTGATGAACTGTACTTGTGTATATACAATAATGTACCGATTGATATAATGGGCCATGTTTACATAAGGATTATTTGTAGCAATAAAAATGGAGAATTATTTATGTATATCCTAGCGAATGTTGGGTACCGTGAGCACTGTCAACCACTCTTCAAAAAATTTGTAATTATGTCATTACCATCACTGTTTATTTTAAATGCAGTTCTTGAAATTCACAAAAACAGTGCAAATCTACTAAAGCAGTCTGATGTTCACCATTATAATACCAGACAAGCTGGGAATCTAAGGAAACAAAAATTTCGATTATCTAAATCCCAGAAAAATTCACTGAACCTTAACTTATATAATATTTTACCATCAAATTTAAAATATTTAAACTTTTCCCAATTTAAAGGAAAATTAAAGCGATTTCTTCTTGAAATGTGCTTTTATTCAGTCAGTGAATATACAGACTATTTTAAAAATTTTAAAAATAAAAATAATACATATATATTTTAAGTTATGTTAGTTGTAATATTATTATTTGTTACTGTAAAATATTTGTAACTGTGCAATATTTAGAAACCTTTATTTTGTATTGTTCTTGGAACATATTTTATTTATTTGTGACTTGCTACAAATGTACTGTTTGTATATAACGTAGTGAATAAATTCTATTCTATACAATAATGTACCGATTGATATAATGGGCCATGTTCACATGTGAGATATGCTGTTTTATAAATTATATTGTAAAAGTTAGTCGCTATACAAGTTATTCTAAATAATCAGTTCGGTAAAAAAGCCAAAAGTTTGTAAATTAAGCCCAATTAAAATTTAAAATTTGAAATGTATACGTCATCGGGAATAGACCAATCAGCTTGTGTCGAAGTTTTTTTTGTTATGCAAAACCAAGCCAACGAACAAACTGACATATAGAATGTCAAAGTGAACGCACATCTTAGTGACACTTAAAATTGACACCACCTAACCTAACATTCGTCGTTGTTGTTGTTGTTTTCTCAATTTATTTCTTTTTTCTTTGCCAATTGGTTTAATTTTATTATTAATATGAGTTTGTTAGCTGGATTTATAAAAGCTGATTCAAGTGTTTTACTACTGCATTTTTTTAACAATACTCAGTTTATAAGTGCCAAAGTTAAAGCCTGTTAAGACAGAAAGAAAGGCATGTAAAACTTTATTTATAATTTGTTTTAATAGTAGTTACAGTTTATAGTAAAAAAAAATATTTATCTCAGGCCATTAGGATTATTGAACACTAACAGTTTTTTTTTTCAAAAATATACCTTTTACCACCCTGTTATATTTTGGAATACCCTCATTTATATGTATAAGAAAAAAATATTTCCCATAATGTCTGTAAAACGTCTTTACAAAAACATACCACATATTCCTTAGACCAAAATAAGTCGATTTAAGTAAAATTACCTTAGTACAAAGTTGCTTCGTTTGGGCTCCAAAGGGCCTTAAAGTTAAAATTTTTAAATCGTTTTTCCTATATAAATTTAAAACAGCATATGCGATTTTGCTGAAATTTGGTATATTCGTAGAGTTTTATGTGGCAAAAAAAATGGTATTAAAATTTTGTCCGATGATAATAATACATAGACGTAGAACTTGATTTTTTAAATAATTGCACCTTTAAAAATTCTACGCCAATGGAAGAAAAGGAGTTTGAGTATGAAATTTAGATTGCGCAACTCATTTACTTTAAAAAAGGTACTCTTGATAAGACTCGATTACTCTCATGGTTTTCGCTAAATTTCTGTTTTAATAATTTAGAGTGTATAGGTTTCACAAAAATATTTATTTACAACATAATCAACATAGAGATTTTACAAAAATTGTTCAAAATGTTCACCATTTTCACGCATACAAAGATTTATACGTCGAAGAAAATTAAAATGTATCCTTTCCATAACTTCTTCACCACCTCTAAGATTGTTTATTGCATATTGAATACGTTGCCATAGTTGTTCCTCATTTTTTACAGGTTCCCTGTAAACTGTGAATTTCAGATGTCCCCATAAAAAGTAATCCATCGGTGTTAGGTCTGGGGAACGTGGTGGCCAGTTTACAGGTGCGTCATTACCTCTGCCTATCCATTTGTGCGGATATTGTTCATTTAAGTAGTTTCTAACGTTTAAAGAAAAATGTGGTGGAGCTCCATCTTGCATAAACCACATATCTCTCCGAAGTTGGAGAGGTAAATCTTCTAACAATTCTGGCAACGTATTTTGTAGAAAATCCAAATAATTTTCTTCGTGGAAGTATGACACGACCAACAATGAAATGACCAATTATTGCAGCCCACACATTAATTTTGAATTCGTGCTGAAAATAGTTTACCTCTATTGCATGCGGATTTTCAACGGCATAAACATGTTCATTATGGGTATTAGTTATACCTCTTCTTGTAAAACCCGCTTCATCGGTAAACAGAACCTTCTTGACAAAGTTTGGATCTTTTTCTCTTTGCATATTAACAAATCGACAAAACCCCAAACGAATTTGAGGATCATGGACTAATAATTTTTGTACTGGCTTCTTATGGTATGGATATAGCAATTGTTCTCTAAGCACTTTATGAACGACATCTTTACTTACTCCTAGTTCCCTTCCAATTCGTTTGGTGCTTAATTCTGGATCTTCTTCAACACGTTCTAAAATGTCTTCTTCAACTTCAGGAATCCTTACAAAACGTTCTCTTCCATTATCAACAGTGTTGGGAGCAAAGGAACCAGCAGCAAAAGTTGGGTGGCTAGGTACACGACGCGACGATTTGGAAACCTTTCAGAGTACACCCTGACACTCTCTCGAGCATTTCCTTCACAAAATCCTAATGTCAGTAACATATCGGTATATTCTGCATTGGTATATTGTACAGCCATATTGGGTCCGTATAAGATTAAGAGTGTCGGAATTAAAAGAAAAAAATTATTGCAATAAAAAGTACTCATTTTATATAGTAAATACCTAAAAAAAAATTTGCGGAAAATCCACAAAATGTTGAGAAAAATGAATTAAAAGTTGTAATTTTATAGGTAATTTTGGTTTTATCATACTATTATGTAGGTGACAATTTCAAAGTTTTAATGATATTATAATTGAAGTAACTTACTTTTGTTATATTTTAACTGAAATTAGATATCTATGGAAAATTATTTTGCATTTGCTAATTTAATTTATATTAAAATTAAATTAAATTAACCATTTACTTCCACAAAACATAAAATGAAAAAAATAAATCATCAAATTACCTTTGTTGGCACATGACACATGGGGTAGTTGAGTTTGCACCGTTGCCATATTAACAAAGTTTCTCCAGGTTTTATGTGTCTAGACTTTATAGATAGATGAGAGTTCAGAGCTAATTTGAAGCACTAAAAAGTACTTGTTTTATACAGTAAGTTAAAAATCACGAATTTTGAAGAAAAATTTTTATCAAAAATTGCAGTTTTTTAGCTTATTTGCCTTTTTAATGACATCGAACATGTATGTATTATTCACAAAACAATTATGGTATTGATATGAAAAGAGATATACGTATCTGTGATTTTTTACTTTTAAATTTTTGTGGTGTGGCATTTAAATCTTTTAAGTAGTAATTACCGACTTTATGTAAAATGGAATTTAATTACATAATAGATGTTATGAGAGTTTATAATAAAACTGATGAATAGTTGTTGGAATGGATGAGTAGGAATAATTTAGAGAAATCACAATTTAGATGCAAACAACGTCTTTGCCTAACCTAACGTCGGCCGAGCGTGCCTTTTCCATCTACATCATAAGATCATGCTACGCTCGTACCACCCACCTCCTAACCACTACAGAAGAGAGCGAACGAAGGGAGCGCGCCTGGCCTACGTTTCGAAATTTGCGCTAATTTCGAAACGTACGTCGGGCACGCCATTTTTCCCCTTTTTTTCACCTACACCATAAGAGCACGCTTACGCAGAAGCGAGCGCGCCCGCCCTACGTTTCGAAATTCGCGCGAATTTCGAAACGTAGGCCGGGCGCGCCATTTCCCCCCCTTAGAGCACGTTTACGCAAAAGAGAGCGAGCGCGCCCGGCCTACGTTTTGAAATTCGCGCGAATTTCGAAACGTAGGCCGGGCGCGCCATTGTCCCCCCCTTAGAGCACGCTTACGCAAAAGAGAGCGAGCGAAGCGAGCGCGCCCTATAAAATTACAACTTTTAATTCATTTTTCTCAAAATTTTGTGGATTTTCCGCAAATTTTTTTTTTAGGTATTTACTATATAAAATGAGTACTTTTTATTGCAATAATTTTTTTCTGTTAATTCCAACACTCTTAATCTTATACGGACCCGCCATATTAATAAACCACGCATTTGTTTTTTTAATTATTGAGTCAGATAGAACACTTTCAATCGTTAACAAGAGATTAGGTTTTAAAACTTGACAATGTTTTTATTTAGATGAAACTATGGAAACTAACAATAAATGTTTTTGTATACGTATTGCAGGCAAATAATTAATATTCCTCAAAAAATCGTACAGGGCAAGAATCGAGTATTTTTATTAAAAGTCTCGATTAGAGGTGTTGAAGAAGATATGAAAAAAGTGCATTTTTATGTTTTTCATTGTATTTTTTATAGTAAATGAGTACCCAATCCAAATTTCATACTTAAACCCCTTTTCTGCCATTGGCGTAGAATTTTTAAAGGTTCAATTATTTAAAAAATCAAGTTCTACGCCTATGTATTACTAGCGGACAAAATTTTAATACCATTTTTTTTGCCATATAAAACTCTACCAGTATACCAAATTTCAGCAAAATCGCATATGCCGTTTTAAATTTTTATGGGAAAAACTATTTAAAAATTGTAAATTCAAGGCCCTCTGGAGCCCAAACGAAGCAACTTTGTACTAAGGTAATTTTACTTAAATCGACTTATTTGGGTCTAAGGAATATATGTTATGTTTTTGTAAAGACCTTTTACAGACACCCTGTATAATGTGTGTTACTGATTTTGAGGATTTTTATTTTCGTTTAGCAATAAATAATTCAAATTGACTTTTTATTTCCATCTCCCAGTTAAATTTTTCCTGACATGACAGTTTAACTTGTGCTTCTACTGAAAGAACCTCATTTTTAGAATTGTACTGTCATGCATTAATAAAATTTTGAGTAACCGGTTAAGAATCGTTTTAAAAATATTATAAAAAGTTTGACTAGTACTGTTTCTTCAAAACTATAATATAGATTGTTTTTTTTATAAACTCACCTATTTTTTTATCACTAAACTAAATGTAAATATTTATTGTCACGCACAAAAAACGAACATACTTCAACCATTAAACAGTCATGCACAATTTTGTAATGTAAGCTGTACATTTACAAAATGAAAATGAGCTTATTAACACCGCAGGCCGGTAATAAACCTTGAATATATATACTATTGCGCTTTTTCGATAACCGATCCTAAATAAGAATGATGACAATATACTGTTAATTTAAAAGAAACAATAATTTAGAATAAGTGTATGGTCACTTGGATGTAGCCGACTATTTTTTATAAAAAAACGTTCTGAAAAATTAGTTTTAGGTAACAATGGGTCATTTAATTGTTTCAAATTTAAATGGTATTATGTAAACAAAGTGTTTTTTTTTGTGGGAATTAAGGTAAAAAAAACTATTTCATTGTTTTTAGATGTTTAAGATAAAACTAGCAGATCTGATCTACATGTTTTTAATAAGTTTCAGTCTGGGTTACTGTCTTTGAATATTTAATTAGATTGATGACTAGACCTAGTAATATATGCACCCAAAAAATAGTTAAATATGCGCATATATATGCCGCAAAATACTTCAATATATGCCTAAAAAATTGAAAAATATGCAGAACATATCCAATAAGAGTAATTTGTTATTTGATCGAAATAGTTTATTAATATTTATTATTTGTTTTATTTTACAATACCTAATATTATACTTAATAATTATTTATTTGTTAACTAATTTTATTTACAAATCAACATTATTATAAAACGAATGAACAAATTAGATGTTTTTCTAAATTATCTGTATTAAATGATTGTTTCCTATCAGTAAGTATGTACTTAAATTTTCCTGAAATATCTGGATAAATAGTATTAATATCTTCAAAGTTACCAGAATAAATATTAGCATTCGGGAAGATTGCTAGCATTCGGAGCAGGTCAACTCGGCGATGTAAAGTCGGCGACGGTCAACTCGGCGATGCCGAGGGCGATGGTCATCTCGGCATTGATAAACTCGGCGACGATCAACTCGGCGAAAAGGAATACAATAATATATTATTCAATTATTTATTATAATACAAAATAAGATACAACCTATAAAAAAAATTTGATTGGAGAATTTGATTAATAAAATAAAAATATATAAGAGATTTTAAATAAGAAACTGGAAAAAAGTTATTATTACCAAAGTAAATCAACATATACAGGAAAAAATATATTAAATATTAAAACTAAGAATCTGAAAAAGAAACTTCTTGATTAAGAAATTAAAATTTAATGGCCAGAGTTGTTTGGAATTACAAAATTAAGGTGGCAATAAAATCAATTAAGGGTCTTAACTACAATTAGGGTTTTTAATACCTAGTATTAGAAAGCAAATAAATATTAAGGGCTTAAGATTTTTCAAAGCAAAATAAAAATAAGATAACCTTATAATTGCCTGCTTAAGGGCTTAAGATTTTTCAAAACAAAATAAAAATAAGATTACCTGATAATTACCTGCTTACTTGTACCTACATCCTATAAAAGACTGGTGATATTCACTTTCCTTAATATTCCGAATTCATCTCAGAAGTAAAGACATTGTGTGTAATTTTGTTTGTCTGTGTGAGTTTTTTATTTACTGAGACTCAAGATGGAAAATAAAGTTCTTAGCCAAAGGGGTCACGAAAAGTACTACTGGGATGGCTACCTATACACGAAGGATAAAACGAACAAGGACAACACCATTCAATTCTGGCGCTGCGAAAACAAGCATGAAAGATGCAAAGGAAGAATATGGACCAATATTATAATAATAATAATAATAATAAATACGTTTATTACTCAATAGTATTATGTAAACATAACAAATAAATTATACACGAAACATTGAGTAAATGGCATTTAGCTCAGTGCATTTAAGTCTTTTAAACTAAAATGTCTGTTCTTCCGCTAAAGCCTGATTATTCTTAACTAATAACAAACATTGAATTAACAATAAATGAAAAAAAATCTTATTTAAGAGACATATAAAAAAATATACTAATACTAAACACGCTAAAATTAAGGTAAAAACAGATAATATAAGAACAATAAATGTATCTGTGATAACCTAAATAATAAAGAAAAAATTGATAAGGACAATACAACAATAAGAGTTAGCATCATAAAGTAAGTAGGTGATTTTTGTAGTTCATTTTGAAGCTATTTGGAGAAAGTGTGATATTAAAAAGATTATTTTCCATTAGATTATTTGCAGATTTTGCCACGTTGTATGAAAATGTTCGTTTAAATATTTCTTTACGATGGGAAGGTATGGTAAGCATTTGCTTTCGTCGTATATTTACATTGTGGACATCAGTACGATATTTAATCTTTTTATGTAAATATGCTGGAGTTTTGAACTTTATAATTTTAAATATAAAAGAAGCAAAATGCATTTTTCGGCGATTATGCATATTAAGCCATTTCAAATTTTTAAGTTTATACGTTACTCTATGCCTACGTCTAATGCCGTAAATTAATCTAATGCAAGAATTTTGGATTTTTTGAATACGGGCTTTGTCAGCAGCGTCGAGACATGAACCATACACTGTATCACAATGATCAAACAGCGATAGTATAAGTGAGTCGCATAATTTTTTTTTTATGTTAACATCCAAAAATTGTCTTTGGGGATAAATTGCTTTTAGTGCACAATATGACAGTTTTAGTTTAGATGTGATATGGTCTTTAAATCTTAACTTATTATCAACAACTAGTCCCAAACTTTTTCCATTGCTATTAAAAGAAATGATTTCAGATTCTATTTTTAGTTGCATCTGGTTTTGTACTGCAATTCTTACAGATTCCTTACAGAATAGTAGGGCAGACGATTTAAGTGGATTTAATTTTAGAAGGTGATTGGACGAGGTTTTTGCTAAATTCTTTAAATCACTATTAATTAAATTAGAAGATTCTACTAAATTTTCATATTTAAAAGAAAAGTATATTTGCGTATCATCAGCATAAAAGTGATAGTTACAATATTTTAGAGAGTATTGAAAGTTACTAGTATAAATAGTGTATAATAGTGGACCAAGAATACTGCCTTGAGGAACTCCTAGTTTTAATTTAATTTTTTGAGATTTGTTTTTGCCTATTTGTACTCTTTGATATCTATCGCTTAAAAAAGATTTTATTAAGTTAGTAGCTGCATTAGAAAATCCCAGATAATGAGTGATTGACAGCAGTATTTGATGATTTAACATATCAAAGGCTTTCGAATAATCTAGTAAAACTAGTACACTTATTTTATTGTTATCTTCCGCTTGAATTAAATCATCAACTACGTCAGCAAGGGCAGTGGCACAACTATGTCCACTGCGAAACCCAGATTGTTTTATAGGTAATAAATTAAATTTATTTAGATGTTCTCTTATTTGCCTATCTAAAATCTTCTCCAATACTTTCGATAAGACGGGCAGAATACTAATAGACCTTAAATGATTTAGATCAGTAGGTGAGCTAATTTTAGGTATCGGAATTACATTAGCGAATTTCCACTCCAAAGGAAAATAAGAGGACAAAATTGACTGATTTATAATATTTGTAATATAAGGAATTATAAAAGGAGAGAAAAGTAACAATATATCGATATTCATATTATCGGTACCATAAGCTTTAGATTTAATATTTAAAATTATATTTGATACAATTTCTTCTGTAACAAGCGTGAATGCAAGAGGATCATTTATATTATTTTTTATTTGAGAATTGTAGTGACTAATTATGTCATAATTCGGTTGTTTATTTTCGATGCTAGTAAAATAATTGTTAATAATTTCAACATTATTTAAATGAGTAGGAATATCATTATTTTTATTTTTTGTAATATTTAATTTTTTTAATTCATTCCAACTTTGTTTAGTATTTGAATTTGCAAATTTATTTCGGAGATATGCCTTTTTTTCATTTTTTATTGCATTAGTTGTAAAGTTTCTAAGTTGTTTGTAATAAGACCAATTAGCTGGAGTACTATAAGTTTTGAATTTTCTTAATGCTTTGTCTCTTAGATTTTGCATGAATTTTATGTTTTCAGTAATCCATGGCGCATATGGTTTTTTACCTATGCGAATAGTTTTGACAGGAGCATGAATATCAAGTAATTCCAAAATATTTTTATTTAGTATCTCAACTTTTTTATCGATGTCATTAGTGGTAAATATATTATCCCATGACAATAAATTTATATTGTCCTGCAGATGTCCTAAATTTATAGATTTTATATCCCTATAGGATATTTTATTATGATTTGATATTTTCGTTTTTGCAAAATCAAGTTTGCATGATATTAGTGAATGATTCGTAAAATGAGTTTGAGTTACTTTTATGTGGCATTTTTTCAATTCATAATTAGTTATAAACAAATCGAGAAGTGAGCTTCGGGTGGGTGAAAAACAGGTAGGATCACCTACAAGTTGATGGCAGTTAAAAATGTCAAAAATTGTACTTAAACGATTACATTCTGGTAATTCAATGTCTAAAAAATCGAAATTAAAGTCACCTACACATATGATGTGGTCATATTTTGCATACATATCACACAAAAGATCCTCAAAAATTTGAAAAAAGGCATTTTTATCTGTTTTAGGTGGTCTGTAGAAAGTTCCAATAGCTAACTGATGCCCACAAAAAGTAATTTCTATCCATAAATATTCCATATATTCAAAGCATTCGCTTAGTAAGATTTTATAATTTAATTTGTTTTTAATGTACATACCTACACCTCCACCACGTTTTGAATCACGGTCTTTTCGAACTAAGGAGTAATCACCTAACCTTACAATATCACTGCTGATGTCTCTCCTCAACCACGTCTCAGTAACTCCAATAACCTCAAAATCTTCATTTTGTATTAAGTATCGAAAATCATTGAAATGTGGAACCAGAGATCGTGTATTAAGATGAGCTACCTTCAATGACATTGATACTATTTCTTTTTGACTACCTTATAATCTATATATAAATAAATTTGTATAATAATTTTATCAACGGAGAAAGTAGTAAAATTTCAAATTTTCCTAATATTTAACTATAAAAAATAAAAACAAAAATTAAATTTTGGCTCCTTACCAAAAACAAACAATCTCTTATTAACTAAATTATATTTTTTGTTTCATTTCAATTTAAAAAATTGGACATAACACGAACTCAGAACCTTAAATCTTTTAAAAGATATAAACTATATAAAATCTTTAACTTATACCAAAAATAACTAATTTAAGACTTATATCACTAAAATGTTTCTTATTTATTTGCTGATTTTTTTCTAGTAACTCTTATATCTCTTGTATGTATATGAGGTATTTGATTTGGAGTAGTATTTCCAGGGAGCTTAGAAACAGCTCCTGTGTTTTTTGATATTTTCTGTTGAGTTTTTATTCCAGTTTTTTCTTGAATTTGGTTCTTTCAAATGTATACGAAATGAACACACATGTAGTACGGTAGGAAATGCAGTAAATGTTGTTCTACAAAAAATGAATACCACTGTGAAGCACCTGGCCGCGACAACGATGGAGAATCCTGCCCAAATCAGAGGACGAGTTTTGGAGAATGAACCAGCTGCGGTTAAAGGAATGCTTCCAAGTTCCAGTGTTATGCGGAGAAACATTCAAAGAGTAAGAGTAACCATGTGCAAAGCACCCGCCAATCCAGAAACTCTTAGTGAAATTATCATCCCAGAAGTGTACTCGCAATATTATTACAGCCCTACTCAATTTGAGAATTTTTTGCTGGCAGATTCCGGAAGAGATCAAGTGGATCCACATCGAATTCTAATATTTGGTAGAGAATACCATGCAACATGGAGTGCAAGCATGAAAGAATTATTTGTTGACGGCACATTCTTATTGTGTCCTCCACTTTTTGCTCAAATATTTGTTGTTCTGGCAAGAAAAGATACGCATGAAGAGAAGGGTCCAGTTTTTCCTGTACTATATTGCTTGCTGCCCAATAAAAGTGCAGAAACATATTTCAATGTGTTTAACATGATAAAAGTTCTTTGGCCGCAATTAAATCCGGAAAGCATCAGTGTCGACTTTGAGTTGGCAATTCACCAGGCCGTAAGACAAGTTTTCCCAGAAGCCGAAATTAGAGGATGCTTATTCCACTTGGTCAAAAATCTTCGAAAGCATTTATCTTCTTGCAATCTCCTAGGAATGTACAATACTGATCCCGAATTTGCACTACAAGCAAAAATGGTAACATCATTGGCATTTGTCCCAGAAGAGAATGTGATTGAGGCCATTGCCGAATTGGAAAATAAGTTGCCAGAAATATTAGAACCAATTTTAGAATGGTTTACCAGCAATTATATCGGTCGACTTAGGAATAATGGAACCAGAGTGCCAGCAACTTTTCCATCAGCAGTTTGGTCCGTTTATTTTCGAACATTGAATGGACGAGATAGGACAAATAATTTTGCAGAAGCATGTCATCGCAAGTTGCAACTGGCTTTTGGTTCTGGCATTGCTCATCCTTCGTTATGGACATTCATAGATAATTTAAAAAAGGTACAGTCTTCGTACGATGCAGACTATGAACGAGCAATTGCCGGGCGCAATGGCGCATCAAAAAGGAAACGTTATGAGGAAGCCGACGAGAGGATTTTAAATAAAGTGGCCAATTATAACAGGCAAAATTTGATCGAGTATCTCAGAGGGATATCACATAATTACAACAAGAATTAGTTTTTTTATATTATATTGTATTATAATAAATATATGTATTATAAATAATTGTAATGTGTATTATAATAAATAACAATATTCTATAATCAACCTTTTTTATTTCAGTTTTTATTTTTTAATTCTGTTTCAGCATATAATATGTTACTTAAATTTTTTTATTTCATAACCTAATATTTTAATATATTATATCTTATTTTTATTTTGCATTGAAAAATCTTAAGCTCTAAATTTTCCCTTAATATTTTAATTTGCTTTCTAATAATATGTATTAGAAACCCTAATTGTAGTTAAAACCCTTAATTGATTTTATTGCCACTTTTAAAATCTCTTATATATTTTTATTTTATTAATCAAGTTCTCTAATCAATTTTTTTATAGATTGTATATTATATTGTATTATAATAAATAATTGTATTATAATAAATAATTGCTTATTATATTATTGTATTCCTTTTCGCCGAGTTGATCGTCGCCGAGTTTACCATCGTCGAGTTGGCCATCGCCGACTTGGCATCGCCGAGTTGACCGTCTTCGGCTTTGCATCGCCGAGTTGTCGCGTACCGGCTAGCATTATAGGAATTTAACAGCAATTTAACCCTTTAACGGGCAGTACTACTTTTTTGGCTTTGGAAGATTTATTTTTGTGTAAACAGGTTTATTTGGACTTATTTAAAGACTATTAAAGTATTTTTTTTATTTTTTTGTTAACTTACAGAAAAAATTGGTGGTTGATATTTCAACCAATGAACGTCTAGACATGAGACAATGTATGTTCATTAGTTGATATATCAACCACTTGTCATTACAACGATTATGTGTATATACATATATTATAAAAACAAAATTATTCATTAGAATGAAAAGAAGCAAAACATTCTAAACACAAAGCTACGTTACAAGATTTGCACATTATTTGTGATTTAGTGCTCTTTGCTTTTGTGCTACAGCGAACGCAACTTCGTAACAACTATTAATGTCTTTAGTTTGGTCTTCTAGCATTTCTTCTTCTTCAATATCGTACCTTGTCTTTAAAATGAAAATCCTTGATAACATTTTCTTGTTCTGGTAAAAAATCGGGATCTTCCATGATATCAACTGAATTATGGTCATCAGAATGATCAATCATTATATTTGATTGATCTCTGGTACTGAAGTATATGATGCTTCTTGAGATGTTAAAGGCTCTGGATCTTTGGAAACTGAAGGAAATATAAATAAAAAAGTAGTTTTTGCAGGGACGGCTGAAGCATAGCCCTAGGCACACCACTGATTTTATATGCGTTTTTTTGTACAATAATTCGTGATCTACTCTATATTTTGTTGATATGTTAAGTCCAGGACAGACGAATTGCTCTAGAAATTCAGTTAAAAAATTGTAAATAGCTCGTTAGCTTAGAAAGATACAAAGTTCATTTTGCTATAAAAAAAATATAAAAATTCATAGTTCTTTTTGATTTTAAGATCGATAAAGCAAGTTTCTTTATGACAGAAAAATACAGGAGGGTTAAAAGGTACCTAACGCCCAACTCTTTTTAAAAAGGTAGCTTTAATTTTTTTTTCTTTTAAGAATGTTGTGCCTTCAAATCTACAGCAATGGCAAAAATTTCAAAGAAAAAATCGCAACAGCAAACTTTTTACAAAAAAAAAAAGTTATTCTGAATGTAAGTTTAACTTTGATGGGAGCCAGTTTTTGGTAATCTAACTGAGGAAGAATTTATAATAATAATAATAATAATGTTTATTTTGCAAAAAAAGTACATTCATTTATCAATAATATAGTATGGTAATTAGACAAATATGAACAAAAGGTAGACAAGCCCATTAGAGCCACTACTGGCTGTGCATGGGCATTTATAGTTTATTAAAATAATCGATTTAATTTATTTTAACTAGAGTGTAGCACCTTATACGTATATTATAAGTATATTATAAAGTCCTATTATCTAAATAATTAAATATAGAAATTAAAATATCAATAACAAAAACAAAAAAATTATTAAAATATCAATTAAAAAAAAAACAGTTTAAATATAAAGAAAATACAATTAAAATATCAATAAAATCAATTTTAACAAGAACACAAGTTTGGTTTTAAGCACAATAAGTAAACTTTAAAATTTCAAATAAATTATAAAAAAGAAATGAAAAACCAATAGGTAAAACAAGAAGAAATATTAAAACATTTTTTTTTGTAAGGCAATGCTCGATACCAATACTTAACTTTATGATAAATTGTTACTCATCGTTTGTGATATTAGATCATACTGCAAACAATAATTCTATTGATTTAGTATCATAATGAATAAAAAAATTTTTAAATATAGATTTAATTAGACCTATCGAGTTTAATGTGCATATGTATGTTTTATACATTTCAGGTAGGAAGTTATAAATCTTTAGAGACATATGTAGATGTGAACTTATTATTATAACGGATGTTGGACGGTAGTTACTAACGTCCTTTTTATTACCTTTTTTAAAAATAGGTGTAACTACAGCCTTTTTAAACTCATTAGGGCAATGACCGCTTGTAAATATGTTGTTTATCAAAAAACATATTGGTTCAGCAATATTCTCTACAATAGCTTTTAGGGTTTCGGACCTAATTTGGTCAATTCCAGGAGCTTTATTGGTTTTTAATTCGTTGACAATATCAATAATCTCGTTTTTTGTTACAGGAGCTAGATAGAAACTGTGTTGTGGAGGGTGGGTGTATTGATTTGAATTTGCATTGCTAGGGATGCTCGATGCTAATTTTTTACCTATAGTTGAAAAGAAATCATTGAATGTGTTTGCCATTTCCGTTTTATCATTAGTTACTTTTCCAGTTTCAGTAAGTATCTCAGAAATTTCACAATTTTTATCCTTGCTACTTATTTTTGAAATAACTTGCCATAATTGTCGCGAATTATTTCTGTTTTCCTCTATTTGATTTTTGTAATAAGTATATTTTGATTGTTTTATTAGTTTTTCAGTTATATTACGATACTCAAGGTAAGTTTGTTTTTTTTTTCTAAGTTATCAGGGTCATTTCGGTGTATATGATATAGGTGGTTTTTATGATTAATTGATTGTACCAATCCATTAGAAATCCATTCTTTACGTTTGATCAAACTTTTTGATATTTTTTCTTTTACACGTGTGTTTTTTGTGATCAGAAGTTTAATCGTATTTTCAATATATGTTGCCTGTTCCTGAATAGACAAAGTACCATATAAAGGAGTCCAATCAATCTTTTTTGCATCATTTTTTAAATTACAATAAGAAATATAGGTTTTCTGTTGGCGCTCTGTATTTATTAAATTTTGTGAATCGTTAGTTTTGATACATAGAATAGTTGTTCTATGATCAGTTATTCCAAAGTCTGCAACGATGGCAACATAGGTTTTCTCGTTTAATTTATTTTTAGTTTTTAAGAAAATATGGTCCAATTTTGTTTTAGAGTTACTTTGTACTCGAGTATACTTATTTATTGTGGATATAAAGTTATATTCGCTGTAGTTATCTAAATAATTGTAAACGACTACACTTTCCTCATCAATATTTAGGTTCATATCTCCTGCAATTATGTGACTATGAGTTTCATTTTTTTTTGTTTGTTCTAGGTATTCCTTTAGACAGATGACAAATTGTTCTGCACAAGTAGGAGGCGGCCTATATATAGCTGTAATTAAAATTTTTTGTTTGTTACGTAGTTCCACTGTCAATTGCTTATACTTATTATTTCATAGGAAAATGAGTATTTTTTATTGATATAAATAACTACACCATCATTTTGATTAATGTCCCCTAAATTGTAAATAAGATTATAACCCTCTATCTGAAATAAATTTATATCTCTAATTATTCTCGTTTCTGTTAGTATTATACAGTCGAAATCAATGTTTATTTGGGACATCTGAACAATAAACTCATCTAGGTTTTTATTTAAACTACGAATGTTTTGATGGATAAGTCTAAAGATCTTATTATTTGGTGCCATACATTCCTGACTATTCAATTCTTTAATTGTTTTTAGTTCAAGTGTGTCAAAGAGTTTGTAATCACAGTCACGAATGTAAGGATCCATTTTCTGAATTTTTGTTATATCTTAAATATAAAAAATATGCATATATATATATATATATATATATATATATATATATATATATTTATTATCACTACGCTAAGATTACTTATCTAAATTAGAAGAGCCGGTACGAGATCTGGTATTTCGATTTTGAAGTCCTTGTTCTCGTTGGTTTTTTGTATGCTTAGGAGTAATTGAGTTAGTTGGTTTGATTATTTGTTTTGTAGATTTTACTTGTTCGGTTGCCTTCGGTTTTTCAGTTTTTCATGACATACCTTTTTGAAACACCCTGTATATCTGCACTTCTAATACCTTGTATGCATCTTTATATTGTACATTTTTCTTTTAGTTTTTGTACACGGTGATTCAAAATTGAGTGCAAAGATTTTAAGGGCGTATGTAGCAGCCAAAAATAAAAAAAAAATTTTCATATAAACATATGTCCTAACTTGCTTCGTTTTCTAGATATAGTGTCAAATTTTTTTAAAAAATCAGTTTTTTTATCAATTACTCAAAAACCTTTTGGCCGATCTCAATAAAATTTGGTAGGCTTATTTGTCGTTATAAGGGCCTTTATTTGGTGAGTATAAAATAAATTTATTAATTACAGTGGCGTCTCAGGGAGCTACCTACTTGATACTTATAAGTAAAATTATGGTACGGCACTGCTTTTTTGACAGTAAAAATTTTTTTTTTAGATTAACCGATCGATAATATAACTTTCTTGTTTCTTGAGCTTTACTCGTATCTAGCTTTGTTTCCAAGAAAAAAATCCAAATCTGTGCCTGACCCTATTAAAACAAGTAAAAAACTAATTACTAAATGATGGAGATTGTCGCTAAATAGGTCTATCTAAATTTTTATTTGTGTCATGAAATTTCATTTATTATTTATTCCAGTGGCGTCTAAAAGTGTGATTTTGTTTAATTAATAATTGTTAAAAATCGATTTTGTTTTTGACACTCTGTATCCAGAAAACGAAGCAAATTAGGACATACAATTATATAAATTTTTTTTCTTATTTTTGGCTGGTAAATACGCCCTTAAAATTTTTGCAGTTAATTTTGAATCACCCTGTATATAAAGATTTTTAAACATAAAATTGAATTAAATCGCCATGGTGCGAATTCTTGATTTTTGTTAATTTTTCAAGGACCTTTTACATTTTTTTTTTTTTATGACAAAATTAGATAATAAAAAATTATTTTTATATTTTTACAAAAAAACTTCTGTAAAAAATAAAAGGTTGCAAATTGGAATATCTGTGAGTTGTGTCATCGGTTTACAGCACTTTTGCAATTTTTTGTCTATGATATAAACAAAAACACTATTTTACAAAAAAAAGATATGTTCCGGACTTTCAGAAGAGTTGCAAATCTGATATAATGTTAAAAATAATACCGAATATATTGTTTCAAGTTTGCAGAACTTTTGCAATTTTTATAAGAAAATTTTAATAAACTTTAATTTTTTGAAATTATTAATATTATTAATAAGTACACATTTGGCAACTATGTCAGCAAAAATTTGAAGCAAATGTAAAAACTTTATCGAAATTGCACGTGGGTATTGTTTTCCATTCTCGAATTATAAATTATTAACTTTATAGTATTATTATATTGTAAGATATGGTTTCTGTTTTATGTACAAAGGAAAAATAATTTTTTACCAAGAACTGAATAATGTAAACAAAAAACCAAAACCCAAACAAAGAACTCTAAAAACATTTAAGGAATTCCAAATATTTCAACAAAAAAAAAAAGTAGTTATTTATAAAAATTGGAATAAATATGATAAATTACACTATTGAATATAAATTACAGTATAATTAACATTCTTTTGAATATTTATACTTATCTATTGTAGACAAAAAAATGTTCATTATAATATTTTAATAAAATTTTGCTATTATAGTAAATAACACACAAAAAATAATCTCTTTACATTTTTCATAATACGTCTAGCTCGTTACCATACTTCAACAACATTTTATTATTTCAAGAATTTTAATTTATTACTTTCGAGAACCGATCATAGGTATATACAGGGTGTCCTTAAAAATAATCTGTTTCTAATAGAATAGACAGCTCCTCGGGTAGCTCACATTTTTTTTTAAATTCATCTATTTTCTATTCGTCCCGGTAGTCCGACGTGTCAAGTGACTGTGTATTCAATTATTTACTGATCATGCAAATATTTAATTAAATGCTAGTCATTTTTATTGCAGAGAAAAACTTTCGCCCTATAATAATAAGCGATGAAAATTATCAGATGATAGGGCGAAAACTGTACTTGACTACTGAACTTTCATAAAATTTACGACGCCTTGGCAAATTACGTCATTTAGAGATAATACATCAACTATCTGCACACACCACCTGCTAGTTATATATTGTAAACATAATAGACTCTTTTATGATATAATTTTTGCAATGATACCAATTTAAATAACAACCATGATTATAATCATAATAATTTTGAAAATCCTAATCAAATTAAATTATATTAAAAATTTTGAAAAAATTACTAAACCAATGATTAGTTGTTTGAAAAAAGATCAAAAAATAGAACATAATAAATAATTTATAAGGTTCTTTAGTATATGTTGAACCAGTGTTAGCACACCCTGATTTTGACAAACCTTTTGAAGTAACTTTGTTATGCTTCTAGAACTCTAAATAAAGCTGAAGTTAACTTTTCCACTATTGAAAAAAACTTTTAGCAATTGTATACGCATGTAAATATTTCCGCCCCTATTTGTTTGGAAGACGTTTTATCATTTTTACTGATCAAAAATGGTTAGTTTCTCTAAAAGAACCAAATTCGTGTCTTATACGGTGGCGTTCAAAGTTAGAAGAATTTGATTACGAAATAAAGTACATAAAAGGCAAAAGTAATTTAGTTGCCGATGCATTATCTAAAAATAGAACGGATCTTAATACATTAGAAACTGCATCATTAGATGTAAATGTAGGTGATATTGATGAAATAGTTCAACAATAATTAAATCGAGTTTATTCTAGATCAAATAGATATATCGGAAATATTAGAAGAAAACAAAAACAATAGTCAAAAATAAATATAATTTCCAATGTAAAAATAGATCCTTCTATCATTTTCAAACCAATTTAAAATCCACAAAAAGAAGACGATTTAGAAAGAGTAGCACTATGTACTCCACAAAAAGAAGACAATTTAGAAAGAGTACATAGTGCCCTTGAAAACCCTGTATTAGGCATCCCGATAACTGAGAAACCTTTAAATAGTTTTAAAAACCAAATATATTTTACTTGTAGTGACATAAATGATATACAAGTAAAAAAAGAAAAAATATTTGAAAATACAAGAATATATGTGACTTTTCCAAAAATTAACATTAATTCTTATACCGGGTGTCCGCGCGAAAACTTTAAATGGAATTATTTCTGGTGTTTTAAAATATATCGACAATTTCAGTTCTTTCTTCCAAACTGTAAACCATTTTTCTATTTTTTTAGCTATTTAATTTAAACTGAGTCAAATTTTTTCGAAAACTTTTGTACTAACGAGTAAACAGAAGTGTCACAAACAATATTATTTGACAGTTCAAGCAACGAAGCAGCTTTCATGGCTTGCTATTATTTTTTTGCTTTCGATATTTGAATATCTGGTATCTGAACCTTTAGCTGTAAATATCTTTCAAAGTTCATTATGTAATTAAGTAATTTTTTCACATAGAGATACTAAAAAAACTACGCTCTTTCAGAATATGTAAAAAAAACCGGGGGTGGCTGGGGGCGGCAGATATCACGTTAAAGTGGTATCTTATACACTATTAATTTACCCCCTACTTCCTTAATGACCTTCCAAAATTTCAAGTCGATATATTTTAAAACACCACAAATAATTCCATTTAAAGTTTTCGCGCGAACACCCGGTATAATAAATTTTGTTAAGAAATATATGGACCCAAAACAAAGTTATGGTTTATATTTTCAAAACGATTCATTGCCACAAATTTTTGTTGTAACACCTCAAAAAACATTTAATCATTTTGCTTTTAAGCTCTATCATTGTACTAAAATTTCAAATGATGTTCAAACAAAAGATGAACAAGAAGAAAAACTTGAATATTATTATATTTACAAATCTGGTCATAGATATATAAACGAAGTGAAATCATCACTAAGTACTAGATATTATTGGTCAAAAATGGCTAATGATATTGAAAATTTCATTAATAAACTGCGAGACATGCTTAAAGAATAAATATCCACCAGTACTAAAATTTAATTTAACACCCACTGCATCAAAACCCTTTGAACACATACATTTAGGGTCGGTCTTTTCACCTTCAGATAAAGTGTCAGGTAATTTTTATTTCCCAAGTATCTTAAAAAGTAATCTTTTCACTTCTGAGTAAACCTAACTTCTCAATGATAAATTATCTTATTTATGAATTTTCTAATAAAATACTTCACTGATGGATAAACAGGTAGTTACATAAGCACATAAGGTTAAAAACTACTGGATACCTACCACACATATTATTTATTTGAAAAAACAGAACATTAATTATCTGACAGACGGTAACTCTCAGATAATATATCTGTCAGTTGGTTATCTGGAACTTTATCTGAAGGTGAAAAGACCGACCCTTAGATATATTTTACATTTCTAATAAATATTATTTGACTATAATTGATTCTTTTTCACGATATCCCCTAGATAGTATAACAGGAATATCAGTCGTAGAAAAACTCTTAAAATTTATTTCACATCACGGACTACCACAAAAAATTACTACTGACAGTGGAACAGAATTTAAAAATTTCCATTTAGAAGATTTTTGTAAACTACACCATATCCAATTACATCATTACCGCAAAAAAATAGTAATTCAAATTCCCCAGTAGAACTGTTTCATTCAAGTCTATTAGAACATTATAGATGTTTACAAGAAGAAAATAAACATTTCACACCAGATCGACTAATTAAAAATTCTGTATTTTGTTATAAATTCAATTATATTGTGCTTATAGTTGTTTTTTTTTTGACACTAATAAATAAACAACTCTTTATTGCTGACTTAATTGACAAAAATGCAGTTTCTTATATTACTTCAATGTTTTTAGGCTCACTCGAAAGAACAATAAATTCGTTACATTTTGATATAAGTTTTGCAATTCATTTTACCTTGTTTGCACATAAAATTGGTTCACAAACTGGACAAAACTTTTATTGTATTTTTAACGAACCTACTGGGTTTAAACTTTATTTGTCGACTCTTGTAATTATAAATTTAAAAATTTTGCAATATTTTCTGAATTTTAGTAAAATATACAAAAATGTATACATTCCGTTTTCTATTTACTCACCAACCATCTAATTTCTCATCCCTCGAATTTAATTTTCCGCACTTATTATTTTAACACAGCGATAAATACAAAATTGCCTAAAAATCCCCTTTTATATTTCTCTTTTATATACTTTGAGTTCCTCGCCAATCTCCTTGACTTTTCAAAACATTTTCTTACATTAAAAGTTTTTTTTGATACCTCATTAGCAACCTTCAACGGTTTCCAAAGAAATTACATTTAAATATAACGAAATATTATAATTTTATTCTTTAAATCTAATTGAAGTGGCATTATCGTTTAATTTTGGAATTTAATTTGCATTGTAACTTCAACGTTTATGGTTTTTCGTAGTAGCTAAATTAATTTTATTTAAAAATAGAATTGGATAACAATAAGCTAGAGGAGAAACGAAAAAAATTTATGTTACAGCTTATTTCTGAGGATTAGGACTGAAACTTTATTTGATAATAGGATGAAGGTAAGTAATAAGTGAATGATGGCATTGGATTACAAGATATTTGAGTAATGAACGATTGGATTAGATTCATTAGCATTTTTATTAAATATTGCCTTTAAAATGGTATAATATATATCTACACATACCAGACCAATGCAAGATACGTATACACTTATAAATTCATCAAAAAATAAAAAATCAGGATTTTTAAAAATGTTACATAACCCTTTCATCTTTAGTTATTCTTTCAATTATAATTAAATGCAGAGTTCGTCCGATTTAAATAATTTAATTTAAACAACGATTTAATTCCATGATTTTTTAACTTTAATTTATGAATATTTTTAACTCTGATTAAATGGTAATAAACCAATATGTAGCTAAAAATATAATACGATTTAAAAAATCGTTTTTAAAAAAAATATTTTTATTTAAACAAGTACAATATTTTTATTATTTTTTTTTATGAGAGCTTCGACTGCCAGTGTCATTTAGCTCTTTAACTATTATATTGTCGTAAATATTATATTTTCTTGTAAATACCACTAAATTTTAAAAAAGTAAGTAATTTTTGTGTTGAGTTTTTTCAGTTTTTAAAATGATTTCTATTTCAGGGGATATGATTCCACTTTGACGTCTATAAGGTTCATAACTTGGACATGTGAATAGGTTTTGCACTGTTAATCGAACTTTACATATTTCACATCTTGGTCTTGCCTTTCGTTTTATAAATTTTTTGACATCCTCCATGGGAATTGGAATACCTTCGTCCACTCTTATAGAAGTTATAGAAGTTATAGAAGTTATAGAAGTTATAGAAGTTATAGAAGTTATAGAAGTTATAGAAGTTATAGAAGTTATAGAAGTTATAGAAGTTATAGAAGTTATAGAAGTTATAGAAGTTATAGAAGTTATAGAAGTTATAGAAGTTATAGAAGTTATAGAAGTTATAGAAGTTATAGAAGTTATAGAAGTTATAGAAGTTATAGAAGTTATAGAAGTTATAGAAGTTATAGAAGTTATAGAAGTTATAGAAGTTATAGAAGTTATAGAAGATATAGAAGTTATAGAAGATATAGAAGTTATAGAAGTTATAGAAGTTATAGAAGTTATAGAAGTTATAGAAGTTATAGAAGTTATAGAAGTTATAGAAGTTATAGAAGTTATAGAAGTTATAGAAGTTATAGAAGTTATAGAAGTTATAGAAGTTATAGAAGTTATAGAAGTTATAGAAGTTATAGAAGTTATAGAAGTTATAGAAGTTATATAAGTTATAGAAGTTATAGAAGTTATAGAAGTTATAGAAGTTATAGAAGTTATAGAAGTTATAGAAGTTATAGAAGTTATAGAAGTTATAGAAGTTATAGAAGTTATAGAAGTTATAGAAGTTATAGAAGTTATAGAAGTTATAGAAGTTATAGAAGTTATAGAAGTTATAGAAGTTATAGAAGTTATAGAAGTTATAGAAGTTATAGAAGTTATAGAAATTATAGAAGTTATAGAAGTTATAGAAATTATAGAAATTTATAGAAGTTATAGAAGTTATAGAAGTTATAGAAGTTATAGAAGTTATAGAAGTTATAGAAGTTATAGAAGTTATAGAAGTTATAGAAGTTATAGAAGTTATAGAAGTTATAGAAGTTATAGAAGTTATAGAAGTTATAGAAGTTATAGAAGTTATAGAAGTTATAGAAGTTATAGAAGTTATAGAAGTTATAGAAGTTATAGAAGTTATAGAAGTTATAGAAGTTATAGAAGTTATAGAAGTTATAGAAGTTATAGAAGTTATAGAAGTTATAGAAGTTATAGAAGTTATAGAAGTTATAGAAGTTATAGAAGTTATAGAAGTTATAGAAGTTATATAAGTTATAGAAGTTATAGAAGTTATAGAAGTTATAGAAGTTATAGAAGTTATAGAAGTTATAGAAGTTATAGAAGTTATAGAAGTTATAGAAGTTATAGAAGTTATAGAAGTTATAGAAGTTATAGAAGTTATAGTTATAAGTTATAGAAGTTATAGAAGTTATAGAAGTTATAGAAGTTATAGAAGTTATAGAAGTTATAGAAGTTATAGAAGTTATAGAAGTTATAGAAGTTATAGAAGTTATAGAAGTTATAGAAGTTATAGAAGTTATAGAAGTTATAGAAGTTATAGAAGTTATAGAAGTTATAGAAGTTATAGAAGTTATAGAAGTTATAGAAGTTATAGAAGTTATAGAAGTTATAGAAGTTATAGAAGTTATAGAAGTTATAGAAGTTATAGAAGTTATAGAAGTTATAGAAGTTATAGAAGTTATAGAAGTTATAGAAGTTATAGAAGTTATAGAAGTTATAGAAGTTATAGAAGTTATAGAAGTTATAGAAGTTATAGAAGTTATAGAAGTTATAGAAGTTATAGAAGTTATAGAAGTTATAGAAGTTATAGAAGTTATAGAAGTTATAGAAGTTATAGAAGATTTAGAAGTTTAGTTCAAACTGCATCTAAGGAAGTTTATTTCAAGTATATCAAGAGGTTCGTTCGAGTCGTCTAAAGAAGTTTATGAAATGTAAATTTGGTACTGTCCGAAGAGTATCGTACGAGTCCCTTTGAAGAAGGCCTCTACTAGTCACTCCTTATTACTACCTCTTGTCCAACAGATAAGTCTCTTTTGAATAAATCGTCTAAATTTGAATAAGTAAATCTCTGTGAATTAGAATTTGTTGCTACCTTATCTAAAACTTCATTTAATTATAGTATCTTAATGGTTAGTGATTTTCTATAATTTTATCACTAATCGATACTCAAGTTTAGTAAGTTTTAAATATAGTGGCGCTCAACATTGTTTTTCAAAGTTATACGAGTTATTTAATAACCTGACCCACTCCCCCATATCATGTTACAAAATGGCGCCTCAACTACTGGGTTAAATAGCTCGTTACTTTGATGTATCTTCTTTCTTCCACTTAGAGATAGGTTGATATTTGGAATCTTCCTCAACCAGGGTGCAATGCTTTGGTCGCAGTGTTTTTTAAATATATTATTTTCAAGAATCAAAGAGTATTCAGTAGCATTTTCTAAATATCGGATGTTTATCGGTTTTAAAGTGTATTGTGCTCTTAGACTGCTTTTGCCATAAAAAATACAAAGCAGGTTGAAACATAAAATTGTATGCCCCCATCGAAAATAATATACTCAAATGAATGTATGATCTTTTCTTTTGGGGGATTATTATTATTATTATTATTTTTTTTTAATTTGGTTTCATCGGCGTCGACTACTACGGCCATTAGCCTCGTGTTCTGTGTAGGCTTTGTTACTGTTTCCCAGCGCCACTTTAGGAACAGCACTGTTAATTAGAACCCTACAGTGAATGGTCGAATTGTTTCTGTAATGGCTACAGCTGGGTTGATTAAAATTAGTTTGTTGGTTATTATTAAAATTTGGATTTCTATTAACAAATTGATTGTTACTGTTTGGGCGATAATTTTGATTATTTTTATTAGGGTGATTCTGTCGATGCTGATTATTATAAGGGTTTCTTAAGCCAGCTAAAATTACTTGAAGAGCTTGTTCATTATATGATTTTTGTTTGAATTTTCTTATATCTAAATTGTAATCATGCAAACCGATGTAATTTAATAATTTCCTTACCTTTTAAATAAATACTATGATTTGTACTATGTTAACATTTTGTTATACTTAAATAATATTCAACAATATGATTGAAGAATATTGACATATGATGACACTTTCTCAGAAATATATTCTAAGGAACATTTTGTTTAACTCTTAAATTTAAATGTGTATTTATGAAATCCTATATGCATACAAATTATTTACTTTTATTAAATAATACATTGTTAATTTTACTATTCGGAAAACATTCAAAGTTTCTTCTTAAGCCTATTCTGTTTCATAATTCTTTAACATTCGTTCTAAACTCTATGTGTCATTTTAACCATCCATATTTAAATTTGAACATATAACTATTTTCTATAATATATAAAACATTTTCTAGTTTATAAAAAAACTTTTTAAAATTCTAAATACAGGGTGATTCATTAAGAATGGGCAATCTCTGATCTACAAATAATAAAAACCAAAATATGAATATTTAGCCCAACATGTCTCATAAAAATGCTGATTTAGGAGGAGAAAATTAAAATTTCTTAATAACTTTATAATTTTTAAGAGCATAAACATAAAATTTGGTAGTTTAGGGTTATATTTCCTAAACTAGCAACATGTTTTGGGCTAATTTTCATGTTCTATTATTTAATATCTGTAGTTCAGGTATATTGCCCCATTCTCTAATTAATCTTTTTAAACATAATTAGTTTGAGTTCAAAATATATTATTTTTATTTTAATTTATTTATTTTTGTATATCTAATATCATTTTTTATTAGTTTAGAATCAAAAGTAAGATTTACGCAATATCATCTTTGTATTTATTCAAAATTTCAGTTACAAATGAACAAGAAAAATATCCTGTAATGATCCACTTTCTTTAATAAGTTAATTGTTTCCTTCTTTTGTTTCATTAGCAAGAGGATGAAAATTAAATTGGTTAATTTTTTTGTGTATTCAACTAGACACGATATTGATGAATGGAAATTTTCACTTTCCTAAGTGGTCGTAGGAAAAAGTATTATTATATGTTTATAATACAGACCTAGGTTTTAAGTAAAAAGAGACAGTAGGCTCAATAGATATACAAACAAAGGAGGCAACTGTCATAGGAAATAAACTCATTAACTTTGTTGATATACCTAGGATTACAATACAATTACTTTTGTCAGCTTTGGATATGTTCAAGATGTCATTCATCTATTACTTATTTCTAAAAGGTTATTTATTACTAACATGTTAACAACAAAGAGTTTATAGATAGTTGCTTACAACGTGCTCAAGTCGCAATACATAATACAATGTGTGAAATATAAGACAACACTTTTTCATGTGAATAATACTTTTTAGACACATTGTATAATAGATTGCGACGTACTCTTCGAGCACGGCGTTAACAACAATGTTTATTTCAGCCATTGACGTTAAGTACAACATATATTAAATTATTCTGTTATACAATGTGTTTAATAAAGTATACACATGAAACAGTTTTATCTTATATTTCACACACTGTATTATAGATTGGCTCCAAGGCCACGTCGTTAACAATAATATCCGAACACACTATTGTTAACGCAATGGCACTCTATTACACAATCTGTTTTAAAAAGTGTTATACACATGAGAAATGTTTTATACTATATTTAATATACTATACTATAGTATGTTTAAAAAGCACGTCGTTAACAACAATATTTGAACACACTTTGTTGATAACGACGTGCAATCTATATCACAATGTGTTTCAAAAAAGTATTATACGTATAAAAAAAATTATCTTACATTTCACACACTGTATAATAGATTGCGACGTGCTCTTAGAGCATGTTGTTAACAACAATATCTAAATACACTTTATTGTTAAGGACGTTTTCGAAAATGTATTATACGTTTGAAAAAGAAATTATCTTACAGTTCACACATTGTTTAATAAATTGTTAACAATAATATCAAAATACACTTTGTTGTTAAGGACGTGCTCAATGAGCACGTCTTGAGCACGTCACAATCTATTATATAATGTGTTTGAAAAAGATTAATACACATTAAAAAAGTATTATCTTTCATTTCACACACTGTATTATAATAAGTTCGAAGAACACGTCATTAACAACAATATCTGAGTACACTTTATTGTTAACGACGTGCTTCAAATGCAATCTATATTACAATGCGTTTCAAAAATGTATTATACGTATGAAAAAGAAATTATCTTATAGTTCACATACTGCTCACACGCTCTTCGAGCACGTCGTTAGGAACAATATACCTGAATATACGACGTGCTCGAAAAGCACGTCGCAATCTATTGCACAGTGTTTCCCATTTTTATACACATAAAAATACAAAACTTTTTCTTATATATAAAAAACTTTAGAACATACTATGTAATGAATTACGACGTGCTCGAAGAGCACGTCGTTAGCAACAATATACCTAAATATACTTCTTTGTTAACGACGTGCTCGAAGAGCACGTCGCAATCTATTGTACAATGTATCTCATTTTTATACACATGAGAAAAACAAAACTTTTTCTTACGTATATAAAACTTTAAAACACACTGTATAATGAATTGCATCGTTAGCAATTGTATATCTCAAAATATTTTTATGTTAACGCATTCTAGTGTACAGTGTATCTCATTTTTATACAAAATTTATCTCATGTATATGAAACTTTAAAACACACTGTGTAATGAATTGCGACGTCGTTAGCAACAATATGCCTGAATACACTTTATAGTTAACGACGTGCTCAAAGAGCACGTCACAATTTATTATACAACGTATCTCATTTTTATACATATGAAAAAAAAAACAAAACCTTTTTTCTTTCATGCATATAAAACTTTACAACACACTGTGTAATGAATTGCGACGTTAGCAACAATTTATCTGAATACACTTTGTTGTTAACGACGTGCTCGAAAAGCACGTCGTAATCTATTGCACAGTGTATCCCATTTTTATACACATAAAAATACAAAACTTTCTTATATATAAAAAAACTTTAGAACACACTATGTAATGAATTACGACTTGCTCTTCGAGCACGTCGTTAGCAACAATATACCTGAATATACTTCTTTGTTAACGACGTGCTCGAAGAGCACGTCGCAATCTATTGTACAATGTATCTTATTTTTATACACATTAGAAAAAAAAACCTTTTCTTATGTATATAAAACTTTAGAACACACTATGTAATGAATTGCAACGTGCTCTTTGAGCAACTCTTAGCAACAATATACCTGAATACACTTTATAGTTAACGATGTGCTCATAGAGCACGTCGCAATCTATTGTACCGTGTATCACATTTTTATACACATGAAAAAACAAAAGTTTTTCTCATGAGAAATAGTTTTATCTTACTTTTAACACTGCACAAAAGATTGCAACGTGCTCTTCGAGCACGTCGTTAACAATAATATCATTATACACTTTGTTGTTAAGGACGTTACAATCTATTATACAATGTGTTTAAAAAATTAATACGCATGAAAAAGTGTTGTCTTACACTTCCCATATTGCAATATATATTGAGACATGCTGTTCGAGCACGTTGTTAACAACAATATTCAAACACATTCTGTTAATAACGTGCTCTTTGAGCACGTCGCAATTCATTGCACACTGTGTTTTGAAAAATGTTATACATATAAAAAAAGGTTCATCTTATATTTCCACACTATATTATAGTATATGACGTGTTCTTACGTCGTTAACAACAATACCTGAATACACTTTGTTGTTAAAGACGTGCTCAAAGAATCTATAATTTAATGCGTTTGTTTAAATTAGGAATTAGACATTTGTTGTGTGATAAAAGAACTATTGCTCAAGTTTGTAGTGCTAATATCGTTTGCAATGTTTTATGCTTCTCAAATATGTCGAATGTCTGAACTTATATAGCTTATTATTATTATTCAGAAAATAGTTTTTACCGATATATCTTGATTCAACATATAAAACTCGCATAAATGATAAAAAATATGTAAATTTTAACTTATTATTAACGAAATACAGACATTTACAATTCATCACATAGCTTTGACAGTCTCTTCTTTTCCATTATTAAAATTTTTTCTCACATACGAGTTTCCTTTTTGTAAAAAATTACCAATTTGCAATTTAGAACAATCTATTACTTATTGACTACACCCGCAGTTAAAGGGTTAAAATTATCATATAAATTCAGTCGTATTTCGATTTGTGATCAATCATCAAGTCTTAAGTAAACAAGTCAACCTACTGGCATACTAATTTCACCGATATATTAATCAAAAGTAAAATACGTAAATGTGCAAGAATTCATCCAATTATATTTAAAATTGCTATTACGTAACTATATAGACGAAGAAAATTATAATTATACATACATAATCTTTGCAAAAACGTTACAAAATTGGTTGGATTTAAATAGTGTAAAACACGTGTATATGTGAACATTTATCCAATTATGTTTAAAATTGGTATTACATTACTAAAAGGGGAACATTATTAGCATACGTGTCAATTTGAAAACTCGTGTTATGGAAGAACTTTTAATTCCCAGAGGCATATCGATTTAGTTACTGAAGGGGAAAACTTTATCACCCTCTTCTCAATCCAAGATTCTAGCAGAGGGGAGATTTAACTTCTAAAGTCTTGATATGAAAAAGGACAATTCGTGAGTATACACTAATTGATTTTAAATTCTTTCTGAAAATATTACTTTTTAAAAATCATTATTAACTTAAATGATGTAGTTCATTAATAATGAAAATGATTTTTTTGATTGTGTACTTTTTGGGGATGAATCAACATTTCACAATAACGGTTTCGTCAATAGACACAATTTTCATTACTATTCCACCACCAATCCTTATGAGTTAATGACACATAGCAAAACAAGATGGTCTATTAACGTTTGGGGTGGTATATTAGAGGACTATGTCATAGGACCACATTTTTTTCATGGTCGTGTAACTGCAGAGGTCGCCGGAGAGGCTAGCAGCGAGCTTAGTGTGCATCCACTTACTCGCAACAGTTAAGCAGTGATCTCTCCGGTCACGTCGTGGATGGGTGACTGCTGGAAGGTTCCACCATGGACCGTGTCACCATTGGATTCATCCGACTAGCGTTTAACCATCGACGACGTGGAATGAATGAGAATGAATGAGGGTGTGAATGGGCAAGTAGTAGGACCTTCAAATGGTGGTACAATAAGCCGCAGGCTGCAGTGCTGCCAGACTACAGACGGATTAGGGTGTAGCACGGGAGATCTGAAAGGTGTAAAACAAAAAAAAAAACAAAAAAAAAAACAAAAAAAAAACTGCAGAGGTCTACTTAGACTTTCTGCAGAATCATCTACCACTGCTATTGGAAAATGATTCACTAAATATAAGACGCCGATATGGATATTACATGATGGAGCTCCTATAGATCATGCTCAAACAATTCGCAACTTTCTGAACCATAATTTTGAAAACAGGTGGATTGGAGGAGATGGTCCAGTTATGTGGCCTCCCAGGTCCCCTGACCTCACTAAAGTAGGTTTTTGTTTGTGGGGATTCATAAAAAAGGAGGTTTATAAAACTAGTCCATTAACTAGCAAGGAAATGAAGGAAAGAATAAGACAAGTGTTCGAGAGCATAGATGTACAATGTTTTAAAAACGTTTAAAGATCATTTGAAGCTAGATTACAACAATGTATTGCAGTTGGAGGGAGTCACTTTGAGCAGCTTTTATAATAATTTTTTTTTCATTTTTTAGTGTACTAATGTTGCATTCTAAAATAGTATATTAAAGTATAAGTGGATATAACGGTCTTTTAAACACGCGCGATTTTTCTAGCACGACGGCGCTGCCGGAGTGCTCGAAATAGAGCAAGTGTTTTAAAGACCAGTTATCCACGAATACTTTACGCTATTTTTTTTTATTGGTATACTTTGAAATCCTAAATATTGGTATTATTTCTACAAAAGAATGGAAATAAGAACTAATAACTGAAAATGGCTGAATTTGTGATGTAACATCAGTATACCTCGTTGTCATGAAAATGAGACAAACAAAAATTTATTTTCAATCTGTCACGTAAGATTAATTGTCGCAACAGTTGTTATTGTTTAAAATGAGTTCAAAGTCGAGTATTTAAATAATAAAACAGAATCGCGCTTAATACCACAAAAATCCGAAGTGGTTTATAAAAAAGAATATAGATGAACGAGTTGTTCTCGCTTATCTCCAGAAATTGCCAGAACAGTATAAAGTATCGACTATGTGGACTATCCATTCAAAATTACAAAGTATGTTGAGGATAAACAAAGGGGTCGATATAAAATCGTTCGTCTAAGTGCATACATTCATGAAGGCAATTAGCAAAAATGAGGTAGTCAAGAAGGCAGGAAGACGATTTGCGGAAGTTTTTTACAGATGCACCGGACATTACGTATTTATTTTTAAAGATGGTTGCTATTTATCAAATTATATTGTTTTATATTGTTTAAATTAATGATCAAATATTTGTTTAGTTCCTTCAAATAATAGATTTTAAGTTAGCACAAAAGAGTTCGGTTTAAATAAAACTACATTTGTGCAGTTAGTTGCTCCCATTTCTAACTAGTTTTTGGACTTGCTTATCTTGTATATCAGAAATCGATATTCTCAGCTTAGTATTTATTTTATTATTTAGAAATAGGATTTTATATTATTATTCTGAATCGCTTTAGAGAGGATAGTTGAACTTTTACATTTTTTTTTTTTTTGAGTCGAAACATATGGATTATTTTAATATAGCTTGTTTAAATGCTCGGTCTTTATTACCATTGCTACAAAATTTTAAAAATTTATTGGATGAACATTCATTTGAGGGTTGTTTTAATATGTGAAACATGGCTGCATAGCTATGTTAGTAATGATGATTTAAATGTTGAGGGTTATACATTATATCGTGGGGATAGAAATGCAAGAGGAAGGGGTTTATGTATCTATGTCAAAAATAAATATGTTTGTGAACTTATAATAAAAAATGAGGGCTATTTATGGGAACAAATGTGGATAAGGTTAACTCTAAATAAAAAGAATTTAGCTGTAGGGGTAGTTTATAAGCCTCATGCACAGAATTCATTTGACTTTTTAGAGGAGTTCGAGGATACTTTGGCGTCTATTTTTTTAACAGTTGATGAAGTAGTTTGTTTAGGAGATCTTAATATGAATTTTTTTAATAAAAATGCTTAGTTTCACAAATTTAATGAAATTCTAGAATCTTTCGACCTAGCGCAAGTTATTGATGTTCCAACAAGAGTAACTAAATCTTCTTCGACTTTACTTGACTATGCTATAGCTAGGAGGGAAAACTTGGTGGATAAGGGTATCATTCATCATACAATCTCGGATCACTCCTTAATTTTTTGTAAAATGAATGTTAAAGAACAAAAGGAACCTAAAATGTATACCTACAGATCTTTTAAAAATTTTGATGAAGATAAATTTCAAAATGATTTAACAAGTACATCATTTTTTCGCATTTTTGATCAAGATACTGTCGATGAAAAGGTGTCATATCTTGTAAATTGTCTAGTTTCTATACTTGATAGACATGCTCCCTTAGTTACCTCCAGATTTACAAAAAAGAAAGCTCCATGGCTAACTTTCACTATAAGGCAAATGATGAATGAAAGGGACAAGGCATTAAAAAAATATAAACGTACAAAATTGGAAGGTCACTTACAATTTTATAAAAACCTTAAAAATTACACAAATCAAGCTATAAAAAGAGAAAAAAGAGCTTACTTCTTACATCAATTTAGTAAGTGTACTAATAAAGAAATATGGCACACTTTAAAATCTAATAATTTTATCAAAAATAAAAATCAAGATATTCCCGAAAATTTAAAAAATCCTAACCACATTAATAATTTTTTAGTGAACTCAATTTCAAATATTATTCCGCCCCAGAAGTTATTAAACTTTTATAATACTAATAATGTTGTACCTTGTACATTTAAATTCAGAGAAGTTGACGAAACATTTATATTTACCAGTATTTGCAAAATGAAATCAAATGCGATAGGCTGTGATCATTTGAACAGTAAGTTTGTTAAATTATGCTGTCCACATATTGTTCCATACATTACGCATATTATCAATTTTTGCCTTTTAAACAATGTTGTGCCTACTGTCTGGAAAAAAGCAATTGTAAAAGTGATACCCAAAAAACAAAACCCAACTGAGTATAAAGACCTTAGGGGGATCAGCATTTTACCAATGCTATCCAAAATTTTAGAAAAAGCAGTGGAAAAGCAAATAACAGAACATTTATCAAATAACTCATTGTTGCCCCCTGTTCAATCAGGTTTTCGCAGAGGGTATAGCTGTACAACAGCACTTCTGGAAATATTAGATGATATCATTACTGCAACTGATAAAGGGCATTGTACTATCTTAACTCTATTAGATTTTAGTAGAGCTTTCGATACGATAAATGATAATTTATTATTAAGCATCTTGCATTATATAGGTTTTGCTGACAACGCTATATTATTTATTAAAGATTTTTTGGAAAATCGCAAACAATGTGTTAAAATCGATGAACATAAATCAGAATCCTTAAATCTTCACTCGGGCGTACCCCAAGGTTCCATTTTAGGCCCTCTGCTTTTTTCAATATACACTTCGAACCTTATTAATTCTTTAGAAAACTGTAAAATTCACCTATATGCCGATGACACTCAGATTTATTACAGTTTCCCTCCAGATCTATCACAAAATGCGTGTGAGATAATTAATCGTGATTTGAATTCTTTTGTTGGATCAGCAACTGAGCACTGTTTACTAATTAATGCTTCAAAATCTAATGTGATGTTGTTTGGATCAAGTTGTAATCGTGACAAAATTATTGAAGAATGAGGTATTGAAATTAATAATGATAGACTAACCATAGTAAATGAAGCTAAAAACTTAGGAGTTTTAATTGATTCTGAATAAGGGTTTGAAAAGCACATCACTAAATTGATTCAGAGAGCTTATAGCTCATTAAAATTGATATACGGTAATCGTAAGTTGCTGCCTAAAAGTATTAAAATATCACTATGTGAATCACTTGTACTATCAAATTTTAATTTTGCTGATTCTGTCTATGGTCCAAATTTAACAGTAACCTTCAAAAAAAAAAATACAAAAAATACAAAACAGTTGCTTAAGACTCATATACGGTATAAGAAAATATCAAAGGATATCACATAAACTCAAAGAAATCGGTTGGCTAAATATGGAAAACCGACGAATTCATCATGCAACTACGCTATACCACAAAATTGTCTTGTATAAAATCCCCATTTATCTTTACAAAAAAATATCCTTTAGGACAGATGTTCACAACTTAAATTTAAGATTCAAAGGTCTACTATCACCACCTCAATTTAGATCCGAACTATTTAGACGTTCGTTTTCATATCAAATTTTTCAATTGTATAATTCTGTTCCTATTATATTTAAAAATCTTAACCCTCTTACTTTCAAATGTAAATACAAAACCTTGTTATTTAGCAAGCAATGCACTTAAATCGTAATTGTTCTACCTGTCCCCTCTAAAATATAAAAATATAAAGATATAGTTTTTTGTTTTTTTTGTTTTTATTTTGATTTTTCAATATGTTTAGATTTAGTTCATATACCTACTCGTATTTACATATGTATATAAACACCATCATTGGGTTAAGTGGAAGAACATTTTCCAAGTGTTTTTTTTAAACTTTGGAAAGTGAACTTCGCCTTTTGTTTTCTTTAATAAACTATTAGTAATATTAATTTTGTAAAATGCTGTAATGAAAACAATAAAGACCTTTATTATTATTATTATTATTATTTGTGGCATCTTTGGCTCTTGTAGAAAATGTAAATTGTGCGATTTACGCTTAGCTGATATCACGGAAGAAGGAAGCGTATTGCTTATTACTATCCGACCATCTAAGACAGTGAAGTCTCGATGTTTTACTGTTGCCGATAGTGATGCAATTAGATATGTGCGTTTGGTGAAGCAGTATTTATCATTGCGCCCCCAAAATGTAAGTACAGACCGAGTTTTCTTACGGTATGATAAGGGGAAGTGCACCAATCAAGTGGTTGGTATTGATACATTTGGATCATGTCCCCAGCAAATTGCACGTTATCTTAAATTGGACGAACCTGAGAAATATACTGGACATGCATTTCGACGTACGTCCGCTACCATTATGGCGAATAATGGCATGACAATAGATCAAATCCAACGACAAGTAGGATGGAAATCGGCAGCTGTGGCGAGTGGTTACGTTGAAGAGAGGCATTAGCAATAAGAAGCATGTTTCAAATATTATTGGAAGTGCTATTAATGGAAGTACAACTTCATTGACTTCCAAGAATGTTGGCAATTTTAATTTGAATAGTATTTCCTCTGATTTAAAAAACCGAAGTTTTATTATTTCAAACAATACTAACTGTACTTTCCACATTCATTTAAACAATTAAGAATGTGAAAAAATATTTGAATAAATTTTTTGAAAAATTTCTCAGAAATATTTTGACATTACAAGGCACTCCTGTCAGATCAATATTTTAAAAGTTGGCATTTAGACATCACGTTTCTCGGGTTGTTGATGTTGCCATGGTAACTTTAAAACACGCGCGTTTTTTAAAGTTCGTTTTAAACACGCTGAGGCGTACTTTAAATAAATAAAATAGGGTACCAATAAAAAAAAATTAAAATAACTTATTTTTGGCTCATAAAATATCTTCTAAACTGTTGTGTTTAGGGATATGGACAAACGAACGTATACTTAAAGTACTTTTAGTAGAGATATGAAATACAGGGTGAACCTAACCTTATAAGTAAAGAAAATAAATTCAGTTCATAATATATTGTACCTAAGTACCTTTAAAATATAAACTGATTAAACAATATATTTTAACAAGAGTTTAAATCAAATTACATCGTGAATTTAGTTATAATTAACACTTTTTAACATTTCATCTAAGAATCTCGCTAAACTGTTGTGTTTAGGGATAGACAATATTTTACTCAAACGAACGTAGAATTAGAGTACTTTTTAGTAGTGATATGAAATACAGGGTGTTACATTTAAAAAAATTGAGAAAATCATGTATCTGAGTTTTGACTCACCCTGTACACGTCTATTGCGCTAGGACAAAATTAGTATATTCTTATAAAAGTAGACTATTATTAAAAATAATTCATCAAAAAATTTTGATGTTCGATTGTTTCTTTTGAAATATACAGAGGGTTGAACCTAGTACGATTTTCATATAAAATTGGTTTAAACTTCCAAAATACCCAGTATAAACTCATACATGTTGGTATTTTCTTGAAGGGCAAAGTTAGGGGAATTCAAATTTACAAATAAATACAGGGTGGTCCATTAAAAAAAACAGGTTTGATTAATTCCGAAGTTATGGATCACTTTTTATAATTTAAAATAATTTTAAATATTATCTACAACTTTTGTAAATAATAATATTGTTTGATATGTTCTATAATATAGGATATATCGAATTTCCACACACTATTGGGACACCCTGTATATTACAGTGTGAAATATAGGACAAAACTTTTTCATATCTATTATACTTGTTCAACCACATTGTATAATAGACTGCGATGTGCTTTTTAAGCACGTCTTTAATAACAAAGTGTATTCAGACATTGTTGCTTGAAAACAGAGCTGAGGTACTCAGTACAAAAATGTACTTGAAATAAATATTCAGTATTTTTTTACTTTAAGTGTTTTACTTAAAGTATTTTTGAACTAACGATACTTTTGGAAATGTACTTACTACATTTGAAAAAAAGTACTTGTACTTAAATTAACGCTTTTGTGGTAAGTATTACTTGTTACTTGAAAAATGTACTGGAAAATCAGAATCTACTTAAAGTTTTTTCTGAAAATACTTAAGTAATTTTTAACAGTAAGTACTTAAACTACTTTTGAAACTATTTTAAGTACATATTTACATTAAGTATTTTATTAAAAATACTGCAACGCCAAACAAGTTAGGACTCGTATTTCATATTACCCGGACAGTAAACAGTATAGTAAAGTGACAGTAAACACGATCAAAAAAATCAAATCTTTGCGACACACGATGTCAAACGTGTGTCGATGTAGGATTTGTAGTTCATCGATACCGGGTACTAATAATACTACTCGTAATAAGAGTAATAAGCATACAGTCCTAAGATAGTGTATAGTGTACAGTTATGACGCTGTAAAAAATTTTTCTTTAAAGGAAAAGATGCCAGAACTTTGCGATGCACTTTTGCTGCCCAATTTTATTGAAAGTAAAATATTATTTTTGACAGAATATACAATAATTATATGAAACCTCTTGCAGATACTCTTGACTTTCTGCAAGTCGAATAAAATACATATTATAGATACTTTCTTCCCAGTATTATATCAATGCACACAAAAATTGAGAAAATTAAATTGTCTGGTACAATCACACAACTATCTACGTCCTTGGATTACATTTTGAACTCTATTCGTAAACGATTCCATCGTGATTGTTTACCTTGTAGTCTAAGATAGCCGTTATAGCAGCAGTAACCAATCCTAGATTTAAAATGAGATGTCATCAAAGATACTGATGTTCAAGTAACCGCAAAAGATGTTCAATCTTGCTACCGCCCCTTTATCTGGGGGGTGCTTATTAGTAATGAAATTACCCCTTTGCTTAAATAAGACAATAGCTCAAGTAGTTTTATGAACTACCGGAGAGTGGGTGAGGGTTATATGATTTAAACTACACTTATGTTACCCATATAATTTAATTTCAGTCCAGGATCAGTGCAGGTTAGTTTCCAGTTTGTAATGTGAGCAATAATAACAAAAAAAGGGGCTAAACCTATCAAGTTGCCCTGGGATATCCAATTAGTACTAATTGTTTACAGTGAGGTGAATGTAAGTATATGAAATTAAAGATTACTGAGGGTAATATATCTAAATGTATTCGTTTACTATTACTAAGGGTAATATATCTATATTCGTTTACTATTAATGTCCTTTCTTTTAGGTATTTAGTTCATATATACACAAGATAACGATATTGTCCAGGCGGGGGATAATAGGCTGAGGTTCCAGCTCTGCTTATCAGCCTTAGAAGAATAAGGAAAGATCCAAGTTGTATGGGATGGTCTCGCTTTAGGTACACAAGTAGACAGCAGTCTGGATGTAGCATCCACAAATACATATGCCTAGGAGCTAGTAAGCATGCAGTTATGGTCCAGCAAGTAGCTATTAATGGAGACAGACAGTAAGACTGAAGTCCAGAGCAAAATGCAAGTAAGCAGTAAGCGTTAATCCTTAAAGGTTCTAATTTAGCTCATGCAAGCAATTTATAGGTCTCTAAACCCAATACTAAAAGGCCTAGAAGGAACGGAAATATAAGTAATACAAATAAGCCGAAAGATATAGCTAAATATGGACTTACCAAATATAAGGTAGCGCCGTGATAGGAACTACTTTATTCACAAGAAGTGCTGTCAAGACTAGACAATGTAGTTTCCTAGTGATAGTTGTAATTCTCTCTTAATATATGGCTTTTATTCCGAATAAAATTCGATAAATCTGAACAGGCACCACATGGACCCAACAAATTCATGCCATCAAAGAAATCCAAAAAGGATGGAAGTTCCTTGATTTAATGGCCGATCAATATCGCCAACTATTGAAATTTTAGGGGAAAATTGCATCTGTTCAAATAATAAATCATAACCTTGCCATAGAACATTTAAGAAATGAAATAGGTCCTAGTTACACTAGAAGAAGAAAGGTCAAGGTTGACAGATGATTGTCAGAATGAAATGTTTACATTTTCTGTAGGTTAACCAAACTTTAAACTATTAAATTATCAACTTCTAAATCTGTTTTATTTTCAAAAGGGTACGTTTCATTCAACTTTATATAACTTGTGAAAATGAATATCATTTAACCGATTTATATATTTATTTTCTTCTATTTAAATTAAAACCGTAACAATCTTGGATATCGAGTATTGCTTTGGCCTTTAAAGTATCAGTTGAGCCCGACTTGACAGCCCAAGAAGACCTTAAAGACGTGTTTTTTTGATTTCAAGGATGATGCCGAGGTTAACGTTTCTTCGGATACTGCTTATAAGGCTCCATTTTACTGATACTTTTTAGAACCAGTTTTAATTTGAATTCCTCAAATACTTGAATGATAAAATGACTACCTTGTCAATGCTAAATGAATACAGTATTGTTAAATAGTTATTTATAAAGTATAACTGTATTTTACCGTCATCTGTCCCCGGGGAACGATTATTTTCTTTGGCTGCAATAATTAATGCTCCTAGACGTCATACGTTAAGTGACATCAACTTTGAAAAGTTGGTACTGCTCAAAAGTAACCAACACGTATTTTAGGAAACGTATTATTTATTTTGTTGTTTTTTTTAAAGTATCCGATATTCTAATACTAATAATATGTTTTTTTTGGTTAGGTACCTACTTTAAAATAATGTTATTCTTGAAAAACAATACCTATGTACTTGTGTTGTTATTCTCATACTCATATTCTCATGTTATGTGTTACGTTTATGACTTTGACTTCTTTATGTTACCCATTCAGACGAATAAAAAAGATATTGAAATATGAATAGATGAGTTTTTTATCTACTCGTATATGAGCAATAAAAAATGATATGTAACAAAAAAACTTAAGATTTCAATTATTTTAATAAACCAACTATACATAAACATATTGGATGGCCATTTTTATTGGCCATGTCCTAACGAAATAGTAGTGTACTTTACTAACTTATACAAAGCTGTTGAGTTTTAAGTTGATAACTCAAGAGAGGATCTTTAATTTAATATAGGTATACTTAAAACATGACTTAAGTAAATAGTATTTCAAAATACTGAATCTTTAAAAGTACTTTAAGTATTTTTAACATATTTTCAGTACTTAGAATTACTTCAGTATATTGAATTTACTTTAAGTATTTTTAAGGTATGTACTTGCTACTTATATTTGAATTACTTGTTTTAAGTAAAATACTTAATATTTCAAGTACTTTCGTAAAATACATATACTTAATATTGTAAGTAGATTTGGAATTTAAATTACTTAATACTGGTTACTTGAAGTACATTTGCTAAATACTTATCACAGCTCTGCTTGAAAAGCACGTCAATTAATTTTGGAGGGCAAATTTTCTTAAATGTATTGAAAAAATAATTCTAAGTGTGTGAAATGTAAGATACAATTTTTGCTCATATTGATAAATGTATTAATTAAACTTTAACAAACGTGTGATTTTTAATAAAATTGTTAAATATTTGGGTATGGAATAGATAGTATTATTCAACTAAACATTCAACATTTCTCTGAATTTATTATTTATTTGAATTTGTTACTTGGTTTACTGTACCAAATAAAAAAATTAATATCAGATAATTTTTTAACTGTTATTTTTTTTTAACAATTTTCAGATAAAATAATTAGCCCAAGTATTTTCTTAGGATATTAAACTTTCTGGAAGGCAGCTGTCGGGGTTGAATATCAATGAGTTGACTTGTGAATGATTGATTTGAAAATAACTAATTTGCAAATGATTAGGTATTGATTACATGAAAAATGAGGGATTTCGATTCTAAGAAAATAATTATATTGTAGTATAAAAAAGGTACCGTTAACGTCGGATAAAATTATAAAGAAGCTCATAAACAGTATTGAGAATTAGAGAACGCTATAGTCTATTTTTATGTATGAGAGAGTATTAAAATAATAAAGCGTTCGTAATCCATAGGCGTATCACTTCTTTTAGTAGACAGTTAAAATATTTTTTGAAGTTATTCCTCGAGTATACACTTATATTTTCACCTAATTAACCTACTTATAACTTCTAAACAGCTGAAGGTAAAAAAGCGCAATTTTTTCTAAAATGTTTTATGTTTCCACAAGGTATGTTAAGAACATTGTGTCAAACGGATTATTTAGGTATAAGGGTTTAAACTGTGACTTTTAAACAACGTTACGTTCATAAATAATAATTTTAATATAAAAACTACTCCTTACCTACAAATCCAAATCAGAATCGAAATCAGAAGATGAACTGTCGCAACCAATATTTACAATGAGTGACTCGATCATTTCATCAGTAATATTGTCCAACTTCCACATTTTCTCTTCTTCTTTAATCGTATGATTTACTGCCTTTTCCCAGTTTTCAGGCTTCACATTATTTACAGCCTCCAAAAACAACTGTTTAACATCACTCATTTTAAAAGAATTATTTTTTCTTGAAACTTCTCCCTTTATCTGTGCCCATATCAGTTCAATCGGGTTTATGTATGTATGATATGGTGGTGATCTAACCACCGTCATTCCACGATTTTTTGCAATTTCATCAATTTCATATTTTTTGAATTTCTCTTTATGAAGGGAACACAAATGATACAGTTCTTTTCTCACAGAATTGGGATGGAACTTAATATTCTTTGAATTTAGCCAATTCTGTAAATCTCTTTTTAACCACTTGGTTGTGGGCATTTTTTCTATAAGTCTCGAGTGATAACTTGCATTATCCATTACTATTATACAGTTCTGAGGAAGAAGATCTATAATTTGTTCGAACCACTTTTTAAAGACATCAGCATTCATGTCCTCCTGGTAGTCACCGGTACCAGTAGATTCAAAAGTCAATAAACTACCTTTAACAAAACCGTTTGAACTACCGATGTGTACTATTATTAGTCTGCGCCCCTTTCCTGATGGTGGATTTAAACCAGTAGATAAATTATTTAAAAAAGCCTGTCTTCGACTTGTAACAGTTTCATCTTGCCAAAATTTATTTGGTTTATGTCCCTCGTTGATCCATGTTTCATCTAAATAAAATATATTTCTTCTTTGGTTTCTCATTTCTTTTATAGTTCTTAGGTAATTTCTTCTCCATACTACAATATCGCTTCTTTCTATTAAAATAGACTTTCTGGAATGCTTTTTCCATAGAAAACCTATTTCTTTTAAAAGTTTCCATAGTGTGCTTCGACTAATTTCAGGGTAATCCTTATCATCTCGAACCGTGGCAAGAACTTTGTCTACTGTCGGAAATTCTTTTCTAAAGAAGAGAACGCATGCACTTTCCTTCGAAGTCTTTCTTTCAAAAGATTTTCTAATTGAAATTTTGGTTTTCCTGGATCTTTACGTGCTGTTTGAAACTCGCCACATTTCTCTTCTTTAACAACTCTGTAAATCGTAGATTTCCCAACACCAAGCGTACTACTAACTAATTCCTCTGTGTCATCAACACTTTTTGATTTAAAACAATTAAACATTAATGTTTTTTCATTAACTATTAAAGGACCGATTTTTTGTCGTTTACGCGGCCCTTCCAAATTTTCCATGATCACACTAGAATGCACACTGCACCTTGCAAGTTGCAACTAAACGACATTTAGTTAAACTGTCAAGAATACACAACTTGGACCTCCTTACTAAATGGAAAACTCATAATCGCATTTTCGGTGAAATTTGTTGAGAAGGTATTTATCGACTTATAATTCGATTACTGTAAGAAATTCTTGGAAATAAAATAAAACAAAATTGGCAAATAGGTACTTATTGAAAATAATCTTAAGATACGGCTATGTAATCTTTAATACACAGGGCTTTTGGCCTGTCCAAACCTTTTTCTATTGTTCTGTACAGCTTATGTTTATAAAGGACCAATAAAAGACCCAAAACTTGTAATAGCTCAGGTACATTTATTACAATTTTAGGAAATACTTAGATTATTCTGTAAAAATATTTAAAATGACCGTACTAAGTTTTGCAATAGAAATGCTGTTTTATTACTCTCTCATACATAAAAATAGACTATAGGTTAATGGCAGAGAAAGAAAAGGAAGTAAAATATGCTAGAGAACAGTTCCGATACCTGTGGAGGGACTGGTGCTGTTATTAGAGTTAACTGGACTTGTACACTGAGCCAGAAGTCCACTACATTACAAGGTAAAAGGAGGAACCTATACACGGTGTCCATAAAGGATTTCCACCTGACATAAAATATGTATAAATTGGTGATAATTATTATATCTGTATAATAAAACTTTTAAAATTCTGCATCGTTTACCACATCAACTTCCAGAGAAGCTGCTGTCCCAAGGAATTTTACAATTGTAGATAATTTTTTCAAAATCGTTAAAAAATATATAGACCTCCGGCCCGAAAATACACCACAAATTTTTTTTCTTAATTTCCAAAAAGGAAAGTGTACAAAACAAGTGGAATAAACAAGTTTAGCGCAATGGGAAAGCAAATTGCTACGTTTTTACAATTACCAAACCCTGAGAGATATACTGGCCATTGCCTCAGGCGTTCATCTGCAACATTGGTTGCTGATTCTGGAGCTTCAATGATAACATTGAAACGTCATGGAGGCTGGAAATCCGCCTCCACAGCAGAAGGGTACATCGCCAATTCAAAAAAGAACAAAATAGAAACAGCTCAAGCAATTTTAAGTCAAATCAATAATGAAAATTGTGTTGGTCTTAATAATCCATCATCTTCTGACAGTGATCGTCATGATTCTGTATTCATCAATAGCAACACTAATTTTTCTTTAAAAAACAATAATCTCAATGATATTACCGGAGCTATTAATATTTCAAATTGTAATGTTACTATTAATTACATCAATAAATAACTTTCAACGAGTTCCTGTATAAATTGGCGTTTTATTTCACACGGTGGCTTAAATACTCCTCATTTGAAAGGTCTTTTAATTGTGAACAATCTTGTCAATTCTATTTATAACAACTTCAAAGAATTTTTTCTAAAAATCCCCTTTTCGTTTTTGGTGAGCCCCCGTATTCAGTTGTAAATAAAGTATAGTATTCAATTCGTGTATAATGGACCATGCTACACTGGAATATTTACAACACTCGTTCGCTACGCTCGCTCGTGTTCTAAACAATTCTCGTGTAATATGGTCAACATTATACACTTATTGAATAATATACTATTATTCTAGTTTGTGTCTGTGTAATATTATGTAATGTGATTGCCCATCACTAGAATTCCAACACAACAGAAAATTCATGTTGTGAATAAGATTGAAAAGCTATTTGAAGAGTGGCAGAATCTAAAGAAAAATAAAGAAAATAAATCTAAAAGGTCAGATGTGTTAAGGCTGAAAGAAGAAACATGGAATAATAACCTAGATGATTTATTTGATGTAGCACATGCAAATGCTCTACAAATGATTCGCATTCAAGAAGATAGGGATTTTTTGCTGGCATAGCGTGAAAAAGGACGTCCAGGTAAAATGGGTAGTGTTGACAAAAAACTGTCAAAAAAGAAGTAAGAAAAAGAACTTAAAAGAGCTAGAATCGAATTGTTTAATGCAAAAGAATATGAATCTATCAATTCAATCACTTCTAAATCATATATGTTTAGCTCATCATCCGACGATGAATCCCTTCATGGCAAGTCAATGATTTTTATGGCCCTTCAACGTCATCAGCAGGTGAAAAACAAAATGAAGGTGTGAAGAAAAGAGGTAGAAAAAAAACTACTTAATGAAAAACTAACTACGAGCCTCGATGTTGCAAAAATAAGCGATCGCAAGGCAGCTCTTGTTCTCACATCCACTTTGAATCGCCTTGGCTGTGATCCTGCTGAATATAATTTAAACTTTTCTTCCATACGCCGTCAGCGACTTGAGTGTAGACAAAAAATAGCTGAAAATATAAAAAAAAGATTTTGACACTGATGTTCCTTTAACTGTGCACTGGGACGGAAAGATGTTAGAAGATATCACAGGCCATAATGTTGTTGACCGACTTCCAGTTTTAGTTTCTGGTAAAGGGGTGGATCAGCTTCTTTGCATTCCACAACTTGAGTCTAGTGAAGGTGAAAAAATTGCATCAGCAGTTTATGAATCCTTCATTTCATGGGGTTTACTCAATAAAGCAAAGAGTATGAGTTTCGACACAATCGCATCTAATACCGGGTCTCGAAAAGGGGCATGTATTCTACTTAAGCAGAAAATGGATAAGGAAATGCTCTGGCTAGCATGTAGGCATCACATTATGGAAATTATGCTGGAATCAGTTGTTCAAAATGAAATTGGGCCTTCGTCTGGACCAGATAATGTATTATTCAAAATATTTCAGAAAAACTAGCAATTAATCAATAAAGATGAGTATACGACGTTAGAAACTGATGAAGAATCTATTGAAAAGCTCCAAGATGTGAAAGATGAAATAATCAATTTTGCTAAGAAACAATTGACAGAATATCAGAGATGATTACAAGGAACTCTTACAACTAAGCATTGTATTTTTGGGAGGAGAACTAGAAAATGGCGTGTCATTTAAAAAGCCTGCAGGTCTTCACCGAGCACGTTGGATGGCAAAGTCTATCTACTCACTGAAAATATTCTTGTTTCGAGAACAATTCAGATTGCCAAAACATGAGGAAAAAAGTTTGCGAGAAATTTGTATTTTTACAGTCTTAATCTACATTAAGTATTGGTTCCAAGCTCCATCCGCTTGTTCAGCCCCAAGAAACGACTTAGAACTCCTCAAAGATTTAAAGAAGTATGAGGATGTAAACCCTGTCATAGCTAGAAAAGCAATAAATAAAGTATGTGGCCATTTATGGTATGTCTCAGAGGAACTTATCGCCTTATCTCATTTTTTGACGACAAAGTGGAAAATGAAACTAAGAAGAAAATGGTGGAAGGTCTAAAGAAAGAAGGAGCTGATTTTTTTCCGAAAAGAATTAATGTAGCCATTGAAAACATTGTTAATAAAAATCTAGACGATTTTGTCACTAGTAACACCAAACTATTCTTTTCTATTACCGGATTAAGCTCCGATTTCCTCAAGAAAAAAGTTGAAGACTGGATCAAAGACTAGGAATATATTCAAAGTAAGGAGATAGTAACAAAATTTAAGGTAGTCAATGATACAGCAGAGAGAGGAGTGTCCTTAATCCAAGAGTATAACAAAATACTGACCCTAGATGAAGACCAGAAGCAGTATATTTTGCTTCTTGTGAACTCCTTCAGACAAAATTTCCCGAACTACAAAAAAGCAACTTTGATGTCTGCATTATGAGTTTTTTACGTGTTAATTGTTCATCAAAATATTTTTGAGGACTCTAAACAACTAATAAAAGCTTATATTAATTATGTAATGAGTTTTTTTAAAAATTGTGACAATTAAAATTTTTTTGTAAAAATCTGTGTTTTTTGTGTAATTTTATAATAAATACAAAATTTTTTAAAATAATCACTTTTTGGGAAAATGTTAGATTTTTTAAATCTTTAGTAGCGACCTTAAAATTTTTCTCAAAAAATCTCAAAAAAATTAATTTAAGTTTCTCTTATTAGGTAGAACAAAATGGGAGGGTGACCCAAGAGAAAAGAAACAAAAAATATTTTTGGGTCTTTTAAGCACCACCCTAGTGATGGGACTGATCTTATAAAATAAACATTTAAAACATTTTAGTTCTTATTTTATTTGCCAATAAAAGGTATTTAAAAAATATATTTTTTATTTGACATCTGTAACAAATTGTGAAAATGATTAAATTACCACGAGTCGCCACTGCTTTGATTATCAAGTTACTTTTAACTACCACATTAACTTTATTGTGAATTCAGCATGGTTTACATGGTTTTATAATCCGGAATTGTAAGAATTTCAATAGTCTCTCGGCATTAACTTCCCTATGTTTTAACTTAATTAGAATATTCATCAATAATAGGACATCCTATATACATTCATTATTCAGACATTTTTGAGAAAAATCAAAAGACATTCTTAAGTTTTAAATTAAATGGATTTTATCCTCCAAGAGGTTGTAACTACCTAGATTTGCTACACCAATTTGATTTTGTATCGTTAGAAATACGTTGAAATCTGGTATTTGTTTTGTTTTTGCATAAATTGTTAAATGGTGAAATTGACTGCGCTTTGTTACTCTGTCAAATAATTTTTTTTATATCTAAAATAACATCTAGACATAATATTACATTTCTAAGTAAACAAGCTCAAACTAAGTTGTTGTCAAAAGCGCCAATTACCTTAAGAGGAAAATTTACATTACAAACTGAAAGACCTGCGGGGCAACGGTAGTTTAGTAGGTATAAAAATTACAACTTAAGGGTGGAGCCTAAATACTACAAAATTACTTCCGAGACTAAACAAAATCCGCATTCATTCATAATTTTAACAGTTGCCTGTAGATACGAGGGATACGTATTCCAAACTCTAACGCGCGACGTTGAGACTCATAGGAACCTAAAAATCCTACCACGGCTGCCGACAGACGTTCATCAGTTCTTGTTCTTGAGTGAGTCAGAGTTACCTAAATTAGGGGAACCAGAATCGTATTTGTTTTTCTCGGTGCATTGCGAGATATTGTTATAACGCAGTTCGTTTTTTTAGAAGGTTTTACATTATTTTTATATTTTAATTTAGTGAATAGGTTTAGTTAGATTAAATTAGATATAAGAATATAGAATTGTGAAATATAAATACAAATAACGAAAAAATAAACGATTGGTTCGAATAAGTAATTTAATACAGGGTATTTATTAATTGAGTGCCGATACTTAAGGGTGTGAATCCTTGGGTGTTAAAGTTTTAAGAAAAAAATATTTATTTTATTTTGCCCAAAAAAAAAATGTTTCCACTCATGGTGGGTTCCTACCAAATTTCAACAAAATATCAAAAGCAGTTTCAATAAACTGGTTTTTATTTTCTTACGCAAAAAGGGTGCGTCGTACGAAAGTACGTCTATAAACCAAATTTGCTCGAAAATAAATAAGGATTTTAAAGATAATTTTGGTTTTTAGAAAAAGCAGTGGCGTACCATATTTTTGTTCAAAAATATTCAGTTCAAACCCGGTACAGACGTCACTAGTAAAAATTTAGAAGTCTTTTACGAGAAAAGGGCGGGTTTGAAAGTGAAAGTTTAGTCTGTTGGTACATAATATACTATATTTATATATCTAATTTTTATTATTACACTGAATCTGACATGGCTTTTTTGCTTGCCTTTTTTGGATTAACAAAATATTATTTTAATGATTTAAAATAAACTGCCAGTAATAATAATTATCTGTACTTAAACATATACAAAGTGTTCATAAAACGACGCATCAAGAAAGCACCAAATTATTAAACTTTTAATTTACGTAACAAGTATTAAAAGTAATTTTAAAAAACCGACTTTAAAATCGTGCTGATGCCATCACCACATCTTAACCAAATTTATGTGGGACCACCCCTGAGGTACCCCCTTACTAACGAAAAGAATTATAGAAATCGGACATTGTGTTAAAGAATTATCTCTGAACATACATAAAAAAATATATACAGACGAATTGAGAACCTCCTCGTTCTTAAAGTAGGTTAAAAAGGATATAATAATCTATATTAATTGTATTAACTAAAAAACTACTATCTGGAGTTGTATACATTTTCTTAAATTAATCTTATCATGTAAAAATGTGGGTTCGGTTCCTAGAAGAGTACCTAGTTCACTGTGCAGACAAATTTATATTTATGATACAGAATTTTTTAAATAAATAAAATTTTAGGTTTAATTAAACACCAAGTTTTATCAGGAATAACATTTTCTGAAAAAAGTAACATATAAAAAGCAGACTTTTTGCGAGCCACTATATATATTTTAGAGGCCAATCCATTTTATTTTAGAAAAATAAATAAAATTTTTGTATATTCACATAAATGTGATTTATCTTTTAGAATATTGTATATTAGACAGGGCCAAAAAAATTGACTGTTTTTTTTTTTGAAAAATATATCGAGAATGTCATTCATGATGACAAAACAAAAATTTCGTAAAAATGTTGAGCCCTTAATATTAATTTTAAGAGGTCTATCATCGCTATTTTTGATTTTTAGTTAAAATTTGATATTTTGCGTTAGAACTGTCAAAAAATTAAAGTGAAAAAATTCCTTTTCTCTTATTTTTATATAAAATTGAATTCTCTACAAAAAAGGTCTGATTTAAAATTTTCGTCAGACGAGCCGTTTCCGAGTAATTGAGCTTAATAGATCGATGTCTTTTTTTGATTTGTCTTTTTTACTTTGAAACTTTGTAACTAATAAATCAATGACTATTTAAAAAAGCTATTCTACAAAAAAGGTCTCTTAAAATTTTTGCCTAAATTTAATTCTTCAAAAGTTATTCACGATTAAAATCGAAGAAAAACATGAAATTTTTTGTAGAAATTTTAATTTTATATAAAAATAAGTGAAAAGAATTTTTTTTACTTTAATATTTTTGACAGTTCTAACGTGAAACATCAAAGTATGACTAAAAATCAAAAATAGCGATGATAGACCTCTTAAAATTAATATTAACGGCTCAAATTTTCACGAATTTTTTTATTGTCATCCTGAATAACATTCTCGATATATTTTTTTAAAAATAAAAATAGTCAATTTTTTTGACCCAGTCTATTGTATATGTTTGTCAAAGTTTACTATTTAAAAAAAAAAATTCTTCAAAATTTTTCTTAAATTTTTTAACATTGTACAAAATACCTTAATTTGTTTATAGTTATCGATTTTAAACAAGACGGAGACCGGACATCGTCGAAGAGAAACAGCGAAATTAGTAAAGAATTTTAACTTGATTAAAGAGCATTCTTTCTCTTTCCATTTCCTATAAAAACTAATAGACCTTCCTGAAATCTGTATTCGGTGACTTTTCTTCTGTTTCATTGCCTTGAAAATGATATGATTTACATAAAAAACAAAAACTGACTTATTATTTTTGTGAAATAAAAATATGTTGTTATTTTCACAATTTTCGACTACTCTTTGTTTCCAAAAAAAGAAATACGATGTTCTTCTGTAGATATTAACACATTCTTTAAATGGCTTTTTATTTATTTGTTTTTTTTAATATTCTTTAGTATTTTCATAATTTGGAAAACAGTATAGCATTGAAAATATATATACCTGAAAAATTGTGAGTACGCTTTTAATTAATTGTCTGTTTTTTTATCTCACAATGTCTCGGGTATACGAAGTTACAAAGAAAAAAAAAACAAAAACATGTTTAAATGAATATATTAAATAAATTATGTGTATTCTTAAACAGAGATATATTTATTTGTATTATGGAAATAATGTTTATGTCAATAAACTTATGTTCGATATTTCTATCAATTTGTAAAGATAACTCTTGTATAATTATAATATTAAATTTAAAGGTTTCAAATAAGGACTTGCAGATATCACAGTTCGAAATTCCTTTTAGTGAACATAATAATCTTTTTGGAATGCAAGCATTAGTTCCTGTTTTTCAGTTAAGCTCCATAAATCAATTCATATTTTAATCTGAACGCAACTTAAGTGCAGTAAAGTTGCAATAACTAAACAATATGAAAATTTATATTTAAAATTAAATAAGTTAACTAAAATTTTTGACCGTTATGAAGTTAATAAAGTTATAAATAACGTCGTTACAAAGACTCATGTGTGAATTTGCAATTTCTATTGATGATAGTTACTCATCTACGTATTGCAATATCAATACATGACTAAGCCTTTACCTGTACTTACATAAAATTTCTTTTAGTAAAATTAAAAAATAATCCGTAAAATTGGTGTACTATGAAACCCTTGCGTATAATATGTATATATATACCAATCTTAGTATTAAAGAAATAAATTACGTAAAAAATAAGGTGTACAAATACGTAAAATTTATTCATCCCTCGTAAAACATCAGTAAAATATATTATAAATTGTTTTCATTCACAAATATAAATTTCTTAAAAATCTAACAGAGGCGCCACTTTCCAGACGAAAAATCTTGCCATGTAAGGGTTTCGTAGTACCCCACTTTTAAAGTTTATTTTTGACTTATTCTGAAAGAAAAAAATATGTACGTGTAGGTAAAGGTTAGGTCTATGCTTCTCTGGAACCACTTTTTCAAAATTCAATTTAGTTTTTTCTAAAAAAAATTGAGAAAATGAGTAAAAAAAGTCGAGTTTTGTATTTTTTTTTAGAAAACACAGTTTCAAAATTTAAAAAAGGGTCTCCAGAGGAGCATAGATTTATCCTTTACCTACATGTACATATTTTTTTCTTTCAGAATAAGTCAAAAATAAACTTTAAAAGTGGGGGTACTACGAAACCATTGCATGCTCCGCTCTACAGCCAAGTAAATACTCCTCTTAATGTGTAGTAATGCAAACAAACTATCAAATATTTGTGATATTTTCTGTTGCAGTATATGTGAATTAAAAAACAAATCAAGAGCTTGTCTTTGAATTCATATTAATTTTTTACTAATTTCTACTTTTTGTACTTTTGTTATAATCTTTTATTTACTTATCTTATGTATTTTTTTAGTTTAATTTTATATTGTTAAATTTGCCGTGTAAATGGGAAACTGTTGGGAAATAAATGATTTTATTATTATTATTAATATTATTATTATTAATATTATTATTATTATTGTTATTATTATTTAAAATAAAAAAAACTTACTTTCTTAATCACTGTTCATTAAACGCATCCAAACAGAAACAACACAGTAAAATCTTTAAACTTTCAAGCTCTGCACTCAAACTAGAAACACTTAATTTCATTATCGGCGAAAAGCGCGGAAACTTCGGAAAATTTTCGCGGAAAGCTTGCTATACGTAATATCGCTTGAACGTGTGCGCGCGGAAACTGAAAGGGCTTTGAAAACCACCGTTTATATATCCATCTGGTTTCGGGAAGTTAATCTACGCATGCTGCGAATTTACAGCCACTTGTTGAGTTGAACAGAAGAATGATGGGCACGTTGAAATACCTTCGTATTCTGTAAATCTGAGGTAGATGTTAAAAGGTATTGTTATAGCTTCTCCGATGAGAAATAATTCTCCTGTTATACCTCTACCTTCAAATTGGCTAGAATCATTTCTCAAGTAGTAATTCCTCTGTCCTAGAAATTGTCACAACAGTTTTATTAATTTATTTGTACGGTACTTATACAAAAAAGTGGCACGTGCTTACACAAATTGCAATTATCTAGCCTAGACAGAACCGCATTAAAAATTTTTATTCAAATGATTTTTGTTTAGTGACTGTAAGCACAGGTAGAGTAAGGACCAGGATTTATTCCAAACATATATTTACAAACGTCTACAAATCAACAGATCTTAAAAGTTTAAATAAATTGTTTAAAAATGCAATGGAATGCGTGAAATTACTTTTTATTCGACGTGATGTTTCAACGACTGTTTTGTGATATCTTTCTCCTACTACGTTTTTTTTTATCAAACTGAAATACCCCAAGTTATTTAAACGATTCAGCAAGTAATTATCGATGGTGTCAGCAACGAATCAAGGTTGGTGACTTATAGTGTGCCACAAGGAACAGTTTTAGGTCCTTTGTTTTTTACTATATATGTTAACAGGTTATTTGACATGGACTTAAAGGGCACCATCACGAGCTTTGCTGATGACATCACAATATTCTATAAGTCGGATACTTGGCCAAACCTAAAACGTATAGTAGAAGTAGATTTCAATACAATTAAAAAGTGGTCAGAGTATAATAAATTGACATTAAAAAACTCGTTATTTACCCTTTACATATTACTCCAATAGCTTATTTAATATGGAAAACTTAATAATAGATTCGAGAGACGCTAAAATGGTGGTTCTCACCTTATCGAGACTGAGGCCCTCAAGGGTAAACTCGTAGCGTAACAAAAACGAGAAATGATTTAACTTGGAACGAAATACCGAAAGTAGATAGTAGTATTAGGACGTTAAATTTTTTGGTTTGTAAAGCATTGGCGTTACTTAAGTTAAACCATGTCATGATTTTCACAAGCCTTGATTTTTAAAACCATTCTATATCGCCTTTTGATTAGGGTTTAAAAACTTGTTCGAGCAATTTATCCAATCAAAATTGGCCCCTTTACCTCTTAAGCCTGCTCATGTAAAATATTTGAGCTCCTTACTTCGCCTATTTACATTCTATTAATAAAAGATAGAAGGATGAGTATTGCAACTATGTTAAGAGAAATAAATTTGCTTTCAGTCCAGAATTATGTTCAGTACATGTATGATATTTATTTATAAAATAAAAATGACATACTACCATCGCATTATATCTATATATTCAATATAATTCGCAATATCACAACTATAATACTCGTACAAGAAGCCAATCTGACTTTCATATACGGCAAGCCATCACTAAAAATTCCCTAATACAATTTTATGAAATTACGACTATTTTTAAAACAATTTGATTTAAAAGGTAAACATTTGTCTACCAAGGAGCAAAAGGTTTTTAAAAAGATTTCACTTGAATGATGTATACCTCGAAGTCAGGATTTTCTAAAAAATAATAGTAGTACTGATAGGAAACTTTTTAGTGATATAGTAAATAATAATTTAAAAAAATATGTACTTATCCCATACCCATACCTTCTTTAATTTTTTTTTTGTTCTCTATTTTATATACTTAGATGTATATACGATATTAATTAGATATGTTTAAGAGATTTGTTTTTTATAACAGTAGAATTATGTAGATTATGAATGTACTAAAATAAGCTACAAACACATCACAAACAGGCTCTATATGCAGAGCTTCTGTGATTAGTCATGTTTTTTTATCATTGTATAAATTTACCAGTGTATTATTGTTTTTCTTATGAAATAAACATTATTATTTATTATTATTATTATTTTATTTGGTGTCATCGGCATCAACTGCTAAGGTTATGAGCCTCTATTATTATTATGATAATTGGCATTATCGATTATAATCAAAGAAGGATTTTTAAGACTAGGTATAAATTTCGCCTTAATCCATTTTTCAAAATTTTCTGGGTTCATCGTTATACTCGTTTTTTGTTTGACATTAAATATGAGGTCTGTATTTTTTATAAACTCTTCTTCATTGCAACCATGAACACTTTGTTGTCAATGACGTGTTTAAAGAGCACGTTACAATTTATTCCAAAACGTTTTATACACATAAGTAAAGGTTTTGTCTTATATTTCACACATTGTATAATAAATTGCAACGTGCTCCTCGAGCACGTCGTTAGCAACAATATTGCAATACACTTTGATGTTAACGACGTGCTCGAAGAGCACGTCGCAATCTGTTATACAATGTGTTCCAAAAAGTAATATACACATAAAATTTTTTAACTTACGTTTCACACACTGCATAATACATTGCAACGTGTTATTCAAGCACACGTCGTTAACAATTTCTAAATACACTTTATAGGTAACGATGTGCTCGAAGAGAACTTCATCAATATATTATACAATGCGTTCAAAAAAATTATTATACACATACGTACTCTTCAAGCACGCTGTTAACAGTATTTAAATACATTATTTTTTTTGTTAAAAGTTTGCAAACTATAAGATAAAACTTTTTTCATGCATGTAATACTTTTTGGAACCCATTGTGGAATGGATTGCGACGTGCTTTTCGAGCACGTCATTAATAATAAAATGTATTTAGATATTGTTGTTAACGACGTGCTCTAAGATATATTCCAGTATTATTATTTTCATCTTGATTTTAAGTATTCAGTAACTTCCAAAAAACTTCTACCCTTATATTTATACCACTTATATTTTACAAAATATATTGTTTGATTATAGAGGAAACATTATATAAGTATGTTGCTAGAATTAATAGATTCAATGAAGCATAACAAGGACTGTCATTAAAAGAATCTGATTACATTTTAGAATCTTTTTAAAAATTTAAAATAAAAAACAAATATATTTTTTTACTTTTACTTCCAAATAAATAAAATAAGATTAAAACTACTTTATCAACGGTATACTATGTACATCGCTATAAAGTGATCTACAAAAATTGTTGAATTAAAAAAAAAAACGACCAATATTTATAAAAAGTTTCAATGTTTTTATTTCCAAACTATTTCTTTTAATAATTTTTATTTTAATCTAGCTATTATAACAACGTCTTTTTTTGTTTTAATAAATTATGTTACCAATTTTAGAACATGCCGATTATAGACATGTTCTGTAAATAATCAAGTTGTTTTAATTTTTGAAATAAAACATGGTTTAGGGTTTTAGTTTTTACCTGTATGTTTTTTATTTTCAGGTGAGTACCTACTTTTGAATGAAATAACTACATTTTATATATTCAGTCAAGGTAAGCAAAGTTTTGTTGTTTAAACTATTCTCTAACTTTAAAAAACTTAGTAGAAAGCACGTTTTTCTGTCTAAGATGCTTTAATTCCACACTAATAAATCTCCCCGTTTCGCTTTTATGTCTCAAACTTTAATATATAAAAGATCCATCTAATCAAGAGTTACATGAACAATAAAAACGATGTTAAAATAATCTTTGGGAAGAATATAAAAAAGGGATAAAACTTATAAATAAAAATAATTCCTTTTCCAAAACCTCACGGGACACCGTTATTGCTTATGTAACGGAATAAAGTCTAAAACAAAATGGATTAAATTAAACTAGACTCTGAGGAAATCATAAAAAAATGATATTCTGAATTTAATGGAGGATTTTAATCTGATCTAGGGATTTAGAGCGGTTGTAAGCGAAGCTTTTATGGTAAAATATTCAATTCATGTTATAGTCAAGTGATTTAGTATTCATAATATAGTGCAATTCTGAATTGTCATTCTTATTAACGTAAATGACATCTAAGTGGCATTTTACATTGAATTTCGTTTGTTTCATCTAAATCGAATCAATATTAACGCAGATATAGACTTAGGTCCTTTTGGCAATGCTTTTTCTATGTAAATCGCGGCTAAATAACATTTTGTTTTATACAAATTGATACAATATTTGCAAAATATAGACTTAGGTCATTTTGTCAGAAATACAACGCGTTCGCCTATGGATCTTTCTAAATAAAAATTAAAATGCTTAATTATGTTTATATTAGATATTGGACGCATGGATACACCTCTACCACTAGTAGGCTGGCGCAAATTGTTCTATCTCAGTCTAATAGATAGCATCGCTTTTTTTATACCGTTCTTCTGGAGTAATTGAGGGAAAATTAACATATCGTATGTTTTTTATTGTAAATTACGTCTAATTGACATTAATATGTCATTAGTAGACCTAGGAATATATGCACCCAAAAAGTAGTTAAATATGCGCATATATATGCCACAAAATGCGTAAAAAATTGAAAAATATGCAGAGCATATGCAATAAGAGTAATTTGTTATTTGATCAAAATAGTTTATTAATATTTATTATTTGTTTTATTTTACAATACCTAATATAATACTTAATAATTATTTAATTATTAACTAATTTTATTTACAAATCAACATTATTATAAAACGAATGAACAATTAGATGTTTTTCTAAATTATCTGTATTAAATGATTGTCTCCTATCAGTAAGTATGTACTTGTACAAAGACAGAAGTAATAGGTGCAAACTTAAATGTTCCTGAAATATCTGGATGAATAGTATTAATATAAACATAAGGGATGTATCATCCCTAATAAAAATGTCTAAACTGCTTTTTCAATGGTTTATTTCACGATCAAGTATTCTCAATTACAATGTTGCTGTGGTATTGCCACTGTCTATTAGCGTACTGCTCACTACGCTGGTCTTCCTTCTCCCGCTCGTCCATCCTGACACGCATGTGTATGGACTTCAAGAATGTATGGTGGGGAGTATAGAGAAATACCGCTAACACGGCCATCCTGCAATTGGTGCGTCCTCGCGCCACATATATCTGGAATTACAAAATACGAAAACAGAACTACTGTTACGACTTATGAACATTATCACTAATGTTCTTTTTAAACGCTAAACGATTAATTACTCTTTAAATTAATGTTGGTGGGATTGCCACCCTAATACTAAAGACTAGTGCTACAACACCAAACACTGGTGTTACTTTATTATCATAATTTATTCAGGAAAATTTGGTGGGATTGCCACCTTAACACTAAACACTAGTGCTACAACACCAAACACTGGTGCTACTTTAATAGTATGATTTCTTTAATTAAATTTGGTGGGATTGCCACCCTAACACTAAACACTAGTGCTACAACACCAAACACTGGTGCTACTTTAATATTATGATTTCTATAATTAAATTTGGTGGGATTGCCACCCTAACACTAAACACTAGTGCTACAACACCAAACACTGGTGCTACTTTAATAGTATGATTTCTTTAATTAAATTTGGTGGGATTGCCACCCTAACACTAAACACTAGTGCTACAACACCAAACACTGGTGTTACTTTATTATCATAATTTATACAGGAACATTTGGTGGAATTGCCACCTCAAGTTAACAAAAACAATTTTTTTAATTTAATATTGTGGGATTTCCACTCACCTTTTTTTATAGTTGCTGCGACAACCATAGCCACTGATCTTGAGCGACTACAGTTGTTCGCTGTCGTTTTTTTTACGAAGTTGGTATATTTAATGTGGTAATTCCTCTCGAACAGTGTAAAGGCCTTTTTCATTTATGCCTCAGCTTTCTTCTACCTGCGAACTGTGAATCTTCAATTGCCACAATATCGCATGCCTTAAATAATGTGTCCCGACGTCTAGTTTCATTTTTCATTGAATCGTTGACCTTGACTTGGCAGACATCAATTATTTTCATATCATTCAATTTTTTATTGTAAACATTTTGTAAATATTGAGCAGGTCTTGATGTAACTTAATCCCATCGGCATTTTTCTCGACACTTAAACAAGGTCGACATCTGACATTGCATCTAATAACAATATCAACACCTTCTAGAATCATAATATTTGGAACGACCTCTATTGTAATAGTCCAAGAAGCATCTTATTCAGCTGGCCCAATAGTTCCTTTTAATGTTTTTACTACAGATTGTTAAATTATTGACATGTCAGCATCACTATCAATAAAGTATTTTAATGACTGAGCTTGCTTAAAGTAAAATAGCATAGCTATCGGTGTCGAATTTAGATGGCGTTATTTATTTTAACACAAATGTTTTTTTAAACTTCCTTCTTTATACTAACAATTGGATTCGGCTGGACCCATTTTTTTACAATTAATGCACTAATATTGTCGGATTTTTTTTATGAGTAACAACTGCGTTAAATGTACTCGCCTGTTATATTCTCCGACATAGATTTTGTTGGTGTCTCTGGTGGTCTCATTTAAAGGAAGGTACATTTAAGATTTTGTTTGGCTTGAAACGTTCGGCTTCTCGTCGATCTTTAAACTGACTTCTTGGGTTTCTAATGATATCTGCATTTTTCGTCATTCTCGAGGTCAACACGGATCGCATCAAATTCATTTAGTAATTTTATGAGCTCACCACTCACGTTCGGATTTTGGCTTTTGAATTGTCTAAACCGGAACTGAATGCCACAGCAAAGCATTATTAAAATTTAGTGCTGATCCACAATTTTTGATTTTCACAATCACACACCGTGAGTTACGATCATGGCATTGAAGCGTAGCCTTGTATCCACGAGCAGCTGGTGTTTTCTTGTCAGCAAATACAACAATAAGGTCATCACAAAAGTTTTGTCACGTTCGAAAAAGAAGTCGCCAGTCACAACAATTTACCTTTGGTGACTTCCGTAAATTTAATTAAGACGTTTGAATCAGAGTGTAAAAATGTCCGTATTGGAAAGACGATTTTTCATAATTTTTCAAATGTAATTTTAAAAAATGAAGGATTTATTGTTTTAAGAAACCTTGCTAATATTTATTCTGGTAACTTTGAAGATATTAATACTATTCATATTCAGATATTTCATAATTTATGTCTATATCTTTGTCTATACCAACATGTATGTATTCTAATTTATATTGTCTTGTAAATGAAGATTCTCTGTTGGACAATAAAGACTTTATTTATTTATTGATTATTTATTTATAATTGTATCTATTAAAAACTTTTCTATAGTATTTATAAACGTTGTCAATTGTTGTTTTTTTAATATCATTTCATTTTAGGATTTTACAAGTTTATAAGCAAAAAATACAATTTGGACAAAAAATTAAATTATATAATAAAAAAATTGGAAGGGTCAGCTGGCTTCATGTTGAAGTACAGTTTTTTCTCTTTCTCTACCTTTGAATGGTTGAGATTGTGCATTTCTACTTGTTGGGATGAGCCCCCAAGTGTTTTCTTAAATTGCAACCACCTGTTAGGAGTGGTTCTTTTATTTCTTACGATTCAAGCCTCAAGTTATGGTGGAGAACAGGGACCGTATTGTTGCAGTCCTTTTTAATCTAGTTAAATATAAATTTTCATGCTTCTTCTACATTTATTGACGAAGTCTCTGATGATGACCTAACAGGCCGAAAGCGCTTAGACTAATATTACTGAGTTTTATTAATAAAATTCTATCTACACACTTTAAAAACTTTCGATTCATTTCTTATTACCCAGTGTGTACACACCACTCAACCTCTTCAAAAAAATTGTTGTTTTGATGAATAAGTATTAATTAAATAATAATTTATTATAATAATATATTAGCTGCTTTTGGTAAAAAAATAGGATCCAATAAAGAAAATGATTTATTGAATTTTAACATATAAATAAGTGATACCTTATTTGATTAATTTTATATTTTTCCTTCCTTCTACTAATCTTCAGAAAATAAATTCCCTAATAATTTATCAAACTCGCTGGCAGTTCAATTATTCTTTGACAATCAATAACTCCCAATTTTTGACACTCTGAAAACATATATAATGTGAAATTTTGTTACCAGACAGAATACAGGGTTCAATATTATATTTATCAAAATTTGATTAGTATTAAATATCAAACAATTTAAAAAAAATACGCATTTACTCAATTTCATTACCAAAATCAAAACAAAAATGGAAATTATCGTAAATTAAATTTTATGCCAGAGCTAATGATACAGCAATTCAATTGCTTTCAATTCATTTAGGGTAAAAACTGTATTATGATAGCGTTTAATGGGAAATGAGTGGAAAAACCATCTCTAAAACGGATCATTAACTGGAAAATGATGAAAATTATCGCTTCAAACAGGTTTTCATTTTATGCATTCCCTTTGGAATGCATATGAAAATTATAATGAGGGGAAATAGGTTGAAATGGCCGAAAAACAGAAATTTCAGTTTTAAGACTATTATGGTTTATTTCTCACTTTATAATTGTGAAAATTTAAGCAATTAAGAATTCGCTTTACGGGTAAATTTTCAGAATAATTCTTACTCTATAACTATTAATTATTATTACTCGTATTTGTAGATTTTCTAATAATTAAAAAAAAAACAGGAAAAAAAAAATAACTGAATTAATTAAACTAAATTTATCTGTATTAAAAGAGGCAAAGGAGTACAGTAAGAGTGGCGGTATTACGTTTCAATCCAGTGGTGTGAATATTATTGGAAAAAATTTTAATATAGACAAAAGGTCTTTACAAAAATATACCACATATTCCAAAATAAGTCGATTTAAGTAAAATTACCTTAGTACAAAGTTGCTTCGTTTGGGCTCCAGAGAGCCTTGAAGTTACAATTTTGAAATCGTTTTTCCCATATAAATTTAAAACGGCATATGCGATTTTGCTGAAATTTGGTATATTGGTAGAGTTTTATGTGACAAAAAAATGGTATTAAAATTTTGTCCCATAATAATACATAGGCGCAGAACTTGATTTTTTAAATAATTGCACCTTTAAAAATTCTACGCCAATGGAAGAGAAGCAGTTTGAGTATAAAATTTAGATTGCGCAACTCATTTACTTTAAAAAAAGTACTCTTGATAAGACTCGATTACTCTCATGGTTTTCGGTAAATTTCTGTTTTAATAATTTAAAGTATATAGGTTTCACAAAAATATTTATTTACAACATAATCAAAATAGAGATTTTACAAAAATTGTTCAAAATGTTCACCATTTTCACGCATACAAAGATTTATACGCCGAAGAAAATTAAAATGTATCCTTTCCATAACTTCTTCATCACCTCTAAAATTGTTTATTGCATCTTGAATACGTTGCCAGAGTTGTTCCTCATTTTCTACAGGTAAACTGTGGATTTCAGATGTCCCCATTAAAAGTAATCTATCGGTGTTAGGTCTGGGGAACGTGGTGGCCAGTTTACAGGTGCGTCATTACCTCTGCCTATCCATTTGTGTGGATATTGTTCATTCAAGTGGTTTCTAACGTTTAAAGAAAAATGTGGTGGAGCTCCATCTTGCATAAACCACATATGTCTCCGAAGTTGGAGAGGTAAATCTTCTAACAATTCTGGCAACGTATTTTGTAGAAAATCCAAATAATTTTCTTCAGTTAATCTTTGTGGAAGTATGACAGGACCAACAATGAAATTACCAATTATTCCAGCCCACACATTAATTTAGAATTCGTGCTGAAAATGGTTTACCTTTATTGCATGCGGATTTTCAACGGCATAAACATGTTCATTATGGGTATTAGTTATACCTCTTCTTGTAAAATCCGCTTCAGTGGTAAAGAGAACCTTCTTAACAAAGTTTGGATCTCTTTCTCTTTGCATATTAACAAATCGACAAAAACCCAAACGAATTTGAGGATCATGGACTAATAATTCTTGTACTGGCTTCTTATGGTATGGATATAGCAATTGTTCTCTAAGCACTTTATGAACGACATCTTTACTTACTCCTAGTTCCCTTCCAATTCGTCTGGTGCTTAATTCTGGATCTTCTTCAACACATTCTAAAATGTCTTCTTCAACTTCAGGAATCCTTACAAAACGTTCTCTTCCATTATCAACAGTGTTGGGAGCAAAGGAACCGGTTTCCCGAAGACGTCTCTCAACAGCAAAAAAAGTTGAGTGGCTAGGTACACGACGATTTGGAAACCTGACACTCTCGAGCATTTCCTTCAAAAAATCCTAATGTCAGTAACATATCGGTATATTCTGCATTGGTATATTGTACAGCCATATTAATAAACCACGCATTTGTTTTTTTAATTATTGAGTCAGATAGAACACTTTCAATTATTAACAAGAGATAAGGTGTTAAAACTTGACAATATTTTTATTTAGATGAAACTATGGAAACCAACAATAAATGTTTTTGTATACGTATTGCAGGCAAATAATTAATATTCCTCAAAAAATCGTACATGGCAAGAATCGAGTATTTTTGTTAAAAGTCTTGATTAAAGGTGTTGAAGAAGATATGAAGAAAGTACATTTTTGTCCGATAATAATACATAGGCGTAGAACTTGATTTTTTAAATAAATTCACCTTTAAAAATTCTACGCCAATGGCAGAAAAGGGGTTTGAGTATGAAATTTGGATTGGGTACTCATTTACTACAAAAAAGTACCCTTGATAACACTCGATTTACTCTCATGGTTTTGACAAAGTTTGTATTTTAATAATTATTGTTTATGTTCTAAAATTACTAAAATGCAAATTTCGTCAAAACCATGAGAGTAATCGAGTCTTATCAAGATTACCTTTTTTAAAGTAAATGAGTTGCGCAATCTAAATTTCATACTCAAACTCCTTTTCTACCATTGGCGTAGAATTTTTAAAGGTGCAATTATTTAAACAATCAAGTTCTACGCCTATGTATTATTATCGGACAAAATTTTAATACCATTTTTTTTGCCACATAAAACTCTACCAATATACCAAATTTCAGCAAAATCGCATATGCCGTTTTAAATTTATATGGGAAAAACGATTTAAAAATTGTAACTTCAAGGCCCTCTGGAGCCCAAACGAAGCAACTTTGTATTAAGGTAATTTTACTTAAATCGACTTATTTTGGTCTAAGGAATATGTGATATGTTTTTGTATTGCATTCACAATATAATTATTAGTTTTCAACGAAATTTTTTGAAAAAATATTAATTTTCAGGATTATATTTTCAAGAGAAAGAATTCAACAGAAAAATGGCAATAATAGCAATATTCTCATTCATTTTTTTGTTAATATTTTTTTCGTCAGCTTATTTTTCTTCAATATTTTTTTCGTCAACTTTTTCATTTTTTTTTTTTTCATAGTAAACAATTTTTCATTGATAATATTTTCTATAAGTTGTTTATTAAACTGATTTATTAAACAAGGTTGTGAAACTATATTGTTTGCATAAAAATTTAGCAAAAAAAATGATATTTAACATTTTCTTTTCAACATTTCTTCGTCAATTTTTTTCATGTTTTTTTTGTATATTGCCAATATTATGGCAGTATTCTAATTCATATTTTTATTCAACTTTGTTTTTAATAATTTTTTTTTTATATTTTTTTTCTTTTTTCTTCCTTTTTTAATATATTTTTCACCTTTCTTTTTTTCATAGTAAACATGTTTTTATTGTCAATATTTTTTATTATCTGGTTGAAAAACTAGATTCTAAAACTATGTATAACTGTGTTGTAAATAGCTATTTGTATTACTAGGGAGGAAAGTGTCACTTTTCCTCCTGCAGGATGAAGTTTACTGCCCGACGCGAAGCGGAGGGCAGTAAATATCCAAGGGAGGAAAAGGCACTTTACTCCCAAGTAATACATATGATTTTTCCTCCTCCCTCAGAAAACAAGTCATTTTTAAATAATTTATTTATGAAACTAATAAACAAAATTTATTAAAGAACTAAAATTATGAAGTAGGTATAGTATAAATTATAGGCATGTTATTTTCATTCTTGCATCCTACATATTTTTAATTTGTGGTAGAGTAATTATTTTTCTGACTAAGTACGAATATGCTTTTCTTCTGCCCATTGCTTGAAATGTAAATACTGTTTTTCGTATTTTTCTTTAGATTTTTGGTGTAATAGAGATTGAACTGTTGCATTAACCTGTTCCAAAATATCCGGTGGTGTATTATTTATATCTTTAAATTCGCTTGAATCACTCATTTTTTAAATATTATTTTATATTTTGTAGATGGGCGGAGGTAATTTGCCCACAAAATATTTAAAGCTGCTAATCCTATAGGTAATTTGCCCACAGCAAGTAAAAGGTCATCTTAATCCTGTTGGTATTTTGCCCAAATTTATTTCTAACTGAATAAATCATAATAGATATATCTTTCATTTATTATTTTTTATATATTATCGAAAAGTAAAAACACATTATTAATTAAATTAAAAATTATATTAAACACTAATTTTTATTATTATAAAAAAGTAAGTATACATAAGTTTTATTATATTTTTTATATATTTATATTTTATTTACATATTTTTCAACTGGGAGGGATAAATGTGATACAAATTTTATATACTCTAATCTGCTGATTTGCTGCAGATCAAATCGCTGTATAAATTTTTCTAAACACTGAATTTTTTGTTTTACACTTTTGTTTTTGATTTTATTAGGTATACTTAAGCTTTGTATTGTGACATACGTGTCGATTTGAAAGTCTTTAAGCTTTTCTATAAAAATATATACAGAAGGATGTGTACTGAGAATAAAGAATTAAACCTTGAATGAAACGACTCACACGCATTTGTAGTTCTTGTAATTGAAGCTGTTTTTTCTGCCCATATACTTGGAGGAAATGTAGAATTTTCTTCAATATATGTTTCTAATAGGTAATCGGCATACCTATCGAGAACGGCATTTTCTGGTTTACTTGCCATTAAGTCAAACACAAAACAGTCTCCAACTTCATCGGCGTTTAAATATGTCAACCCAAATGATGTTTTAAGCCATTTTCCGGTATCACTGTTAGTTGTATATTCAGTCATCCTGAGACTGAATTTTACGATACCACGCTTGATGTAGATGAAATCGGCAGCCATTGATTACAGTATTAGGCCACATATAAATTAACGCCTTATGAATTGCTATTTCAAAATCAACGAACACTTTAGATGGATTTAAAGCAATACTGTAAGTTTCCAAAATTTTATAATGCAATAACGAAAACAAATGTTTGTATATATCGGTAGATTTGTTTGGTAATAAACAATATACCAGGGGCACATAGTGTCCATTACACAGCCCATGAATGGTAAATAATTGTAGGAAAAACTTTGTACAATACGAAAATGTTCCATCCATATACAAGACGTTCATTTTACACAAAGTACGAATATTTGTCTCACATGTAAATACAATAATATTATTTTCTCTGCTATTTATTAAAAGAAAATGTTCAACCTTTACTGGTTTTAAATGTATTAGAATATAAGTCAACTGCATCATGCACTTCTTGTATATTTGTAGGTAATGGACCTGGTAGTATTTTGCGACGACTGTTGTATATAGTTTTTCTTATGTAGGACACATCAATTGTAGTTAGTGACTGTGGTAAATTAGTAGCAAGTACTTTACGGATAATTTTAGAAGGTTTTTCCGAAATATCATCAACTGCTTTTCGCTTACACGAATTAGAAATAATTTTCCTGTTTAATTTCGGTTCATTTGCTTCATGGCTATGAATTAGGTTGCCTCTGGATACTAAAAGTTCAGGACCAATTGTAAATACAGTGGCATTACAAGCATTTGTTTTTCTTTGGGAGCATCTCCAAGAAACTTCTCCACTTTTCATTTCTCTATCTTTGGCAAACGTAAAATTCTCCAAAAGGAGTACATCTTTCCCGCGTGTGCTTTTAATCAATGTAGCTGACATTATAGAAATAATTATTGTTTATAAACACTCGAATTACAATCATCAACGTATAAAAACTGACTGAAATATAAACAGTAAACACCCAAAGTAAGTACCTATTAGAATTATTAATAATCAGGTAGGTACCTATTTGTGGGCGGATGTAATTTGCGGGTTTAGGTACCTGAATGCTACTGTGGGCAAAATACCAGTAAGATTAACGCGCACCCCTTTACTTACACAGGTAGAAAACAGAGATTTGTGGGCAGAAAGGACCCGCCGTTGTAGATATATTATAGCGTAACACACTTTAAAACTGATCTGTCAATCGACCATAGCATGCTATAATATTTCTGTCCTAAATTCGAAAATCGGATGAATCTATGAATTGAAGTCAAATTATTAATGTAAAAATCGTTAAATTAAAATAACAATTTACTGATTTTTACTATTTTGCAAAATACAGGGTGTTCTATAAATAAACGGTAAAATAATAGAATAATAGAATATAGTTTAGGTCGTCAATGCCGTATAAGCTATTTCATTTATGACATACCATGACGTCACTTTTACTTTTCCTCCCTAGGGAGTAAAAGTACTTTTCCTCCCTAGGGAGGAAAAGTATGACTTTGCTCCCTGCAATGAGGTCAGGAAATGTATACTTTGGATAGAGGTAGGCGGAAAAATAGTTTGTTATACTAGGTATTGCAACTAAACATTTGAATAATGACGAGGTGAAAACTAATATTGAAAATTTGACATTTATATGTATTATTGACAACATCAAAATTAGGGGCGGCTCGGGACCAACATTTTGGGGGTTCACAGTAGCAGAATATAGATCTCGATACAGATGTAGGTAAAAAACTACCAGTATTTTAAAAAGGAATATTATAAACTTTCTAAAACACTGAACGTTTTTTCATACTTCTGTACTGATATCTATATTCTGTTACTGAGAACCCCCAAAATTTTGGTCACAAGCCGCCACTGATAAAAATCTAATCTAGTAAATATACTACAAGTAAAAAAATTTTCGTCGACTTAATTTTCATTATTTTTTTTCGTCAATTTTTTCAACTTTTTCTTATCTTTTATATTTTTCTCATCCTTTTTTTTATATTTTTTCATCTACATTTTTTCGAACTTAATTTTCATCAATATTTTTTACGTCAATTTTTTCATCTTTTTTGCATTTTTTCATCTTTTTTCATCTTTTTTCATATTATCGAGTAAAGATAAATTGTTAAAATAAATTAAAATCTGTGTAGTTTTAAGTACAAATTATTGAGTTATAAAGTATATTGGTGTATTTAAATTAAAATAACTAAATAAATATAACAATATAAAAACAAGTTAATTGAATTATTAAAAATAATTAAAAAAAGGAAATTATAATAAAAAACAACAAAAATTTATTTAAAAATAAATTAAAGTTAATCCTCCTTTTATATATAATGAGTATTCTTGTACTTCTTTGACAATTTAAAAAGTATTCCGGGGAAATTCTCATGTTTTTAAAGTTTGCATCAATTAGCGAACTTCCGGGTTTAATTCCGGTACATGTTTTTCCAAACAACAAGCTCTACGTTCAAACGTAGACGAAATAGAAAATGTCTTAGGGGAATGCATATAATTTCATCATTATTTCTATTTCAGCGAAACTATGAACAAAATAATCGAAAAATAAAAAAAATACGAATTATATTAGGAGCGAAATTCTATATGATGATTGGAAGGGTTCTTTAACGCTGAAATATATTATTGACGAAAAAAAAACAAAGACATTATTTTTATTCATAAATCTACATTTCTGGGAATTTTGGAAGTGTAAATTTGATTTACATTCGAAGAATTTTCAATAAAAAATACGTTAGTACGAGAAAGGTTGAAACTATGGTCCTCTGGTAGTACTTTTCTGAAATTTAGTTCTTTCTAAACAAAAAGAACAACATTATGTTGAAAAAGATATTTCAAAATTAAAAAAAAGTATGTTGCGAAACGTTTTAAAGAAAAAAATTTTGGAAAATAAGTTTTTTTTTTAATATCGTTTAGTGAGAAAAATTTCGTACGGGGTCACAAAAAACCCAAAAAACGATACTCTCCTTTAATTTTCTTTAAACCAAAAAAATCTGAAAACTCGTAAAATAGAAATTTTAGAATTTTTTTTTTCTAAAATAACTATTTGAAAATTCGAAAATCCACTTCCAAGCAAACATAGATATAAGTATTCTTGACAAAAAAATATTTTTGGTTTCTCAAAGATTAGTGCCAAGATCGTAAGCGATTCCATCAAAAACGTAACTCATCCGTTTAATTAACATTATAATACATATATATTTTTCGCTAACCTGATCTACCCCTTGTTATTTCGCTTATTTCTAATCAATATTTACTTGGAAGGATTATTATGTATGAACATGGGATGACAAAATAACAAATAATAATCCTCGGATTTTCAGTAAAACATTCGGATTATATTTTTAAGTAATGCACGTGTATTGTAATCATGTATACCTACGCTCAAAATTTAATTAATTCTTGGAAACAAGCTTATAAAATGAATCGCATCATCGAATGCTGCATTTTTTTATAATAAGACAAAAACAATCGAATGTCAGTACCATAATGATTGTGTTATGAAACAGATTATTCTATAATGAGTCCAGAAACTAAGCTTTACTCGTGTGAGCAGGAAAAATTATAGAAGAAGACCAAAAGTCATATAGACGTTTATATTTTTCATTGCAACAGAGACATTAAAGTAATGGTTAGATGTCTACCATCTACATCTAAACCAGAAGATGACAAGTAACAATACTCTAAAAAAAAATTGAAAAACTCTGAAAAATTTTTTTTCCAAATTTGCTTTTAGTAAATATGATTATACCGACATAACATTTACAGGATATGCCGAGGTCAGTCAATCTGCATAAAAGTACGTCTATAAGGGAATAATAATTGAGGAATTATTTGAAAGTATTCTAGTGATACAGCAATTAAGTTATCTGCTTGGTAACTAGCAGAACATTTATTTACTGGACATATATTCCTCGACTAACTAATTGGATAGCATTTATATTTAACCCCTTAATGAAATCTGCTATGCAGATCTTGCAGTAGAAGCCATCTAAGTATTTTAAGTGGTTTGATGACATATCACTGTCACTTGTGGAGACAAATAAAATATCCAGATCTACAGTTCATCAAATTTCTAGAGGCTTTCGACGGCTAGACAGAGAAAGCACCACTGACAGGCATCCCGACGGATTTACGCAATGAAAGTACACTCTGCGCATCAAGTATTTCACTATTTCATTCAGACGTAAATGTCAGATGTAAATTTCGCTAAAACATTTCTTTTATTTTCGTTTGTGTTTTTTGCTCATTACAGTTTAATAGAACCTAAGTATGGAGTTTAATAGCAAATTAAGAGGCCGCGTGATTAAAAGTCAATCTCGCGAAATAATAGCCAATGTTATAGAGTTTATGAGAAGAGAAGGAAACTTTAATTCACCTTCAATACCATTTAAAAATGTAAATGATCGTGTTGCTGCAGCCACAGGAGTATCTAAAAACACTGTCGTCCGCATTTCTGGAGAGAAAAAAAGAATCGATAACCGTGAGATATCGGAATTTTCATCACCAAGAAAAACCATTAAAAAATCAAAAACAGTTAATGTTATAGATGAAGCTGCACAAGAATCAAATTTTATTTTTTTATTATTAGATAGCTATTTTTGTTTCTGAGTTGTGTTCATTTACAGGCTCAATTTTTTTCCGTTTCTCCTTTTTGATTTTATATGGAGTTTCAAGTTGTTTTTGACTTATTTCGACGTAAATCACAACAACACACTTTTTTAATAAAGCAAACAAGTGTTAAGAGGTATATGTACGTGTAAACTACAATTACAAAAAATTGATATGAAACCCATGAAACCACCAACAAAAATGTAAAGCTAGCTTCCGTACCAGAACATGGTGTCATTCGTCGAGATAATTTATCGTTTTGTTTAATAGATCAAGAAATGTAAATATTCCCCTGTTATTTTTTATAAAATTATAAGAGAAATAAATTTTTTTCTAAATAGTATAGTTTATTATTTTGTAGAAAAACAAAATTTCGAAAATTTTAGTAATGTTTCAGAAACAACCGTTATTAATAATAGGTACCATTTTCCTTAATAAGGTAGAAATAAAATATAAACTATTTCCACGATTTACAAAGGCCTACAAAAAAATTATAGGTATTTTCCGCTATCCTATAAAATTTATAATTTCTGACTCAATTTCAAAAGGTTGAAGGAATTCCAAAACACCTTTTATGGCATAATAATTATTTTCAATTCTACATACTATCTTTAGCTGCTTTTAAAAACGTTCTAAGAAAGTCCAATCAGACCAATTTAATCCCTAAACTATTCCACACTTTTAAAATTTAATTACTTAATAGTATATTACATTACGAGTGTGGAAAGTGACATTTTTCACAAGAGTGGGAAATATTGTCTCACGAGGCGTAAGCCGAGTGCGACTATCACACGAGTGTGGAAAATCACTTTTCACACAAGTGATGTACAATATTTTTCCTACGACCACAAAATAATTTCATCAAAAAATGTAAAACCAGATTATTATAATAATTAAAATGTATTTAAAAAAATAATCAACAATAATCGTATTTATTAAATTTTCATAATTTCTAAACAAATAAAAAAAAATAAAAAAAAAATAAAAAAAAAAATCTGGCACAGCCAGGATTCGATCGCGGTCGTTGGACGGTCTCAAATTGCAAAGTTGATGCTCTAACCAACTGAGCTAACAGGCCTTACGGTAATTGATTGATCTAATCGCTTATGTGTTTAACCAGAATAAAAAGCAAATATATCTTAGTTATTTTAAAATTATTTTAAAAATAATTGTTAAAGATAAATATCTAGGATCTAATTTACAATAATTTAACAATCATATCGATTTTAGTATTAATATGGACATTACATAGATCAAAATAGAAATTATGTGTTTGACATTTTCTGACAGCTACTGCGGAAAGTAGCATATTCTCACTTGGGTGGAAAGTAAATTCTTATTTATACGCGTGTGATATATGGCACTTTCCATAGGTCTATATAGTGTGATATGTGTCACTTTCCTAAGTGGTCGTAGGAAAAAATATTAAAAACTATTTAAAATAACTTGTTTAGCAGACTGTACAATAGCTATCTTAGTCACACGTAGCGCGTTCTCTGTCTGGGCGTCGAACACCTCTAGAAATTTGATGGACTGTACAAATCACATTAACATATAGACTAACTTCATTCTTTATGTAATTTGGAGTCATTATTAATTTTATAACATGTGACCTGTAAAATTAGATATAATGTGTCAACAAATTAAAAATCCTACCAAAAGTAACAATAAAAACTATTTTTATTTAAATTCTAATTTCACAATATTATAAACTATTCATAGAAAAACAAGGAACTTCACAATCTGTATTGGTGAAAAAAAATCTTGGTCTTCCTTATAAACTAAAGATTTTATTCGTCTTCTACGAAACGGTGGCCACAATTTCTGGCGATTTCCTTTGGAATGGATTCGTTATGAGTCTAGCTACACTTTGTAGGACTGTAATTGGGATCTGAAACACGAAAAGTTATCTATAATTCTTAATTGTTCAAGTGATATAAAATAAATGATATCCTTATAATATTTTAGGAATAATTCTTCAAAAACAATGAACACTTTGTAATATAATTAAAACACTATTAGTTGATAATAAGGTCTTAATTATGTCATGTCATAATTAAGACATAATTAAGTTATAATTGGGTCCTAATTAAGTCATAATTGGGTCATAATTATATCATGTCATAAGTAAGACATAATTAAGTTATAATTGGGTCCTAATTAAGTCATAAGTAGGTCACAATCAGATAATAATTAAGTCAAAATTAGGTTATAATGGGGTCGTAATAAAGTTATATTTAGGTCATATTTGGGTCATAATTAGGTCATAGTTGAGTCATAATAAGGTCATAGTAAGGTCATAATTAGGTCATAATTAGGACATAATTAGGACATAATTAGGACATAATTAGGACATAATTAGGACATAATTAGGACATAATTAGGTCATAATTAGGTAATAATTAGGTCATAATTAGGTCATAATTAGGTCATAATTACAGTATAAACAGTATTAAAACCATATTAGAACAGTAATAAGACAATATCAAAAAAGCATTAAAACAGTGTTAAGACAACAACAGAACAGTATGAACAGTATTAAAACCATAACAGAACAATATTAAAACAATATCAGAAGTGTTAAGACAACAACAAAATAGTATGAATAGTATTAAAACCATAACAGAACAATATTAAGACAATATCAGGACAGTGTTAAGACTACAACAGATCAGTATGAACAGTATTAAAACCATATTAGAACAGTATTAAGACAATATCACATTAGTATTAGAACAGGGCTAATATAACAAAAGAACACTATAAACAGTATTAGAACAGTATTAGGACAATATTAGAAAAGCATCAAAACAGTGTTAAGACAACAACAGAACATTATGAACAGTATTAAAACCATAACAGAACAGTATTAAGACAATATCAGAAAAGTATTAGAACAGTGTTGACACCAATAGAATATTATTATGACAGTACTAAATCAGTTTAGGTCAGTATGAGATTAGCAACAGGTACGTGTTAGATTAGAATTAGGCATTAATACGTTAGTATAAGGTTAGATATTTAGGGCAGAACTCTTATCAGAGTTAAATAATTTCTTGTTTCCAAAATAAAGATTGTGCATGTTGAAAATTTTAAAATGATTATTGGATATATATTTTTTGATACTTAACATTAATAAATTATGATTACGTATAATTACTTAATAAATGATGTATCAGTTCATTACTAGGATCTAAATTTTAACAATCTGTGATCAATATTTAGCTCAGCATTAGATCAGTATGTAGGGCAGTATTAAATCAATATTTAGGTTAGTGTTCAGTCATAATTAGGTCATAAATATATAGTACTTAAATAACAATAAGGTCATAATTATATTATAATTAGGTCAAAAAGTAGGTCATAATTAGGTTATTATTACTTCATAGTTAGGTCATAGTAAGGCCATTAAAAGGTCATGTTTAGGAAAGTATTAAATCAGTATTCGTTTATTAATAATTCATTATTATTCAATATTAGAACAGTATTAAAATAGAATTAAAACAGTATGAGAGAGAAACAGGACAGTATGAGAATAGTATTAGGACAAATCTAATGAGTATTTAAGTTAATTATAAGTTTTTAGTAGTTGATTACGTATAATTACTCAATAAGTTCATTATTAGGACAGTATTGGATCAAAATTTCATCAATATACGATCAATGTTTAGATCAGTTTATAAAACAGTATTAAATCAATATTTAGGTCAGTTTTAAGTTAAGTGTTCGGTCCTAATTAAGTCATAATTGGGTTATAAAAATATCGTAAGTGTATCATATCATGATTTGGTCATAATAAGGTGATAATTAAGTCATAATTAGGTCATAATTAGGTCAGAATTAGGTAATAATTAAGTTATATTATGGTCATTTTTAGGAAAGTATTAAATCAGTATTCTTTCATTATTAATTCATTATTAAGCTAGTATTTCGTCATGATTAAGTAAGTAGTAGGTGAGTATTAGAACAGTATTAGGACAGTTTTAGAATAGTAATAGGCCAAATCTAATGAGTATTTAAGTTAATTATAATAAGTTTTAAGGAGTTATGCCACAAAAATATAATATTTTATGAACTTACTTGAAATATGTCATCAATGAACCTAGCAAACATGGTTCCAACTCGTGGCGGTTTGATGGAAGAATTTTCTTCAGGAGCAGATGGTTGAGGCGAGCTAGCTCCAGTTGACAGCCCAGTTATTTGGATGGTGGAAGCTGGTGGCTGGGCTCCAACTCCAACTGATTGGACTTGTAGAGGAGTTTGATCATGTTTCTTCTCTTCTGATACCGCGTTGACTAATACATCGTTTATTGTTGCCTAAATAAATAAAAAATATAATTAATATATGTTTCGATTGTGAATTAAATTTTGTTAAATTATCGTAAGTTGCTAGTAAGTGTCAGTTTTCAATATTTATTTGTTATTATGAAAATTATTACGCAGATTATAAATGAAGGTAGATAGAAAAGGTAGTGTTGTATTAAAAGATGTTATTTAAAACAAAAAAGTAGTCATAAGTATTATTGGTACTTGTTTCCTTTCAATAAGATTAAAAAAAAGAAAGAAACTCTTGAAAACGATATTGAAGGTTATCATTAGGAGAAATTTCTTCAATGCGGTGGTCATCGTTGAGTAGAAACGACAAAATATTTACACATTTTACTATTTAAATGAATTTGAAAGTTTAAACACGAATACCAACCAATCTGTATTTAAATGTCACTTTAATCTCTAATATCCTGTGAATTTAATGTAGTTAGATGTAAACCAATTATTTTACTATTCGAATTCAATTTCATTTACACCGTTGCTGTTTAATGAAAATTGGAATTGAAGCTATTATAAATAGGGTAAACCACGCGTTTGTTAGATAGTGACAGTTACTGATATCTGCAAATTATTGGCGTATTTATATTCATTTCAGTAAAAAGTTATTTTAAAGAATTGATAGGGTTTTTTTTTATAAAAATCCGAGACACAAGATCATAAAAATGTATTTTAAAAATAATTAATAACAAATTAAGAAGTTTTACTAAATTTTGATACCTTGTAACTTTAAAATCTGTAGAAATTTTAAAATGTTTTCGAAATTATATTTCTACACGTTTCATAAACATTTTATCCAAACGGTGATGAAATAAAGTAAATTAAGTTGTGAAGATAAACCCAGTATTGTTTTTCCCATATGAAAAATAGTATAGATACTCTGCAAAAGACACATTAATTTAAAACCCCTCGTAAATTTAATAACCACACCATTTTCCACATTCAACAAATTGTAAAATCCTCAATTTTGCATTATTTTCAACTAAAAGGCACTTTCGTGTGAAAATGTAAACTCAAACTACAATATTATGCTTTATCCATTTAGTTAGTGGTGTATGTAAATTGGAACGTCAGTTTGGCTTGCAGAGATCTACGAATATTTAATGATTCGGCTATATTAGCATGTTATCTATCACTAAGGGTCATACAGCGGTGTTTATCTAAATTTTGTGGACTTGGAAAAGCAAATAAAATGCAAAGTGTCGCCCATAAATAAAGGGTGATGAATAAATATATATTTGTAATGGAATTTAATGTTCTCAAATTAAAATAAATCAATATATATGTTAAAAAAAATATTGAGAATTTCAATAAAAAAAGTCATATTTCAATAACAAGTACTCCCCGTTTATGAAAAATTATGATTACCAGAGACACGAAAACAAAACTGGGTGCTGAATCAGTAATTAAAATGTTTGAAACATTTAAATTTTTTGTGTTCAATTTTAATTTGGCATGATTTATATTTTTAAAAATTGATGTATTGAGTAAAATGCTTCAAAATCCTAAATTAAGACCACAATATTCATAACATGAGCTAATTTTGATACATGTCATTTATGTGTCATAAATTAAGAATTCTTTTGATCAACAGATAGAGCAATAATCCATAATAATATTTCTTTTGTTCGACAGATGGCGTAATAATTTTAATTCTAAAGGGTAACTGTTATAAAGTAACAAATTTATCAACCCTAGCCACTACGCGATGATACGTAAACGAGTTCTTGACCTTGACAAATATTTTCGTTGTAGCAGGTACCTAAATAAAAGTTTTGGATTAGTAGTTTATTTTTGTGTTCAGTCACCAAAGGACAAAGATCGTTATATTATTACGTAGGGACCTATTATACTATTATGGTGTTTCGTTAAGAATGGGACATAGAACAACTGACGATTCTCTGATTAAAAATAAGACAACTAAACAAATCATGCTTGGATAAAATGTTTCTCGTTTCCGAATTACGGTGTTAAAATCCAAAAAATATTTATGTCTATATTTTTTTTTATTACTCACAACAATTCTACTTAATTTGACAAACACTTCCAGTAGGGTACAGTATTGGTATACGTATACGTACTAAATTTTTCGTCACTATCCAAAAAGTTATTTGGACATAAAATTTTAAATTTTTTGATGTTTTTTAAATAAATAATGTACTCTTCTTAGAAATTTAATAAAAAAACTCAAAATTTAAAAATTTCAGAATTTCCATATACCAATAAAAACTCCCAGGCCGGATATTTTGGTAAGTAATAAAGATATTTTAATTCTGTAAAAGTCAGTTCATAGAGCACTAAGAGAGCTTCAATTTTAGATATAAATTGATTTTAAATAGGTCAATATGTAGATGGCGCTGCGCTCAATAATTTTTTTTTCGATGGGAGGATCTTTCTTGTGTAGCGCATCTTGTAAAAAATGCATTTTTAAACAGATTTTGTTCTATGAACTAATTCGATATATCTAGTCATTTTTGATATACAGAGTGGGTCACTTAAAACAGTTTCATCCTGTTTTTCAGCATTAATCATTGGATTTTTAGAAAATGCAAAAACAAGTCGATTTTAATTCCAAATTAAAAACATTTTTACAATACAAACATCTGTCATGTGTCAACCCCCTCCTTTGCACTTCTCCGCACTTTAATTTTAAATAGGTAATGTACCATTTATGGCACATCATTGAAAAGGGGGATTTAAAAATATTTATGTACATTGCGTTACTTAAATTTTATTGCAGGATAAAAAACTACTACGTAATATAGATAAAGATAATTTTATGGGGAATTTAGAAATATGACTCTTCGTTGCGATACTTTTAATTGTAACGCCCTCTATCGGGATAAAAAACTACGTATTTTAAAGTGTGATACCTTATTTGAAAGCAAATTTAATTACTAATTCAATGTACCACATGACATTAATATAAATATCCTCCATATTGCACTTGCAATAGTTTGAAAATTAGTCATGCATTATTTTAAACATTATTGCTAACTTTATTTTGTTGCAAGTGCAATATGGAAGTGTTTATACTAATGTTAAGGTGCATTGAATCAGTAATTAAATAAGCTTTCAAATGAAGTGTCACACTTTATAATTTGTAACAGATTTTTTTATCCCGATAGAGGGCGCTAAAATTAAAAGTATCTCAATAAAATATCATATTTCTGACTTCCCCATAAAATTACCTTATAAATGATGTACCTACATGGTACATTCCTTATGTAAAATTAAGGGGTTGGAGAAGTAGAAGGGAGGGGGTTGACTATAGTTGACTAATGTCTGTATCGTAAAAATGTGTTTAATTTGGAATAAAAATCGACCTGTTTTAGCATTTTCTAAAAATCCAATGATTAATGCCGAAAAACAGGATGAAACTATTTTGAATGACTCACTCTGTATATTAAAAATGGCTAGATTTATTGAATTAGTTCATAGAACAAAATTTGCTTAAAAATGAATGTTTTATCAGATGCGCTGCATAAGAACGATCCTCCCATCGAAAAAAAATTATTGAGCGCAGCGCCATCTACATATTGACCTATTTAAAATTAATTTATTTCTACAACTGAAGCTCTCTTAGAGCTCTATAAAATGGCTTTTACATAATTAAAATATCTCCATTACTTACCAAAATATCCGGCCTGGGAGTTTTTATTGGTACACCCTGTATAGGGTGGACCAATCTTGTGCAAAAGTTCGATATCTTCCTTATTGAAAGAGATAAAAAAAATGTGTATTAATAAAATTATGGACAGGTTTGAGGTTAACATTTTAAAATTATTGGGAGGTATACAGGGTGTTGCATAGCTCGTGTACGAACCAAACAAAGTTTTTTTTTTTTTTGATGATAACCCCAGTATATTATTTTAGATTCTGTTTACTCATCTTTTTTTCATTCTTCTAATATATAGTTTGTCTATGTTATACAGGGTGGCCACTTTTTCATTGAAATGTATTGCTATCTCGTAAACCGTTGGTAACACAAAGTTGGTTAAATGGGAAAAAAGTTGCATATTTCGAAGTCCAATCTGAGGGCGTTTTGAAAACTAAAATATCAGGTCCGGTTTCCGAGATATTCGATAAAAAACAAATAAGTACCATTTCTTTATTCCGCTACAGAACGTTTATTTGCAAAAATAGACAAAAACTCATTTGGAGTTTTTTGTTTTATATCAAATTGTGCGTATGATAGCGTATTTAGTTTTTTTATCCGACGTTTCGTAAATGCAGGACCACCATCAACTTCTTTATTTGAATATGGACCAATATTTTCCTGGCTCATAATTTTAATGCATGTTCAATGTTGAATACAATGATGTAATAACATATTGTGATTAGTCAACATTTCGGAAGATTTGAACATCATCAGGTAAGTTTACAAGTACGGACCTGTGTTTTGTTAGTTAAAAATATTTGAATTAGTAAATGATGTATTATCAGTGTAAGAAATCAGGTACGTTTACTTGTATTATAAATTATTTGAAATACACAACTACATTTTAAATGCTTAAAATAATTTAATAAAAAAAAAATATGTATTTAACTACTTAATCACGTCAGAAACAAATAAATGAAAACAATGATTAACGATAAGAGAAAAACTACAGTAGTTGCTCAAAATGTCCTCCTTCTTCTTGAATACATAAGTCAATACGGTCTGTCATTTGAGCTATGCTGGCGGAAACCATTTGTGGAGTGATATTATTAAACGCATTAATTATCCTATCTCGTAATTGATTTAAGTCATTGGGAATACCATCATAATATACTTTATTTTTGATATATCCCCATACAAAATAATCCATAGGATTTAAGCAGGGTGACCTAGGGGGCCATCGAATAGGTCCATGTGTACCAAACCACCTCCTGGGAAATCTTTCGTTTAAATAATTTCTGATTAATGCAGCATTATGTGGCCCACAGCCATCTTGCATAAAATAAATATTTCTTCGATCACCTAAAGGAAGATTATCTAACATATCTTCTAGCAATTGTAAATAGTTGTGTTGGTTGAGGTTTCCGTCAATAAAAATAGGACCAATTATTTTATTATTGAGTATTCCACACCATAAGTTTATTGAAAATCTAATTTGGGGTCTTACTTCTTGAATTAAATGTGGGTTGTCGGTGGCATAAAAATGTTTATTTTTTCTATTAAATATTCCACTATTAGTAAATGTCGATTCATCTGTCCATAAAATTCGTCAATGAAAGGATACATCATTATTTAATTTTCGTTTATACCAACGGCAAAATTCTATTCTACGATTATAATCTCCAGGATGTAGCTTTTGTACAGTTTGGAATTTGTAATCATGGTACTTATGTTTTTTAAGAATGTTTTTCACAGTACTTGCAGATTCTCCACATTCTCGGCTTATTGCTCTAGACGACGTTTCAGGGTTGATATAAACTTGAGACAAAACATTTATTTCATTTATTGTATTACGTTTTAAATATTTACCACGTTTTTTTTTCAATATTTCCTTCGTGAGCCATATTTAACGCTATCCTATAATAAATTAATAAAGATGGTTGCCTCCTTCCTGGATACAACTGAAGGTATCTTTCTGCAGCTTCTCCACTATTTCTGTTACATTTTATGTACACATCGTACATATCTTTTTTCTCACTTCTACTGTAACGAACCATATTTTCAATACCCTAATTAAAAATATACCAATGCTTTTATCCGATACCAGACTGTCAAATATACAATAATAAAATGTGACATGCCAGGTTAACTTGATTTAAATTTATCTGTATAATAATCAAGACGTGTTGCTAGATATACAATTATTATTGTAAGTAGGTATCTCTCTGCAGTTTGTTAACTTTTTCTTTTTTATACTATGAGGAACCATATCAGTTTAAAAAATCCAACAAAATATGACAAATCAGGCTAACTTTATGTATTTAAAAATCGGGATGTACTTTATTTATAGATTAATATTGGGATTGGTCAAGTGCAAAAACCATAAAAATGGAAAATATTTTTTAGCAAATGTGTAAACGAACATGTTTTCTTGATGTAAAGTTAAAAGTTTGACTTTGGTATTTATTATTTATAATCTCTTACAACGATAATACATCATTTACTAATTCAAATATTTTTAACTAACAAAACACAGGTCCGTACTTGTAAACTTACCTGATGATGTTCAAATCTTCCGAAATGTTGACTAATCACAATATGTTATTACATCATTGTATTCAACATTGAACATGCATTAAAATTATGAGCCAGGAAAATATTGGTCCATATTCAAATAAAGAAGTTGATGGTGGTCCTGCATTTACGAAACGTCGGATAAAAAAACTAAATACGCTATCATACGCACAATTTGATATAAAACAAAAAACTCCAAATGAGTTTTTGTCTATTTTTGCAAATAAACGTTCTGTAGCGGAATAAAGAAATGGTACTTATTTGTTTTTTATCGAATATCTCGGTAACCGGACCTGATATTTTTTAGTTTTCAAAACGCCCTCAGATTGGACTTCGAAATATGCAACTTTTTCCCCATTTAACCAACTTTGTGTTACCAACGGTTTACGAGATAGCAATTACATTTCAATGAAAAAGTGGCCACCCTGTATAGGGTACTTTTCAAGGAATTGACATTTTTGTCAGAGAATCGTACATAATTCAACGTCCAGCAGCCAATTACACACTGTAGCAAAAAAAAAAATTTTTACCCACACGAATTTTATAATATGATGTATTATTCTTTTTTTTAGTTATATTTGTATTATCTGTTTATTCGTATACAGGAAGGGAGACTCAATACTCAGACCCTTGATTTTCTTGTTTTATTTAAATGGGACACCTTATATTTTATATCACCAGTAAAATCATCTGTCCCAAGCCTTTCATTTTTATTAAGCATTTCTTATACCTAAAGTTTATATTTATCCATATTTTTTAACAATAAATGAAAATTATGGTTATTTTAGAATAATATTTTTGACGTTTGTAGAAAAAATTTTGTTTGCATCTCATGCTGCGCCTCGTTAAAAAAAATCAGTACTCGATCACCAAAGTAGCATTTCGCGCACTAGATACAAAAATAACTATTTATAAACAAAGTATAACTAAAAAAAGTATATTACATCATATTATAAACTTCGTGTGGGTAAAAAAAAATTTTTCTACAGTGTGTAATTGGCTGCTGGACGTTGAATTATGTACGATTCTCTGACAAAAATGTCAGTTCCTTGAAAAGTGCCCTATATAACATAGACAAACCATATATTAGAAGAATGAAAAAAAGATGAGTAAACAATATAAAATAATATACTGGGGTTATCATTAAAAAAACATATGTTTGGTTCGTACACGAGCTATGCAACATGTTCATAATTTTCTTAATACACTTTTTTAATATCTCTTTCAACAAGGAAGATATCGATCTTCTCCACAAGATTGGTCCACCCTGTATGTGCGAATATCTCAAAAACTAACTCAACTTTATTTGATAAAAACATCAAAAGTTTTTGGACAGTGGACTAAAATTTGGAAAGGAAAAAGGTGTTACTTGCCCATGACGTACGCCACTGGCAAAGCTTATTTAACTTATTTTTTTGCTGATAGGTGTATTTTATTACACCAATAACATTTGCCGAATTGAGTAAAATTAAACTGAGTAATAAAAAAATTGTAGCTATTCATAATTTTTGATTTTCAACTTTAAAACCCTGTTTTTCGGAAACGAGTAATGTTTTACCTACGGATGTTTCGTTTAATCGGCTTATTTCTAATCAGTTAATCTTCAGTTGCTCCCATTCTTAATGGAATACCCTGTATATAGGTCTTGCAGCTAAAGAACCAAAAAACCAAATAAAAAGAAGAAAGATGTAATAAAAAAGTGTTTTTATTACCTTATTTATCCACAATACTCTATTTAGTTCTGCATCAGTAAAAATTATTTTCAAAAAATTTAATCTCGTTTATATGTACGTCTACGTAAGTTGGCGGCATACGGAAAAGTTTTTTTAAAAATTTTAAGAAAAAACTTATTTTTCATAAACAATTGCATGGTTTATTCATTTTAGAAAAAAAGTCACTTTACATAAAAAGTTATGCATGGTCTAAAACCTAAAATTCAATCATCTGATATCAAATTTTATCAGTCAAAAATAAAGGTATTGTATTGTGAGCCATTTCATTATTCAGTCATACTCTAATCCTCCAAGTCCCTCTCTGTCTTATTTGGCCTTTGAGGCTCAACTTGTCCTATTATCATACATAATTAAATTCCTTAAGACCAAACATATGTGACGAGTATGGCGGAGGAGCTTTCGATGACTATTCGAGAAAGAACGGGATAATTGGTGAACATTCTAGGACCTTCGCCATACTTTTAAATTTGTAAATAAATATTGGTGGAGGTTCAAGCGGAAGTCACTAGTAGATAGACTGTGGTGAATATAAATAGTGAACGATTCAAAGATATTCAAAATATATATAAAATATAATAGTAGTGTTATAAAATAAATAAGTGTTTAAATAAATTATTAATAAATAAACTGTTGTTTAAGATAAACAAACATCACAGTATTTTATCTTGAGCAAAATAATATTTTTTGACCAACCTTAAACAACAAATGAATAAAAAAGCATTTAAAACACGTTGACTGCCGAAGCAAATGTTGTGGTCAGGTTTGCTGAGCCGAAGTACTTTTGTTAAAAATTTAAGTGTGTTATTACGTTTTAAGAGTAAACTAGTTTAAGTAAATAATTAGATAAACTATAATATCTAATAGAAGCGTGAATAAAATATATACACCACGCGGCGCCGGATTAAATTATTACAAACATATGGCGCATGCATACATTGTGAATAATATATACAGGTTGTCCCCTAGTGCGTAATTGTTCAATATTTCAATTTGTGTTATAGACACGTAAACAATTTCTAAATAAAAGTTATATGAATTTTAAAAATAGGTATTTTAAAGACATTTTTAGACATACAGGGTTTTGCGTTTTTCTCTTACAAATAAAAAGGTTTATTTTTTAAATAGAAAACCCTATATTTAACTTTAGTTTTAGAATGCTTTGGTAATACTGTATTTAATCCTAGAATATTATTAACAAATTTTGCAGAGTTGCCAATAAATTAATTTTTTTATGAAATTCGAGAATGATGCAGACCCCAAAATAAATTATCATAATTTAGGTAGGTTCACAATGATTTCAATTTTTTTTAAATCTAGTAATAAAATACTAAGCTAACGAATAGTGGTGATAGAACTTGAATATTTTATACAGAGTATTTTGAAAAACAAGTCTTATATATGACTAATGATGGTGGGTGAGGTTTTCCGGGATCTCCTCACCTGTAAGTCAAATGGCACTATCAATCATCCTCCTTAAGTCGCCATGGAGCGCCACGGCAAATAATAATAATAATAGCCGTCCCTTCCCCTACACAAGTCGTTCAGTCGACTTCAGGGGTTGAAATTCACTCGTAAGGGGGTGAATTAGGGAGAGTATTATTATTATATATTATTATTATTAATTTCAAGTTAAATTTATTAAATTTTTTCAAATGCCACACCCTGTATATTATTTAAGGATACAATTCCTTATAAATTAACATATCTAACGATACCAATATGTTAGTCAATAACACATATACAGGGTTTCTCATGAGTGCGTAATTGATCGATAGCAATTTTATAATAGGAAATACGAAAAAAATTAATATAAAAGTTGTATTTAACAATTATTCATAAATATACAGGGTGATCCATAAACGATTGTCTGACCAAACCTATACATTTTTAAAGTAAAACACCCTGCAGGTATCTATACTAGTCCAGTCATTTAAGCTTAAATTAGGTAAGAATCTCGGAACTGGAGATACCCAGCTGTAAGTCTGTAAATACTTGTATATTGACACGCTAAAAGTTATCTCAAAACCTACATATGGCAGGGTGTACGCAACTATTAAATTTCAAGGTCAAATGTCACAAAAATCGGTTTTTTGCGCTTTTTTTGTAAATATCTCATTTTTTATGGGTTTTTTGCTATTTGTATTTATTATCAATATTGTAGAATACAAAATTCTCTACAAATTTTGTTTAAAAAAATTCAGATTACAGTAAGAACGTAAAAGCTATGGAGCAGCAGAGAAGATGAAACAATAGTTGTACCAGTTACTCAAGAAAAATTCTTATCAAATCGAAATAACAAAGATATGCTCATTAATATGTTAATTGAAAAATTACAAGCTGCAAATATTACTACTAAACAAGCCAGAGATAATGCTGATGTTCTTATTGTTGAAACTGCAATTGAAGAATCAAATTCTGAAAAAACTGCAGTTATAATAGGACAAGATATTGATTTACTTGTCATTTTAATTGGACGTACACTGTCTTACGAACAAGACATTTTCTTTAAAAAAGTTGGGAAAGGAAATGTAAAAACAGGGATATACTTGACTAAAAGTTTTGATAATTATCCTCATTCCCAAACACATATTTTATTTCTGCACGCATTAAGTGGCTGTGACACAACTTCTGCGCTTTTTAAAAAGGGAAAAAATCATTTTTTAACGTTTTTGAGAAACTGACAAATTTGAATGAACTAGCTGCAGCATTTGAGAAAGAAAATTGTTCGGCCCAGAGATTATTAGAGAGTGGAACTCAAATCTTATTGGCAGTCTATAATGCTCCGAAATCTGTGAAAAGTCTCGATCATCTTCGTTATATGCATTACGTCAAGTCTACAAAACTTAATTAACCTGTGCAGCTTTCAAATATTCCACCAACAAAAGCAGCTGCTCATCAACCTTTCAAACGTGTATATTATTAAGTTCAAACTTGGTTAAGGCATGATTTGGAACCCCAGGTATGGAGTTAAGCAATGCGAAACGATTTTCTGGAGCCTATCATGACAATTTTACCACCTGCTCCAGAAGATTTGCTAAATACAATTTTCTGCAACTGCAAGAGTGGTTGTGGTTCGCGATGCGGATGCAGGAAAGCGGGCTTGCAATGCTCTTTAGCTTGTGGCCAATGTAATGGGCAAGCTTGTCTCAATGCTCTACCATATCAGAGCGATATTAACGAAGATGGAACCTTTGAATCCGAAATCATGGAAGAACTTGAGAGAAATGTCGTTGAAGACGATAATGAAGACCAGTTTGAAATTTACCAGCAGCCGGAAGACGGCGATGAAGAGGAAGAAGATTATTAAAATTATAAATTGTAGTTCTTGTACCTTTTATTCCATTTTTTTACTTTTAATAAAAATAAATGTATTGAATGAAATTTTTTAATAAAAAGATTAATTCATAATTTATTTGTTTTTTTTTTTCATCATGTAAGAATTTATTAATATTAATTAGGTTAAAATTCAAATATAATTCCTATATTTTCATTAACAATTTTGCAATTACATGGGCAGGTAAGTGTTGTTAAATAAATTAATACTAAATAAAAAGTGGATAGGTTAGGAAAAAAAATGATAAAATATAATATAATAGTTAATAAAAATTGACAAATATTTATAATGGCGCGTTTTCGACCGGAGGCACCCGTTGACCTGAAGTGATGCTGTGACCGCGCGCTCTCCGTCATCTATCTCGAAAACGGTTCACTGTATGAAAAATTTTTTTAAACAAAATTTTTAGAAAATTTTGTATTCTACAATATTGATAATAAATACAAATAGCAAAAAACCCATAGGAAATGAGATATTAACAAAAAAAGCGCAAAAAACCGATTTTTGTGACCTTTGACCTTGAAATTTAATAGATGCGTACACCCTACCATATGTAGGTTTTGAGACAACTTTTAGGGTGTCAATATACAAGTATTTACAGACTTACAGCTGGGTATCTCGAATTCCGAGGTGAACTTACTATAATGATTGGACTATACATATTTGATCGTTTTTACATCGTCGAGCAATAATTTTAATTTCATTCATTTGCTATGTTGTATATAGAATGTGTCAAAATGCGAAATTACGATTTTTTCAATTTTTTAAATGTGATACCCTGTATGTTATACCACCAATTAATTAATACAGTTAATTTCATTGAAAAAATTAAAAAAATCGTAATATCGCGTTTTGCCACACCCTGTATATAACATAGCAAATTAATAAATTCAATTAAAATTATTTGACGACCTGAAAACAATCAAATATGCTTGACAAAACTGTAATATATTTTTTTTTAATTCTAGACTTGAATACAGTATTACCAAACCATTCTAAACTGACATATGTCGGGCAAAAATGTAACACCTTGAATATTCAAAAATATTTTTCAAACATGTATTTTCTAAATCCATGTTTTTCCACTTTTCTTTGAAACATGTTTGCGAGTATTTAACACAAATTAAAATATTGAACAATTACGCACTAATGGGACATACACATGGGTATATACACATAGCAGTCAACATGTTAACTCAGAAATAAAGTTCCTTATAAAGATAAAATAACATTCAGAAGAAGAAAGCAAGTCCCGCAAATATTACGTGCGTACCATACAGTGATGCCAGGTCATTCGGATTCAAATTAAATCGGGATGCAATAAAGTTCCTTTTCTCTTCTGCATTTCATTCACTTTAAAATTAAATTCGTCTGAGAAAGAATTGTAAAATTATCGTATAAATCGATAATTATTGTGCATCTGACAACGTAGCCAATACTTGTTCATACGTAAGGAACATACATCGATAATTTTGTATCTGGAACGAAGCGAGACAAATATATATGAAAATCACGAAACAATAAAAGACGGCATACAACTATATCACTTTTTCAAAAATTGGTACCTCTAAACAGTCATTCGCCTATTAAAATTATCTCTAAAACAGAGTGGCAACATTGTTTTTATAGTGACATCTTCTTAAAAATAGATGAACTACACAATTACAGGTATTCATAGAAAACTTCTAATTTGGCAAATAAATTTATCAAATATTTGTTAATCGTATTTCCATTTGAAAAATACCCAATAAAATTTTCCTTAGATCTAAATTTTTGTTTTTTATTTAGAATAATTTTTATAACAATGTTGTTTTACCTTGTCTAATTGTTCGTTACTAGCTGGAAGGGCGACAGTTGAAGATATAACGAATAAAAGTGCTATTGCAATTGGAGTCATAACTGAAAAAGAAAAATAGTTTAATTATATGGGTAGATACTGTTAATTAAGGTTTACAGACAATGTCAAAGTAGGTTTGACTAATAGGGTAAATAAAACTTGGATCAATATATTTTAGATCAAACATCATAATAATTTTTGATTAAACTTTTGATCAATAATAATTATTGTTTTTTAAAAACAATTTTTTTTCTTATATATATAACACTTTTTAAATAACACTGTATAATAGATTGCGACGTGCTTTTCGAGCACGTCGTTAACAATAATGAGCACGTCGCAATCTATTATATAGTGTGTTAAAAAAAATACACATATAGTATTTTTAATACAAATCCCGTTGCACGTCAGCAATGACGTCGGTCATTCGTCATAGTACTACCAACTAATTAAAATGTCCCTAACTAAGCTAATATTCCAAAAAAGTCACGTATAGTCACGAGCATTCATGAACGTAGTCATATTACTAAAAAGTCGAAAACTGTTATGGTGATTATTTTGATAATTTTAAGAATTATTTAAATTATTTAGTTTATACATGTCTAATTCTTGATAATATAAAATTTATAAAAACATTATTAAATGTTTAGTACTCAAAAAATAATACTTTACATTAAATAATTTTGACATTCTGTACGCCCATGAAGCTCGTATTTATAAAGAAGAAATGTCATTACAGCAATTGGTACACCTTGTTGCGGTGTTGCAACCCCTTTTTAAAAAATTTCACTGATTTAGTTAGGTTATGTTTATGTTGAGTTAATTATTGATTGTGCATTTTGTTTTCTGTAATTTAAAATCCTTTTGCCTGTATTTTTAAGCTTTGCCAGTTATACTTATAAAAAACTGTTTTTCAAAACAACCATAGAGTGAATAAGCTGATTATTTGTCGTTTAATTTTTATATACAAAATGCCTAAAAAACTAAATAGTCCTTGTAAGGAGTTGATAGCTTCTTTAATCCTTTATTTTGAATGAGAGCGTTATAATGATAGACCACGTTTACCTTTAACTGCTGTAAGAAAGGTAAGTTACAAGTTATAAAATTTAATAGAAATATGAAATTATTTTCTTGTCTTTTTTAGTGTGTTGCAGCATCTCTAAATAAAAATATTTCTACTGTCAGTAGTATTTGGCAAGCAGTCAAGAATAATGAACAATTAAAATCGCTAATTAAAAAGCATTCACATAAACAGAGGATTACCTACTAATACAATAACACTGGATACAAGTGGAATCCGAAGTGGTATTTATAATATGTATGAAACAAGTAAGTATACAGACAAATCTATTTATTCAATCATAATTTATTTATATTACCTATAAAAGTTTTAATTTGTATACAGTAATATAAATACATACTTATTTGCAGGTCAACATATAACTTTGGAACCTTTAAGAGAAAAGTTGATTGAGAGACAAATGTTTAATGGCTATATTGCATCATTGTCAACTGTATTAAAAGAATGAAGGAAAAAAGATAACCAAGACGTGAACTGTTAATATGTCAGTTTTTAAGAAATTATAGAATTACAACAGAAGCAGTTCGTTGTCATCACAGACCTTTTATATATTGTTTATAGACAGTACACTCAATGTATAATTTTCGTAGCTGATTTCAGCGCCCTCACAGTGGTGGGGGTTTAAACTAAACGATGGCGGCAATTTTTGAATGTCTGAATAATTTTTTGGAAGCACGCTTTGAACGTGGTTATTATGTGTGCCATTAAAGTTGAGATTTTATTACAATAAGCAAACAAAACGTAACTATAATGGTTTAATCATATTTTGGTGCTACATTTTTTTATAAAATGAAACCATTTATTATATTTATAACGATTTATTTATAAAATGTAAATTTCAGGTATTATTTTAACTAAAACTAAAAATAGCTAAAAATAAGGTAATAAGGTAAATAATAGGTACATGCAAAATATTAAGATAAAATAAAAAGGATTCAAGTGTTTTAATTTTTTTAGTTTTATCTGGTTTTTATTATTTCTTATATTATAGGTATCTTGTGTTAGCAAGAAGACGTATTTTACCATTAAAATAATGTAACAACCTGGAACACTTACACTTTACAATCATGACTGAAAGTTTATCCATTATCTCAAATGTAATGTGGTCACATTAATCCTTCCTCCATGTGGTATGTGGTCACTGACCAATGTAAGCCGAAACTAATCGCGACACTGCCTATTAAATAAACTTTATGCTGTGGTATTAATTTTGTGCTTTATTTCCATTTCACTATTGACTTTCTGTTTTATTTCCATTTTATTATTTAACAATCAGTTCAAAAACAAACAAATAACTCACAAAATTCATAAAAATAATAAAGAAATAAGAAATATTTGTGGTTATGTAGGTATCAAGTACACAAAGTAGGCAGTGTTGTCACGGTCAAATGGTGATAATTCTCATCACTTACCCCAAACGCCTGAAGTCACCAATAAATGCAATAGTGACGATGAAAATATTTTAAAACATGACTTTTCAGCAATAGTAGATACTACTAAATGAAAAACGGCAAAAATGCTATAATCTTGCATTAATAAATTCTAAATCGATTCATAAAAGTTCATGAGTTAATTAGGAATACCCAAAAATCGGGTAAAATTATTGCTATTGGCAACGCTGCACAAGCGTGTCCTATAAACGGTGACGGTGGCGACCTCACGACGGCGGGGATATGAAACTTAACACGCATTGACCTTGACGGTAAGAGTGGATACACTGTGGTTGTCATTGATGAAACATGTATCGTTCAAAATGAAACATTAAACAGCTCCTGGGAAAATAATGACAAAGGGTGTTAGACCTACAAAAATCGATGGCAAGAGATAAAACACCAAATTTGAAGTAAATTAAGGTATCAGTAATTGTGTAAATCAAGTAAAAAAAATTATTAATATTGAAATGACACATCATATTGAAGATTTAATGGTAGATACGCTATTCTAGCAATCATATAAAGACAATTTAATTGCAAAAATTTGACTACAGTGGTCAATAATCATCTACATGTTTTACACATTTTCAAGATGTACAGTGAAACCCAAAAATGCCTTTTTTTTCAGAAATAAACTTTAAAACAATATCAAAAAATTAAAAATGAAGTTACAAGATTTGATATAACGGTGTACCTAACATTAAATCATTGATATAATGTGTTGTTTCGATATTACAATTTAGAATATAGCGATATTGACACACGTTTTACGAAATAGCAACTAAATAGAAATAAATAAAACATTCTTTTTTCAGGTGCAAACCGCCAAGGAAATATATGGTAGATAATTACCTAAGCAGAACAATATAGACAAAGTATTACGTAATCTTCCCTGCCATTGTATTTTTAACCCCATTGAACTTATTTGTGACCTTTCTAAGCAATATTATAATAAACATATTGGCAGAGAGGGAGTTTTTAATAGATTGGAAATTATTTTTAATATAATTAACCCTAATAGCGATATCGATGACGGCGATTCAAATACTTGCGATCTCGATTAGGAGAAATAAAAGAATTTTAAAAGGAATAATGAAGATTAGTAGATGAATAATTGTTTTTTTATGAGAAAATAGTGTATTTAAAAAAAAATTGTCTAATTTTTAAAACAATAAACAGTTTGATATATTTCTTATATGTCTGTATTTTTATTTAATTTATTCCAAAATATAAAAAAAATATTTGACTGAGAATAACATTTTTCAAATGTCTTTTGAAACTGGTAGAATGGAGAATCTTGATGTTTAAGTGATGAATCTATTGTTCATACATGTTTCGATAACTTTAGAGTTGAAAAGAAGTAGCGATATCCGTTTATTTTTGAAGCATTTTTGTCTATCTTGAATACTTGAGCTACAGAACCGTTACTGAAAGTGAGATTTACTAAAGCACCTACTCAAATATTTTAACAATTTCCTTCTTGTATTCAAATATTTTAGCAATTTCAAACTTTAATTCTTTAAGTATAGGTATCTACTGATATTATGAATCCTCCACATGCCTTTGTAGTTTTCATTTTTTCAATGACCTCTTTAATTTTATGGGGTGTTGTGGTTTATAACTTAAATGTAGTTCTGTTAAATAACTTTCTTGGTGAAATTAAATTAGTTTTAGATATTTTCTGTGCTAATTCTAAACCAATTTTGATCCATCTGCAATATACTATCTTACAGTTTTATTTTCCATGACTTGCATAATATGTTTAAAGCTTTTTTGTTCAGATGTTTATTATTCATAAAGAAATTCAATATTTTCCATTAGTTATATACATTTAACACTAATTGTTCCCACTAGTAACATAACAATTTAAAAAATTCTAAATTCCTCAACTATTCTGACGATTAGGCAACACTGCAAGGCCGTGACGTCATAAATGATCTCTGACGTGCATCGGGATTTGTATTAAAAATACTATAACAAAAAATATTATTGATAAAATATTCTAAATCTTAAACATTAAATTTTGTAAAATATAGATGGTATACAGGAAACATAGAAATAGTTATTGATCCATATTTCAAATAAAACATGAATCAATATATTTCAAATACTTTTATTACATTATAACATTAATCAAATAATTTTGATTAAACTTTCTTTGAATTTTTTTTAACTGAAATATTTACATTAAAAATTTGTCATGTATATTAAATATTCACTTCATTTGTTAAGCAGTGTAATCTGGATTGTCAACTGTGTTATGAAATTATTTTTTTTTGTTTTTCTGCTTCAATTTGATACATGAACTTGTTTTTATCCAAAAAATTATTGTTAAACTAGAATTATCACATTTATTTTTATTAATTCAAAAATCTGTATAATTTTTATTTGAATTACCTGATGTTTCAAAAAATTTAGATCCATCATCAGTTGAATTTACACAAGATTTTTTCATTTAATATGCACCATATTTTTTTAAAAATTTATTATCTGACCAAAAACCGATGTGACACCCAGTATAGCTTTTTCTGCCACTACTTACAATTATTAAGGGAGTGTTCAAAATGTCGTAATTTACTGTTTAAAATAATAATTGTGTTTTATTTTCTATAAACGATATTAAACGGTGTAATAGTAGAAAGTTATTTGGTGATGTAACAATTTCATTTTGTACTTATATTGACGTGACTAAGACTTACTTCTATATCAAAGTCCGAGAGGATGTTGAAAATTATCAATTAAATAAAAGTACTTACATGAAAATGATTACTTATAATAATTACACGAAAATATTTTGTTTTTTTTTTATTTTGTTCTTGGTTATTTTTTTTTTTTTTCGTCTGTTTACTACAGTAAATATTTAATTTTTTAATAAAGTGAAATACAAAATCTTTCATTTTCTTCCAAATATTTGACTAAAATATTTTGCATATTATAAATAATAAATAATTATTTTAAATATATAGAGTGAAATCTGTATACCTATAAACAAAAGACAACAACATAAATATACAGCGTGTTTCTTAATTAGAGTATTTTTTAATATTTTACAGAATTCTATAGAAACAACAAATTTTTCAATAATTTTTTTACCAACTGAAATGATATGTTTTGAGTAATGAAATAATAAATATTTTTCTTTTATGAAACTTACATTATAATAAATATTGCTAATGGATTATATCCAAGTTCATTTATAACGCTCTCATAAATTAAAATGATTAAAATCTTTGCATTTTCTAGTTTTAATGCAAAAATTTGCATTCTGATTATTTATATCACCTTGTCCTTGAGTAGGTTCGTGACGCAGTCCATTTAAAGACACTCTGAATTTTATATTTTATTTATATAAAACTGCAAGAAGTAAAAAGGAATAACAGCTGTTGATTTATTTTATTTATAGAGTACAGTCATAATAATTACATTAAAAAAAACCTAACCGTTACAGTACGTCTGTGTTAATTCAACTGATGATGGCTCCAAATCTTTTGAAACATCAATCTAAATAAAAATTTTATTTGTGTGATAATCCTAAATCAACAGTTTTTTGAATAAAAATGAGCCTTTGCATCAAATTGAAGCAGAAAAACAAAAAATAAAAATTTCTTTTGAACACAGTTGACAATATAGGTTACACTGCTCAACAACTGAAGTGGCTTATTAACATAAATTACAAAATTTTAGTGTAAATATTTGAGATAAAAAACTGCAAGGAAATTGAATCAAAATTTAATTATTAATGTTATAATGTGTGTTGTATATATTGATCCATATTTTATCTGCATTATGGGTTAACCTTTATTTCTATTTTATTTGTATACCTTCTATATTTAAAAAAATGTAATGGTTGATTATAGATTTCCAGAAGATGAAGAATATTTTATCAAGAATATATTTTTTTTCAAATAAAACTGTTTCTCATTTGTATAATTTTTTTCGAACATACTGTATAATAGATTGCTATGTGCTCTTAGAGCACGTCGTTAACAACAATGTCTGAACACACTTCATTGTTAACGACGTGCTCTTCGAGCACGTCGCAATTCATTACACAGTGTGTTCTAAAAAATTTTTATTTAAAAAAAAAATTCTTGATAAAAAAATTTCTGCATTAGAAATTCATACTCGAGTATTATTACTTTTATCTTGATTTTAAGTATTCAATAACTTCCAAAAAAAAAAACCTCTTTTTCTATTTTCTCTGCATACTATCTATATTTTTCAAAATGTAATGTTGATTATGGATTTAAAAGTCATGCAAACCATTTTATCAAGAATAGTCAAAGTCAAAGAAGACAAGTATCGAAGAATATTTTGCAATGAATATAACATAGGCTTCAAGTTGCCAAAAAGCGAGACGTGTCTAACATGTGACACAATGGAAATTGCTATTCAAACAGGAACTGCGAACAAGAATGAAGAAGACAAAAGACTGAAACTTGAGCTTGAGTTACATCATAGGAGAGCAGAAGCCATGTCAAATAATATGAAAGAGGAAGTAAAATCAGTTAAACAAACCAATAAAAAAGTATTAGTTATTGCATTTGACTTGCAGCAAACTCTTCCAACACCTAGTCTTACAGTTGGTCCACTGGCTAATTATGGCACTATGGCTACAACTTGTCAGGGAAAAAAATTCAAAAGTATTGAACATAGGTTTTTGGTATCAGGGCATACCTATTTGCCTTGCGATAGGGATTTCGCCCAAATTGAAAAACACAAGAGGTATTTAAGACAAATGTATTGCCCAGAGGACTGGTTCGAAGCCGTTAGAAAAAGTAAAAGGGCCAATCCATTTGAAGTTATTGTTATGGAACAGAAAGATTTCCTATCGTTTCAAAAAGTTCCTATGGTGAAAAAAAAAACATAACTGAAGATAAAGAGCCTGTAAATTTCACAAAAGCACACTGCTTCCAATTTGAATCGGGTGAACCAAATGCGATGTTTATAAAACATGAACTAAAAGGAAATTTTCAAAAAGTTAATGTTGGAAAGCGTGGAAATAGGTTAGTTTTTCAGTCAGACGATATTTTTGACAACTTAGACTGCAAATACAATGAACCTGTAAAACTGAACAGCAAGAAAGTTGAAGACTTAAAAAAACTTTTGCAATACATACCACCTATCAATCAAAACTTTTATGTTACTATTTTCGAGCAGTGTGTTGGAGAGCACATTGACGAAACTGAAGATCAAAATATTGCGGAAGATGTGGATGGAGAAGAAGACTAGCGAAAGCTGCTTAATATTTTTTTCCTACGACCACTTAGGAAAGTGACACATATCACACTATATAGTCCTATGGAAAATGCCCTATATCACATGCATATAAATAAGAATTTACTTTCCATCCGTGTACGAATATGTTACTTTCCGCAGTAGCTGTCACAAAATGTCAAACACCTAATTTCTATTTTGATCTATGTAATGTCCATATTAATACTAAAATCGTTATGATTGTTAAATTATTGAAATTGTTGTAAATTAGATCCTAGATATTTATCTTTACCAATTATTATTAAAATAATGTTTGCTCTTTATTCTGGTTAAATACATTACCGATTAGATCATTCAATTGACACAAGGACTATTAGCTCAGGTGGTTAGGACGTCGAACTTATCAACTTTGCCATTTGAGATCGCGTTCAAATCCTGGCAAGGCAGAATTTTTTTTTTTTTTTTTTTTTTTAGTTTAGAAAATATGAAAATTAAATAAATACGATTATTGTTGATTATTTTTTTAAATACAGTTTAATTATTATGGTATTAATAACCTTGGTTTTACATTTTTTGATGACATTATTTTGTGGTCGTAGGAAAAATATTGTACATCACTTATGTGAAAAGTGATTTTCCACACTCGTAATGTAATATACTATTACCTGTACTAGTATTTTTTTTATTGTAACCAAATAATTTATAAGATTTATGTTGAGCTAAGAGCTACTTATTTTATTTTTTTAAGTTAGTGAAATCTAAAAAAATGTTGTTTAATTTTGATATAAGAAATAATAAACTTTTTTGTATTTTGTTTTATTTACGGGGAAGAACTCAACTCACTGAAACCCTATGACCCAAAACAAACCCGATTTACAGATTTGACTAGAATTTTTCTAGTCGTTCCTCTCAATAATGTTCCAATGTGGCTTATGCACCTTGTTGCCCCGAGCGCTTCAATTATGAATTGTTTTAGACTGGCAACGCTGGTTTGGCAACCTTGTTTGTGAGCGGCGCGCCAATTAATGTGGTCTTTGACAGTTTGAAGGATCTGTTAGCGTGTTTTCTTCTCTTTTTAGCTATATGCATTCGCCATATCGTCTCACTCGTGTTAGCCTCACTCATCATAATGCGCCACAGACACAGTATACTTAGGTATACTGTGACACAGAGACGCGTTCAGCCAGAGGACAATGATGTACAAACAAAAGAATATTTCTTCTCGTACACTAGACTAGACTTGTATCAATAAAATTCGTTGACCTCTCCTGATTCAAAATAAAAAAGCATAAAGAACCGTTATTTTAACCGTTTTTTAACAAACTACTTCAGTTTTTATTAATGACAAATCAAAATTATTACCTTGTCTTATGATTAATTAAAAATGAAGTTAAACACTTTAAATTTTAAACAAATTAAATTAATAAAATAAATTAAAATAGTGATTTATTAAATTGTTATTGTCCAATATTTCTTTTGCTTGACATTAAGCACTGAAGATGGATTAATGCCGAAACTCCTTTGCTATTTTAAAAATTGCATTAAATACAATTTTTCTGCAATCGCTATCCAAAGTATTTTTCATGATAATAAATTTAATAGAAGAAATGTAACTATAAATTAGATCTAATAAACTGAGAAATTACTTTTACACAAATCCCTATACATATTGTTTAAGAAATACTGATAAAAAATATAAACAATCTATCACCAAAACTATTACAAAACAAGAATTGAAGACATTGGTAAAATACAAGGGGATCTGTTAAGTTTTCAAAAGGTTCGTGACGGACAAACTAAAAACATAACCGTATATTTAGATAGTAGATCTTGTTTTTGCATAAAATGAAACCTAGGTTAGGTTTGTATAAAACAAAAACGTAAAAATTATTAAAAATGTTTATATGTTGCAAGAAAGTTGATATATTTCATTATTGCTCCGAATATTTAAACAGGAAATTGATAAAAATGATTATAACTTCATTGTTTATTAACATATTTATTTCCTTCTTACATCAAACGATGGTCTTATAAAAAAAATAGTCACTTTATCCCCTTTTGCACCAATATCTTCAGTCAAATCAATAAAAATCATTGACCTCTCCTTGACGTAAAACAATTACTCATAAACCGTTATACCAACCGTTTATTAGCAAATCGTTCGTTTGTTTTTTTATTAATATTTTATTAGCAAATCGATTTACCTGCAATAACTATTTACGCCACCAGATATCAAACACCACCGGATAAATTAACTTTAAGAAATATTTTTACGAATTATGTTTGGTCGTTCTTTCACTAAACTGTTTCATCGAATAGAGAGTTATCCGGTTTAACCGAGCGTTGAAGTCCCCTACCAAGTTGTGTCGCATCGTAAGAGCAAGAAATAGTCCGGGTGAATGATCTAAAGAGTTTTTAGATGAGGACGCATAGACATGCCTTCTGAAATAGCTTCACATGCGCATATACCATCAGGGTGCTAGGAGCTCACTAAATTGCTACTTACAAAAATGGGGGCTGCTAAAGGCACCATTCGGCCATGGTATTAACATGCAGGACTTTGACCTGAGAGACTGGCCATTCTTCGACATCCCTCAGTGTCAACCAGCAGGTTTATGACAAGTTATCGTACGCATGTATATTTTATATAAATATATTGTGTTGGTTTTATGTTTTCTTCGTTCACTGAAAGTAAAAATGGGTCAAAATAAATTAAAATACTTTAATTACCTACTATTTTTATTTCACATAACAAAATACAATCGCAAAAAAAATAAATTGCATCAATTTCTTCTTGTATAAAACAAAATCTAAATATTTCAAAAACCTTATTTTTAGTTTTTTTCTACTCTACTTTAATCAATAAATAATAGTATAATTCGAGAATTGTTGTTGAGGACTTACTTTCTCGTGAGGCACTGTGCAAATACTCACATTTAAAAAAAAAAATACTCAAAAATTTGGAAGGTAAGGTATAGTTAAAAGTTCAGTATTAGATAAATAAGGACTTCAACTATTAGAAAAAAATTAATTTTAGTCATAATCTAATAACTTTTTTTTTAACATTTGAGGCGAGAGGTGTAGCGAAAGGACCTCCTTAACTTCTCAGTAGGTCTATCAGGGTTTCGAAGTTCTTCCATCGCCCAAGTGAATAAACATGATGCTAGTTCGTTACCTCCTCAACCTTACAGCCGGTTGAGGAGGTAACGAACTATCCCATCCCACATCATACACCAAGTTTTGTTAACGATTGTGTCATAAATTGTACTATTTAATGTCCAAAGCTTTCTTGAGTAAAAATTTTCGGAATTCTTCAAATCAGGCGTTGGAAGACATTTTTGGAGATCAGACATAATGACTCTGAAACCTTGATTAGCAGGGGCTTCAAGTTTATCCTCTCGTTTTAAGTCATACCTAAGTGAAGCATCTTTTAGATATTTTTTTATGTATTTTAAGATCAATGAGTGTTTCTTCATTTTTAATTTCACAGTGCAGTTTTTCGCAGACAAGTTAAAATGTTCATTGAAAACCTTAGAATAAACAAACTTTTTTTGGTTTGATGTTTTCTTGTTGGCACTCATCTACATACACTGAGTACATTGTGGAAATGTTCAGGTGATTCCCCAAATGTCTGCGCTTGGATCTTTCTCTTCTGTAGTGGCTTTCATAAATTGGGAACTTAGAAATATGGTTTTTGATCCGTTCTAATCTTTCACTTGGCAATTTATTTACTGTGGTATGTTTTCCTTTAATTTCTGGTGTAATCAAACCAGACTCACTGCCTTTTTTTAAAGCAACTTTCATAAATGTTTCAGAAATGTCTAAATGTTTAAAAAAAAGTTTTGCAAACGACTTCTTCCTTATTATTTAAATTAAAAATAAATGTATGGCTCTTGGTTTTGCTTTTTCTTGTGCCGTCTCTTTTTCTTTTTATGGTTAATGGGTTTATTGGGTAAAATTTCAGAACCATTAGATATTAAGTGAATTTACGTTCATTTAGCTCAAATAAGGGTTAGGACTTACGCTCTTATAACCGTGCCTAATAAAAAATGATAAATCTTTAAAGCATATCCTTTGTTATGGCCTGATGGAGAATGAAAGTCTACGTAAAAACCATTATTAACCTGAAAATCGCAGTTTTTGGACTTACGTCCGTCTGGTTCTGAGGTACAGTAAATGAACTTAAACCTAATAAAATTCCTGGCTATGATGACATTACAACAGAAATGCTTAAATTAATAAAAGACTATATAAAAGAACCATTAACTGTTATTATTAATAGTATACTGTTAATTTTCCATCATGTTTTAAAATAGGCATTATTAATTCCTAATACTAAAAAGGAGATAGAAAAGAAATGGCAAACTATCGCCCTATATCTTTGATTTCAAACCTGTCAAAAATTATAGAAAAAGTATTAAAGGAAAGACTCGTTACATACTTAGAAAAATATAATTTAATATCTGACAAACAATTTGGATTCAAAAAAGGAATTTCTACAAAACATGCAATAAACTTAACAAATAATAGTTTTAATCAACTCGATAAAATAAAGCGTTTTTATGTGTATTTTTAGATTTAGCTAAAGCATTCGACACAGTTGATCATAAAAAATTAATTGATGTTCTTGACAGCTTTGGAATTAGAGGGATAGCATTAGAACTGTTTAAATCAGTAGAGTTATAAGTGAACCGTCAATAATAACGTATGGTGTCCCACAGGGCACTATGCTTGGTCTCTATGTATATAAATGGACTTTTAAACTATAAATCTAAAAGACTGATTTCATCATTCGCAGATGACACTGTCATCCAGTACAGCGGGAATACTTGGAAAGAAATAAAAAAATTAGCTGAAGCAGATATGAGCAATATAAAATCATGATTTGTTGGAATCACAGGAACACTCTATGATAGCTTTTTATAAAGAGTGGGAATATCCATGAGATCACATAGGATTATTACGCCATCTGTTGAATAAAAGAACTATTAAGTTTACTACTGTGCTTTTATATTAAGAACCATTATGTTAGATATATTTGCAATATAATCAAATGAAATAGTTAAGTTTGTATTATGCAGATATTATTATAACGACGTACTAGATATTGACAGCGATACTAATTTATTTTACGTTAATTTTAAACCGTGCAATTGAAATTTTGCACAATAAAATTGTTTCACTTTCCTACTAGAAATATGGCATACATTTTAGACAAAGGTCACATTATTGGTGAAAATTTTAATAAACCGTTAATAAATAGTAATTGATTTTGTAAGATTTGGCAAACTCTTGTATTTAGATAATTCGCGTAGCATGAGTTGAAATATCGATTAATTGAAAAAAGAAATTAAGTCTTTTATTCTTATCTTGATTGACTGGTTGTAATCAAAATGAATTTTATAGTTTCTATTCTATTACAAAAGCAATATACTTACTTACAGATTGTAATTGATATACAGGACTCAACTGGCAATTAAAAGAAAGTATGTTCAGTTAGTTTATAAATATCTATTTTTAAAAAAATTTTGTAGAAAAATTAGTATAGGGGTGATCTTTTTTTTTAATTAGTTAAGCTTCAACTACTAGGGTTATTAACTATTAATTCCATAACCGACATTATTTTTAAGCCTTTTCACTGCATATAATGAGCACTCAATTAAAATATGTATAGCAGTAGCCATTTTTAATATATGGATTGATGAGAAAAACAATGCGTTCTACAATGTAAACAGCAATAGCTTTTAAACATGTTTCTTTCCTACTTTTATCAGTTGTCAACAACTCTGGTATATCTGACGAAATTCAACAATTATCAAAGTGTATTAAGAAAGTGCATTACCGATTAAAAAACGTATTATTAAGATATTTACCCAGTTTAAATTAAAATGTTGCATCGCTGGTGTCATTTGGCCAATTTGAGTAGACGTGTGGTAATAGGAGAGAAAGTTGACATGAAATTTCATGATAAAATTAAATGCGTCTTGCGAGTTTGCTTAAGATAATTGAAAGTAAGTTGCAATAATAGCGCAGTAACAAATTATGGTGTTCATCGAAAATTTGTGCGTAACTGACAACATTTTGTAATCATTTTTACGAATAATTTTTTTATTTTTCTACCTGTGCTCTGATTTTCTTCATTTCTTTTTAAATTTATTATATTTCTGAGACGATTTGCGTTTTCGATAGTTTTTACCAATGTTTTTATAATCTCTGGAATGTAGTCCGGTCTGAACAAAGTGAATCACGCGACACAAAAATTGGTAATGAGTATTTAGGCAGACAGCGATATAGAATAAATTTTGAATCTGAACATGTGGGTCAGCGGCGTAACATAGGTATACTACATGGTTATCTTTATATCCACTAACAAAGATGTGAAGCAGGACACAGAAAAAATCGCCAGAAGTCAAGTCAAAATTCGTTTTTTTTATTTTAAGAATAGTTAAGTACATTATTATAGATGCATGGCAAAGGACCACGCACTTTTCTTATGCAAACGGAAGTACCGTCAAAATGTCTGAATTTTTGATATGTTAGATAACTTGATGTCCCCATCAAAAGTGTCCATGGGTCCAATCGTATCCTATGACTAGATTTTGAGATACAGGGTGTTGAAGTTATAAATCCCTAATTCCTTAAAATAGACACCATAAATCACCCTTAAATATTTTTGGAAGTTTTTTGCTCATTCTGTGTAGTCAAAATACATACTTAACTACTATAATTAAAATATTGTACCTTACAGGGTGAATAATGATTCGGCAAATCTTTTTTGGTTAAAGTAGGTATTCCCACCGAACAAAAATAGCTAATATACCGAAAAAAAAAAAATATATATCACCGTCAAAGTCTCTCAATATTTGATATCGTATAGTACTCCATGTACTCGTTCAAAATTCTTATTGGTAAAATTAGATCCTATGACTAGTTTTCCAAATATAGCTTAATATGTACCAAATATATGAATTTTAAACAATAAATATATACTGACAAAATAGATATTTTCAAGAGAAATATCTTATATTAAATATTTTGATATACTGTTTTAGATTAAGAATATACTCCTTGTACTATTTTCAAAGAGACAAAAAAATCGTACTTACAGGTTGAATATGTAAAAGGAAAAAATGCTGAAATTGTTGGCAAAAAATAGAAAATAATTGACTTTTAACTTGCGAGTTGTTTATTAAAAAAATCTTATCAGTTTACATACAGGGTCATACACTATTGCATTACAAAAAAAGTTCATTATACGGTAGGTATAAGTAAGATCTAAGGAAATGAATAATGATCGGATTAAATGTTTATTTTGACTGGAGCATTGCCTCTTTATATTGTATATTTATATCAGATTGGGATCTCCTTTCCGCGTAAAGTGTTAGCCCCTGTAGGAATAGTGCACTGCTTGTATAATAGGGCAGGTCAAAAATTACCAAAAAAACATTAATTTGGGCTAGTGTGAAAAAATTGTGTTTTAAGTGGTTTACACCCTATATAAAAATTAGTGAAAAAATAAAATATTTAGCTGGGACCTTAGGGGTGAGAAATTAAAAAACTAAAAAAATTCAGCTTTGTGCAGCTCTTCGCTTGATTTAAAACTCAAGGGGTTTAGGGCAGCTCCAAGATAATAAAACCAGTTTTGAATGTTAAATCAACCCAGAATTTACCACTAGGAGGTGGCCGCACTTTGAGTTCCACCCACCCACCCACCCACCCATTTCTCCATTTATCTCAATATATCTTACTTATTTATATAAAGAGATCATTACATTTTTGGCAAGTCTTTTTTGGCATCAAGTTTAGCACGTATGTACGTAGAATTTTCACAACACCCAATTCTCTTTTCTCTTTTTTGGCATTGTTATTAATGTTCTCATAACTTGGAAAAATATAACAATATTAGCAATTACAAAGGACAACTGAATTTATTACAAACACTAAAGATATAAATTCAGATACTGTTATAAATTTTTTCGTATATTTAAAGAACATTCACGATTCTGGGTTCGAGTAGTACAATAATAAACAATGATTACTTTTCTTTTCTATATTTAACACAAATGAGTTAGAGTAGATTATATGTCAAAGATTTTTTTTTTAGGTTAAAACAAACAAAATAGCCCTTTAGATACAGAGCTTTTAGCGGCACTTCTAGAAGATTTGCTTTACAAAGTGAGTGTAAATTACCGGAAAAATTAATGAAATTAAGTGTAAAAGGCAATTGATTATTTTAAATAAATTATATCTTTGAGTTTTAATTTTCAAACTTATGTCTAAGGCTTATCTGTAACTTCCAGGGATCCTCCGTATTTTTCCATTCAATATGTACCCAATTTCCATCACCATTTGACAGTACAGAGTGGATTCAAGGATGGTTCTGCAGCTAAACATCCATACTACAGCAAGAGACAATTTACTTCCAATTATTATCCTATGACTCTTGACATGAGTAGGTTTACTAGGTAGCCAGAGGTAGGTATACCTTGACATGGTTATACTATACCTATTTAAGTTGTAAATGAGCTAGTTAAAAAAAACTAACAATAAAAGGCCTAAAATAATGATTTATTTTATGTAAAATGATGTAAAAATTATTATTTTAACTAATTTTATATCCAAACTATATTGTAAACCTACCTGAGGTGGTATGGGGCCAAATGTGGCTTCCAAAGAAGCGGTAAGATTGATGAATCATTAGTAGACGCATCAGAAAAATAGGGACAAAATCTTTGAAGCAGGGACATACGGACATTAGATATGACTATACTAGTGACTTGTCGGGATGAATAATTAAAAAGTAATTTTATGAACTCATCTGACAATCCATGTCTTAGTTTAATAAGGAAAGCAAGTAAATCTTTTTGAGCAATGCTTCTTAAGTTAGCATATTGTTCTATTGGTTCACAAAATTCATATAATTCTTGAAAATTCTCTTTAGAAATTGAAGTTAAATATTTAAATTCTTCTAAACTAAAAGTATTAATGTCTTCCCAATTTTTTAAATTATTATTAACATTAGCAGCCGCTCTTATACTAGACAAAAATTGCTGAATATTAACGTGGAGGAATGGTCTATAAACAAAACGCAAACCAGCATGTAAATTAATCATTAGTAAACTCAAATGATTTAGATGAATGTTACAAATCTTCAGATATTCGGGTACATAAATATTTGAGACTAAAAAAAGATTTGCTCTGCAAACTGCCGATAGGTTTCTTACATTTACTTGTGCGTTACAAATTATACAACCACGAACTGAGTGGGGTGTTAGAACATTAAGTCTTAGGCAATTTGGATCATTTTCAATATTTCTAAGTTCCTGTGTAATTGCGTGATAACAGTTTAAACATAATCTTACTTCTTGTAGATTATCGACTGCAGGATGTCCGGCAGCTTGTCTTCTAAAATTAGCAATGTTAAGCACATCTATATTATTGTCCTCGTCTAAACGAATAGTGAGTCGAAGCTGAAAGTGTCTATTGCAAACAGCTAATCTTATTTGCAAACGCCATATTTGCAACAATATTTATTTAAAACACTAATACAGAACGGTCTAATGCTCGCTTAAAGTAATACAAACGTCATTTATTATAAAAGTCAACAATATGTTTAATTATTCGGAAAATATTTAATCATAGCCTTCTAGATCAATATATATAAATCAAGTGTAAGCATGTTTATATATCCTATAAGGTTGTTGGCATATTCACCACTATTTAGAATTTACTAATAAAATCTATCAATCGTCTAAAACTCATAGGTTACAAAATATACAGGGTAATCAATTTTTGTGAAAATCTTCGGAAAAATTATGTATTATTATAGTAGATATAAAAAAGCAAAACTTCAGGCATGCAGACAGTCTTTAGCTTTATATTTTATCATTACGAGTATACAGGGTGATTCTTAACACGGTATCAGACCCAAGTCGATTTAAAATGCCTTGGTTGTGTCGATTACAACAAGCTTAACGTCTGAAGTGGAAAATTACGGAGTTACAGGATGTTAAAGATTATCTATATTTCCAAGTTTAAATCATTAAATACTTAACAAAACGACTTGCATGCCTTTGCATAATGAAAATATAAAAACAGGCAGGTTATTCGAAAATTACGAATATTTTATTACCCTATATCAACAACATATCAACAAATGTTTCGTGAAAATTAAATTACAATAATATGTCTGCTCGACTTATGTTAAATATTTGAAACCAATAACATGAAAATACTATTTCTTATATGAATGAGTACCAATAAGTAGATATGACATTTATACTTCATTGTGTGCATAACTATTACTCAATGGATTTCCTAGAAGAAAACTCGCAATGAAACAGTAGTTAAGAAATGGATAATTTCCCAGATTTTTCTGCTCATTGACTACTTCATTATGGGGCTCCATTAAATGTTTTTAATTTCTAGTTATTCCAAAAACTGTCAGTTTTTTTTTTATATTAAATTTACTACATTCCACATTTTTTTAATGAGTTTTGTTCCTTTTTCTATATTATAATAGTTAGTTTTAGCAATAGATATTAATTTATTTAGTTGTTGTTTGTAATCGATATATTTCTTTTTTAAAATGTTATCTGTTTAATTTTCTAAACATTTTATTTTTTCTGTTTATCGATTTTATGAGGGACGGTGTAATCCATTTTTCCTTTTTTGGGGTATTTTTAATCTTTATATAATTTGTTCATTCACTAACACTATCTTGAATCATTCCAATTAATATATTGAAACTTGGATAGTATCTATTTTGACATAATAATTTATTTTATGAGCTTTTCGAGGTAACACTATTTGGAGCATTACTGTATGGTGATCAGTTATTGAGGTATCAATTGTTAGAGGCATTAAATAGTCATAATAATCGTCATTTTGGGAGTCTATAAAAATATGAACAAGGCATGTTTTTGAAAGTTTTTGAACTGTTTTTGGGATATTAATAGCTGAGCGATAACCATTTTCATTTAATACATCTGAATAATTTGTTTTGTCATCCCCAACAAAGAGTTCGAAATCATAATTGATATTTTGCATTTCAAAAATATCATTTAATTCTTCTATAAATAAGTCGACATTATTTTTAGAAGCAGGTGATCTATAGAAAGCATTTATAATAAAAGTTTTATTTTCGAATTTGGCTTTTATTTTAACGAGTGAACTACCACTCAAATTAAAAAGGCTATGTGACTCGTACAGTTCGGATATAATAAATACAAATAACACCATCATTACAGCAAATTTAGAAATAAAACAAGAATTTATTTAAAAAAAATGTATTTCTTAAAAAATATACTTATAAATATCACCGGAACTATGTACTATAATAATCAACCTAAGTAACTAATTTTTAGTTGAATCCTTGTTAACAGCAACCGCTTTACTAACTGTCACTGATCCTTCGACATTCTTCGCTATCCCCCCCACTAATCGAGACACTGCGTTTAACGTCGAGATTGGGATCTGAAAAAACAAATTAAAAAAATTATTAATTTTGAAATTTTATGTGATTAAAAAATTGTTTACTATCTACGATTGCTAACTGGTCACTGTGATCTTTATTGTCTATATTATAGAGTGTGTTGCTTAAAAGTTTTTTGTTATTAATTGACATTTAAAAAAAATCGTTTATCTGCATCAATGTGTTTGAATGAGATCTACAAGATAGTATAACTTGATAAGTCGACTTACTAAAAATAATAGAGATACAAGGTGTTCTCAAAGCTAATATGTCATAATAAAGCTTAGTAACATTGGCATTGGTGGTAATCTACTGAAATGGATCGAATGCCTTATAACAAACCCTATTCAAATTGTTCGTGTTTCTGGCTTCTTATCCTCTGGCTTTACCGCTACATCTGGTGTCCCTCAAGGGTCACATTTGGGACCTCTACTTTTTAATATATATAACAATGACATCCAAAATTGTTTTAAGAATTCTCAGTTCCTTTGCTTTGCTGACGATTTAAAATTATTCATGATTGTATTTGCCTTCAAAAAGACTTGGATAAGTTGGTCCAATGGTGTAGTACTAATGGAATGGAATTAAATACAAGTAAATGTCATGCAATCAATTTCAACAGAAAACATAGTCCTATTGAATATATCTATAAAATCAATGACATAACATTGGATACTATTACAGAGGTAAAAGATTTGGGTGTGATGTTAGATTCCACCCTTTCTTTTCAAACTCATATAACGGCCTCAGTTAATAAAGCATTAAGAATGTTGGGTTTCCTTAGAAGAACTACTTCTGATTTTCATAATGTGATGTGTTTAAAGATTCTTTATTGTGCCTTAGTTAGACCTTATCTTCTGTATGGAATCCTTTTTATGTATGTCTAATCTATAATATAGAACAGGTTCAAAGAAAATTTTTACGCATTGTTGCATTTAAATCGGGTATCGTCCCGGTCAACTTCAGATACAATTATGACGAATAACACACACTTTGTAATCTTGAGACCCTTTTGAGCAGAAGGAACCAAAGGGATCTTAAAATATTGTTTAACATTATTAACTCATCTGCCAAATGTCCCTACTTGTTATCGCAAATTGGATTTTCTGTACCCTCTAGAGTAACTAAGAATATTAATATATTCTCCCAACCTTTCCATAGAACAAATTATGGTTCTCACTCTTTTATTCCTAGAGTGACAAGATCTGCTAACAGACTAAATGTAGAATGGATTACTTCTCCATCAGATTTTTTTAACCATATTGTATGTGTGAGGAGTAAATTTTTATTTGTTTTTAATAATTATGTATTTAAATTAATTTATTATTATTTAGGATTTTATTACTATTTAATGTATGTAATATGTGTTCTCTATATAGCCCAATCGGATTAGTATTTTAGATTCTGAAAAATTCGAAGCAGCAATTTTCCTTCGGAATTCGTTGGAGGGGGTCTCTGGTAGTCTAAATTAAAAAAGTTGGGATTCCAAAGTTGTCGTTACCTCCGCCATCTTGATTTGAAGGGTTATTTTTTGTATCTTGAATAACTCATTTATTTTCAATTTTACACGGAAAATAGTTTTTACAAAAGTTATTTAAAATTAAATTTCCTACAATTCTGCTTTTTTTTGTACGATCGATTTTTTTCGATTTATACCCGAAAAGAGGGGGTGAATTTTTGGTTATATAATAACTCGTTTATTTTCAATTTTACGGGAAAAATTGTTATAAACAAGGTTGTTTAAAATTAAATTTCCTACAATTCTGCTTTTTTTTTGTACGATCGATTTTTTTCGATTTATACCCGAAAAGAGGGGGTGAATTTTTGGTTATAGAATAACTCGTTTATTTTCAATTTTACGAGAAAAATTGTTATAAACAAAGTTGTTTAAAATTAAATTTCCTACAATTCTGTTTTTTTTGTACGATCGATTTTTTTGTATTTATCCCTGAGAAGAGTGGGGGTGAACCTAAGTATTGTATTGTCACGTTTATTATTGATGTTGTACCATTATTTTTTTTTTTTGCTGATTTTCAAAAATGTTTACCCCCACTCTTCTCAGGGATAAATACAAAAAATCGAGCGTACAAAAAAAACAGAATTGTAGGAAATTTAATTTTAAACAACTTTGTTTATAACAATTTTTCTCTTAAAATTGGAAATAAAAGAGTTATTCAATAACCAAAAATTCATCCCCTCTTTTCGGGTATAAATCGAAAAAAATCGATCGTACAAAAAAAAGCAAATTGTAGGAAATTTAATTTTAAATAACTTTTGTAAAAATTATTTTCCGTGTAAAATTGAAAATAAATGAGTTATTCAAGATACAAAAAATAACCCTTTAAATCAAGCTGGCGGAGGAAACGACAACTTTGGAATCCCAACTTTTTGAATTTAGACTACCACAGACCCCCTCCAACGAATTCCGAAGGAAAATTGCTGCTTCGAATTTTTCAGAATCTCAAGCCTGTTCTTCACCTAATCCGATTGGGCTAATAATTGTATTGTTTTAATGGGCTCTGACCCGTAAAAAATAAATAAATAAATTTACATTATAGACGAAACAATAATTTTGTATTTATGCTTTCCTGTGAATTGGCCAAAACTTAACATATCAAGTCATTAGTTATGATCACAGAATTAGTTTATTCTAATATATTCAATCATTTTTATTTTTCTGTAAAAAAAATGTATAACGTTTTGTTTTTTATTATAATTGAATTGTTTGAACATTTTTAGATAATATTTGAGTATTGAAAAGTTTTTGTCAACTATCAAAATAGACATCATATTGGATAATGATATTTCTGAACATGATCCTGTTAACTATTTATAAATTCCACTTTTCTCTTTATTTCTAATTGAGATAACACAATTAACTTTTTTTGTTGTAACAACCAGGAAGCCTAAAGTCACATTTGTAACTACTGATAGGTATTTAACTACTGTTGTCAACATTTACTAAGGGGTTAAGGCAGCACTGTCACCAGCCAAAGAGTCTTGAAGTCCAGAAGAAACATCCATTCACCAGAATCAATAAGAAACAAAGTAATCCCTTAATAACATAGCCGAATAGCTTTAGCAACTAGTTATAGTCCTTGGGGGGTAAAAACACCAAGGCTTCACAAATTTTCGGAATATTTTATAACTGATTTTGGAAATGGAAGTACTTTCTTATAGTTTAAAAAAATATCTATCAACATTTTTGCGGTTAATTTTTATTTTTAAACCGCCGATACTTATTAATTTACCACAACAAATTATACTCCAAAAAATAGATAAATAGAAAAATTTTCAAAAGACCACAGTGACCCATTTGTATCGTTTAATTGTTATTTACAATATGTTAAAAGCACATTTAGAAACACAATGTAATAATAAAAATAAATTATAATTTTCACATTATATACCTGTCTGTATAATATAACCCAAAAGTCTTAGTATTGATAACTGTCTTAGAAACTAATTCATTACAATATCAAAATTTTAGCATTAAAATAAATCGCGGGCTTACAAGCAAGAGGCACTAAGTCAAAAATTTGTCAAAATGGGTTTATATTTTTGTATATCATGTAAAAACAGTCCATTGTATTCTGATAGCATGTACATTTTCTTTGAAACAGTTGATAATCCCTAAATAATTTATAATCAAAATAGAACTTCATTGAAACTTTAAATTGCCTATAACTCATGGACCTATTTCTTGACTTAAAGCCTTTTGCTTGTAAACCCACGAAATATTCAAAATAATCTTACAACCAGGTATATGATGGCTGGTAAATCGGTCACTTGTTCAATCTTAAAATAAAAATCTAAATCGAATGATAGGGGTAGTGATCCACTCGATCTTTCACACATTTAAAAAGTGAAATACCTAAAAAATATAAATCAAATCTGGAAAAAATTAAATGTTTTATATGAACCAGGTATGTAAAAATATGTGGCTATAATTTTGTGTGTTTGCGTTCATTAGGATTAAGACAAAAACAAACAGAATTTCAAGCTTTAAATTGCATGGTACCATCCAATCCAATCATGCCTCGCTTGTACGGACTTCCAAAGATCCACAAGACCAGTTGTAAGTATCATCAACACTCCAGTTGCAAAAATCAAGACTTTATTTGCAACTTAATTCATGGTCTCACACAATTCAAACCAGCCAACTCGGTAAGTAATAGTTTAGAATTTTGTAATAAAATCAAAAGTTTCAACATCCCTGACAACTGCACCATGATGTTAGCAACCTGTACACCTCGGTCCCAAGGTTTGAGACCATGCCTTTCAGTTCAAACGTTTCTGTCAATAACACGACCATCATTTTTTCAATTTTTAAACAAAATTTCTTCACTTTTAACATCACCTATGAACAACCGGATGGCCTTGCTATGGGATGTGGCCTATCTCCTATAATCGCTGATATTTTCATGAACCATCTAGAAACCAGCTACATTATTCCACAACATAAAAATATTTTAATTTACTACAGATATGTAGATAACATTTTTTGCCCAATAAATGGTAATGACAACACGGCTTCTAATATTTTAAATTCAATCAACACTATCCATCCCAATATAAAATTCAGTCTGGAAGCCGAAAAAGAATGTTGTTTGAACTTTTTTGACCTTTCTGTCTACAGACAGGATAACAAATTTGAATTTAGCATGTATAGAAAACCCATCCGAACAGACCACGTGATACACTATTCTTCAAATCACCCTCACCAACATAAAATGTCTGCTTTCTATTGCTATATTCATAGACTCCTGTTAATCCCTCTAAATAAAACTATCTTTAAGAATTAAATATACTTAAACAAATTGCATTTAACAACGAGTATGACCCGGACATAATTCAATCTCTAATCACCAAAATTAAATTCAAAAAAATTCAAAAATTAGCCTACTTTAATTTGAGTCATATTAATAATGTTTACATATCAATCCCCTTCTGGAAAAATAACTTAGCTAAAAGCATCTCAAAATTTTTTGCTAACAACGTAGATAACATTACATTATCTTTCAAATCAATTAAGAAATTAGACTCTCATCTAGTCAACACCAAAGACAAAACGAATTTGTTAGACAAGAGCGGAGTGTGCAGGTTGCAATGCAGCGATTGCGATGCCAGTTATATTGACAGAACTTGCAGATCTTTGGGAGTCCGGATAAGCGAGCACATCAAGAAGCCGGACACATCTGCATTTGAACATTACTTGAGGTTCAATCAACATAATTTTAGCCCAACAAAAAACTTCAAATTATTAGTCAACTTGAACACAAAAAATTTCAACTTATTAAATTTCCATGAAAATGTTGAAATTACCCTTGAAAAAGACAACAATATCCTCTGTCTCAACACTCAATTGAACCTCAACAGAAATATCATACCACTCCATAAACAACTCAGTTAACCCTCTATGACGATGTAAGTCCTAGTCGCTCAATATAAGCCTTTGAGACCATCCTCTCCTAAACTTGATTTTACCCATCAGAGCCTACCTCTGGAACCATGGTACTTTTATGATTAAAATTTTTTTGTTCTCTATTTTGTCTCACTCCAACCATGAGTACACTACGTGCACACAGCTGTCAACCTTTTTTTGGTTATTTTAAAAAACACAGTTTTTTAGCTATGTGTTTTCACTTTTGGTGTTCTGGATGGTCTTAATAATAGGGCGATTTTTGAGATTTGTTTCCAAATTTTTAAATTATTTATCAGATATACCGATTTTTCGGAATCCGATTTGCTATTTCTCGATATTTATTTACGATTTTTATTGCAAGATTAAGTACTTTGAATGGGTTGTAAAATGATTTTATTCTACAAACATTACACAAGTCTGGAAATTTAAATGCGGACCATACAAGCCAAATCTATTGTAGATGAGCAGAGTTTGGAGTCAGATGGAAGTCGCACGTACGTACGGCAGGCTTAATATTTGTTTGTTTCGCGTATAGTACTATTATACCTTCTCAAATTCATTGTAAATTTATACATTTCCGTACCTGATGTTAATTTACTAGTTTCTAAAATAGATCAACCTAAGACTTTTGTTAATTTTTACATAGATACCCTTACATTAAAAACGTCATTTATAAACTGAGGATTAACACTTTTTCTAACGCTAACAGTTTTAGTAGCGGCAACTCCTCCTCCACCATTAACGACGGGAACGTCTCCGAAGTCGGGACCGGGAATGGGCGCTATTGGGGGTCCAGGCAAAGAGTCTAATCCACCGTAGTAACCTCCTCGTGATACGAAGCTATATTAAAAATGGAAATAAAGATAATGATAAAGAAACAAATATAAGGAATTTAAATATTGTGTCAACTATTAGTAGAATAATATTATTTACGGATTTTTGAAACGCATTATTATTGAGAACCAGAGTTAGATTAGATTCATCTTTTTTTATTATACTACATGCACTTACATGCTTCTGGTTTTTCTTTATCTAAAGTTAGAAATATCAATGTATCCAGGCCTTCACGCTGGCACAGGACGTATATTGACGATTGCTTCTTCTGATGGATTGATTGCGCCTTCTTAAGCAACAATGGTCCGGTATCAGGACCTTCTGTTATCCTAACGATTTGTAGTTTTTAATCTTAGATTAAAGAGACCGAAGATGTAACATTGCACACTGCGCATGTTGTCTATTTTAAGCCAAAGTAACCTACCAATTGAAAATCATTGTTGCACGACGCCACCCGAATTGCTCCGATTTCCATTCAGCGATCACACCTCCACCTGAGTTTAATCACCATTGACAGCTGTTTTTTGATTTATTTGTTGGTATTTTAGCAATTTAAAGTGTTCTAGTTATTCAATTTCAAGTTCAAAATGTCACGATGTATCTTGAAAAATTGTATGTACTTATAATACAAGTACTACTGTTATGAATATATTCGTTTTCAGCGGTAAATATTTATTTACGTTTTGACATAAAGCGCCATGATTCTTTGGGCTGAATACTTCAGATCCGCATTAAGGGGTTTCAATAAATATTAAGCATCACAAACTCAGATTTCATATTACTTACATAAATTTACAAAAGGGTAAAATTTTGAACATTTAATTTAAATAAATAGTAAATAGGCATTATTGCTAACGAAATTTTGTATTTAAAAAGTAGTTTTATAAGAATGTTTTCTAAAGGTAGTTTTTAGCCCTTTTTGGTAGATAAATAAGAGGTAAAGAATCATAGTTGCTAGCTAAATTTTATTTTTATAAGGTATTTTTATAAGAATATTAGATGAAATACAGGATGACCTACTTAAAATTTCAAGGTTCATCTTATTTGCGGTCAAATCGAAAGTGACATTGAATTTTCAGTCTTAAAACAAAGTAATCTAGTATAAGCAAAAAAAAAATACTAAAGTTACAGGAGTTAGGTCCGATTCCACCGTTGTGTTAAACGGAGATTAAAATGACAGTGTTAATGTAAAAATGTCATTTTAAACTTCGTTTAACACAACGGTGGAATCGACCCTTAGTCACGTTAATAAAATGTTACATTACAAACTCCTAAACAACTCGAACATAATTTTCGTTTACTAAAAAAAATCCAAAATTTAGCAATATTTATTTATTATACAAGCGATTGCGATTTCAAAGATAACTGGATCAAAAAATCCGAATCTCTAAATTTTGGAGCTAAATGCTCAGATAAAAGCAAGCGACTGATAGGGGTTACAAAAATAATCGATTTATCGATAATTCTGATATTTTTTAATGAAAATCGATTTATCCGCTGTTTTTAATAAATTATTTTCGTTTTTTTTTTAAGATAATGTATTAATCGATTTTAAAGGAAATACAAAAAATGTAGATTTATTCAAAATAATCGATTTATCGTTTAATCGGTTTTTTAATTATTTGATTATTTTCGATTTTTCAAAGATATTATATGAAAATAATCGATTGAATATAATCGGTTATTTTACATAATCGATATTTTGGTTATTTTTTTAAAATTATCGATTTATTGGATAATCAGCTTTTTAATAATCAATTATTTTCGATAATCGAATAATCAATTTCAAAGGAAATATGAAAAAAGGATTATTAGAAAATAATAGATAATTCGTTTTATTTTTTGGAAAATCGATTTATCATAGAATCGGCTTCTTAATTAATTGGTTATTTTCGATTAGGCGATTATTTTGGAATTATTGATTATTTTTGATATTTCAAAGATAACCGAATTATCGATTTTATAGGAAATACATTAAAAATAGATTATTGATAATAATCGATTGATCGAAAATAATCGATTGATCGAAAATAATCGATTATTTAAAATAATCGATCATTCTGTTTTTTTTTTGAAAATCGATTTGTCAGTTAATCGACTTTTTAATTAATCGAATATTTTTGAAATACAATAAAAAAGATTATTGGTAATAATCGATATATCATAGAATCGGCTTCTTAATTAATGATTATTTTCGATTAGGCGATTATTTTGGAATTATCGATTATTTTCGGTATTTCAAAGATAATCGAATTAACGATTTTAAAGGAAATACAATAAAAATAGATTATTGATAATAATCGATTGATCGAAAATAATTAATTATTTAAAATAATCGATCATTCTGTTTTTTTTTTTAATCGATTTATCAGTTAATCGACTTTTTAATTAATTGATTATTTTTGATTAATCGATTATTTTCGATTTTTCAAAGATTATCGAATAATCTGTTTCCATGGACCAAAAAAAATGGTTTATTTGAAAATAATCAATTATTTAAAATAAACGATAATTCTATTTATATTATATTTTGTAAACACTGATTTATCGGTTAATTGGCTTTTTAATTAATCGATTATTTTTGATTTTTCAAAGATAATCAAGTAGTCGATTTTAAAGGAAATGACAAAAAATATATCGTTTGAAAATAATCTATTGATCGAAAATAATCGATTATTTTCAATGATCGATAATTTATTTTGATAATCACTCATCCCTAGCGACCAAATGACTTTTAATACATTTAAATTTTAAAATGTTATCTGGTTTCAGACATATGCATTTCTAGAGTTTTATGTGACTCATCCTTTATAATAATTAATATTCTTAAAGAAAGAAGCCTTAATATACTTTTTTCTGAGGTTACAATACAAAACAGCATTTTCTCATTTTGACTAATTTTTAATAATATGTAATAGCCGTAGAAAAAATATAATGTTCAACTCATAAGAGTAGATTTGCAGTATTGCAGTATTTGCACATGCTATTTTTATAATACTCGTAGACAATGAGTAACATTTTTTGCTCTATTAACAATATATTCTATTTCAACATTTTACTGTATTCTCTTGCAGAAAAGTCCGTAGTAAATAAACGCTAACGAAATATTCTATAAAAGGTCTTCTCTTTACATAAAATGTCGTGGCATCTGTTTGATATTAAAAAATCACGTTAATTTTATTTCATAATACAAAATTCGATTAAACACCTTTTAAATAAACCTAATAGTTCATTAAGATGCTAATAAACAAAGTCCGGTCCCTGTCACAGAGTTCGGGTCGCCGCGTGTCGCCGCCCAGTTCCCCCACTCCGTTAACCCTTCTTTAGAAATTTGCGCAGGTTTAAAACCGGTATATGTTATATCTCTGGTCTCTTTTATCTAAGTTTTTAATCCACTAGGTCTTTTGTGAACTTTGTTGATAGTTCTTTAGTTTCTTTGCGATTCATTTTGCATTTATTATCCAATGGATGCCTTACTAACCTTCACAGAAGGGCCTTCTTTGAATATTTCGTCGACCTTCTCACTGCGATAATATTATTCGCAACCTAGTACCCAAGCTAAGATCACTCTGTTTTGATACCTTAGCTCTGTCAAGTCTTCTCGATAGTTTTTTGCTAGTTCTGAATTGATTTTGTCCATTGTCAAAGAATTAAATACTAAAAGGTGTACAAATTTTGAACCTGTTGGTTTACCCCTTATTCAGTAGCATCTCAATTAATCTACTATTTTAATTACTTTTAAATTGTTTGAAACGCCAGCTCGGTTACTTACATTTGTTTCCTTTTAAGATGAGGTCGTCTACGTGTTTTGAATTTGGTTTTTTCAATATATATTGGTTCCGGTGGAATCACTGGAATAATTTCACCTCGTCTGAAAACGTTTAACAAATTCGATGGTATTTGAGATATGATGTTTACCCTTACTAGAAATAGATATAAAGAAATAATAACCGCAAAAGAATATAAGAAAATAAGAGACTGTAGAATTGATAGAAGAAAAAGTTTAAAGCGTTTTATTGTATTAGTAAAATCTTTTGCACCATAAGGAAATAAATGTACAAGGTGGAGAGTCTCCTCTTTATTAAAAATATTTTCCATTTTGAAAATATCTTTAAGAATGTAAGGTAGTTCAAAAAGGTTAATATATCAAAGTTCAACTGTTTTAGAGAGGATAGTACGGTTTTTATTACATAATTACAGATGATCTAACAAGCTGGAAAGCTTGGAATGGAAATAAACCAGATCAAAACAAAATCTTCTTAAATTTTAACTATCTAGAAACGACCAATAGGGCAACCAAGAAATCAACGGGCAGAAATAACTAAAAACACGAAGACAAAAAATCGAAATAGTTACTTGCTTTCAATTATCTATAAACTTAAAAAAAAAAACTAAGAAAATAAAGGTTTCTTACAGAAAACAAAGCCTAGTTATAAATAGAAATCTTTTGAAAAGTAAAGTTGTAACCAAAAAACTCATAGAGACACAAATAAGATTATTGCAATCGAAGATACAAGAACAATAAAGGAAAAAATAAGAAAAAGATCTAAAAATAGTAAAGAAACATAATTTAAGAGTAAGACTAAGCCCAATAGTTCTAAAAACGAATGATGAAATTGAGGACGAAGGTGAAAATAATGTAAGATACATGAAAGAACATACATAGAAGAAACAAGGAAAGTAGGAATATGAAATATGGCAAAAATATGAAGAAGAAGAAAAATTAATATATTTCTGTAGATATATAGTAGCAGCATTGACCTCATATCAGTTTCTTAAGATTTTAATATACAATGAAAGATGTCATCCATTTCCAAATCTAATAAAATATTATAGAATACCAAAAAAAAAGAATCATAGTAATCGTACAGAATCATAAGCCCTCTTGTGATTACAAATGTTTAATCAAAAATTTAGTTGAACCATAAAAGCTCAATGTTATTTAATGACTCTATATAATTAAAATTATACCTATCTATACATTACTATAAGTTTTTTTCTATATTCTATTTGATTATAATAAATAAATTCGTAGTAATATTATTTACTAGATTAGTTATAAATATCCCAGACACCAAAAGCATTTAACCCTGTAAAACTATCAATACGAACCTGACGTCTATATCTAGAGCAGTAAGAGGACCATCTACTTTTCTATTGTCAATTACTTCGGCATTTTTTAGTTTGTCTTTTGAAGATACAATTTGAATGTTCCCCAGTTCTCCTAAAAATAAAAATATAGATTTAGGTGTAGAAGATAGGGGTGATTTATATTTATTAGGACATAGGCTAAGGGAAAGTTATCTGGACCAAAATATGGCGATAAAACCTCAATAAAATATTAGTATAAAATAAGATATAGGGTGTTAAAGTTAAATAATCTCACAGCAAAAATAATTCACAGAAATAACATTTACCAGACACAGTTATCTGACAGAACAATTTTTTTTTTTTTTTTGTAAAATGTAAGATATAACTTTTTGGACCATACTGTGTAATGGATTGCGACGTGCTCTTCGAGCACGTCGTTAGCAGTAATATCAGAAAACACTTAATTGTTAAAAACGTGCTCGAATAATATGTTGCAATCCTTTACAGTGTCTTCCAGAAAGTTTTGTTTTGTTTTTTTTTTTTAAATGTTTGAAATATACTATATAATGGATTACGACGTACTCTTCGAGCACGTCGTTAGCAGCAATATCAGAATACACTTTATTGTTAAAAACGTGCTCGAAGAGCACGTTGCAATCCATTATACAGTGTCTTTCAAAAAGTTTTATATACATAAGAAAATATTTTGTTTTTAAAAAAGTTTTGGAACACACTGTGTAATGGATTGTGACGTGTTCTTCAAGCACATCGTTAGCAGCAATATCAGAAAACACTTTATTGTTAACAACATTGCAATCCATTACAGTGTTTTCCAAAAAAATTTATATACATAAAAAAGATTGTTCTTTAAAAAAGTTTTGTAACACACTGTGTAATGGATTGCGACGTGCTCTTCGAGCACGTCGTTAATAACAATATCCAAATAGCCTTTGTTGATAACGACGTGCTTAAAGAGCACATTGCAATCCATTACAAAGTGTTTTTCAAAAAGTTTTATATACATGAAAAAAGTTTTGTTTTTTTTTAAGCTTTGGAACACACTGTGTGATGCACGTCATTAGCAGCAATATCAGAATACACTTTATTGTTAACAATGTGCTCAAGGAGCACGTTGCAATCCATTAGAGAGTCTTCCAAAAAATTTTATATACATAAAAAAATATTGTTTTTTAAAAAAGTTTTGGAACACACTGTGTAATGGCTTGTGACGTGCTTTTCGAGCACGTCGTTAATAACAATATCCAAATAGCTTTTGTTAATAACGAAGTGCTTAAAGAGCACATTGCAATCCATCACAAAGTGTGTTTCAAAAAGTTTTATACACATGAAAAAAGTTTAGTTTTTTTTTTTTAATGCTTTGGAACACACTGTGTGATGCACGTCGTAGCAATATTAGAATACACTTTATTGTTAACAACGCGCTCAAAGAGCACGTTCCAATCCATTAGAGTGTCTTCCAAAAAATTTTATATACATAAAAAAAGATTCTTTTTTAAAAAAGTTTTGGAACACATTCTGTAATGGATTGCGACGTGCTCTTCGAGCACGTCGTTAATAACAATATTCAAATAGCCTTTGTTAATAACGACGTGCTTGAAGAGCACATTGCAATCTATTACAAAGTGTGTTTCAAAAAGTTTTATACACATGAAAATAGTTTGGTTTTTTTTTTAAAGCTTTCGAACACACTGTGTGATGCACATCATTAGCAGTTATATCAGAATACACTTTACTGTTAACAACGTGCTCGAAGAGCACGTTGCAGTTTATTATAGTGTCTTCCAAAATATTTTATATAGATAAAAAAGATTGTTTTTTAAAAAAGTTTTGGAACACACTGTGTGATGGATTACGACGTGCTCTTCGAGCACGTCGTTAATAACAATATCCAAATAGCCTTTGTTAATAACAACGTGCTTAAAGAGCACATTGCAATCTATTACAAAGTGTGTTTCAAAAAGTTTTATACAAATGAAAAAGGTTTGTTTTCTTTAAAGCATTGGAACACACTGTGTGATGCACATCGTTAGCAGCAATATCAGAATACATGTTATTGTTAACAACGTGCTCAAAGAGCACGTTGTTATTGTTAACAACGTGCTCAAAGAGCACGTTGCAGTCCATTACAGTGTCTTTTAAAAAAATTTATATACATAAAAAAGATTCTTTTTTAAAAAAGTAATGGAACACACTGTGTGATGGATTGCGACGTGCTCTTCGAGCACGTCGTTAATAACAATATTCAAATAGCCTTTGTTAATAACGACGTGCTCGAAGAGCACATTTCAATCTATTACAAAGTGTGTTTCAAAAAGTTTTATACACATGAAAAATGTTTAGTTCTTTTTTTTTAAGTTTTGAAACATACTGTGTGATGGATTGCGACGTGCTCGTTAGCAGCAATATCAAAAAATATTTTATTGTTAACAACGTGCTCAAAAAGCACGTTACAATCCTTTACAGTGTCTTTTAAAAAGTTTTATATACATTAGAAAAGATTTTTTTTTTAATTTGGAACGTACTATTTAGCAGCAATATCAGAAAACATTTTATTGTTGACAAATCTAAAAATTATCGAATTTCGAAAATCTCTACAGTCTCTAAATAATTTATATCCTGGTATTTGCCGCACATAAAAATTACACTCGCATACACATTTCCAAATATATATTCCTACATATTTGCAATTTATTGTTTACCTATATTATCCTTCCGATCATCAACAACTCCACCTGCAGGAACACCAATATTATTAAACTTCAGCTTAGTTAATCCACCTGCCGATGCTCCAGCGTACGAAGATCCAAAAGATCCATCAGCTCCAGCCCTTCCACCTAATCCTGCTTTAGCACCAATGCCGTTTCCTGCTGTAGCGCCAGCAAACAGACCTCCCATAGATTTTCCTGCAAAAATTCTATTTTAATACGTTTCTAAATACAACTTTTGAAAATGGGAAGATGTCAACTACAATTCTATTAATGCTATCGATAAAATTGAGGAAATAAAACTTGTAAAAGGAAGCAAATTTCATAAAGATTGTAATAATAAGTCACTCTATGATTTTGACTGTGAGGGATTAACAGGATAAAATCTCTCGTTACATTATTTAAAAAAGAAGAATATCGAAGAATGAAAAATTTAAGACAAATAATAATGTTTTACTGTAGTCAAAGATAGCTATTTTCTTTGGGACTATCATAAAGTATTTTTTTTTTATTTGATGTAATCATCATAGCGATATAAGACTAATGTATGATTATTGTAAGACTAATGTAATACTACTGTAAGACAAGATAAATAGTAAGACTAATGTAAGACTAATACATTTTAATGCAAACAAATATAAGTCAGTTTAAGAACCAATAAAAATAATTTGTTATTACCTTGTTCATCTACTTGACCACCTAACCCTGCATGAGCGAACTGTCCAAATGGTGTTCCAGCTTCAGCATACAGCCCACCATCGGCTTGATTTCCTGTCAGAATACTTCCCAAACCTGCTGCAGCTTTAAATCCAAAAAAGTTCACGCCGACCCTGCCTTTGTCGAAGTAAATCAATGGTTCCGGCGCCTGTTTTTGAGTCTGAAAAACAAAAAACATTATTAATAAAAGAGGGAACAATACAACAGAACGAAAATAGTATTTGAACATAAAATAAAAACCGAAAGTAAGTCATGACATCGCAGAATAATTAAATCATTTTTAAGAAATTTATTGTTCGAAACTTTCATACAAAAAAAAATCAAATCAATATCTCAAATAATGACAGTCAACAGTCACTGTTTGGTGTTCAGATTAATTATTTAACCTTTATTTTAACTATTAATAAAATCTTCTATATCTTCTGGAAAGACGTTATAATTTTTTTATTGCATTGACATTAACAGTTCATTTTTAATAATATATCAATAACATAAAACAAATAACTATTATTGTATCAGTTTCCTAACTACAAATCTTAATAGTTAGGTGCTAGATATAGCACAGTAAGCGCCACATCTAAAGAACCAGCGCAAATGCTCAAATTCGTTTACTTAAAAATCCATTAACAATTTGAACCTTGTCCTTGCTTACAGTCAGTAGCGTAACGACTAGATTATTGTTTGTTTCTTGTTTCTGTGTTTTGGTTAAAGTGACTAGTTTTATTTTTGATAATGTCTTCTATTGTGGGTAAAAAAAAGCGCAGATCTGTTATTAACGAACAAAGTCGTGAAGTAATATACAATGTTTTTAAATATTTTGAAATATTTTTAAATATTTCATTGTGTGAAATACAACAAAAAATGAACTCATTACAAACCTAAATTAAAACAAAAATATGTTACGCCGAATATTCTCACTTCGCAGACCACATCACTAAAATAAGTATGATAAATTGTTTAAATATAAAACACTGTGATTTGTTAATTAGCGTAGTTTCTAGTCATACTATTATTACTATCGGACACTACAGAATTAGCTGGTTGGATTGAAAATTAGAGACTGAATAAGAAAGAGGAGAATAAAAAAAAATTACGATTCATTCAATTATCTTCTGTTTACTTTTTTTTTTGAATGCTATACTTTAAAAACCTTGTATGTATTTACATTAAAATAAAATAATATTTAATATTTTTAGTCCCAATTGTCGGTTGATAGAAAAAAATGTTTTCGTCAGTGATTTGCATTTAGAATATAAGATATAATACTTTTTTTAGGTTAACGACTGACAGATGACAATTCTGACATTTGAAGCACGTAGGTTCAACTCAATATTAAGGTACGTTCCTAACATTTAACAATTCTGACATTGGACACACGTGCGTTCAACCCAATATTAAGGTACGTTCCTAAAATTTTACAATTCTGACATTTGACACACGTGCGTTTAACTCAGTATTAAGGTACGTTCCTAACACTTACGAATTCTCTTGAAAATTGTACAATTAATATTCCAAATATATCAAATACAAATTTTCAAACACCTTACAATTTTTTGTTTACTGCTGATAGTTAATCAAATAATAATCCTCTACCAACAGAGACTTTCTTAAGGAGCATGGAGTTTTTTAAAAAATGAATTTCTCAAAACTAAACATAGATTGATTAGTTTTGCTGTATCTAAATACGACTTTCTATAAGCTGAAAATTTCTTCGAATTTTCCATTGTAAACAACAAAAACATTGATTGTTTATTATTTGTATTTATAGAACACCTAAATCAAATGTTCACCTCTTTCTAGAGAATCTTCTTAATCTACTTGACGCATTGCCTATAAAAAGTAAGAAAATTTTATGCGGCGATTTCAATATTGACTTTGCTAATGTATGTGCTACTCAAAAGTCTTTGATCAATATTTTTGAATCATTCAGTCTCACTATGCACGTAAATTCTCCAACTAGAATCACAGAAACAACATCTACAATTATAGATTACGTAGTCTCTGATTTTAAACCCGTTGATGTAGAGCACCAAGTAATTAGCTCAGGTCTCTCAGACCACGAAGCAGTATTTGCCAAATTTTTGATACCCCGTACAGCTCCAAAAAAAGTCCGTCAGCTAGGTAGAATTTTCTCTAAGCATAATTTCAAAAATTTCTATAATTTATGTCTAACTACTGATTGGAATGGTCTTTCTGAAGATATTGACTCTAAATTTTTAGACTTCTTAAATAAAATAATTACGTGTTTCAATACAGCTTTCCCCCTTCGCCCCATTAAAACTAAATGTCATAAATCTTGGACAACTAAAGGAATAAGAACATCATCTAAAAATATGAGGTCACTCATGTATATTAAAAAGTACACAGATAATCCCCTAATATTAAACTATATCAACAACTACAGAATATTGTATCGGAAAATCACCAAATCTGCTAAGAAAAACTATTACAAAAATCGCATCGCAAGAGCTAAAAACTCCTCCAAAGAAACCTGGTCTATAATAAATGACTTAAGGAATAAAACCCGTCCTTCAAACAGTGTAAATCCTAGCCCAGATGAACTAAACAATTATTTCGTAAATGTAAGTAAAAATATCAAATCTAACATAGCTCCGAGTCAGGATGCTCTCTCCTTCCTCCTACCTACTAAAAGGATCACTGAAAGTTTCTTCCTAAGACCAGTAGACAAGCATCAACTAGTGCAAACCATAAACAACATCCAAAATAAATTTTCCTGTGGAATTGATGGCCTGTCCGCCAAAATATTTCTAAATATACCGGATGTAGTAATCAACATTTTAACTTCACTGATTAATGAATCCTTTGAAATTGGTCTCTTTCCTAACTGTCTAAAAACAGCTATAATAATCCCACTTCATAAAGGTGGCGACAAAACCAAAACCTGTAACTATAGACCTATCGCGTTATTGCCTACCTTATCGAAGATAGTAGAACGGCTAATGAAAAACCGTCTTTTGCCCTTTCTTTTCAAGCATAACATCCTCACAGCTCATCAGTATGGCTTTCTACCTAAAAAATGCACTAGCGACGCAATGTTTTCCGTTCTTAATGAAATATACACATCACTTAATGATAAACTTTTCACCGCTTCAGTATTTTGTGACTTCGCAAAGGCCTTCGATTGTGTAAATCATGATATTTTAATTAATAAGTTACAAATTTATGGCATACGGGGTTCTCCTTTACAATGGTTTAAAACTTACCTAGAAAATAGAAATCAACAGGTGCGGGCGAATGGTGAGGATTCTACAAATCTAGCAATAAGCAGTGGAGTACCTCAAGGATCAGTATTAGGTCCAATTTTGTTTTTATTATTCATCAACGACATCACAGACTTAAGAATAAGTGGTAGAATTACTTTATTTGCTGATGACACCAGTGTAACCTGGAATAATTCTAACATGCAGACATTACAATCTATCATAAGTGAAGATCTAGTGACTATTAAGTCCTGGTCTGATTCGAATGGACTTTGTTTCAACACCAGTAAAACTGTAGCATTGTCTTGCAGAGGTACTTTACAACCTATAACTTTAAACAATAATCTGATCCAAACGGTGACTTCAATCAAGTTTTTAGGTCTTTATATAGACGATTCTCTAAAATGGTCTGCTCATATAGATACCTTAGCAAAAAAATTATCCTCCGCATGTTTTGCCATTAAATCAGTTTCTAAAGAGCTGACTCCTTCTACTGCATTAATAACCTACTTTTCCTTATTCGAATCTCACCTTCGCTATGGTTTACCTTTCTGGGGTTCTTGTAGCTTATACCTTTTCGAATCTATTTTTAAACTGCAAAAAAGAGCAATCCGCTATGTATTTGGTTTAAGTAGTAGGACACATTGCGAAAATTACTTCAAAAATTTCAAAATTCTAACCCTTCCTGCTCTATTTATTTTCGAATCCGTCTGCTTAGTTCGCAAGCACATTCAAAATTTATCCGAAAGACCGACTCGTAGATATCCTACAAGAAATTTAGAGACTGATGTTTATTTAACAATGCCCACTTCTGACCTATTAAAACATTCCATTACCTACAATGCCAAAAAATTGTATAATAACCTTCCGATGCAATTGAAATCTATAAATACATACGATAAGTTCCGAAGACTGGCTAAAGCTTTTCTTCTAGAAAGACCATATTACACAGTAGCAGAATTTTATAACGTACCTTAGACATTTGAGTTCCACATACAATGGCATTAATTAAATAATTAAATATTAAAGTTTAAATTTAAATTTAAATTTAAAAATTAAATTAGAATAATTATAATGACGGATATTGCATATCCATTGCAATTGTTATTCCTATTTTGTCTGTTTGTTTCTGTTTGTTTTTTCTGCTGTTTAGTTATTTTTATAATATGTTTAGTATTTAAGTTACACGCTTTGTCTATAAAATTTTTGTAAATTTTTTTACGACAATAAAGCATATCTCTCTTGTGTTAATTTTTATTGAATACTAACAAAATGTTCTATTAGTATAATTTTTATGAGGTATTATAGACATTACTGCTAAATAAAACGCACTGTATATATTATTAATATTTAAAATGTAATCAGTGGAACGTTATTTAAAATACAATAGGTAATTAATAGTTTATTGATATTAAAGAAATGAACATATTTAGAATAATTAATGACCATTAAGTAATAACATATAAAAATTATAAAACTAACTGTTTAATTTTTTTAATTATTTATCGCTCTTTCAGCATATAAACGAAACTATTACAGAAATAAATGATTAAAGGTATAATCTGAATAGTACAAATTAAAAAAAAAGTAATATCTTTTTTCTAACTGTTGAAGAGAAGTGTTTCTAATTTTTTTTCTTTGGTAAGAAGCCTATACATTTTTTGTTTATTTTGTAAAAAAACTACTAAATAAATATTCTTATCAAGTAGGTACTTTGTTAGTTAATATATAAAAACTGCTTTTTAATTTATTTACTAAAATAATAAACCTGTTGAAGCAAATAATAATCTAAAATATGAATACTTTTACATTATTAAATTAAAATACCATATTTATTACTGATGATGTATTAATAATATAACAATATTGAAACGTTTATGGGATGTACTGAAATTCCTCGACCAACTTCTTCATCGTGATTCCAAGGTGTTCTTTCTTCTATAGTTTTTTGAAGCAAATAATTTTCAACATAGACAAATAGAGATTCTTTTAAGAATTTTCTTTAAAATTAATTTATTATAAAAAGAGTTAATTATCATACAAAAAACAGCTAGAAAAATAAAATGTCACATCAGCAAAACAACTAATCTACTTTTGGTTATTATAATATCAATTTCAATAGTCAAAATTTTTATTCTTTTGAGAAATTTGAAACCCTTTATCATATTAGTGAAGATTCTCTGACATTTCACCTGTAGAATCAATTAATCAATAAGTTTCCACCATTTATTAAAAATATTGGCAATCGCTGGTCCAAAGTTACCCTCATATTTCTATATTACAGCTATAATAAAGATGATGATGGTCAGTCGCATAGCCACGGAGGTCAAAATGGACCCCTACTTTGCTAAAAATAAGAGATTTCTTTTGAATTAAAATAATAAACCTTCTTTATTAAGTTACTATACCCAAAGACGTTCAATCCAATAATAATTTTTACAATGTTAGAAATTTTTTAATATTCTGTTCAAGAAATGATATTTAACAATATTTAGAAAAAAGAAATCTAACATTTAAAAAAAAAATAATTTGAATAATTATTAGGATATTAAATTAATTAAAACAGAGTAAAAGTTTAAAATGTCTCTTGGGGTCAAATTTTGTGGTTCTCCCTCGTCTTAAGCTTTGTGATTTTGAGTCTTTCCTGTAGACATTTCTATATGGATTTTTTGGAGTGCATGAATTTGGATATTTAGTTAGGTATTTCAAGTATTTAAAGACCTAATTTGATGAAGAATAAGAAGAAGAGAAAGAACGAAACGTTGAAAAGGCGACAGACAGTCGGATATTCATAGAAAATCATAGAAAATCATAGAAAATCATAGAAAATCATAGAAAATCATAGAAAATCATAGAAAATCATAGAAAATCATAGAAAATCATAGAAAATCATAGAAAATCATAGAAAATCATAGAAAATCATAGAAAATCATAGAAAATCATAGAAAATCATAGAAAATCATAGAAAATCATAGAAAATCATAGAAAATCATAGAAAATCATAGAAAATCATAGAAAATCATAGAAAATCATAGAAAATCATAGAAAATCATAGAAAATCATAGAAAATCATAGAAAATCATAGAAAATCATAGAAAATCATAGAAAATCATAGAAAATCATAGAAAATCATAGAAAATCATAGAAAATCATAGAAAATCATAGAAAATCATAGAAAATCATAGAAAATCATAGAAAATCATAGAAAATCATAGAAAATCATAGAAAATCATAGAAAATCATAGAAAATCATAGAAAATCATAGAAAATCATAGAAAATCGTAGAAAATCATAGAAAATCATAGGAAATCATAGAAAATCATAGAAAATCATAGAAAATCATAGAAAATCATAGAAAATCATAGAAAATCATAGAAAATCATAGAAAATCATAGAAAATCATAGAAAATCATAGAAAATCATAGAAAATCATAGAAAATCATAGAAAATCATAGAAAATCATAGAAAATCATAGAAAATCATAGAAAATCATAGAAAATCATAGAAAATCATAGAAAATCATAGAAAATCATAGAAAATCATAGAAAATCATAGAAAATCATAGAAAATCATAGAAAATCATAGAAAATCATATAAAATCATAGAAAATCATAGAAAATCATAGAAAATCATAGAAAATCATAGAAAATTATAGAAAATCATAGAAAATAATAGAAAATCATAGAAAATCATAGAAAATCATAGAAAATCATAGAAAATCATAGAAAATCATAGAAAATCATAGAAAATCATAGAAAATCATAGAAAATCATAGAAAATCATAGAAAATCATAGAAAATCATAGAAAATCATAGAAAATCATAGAAAATCATAGAAAATCATAGAAAATCATAGAATATCATAGAATATCATAGAATATCATAGAAAATCATAGGAAATCATAGGAAATCAAAGAAAATCATAGAAAATCATAGAAAATTATAGAATATCATAGAAAATCATTGAAAATCATTGAAAATCATTGAAAATCATTGAAAATCATTGAAAATCATTGAAAATCATTGAAAATCATTGAAAATCATTGAAAATCATTGAAAATCATTGAAAATCATTGAAAATCATAGAAAATCATAGAAAATCATAGAAAATCATAGAAAATCATAGAAAATCATAGAAAATCATAGAAAATCATAGAAAATCATAGAAAATCATAGAAAATCATAGAAAATCATAGAAAATCATAGAAAATCATAGAAAATCATAGAAAATCGTAGAAAATCATAGAAAATCATAGGAAATCATAGAAAATCATAGAAAATCATAGAAAATCATAGAAAATCATAGAAAATCATAGAAAATCATAGAAAATCATAGAAAATCATAGAAAATCATAGAAAATCATAGAAAATCATAGAAAATCATAGAAAATCATAGAAAATCATAGAAAATCATAGAAAATCATAGAAAATCATAGAAAATCATAGAAAATCATAGAAAATCATAGAAAATCATAGAAAATCATAGAAAATCATAGAAAATCATAGAAAATCATAGAAAATCATAGAAAATCATAGAAAATCATAGAAAATCATAGAAAATCATAGAAAATCATAGAAAATCATAGAAAATCATAGAAAATCATAGAAAATCATAGAAAATCATATAAAATCATAGAAAATCATAGAAAATCATAGAAAATCATAGAAAATTATAGAAAATCATAGAAAATAATAGAAAATCATAGAAAATCATAGAAAATCATAGAAAATCATAGAAAATCATAGAAAATCATAGAAAATCATAGAAAATCATAGAAAATCATAGAAAATCATAGAAAATCATAGAAAATCATAGAAAATCATAGAAAATCATAGAAAATCATAGAAAATCATAGAAAATCATAGAATATCATAGAATATCATAGAATATCATAGAAAATCATAGGAAATCATAGGAAATCAAAGAAAATCATAGAAAATCATAGAAAATTATAGAATATCATAGAAAATCATTGAAAATCATTGAAAATCATTGAAAATCATTGAAAATCATTGAAAATCATTGAAAATCATTGAAAATCATTGAAAATCATTGAAAATCATTGAAAATCATTGAAAATCATTGAAAATCATTGAAAATCATTGAAAATAATTGAAAATCAAAGAAAATCAAAGAAAATCAAAGAAAATCAAAGAAAATCAAAGAAAATCAAAGAAAATCATAGAAAATCATATTTTTTTTATCTTGAAATTTACTAATCAACTTTTTTTTCATTAACACTTTTTTTTTCAACAATTAATTTTTGAGATATTTTTTTTAGAACACTGAATTGTGTCCAATGGTTTCTCCTTTGAACATTTTACTCATGTGTATATTACTTTTTAAAACACTGTGTTCTTCAATTACCGATATTATACATTGTCTCCTAAAAAGTTTTATAAACATAAGAAGTATTATTTTGTTTTTCAAAAAAAAAAAAAAAAAAAAAAAAAAAAAAAAAAAAAAAAAAAAAAAAAAAAACAATGTAATCAAAATGTTATAAATTGCATTAAAAAAAACTATGACTCTATTTATTTGCTTCTATTGAAAACAATTTACCTTACCTAACCTTTTATCTTTTTAATAATAATACTCTTCACCACGTTAACCAATTGGTAGAGTTATTTTCATCTTCTTCTTTACTTGTTCTTCTTCTTTTATAAACTTTACTTCACTCTATCCACCAAAAGAATCAACCAATGTCTTGTGACTGAATCGATGGGATGTTTTTTTTACATCATGAACACGTAGTCCATCAACAACTGTTTGGACAACCGAACTAGATTCCATCATATTTTCTGAAACTAATGAGTAGGCAAAGCCTACCAAACTGTCAATATCGACTTCATATTTTTGAAGACTCTCATTTCGTTTCTGTTTGCTATTCTTTAACTGTATTTGATACCAATGCTCCAGTGTTCGTGACCATATCGCATGTTAAATCTCTTTTTAAGTTGACCAAAAGGATTCTGTCTCTTTCTCAGGTATAATCTAAACAACATCTAAAGCATCTCATCAAAAGGCGATAATTAGATTCACTACCTTTATTGTTTCAGATCATTCATTTGTTCTGTTTCAGGTAATTGGTCCATGACATCTTTCCATCGAAAGTTAGGGCTATAACATGAGAAGAGCTTACAATTCCTTCCAATTTGGACTTTGACTCCACCTCATGGCATTTTGTTTTACATTCCTTGACCAGTTCTGTTTTCTCTATTTCCTCTATTTTCCATTTTTTTATATACGAAAGACATTACTTCATAGGAAAGATATCAGTGGATACTACAATTCTTATAGAATACATTTCAGAAGACACCTTTTCTTTAAGGAAAGAAATATTAGACGAAACTTTATTATCTATAAAGAAATGTTAGAAGAAACTTTACTTTTTAAGGAAGCAATGTTAGAAGAAATTTTAATTCATGAGGAAGAAAAATCAGAAAAAACATTGATCAGTAGTAATTTTACTTTTCATAGAACTCATATAAGAAGAAAAGAGATTCCATTATTCAAAGAAGAGATTTTACTCTAGTAGGAGACTTATCATCCGCAGATCATCACTTTCTATTGCTTCTTTTAGCCCCCTCTACCAGCACTGCTTTCTTTTCTGTCATCTCCAATTTACGTTCTTCTAATTCTTAACGAACTTCAGCTACTTTTTTATAACACAGTTTTTTTAGCCATTTTTACCTAAAGACAGTTTCCACTTCTGATACAAATGTAACTTTTCCAAGCACAATTGCACCGTGATTCCAAGGTATCGTCAACCATATTTACAAGAGAAGTCGTACTACCAGCAAGGTTGCGACTGCGGACTGCCACAGGTGATAGTGGTAATATCCATGGGGAAATCCAGGTTTAATTAGGAATTGGTTCAGAAAAGTTCACTCATACTGTCGATGATATTAAAGAAGATGTTATACTAGGAATGGAGGAAGGTAATGTATTTACATACAGGGAGATCAAAGTTGATGCCGAAGAAGTATTTCTTCCTCTTCGTCCATATGGTTCAGAAAAGTTCACTCATACTTTTATTGTCGATGATATTAAAGATGTTATACTAGAAATGGAGGTAGGTAATGTATTTACATACAGGGAGATCAAAGTTGATGCCGAAGAAGTATTTCTTCCTCTTCATCCATATGGGGACAGTATCTGTAAAGGCATATACTATACATTTGTGTAAGAGTCTCTAATACTAATTCAACAATACCGCAGCTAGACATTTTGATTTTAAAAAATGAAAATGAGAGATTATTGTTAATAAAGATTTTTTTTATATTTTATTAAAGCACTATAATAAAAAAACAAGTAATTAATAAAATATTACAGTAGATGCTTCAATTAATGTAATGCAAACCGTATTATAAGATTACTGATGCACGCTACTGTAATCATCTCTGGTGTAAGAGACGAATTGATTTTAGGTTTAATCCATACATTATCCTGTACCACATAATGCTTAAACAATTTTGGTTTTTATAAATTCAATTTCTTTAATACAGTTACCTATTATTTATTGTTAAAAATGAAATTATGGGGAAACGATTTTTTATCATAAATTTTTTATGACTACCAATTGTTTTTTTGTTAATAATTTAAAGAACTCATTGTTCAACAATAAAGTGTTATCAATAATAAATCAGTTTGATGTTACAGTTGAATACCCTTCAAAAATAAATAAAACAAATGTATTAATAATCATTTATTTTCAAAAATACAGTATTTTAATTTTATTAATAGATAACTAGATGCATTAATAAAAACGATTAATTAGAAAAATCTTTAACTGTCGAGATTAATAATCGCCATTTATAATACACTAGTTAGTTACATAAATTTTATGTTTATTATATTATTAATAAATTGATGAACATCTGATTTCCAATGATTTGACATTTTATAACAGTTATTTTGTAAATTATTAGTTTAACAATGGTATATAACATATCTGTACTTAAATCGTTTATTAATAGTATAATCTTTTATTAATAGATGTCATTAATGAACGATTTTGCAAGCTATAGAACTTATTTGTGTTTTTTTATTGAGATTTTTTAAATTTTAAGTTTGATAGAGGTGTAACTTTATCACCTATAAATAAAATCGTTTATTAATATTAAAATCATTCACTATTAGAGGTCATTAATGAGCGATTTTATAAAGTATGTAACTTATTTGTATTTTTAACTAATATTTTTCAAATGCAAATGCATAACTTGTTCACCTATAAATAAAATCATTTATTAATAGTGAAATTTTTGAAATGTATACAAAAATAGTTTAGAGATCATGAATATTAAACATTTTTTAAATAGCTAAGTGTTAACTAAAATGTCAATTATTTAAATTTAAAAGTTAATCAAAAATTTTCAAATAACTAATTTTCAACATATGGCCTAATTTTTCAAAAATATTTTAAATAATATCTAAATACTTTTTGTTTGTAGTAGTTTTAAACAATCGTTTTTTATTTACCATATAACTAAGAAATAATAGACAAGTATCAAGTAAAATATCCAAGCTAATATATATAAATAAAACTTAATAATTTTATAGGTTCCCAAAATACATTTAATGCATGACATATCCTTTAATTTTAAAACATTTATCAAAATTTTATGAATTTTTAATACAAAATTATTTGATTTTCATGGTTTCATATAATAAACCATTAGTAGATAGGAAATGGCGATACATCATGAGAAGATCATTAAACCCTATTACATGTGGAGAGGTTTTTGATCCACTACATCTGCATCCAGAAAGGTTATTGACATTGTAGTCTATCTTTATTTCTTTCGTATATAAACATCTGCTAAAATTTGTTAATATACTAAATTTCAGACTAAGAAGTCAGCGGGTGTGAAAAATATACAACAGGATTTGCTTTACGTGCATAATTGAAGTTAAAAAATTATTATAGAACCAAATGAAACAATATACGTTTTGAGAAACAAAGACTCATGTCTCAAATATTTAAAGGTCGATTCCTGTAATAGTTCAAATGTTCTAAGATATAAATTCATTTAATGGTAATTTATCTGTTACTGGTTTTCGATAATATCAACGAAATGTCATCTGTGAAAGTAATTAAATTCGTTACGATTTAGAATTTATGAATTCTTTATTATCACTGGTCCCAAAATTAAGCCCTGTGGAATTCCGGAATTGACTTTTATTCTATTACTTACCCACATTGACTTCACCTAGTAAAACGTATTATGCATATGAACACGCATGAAATGTTTATTATGTAAAAAAACACCTGCTAAATTTGCATAATGGTACAGGTATAAAAGTTCAATGACCTGCTCATTACGCACTGCCATTTCCCATCTACTTTAGTTTATAACATTATTTTTATTTTCGTCTAACTCTTGTGATTAATTTATTTTATTTTTATTTAAATGATGACTAGGCTTTATAGATGTTGCTTCCATTTCATCTTCCATATTTCTTGGTGTTTTATACTTACTATTACCTTTAGAACGTTTTTCGGAATTGGGACGCGAAACATGTTTTTTAGATGAACTTTCTTCATTGATAAATGATTTAGTTATGTTGAAATTTCGTACATTTTTTTCTCCTGAATTTTTCTGACTAGTATTATCAGAACCCTCTTCAACTAAAGCCTTATTTTCGTTTAAATCATCTTCAGTTGCCACACTCGGCTCAAGTACATCATTTGTGCTATCAGCTATGATTTCATTGTTTGTAATATCAACATCTTCATCTGGTTTTGGTGATACATTATAATGATGATTGTTGACTTGATAGGAATTAATGTTGACATCTTGAGTAATGTTGAAGCTTGGTTCTGTACCATTTTTGTGATTATTACCAGAAATAAAAACGTTATTTATTAAGGATTCTCTTTGACGAGCATTATTTTTTGTTGAATTTAATGTACAATTATTAGATAAAGACTCATTAGAAGAAAATAATTTATTTAAACCCAATAAATTAAAAAGTTTTTGATAAAGGTTTCCAAAAGGAGTTGTAGTTTTTGATTTATTTTTACGTGAAACTTTTTTATCTCCAATAGCATCAAACTTTTTTCGATTTTTGATGCCGTGTTCATGTTTTGTTTTTGGATTAATATCGTTGTTTTCAGTTACATCTTTGTTACCACCAAATACGAAGTTGAGCGGGTTATCCACTTCATATACGTTACCTAAGACGTTTAGACGAAATTTTCCATTTTGATATCCAATTTCGAATACTTCTTGTCCATCTGAGGCGTAGTTATTATTTTGTAGTATACCAGAGGCCTGTTAAATAAAGAATAAATGTAAAAAAAAGTTTATTAGACAATTAAATGTGAAATTAAATGTGTCTTTTTTCATGTTTAGTATACAAATTATTTAAGGTAGCAGGATTTGTATATATTATCGCTTTAGGTATAAGAAAGATAAACAATGAAACCATGAAGGGAAATTCAAAATTTTATATTTGATTGAAATCTAAAATTTGTGATTTATATTTATTTAGTTATTTATTCATTTTTGTTTGTTTATAATTACAAATTATAATTTTACAAAGGAACAGCATATAAATAAGAAACAGGAATAAAGAGTTTTAAATTTTATTAAAAATCATTTTTGATTTATTTGTGTTAAGTTATAGGTTGGTTTTGTTTTTTTTTATTACGAATTTTAAATGTACACGATTGTACTTATGTAAATATGTTCAGGGGCTGAGGTTATAACATCTTTAGAAGCAGTTGCAAAATTAAAAGAAATTAATGACAAACAGCAGACAAAACAATTAAAAATGAAAAAACCGAAGAGCAAAGAAGTTGAGATGATACGAGAAGATACACAACCTATTGATTAACCAGAAGAAGAACTAAATGGTGAAGCAGAGGCCGCAGAACTAAGCGACGATAGTTTAATCGATTACAATATAGAAGACGAAGCAAGAGAAGTTGAGGAAGAAAATGATTTTATGACTGCGATTACGGAAGATACGAAGCAAGTTGAAATCGGGGATTGGCTAATAGTGAAGTTTTGTCAAAGAAAACTCTTTAAATTTTATGTAGCCCAAGTAACGGAAGCAAATCCTTGTATCGAAGTCAAATTTGCAAGAAAAGTTGGAACCACAAATTATTTTCATTGACCGGATGTTGAAGACAGGTCCATTATTACTTTAGATGAAGTGCACCTTCATCTACCCACACCGACCTTCGACAAACATGAAAAGTTTCAATTTGACATATCTTTTACTACATATAACATTTGTTAGACAAAATCTTTGTGAAATGTAATTTTTTTCAATAAATTAGAATGAATTGAAATTTGTTTCTACATGCCCCACACTTATTTCAGCCTACCCGAAAGTATTTCTTGCACACATTTACACTTGCCCCAAGCAACAGGGCAAGTGGAACCTAAAGACGTATATTTTTAGCGCATTTCAGAATTTAGGCAAAATGTATGTACACACAGCAAACACCTTTACAAAATATCCCCTAAAATTTGGATGTACCCGCCGATCATTTTCCGATTTAAAAAAATATAGGTTTCACTTCCCCCGGTGTACCTTATATAAACCTTTGTCATGGCATTGCAAAAACATTTTGATTGAACAACAGCAATTTCCATAAGATTATTACGGGGTCCTTTTCTTTATAATATCAATACTACCGTTTTGAATAAAGTTAGTGAAATCAAGGATCTAGGTGTGATCTTCGATAGTTCTTTGACATTTGTCCCACACATGAGATCCATTATTAGTAGAGCTCTGAAAACATTGGGATTTGTGACCAGGAATTCTAGGGAATTCTCTGTGCCTACATTCCGAACCCTTTACTTAACACTAGTGCGCAGCATCCTCTTATATGCTTCACCAGTCTGGTCACCACATTACCGGACTCATATTTTAAATTTAAAAGCAATTCAAGATAGGTTACTAAGAACTTGTCAGTGAAGGTTACATATGCCTTATTTTTCCAAGAGGGAGCTCAATAACCATTTAAACTTATTGTTAGTTGAGAAAACGTTAATTAGTAATGATCTTTTATTTCTTTATAATCTCCTGGAAGGGAATATAGCTTGTTCGGATATGTTGCAGCTAATAAACTTTAGATTAAACAACATAAATATTAGAGAGAAATCATTATTTTCAATTAGCTTCCATCATACGAACTACGGACTCAACAGTCCTTAAACCAGATTTCAAAAGCAAGGAAATGAAAGTAACAGACACACTGATCTTTTGGGAGTTAGTCGGTTTAGGTTTAAAAATCAGCTGAGTTAGCTTTAGCTCTAAGTTTTTTGTGATATTTAAGACATTTAAGTTTTTTTTTCTTTTTTGTGTGATACTTTATTGCATTTATACCAATCATATTGCCAGCTTCCCACAGCCTTATAATCTTACTCTGTTCAAATCCTCTTAATTAATTAAAATTAGGTTGTCATCTTACTGGAGACATAGAAATCAATGTTTTTTTATTCCTATTTTTATATAGAATAAAGGTAACTGTAAAAAATAGTCTTAAAACCGTCCTAAATCAAATTTTTATCAATACAATTGGGTATTACATTATTTTTGTCATGCACCAATATTTAAACTCAAACTGAACAATATTAAAATCAATCATTTATTCAATCAATCAATAAAGAAAGCCATAATGATCTGCAGTATGGTATAGATGTTTATTTGGATAAAATTCATCCGCCCTCTCTTTCGCATCGTCTTCATCATCCAATTTATCAACCAATCCAATTGTTTTGGCTATTTTCGTAGCGACTTCTTTAATATCATCAATTCCTTGTTTAATTTTGGTAGTTCCACTGATGACACCGAAAATTAGATCCGATAAAATAGATAATAGAAGTTCTTTTTGTTCCATGAAATATTTCCGGTGGTTAATCTAAATCAACAGATAATAATTACGTACAGATAGGTTATAAAAACTATTAACAGTGTAAAAAATAAATCCCATCTAATAAAAAACGCACACCATTTACAAATACAGTTACCAGAAAATAGAATACGTACCAATTAAAATATTTAAAATAATTTAACTGCACTTGGAAAACACAAAATAGAAGCAGGGCATGAATTTGAGTAACAAAATGTAAAAATTTTAGACAGTGGCAAAAACTTAAAAATAAAGATCAATTTTAAAAATAGTACATATATCGTGACCAAGTGAAATTTTATGTGATTTGAGTTAATATGACCGAGTCAGATGTACAAAAAATGTCACCCAAGTCATATTTACACTGCCTAAAAGTACTAAATAAACTCAAATAATATGACTTGGCCATTTTTTTATTTGGAAGATCTGATTTTACCAAGACATTTGGTCATAATAATTCAAATCTTATAAAATTTTACTTGGTCACTTTTGACAGTAAACTCACGATATATTAATAAATATCCTGATTGTTTAAACGACTTGCTAAAGCAAAACAATAAATGGGGAAATTAATTCTCACTGCTCAGTCATAGAGAGGGTCGTAGGTAATTTTTCCTTTTATCCTCGAAATTGGCTGAATGACTGATTTGGTTAAGACCGTTTGGCGATTGTACCGAGACACAATCGATTATTTACCTGGGTAAATTATCTGATGGACACCGCAAATGAAAAAGAAGAATAATATTAAGGGTTATGGTATATAATTAAAACGTGTTTATTAGATACTAAAAGGATATTCTTGAGGTTTTATTCAATATCTAGCTATAATTCGGTTGTATAGGTAAGTCCTTTGAATTTAATATATATATACAGCTTACGTACCGGTTAAAATAGATCTCTATCTTGGGTGGCTTACAAAATAAATGATTTTAATATGTACAAACTAAAAGGTTAAACTGTTTATTTAATATATACAATTTTCAGAATATTCCCAAACACTGAAGGTGGAGATATTTTGTGTGATAACACCTTCTATCTGAGAGACTTGGGCTGGTATAATCAGTAAAATTCCTACCTTGGAAATTGACACTATCCTACATAGGCAAGGGTTGAATTCAAAGACCTCTTTGGAAGGGTTACTTAACAAAACAGCCTATTGGATTCAAAGGTATGAATAGGTCCACTTATCTTAACCTCCAATTAAAATATTGTCCTTTTGTTCATTTGTAGGTAACTCCAGTAAGTAAGGGACGAAAATGGTGTCTTAATGGTTTACTACTATCCAGCAGTAAGTTCCCAAATACAGCTGTCCTCAAATTAATGTGATGTCCAGAATTACACGTAAATGTTCCAATGCAAATTAATTGAACAAGAAAAAAATTAAACTATCTATGATTACGATAGCGAGAAAAGAAAGGCCTAAAATACAAAATACTACTTCATATATATATAATCTTATATTAAGGAAGGACAAATAAGTGATAATTGAGAAATTACTGTACCTGAGTTGAAATGTGGCCTTTTTAGAAGTTTTTGCTTGATTAAAAATAAAATCATCTTGCGAGATTAAGTATATCAACAAATAGCAATACTAAATAAATTTTCAATTAGTCTTTTCGTTTCTAGTACCTTATATCCTTATAAAAAGATCTTCAAAAACACATGTTCCATGAAGGGATACTAGAAAAATGAAAAATGGAGGCAGGATATGCACCGACAAAATTAATGACTTCTACAGGAAATGATAATAAAATATGACAGGTAATTTAAAATATTATTAGATAATTTCTCACAATCACCTACCTAATTCCAAAATTACCTAGAATATTTGGGGTTTTAATTATTTGTAATGAATTAGACAATTACCTAAATAAATTTGAAGTAGGGACAAAACACACTACAGGGTTAGAAAAGATTGGCCTCAAAAAGAAAACATGGACGTTGGGGAAAAGAATGTCATTAACGACGCTTTGGTTGAAAGAGAAAAAATCATACTTCCTCCGTTACATATAAAGTTGAGCTTAATGAAGCAATTTGTAAAGGCTCTTGATAAGAATGGGTCATGTTTTGCATATATAGGGGTAAAAATGCATCAGTTGAGCACAGAAAAACTTAAAGCAGGGATATTTGACGGCCCACAAATAAGACAAATAATTAAGGATCCTGCCTTCATAAATTCAATGAATCAAGTTGAACGAGAAGCTTAGACATCATTTGTTGCAGTTGTAGAACATTTTCTAGGCAAACATACAGCTCAAAACTATGTTGAAATGGTTAACAAAATGCTTAATAGTGTAACATTTTAAAAGTCCAGTTAAAAATGTTATTTTAAATATGTGACATCCTGTATAAATAGCTTTCGATTAATTTAAATTCAATTATTGCCGCACGCCATATTCTAAAGAAAGGGAAATTTCTTGAAGTAGGAGTAAGTAAATCAAACGATTTCGCTATTATATTTTTAATTTTCATTTATGATTCCTATCTCTTCATATCTGGTAGTGTTTGGCTGTAAAAGTGGTAAGCATTAAAAAAGTATAATGTCATTGTAAAATATCTCGGTAGAAATAATATTCCAACCTATTGTTAGTTGTTAGTTTTTTTGAAAGTAAAGTTAAATTTTTCTAAATATGTTTTTATAATTCATTCTGGTTGTTGGAACTGTACAATGTTTATAGTAATTAGTTTTTATTGTATCTTAATTTAATTTTAAAAAGTAGATGTTTCAAATTTAATTTATATAATCTATTTTTGTTTAGAAAACGAATAAGTGCAGCTGGAAACTAACCGTTGAAAACTAACTGATGGAAACTAACCGTTGAAAACTAACTGTTGAAACTTCCGATAGGATTGGAAGGGTCGCTATAGGCATTGAGACATTTCCTTAGTGCAGTGGCGATAGAAGGGGGCACAATAGATCTTTTAGGTCGCAGTGTATTAACACCCCATTATCAACATAACATAACTGTTGAAAGCTGACAGTTAAAACTCACAAACTAAAATCTTAAAGTTACAATAGTTTTAAATTTTTAGGGGGCAACATGAGTATTAAAATACACTATTTACACAACCATTTAGACCGTCTTCCAGAATATTTAGGAGACATGAATTTGTAACCTACCAAATGAACTCGGTGATTCCACCAAAATTCTAAACTTAAAAAAAAAATTATTAAATTATTAACTACAATTAAAAATGTTGTCTACTACGGTTACACAAGTTTCGGCTGTTCCGGTGTCAACCTTCGGGCCTTCGACGTCGCTCAGACGGCAGCTAGGGGGTGGATAGCTTACAAGAATTCCGGAAATAGTAGACAAATGAGTAGGCGCCAACTGGGTCTATATAGTGGCCAAACTATGATCCTATTTCCCCAAAAACCCAGTAAATGAGGAAAGAAATAAAAGACAAACCTCAACTTATGTTCCTTTATAAAAAAAAAGGAAAAATATTTACTAAATATATCAACTTTAAATGTCAACAATTATTTATTATGAGTTTGACAAATTACTAAAACTAATTAATTACCTAAGGGCTTAAGATAATCCAAAAAAAAAAAATAAGTTGGAGGAAATTAAAGGGAAAGTTTACACCATATATGTATATGCATAACCCAAAATAAATTATTAAATGTATCAAAATATGGCACGGTTCGTCGTTAGCTTGGTACCAGGCATGACGCTTCCGCAAAATATTAATTTCCACCTTACATAAAATATAAAATAATAGTTAACTCAAATCTTGTGCATAACCGCACCTATACTACATCATATATTATAAACTAAACAGTAAACTTATAATCCTTATAAGCTTATAACCCTCTCCAAATTGAAAGGCAATATCTGCTTAACTTTTAGTTAAGACCAAACTACCCAAAAGAAAATTATTAAACCATGAAATTTTATAATTAAGTATAATTCATACAACTAAATAAAAATATAAAAATAAAATAAACACATAAAGGACTTTAGACACAGAGGTTATTTACTTAAACTCCCAGGTTGGAAGAGGTTACTTAATCTCTGCCCCCACACGGGTCTTCTGAGATTGCTGAACTTGATCGTTAAGTCTAGTCCATTTAATAATGAATAAATTGAAAAAGTAAAATTATGACAGTAGCCCTTAATAACTGAAGAATTACAACTTAAACGTGGAAGCAGTCCAAGTGTTCTGCGACCCGAAGGATTACTACATCAGCATTAAGTGCTTAAATTAAGAAAAAGTTTGAAATATTAATCAATTAAACGATGTAATATTTGATAATACATAAGTTATGAGTGAAAGAACCCTAGAACATTCTGTGCTCAAAAGTATAAATAATGTTGAGAATACCTTGACAACATTCGGTTGAAAGTGAATGTATAGTTTAACAATGCACACATGAAACCTTCAATATAACGTATAAAAAAAACCTGATAGTAGGGTGTCTTCTTTCACAGCATTCCCATCTTCCTATCCAGAACGAGAATCATCCTTGTAAATCTAGCTACAAGTAAGCTAGGCGACTTGCATACCAATGTTCTGTGTTCCCTCGATGAGTCCGCGATGAAACCATTAAACTCCGGACGATATAACCCTCTGTACAACTGTTGAAATCCTGAGTCGCTACCCGCTGGGTAAAAATTGTTGTCGAATCCTGGGTTAACAACCCCCTGGGTGAAACTGTCGTCGAATCCTGGGTTAACAACCCCCTGGGTGAAACCCTTTTTCGTAAAGGGTTAACTTGGTAGCCTTCCAAGGATGAGAAACACGTGAGATGATCCACAGCACAACGATATTCCACACTCCAAATGCTGTGAACTTCCAATTATTGCGTTAAAATCCTATACTAGATATGGGCTGGACCAATGACCATAGGAATTTACCAATACACTAACATTCCTCTCAAAATACGAAATGGCCATTTACCCACAATTAACCATGAAGTAGAATCTAAAATCCCCTTTAATTAGGTAAGCCGATGGGGCTAAATATTAACAAAATTCTACTTCGACGCAAAATTCGTCCCTCTCGTGATTCAACACCCACTGACTAAAAAAATACGTCAGTCGTCCAAAATGGCCGAAATACCTTTCCGATAAATGTCAAGCCAAGTGGGTTCAGAAATTCATCCTCAAGAATTCCCCACTATATAACTTAATAGACCATTTACGAAAGGTACCCTAAAAACTATATTTATATACAGTATAACTACATTTGGGAAACTGTTCCCGACAAAAATTAATACAACAGCGATCGCAAAAAAAAATCCCTCACGACTTAAAATCGCTCATTGTGAAACTACCTTACCTCGGGTTCTGAGCCCGATATTGGAACGTACTACAAACATGACACTTGTCGGTGTTCTGTCGTCAAGTGACGTTTATGTCATTCACTGTCACAATTAAAAAATATTAACCTAATAACAAAAATAAGCAATGAAATTCTTAAAGAATGGTATCGTAAATAATTAATTACCCAAGGGTGAGACTATAATACATAATATATATAAATTTACAACGAAACTTGGTCTATTTTTAGGAGAACTACCACCCTTTTACTAAGTGGTGAGATGAAATAAATTGTAATAATGATGTCCGAAAGTTAGGATACAGGTGAAATTAGTTAATGACAAAAATAATAGTGATATCATCAATACGATTTTATCCTTTTTTTTTTCGTATGATTAACCAGGTAAGCCAAAACAATTTTATTAATTCGTGGGGCCAAAAATGAACGTTACAAATGAGGAACAAGGTGAAAGATTTCACCAAGATAATGAAGTTATGGAGGACCACAACCATGGAAAATGGGACATGCACATGATAGCAGATTACTGCTGGAGTTGAAAAAGGGAATGTTTAAAAAAACATTTAAGAATGTCGCGGAAAAGAAGCTTTCGAAGTGTTGAGTGTCTATTTGATTTCTTCAATATTTTTTTTTTGTTTATAAGTACGACATAATATTGCATTTTGTATAACTAAAATAAAAATTTCGTATCTACTTTTGTTTTCTACATTTACGAATTTGAGTTAAAATAATGTAACTTATATTTCTCTAAAATTGTATATCTTAAAAATTTGAGCTCCTAGGTCAAAATGAATACGTTATTTGAATTCAGGACATCAAATTGATATAGAATCAGCTCAAAAAACCTCGACACCAAAACAGCTGTTCCCCTGTGATATTAATTACAAAATGTATCTTTGAAATCTATACATCATTATAGAAATTTTGAATGCGTTATCAAGTGCAATGTTTTCTTCTCATCTAGATTTATCTCAAGGTTATATCAGATAGAACTAGAAAAAATAAGCAGAAAATGTACGGTCTTTGCTACAGATCGAGGTCAGTATCAAATGACTCGACTTCCTATGGCAGTGGTCGCCAACCTGTCGATCGCGAGCTACCGGTAGCTCGCAGAGGCAATTCTCTCACAACGATTTTAATTTAAAAAATACAAACACTGCAAAAATCAGAGAAGCTTCCGAAAATTCCACAAAAAAATCTAATTGTCATAATATTAAACATAAACAGCGGTAACGTTGCGGTGAACGATCTGTCGCTGACGCCATTAAGCTAGAATCGGCTAGAACCGATCAGCCGGACCAGCGCGTTAGTGTTCGAGAACAATCAGGAATGCTTTGTACGGGATAAATACGCACGGCGTGGCGACATTGCGATTAGTTTAAAACTGAACGCGTAACCAACGTCCAGCGGTTGGGTGGTTAGTAGAGAACAACAAAAAATAATATTATGGCAAGCAGTTGTAAGAAGGTAAAGACATACCACTTTCATTCGGAATGGAAAGAACAATACTTTATTACAGAAGTTAAAGATAAAAATGTGTGTTTGTTATGTAATACTTCGGTCTCCGTTGCTAAAAAAGGAATAAATTAAGAGACATCATAAAACTGTACATTCTAATTTTGAAAAATCATTCCCACTACATTCTGCCGCCAGAAAAAAGAAACTGAAACAGTTAAAAAAGCAGTTAATTGGACAACAATCAATATTTTTAAGAACAGTCGACAAAAATAAAGCTGCAACTGAAGCATCGTACCGTGTGTCCTAGATAATTGCACAAAAAAAGAAACCTTATGAAGACGGGGAAATGATAAAACAGGCGTTTTTAGAAGCTGCTGATTCGTTATTTGCCAATTTTAGAAATAAAGACGAGATAATTTCAGCTATAAAATCTATGCAACTTTCTGCTAATACAGTGATGAGACGTGTAGAAGTAATGAGCAATGATATTTTTTTACAGTTAACAACTGACTTAGATAACTGTGTTTATTTTTCACTTCAATTGGATGAATCAACAGATGTCGTTGACACTGCCCAGATGGCCGTGTTCGTCAGGATGGTTTTTAGTGATTTTACGATTAAAGAAGAAGATTGAAGTTTATTCTACTGAAAGGACACACTACTGGACAGGAGTTGTTTTCTCATTTAAAAAATATTATTTCTTTCGAGAAAATTCCAATATCGAAAATGGTAGGCTTGACAACCGATGGCGTTCCAGCTATGGTGGGTTGTGATAAGGGTCTGGTGGCGTTATGTCGTAAAGATAAAACTATTCCGCAATTTCTCTGTTACCACTGCATTATCCATCAGCAAGCATTATGTGGAAATTTGCTGAAACTAAACAACGTTATGAAACTGGTGGTAAAAATTGTGAACAAGACTAGAGCTCAAGCGTTACAAAGAAGATTATTCAAAACCTTAGCCGATGAAGTTGACTGTCAATACGGGGACCTACTCCTTCACTCTGAAGTCCGATGGTTAAGTAGAGGACGGGTGCTGAAACGTTTTAATGATGTCTTATCTGGCATAGTTCAATTTTTCAAACAACGCGATGAACCGACTGCGGAACTAGAAAATTCAATCTGGCTTAGAGATTTTGGTTTTCTCGTGGACATTACAGAGAAATTAAACGAACTTAATTTTCAGCTTCAGGGGAGAGACAAAGAACTAGCGGAAATGATTTCTGTTATAAAAGTATTTATCAAAAAGCTGGAGTTTTGGGTACAAAACCTAATTAACAGCGTTGCCAAGCATTTTCCTATTCTTTCAAAAAAAAAATCTCAATATCCATTAGAACCCTATGACAGCAAATATCATGTAGAAATAGTTTCTACCCTGAAGAATAACTTCAAAAATCGTTTTAAGGATTTCAACGAAATGGCTTTAGTAGCGCAGTTTGTTGTTTCACCCTTTATGGAAATTGATATCCAACAGTTTGCAACTTGTGTTATGCAGAACTTTGGCGAAGACATCGCTGCAACAGAAATGGAAGTAATTAAGTTTTAAAATGATTTAGCCTTAAAATCGTTAGTCTCAAGTACCAAATGTATCTGGCCTATTGTAAGTAAAGACAAATATTCAGTTCTGTGCCGTGTTGCCTTGAAAGTGAAAGCATTATTCAGTTCAACCTATTTGTGTGAATCTTCTTTTTCCAAGATGAAGTTTATTAAGAACAAATATCGCAATCGACTTACAGATGAATATTTGGATAATTGTATTCTAATGGCTGTATCAAATTATACTGCAAACATTAAAAAAATTATCGATGAGTCTGAGTGTCAGCCTTCTCATTGAACGTGCTTTTTTATTTTTTAATGTTTATGTTCATGATAGTGCGTTACTTTTTTGTTGTTATTATTAACTATTTTTAAATCTTACGTGACATGCCGTTATGGCTGGATAAAAGTTTGTGTTTATTTTTCAAACACTTTCGTTTAGTAGGTAGGAATGTAGCTATGAACAAGTACGTACTAGTAATATTAGTTATTAGTTTATTATTAGTAGCTATGTATTATGTATTACCAGTTAAATTGTAAAATAAATACATATAATGACAAATTAACTGTGGATTATTTCATTTACGTTGCGTTACGTGGCTTCCGTGTGAGTAGCTCGCTGTTTATTCCAAAATTAACAAAGTAGCTCAACACATTGAGAGGTTGGCGACCACTGTCCTATGTGTTCGAAAACAACCCTGTTGCATTTTCACGGGTAATGACACTTGTAATGTCCGGACTACTTAAGTTAAGTCACAAACCAAGTATTACAAATTTGGGGTTAATAATGTCAAGTCATATCAAAGTCAAAATTTTAGACAAAGTAAAAAATCTTACACAAAATCGAAATAAAGTGACCAAACGATTTTTGCAAAGACTGCTTTTTACTTTCCTATCTGTATACAGATATAAGGAAAGTATAGGAATCATGATTGTTTTCGACGGATTTTTACGTTTTGAGGTCCCCTGAATCCGTTTTGACTATTTTCGCGATGATGTCTGTGTGTGTGTGTGTGTGTATGTGTGTGTGTGTGTGTGTGTGTGTGTGTGTGTGTGTGTGTGTGTGTGTGTGTGTGTGTGTGTGTGTGTGTGTGTGTGTGTGTGTGTGTGTGTGTGTGTGTGTGTGTGTGTGTGTGTGTGTGTGTCTCTGTGTGTGTGTGTGTGTGTGTGTGTGTGTGTGTGTCTGTATAACGCATAACTCATGAACCGATACATAGAAAAACACCAAATTTTAAACTTAAGCTTTGTTTCAACGTCCAATGAGCTGATTAGATTTTGGGCAGAGTCGGAACATCTGGGGGGGTACTTTATAGGTGGTCATTTTTATATTTTATGGAATATATCTGTTATTTACGTTTGGAGAAGAAAATTCTTTAAATAAAAGTTACTTCTAATATAATTATCTATAATTTTTGTTTTATGCAAAATTTTCCTAAAATGGTCCGTATTCGAGAAATTTGACAAAATGTAAAAAAAATAATTTTTTATAAAAATTGTTCAAATAAAAGTTGTTTGTAATATAATTCTCTATAATTTTTATTCTATACATAATTTCTCTAAAATGGACCGTATTCGAGATATTTGAGAAAATGTGTAAATTTCGAATTTTGAAGAAAACTCAAAAACGGATAAAGAAAAAAACATTAAATTTTAAACTTAAGGATTATTTCGGCCTGACGTAAAATGATTAGATTTTGGACAAAGTCGGAACATCTGGGGGGGTACTTTATGGGAGGCCGTTTTTATATTTTATAGAATATATCTGTTATTAATGTTTGGAGAAAAAAATTGTTTAAATAAAAGTTACTTCTAATATTATTATCTATAATTTTTGTTTTATGTAAAAATTTCCTGAAATGGTCCGTATTCGAGAAATTTGACAAAATGTGCAAAATTCTGATTTTTATGAAAGTTTTTGAAATAAAAGTTGTTTGCGATATCGATCTCTACAATTTTTGTTTATACATAATTTTTCTAAAATGGACCGTAATGAAAAAATTGTAGGAAATTTAAATTTTTCAGTATTTTCGTTTTCCATGAATATCTATAGAAAAATGTTTCAAGGTAGATGTATGTGGACAATGTATATATTTAGTTTATCCTCTAAACATTTATAGAGATGCTGCAATAGGTTGTACAAAATAACCGGAAAAGCCTATAATATCTAGATAGGAAAGTCATGTGTTGGACACATCAGATTTTTAGAATAAACGTGAAAATAAATAAAAAACAGTATCGCCATCTGCATAACTGTGGGAGACGCTCTTTTAGGTTTTAAATTTTTTTCTTAATTATTGGAAAAATTTATATTATAAATTAATCAAAATATATGAAACAAGAGTACCATAATACCATACTGTATATTAGCCATCTAATAATTCTAGTACAAAAAGATGACTAAAATAAAAAAGTAGTTTATAATTATTATATAATTTTTTATTACTCATTACACATTACTTATATATTTTTATCACTTTTTCTTTTTAGTTCTTACATTATAAATATTATTTTCTTCAATAGCGTTTTTTATGATTTTTTCATATTTTCTAAAACCATTTATTAGGTTATGTTCAATTCTTGCCGCACCTCCTACAGAATGTCTTTTTCCCACATCTTCTAACTCATGACGCAGCATTTTTCTGATTTCCACAGGAGTACCTCGGTTTTGTAATTGTTCCAATAACTTAAGCGTTCTTTCATTTATAACCCTAACTAATGGATCCCTACGAAGGTTTTTCATCTGTAGTAAAATTTTTAATAATATTAGTATGCCATTTTACTTTAAAAATCTGCACTATTGGACAGAGCAGGATCAGAAAAATAAAAAAATTTGTATTTAAAGAAATTATTTAAACAATTTCACTTATATTCAACCCTTTGTGGAAAATTAGTGTTGCTTAAGAAATGAGAAAGATATACATTGAAAAATTGAGAAAAATAAATATTCAATTTGTTATATTTGATTCTTTATTGTTTTCCGGTATCTGAATATATAAGTTAAGTTTACAGATGCTGTTTAAAATATTACAGAATTAAAAAAATAAGGTAAAAACAAAGACATTACAACTAAGAAACCAAATTGTTTATTGTTTACATTTTTATGTGGTAAATCATTATTCCCATCAGATTCTCGATTATTGCGTCTTTGTCGGTATTATCAGTCTCTAAAAATTATTTGGAGAAATTACTTTCGAAAAATAAAATTTGATGTATCCTATGGGCAGACACGAATTGAGAACCAAAATGAAAATATTAAGAAGGGTTTATTTTTGTACCTGAAAATATGACACGAATTGAGGACCAGGCTTCTGAGAAATAATTATAGTAAGTGCACCGAATTGCGGATTAGGGATTAAGGTTGTAATGATGATTCATTGCGTTAACGAGCATTTTATTACTTTACTTTCGAAATTCTAATATATATTTGAAGTGAGTGTTTTGTGTTTAGTTTATTTTGAGCAGTCTTGTAAAAATGAGTGAAATTAAAATGATCTTAAGTGAAAAGGGAAAGTCGTTACTTGTGTGGGATGATTATAAGTTTCGTGAAAAAAAGGTTCTTAAAAGTGGTGAAAAGTTTTGGACTTGTACTGTAAGTAAATGTAACGCAAAAGTATTTACGCTAGGTTCAGATAATATAATTTCTCGAAAAGAAACAGTGCACAATCATGAAAATGACATAAAGAAATTAAATAGACAAATTTTGAGTGTAGCAAGCAAACGGAAAGCTGTAGAAGATATCACAGAACGGCCATCGAAAATCATACACTCTGTTTTAAGGGAAAACAGTGATACAATGGACGCTTTGACAAGAAAAGACATTACATACATAAGAAATAATATGTATTACAAAAGACGTCAAGTCCAAGCACGTTTACCAAGCAATGTATCAGATGTTTTCGATATTTTACCAACATTAAATTTGACAACAATTAAAAATGAACCATTTCTCTTGGCCACTGATAATATTAACAATATTGTAGTATTTTCGTGCTATACTAATTTAAAATTTTTGTGTAGTAGTGACAAAGTGTATCTTGATGGAACATTTTGATATTGTACGAAACATTTTTTACAGTTGTTCACACTTCATATCGTAGAAAACGGCCATTATATACCAGTAGCTTTTGTTTATTACCGAATAAACTTCGTTTAACATACGAAAGACTTTTCGTTATTCTTAAAGAAAAGTGTTGTAATGCTAATTTAATATTTGTTCCAAAAATTATTGTAGCTGATTATGAACTAGCTATTCACAAAGCAATTTCTGCGCAATGGCCCACCACAAAGATCATTGGATGTAGGTTTCATCTTGGCCAAGCTTGGTACAGAAAAATACAGAGTTTGGGATTGGCTAAAGAATACCAAGATGAAAAAAGTGCAACTGGAAAATGGATGAGGTATCTTTTTGGATTGTCTTTTTTAAAACCCGAAGAAGTTGGAGAATGTTTTGCTTTGGATTTGGCTGAATTTCAGCCCGATCATATGCATAAAGCTGTGGTAAATTTAGCTGACTATTTAGTAAAGAATTATATTGAAGAAAATTCTTTATTTCCACCAACAATTTGGGCTGAAGCTGTTGTAACTACAGAAAATTCTACCAATGCATGCGAGTCCTTTCATTCTAGATTTAATTCAAATTTCTATTCAATGCACCCTTCATTGTATTTATTTGTAAATGTTTTGAACAATTTTCAAACAGATACTTATATTCGTATTAACAGCCTTAAGGAGTCTGTTAAATGTAACAACAAAATTGTTAGACGAAGATTAAATATGTTAACTTCAAAAATGTTAGAATATAAAAATGGTTCTATAAAACGAATAGATTTTGTAAAATTCGCATCAAATTATCATAAAGTGTATTAAATGTAAATAATATGTATATGTTTAAAAAATTAATTATAAATTGTAAATTGTGCAATAAATATCTATTTTTATCTGAATTCGTACTTTTCTTCAAATTTTGCAAATCCATCAGAAGACAAATAATAATATTATAAATGGGTATAGTGATAAGATACTTCAATTATTGAGAAGTTTGTTCCTCAATTCGTGTCATATTTCCAGGTACAAAAATCTCTCTCAGTAATCTAGTTAACGCAATGAACCCTCATTACCACCTTAATCCCTAATCCTTAGTACGGTCCGCAATTCGGTGCACTTATTTGGTCTGTGCAGGTAGTGGTCCTCAATTTGAGAACACCGTATCCTATAACTATAATTTTATATTATATAAATAAAAATATGTTTTAATTCAAATTATTCTTTAAAGTTTTAATATGAGCTAAATTTTTTATTAAAAATCAATATTAATCTAAACAAAATATTAGGGTTGCAAAGAACTCCGTAAATACGGCAACGCTGAATATCTCATTTTTCGAATTTACAACTAGTACCTATTTTTATAAATGAAATGTAGTTACCGTAACCAGCCCCAACGTTGCCAATCGGGTCTAACAGCTATTTTTGTGTTTCTGACAGTTTCTGTATGACTTATTGAAGCAGACATACCCGGAGTATGGAGGACTCCCTCTACTTTTTTTAAGCCACGCCCCTTTTACAAACTGCGCATACGCTGATATCTGTCAGCTGTCAATCCAGTGTTTCCAACTGTCAATCCAGTGTTGCCAACTGTCAGCGGTCAATATGGTGAATCAATTGTTATGTCAAACCAGTGCTGCCAACTGACAACAGTGTTTCCAACTGTCAGTAGTCGCCACGAGCTGACGGCACCTGTCAATCGGAGTAGAAACGATGTTTACGTAAAAGTAACATGATTCCAAAAGATGACGCTACCTGTCAAAAAACCTGTCAACAGGATAAAGGTTTGCGACTTGGCTAAGTCATCAGCTAAGCAAGATGGCGGCTATCGTAACATATGTCAAAAATTATTTTAACCTATGGCATCTGTCAACAGTGTTGTAAACCTAACCTACGCAGGATAGCTACGAAGTTGGCTAACCTAATGACACATGTCAAAAATCAATGCGGATTTTTACGTCGAGAAATCCTCAATGGGACTCGCTGACGCAAGAAATGATATATAATACGTGTGACTATAAATGGAATGTTAAGATCATGCGCAGTGACAGGTCAAAAGGGCCTAAAACTAACATCTTTGTTATTGTTGGTCCGATTGAAACGGGAAAAACGGCATTATATAGAGAACTCGAAAACGTTAAAAAGAAAAATCATGCGCAATGCCAAAAGGGCCTTAGCGTATATCTTTATTGGCATTGGTCCGATTCAATTTTTGTGAACTTTTGTGAGAAATATAAAGAATTATGGTACATGCATGTGTAGTGTTCAATAAGGTAGATCATTTAAATCGAAATGTATCCTTTCATCGGTGAGTATTTTTAGGTTAAGATATGTTTTCATTTGAACGAGTGGAGTAGGGCATCCGTCTAAAGACTTTAAGACTGTTTTGACTATACAATTTTTTGTACAAGATTTGATACAATTTCTTATAGAATTTAAATTGTATAGGATCACATATTAAATTGTTTGAAAAATGATTATCCAATCTAATTTTTCAGACAATTTACTGCAGGTTTGATAATATACAATTTAAATTGTACAAGAAATTGTATCAAAAACTTGTGTAGTCTAAAACGGTCTTAAAACAGTTTTTAAAGTGATATTCCTTTTATAAATTAGTAAATTATTTTTATACCAATAAATAATTATTGAATAGTGGCAAAGAAAATTTAACGTAAAATGTAGAATACTTTAAAAATGATTTACCTATTAGGCACCTATACATTTTAATATTCTATTTAGGTTTCCGCAAGATCCTGAGAAAAGTAAACTTTGGTTTTCTCTAGTAGGGATCCTTGAAAATCTGCCCCTTCGTAAAAACACAGAGTTGTGTTCAGAACACTTTTTGATATTTTGATAGATATTTTGGTACGTGCAAATGGTGCCAAATATATCAGAAGAGATGCAAACCCCATTCGGTGAGAGGGCTTTCTATTTTTAGATGACTTATCCAACATGTAAAAATACAAAATATTAATTTTTTGTTTACATCTAAACATTATATATTGTGGCGATTTACAAGAGTGGATATGATCTAATTCTAGCAAGAGTTGCTATTAACCGGTTGTTGGGCGCCATTGTTAGAATAACAAAATTAATTAAATTCAAATCACTTGTTTATAATTACCTTTAATTTAAATTGAATTATTAAAATATTTGTTTTATAAAACCATTCATCATCCACAATTACTAAATATCTCTCAGGGGTAGGTCAGACTCTGTGGTTGCAGAGATTTATTTGTTTCACGCCAGACGGCGCTGCGATACGAGCTCGTCCGATTTTACCAATATGGTCACTTGTTATTTATGCTTGTGTAAAGTTTAAACCAAAAGAAAAGCGAATATAAGTGCAAACAAAGAACATTTATTTATAAGGAAGAAACAAACGCAAACACAAGGAACAATTAAATATTAAAGTGTATAAAAAAATAATTTATGAGACATGGAAATTTGAGGTTATACCAGATAAGTACATTTTTATATTTTGTTTGTACCTGACAACAATGAAATATTTTATAAGATTCTTCCAAGAAATCATTAGGTTTCATTCACAAGGCTCGTAGTAATAGCTAGTTGATTCACTGTTAATATTTTGATTTTAAATTATTCATTTTGATTACTTTTAGCTGCGAAACGAAACCATATGATTCCTTTTCTATTTAAATTAAAATTCCGAATGACATATAAATTTCTTACTTGAGCTGTCTATTTCGTTCAATTTGATTTTAACAAAATCTAAATTGCTCAAATAAGGAGATATTTATTTGTCGTTCAAGTTAAATGTTAAACTTTATTATAAAAAAAATTATTCACTACTAAAATGAAGATTCAATTTTTTTTTTAAAATAGAACTTTTATCAAAGTTTATAGGCCTTTCATATTGTTAATATTTTGCAAAATATTTAAGTTTTTGTTACCTGAGATTTCATTTTTTATATTTTAGCGCAAGTATATCACTTTTATGCACGGCTTGGAGAATCCTATGTCGTCTTGTAGAAATGTGTGCCCTTTCTGGTTCAAAGCACCACAGCAACGTTTGTGAAGGAAAAACTAGACTCTGTGATGTGATTTTGTAACGAAAATCACTTGTAGAATGGAAAATAGGTAATTTTCTACCCAATTTTCAGAAGAGATTTTTCAAAAACTTGATTTTTTTTCTTTCTTCCACCACACTGTCCCAATTGTTCAAACAGTTTCCATGGAAACCGAACCGAAAACTCTCACATATTCCTTAATCAAGTCACTTTTGTCAGGTAAGTTGATGTCTTAATTTTAATAATTAAAATGTCAGGTTATATACAGGGGGAAACAAAAGTATTGTCTTTTTCTTGGCTTTCACTAATAAAAGTGTTTCTTGTTTTGTTAACACTTTTTTAAATGTAAATGAATCATTTAAACACTTATTCTACTTCTTAAAACTATTTACAAGTATTTACAAACTCAATAAAATATGTGTTTTGTTGTCAGGCATAAAGTTTCTTAATTTTCTCTTATTAAGTTGAGTTTATTAGTTTAATTTGTTTATTGATCGTTAACTTACATGCTTCTATCTATTTATCATTTTTTTTTTCTAATTATTTAATGTCATAAACTTTATTCTTTCTAGATTTCCTGCACTTATTTGGAGAAAACTGTTTCCTGTGGATTTTTTTAATGGCTTGACTGATACTATGATACTACCAGTGAGATCAGTCTTATTTGTATGCAATATTCTCAAGGACTCATTTACAGGTTGCAAATTACTGTTTTATTTGTACTTCACAAACCTGTTAAAGCAAAATTGTAAGTATTACGTTATTAGTAAAAAAAATTTTATGTATTATTATTTTATTCATAATTATTCTCATTATTTGAGGCTTATTTCGTCTTTTCTTCTGGTCAAACTAATTCATTTGACTAAAAATGATGCACATTATTTATTAATTATTGTTACTTTGCGGTTTGATATACCAGGTGATTCATAACTTCAATTATTTCTTAATTATACATGATTTTGCGTTAATTTTCTTTAATTTCAACTTATAGATTTTATTGACCGTTACAATATATACCGGGTGTTCAAATTAAAGTGTTACAGTTAAATACCGCCGAAAATATGCATTTAAAAAAAAAAGTTTTATAATTTTTTGGGGGAAACATTTTGGCTAAATTCATTTTTTTATATCTGACCATAATATGGCCATATCGAGATGGACTTTGTTTTTTTAAATGGGAATCCCATTTTTTTCTTACATATTCTTAAAGTACATAAAAAAATAAGAAACTTTTGAGGAAAATATTTTTTTATTGGTCTTTTACTTTTTGAGTAACAGCTACTTGAAAATGTTGCTGCGCGAAAAAAAAGTCGGCCATATTATGGTTAGCTATAAAAACGATTTTAGCAAAAAGTTTTTCCCTACAAAACTATAAAACTTTCGTCTGAAATGTTTTTTTTTTATAAAAAGCGGTATATAGCTGTAACGCTTTAATTTAGAACACCCGGTATATATAATAGATAATTTTGCAAGTTTAAAGGAGGATAATCGACCTTATGTACAAAAAATAAAAAAGTCGAATTTTTTTTGTGTTTTATTTTCAACGCGTCACCTACATTTAAACCCACGAGCCGCCACTGTTAATTACATTCAACACACTTTTATACTGATTACAGAAGTTCATCATATATTCCATTTCCTCTTAAGATATGATTTCCTAAACCCATAGTATGCGCGTCATCAATGGCGTCTTCCAGGAATGCTTCGTATTTTAAGAGACCATCCATTAGACTTTTTCCAAAATTTGTAAATTTTATTACAGAGAGTCTTTTTTGCGATTGTTCTAACTGAAGGCGCAGTTTTTCTTTGATTCTTGCTTTGTGGTCCATAGGTATGACTTCGTTTTTTAATAGTTCCTTTACCCTTTCCGTTCTTTCATTTAGGTCTTTAATTAATGCCATTGTAGTTTCGTGAAGATTTTCATTCTGTATTAAAATTTTTATTATTATTATTAGTATAAGAAGATATTTGGACAATTTAGTACTTTAATTACAAAAATTGTGTGTGTCCAACACAAGTTAAACTAAGGATAATGATAAGAAAGTTCAAATCCATTTCTTTTTTAAATGGATCGAACATAGCGACATTGAGTAAAAACTTTATAGTTTAATTTTGAAAAATGGTTGAATTCTGAAAATTGAAGAAAAAACAGATATTTTTATTTAACTTTGTAGCCTCTAGCGCCCAAATGAAGCAAATGTATCAACAAAAGACAGAAACAGTCAAAGAAACATTGAATTTCCCCCGATAATAATTATGAAGAATTGCGCCATACAACAAGAAGAAGACTTTAAAAATGTCACATCAACCTTGAATAACAAAGACATTAATTGACATTCCTATGAAATTAAATAGAACAGAGACATTAAGGTAATGGTTAGAGGTCTACTATCTACATCTTAACTAGAAGATATTGTTGAAGACTTGCAAAGTCAAGGATTAAAATGTATAGAAGCTGTCAATATAATAAAGAAGGAAATAGAATTAACCGAGGATAATACTCCTAAATTAAATTAAAAAATATTGTATTCATGCTACCCTAGAAAATATTGAAGATATTAAGAAAACAAAGTAATACTTAATCTAAGAGTTAGAATAGAAACCATGAAAAAGTCAAAAACTGCTATTTGGACATACACACAACTTTTGCAAAAGAGAATCAAGATGCGTAAAGTACGTAGGAAAATATCATACGAAGGATTGTGTAAATAGTCCAGAACAACAAGCGAAGTGTATAAATTGTCTAATAGAACATTCTGCTAAGTACTGTGATGTTTGTTTATTTTAAACAACAATTTATTTATTAATAATTTATTTAAACACTTATTTATTTTATAACACTACTATTTTAATTTATATATATTTCTAATGTCTTTAAACTGTTCACTATTTCTCTTCACTGTCCATATATAACTAATTTTCCCGTTGATCCTCCACCAATATTTATATACAAATTTAAAATTATGGTGAAGGTTCCAGAATGTTCCTTCGCCAAACTAGAAATGTCTCGTTATATTTGAAATAAACTAGAAACATTTATCCCGTTCTTTTTCAAATAGTAATCGAAAGCACCTCCGCCATAGTCGTTACATATGTTTAGTCTTGAGGGGTTTAATTATGTTTGATAATCCGACAAGTTGAGCCTCAAAGGCCAAATAAGACAAAGAGAGACTTAGAGAATTAGGGCATGACTGAATAATAAAATGGCTCACATTACATTGCCCCCTCCTTAAGAGAGGCCTCTTGATTTGGAATGGCATAGACTTCCACCCACTTTGTAAAATAATCCATAACCACCAAAATGTATTTATTACCATCCTCGATCGCGGGGAATGGTCCAGCAATATCTAAGGCGATCCTCTCAAATGGGCTACCAACGTTATATTGCGTCATGGGAGCCTTCCTTTTCCGTTGAGGTCCATTACTTATAGCACAGGTGGTACATTTCTTACACCAATCCTTTACATCATCGGAACTGTTCATCCAGTTAAACCTTTTACGAACTCTCTGAAGAGTTTTCCTAACACCGAGATGTCCTCCTGATGGACTGTCGTGTAACTGACGGAGTACTTCAGCTATTCGACTTATTGGAATGACCAACTGTCTTCTATTCTCAGAAGTATCATCATTTTCAAGTACTCGCTGTAATAATTTATCCTCCAGGATAAAGGAGTTCCACTGAGCCAAATACGACTTAAGTACTGGAGAGAGATTAGATACTTCTTACCAAGTAGGTCGGCGATTTTACTCTTTCCATTGTCGCCTCTTCTTTAAAACGGTATCGTTCTCTTGTTCTTTCCTAATTTTAGCAGGGTCCACTCATTGTTGACTACAGTTGTTCTTTTCTTTGGATTCCGCTTTGTTGCAGTGGGAGCACTCTGCTGGACACGGTCTTCTAGAAAGAGAATCGGCATTTCTGTGGCTTATTCCGGCTCGATGTTCAATCTTAAAGTCGTACTCTTGAAGTCGTTCAATCCATCTGGCGATTTGACCCTCCGGGTTCTTAAATTGCATCAACCACTTAAGGGCTGCATGATCGGTTCGGATTAAAAATTTCCTTCCGTATAGGTATTGTTAAAAGTGTTCCACGCACTTTACAACTGTCAGGAGTTTTCTTCTTGTGACGCAGTAATTTTGTTCAGGTTTCGAGAGCACTTTACTAAAATAACCTAGTACTCTTTCCCTTCCTGAATCTGTGAAAGCACTCCTCCAATTCCCAAATTACTAGCGTCAGTATCCAGGATACATTCTCCCTCTGGTAGTGGGTAGCCTAGTATTGGTACTATTGTTAAATGCTTCTTTAAAGTTTCGAAGGCAGTTTGACAGTCTTCTTCCCAGCATTCTTTCGCTTCTTCTGTGAGTCGCGTTAGTGGTTTAACAATATCTGCAAACTTCTTTATGAATATTTGGTAGTATGTACAAATCCCAAGAAAACTTCTTATTTGGTGTTTATCCTTCGGTTGTAGCCACTCTTTGATAGAAGCGACTTTTTCCTTATCTACAGCCACGCCATCCTTACTGACTACATGACCCAGGTAATTGACTTTATTTTGGAATAGCTGGAATTTCTTGGGGTTTAGTATCAGTTGGGCAGCTTGAAGTCTTTTAAAAACATCTTCTAAGTTCTTTAGATGTTCATCAAATGTCTTCCCCAAGACTATTATGTCGTATAAATAAACCAAACATGTTTTCCAGGATAACCCTCTCAATACGTTTTCCATAAGTCTTTCAAATATTGCGGGAGCATTACATAGTCCACATACCATGACATTAAATTGTCACAATCCAGATCCGGTGGTAAAAGCTGTCTTTTCTTTGTCTACTGGGTCCATTTCCAACTGCCAATATCCAGACTTTAGGTCTAAGGTAGAAAATAGTTTACTTCCGGCCAATGTGTCTAATATATTGTCGATTCAAAAAAGAGGGTAACTGTCTTTCTTGGTAACATTGATCAACTGACGGTAATCCACACAAAACCTCGTAGTTCCATCCTTTTTCTGGACCAGGACTATCAGAGAGACCCATGGACTGGTAGAAGGTTCTATCACCCTATCTTGGCCTTCGGTAATCTTCAAGCTGATTGACGAATCGACCTGGCTCACCACTCACCAGTGTCAATTTTGTGTTTTATGACTGAAGTTCTTCCTGTTTTTCCTCCTTTTGGTACAAAAATGTCACGATATCGTCGAAGAAATTCCTTTATTTTCTTTTTCTCTAATTGATTCAGAGATTGACCAGCAACTGCAATCATTTGCTCGAATTTGTCGTCGGAATTATCAGAAGTTGTTGTCTGACGAATTATGGAAGTTACTGGTACACAAGTTTCGATTCTGGTCTCTTTCTTGATGGTAATTGGGTGATCATTAACGTTTATAAGACGAACTGGAATCTCTTTAATAGTCGTAACTAACCCCTTTCCAATCAGAATTCCTTGTCCAACCTCTTTATCGTGGTTCCAAGGTTCCATCATTCCTTCTTCCATAGTTTCTTGAAGCCGTGCTACTATAACGGTTTCACTTCTTTCAGGTACCACCGTATCCTCCTGTACAGCAACTGGCACGGTACTGTCCCCATATGGATGTAGGAATACCTCTTCGGCACCAACTGTGATCATTTTGATCTTAAAGTCTAACTGGAAACCATGTAAGTTCATTACATCCATTCCAAGTATAACATCTTCTTCTATATCAGCGACAAAAACAGTATGAGTGAACGTTTCTCTACCAATTCCCAATTGTACCTGCATTTTTCCATGAATGTTGGCACTTTCACCGGTGGCAGTCCGCAGTCGTAATCTTGTTGGTAGAAGTTTCTTACGGTTATTTATGGTCGTTGGTCGTACAATAGTCCTAGTTGGTCCAGTATCCACCAACAGTGAATACTTTTTATCACTTAGTGTACTTCGCCGTGCACGTATACATTTCAAAGAGGCTATCAATATGAGGGGGTCTTCGAAACGGTTTCGGGTCGAATCTACCCCCTCTAGGCCGACCCGCTCTAGTTTTTCTGTGGCGTGTTGTCTTGGACGTTTGCATGAACTGCGTACATGTGCTAGTTCAACATAACTTTAGCACCTGATAGTCTTCGTCTTTATCTTTCTGTCAGTAAGGCTCTTCATCATGTTTACCAGTTGGTCGAGTTTACCTTCCTCTTCTTCTTCTTTTACAGTCCTTACTTTACTGTATCCACCAGAAGCCTGCGAAGCTGCCTCATATTCTAAAGCAGCGGACAAGACATCGACCAATGTTTTGTGGCGAGCTAAGCGGAGTGTTTTCCGCATCTCTATGTCACAGAGTCCATCAACAAATATTTAGACGGCCAAACATTCTATCATATTTTCTGGAGCGGATGGGTAAGCAAATCGCACCAACCTGGCAATATCTACTTCATATTCTTGAAGGGTCTCGTCTCGCTTCTCTTTGCGATTCTTTAACTGTGACTGGTATAAATGCTTCAAGTGTTCGTGGCCATATCGCATTGGAGAAACTGTAGAATTATTTCGACTTTAACATCTCTCTACTTTAGCTTGGTTAGATCTAAATTAGAATACGGATCTTTAATTTGGAGTCTAATATATTTTCAGTATATGCTATTGATTGAGAAGGTTCAAAAGAGGTTTCTCAAATTTTTACAATTTAAAATTGATGGAGTTTATCTTATTAGAGGTAAGAACTACGATATTCTATTAAATAATTTTGATTTTGTTTTCTTAGAAAAACGTAGGATGCAGAATTCTGTTTTATACTTACATAAACTCTTAAATAATAAAGTTGATAGCTCTAAATTGTAATATAAGAATGATTTTCATGTTCCTAGATTGACTTCTAGGCATAATATACCATTTCAATGTAAAAGAGCTCAAACAAATTTAATACAAAAATCTCCAATAAATTTTATGTGTAGTAATGCTAACAAGATATCTGAATTTTGTGATATCTTTTGCTGTACCATATTTGAACTAAAAAGCAAAACTTGTGCGCACCTTCAGTTTATTTTTTGTGTTTTGGCATAACATTATTTTGCTAATAATAATTGACAATTTATTTTATTCTTTATTTAAATTCTTAACTACGTTATCACAAAGCATAGACATTACAGAGATTCTATTGCAATTTTTTGATTTAAAACCTTTCGTATTATGTTGCATGTCGATAGAGTGACTGCCTTCTGGAGTTTCAAAGTGATACTTTTATGTAGTCCAGCGGCTTCGAAATTCATTGTTAATTTTATTGGTATCTCTCCTGTTCCTCCTACCACTATTGGGACGATTTTGATGGACTCAACTTCCCAAGTGTATTTCATATCCAGCAGTAAGTATTTATCGACCTTTTCTTGGTGTTTCTTTTCAATGTTGAAAGGTGATGTCTAATAGAATAATAGCCTGTTGATCTTTGCTATATACTATAATACCTGGTCTATTATGCTGAATTGGTCTATCTGTTAAGATTTGTCTGTCCCAATATACTTTGTGGTGTGCATTTTCTAAAATCGCCTGTGGGGTATACTGGTAGTATGGCAGTTTATTTTCAATAAGTCCCAGTTTGTGACAAACCTCACTATGGATTATTTTGGCAACGTTGTTATGCCTGGTTGTATACTCGCGCGAAGCCACTGTCTTCATGACCTTCTCTACACAAACGACATCTTGTCGGTTATTCTTGCGTTCTTTACAATGTATTTCGGGCAAGATTTTGTCGGAATAACTTGGCCTTGTATCGCACATAAGAATCCTTCAGTCTCTGGGAAGATGTTGCTTGGTGTTAGCCATTTAAAAGTAGCTGCTGTATCAATACTTTCATTACTAAGGAGGTTGGTGTATCTGCCATGCAGCTCTGTTTGCTTCCATCTGTTCTGAAGTATACCGGTGGAATATTCTGGATCGCATCGATATGGTCTACCATTAAGTCATTTTAAGATCGGATGCCTTTACATTTCGGCGCATGCGCACGTTTCAATGGATTGTACAAGTATACGCGATTTATAGAGTAATATTTTTAAATTGTGCTCATTGGAAATGTAGAAATTAATTATACATGAGGGAGAATTTACCAAAGCATTTTTCTAGAATGAATAGTAATAGAACGAAAAAAAGTAGTAGATTTATTACGAAACTAATGATAAGAACAATACTCTAACAAAAACAAATATTTTGAGCTCATAAATCTGTGGTAACTCCATGTATTATTCTAAAATTAACCAAATGTGGAAAATAGTTTTTTCAGCACTAGTTGCACAATATATTATTGCGTTTTATATAATATTAGATAAATATTACTATACTTGGACAAAATATTGGAGAAGGTGAGTCATATGCATGATCAACACTGTTGTCTATGAATGAAAATTCCGACAAAGTAGTATTAGGTATTTGTTAGTAAACTTTATTAAATTTGTTTGTCAACATCTTTATTTAAATAAAGATGATGCGTTAAATATACGTTTTTGATAGTTTTCAAGAAATGAATATATTTATTCCCTAATGACTTCGTTATCTGTCTTTAATGGTTTTAAAATGTGTTTCAAGTAAATAAACGACAGACGGGTTACAGATTGAATATTGTCAGCACAGGCACAAAGACAGTTGAAAACTAACTTTCGACGAAGTTAGATTTGTATTTACGATAATTATTTTATATTTTATAAACACTTTTTTGTATATACGAGTAGGTGTTCATGTTTGTGCCTTACAATTTGGTAGTGGTAGTGCATATTCGAGGAGTTATAATTATTGTGTACTATATTAGGTACGTACTTTAAAAGTTTATTAAATAGTAAAATATTGGTGTAATAAAAACAATTTAATAGTAGGCGAAAGCCCTTATCAAAGGATGAAAAGAACATTATATGAAAAGGGTATGATGGGCTGAAACAGACACTTCCTACAAATGAAGCTGTAAACCGCAGTTCTTTTTTAACTGGAGTATCTGTTTCAACAATTGAATGTATTGTACGCGAAAAGACAAAAAAAGCTCCTTAGAAGCCCCTAAAACGCATACCCGTGGTCGAAAATTATTGAAATTGGACGATAACCAAAAACAAATCATTCGAAGAACTGTACATTCTTTTTTTTTTCTAAAACAAAGCCCCAACACTTAAAGTTGTTCTTACGAAATTAAGAGAAAACGAAGAAATTCTATTAATGAGCCGTGACACTTTACGAAAAATTTTATGGGACCTAAAATTTCGTTTTGCATTTACGGTGTACAATAGAATTACAGCAATAAAAAAAAATAATTACGCAAATACAGTTAAAACTGATACAAAGTGGACGCCCTCGGTTATGGTTTTGTTCGCCAGTCGCCAACCCCGGATAGCCCCAAGAGTTAACAAAAGTATTAAAATATTAAAATCGTTTTAAGTACTTATATCCTCTCTACTTGAAGAATATCCGAAGACGGCGGCAAACGTAGAAACTAAACAAGGGTTTTTTATACCTGTAAGTTACAATGTTTGAATTGTAACAGATAAAAATATATAGAAAATATAATATATTTCACTCGCTCGACACACACCAGGGGCCCTATTCTCGAATGTCTATTAAAAATGTCGCATTCGTCATAATGTCTACTACTAATGTCTATCAAAATGTCGATCGACTGACACTATCCGTATTCTCAAAGACAAATAGACATTTTAAAATCGGTGACATATTTGGCGAATGGTAACATCTGACAACATTGGAAAGAAACATACAATACGAGTATATTACAGCAGACAATCACTTGAAGAATCTCTTAGTAATACAAAATAGCGCTGAAAATACATCCAGAATATACACCGTGTCCCACGTAAGGCGGGCATTACAACTTTATGGAGAATAAATTAATTTGTATTTTCGCCATTTTCTGAGTATACATAATCGAATATGCTCTTTTGAATTAAAATAAAATGAACTCTGTGCAACTTCCGGTTATACCGGAAGTGACCACTAACTTCGTTATTTTAAAGGGAATACCCCATTTTTTTTTTAATTTTAGATTCAGCATGAAATTCTGTAAACAACGATACCCCATTTGCCTATTCTAGTTATAGCGGATTTGGCGTTATTCAATTTTTTTCTACATTTTTAGTCGCCGGTAGACATTTTCTTAAAGTCGTCTATCTCAGGTACTATATATATCAGATACTTAAAATTTTAACCAGAGGTAGTAGATGGGATGTACTTCTTGAGAATATTTAGTTATTCATTATTTGTTGTACGGGGTGTTTGCAAATTATTTTTAAAAATGAAATTTTTTAAACATAAAAAACTTTTTTATTTTAAAGGGAACACCCTATATATTTTTTAAATTTAGGATTCAGCATGAAATTCTGTAAACAATGATACCATTGATGTGATATGATATGACATTCTAATTATAGCGGATTTGGCGTTATTCATTTTTTTTTTTAATTTTTAGTCGTCGCGCCGGTAGGCATTTTCTTAAAGTCGACTGTTTCAGGTACTATTTCTGTTGGATACTTGAAATTTTAGCCAGAAGTAGTAGATGGCATGTACTTTTAAAAACATTTACAGTTTTCTGCAACAAAATATGTCGTTTAAAAAGTTTAATTTTTTTTAATGATAAGGTACATACTAACTAAAAACAATTTTTATTAAAAGCACATGGTTTAAAAAAATCATTTTATCAAATGTTCAAAATGCCCCCCGTTAGCTTCTAAACATTTTAACAATCTTTTTTCAACATGGTTAGTTGTTGCTTTACGAATCATTTCACCATCTAACTCGTTAAAGGCATTCCGAACTCTTTGCTCTAATTCTTCTTTAGTATTAATTTGGGTAGAGTACACTAAATTTTTAATATGACCCCATAAAAAAAATCAACAGGAGTTAGATCTGGCGATCTTGCAGGCCAAAGCCAAGGACCATTAGGACATATCCATCGGTCTTCAAAGAGTGCTGTAATTTCTTGATTTACATAGTATGTTGAATGTGCTGGGGCACCATCCAACTGGTACCAAAAATTATTATTTGGTAGCTGGTTTAAAATGTCGGCAACTACTTCTTTAAGAATTCTAATGTATCTTTCTGAGGTCAGTCTTTCATTATAAATGTAATAAAAAGCTCTTCCAAAACCGATCACTGCAAACACATTAAAACTAAATTCGTACTGAAATTGTGCTTCACGATAAAAATGTGGATTTTCGTTTGCCCAGAAATGACATTGCTTGCGATTGATGATCCCTTTACGTGTAAATTTCGACTCGTCTGACCACAAAATTTTGTTTAAAATCTCGGGATCTTCTTGAATTCGTACCAATAACCATTCGCATAATTCAGTTCGTCTTATTTGATCACCATCTCGCAACTCATGAACTTTTCTTTGTGCATAGGGATGCCATTTATTTAGTGCTGAAATTCGTTGTATTGACCCTCGACTAATATTTAAATTATCTTGAGCCATTCTAATGGAGGCGTGAGGATACGCAGTAAAATACCCTAATACGTTAATTAGATTAACTTCATCATCTCGGACATAATGTTGACGGTTTCTTCCCGGGTTTTGTTTAAAATTATTCAAAAAGTTAGCTTCGATTCTATCAAATTTCTGTCTGTTCATTGGTGGTAAATGAGGGTATCGTTCATTAAACATGCGGCAGGTTCTACTTTTGATTCGATTACATTCTCCATGAATGTAAAATAAATTAAGAATATCTTGGTTGGTATATTCTTCAATATTTTCCATATTTTGAACGCAAAAAATACACAACTTAAATACATAGAAATATGACAATTCAGTTTGTTGACAGATTGTTGTTTAGCATATTTCCACGGCATACTAAGATAAAAAATTAAAATGTAAAACTATACTATATTATGTAGGTGCATGCGTAAAATTTAAATTTAAATTTTCTTAAAATTGGCGAGAGATAATTATAGGGAATTAATAGTGCAAATGAAGATCAATGAAGAATAATTTTCTGAACAAAATGAAATAAAAATATACAGGATTTTCCATTTAAAATAAAAAAATTTTTCATGTTTAAAATATTTATTTTTTAAAATAATTTCCAAACACACAGTCGAACAAACGATGTGCAAGTAAATTTAAAAAAGCAAATGTCTGCCGGCATATAAAAGTTTATAAAAAACTGAATAACGCCAAATACACTATAATTAGAATAGGCGAATGGGGTATCATTGTTTACAGAATTTCATGCTGAATCTAAAATTTAAAAAATATATAGGGTGTTCAATTTAAAATAAAAAAGTTTTTTATGTTTAAAAAATTTCATTTCTAAAAATAATTTGCAATAAACCCCGTACAACAAATAATGAATAACTAAATTTTCTCAAGAAGTACATCCCATCTACTACCTCTGGTTAAAATTTTAAGTATCTGATAGATATAGTTTCTGAGATAGACGACTTTAAGAAAATGTCTACCGGCGACTAAAAATGTAGAAAAAAATTGAATAACGCCAAATCCGCTATAACTAGAATAGGTATCGTTGTTTACAGAATTTCATGCTGAATCTAAAATTAAAAAAAATATGGGGTATTCCCTTTAAAATGACGAAGTTAGTGGTCACTTCCGGTATAACCGGAAGTTGCACAGAGTTCATTTTATTTTAATTCAAAAGAGCATATTCGATTATGTATACTCAGAAAATGGCGAAAATACAAATTAATTTATTCTCCATAAAGTTGTAATGCCCGCCTTACGTGGGACACGGTGTATATCTTTTTGATAAATACTAATTAGAAAGTAGAGGAAACATAAATATAATCTTTTTTACTGAAATTTCATAAGGGATTAAATAGAAAATTGGAAGTGCAATTTGATAAGAGATTAAACAGAAAGAAGAAGAAATATATTATTGTAATACAATCTAAACATTACATAAAATGTCTGTGATATAATCTTTTTACCTGCAATTTAAAAAAATAGAGCTATATAAATTTCTTAATGACAGGTTTTAAATCTCTTGGACAAACATGAGCAGTGTCGGATCGGGATTTTCAGTGCCTACCGGTCAGAACGGAGAAGGCCCACCTATCAATATTTTTTCATGGGCCGATTTCTTGAAGAGCAAAAAAGGCCTTCTTTGCACATTGATGCTTTTTTCAAGGGTTATTTCACATTTATTATTCTCAAGGGCACACAGACTGAGGTCCACTAACTTAGCTCCACTGATTGAGGCCCAGTGCCCGAACGAGGACCCACTGCCCAAACGAGAGCCCACTGCCTGAAAGAGGGCCCACTGCCTGAAAGAGGGCCCACAGCTTGAACGAAGGCCTACCGGTCTTTTGCCTGTAGACCAACTAATAATTGATAAATTATGTGAAATTGTGAATAACCATTTCATATATTTTTAAAAACAATTTGTACAATACTTATTTTCATTTTTCTTAAAAATAAATATAAACTGTCACTGTCACGACACTCATATTATAACATCATATTTAAAAAGGCATGCGACATTACAATGTCGACTGGTTGTATACCACTCGACTTTATGTCTAACAACAAATGTCGAATTCGCCTTTCCAGAATACGTTTTTGCGTTCTTATTCGACATTTCATCAATGTCGCGTGTGACATTCAGAAATGGACATTCGAGAATAGAGCCCCAGGTCTCAAATTCTAAAATTATATTTTGTTTAAAGGAGGATGAGTACATAAATGCTAAGCGGTTTATAGTCTAATTAATTAATCTCCTATACGACTGATAAGGCTGATAAATTTAATAATTTATTATATAAATTGTATATTTGAAAAGATGGAAGTGCGATGTAATGGAGGAGAAATCAAGCCACGATGTCTTACATTTAAATTATGTATATCATTTCTAAATGTAATCTTTTGGTAGAGGTATGGGGGAGTTTTAAAAAGGATTATTTTATGGAAGAGAGTTACAACATGGAGTTTACGTCTGCTTTTCATATCGAGCCACTTTGCACTGGCCAACTTGTGAGATATTCTGTCATACTTTCTAATACCATAAACATACCTCAAACAGGTATATTGGACTTTTTGAATTCGGCGTTCTTCAGTACTATTTAAGCAAGGTCCGTAAACACTATCGCAGTAATTAAAATGACTAAGCACTAATGAGTCGGTGAGCTGAATCTTAGTTTTTTTCAGTAAAAATATGTCGATTAGGATATAACATTTTAAGGTTAGAATAGGCTCTTTTTAAACACTTGTTCACTTGCAATTTAAAATTTAATTCAGTATCTAGATCTAGTCCCAAATTTTTTACTGTTCTCGAATACGAAATATCGTTACCAGCTAGAGAAATATTGATTTTCTCCTCCATCTGACGACGGTACTTTCCAAAGAAGAGCACGATTGATTTAGAAGGATTAATGGTTAGTTCGAGTCTAGTTGATTCAGATGCTAGTAAATCAAGATCATAATTTATCAATTCTTGTGCTCTTTCAAAATCAAAGTGGTCAAAAGAATACATCAATTGTGTATCGTCGGCATACAAAAATGGATTGCAGTGTTCTAGACAACTAGTAATATTAGCCGAATAAAGAGAAAAGAGGATAGGACCCAAAATGGAACCTTGTGGCACTCCTCGAGAAATTATTTTAGTATTGGATGAGCCAGTATTAGTTTCTACGTACTGCCGTCTATTTTGAAGATAATTTCCGAGAAGATCAATAGCTTTTGGTGAAAATCCACGAAAGTGTAAAACACTTAACAAGATCTCATGATTGATGGTGTCAAAAGCTCTTGTGTTTATATCGAAAAAAACAGGAGACGATAAAAACGATTTTAGTGATAGTTCTGCAGAATCTATAGATTACGAAACTTCATAGATTTAGAACTCAAGTAAGTGATACTAAGCCTAATTTACATATTTTTATAATAAACAAAATACAATTATAAACATAGATGAATTATTATAGCAAAATTAGATAACCAACCTACTTTCATCTAGTAATATTCACAAATACCCATTTAATTTGCCAATATAGTATTTCTGCGACACTGGAAGAGTGCATTTTGATATGATAACGATACCTTTTGCAGTTCTAAGGCGCACCTTCTCCAATATTTTGTTCTAGTATAATACCCCATTTAATTTTTCAATAGTGTTTCTACGCCACTGGCATAATATTTACATATTTTTACAATAAACAGAACAAAATTACAAACAAATGATTATTACTACAAAAATAGATAACCAACCTACTTTCATATAATATTATTTACTATTACCGCATTTAATTTGCCAATAGTTTTTATACGCCACTGGCGTAATTCATTTATGACTAGTTGGCACGTGATACCGATAACTTCTGCAGTTTTAAGCGCGTGATTCCATTCATTATGCTGTGGTATAGTATTATTGTTGTACGTGAACAGGGAGGAATCACCTTCTTCAATATTTTGTCCGAGTATAAGAATTTTCGTTATAAGGGATCGTTAATGCAATTTATTGTAGGTTGAAAAAAACAAAATGCTCTTTGCTAACAGAAATATGATTTAATTACGAATACTGTTGTAAAAATAATAGTAATCTATCCAAATCTACGAAAAAGTAACCGTCGTATCATAATAGACGCTTCGATCATCGATTCCAGATGTTTTTCGAACTTTCTCAATCGTTTCAATATTTTTTTTCCATAGCGAGTTTTTTTAAAGCTTGCTAGACGTATTGCTGCCTTCGATACTCGTGTGCTCAAAAATAGTTTCAATTCAACTTTGGTTTCGTCGTTAATGTGCAAATTGTCTAATTTTCTTTTTAGCATTTCTATTCTCCTACCTAAATCCTTGACCAAATCGTTTGCTGCTTGGTTGACAATTTCCATCTATATAATAATAATTTATTACATGTAAGATATATATTGTAATTACAATTCGTACAATGTGTATATATTATGAATATACAAGTATTAAAAATTAAAAATTTAAAAAAATCGACTTCAAAAACGTGCAGATGCCATCACCGCATCTTAACCAAATTTATATGGGACCACCCCTGAGGTACCCCCTTACTACTAACAAAAAAAGAATCATACAAATCGGACAAGGTGGTAAAGCATTATCGCTAAACAAACATAAAAAATTAAGAGTTTAAGGATTTTCTCATGGACCCAATTATTAGATTTTGACCAACTTTATATGGGACCCCTGAAGTAGCCCCTTTCTATAGTCTATTTTTATGTATGAGAGAGTAATAAAACAGCATTTCTAATGCAAAACTTAGTACGGTCATTTTAAATATTTTTACAGAATAATCTAAATATTTCCTAAAATTGTAATAAATGTACCTGAGCTATTACAAGTTTTGGGTCTTTTATTGGTCCTTTATAAACATAAGCTGTACAGAACAATAGAAAAAGGTTTGGACATGCCAAAAGCCCTGTGTATTAAAGATTACATAGCCGTATCTTAAGATTATTTTCAATAAGTACCTATTTGCCAATTTTGTTTTATTTTAATTCCAAGAATTTCTTACAGTAATCAAATTATAAGTAAATAAATACCTTCCCAATAAATTTCAACGAAAATGCGATTATAGGTTTTCCATTTAGTAAGGAGGTCCAAGTTGTGTATTCTTGACAGTTTACTAAATGTCGTTTAGTTGCAACTTGCAAGGTGCAGTGTGAATTCTAGTGTAATCATGGAAAATTTGGAAGGGCCGCGTAAACGACAAAAAAATCGGTCCTTTAACAGTTAATGAAAAAACAATAATATTTAATTGTTTTAAATCATTTACAAACAAACATTTATGTAAAAGTGTTGATGACACAGTGGAATTAGTTAGTAGTACGCTTGGTGTTGGGAAATCTACAATTAACAGAGTTGTTAAAGAAGAGAAATGTGGCGAGTTTCAAACAGCACGTAAAGCTCCAGGAAAACCAAAATTTCAATTAGAAAATCTTTTGAAAGAAAGACTTAGAAGGAAAGTACATGCGTTCTTCTTTAGAAAAGAATTTCCGACAGTAGACAAAGTTCTTGCCATGGTTCGAGATGATAAGGATTACCCTGAATTGAGTCGAAGCACACTATGGAAACTTTTAAAAGAAATAGGTTTTCTATGGAAAAAGCATTCTAGAAAGTCTATTTTAATAGAAAGAAGCGATATTGTAGTATAGAGAAGAAATTACCTAAGGACTATAAAAGAAATGAGAAACCAAAGGAGAAATATATTTTATTTAGATGAAACATGGATCAACGAGGGACATAAACCAAATAAATTTTGGCAAGATAAAACTGTTACAAGTCGAAGACAGGCTTTTTTAAATAAGTTATCTACTGGTTTAAATCCACCATCAGGAAAGGGGCGCAGACTAATAATAGTACACATCGGTAGTTCAAACGGTTTTGTTAAAGGTGGTTTAATGACTTTTGAATCTACTCGTATTGGTGACTACCATGAGGACATGAATGCTGTCTTTAAAGAGTGGTTCGAACAAATTATAGATCTTCTTCCTCAGGACTGTATAATAGTAATGGATAATGCAAGTTATCACTCGAGACTTATAGAAAAAATGCACAGAACCAAGTGGTTAAAAAAAGATTTACAGAATTGGCTAAATTCAAAGAATATTAAGTTCCATCCCGGTTCTGTGAGAAAAGAACTGTATCATTTGTGTTCCCTTCATAAAGAGAAATTCAAAAAATATGAAATTGATGAAATTGCAAAAAATCGTGGGATGACGGTGGTTAGATCACCACCATATCATTGCGAAGTAAACCCGATTGAACTGATATGGGCACAGATAAAGGGAGAAGTTTCAAGAAAAAATTATTCTTTTAAAATGAGTGATGTTAAACAGTTGTTTTTGGAGGCTGTAAATAATGTGAAGCCTGAAAACTGGGAAAAGGCAGTAAATCATACGATTAAAGAAGAAGAGAAAATGTGGAAGTTGGACAATATTACTGATGAAATGATCGAGCCACTCATTGTAAATATTGGTTTCGACAGTTCATCTTCTGATTTGGATTTGTAGGTAAGAAGTAGTTTTTATATTAAAATTATTATTTATGAACGTAACGTTGTTTAAAAGTCAAAGTTTAAACCCTTATTTATACCTACATAACCCGTTTGACACAATGTTCTTAACATACCTTGTGGAAAAATAAAACATTTTAGCAGGTTAATTAGGTGAAAATATAAGTGTATACTCGAGGAATAACTTCAAAAAATATTTTAACTGTCTACTAAAAGAAGTGATACGCCTATGGATTACCAACGCTTTATTATTTTAATACTCTCTCATACATAAAAATAGACTATAACAAAAAAAGAATTATTGAAATCGGACACCGTGTTAAAGAATAATCGCTGAACATACATAAAAAAAATATCGAGACGAATTGATAACCTTCTCCTTTTTTGAAGTCGGTTAAAAATAAAATATATCTTGCATAAAGGTTAGAATGTAATATAACTGATCAGAGTTCTGAACTTTAGTAGCTTAAAATAAATCAACATACAGGGTGTCCCAGTAGTGTGTGGAAGTTCGCAATAGAGAGCATTTATAATGAAAATTATTTTTTTGATAGTGTACTTTTTGGGGATTAATCAACATTTCACAAAAACGGTTTCGTCAATAGACACAATTTTCATTACTATTCCACCACCAATCCTTATGAGTTAATGACACATAGCCAAACAGGATGGTCTATTAACGTTTGGGGTGGATTATTAGGGGACTATGTCATAGGACCACGTTTCTTTCATGGTCGTGTAACTGCCAAGGTCTACTCAGACTTTCTGCAAAATCATCTACCACTACTATTGGAAAATGTTCCACTAAGTATAAGACGCCGAATGTGGATATTACATGATGGAGTTCCTGTACAACATACTCAACCAGTTCGCAACTTTATGAACCGTAATTTTAAAAACAGGTGGATTGAAAGAGATGGTCCAGTTATGTAGCCTCCTAGGTCCCCTGACCTTCCCCTCTGTGGGGTTCGCCAGCAGCGGACCCAAGAGGGTGCGGAGTTGGATTTGGAACTCATGAATACAGGAGAGCCGACATTCGTAATGGAGAGTAGTAAAAGCCATATCGACATTACATGTGCAACCAGGAAAATCGTGGCGAAAGTTTCCTCATGGAGCATACTAGACGTGGAAATAAACATGCATCATAAAAAAAAAAAAAAAAAAAAAAAAAAAAAAAAAAAAAAAAAAAAAAAAAAAAAAAAAAAAAAAATCTTTATTCCAGTAAGACCATGGTACACGGTATTGGAAAAGTCAGTTTTACAAAGAATGTATATAATTTAGGCAAGTAAACATAAAAAAAAATATATATATATAAAATAAACAGAGCATATATCACGTAACAAATAAAAATAAATAATATTACACAGACCGAGTGGAGCCATACTTATTTAGTTAAAATTGTAGTACTCATCTACATTATAAAAACAATTGTCTAACAAGAATTCCTTAAGTTTTTTCTTAAAAGAATTAAAAATTTGTTCATCTTTTATTGACTGGGGCAATTTATTATATAATTGTATGCCAGCATATGACGGACATTTTTGATAGAACGCTGTTCCATGATTCGGAATTCGTAACAAATTACCATGCCTGGTTTGGTAGTTATGATTATCTAAATTTTTACTAAATTCATTAATTTTTTTCCTAATATATATTATGCATTTATAAATGTAAATAGAAGGCAGTGTTAAAATATTAAGTTGTTGGAAATATGATTTGCATGATATTCTTCTATTAAGACCAAGAATTAATCTCAAAACTCTTTTTTGTAAAATGAAAAGCCTATTAGAGGATGATGAATTTCCCCACACAATTATATTATATGACAAATGAGAGTATATCATTGCGTAATATATATTTATAAGTTGTTGTTTGCCTAAAATATTTTTTAGTTGAAATAAATCATAATACCCACTATTAACCTTTTTACTAATATAATCAATGCACGATTGAAATGATAAGGTGCTGTCAAGAAAAGTTCCCAGAAATTTTGTAGACTCGGACATTGTCATATTTAGATTATCTGTTGTCACTGTTATTACATTCTCAATGTTATTAGTAATGTTAAATTTCATCAGTACCGTTTTCTTAGAATTTAATATTAGGTGATTTTGTAGACACCACTCATTGAATTTGTTATAGAGGAAATTCAATTTGTTTGATAGTTCCTCTAGAGAATTCGCACAAGAAGCCACTGACACATCATCTGCATATAGAACAATGCAATCTGCGTTTAAGTATGTTGGTAAATCATTTATAAATATAAGAAATATCAATGGTCCCAATACAGATCCCTGAGGAACCCCCATATCTACATTACCTTCATTTGAACAAGTTTCATTCACTTTGACAATAATTTTTCTATGTCTTAAATATGACATTAGCCAACTTAACACATTTCCTCGAAAACCTAAAGATTGAAGTTTAGTTTCCACAAAATCCAAATTTAAGCAATCAAAAGCTTGTGTAAGATCAAAGAAAAGTGCTCCAATAACTTTTTTGCTATCAAGGCGTTTGTATAAAAATTCAACAAAATCATATATAGCGCTCTCCGTTGATCTACCAGGGTAAAAACCATTTTGGCATTTAGTTATGATCTTATACTTTTCTAAGTAAGAAATCATCCTATTATACATAGCCTTTTCGACTATTTTACTTATGACATTTGATACTGTTATTTGTCTATAATTGTTTAAACTTAGCGGATCATCTTTTTTGTATAAAGGAGTTATTAATCCTATTTTCAAATCTTCAGGGTATTCACCATCCTGAACGGAAACATTTATTATATTAGCTAAAGGTTTAGCTACACAATAAGCAATATTTTTAATAATTTTAGTGGGTATGCAATCTACTCCAACAGAATTAGTATTTTTTAAATTTCCAATTATCTCTAAAACGTCTTGTTTATTTACTGGGTCAAAGAAAAACGAATTACTGTTACTCAGAACACATTTTGTACAATCTGTACTAGCGCTTCCAAAATACTTTTCATTCAATAATTTTACTGCATTACTATAGTGTTTAACAAAACTATTTGCTACCTCAAAATTATTTTCAATTATCTGTTCATTGATTTTTAATTTAATTTGTTGATTTGTCTTTATTCTGCCGCTTTTTTCTTTAACTAGTTTCCATACGTATTTTTGCATTTCAATAGGGTTCGTCTTATTGTCAATTGAATTTTGATAATAAAATATTTTATCTCGTTTTAGTTTTTGTTTATAGTTTTTAAATTGAGTTTTGTATTCTAATTCTAAATGTTTATCATAAAAATTCTGTTACCTATTTCAATTGTCGCTGTGGTAATCCATTTACATTTCCTATTTTGATTTAAACAAACTATTTTCTTAACCATTGGACAAAATTTATCGATTGCAAAATTAATAGCACCATAGAAATCATTTAACATGTCATTAATATTTGCGTAGTTGCTTAGTTCATTAAAATTACGATTATGTCGAAAATAGTTTTGCAGATTACCAATAGCATTTTCACCCAGATTTCTAAAAGATATCAAGTTCCAAATAAAAGATAACAAAGATCTTAAAACAAAATAGAACACAAAGAAACAATTGGATACAAATCTCTTAGTGCAAAACATAAATAGGGATATGCTTCACGTACAACTCAGCATATAAAATGATGGAAGCTCTGTAAACGGTAACAAAAAAACGCAAGGAAGCAATAAGAGCCAGCCGAAGGGTAAATAGGTTAAGAAGAAGACTACAAACGCAAGATCCTATGATCATAGAAGCCTCGGAGGAGGCAGAATTTCTTAATAAAGACCTTAAAAAACACATCCACAAAGAGAAGAAAATTGCATTGCTTAATATCTGCGAGGAGGTGGAAACGCATATCTGGGGGGTAAGGGTACCAGATAGCCACGCGCTTCACAGGAAGACAAGCGCCACCATACAACCCAACTGAAGAATAGAAACCTAAATGGTGCAAAGAATTATTCCCCGCAGCAGAGAAGCGAATCAGTTGACACAGGAATATGGAGGGACCCATAAGGGAATTTAATGAAGAAGAGCTAAAAAACGCAGTATCCGGACTTAATAAGCTAGTGCTGAAATGCTAAACAAGCTACTCAGAAAGCAAACTTTTCCCAGAAAATGGAAGGACGCCCTTGTTGTACTGATATGGAAAGGAAAACCGGAAACGACGGCATCATTTTATCAACCCATCTGCCTACTAAACATGCTAGGAAAGCTCTACAAAAAAAAATGATTAAGGCCAGGCTGGAAAACGAGCTAGAAAAAAACGACGGCCTGTCCCCAAATCCCCAAATCAATTCGGTTTCCGGAAGGGCTATTTCACAATACAGGCAGTAGAAGAAGTGGCAAAACGTGTAAGGGAAATACAATCGAGGTGGATAGTTATGCTAGCCCTGGATGTCAGAAATGCCTTCAATAACGCCTAATGGGAAAAAATATTGGATCGGCTTCAAGATAGAAACATCTCCCAGTACCTGCGCAATATAATAGATAGCTTAATGAACGAAAAATCATCATCGGGAAAGTAGACATGGAAACCACGAAGGGTGTTCCGCAGGGATCGGTACTAGGACCGATTATGTGAAACATCCTCTACGATGACGTATTGCGAATGCAACAGCAACATGGTGATAAGTGCCCAAAGAAAAGTCCTGTTACGGGTGGCAATGGCCTACAAAACGACATCGGCGAGAGCTATATAGGTGATTACAGGGGTCCCACCAATGAACTTGCTGGTGCAGGAGAGACTCAGGCTCCACAAAAGAGAAGACGGTCACACGGAAGAGGCAAGAAAGGGAGGTCACATACAGGGCATGGCAAATCCAGTAGGAGACACACGACCAGCCTATGGCGTAATGGATAAGGCATATAATAAAAAACATGAAGACATGGAGTGAATGCAAATTTAGAACACTGGAATACTTTCTGACATAGGCTTTGACAGGACATGGCACATTCGGGAGTTTTAGAAAAAAAAATAAAAAAAACAAAGGATGATGGCTGCAGTTACTGCAATGAAGTAGATAACCCTGCACACACACACTATATAAGTGAGAAAGATGGCACGTCCAGAGACCAAAAATGGAGTTAGAAATAGGGGAAGAGGTAAATCAGACAAATATGATAAGAATAATGTTAGAGAACAAGGACAGTTGGGTCGTAGTCCACCGATATATCAAAAATATTATGTCGATAAAGGAACAAGAAGACAGGGAGACGATAAGGAACCAATAAAGGAAAAAATTGTACCACTGACATGATGTCAGACATCTCACAAGGATAATTTCCGTTATGTCAGGATGGCAAATCAGGGGGTGGTTTTAGTAGGTAACGGGTAACGGCTTGCACTAAGATAACCGGGAGTCCCACACTAGAGTCGAAGGGCTTATCTTGTAGACTACTATAAAACTAGTCCATTAACTAGCGAGGAAATGAAGGAAAGAATAAGACAAGTGTTCGCGAGCATAGATGTACAATGTTTGAAAAACGTTCAAAGATCATTTGAAGCTAGATCACAACATTGTATTGCAGTTGGAGGGAGTCACTTTGAGCAGCTTTTATAATAGCTTTTTTTTTCATTTTTTAATATACTAATGTTGCATTCTAAAAAAATTTAAATAACTTATTTTTGGTCCATATTTTTTTCATTCAAACATAAAATGTCTTCTAAACTGTTGTGTTTAGGGATAGGGACAAACGAACGTATAATTAAAGTACTTTTAGTAGAGATATGAAATACAGGGTGAATCTAACCTTAAAAGTAAAGAAAGTAATTCAGTTGATTGTAGCTAGGTACCTTAAAAATATAAACTGAATTAACAGTATATTTTAACAGGAGTTTAAATTAAATTACTTTTTACCATTTCATCTAAGGATCTCGCTAAACTGTTGTGTTTAGGGATAGGCAATATTTTAGTAGTGACATGAAATACAGGGGGTTACATTAAAAAAATTGAGAAAATCATGTATCTGAGTTTTGACTCAACCTGTACATGTCTGTTGCGCTAGGAAAAAATTAGTATATTCTTATAAAAGTAGACTATCATTAAAAATGATTCATCAAAAAATTTTGATGTTCGATTGTTTCTTTTGGAATATACAGAGAGTTGATCCTAGTACGATTTTCATATAAAATTGGGTTAAACTTCCAAAATACCCAGTATAACCTTCGTATTTTCTTGAAGGGCAAAGTCAGGGGAATTCAAATTTACAATTACAATTACAATTTACATTTAAAAAAACATAGGTTTGATCAATTCTGAAGTTATGGATCACTCTGTATAATCGAAAATAATTTTAAAATGTGTAGATTAATAGTATCTACAACTTTTGTAAATAACATTGTTTGATATTTTCTATATTATAGGATATATTGAACTTCCACACACTATTGGGACACCCTGTATGAGAATAAGATAGGTACTAATAAAAAATTAAAAAAATATATGACAGATTTAAAAAAATTTTAAAAATATATTAAAAAGTACAAAAAATAAATATTGGGTGAAATCAGTGGGGTTAGTAAAAAATGTAGTACGGTTTTCTTTTTAAATTTTACTTTTCATAATAAATAGATCAATAATATACCAAAAACATTTTTACTTTTCTAATATTCAATAACGACTTTAAATTAAAAAATAATAATTTCTAATTTATCTACTCATTGCATTGCTAATTAGCATCTCGAGATGTTTCCCAAATATGTCCATTTTGTCTAACAACTCTGGTCCATACGGTGCTGTCTCTAATTTTTTCAAATCTTTGTGTGCTTTCTGTATATCGGTGTTGATTTTATCTATTAATCTATTTTTAATTTCTTCGGTGATTTTAGTTGTTTGAAGCAGTTCCTTTAGTTTATCCATTTTTCTGTCTAGCAACGCTGCTAGTTTGGCTGTGGTAGAATGGAGAACAGAAGAACGCAGCTATGTATATAAAATAATAATCATAATTACATTTCAGTTAGATATACAAATAAATATACTAAATATACTCAAATAACAAATTAAAATTCTCTTAAAATTGTAAAGACTAGCTTTAAACTTATATCCCAATATTTTTAGTACAAAATTGTTTAACGTTTAGATTTGGCCTTATAACGGTTTTTCATTAAAATAGGAATAAATGGGTCCTTCTATACCCGCATTTAAACCACTGTGCTTTTGAATCGACTAGCGACTGGATTTCTATCAGCTGAGTGTCGAAGGCGTTTCTTCGCGGGCTTTTTTCCATAGATTCAGGGGGTTTTCTGCGACACTCTGGGCGAGTAGGTGGCTGCCCTGTATTCAAGATGTCGGTCTAGCGTTTCCGCCCTGATGGTAATTGTGGGTATATGATCAGTTTGGGGTAGATAGGACCTCTATTTGAGTTTAGTAAGGCTATTTATTTCATTTTAGAGGCTTTGGTTATTTTAGCCTTTTCTGTCAAGAATTTATTTCGTAATAGAGGCCGTTGATGGGACATCTATTTGTCACTAAGGTATGTAGGTATTATTTTGTTGTTTATTGGAACTCGTTTCAATTCATTTGGGATATTGCGAAACAACCTTTTGTTTAAAGTTACAACAGTGTGATTGGTTGTATTTTTGGTAACCACATGTTGTAAGGGCTCTTCTAGGAGTATATATTTAACCACGTGTTGAATCTCGTAGGTGAGTTTTTTTGTTTAGCATTTAGATTACGACGTAGTAATTCTTTTTGTAAAGACATTTGTCCTCTATTTCAGTGCCCACATATATATGTAATCTTTTCTGAATAAGCTGTCCACGAAATTGGTGATTTGGTGATTTCGTGTGCCCCCTATAGCTGTAAAGGGGTAAATATAATTTTATTTTAGTTGGCATGCTTACCTAGACGATTATAACCCTAAGTTGGGTTTCTTTTCGTCGTATATATTTTCAGTATATGGGATTGAAATTTGTCTATTAAATGTAATTGTTGGGTAGAACTCACTTCACGAGCCGTCTATCTTTTTCCTTTGTACATCTGAAGCTTACCTACATAAATTAATAAGCCGAACTTTAATTTAATTAGTAAATGTTGAGTAGTTACTACCTATTTCTAGACCTCGCTTCACGAGAAGATTTTGTAGGTACCGGGTTATTTAATTTTAACTTTATTAACCAGGGATTAATAGTTATTTTTGTGTTTTATCTTACACGTTTTCTTTAGGGTTCTTGTGACGGGCTGATACTTCTTGTGACTGGCCTATACTTATTGTGACGGGCTGACACTTCTTGTGACTAGCTAGTACTCCTTGTGATCAGCTAGTATTCGTGTGACGGGCTAGCAACCTTTATGACAGGTAGATTGATTTGTATGCTGCTAACGAAGCAGAAACATCAACGTCTACTAGAGTTTTCTCAGCTGGAAAGAAGTCACGGTTTACCGCAAGTTTTTGCTATCTTATTTTTATATTACTATATTACTATTTAATCTATTTTGTTTGGGGGTTATTAGTACATAACTTTATCTAAACCTAATGTAAACGAGGTTTAGGGGTGTATAATTACGATACATTTTAATAAACCCGAAAACGTCACCAAGAGCTCTTCGTGGGGTATATTACTTATGGGTAACTAATATTTTTAATAAGTAACAGAGTTTTGCTTGTTTTACCCCTAGCGTCCGTAAATAGTACACTATTATTTATTTATTCTGATAAATACAGTACACACCTCATGTGTCTCAGTTTTACGATTACCCCTAGTCCCATTTAATGATTTTTAAGTCTAATATAATGTTTAGTTGTGAATAATACTCCTAGTAATACTGGATTATTGTTAATAGCTGGGGAATTTAATAGTTGATGTACTAAATGATTTAGTTGTTATTAATTTGTTGATTTCGAAGTGTGAACGAGGTTGACCCCCCATGTGAACGCGCAATAATTTATATGAATAAAACTTGAGTATATAAATTGAACTTTTCTTGCTATTTATCCCCACTTGCTAATTGTCTATTTGATTACACAACCAGGTTGGTCAATGAGACCTATGGTAAAGTAACGTTTATTATAATAGGAGCATACTTAAGTTGTAGCCGCTTGAAGACCTTCGTAGAGGAGATGCTTATAGTTTTTCTATTTGGAGTTTGATAGTGAACTGTCACTTGGATTGTTGGATGTGAGGTTAAACTCCTGGTGCCCACTCACATACATAACTTTTTCTACGACTCACCCCTTTCTTCACTGTAGTTAGTCGGCATCCAACATCGGATTAATATAAATCCCACCTCAGGTGCTTAAGCACAGAAAGTAGGTAGCAATTGTTGAAAATACGTAAATTTATTTAAATTCCTATTATTTGCTTAGTAACTAACATAATTATTAACCATTCAAGACAGGCCAAATTTAAAAATTCTGCCATTTTCTGTTAGCACTTGCATCTTACAGTATTTACCACCACTTTAAGATCCTGAAGGACATTCCTGCGTTATTATAACCAGCCTACTTTTCACTTTCACTTGGAGTGGACTATTATTAAGTGAACGCAGGACTTCAAGGACTAAACACAATCAAATAACCTTGCATCTCACTGTTTATTATATTTATTAATAGTTAGATTTTGTTACAGAGATACATTTAATGTATAGAACAATCAGTTTTGAGACTGGATCAGCACAAGTCCCGTTATCTTTATTTCATTTGTAACAGCTGTAAGATTAAAATTGAAATTGTAGATGAAACCAAGAATTATCAATTCAAAACTAATATCAGTCAGATGGTAGCTGAGAGTTTTTGTCAAGAGACATTTCAGAAATTAGAATCTTTATTTGTAAGTGTATAAGCAGGCCTTAAAGATTTCGTCTTCCAAAAATTGGCTAAATCAAGTAAATCAAGTTATTCCTATGTTGCTAATAGGTCAAAAATTTTATTCTTCAAGTTAAACATACTATTCAACCCATAGCTGGTAGTAAAGCCGATATTTTACTAAGTGTTGACCCAATTAAAACCAACACTACTGTTTCTAATGTATCTACTACACATTAAGTCCCTTGGTTATAAGTTGGGATAACAAGGACGGTTCATCCAGGTTCCAGCGGATTATCATAACTAATTTTGGCGACAAATACGAAATGAAGTGCATTTCTTTTCTACATCTGCGAGTGAAAGTCTTAAACAAGCCTGAATTTTAAAAATAGTAAGTTTTTTACAATTAAAAACTTCGGAGAATGTGTGTTCTTGTAGAAAAATGATACGCCACTGAACCAGGGAGTGTGTTTACCTGTTCTGTTATGGCCGCTTGTTTACTTTCTCTACAGATGTTGAAAACACAACAATCGCTTACAAATTGGCTTCTCGCTGGGTCTAGTAGTAATAGGTCTTAGATTAAATCCATTTGGATTTAGAGTGGCACTTGACAGTTGTCAATCTGTCACAAGCGTTTCAGGTTTTGTAAATATTCTGATCTATGATCTCGTGACATAAGGTAGTTTAAGGCCTCACAAGTGCAAATAGGCTTTTCCCTTAATGAATTTACTATTGGTCTCTTCATTGATACTTCTGCTGCATTTGATTCAGTTAATATTCCTAGATGCGAATGTCTCAGTGGATTTGGCCAATTTAATACATTCCTTTTTAGTACAAAGAGAACTATTTACTCGAGATAATTGGGGCCACATTCATGGTCCTCAAACTACTAATCAAGGCCTTCCTCAAGGTTCTCCGCTCAGTCCCATTTTGTTCAAACTTTATACCTTGTTGGCTGGGTAAATTATCCTGTGGGATATAGCCCAATAAAGGAGGAAGAAGAAGAAGAAAAAGAAGAAGATAGTTCAAGGTTATGTTACGTATTGTTTCTTCTTCTTCTTTTTCTTCTTCTTCTTCTTCTTTTTCTTTTCTTTTTTTGGGCTATGTTACTGCGAACAATTACTTATTACAGTACCACTACCTCAAATCGTTTGTGTCACGTTAATTCTGATTCACTGGTAGCTCTTGTTGATGCCACATACTTGTACCACGAAAACCCTGTTGATCATCTTTCTCAGCGAATGACATATTCTTTGCCAAAACGCTCGAATTTCAGTTAAATTCTCGGTTGTGACAGCACCAGATGGATATATTATTGATGTTACCGACGCGCATGCTTCAGATGTTAGAAACAATGATTCGTCGATATTTAACTCCTATGGCTGTTAATGAGGACGGATTTTTTCATTTTTTCAAGAAGGTGACAGCATTATATATGATCACGCTTATCGAGACTTGATGCAGTTTTGCCAAAATATGGGACTAAATGTTTTTATACCACCTATGAAGACTAAACCACCTTTTCTTCCCAACGGCCAACGTCAACTAACTACTCAGCAAGCAAATGAATCAAGACTTATTACAATGGTCAGATGGGTAATTGAAGCGGTTTTTGGAAGAATTTAAAATAAGTTTCGGTTTCTAATTACGGATGTGAAACATTTGGATGCATTTTTATAGTAATATGTGCTTTTTCCAATGCGTTTTTTTGTGCCTATAAATGAAAGTGTGCCTGAAGATGACACATTCCGTGACAAGGTTTTGGAACGTTTGATTTTCTCTAATAATTTATTAGACAGAATTAGAGATGAACACCTAGGTAGAATTGATTGGCCGTTGGTAGACAGATTTATTGACCTTCAAGACTTTCCAATTTTATCGGAAGATGAAATGCTCGGTACATACCAGATTCAATTATAGTACAGTTATTGGTCATCACATATAAACAACGGTAACTATTTGGTAAGACTACATCGTCAACCTAACGCAGAAAATGATAAGAGCCTCAATGCCTTCAAGGTTTCAAGCAGCTACCGAAAGAAAACGCTTTATTGAATATAACAGCCAACTAATTGGAGTAAACGCAATAACTGGCTGGGCATGTCTTTTCAAATCAAGTGCACGAGTTTTAGGAATGTGTGGTCATGTCTGCTCTGCAATATGGTTTTTGTCATACGGATGGCATCAGCCAGAAATTCGTTAGGCTTCGATCACATTAGAGGCACGCTTGTGCAAGTAATTTGGTGGCGCGCGCGTGCGCATGCTGGCGTGAACAGCAATGTGCTCACACTAAATGCAAGCAGGTGCATTATTATGAACAGGTCAGTCAAAATGGTGTTTTAAAGTTTTTATTTTTGGAAGAGCAGGAAATCAGGGAAGAGAAGGTTAACGAGTATTTTTTAGACACAGGAAGCTGAAGAGTATGCACGAATATTTAACGAATTGCTTAGACAGCCTAATAAGTTTTTTGAATACTTTAGAATGATGCCAGTCACTTCTACATTGAGTTTATTTGCAATATTGTTCCACAGCTTCTTGATATGATCCCTATTGCTGTGAAGTTTAAACGATGCGTCCCAAATCGGTCTTCTTCTTCTCACGGCGTCGATAAGCGTTTCCGTATCCATCATATACTCGTAAACACAAATCAGGAGCTCCACAACACTACCCTATCACTGCCTCGATGGTCAGAAATCAACTGAGATCACGCACGCTTGCAATTAAAAAACAAATATTTTTGTTTCGGATCAAGCTTGCACAAGCGTGCACTTGCTTGTTGCGTGCAGTGTGAGCGGCGACTGACAAGAACCACTTGTTTTTGTCGCTCTCCTGAGAATTTTGTTTCTATTTGCACACTTGCGCGCGCGCGCCACCAAATTACTTGCACAAGCGTGTCTCTAATGTGATCGAAGCCTTATCCGTCAAGAGATATAGCAAATAATATAAATGACGTGGCTATTGCTAGACCACTTTAAGAAGTTTGTTTTTGCTTTAATTTAGTTAAGTAGAGATTATTTATTTAAGGCTACTTTAATATTGGTATTTAGCATGGTTTTTTTGAACACATTTAACCCTAAATGAGATGTTTTGCATTTCGAAAATATTTGAGTTGGTTTTGTTTTGGTTTGTTAATTATATTGTAGTACACCAGTAGGATGTATTTCTTGTACTTGCTTTTTCTTAGGTGTCATTGGCATTGCTATGGTTATTACCCTCATATTGTGTGTAAGCTTTGTTCTGTCTCCCTTCTCCACTATGGGGATAGCTCTGTTAATTAGAAGCCAACAGTAAATGCTCGAGTAGGGAATTATCGTCAGGCTATGCAATTTAATTTTTAATTTCAGAAAAATTAGAAAGAAACTTGGCACCCGTTTGAATCTGAACCTGGATCCAAAGTCTCAAGCTCTACCCACTGCGCTACCCCACCCCGCTTCTTGTATTTTATAAAAATGTTGTCATAGGTTTTCTAATGGTATTTAGGTACTTCTTGTTTAGGTACTTGTACTTGTTTAGGTACTTGTTAGGTGCGTACAAGATAGGTTTTCTAATAATGTTTAAGAACAAAAATCTACATAGTTATTTTAAAAATGTACGTGTGTATTTTTATTTTAATTAATAAATTATTAATGTTTAACTTCTGTTGTTTTTTGTCTCTGTAGCTAAGGTATAGCATTACATTACCTGCTGCAGACTTTTTTTAAGGAACTTTTAAACTGATGGAGCTTTTTTTGTACTGACCACTTGTAGACCACCACCATTAGACACCAATATCCAAAACTTAAAAACCGAAAAGAGTGCAGTTACAGGTGATTGAATAGAAACAAAATCGCAAAAGTAAACCTTTCTGTTGGCTGATTTTTACTGACATCGATCTTTAATTACCTTTATCACCTGATTGCGCCTGATTGTATTGCTATCACACCAAGAACTTTTGATATGTTGAAAACCTCGCCTAGTATAAAACGCTTCTGTAACACTCGACATTATCTGTTTCTTTTTCTCTGTATTTTCGAGATAAGTCCATCACGCACTCTGCCACCCTAACTAGGTACTCGTATTTCCATAGTATCGTGGTCTTATTTGCATTACCGCTCTCATCTATGTATTACGTCAAAATTTTGGATACGCACATAAGCTTTGTTGCCAAAATGTTTATTTTATCATTATTTTTGTCTTTAAAAACTCCGCCATAAAAGAGCTTTTTTGATGATGAAGGAGTTACTTTCATTACTAGGCCATATATAGTTATTTCTTTTGGCATAATTTTTCCAAATCGTTCCAGTTGGAATATAATTTGGTTTTGGTCCTTCAACTACTCGTCTGTTAAGTCTTCTAACATTAAAGAGCTTGCAAAAGGCCAGTTGAGTATCTATAGCATCTTGTACTTCGTCATCGTTAAGAAATTTTAGAACATGTCTGACAATACCTTTGCAGGTCACATGTGGAAGGATAAATACTTCGTAACCAACTGAATTCCAGCCCTTATTAATAAATTTATTTGCAGCACTGTAATTCAAAAAGGTGGGGCTTCAAGTTTAAGGTTTAACACAGTTTTGGCTCTGCTATGGATATGAAGGTTACCAATATTCTTGTCTTTTCCTTGTACATAGACTTTAAATGGGCCTAAGTCAGTATTTGAGTACAAGACTTTTTGTTTTGTTAGGCACTTGGGATTGTGGATATCAGGAGGTTCTTCAGGCGGCTGCCCAGGCGGTTTATCAACCGCCATTTTGGGCTGGCGCTGTCTTGCTCTTTAGGTTGTGTAAAGTTACTTTCGGTGGGAACTGGGATACTATCAACTGCAATGGACTCGGAAGGGATAAATGAAGCTAATTGAATAAGAGTTCACTTAAGCTTTTGGTAATTAAGTAGAAAATTACTAACAAACGATGTGATTACTACGTCTGTTACGTTTGACTAGAAATTGTTTAATTTTATGATTCCCCTTAATACAGGGTGTTTTCAAAGTTGAATCATTTATTTTAACAGCTTGTAGAACTCGTCAAAAGAAGTCGATATAACAAAAATCACCTAAATAAAAGTTGCATATTAAAAGAAATAAAAAGGAATTTCAAAATTTTAAAAGTAAAACAAATACAAACTATTTATCCGCATATTTTAATATTCCTGACTACTGTCAAGTAAAAACTTATGAATATTTGAATGAACAGTTTTCGAATAGATGGCTAGGGAGGAATGGACCCGTTTCTTGGCCTGCACGCTCCCCGGACCTAACGCCTTGTGATTTTTTTCTGTGAAGTTATTTAAAACAGTTGGTGTATCATGATGGAGAAGTAAATACTGTGGAAGAACTGCAAGACCGCATTGTAAATGCTTGTGATGTTATTCGCGGACATCCGGACTTTATTTTTGAGGCCTGTCAGGAGTCGTGGGTACGCCGAGCAAGACTATGCATTAATCGGACAAATGGTGACAATTTTGAACAATTTTTGTAAAAATGGAATACATTTTACCGATAATGAATGTTTTTAATTTTAATAAAACCTATAACTCTCTTATTATGCAACTTTAATTTAGGTGATTTTTGGTGTTCTACAAGCTGTTAAAATAAATGACTCAACTTTGAAAACACCCTGTATAGAAACTCTTCTTCATATATTATTTAATTAAAACACAAATATTGTAAATCTATCTAACATTGCCGTATTTAGAAAATCACAACTCACCACAATGATTTAGTAAAACAAATTGAGGAATTTAATTATAACTCCAACAACAAAACTTTGACACTTCACGATCAAATAAATCAACTAAGGTAAATTCAAACGAATCTTAAATCTGACAAAATTGTATTAAAGGGTTCCGAGGAAATTAATCCAATTTGACGACATTTTAATTAAAAAGTAATTAACTTTTAATTTGTAATATCTTGAAAGATAAGTTTAGAAAAATTAATATCTCTTGTTAAACCCTTCGTATTAATTTTATAAGCAAATTTATTTTGGTGGGACTAGTTTTTTTGTATAACATTGAAAAAAATCTAAATTTCTTTACTGTGCATTATTTCTGTTCATATACAGGGTGTCCCAATGAAAAGTAGCCCATTTTTAGAGCTTATAACTTTTAAACAAATGGTAGAAACATGCGTTATTTTGCTATAAGTTTTGCTTCAGTGACACAGATCTCCTCTTTTCAATTCACCGTATCCAAATTTTATCAAATGGAAACGGGATACTTTTCATTGGGACACCCTGTATTTGGAATGGCGACCTAGATTGGGACATGGCAATTAACAAGACTATTACCAAAATTTCCAAGAATCACTCCATTGTCAGTCAGTCCATTAATCTCCTTGATGACTAAATTCTATTTAAATGCCACAATAGGAACAAGCTCTTTGTGTTAATTGTGGGATGATTAAAAGCAGGGTATTATGCAGGTTTATTTTAAGGTTTTAGTGTTAACAATTATTAAATAATTATGAAAATGAAAAAAATGTTCAAATCAATACATCAATGAGATTAAAAATGAATTCATTTTTAAATAACCCATATTGGGACATGAAAAAGGTGACCGTGCACTTAATTATTTCAAAAACCGACCTAATTTACCTGTAATATTTATTTTTTATCTAATGCATTAGCTTTTTTTACTGTACTATTTACTTACTTCGCCAGTTGGAGTTGGAGATGCTTTGACTTCGATAATTCCAAACAAACCAATGATTGCTGCAAAGCTGATGGTTATCATCTTCATTTTCCTGTAAAAATATTATTTTTAATAATGTTTTCAATGATTTTTTGGCTAGAAATAGTGAAATTGTATACACTGAAAACACTGAATAGTGAAATTACAGCTAAAATCATTGATTATTTGTGGCCAGTAATTTTGACTAATTTCACAGTCACTTTAGAATGATATTTACACTGAATCATTGTAAAATTGCATTAATGACTGTAAATTGTAAAAATTATATTTTTACGAGTGTAAATTGACAGAATATTTTTAAAATTACAAGTGTATAACGTATTTATAAATATTGTATCTCTACAAAATATTTGTAAATTAACCTATATATTTTTATTTTGACAAAATTATTGTACAAATCCATTTATTTTCTAATAATTACTGCATATATGTAATTTTACAGATTATTTTAAAAACCTTTCATCGTTTAGAATAACAAGGTAATCATCTAATTTTAAACAATTATTATTGTAAAATTGCAAGGTTGATACCTAAATATTGTTAATTTACAGGAGATTAGTGAAAAAACTCATAGATCTGTAACAATACTAAAACTTTTGTGTTTTCACTTTTTATTTTCCCACAAAAATGTAAAAATGCAAGTAAGTTGGGTCCAAATAAATTCGTATTTTTTTATACAATTAAAACTTAGTGTTTTTTTTTGTAAAAAGTGTTTTTATTAAAAAAGTTTATAATTTTAAGAACGGTGCGTCCCTTTCTACAGTAAAAATCACTATAAGTTATATTTACAACTATTAGGTTGTGAGACTTGCAGCTATTATTAAAAGTTTTTCAAATTCTAGTAACCAATTTTTTTTCAGTGCCACAATGATCTTAAAAAACCACAACTCTTATAATGTAATTCTGCATTCTATGTGTGAATAACAGGATATATACATATTTTTACAAGGTAATGTAAATTCACAGATGGTGTGTAAAATTCCATGTGTAAAACGAATTTAAAAATATTGTATAACTTCAAAATATTTGTAAATTAACCTATATACTTTTATTCTGACAAAATTATTGTAAAAGTCATTTTATTTTCTATTAATTACAGCAATAATGTAATTTTACACATTTATTGGTAGATTACAAATGTAAAGCGAACTTATGGATATTGTAAATTTAGGAGGTTATTGTAAAAACACTTTTATCATTTAAGATTACATGGTAATGAGACTACCATCATCTAATCTTACATATTTCTTGTAAAATTGCAAGGTTAAAACGTACCAAAATATTGTAAATCTACAGACGCTTTGTGAATTAATTCATATACCTGTAATAATACTAAACGTTCTGTGATTTCACCTTTGATTATTCCTGCAAGTAAATAAGGTATACCTCATAAAATTCGTATTTTTACATTAAAGAAAGTATTTTTTAGCAAAAAGTTTGTAGTTTTAAGAACAATCAGATCCTATTCACAGTAAAAATCTCTGTAAGGTATATTTACAATCATTATTTTGTGAAATTTACAGTTATTATCAAAGTTTTTTTTACATTGTAGACACCAACTTTTTTCAGTGTAGGGTTATTCATTATAAATTACCCACCCCTCTTATTATCGTTATTATTACCTGTAGACAAAAAAGTTTTAAATAAAAGTTGTTTATAGTCTATTTTTATGTATGAGAGAGTATTAAAATAATAAAGCGTTCGTAATCCATAGGCGTATCACTTCTTTTAGTAGTTTAGCAGTTAAAATATTTTTTGAAGTTATTCCTCGAGAATAAACTTATATTTTCACCTAATTAACCTGCTTATAACTTCTAAACAGCTGAAGGTAAAAAAGTGCAATTTTTTCTAAAATGTTTTATTTTTCCACAAGGTATGTTAAGAACATTGTGTCAAACGGGTTATGTAGGTAAAAGGGTTTAAACTTTGACTTTTAAATAACGTTACGTTCATAAATAATAATTTTAATATAAAAACTACTTTTTACCTACAAATCCAAATCAGAATCGAAATCAGAAGATGAACTGTCGCAACCAATATTTACAATGAGTGGCTCGATCATTTCATCAGTAATATTGTCCAACTTCCACATTTTCTCTTCTTCTTTAATCGTATGATTTACTGCCTTTTTCCAGTTTTCAGGCTTTGCATTATTTACAGCCTCCAAAAACAACTGTTTAACATCACTCATTTTAAAAAAATTATTTTTTCTTGAAACTTCTCCCTTTATCTGTGCCCATATCAGTTCAATCGGGTTTACTTCGCAATGATATGGTGGTGATCTAACCACCGTCATCCCACGATTTTTTGCAATTTCATCAATTTCATATTTTTTGAATTTCTCTTTATGAAGGGAACACAAATAATACAGTTCTTTTCTCACAGAACCGGGATGGAACTTAATGTTCTTTGAATTTAGCCAATTCTGTAAATCTTTTTTTAACCACTTGGTTGTGGGCATTTTTTCGAGTGATAACTTGCCTTATCCATTACTATTATACAGTTCTGAGGAAGAAGATCTATAATTTGTTCGAACCACTCTTTAAAGACATCAGCATTCATGTCCTCATGGTAGTCCCGGTACGAGTAGATTCAAGTCAATAAACCACCTTTAACAAAACCGTTTGAACTACCGATGTGTACTATTATTAGTCTGCGCCCCTTTCCTGATGGTGGATTTAAACCAGTAGATAAATTATTTAAAAAAGCCTGTCTTCGACTTGTAACAGTTTCATCTTGCCAAAATTTATTTGGTTTATGTCCCTCGTTGATCCATGTTTCATCTAAATAAAATATATACATTTATATAAAATATAATACTGAATAACTAAATACATACACAAATAATAAATAAAGCTTACCTTAATAGAGTTATCATCTGGATAACTTCTTTTAGTTGTTACTTTGTTTCTTATTTTTAACCTCAAAATTTGTAAAACTTGTAAATGTGTACATAGCAATGTAAGGAAAGATTGTTTAAGTTAATTTTTGAGAATATAAAAACTATTTGTAAATAATAAATTTGGCATTGTGGGTTGCAGATATTTTAACAAGCTGTGCTTTTAAATATCTGTCACCTTAATTGTACAAATAGCGTTGCCACGAGTTAAGAGTTAATTTTAAATGTAGGTATACATATTGTTTTACTGTGCACAAGTGTTTAACTTAGCATATTTTTTTCTTTATTCATAACAAATATTATATTGTATTTAATTTAATTGCATTATTTATGAATAAACATTATTATTATTATTATTATTTTTTTTTTTTTTTTGGTGTGTCATCGGCTTCAACTGCTAAGGTTATTTCGCCTCGTGTTCTGTGTAGGATTTGTTACTGTTTCCCATCGCCACTTTAGGAACAGCACTGTTAATTAGAACCCAACAGTGAGTGGTCTTATTATTATTATTATTATTATTTGTCAATAAGCTCGCAGTAAATGCGGTTATAGCTTCCCTACGGGCTAAAAGCCAAGGTAAAGGAAGTCGCTATTGTGGAGTGTTGTCGTTGTAAAATCTCCTAACGATGTTGCACGTATCTAGGATTGTTGCCCGTTGCATATTTAGATAAAAATTTTCTTCTACATTGAGAACCTTTAGACTCTTCTTAAGTGTTTTAGGTTTTATAGCCGTGGCTGACAACACAATTGGCACTATAAGTACTTGAGTAACTTCCCAAATTATTATTATTATTATTATTATTATTATTATTATTATTATTATTATTATTATTATTTCTTCTTTGATTTCTCATTTCTTTTATAGTCCTTAGGTAATTTCTTCTCCATACTACAATATCGCTTCTTTCTATTAAAATAGACTTTCTGGAATGCTTTTACCATAGAAAAGTTTCCATAGTGTGCTTCGACTCATTTCAGGGTAAATCGTAGATTTCCCAACACCAAGCGTACTACTAACTAATTCCGCTGTGTCATCAACACTTTTACATAAATGTTTGTCTGTAAATGATTTAAAACAACTAAATATTAATGTTTTTTCATTAACTGTTAAAAAACCGATTTTTTGTCGTTTACGCGGCTCTTCCAAATTTTCCATGATCACACTAAAATTCACACTGCACCTTGCAAGTTGCAACTAAACGACATTTAGTAAACTGTCAAGAATACACAACTTGGACCTCCTTACTAAATGAAGAACTTATAATCGCATTTTCGGAGAAATTTGTTGAGAAGGTATTTATCTACTTATAATTCGATTACTGTAAGAAATTCTTGGAATTAAAATAACACAAAATTGGCAAATAGGTACTTATTGAAAATAATCTTAAGATACGGCTATGTAATCTTTAATACACAGGGCTTTTGGCCTGTCCAAACCTTTTTCTATTGTTCTGTACAGCTTATGTTTATAAAGGACCAATAAAAGACCCAAAACTTGTAATAGCTCAGGTATATTTATTACAATTTTAGGAAATATTTAAATTATTCTGTAAAAATATTTAAAATGACCGTACTAAATTTTGCATTATAAATGCTGTTTTATTACTCTCTCATACATAAAAATGGACTATAATAAGGACGAAACCGGTCCATCAATGATGTTCTCCTTCGTGAGCAAAATCAAAGGTAGGGAGTATTGAAATTTAATTTCTATCTCTGCTGTCTTTCCTTTGAATCTAATTCAATACCTGTTGCGGTATTAGCCAAAGGAGTAATTGTTTTTTGAAGGGAAACAGTCGTTGGTATTTTATGTGATATTGGCTTTGAATTTAATTCATTTTATCTTACGTTCATTACATTTGAGTTTGATTTATTTTCGTATTTAATAATTTATATGTTTTGTTTTATCGTTTTTTTTTTTCAATCAAAGAATCTTTAGTTTTTTTGCATTCCATTCTTATTGAGACACCCTATATCTTATTGTTTTTCTGCAATACAGTAAAAATTAATTAGGTGCATGTGAAACAATAGTAGTTATAACTAACCCAGTTGTTAAATTTTGAAGTCTCTTTCGTTACGACAGTTAATTTTATACATTTACAAATATTAACCTTTCACTTAGTATAGTTTTTATTATATAAGAATATAATTTCATAATTAAATACTAGGAAATAATTTTATTCCTATATTTTTTTATAATAGTATTTCTCGGAATCATGTTAATAAAAATAAATGTGAACATTAAATGCTGGAACATGTAATTTTGAAATTCAATGACAAATGTAGACAATAAATTTATAAAAAAACAGTTTTTAAAAATCTCAAATTTTTTATATTTATAAAATTCTCAGAATTTAAGTTATTATTTAATAATAGTTATTAAATTATATACTGTCCAGATCAATACATAAGAAGAATTTTTCAACACTAAATTAGCACTCTACATTACAATTAGAAGAAACTTTTGAACATTTCTTTCACTGTGATTCGGCTTGAAGGACCAAGCAATATTAATTAAATTTCTTATTTCACTATTTAATTTTTTACTTACATTGCATCACTATTTTTTTTACATTTTTATGGTATAACGATATTTTGGTTTTATTTTATAATTCTGACTAAAACATATGAGATCAATGTACTAATTCCAAGAATTTATTTACATCAAATCTACCTGACGATTTAAACTTTGAATAAAATTACAATTTAATGTGAGATACCAATTTTGTTTTGAATAATTTATCGATTTGTATTTGTCATAGGAAAATAAATTAATTGATTCTATATTAAGCGTTTTTAAACAAATAAAATTATTGCGTCTTTAATACAATTCAACAAAGGATATTTATTTATAATGAAGCTTATATAGTATATACCATAGAGGTAAGCTTCATTATCGCCATATTGATACTAGATTTATGTGTCATCATGCACTGTTGTTTATTTTTTTCCATTGTGTTATAATTTTGTTTTTTCAGTGATTGTTTTTATTTATAAAATATTTTAATAAAAAAAAATTATTAGAATAGTTTGTTAAAGTTTTTTATAAGAGAAGACTTTTTTAGAAGATTTAAAACAAATGCAAAAAAGTTTTAAAGTTTTGTATTTGACATATCAACTGTCTACGTTGGCGGCATATGAAAAACTTTTATTATTAACATTAGAAAAAAAGTTATTCTTCATAAAAAGTTGAGCATGGTCTAAAACCTAAAATACAACTATCATATATTAAATGTTATCAGTCGTATACGAGGTTTGTCCAAAATAAAGATAGTTCACTCTTTAGCAAAATTCATATTTTTTGAAAAACCTCGTATACAGCGTAAAAAAAATTATATCTGATCCACAAGAATAAACAATAACCAGAAGGATATCTCTCGTTTAATTCCTTTTTTAATTACTTGTGTTATTTGCCTTTTTCTAGCAAATTTTATTAATGTAGCATAAGAATAGTTAAAATGTTTAGCTTCATAGGAACACTTTATTAAGTCAAAACTTAATACAATCAAAAATAGTAAAACAAAAAGATGTGGCATATGCACCACTCTCATATACAAGTGAATATTTGCAAATGCGCGAAAAGCACTATTGTAAAATGTAATTTCCTCGCCGGAACGGCGCTAGTTCCAATTAGAGGTGGGAATCTATTTCCTCGACTAGAGGTAGCCGTAATGTTTTTAGAACGCTGGATGGAAAAACTTGTATTCCGTAGGGGCACCGAAAAAAGTCAGGAAAATAAAAAAACATAATGGGTAGCTATTAATTTATTTTTTAAGTTCATACATTACAAATATAGGTAAGTAAAAGATTTACATATATAAAACAATATTTACTTATCTTTCCAAATGACAACCTTTTTATCTTTTGTAGTTTTAAAATTTCTGTTAATACATTTAATAAATCTTACTCTACCGAATAATTTTACTAAATAATTATGTGGAAATTTTTCACATGGATGTGAAAAACTTGTATTTCTACAAATACTTTGAAACATATCTATTACATTTTTGTGTATAATAATATTTTCAAAATTTATTTGAAATATTTCTAAAAAGGAGATAAATTTTACAAAATCATTGTGTGGCATGTTTAAATTACCAAATAAATCTAAATTGGAGCTGTTATAAGCTTTATAGTAACAAAATAAAGATGTATCGTCCAAATTTTGATAGGCTTTTGAATATTCCCCGCAAATTGTACAAGAATGTGTAGATAGGCATTTTTTCATCAGGTAACCCGCAAAATACCTTTCGAAATTCGTTTTTAACGTGGACTCTTTTAGATAACTCTGGCAAATTTGATGTATGGGGATGTGTATGAGCTACGAATGAATTTGTATCCTCTTTAATGACAACAGATACCTGCAGAAGCATATTATACATGTTATTCTCGCAGTTTTGAGTTCCTGAATTGAGAAGCTTTACACAGAACAACTTTCTAAAGGTTCTTTTAAATAGAATGGCTATTGGATTAGCACAATTACTATTTTGCTGTCTTATAAGACCAAACAAATTTTCTGACGGATCTTGGTTTAAACGTCTAGTGAAAAGAAACTTAACGTTTTTTGTTTTAAGAAAATCCTATAAATGAAGACTGGAGCTAATTGTTATTTTAAAACCTGTTATAAACTTAATTTTTTTAGTTACATCCTCGTCTAGGTTATTAAAAACTTTTAAGTTGTCTAATAGCAATAACATCTTATTTAAAAATGTCAGTTGAAAGTCGAGACCCTTAAACGCCAAATTATATTTCTTCACGTCTGATGTTTTTGATGAGTTTAAAATATCAAATAATTTGTCGATTTTATCAATAAAATCAGCAGTTGCCTGGGCTTCATTAGACAAGTTACCTAGTTCGACGTACACATTTAAAGCCGTTGAAACTGTAAGACTAAATACTAGGGGATTGCGGCCCAGGGGTGTTTGTAAACTTACTTGGAGTTCAATCTGAAATTATGTCAGAGTTTAGTCACGTGATTCATATAGATGAACCCAAATTGTATGAGTAAAAGCGTTTAAAAATATTACTCCAACGTCAAATGTCATACTGTCAAATAGCTATGTCATAACAACCGATCCCAATCCGTGGATAAAAATAATAAATAAGCTTAGGAATTTTAGGATGGCCAATGAAGTGCTTGCTTTGAATGCTTGGAATTTCATGTTGGAGTTGTTAAATGTAACTTGATATTCATTATTTTATTAATTCTATATTTATAATCGACATACAGTGTACAGTACAAACGTAGAATCTTATTTATTAAATCAATCTTAACTTTAAATTTCAGGATAGCAGTGACGAAACTTCAGATAATGAAGAATATATTCTTATTATGCGTACGAGAAATCATTAAAAAAATAATTAACACTTTTGCAAACATCTAAACTCAGTCTTTTGACTGCTACTCTGATAAAACTATATAACTTCTGATTTAGAAGTGATCTATCAAACTATTACTTGTTACTCATTAAGGCCCTGTGTGGAAACACATTTTTAAACTTTATTTATCTTTATTTTTAATTGTGGCAATTTTCGAATTAGAGTTTACGTTTACAATATCAAATTCCTCCATTTTAACCAAAAAGAAACCAAAGCCACACCACAAAATTGATAGGTCACTACGACCTTGTTTTGTTATTATTAATATGTTCGATGTCAGATTTAATACAAACTCTCCTCGGATAGTAGAGTCAGGAGAGTTAATTCGAGAGTAGAAATTTTCAAATTTTTAAACGCTTCAGAGTTAACTCTAGATGAATCTTCAAACATCTAAAGTAAGTAAATAAACGACATGGAGTCAATCCGTTACTCTGGAATAAGTTAATAAACACACTCCAGGCAGGCATAATAATTTAGTTAGAAGTGTTTTATAAACCTTTGGGCCGGAGAAATATAGTGATAAACACTTAAATTTAAATTCGTAGCTTTAGCTGATTTCATGCTTTGGGTAATCTGAACATTAATAATTTCTGCGAGTTCTTTGGATAGGCACAGTGAATACGTACAAGTTTTGTACTGTTCGAGAGTGGTCGTTGTTTCCAATTTTTTTTGAAGCTTCTTCTCAAGATTGTTACATTTATTAAGAAGGAACTGGTTGTCTCTTTTCAACGCTTTGTTCTCAAATTTCAGGGCATTGTTGATCTTCCTTAGTTTTTCCTTTCTTGAGCTTCGAAAAGTTAGTTCCTCTGATGTTTGAATAACGTATTGGAGACAGCTGAATCGATTCTGCCTTATCGGAAGAATTGCCAATGGTTGAAGCTGATGGTTCCAAAAGCTGATGTAAAATACTCGTACATGGCACTCTAGAGGTTTCAGTGCTAGAAGTCGATGTACTTGGAACTACCTCATCAATAATGCCACTTGAAACGAATTTGAATGAAACAGCATTTGATTTTAAAATATCTAGGTATTTTAAATTTGAAAAAAGATGTCCAGCAACGATAATGTTCCATGTACATTACTCGAAATTGAAGGTATAAAATGTATAGTCAACATTTAGACTGGAAGCTAACAAAGGAATTATCATCCTTTTCTAAAAATGTGTTGCTTTGAACAACTCTCAACCAAATTGAAATACTTGTTACTCTATTTTAAAAACACAACTGAATATTAAACATAAAACTGATATGTGAGAGAATACCCAAAATTGCTATCATATAAAAAGAGACAGTCCAAAGGCTATAGCGGAAAAAATCCGAAACACTTTTGGGAAATAAAAAAGATTTATTATTTAGTTGTCTTAACAAGTAGTCATAACAAATTAGATTATCTAAGGTTTTAAGGGATTAAAAGCATTATAATTTTTTAAATTGATCTATTTTCGATTGAAGAACTGGTTCTTAGTCGTAGAAAAAATATGGTATGCAACTCTTATGTAATGGCTATTAATAAATGATCGTTGCATAATATACTATCATTAAGATATACCCTAAGTATTGTGGAGCAACCCACCTTCCCTCAGATTAAAGATACAGAAAATTTCCCGAAGTAACAGCTAATTTAAAACACCCTGTATTTGACTTTTATATTATATTTTATTTATATTACCTTTCAACATCTTGAGGAAATCTGTAAAATGAATGTGAAACGATATAAGATTTATTTTTGCAGTCTTTATAACTTCAAACAAATCCAGTTTTTTTTTGTCTTCTTCCATAACTTACAACTGTCATTAAAGCACAACAAAATCAGAAAATAGTCAACAATAAAAATATTTAAGCAAAATAACGGAAATAATAATTATAAATTCACGATTTCGATACCACCGCCCGTGCCCGTGCTACTGCACTGAAAGTTTCGGTGTAGAATATCGGTGTAGGTGTGCTTGAAGGTCATGAGCCCTCGAAGATCACGTGATCGGAGATATGCTTCTGGTTATTATTTATTCTTGTGTCTGATCGTTTCATTTTAAGTTTTGGATCCTACAGAATTTTTGATCAAGAATAATTTTTTTCACAAAATCAATAATAAAAAAGTTTTCTATATGGTTCCAACTTAAATGGACATACTGTATATATAGGATAGCGAAAAAGTCTAGGAACAAGATCTTTTCTTTGAAACTAATGAATATATGATAATTATAAAATTGTAGGCTGATGAATTTTGTAAATTATTTTAAAATGTCACTACTTTTTTGCTACCCTGTATAAGTGTATATATTTTATTTTACGAAATATATTGCAAAATTAATAAATATATGGATGTAAAATTATTTGTATCTTATATACTATTAATATCGCTACCAATTAAAACAGGAAGCAAGTAAACACTCGGTATATACATTAATATATATAAAAAAACACAATGAATATTAATATTCAAGGTTTTACATTATTGACACTCTATTTAACAATAAAATGCTTCTTGTTACTCATTCTTGCGAAACTCATCATTAATCTTGTAAACTACACAATCAAGATCGGAACCAGTTTTCATTTCTTGAAAACCCCATAATTATTTGCACACGTCAAACGTTATACATGGGCTGTTCGATAAGTTTCCAACAAGTTATAAAAGTAATTTTTAAAGAACAACTTTAAAATCGTGCGGAGTTTGCTGATATGATCATAAATCCTATCTTAACTAAATGTATATGGGATCACCCCTGAGGTACTCCCTTTCTAACAAACAAAGAATCATAAAAATCGGAAAACGTACTTAAAGAATTATCGTTGAACATACATAAAAAATGAAGATTTTAATGATTTTCCTATAGTTTACATTAATAGATCTTGACCAAATTTATATGGGATTACCCCTGAGGTACCTTCTTTGTAAAAAAAAGAATCATACAAATCTGACAACATGTTAAAAAATTATGGCTGAACGTACATAAAAAAAATATTCCGACGAATTGAGAACCTCCACCTTTTTTTTGAAATCTGTTAAAAATAGAGGCATCAATTTTTTTGTATACTTTCTTGATTCTTCTCGTACATACAAGATTTGTTCAACTTGTGCAAAATAACAAAATAGGGTTGGGTTCGAAAGTAATTTATCGTCATCACAACTTATGCCATTAATAGTTTGTTGTTTGCTTTTATTTAACACGTTTTTTGGATATTGATTTCTATTTAAAACATAAAATTTTATTTTTCAGCGTCTTCTTCTATCGACTTTTGTTGAAGAGTCCTCAGATGATGCATACAAGGCTGCATGGGATGATCAAGGTAAGCAATAACTCTGACATCATTTCTATTGAAAGGATTGTAAAAACTGATTGATCAGCATGTCCGCAAATTACTTTGATAGAGAGGCCATTTTATACGACCAACATGCCTATCAATCAGGAAAATCTTGTGAGTATGCTCTGCATCATCACGTAACCAAGATAGAAGGAGCTTTTGATAATACCTTGGTTTTCCAAATTTTATAGTCAAAAATGTTAAAACTGTCAACAAAAAGAACTTAGGGCAATTTTACCATAAGCCCCCCTAATTTACCTACCTATGAAGATGATCAAAAATTGGAGTTAAGTCCATTAAATAAAGCGTTAAAAGGTAAGCATGTGTACCAAATTTCATTTAGTTATCTTTAAAAGTTCAGAAAATATTTACAAAAATGTGTTATCAGGACTTCACTTTTAACACTCTATGTCTCAGAAACAAAACGTTTTGAACCTATTTTTATATGAGCTTTTACTCCTATTTTAGGATGTAGATTACGCTATTTAAATATGACCGTTTAATTTCGGGACACCCTGTATATATATATTAAATATAACACAAAAGTAACGTACCATAGTACAAACAAATCTGGTTTTCTCAAAAAACTGAACTAAAGTAAAGTATTCCAAATATAAGAAACATTAGTGTCTAATCACAAATCATAAACAAAAAAAATAAGTATGGACAATTTAATAATAAAATTAATATTCAAAATCACAAGGTAACGACGAAGCCAAAGGTGCTTTTTTGGCCGAAGGTGGCCGAAGCCTAAGCCGAAGCTTCGGTCGGACTTTACATAAAACCCTTTTTTAAGACACTGATAAAACTTTTGAATCCGCGAGATAGCCTTAGGGCTGCTATAAAGCTGCTTTAAGAGTAAAAAGGAGAATCCTATAACGGTTTCTAGGAGTATTTTTAAAACAATATCTTAAGACTAATTGGACCTAAGTCAAAGTCTGTAAGAGTATATTAAGAATTTTATTGGACCATTTTTAAATTTTTTTTAAGATAATAATAATAAATGGCATAGGCATAAAAACTTTACAAAACTAATCAGTTTTAAGAGAATTAAATTTTAAACTTTAGCTTTATTCTGTTTTATCATACTCTCTGACAGAATTATTTTGCAAATATGTTGGGAAGACTGCCATATTAGAAATTAATTATACAGGGTGTTTCATTGGTAAAGGGACTCCCTTTAACCATGGATGGAGACCACCGAGGTGCTTCCAAATAACCCATACTTAATGGGTCTTTCGACCTTTATAGCCTATTTCTTTCCAGACTCATAACTTATTAACCACACTGTATATTATTATGTTTTTGACATTTGGCGTACTTATTCACCGTAACTCACCAAATCTAAAAAGGTATAAACAAGAAACGAAATCCAGGTCCGTCTTTACAAAAAATTAATAAATTCGTCCATCCTTAAAACAATATTCTGTATGTCTGAATTTGAAATTTTTGTTTTCATATTTGAAAAGAGCACAAAAAACTGAATCCAATAATGTACATTTTATTTTTGCGCAGACGATTTTACTACTGAAATTATAAGTCCAAATTGTTATTTTTTAGCATTTTGGAGGTACAAACTGGAAACGGACGGAGTTTTATTAATTTTATTACGGTATATTTAAAATTATTTAAAGAAGTATATTTCTAAAAGCTACAGATATGTCAATACTTATAATTGTGTGCATCTACACCATTTCAAAAATAATTTCAGGTCCGGTTTTAGGGCCAAAAATCAGAATTATTTTTTTTTTCGACCGCACCCTGTGTAAATTATTCCATGTAAATATTAATAAATAGTATGTAGGATAATAATATGGAAAGAGACTAACATTTAGTAGAACAAATAATAACATTTAGAACTAAAGGAAAAACACATCAATAATAACTAATTAATACATAATAAACAAATCAAAATAACAACTAATAATACAAAGAAATACTAATGTTGGAAATGAAGTAATAAACCTTATTGCTACTAAAAACTACAAGAGTTGTTCAAAATGACCTCCATCTTGTTCGATGCATTTTCTTGCGCGTTTTAAAATATGTTTGACGGCTTTTCTGAGTACATCGGGATTATTTTTCATTTCTTCGCAAGCGTTTTCTAACCTCCCAACTAGTTCTTCCCTACTATTTATGGGAGTGGAATATACTTTTGTTTTTAGATGTCCCCAAACGTGGTAATCCAGCGGATTAAAGTCAGGCCAAATTGATAAAACACCCTGTATCTCGGCTATAAAGGTCGAAAGACCCATTCAGTATGGGTTATTTGGAAGCACATCGGTGGTTTCCATCCATGGTTTAAGGGAGTCCCTTTACCAATGAAACACCCTGTATAGTGTATGTTTAATTTGTTTAGTTACACTTGTTATTTATTTAATTTTCAAACACACACCAAAGTACTGTTAAAAGTGGGCAAGGTGGGTCGTAAATGATGGGCCTTATAATATATGAAATATTCGTAAAAAAGGATTATTATACGGATTCTAATCTGTTTACCGAAAGTTATTTAATAAAATGATATAAAATGATTACATTTATCTTCGATATGTTTTTTATATAAAATATCACATTTTGTATTTTTCAAATTATTTCACGGAAGTGATTATTTAACCGCCAATATATATCCTATTGTAGATTTGTCTTTGCACGGATACTTGTCATCGTCAGAAAACCATTTTCAATTGCGCATGCTACCTACTGGACCATCAGAAACAAATTTTGTGTTTAATCATAAATTACTTTAGGCGAGGCAAGAGTTGTATAACATTACAACATAGTATATTTCAATATAAATTACATTTATATACCCTAAAAGGAATTAGCTGTAGATATGTTTGACGAATTTGACATTATGTGGTTAAACGCAGTAAACTCAATCATAAATAATAAATTTACTGTCATTAGCACAATATTGTCATTGGCACACTGTTGTCGTTGATACATTATCACTGTCTTTAGTACACAAAATATGTCATTACTAAAATCGAAAGATTTTAGAATAATTTGAACTTTGACCATAATTTATTTGAATATTCTTTAGGTACAGGTCTGGTAGATAGGTACTATTTTACATCTGTAGTTAAACAGCCACTGCCATATTTAAAATGGAGGATTTCCTCATTGTGTTCTACATGTACCTAAAAACGGACATTAACTTATAAAACTAATAGAACAAAAAAAATACTTTTTAGGACTTTCCAGTTTTAAAAAGCTCCTGCTACACTTTTTAAAGCGTTTCATAAAACAATAGTAAAAATTAAAACCTCAAAAAAACATTCAGAAGTTCAATCAAACGGGCATAACCTAACCTCACTCTTGAGCTTCTTATTTACTCTACAAACAAGTCAGTCAAAACATAAAAATTAGTAATAATATATTAACCATTTTTCTCTTTCACTGATCATTTCCAGAATATTAGGAGCTTTGGAATGTTTTGATGTTTGTTAAACAATGGAACACAATGAACTTATTAAACACTGAGGAAAAGGAGAGACATATACTTTTTTTTTTCATTCTCTATGGAAATTACCACTTTTCTTTATTTTGAATAATTTATCTTTCAACGTCAACATAATGTGATTGGGTTGAAAAGCTAGGTTATGCTCTAAAACAAACTTTAATTCTTATTAAAACTATGTAGTTTTAAAAGAGCCCTATGGTTTACTAGATTAAATAAATTATAAGAGTTATGTTGTAAAATTGTAAAAAATGTACCTAAAAGGTTCTGGGATCAATTTAATTTAAAGTATAATCCTAAAACACTTTTTAAAACTAAGTTTTAAAACCTACTTAAGATAACTGCTAAAAAGTATGCCTCTTTAACACCAAACACACCTTAGAGTATCTTAAAACTAAATAGTTTTAAAATTACTTATTATTTAACCCTTACAGGACATTGATAAAGCATAGTTTACTTTGGGATAAACTAGTTTTCTTAAACAGATTTAGAGGAATCTATAAAACCAAGTAAGAAGATCAATTTATCCTGCAGTCCTATTAGCAAAAAAAATTATTGTTAATTTTTATGCTTTTACAAAATCATAATAAAACATAAATAAAACTTTATTCTCTTAAAAATGTTACTTGGGAGGACATACTCTAGCTACTTTCCACACATCAGGAAATACAGACTTTTGGACAATTAGATTAAAAATTTTAAATAAATGTCTTACAAGCACATTTAAAAGAAAACTAGGAATTTTGTCACTTCCATTTGTGCATTTATTTGGAAGTTTATTGATTGCCTTTAAAATGTCTTCAGAAATGTGTGAAATGTTACAGCATGGAATATTATTTATTTCGGAATTGTTAACGATAAATTGTGTTGCAATATAGACACTTTTAAAGTAGTTTGCGAAACCTTCAACAATAGAACTTGGCGTAGTAAAAACATTTTCATTGCCAAATACCTTTTTAGGAATTCTCGTGTTACCTTTTTTCGTTGAACGTAAGACCAGAAGTTTTCTGGATTAGTAATGATACTATTTTCAGCAGAGTTCAGTTTTTATAAGTTTCTTGCACTTAAGCTTTAATTAATCTCCTCAGTCTGAAAGGAAACTCTTATTTTAGGATGTATATTGCGCTGTTAAAATATGACCGTATTAGTTAGGGACACCCTGTATAAAATAATATAATTTTAAAACAAAATTTTAATAAATAAATATATTTTACATTAAAACTTACGACTCCATTAGTACTGACTATACTTCCTTAATATTTATTGTCAATTTTCGACAGCTTTCTTCTTAATTTGTACCAAAAATTTAATTTTAAAACATGAACATCTGTACCAAATAGATTCTTGTATTCATAAAATTTATCTAAAATGGTTATTAAACGCAGACCATTGTTTCTTCTAAAACATGTTTTGCTTTAAACGATCCAATATTATTTAATTTAAAACTAATTAATCGCTGGATTAATCAAATTGGTAATTAATTTTTAATTAAAATATTTAATTACAATTATTCATTTGTAATGTGTGATGTTTCATAGCCCAAAAATGTTTTGATTGAATTGTGGAATACTAATTAGTTGATAAAGTTTTTGAAAACATTTGGCAAGGGATACAAAAAAAAATTTATATATTGAAAATTAAACGCGAATTTTTTGTTTAAGAAATAATTTTTTTTTTAAATTTATATCAATACAGAGAAATCTTTAATTTTCTCTAAAATATATTGAAATATTATTTTTATTGAATTGACAATAACTAGGTACACGCGGTGCAATAAAATACAACTGCAGTTCTATAAAACATTTTTTGTTTATTGCATGAACGTAGAAATGTATGTATGCAACTCGTGCAAAAAGTGTTTATTACACTGACGGCCTCGTTGGACAATTTCACGTCGCGTGCAATAAACACTTTCTTTTTGCACTTGTTGCATAAATAACTATTAAAATGCAATTTGCTATGCATGTCGATTCTATGGAAGGATATTCCCATTTGACTCGATTTTTTCGGTTAATACCAGTTATGTTCACCAAACACAAATAACACTCGTCATGGTGGTTCATGGGTTTATTCCACATCATAACGGTTTTGTACCTGAAGCTATGTCTTTTCTTATTTGTCAATTAACGTAGGAACTCAACGCATGTTTTGCATACATTTTGCGGAATCCATGTATTATTCTTCATTTCCAGCGGGTACCCAAAGTAATTTTTGTAAGCCTCATTTCCGAATGTTGTCACATTTAAACGGTATTCTTTAAATACATACTCTCCGCAAATGAAACAAAAATTGTTTGAATCATTTACACACACTCTTCTTGGCGATGTCATATCAAATAACAAAATAATTCAAGGAAGATAATTTCACTATTGTCTTACTACGTTCTTATAGTAATTATAGCAAGTTATAAAAGTGTGTTTTGTATTTTGGTCATTGTAGAAATAGGTTTCTATTAAATGACAATAATTATAAAACATCCTGTAAATTTGATGGTTTTATATTTGTATAAAAACAATATTCACCATTATTAATTATATAATTCCTGGGTTTGCCCAAGTATTAAAAGTTAATAAAAAATATCATTACAAGCAATTAATATGGTGCGTTTTTTTTTCACATTTAAACAACTCATAATTAATAACCATAACCAAAGTGCTTATTAATAAAAATACAAATAATTATTATGAATAGGAAAAACGTCATATACTGTTAAACTACTCATAGTTACTGCATAATATTGTCGTTGAAATTATATCTAAAGTCATTAAATAATTAAATTAATTTGACAGCAAACTGCACATTATTTATTTCTTATAGCAAATTATTACCCGTTAGTTTTATATGCTACGTGACAAAAGAAATTACAACACCTAGCACTTGCTCATATAGTCAGTGGCGTCTTGTGTTAATGGATTAAAGGGCCGTGGTACTAGCGCAAAATAGATCAGGTCAAATAGCCTAAATGATGCATAAATAAATTACATTTCATTTTCTAGATTTAGAAATCATAAAAACGAAGAATGCACCACCTTTAGTTAGTCAATCTTCCACAGACGTATAAGGAAGTTTAATCGGAATACGTATTTAAAAACTAAGTATATTTGTGGTTGTAATGAAAAACTGATGCACAAACATTTTATCAAAAATACTAAAAAAATAAAAATAAACCTTTTTCTCATGTGTATAAAACTTTACAACATACTGTGTTATGAATTGTGACGTGCTCTTCGGGCACGTCATTAGTAACAATTTCTCTAAATACACTTTGTTGTTAACGACGTGCTTGAAGAGCACGTCGCAATCTATTCTACATTGTATCTTATTTTTATACACATAAGAAAAACAAAACTTTTTTACATGTTTATAAAACTTTAGAACACCCTGTGTAATGAATTGCGACATGCTCTTTGATATACCTGAATACAATTTGTTATTTACAATGTGCACGTCACAATCTATTGTGTAGTATATCTAATTTTTTACACATGAAAAAACAAAAGTTTTTCTCATGTAAATAAAACTTTAGAATACAAGTACACTGTGTGCTCTTCGAGCACGTCGTTAGCAACAATTAATCTGAATACACTTTGTTGTTAACAACGTGCTCGAAGAGCACGTCGCATTCTAGTGTATAGTGTATCTCATATTTATACACATGAGAAAAATAAAACTTTTTCTCATGAATATAAAACTTTACAACATACTGTGTAATAATTTGCGACGTGCTCTTCGAGTACGTCGTAAGTAACAATTTCTCTGAATACACTTTGTTGTTAACGACGTACTTGAAGAGCACGTCGCAATCTATTCTACATTGTATCTCATTTTCATACACATAAGAAAAACAAAACTTTTTTACATGTTTATGAAACTTTAGATCACACTGTGTAGTAAATTGCGACAAGCTATTTGATGTGCCTGAATACACTTTGTTATTAACAACGTGCTCTTTCGCAATCTATTGTATAGTGTATCCAATTTTTTACACATGAAAAAACAAAAGTTTTTCTCATGTAAATAAAACTTTAGAATACAAATACACTGTGTAATGAGTTGCGACGTGCTCTTTGAGCACGTCATTAGCAACAATTTATCTGAATACACTTTGTTGTTAACGACGTGCTTGAAGAACACGTCGCAATCTATTCTACATTGTATCTTATTTTTATACACATAAGAAAAACAAAACTTTTTTACATGTTTATGAAACTTTAGATCACACTGTGTAGTAAATTGCGACAAGCTATTTGATGTGCCTGAATACACTTTGTTATTAACAACGTGCTCTTTCGCAATCTATTGTATAGTGTATCCAATTTTTTACACATGAAAAAACAAAAGTTTTTCTCATGTAAATAAAACTTTAGAATACAAATACACTGTGTAATGAGTTGCGACGTGCTCTTTGAGCACGTCATTAGCAACAATTTATCTGAATACACTTTGTTGTTAACGACGTGCTTGAAGAATACGTCGCAATCTATTCTACATTGTATCTCATTTTTATATACATAAGAAAAACAAAACTTTTTTACATGTTTATGAAACTTTAGAACACACTGTGTAATGAATTGCGACGTGCTCTTTGATGTACCTGAATACACTTTGTTATTAACAACGTGCTCGAAGAGAACGTCACAATCTATTGTGTAGTGTATCCAATTTTTTACACATGAAAAAACAAAAGTTTTTCTCATGTAAATAAAACTTTAGAATACAAGTATACTGTGTAATGAGTTTGCGACGTGTCTTTCGAACACGTCGCAATCTATTATAGAGTGTATCCTATTTTTTTACACATTAAAAAACAAAAGTATTTCTCATATAAATAAAATTTTATAACACACGGTGTTAAGAATTGCGACGTGCTCTTCGAGCACGTTGTTAATAACAAAGTGTATTCAGGTACATCAAAGAGCACGTCGCAATTCATTACACAGTGTGTTCTAAGTTTCATAAACATGTAAAAGAGTTTTGTTTTTCTTATGTGTATAAAAATGAGATACAATGTAGAATAGATTGCTACGTGCTCTTCAAGCACGTCGTTAAGAACAAAGTGTATTCAGAGAAATTGTTATTAACGACGCAATTCATTACACACTATGTTTTAAAGTTTTATGTACATGAGAAAAAGTTTTGTTTTTCTCATGTGTATAAAAATGAGATACACTGTACAATAGAATGCGACGTGCTCTTCGAGCTCGTCGTTAAAAACAAAGTGTATTCAGATATATTGTTGCTAACGACGTGCTCGAAGAGCACGTCGCAACTTATTACACAGTGTATTTGTATTCTAAAGTTTTATTTACATAAGAAAAACTCTTTTTTTCATGTGTAAAAAATGGGATACACTACACAATAGATTGCGACGTGCTCTTCGAGCACGTCGTCAACAGCAAAGCGTATTTAGATAAATTGTTGCTAACGACGTGCTCAAAGAGCACGTCGCAATTCATTACACAGTGTGTTTTAAAGTTTTATATACATGAGAAAAAGTTTTGTTTTTCTCATGTGTATAAAAATGAGATACAGTGTACACTAGAATGCGACGTGCTCTTTGAGCACGTCGTTAGCCACAATACACCTGGATACACTTTGTAGTTAACCACGTGCTCTTCGAGCACGTCGCAATCTATTGTACAGTATATCCTATTTTTATACATATAAAAACAAAACTTTTTTTATGTATATAAAACTTTAGAACACACTGTGTAATAAATTGCAACTTGTTTTTCGAGCACGTCACAATCTATTACACATGGTATACTCTATTTTATTACACTATCATATACTGTAATAAATGTTCTTGCATCATTCAGTCTCACAATGCACGTAGGCTCACCAACTAAAATCACAGAAACAACATTTAAAATTATTGATTATTTAGACTCTGATTTTAAACCCTCTGATGTGGAGCACCAAGTAATTAGCTCAGATCTATCAGACCACGAAGCAGTTTTTGCCAAATTTGTTATACCCCGTACAGTCCCTACAAATTCTGTTAGTTGGGTAGAATCTTTTCTTATCAAAATTTTGTATTTTTACAATTTCCATCTTTGCTGTCATGGTCCAAAATTTAAATCCATTCTTTTCAATCCAAATTTAAATTGTTATTGTTTCAGCAAGTCACAATACAAGTAGGAGCCTTTAATTTTTTTTCCATCATTTCAACCGAAGGGATGTCATTGTTTTTGTAACTATCATAACTTTTTCGGTTATTTTTAACAAATGAATCGTCTCAAATTTATACATCCCGATAACAAAACGTTTTTTTCCTATCATGAATGAATTCAAGTTATTTTATCGTGTGCAAATTTTATTAACTGGGTTGCTATTTCAACAAGATCGTTATTTCCATATCAATATTTTTTTCATAGGATTTATATAAATATTTATACGAATTTTTTGTGCTTATTTTTATTCTTTATATTGGACACAAATTTTCCTGACTTTATTCTATTCATATAAAATATTTTCAGTTCTTAAACAATCCCAGTGCCTCCACATAATGTATTTAATACAACAAAAGTCACATATCTAAATTAACGCAATGTTTTTGCTGACAAGTATACAGTATCTCACTTAAATAAACATTTAAAAGTGGTAGTTATCTCTTCTACCTATAGTCTATTTTTATGTATGAGAGAGTATTAAAATAATAAAGCGTTTGTAATCCATATGCGTAGCACTTCTTTTAGTAGACAGTTAAAATATTTTTTGAAGTTATTCCTTGAGTATACACTTATATTTTCACCTACTTAACCTGCTTATAACTTTTAAACAGCTGAAGGTAAAAAGTGCAATTTTTTCTTAAATGTTTTATTTTTCCACAAGGTATGTTAAGAACATTGTGTCAAACGGGTTATGTAGGTATAAGGGTTTAAAATTTGGCTTTTAAACAACGTTACGTTCATAAATAATAATTTTAATATAAAAACTTCTTATTACCTACAAATCCAAATCAGAATCGAAATCAGAAGATGAACTGTCGCAACCAATATTTACAATGAGTGGCTCGATCATTTCATCAGTAATATTGTCAATTTTCCACATTTTCTCTTCTTATTTAATCGTATGATTTACTGCCTTTTCCCAGTTTTCAGGCTTCACATTATTTACAGCCTCCAAAAATAACTGTTTAACATCACTCATTTTAAAAGAATTATTTTTTCTTGAAACTTCTCCCTTTATCTGTGCCCATATCAGTTCAATCGGGTTTACTTCGCAATGATATGGTGGTGATCTAATTACCGTCATCCCACGATTTTTTGCAATTTCATCAATTTCATATTTTTTGAATTTCTCTTTATGAAGGGAACACAAATGATACAGTTCTTTTCTCACAGAACCGGGATGGAACTTAATATTCTTTGAATTTAGCTAATTCTGTAAATCTTTTTTTTTTTAACCGCTTGGTTGTGGGCATTTTTTCTATAAGTCTCGAGTGATAACTTGCATTATCCATTACTATTATACAGTTCTGAGGAAGAAGATCTATAATTTGTTCGAACCACTCTTTAAAGACATCAGCATTCATGTCCTCATGGTAGTTACCGGTACGAGTAGATTCAAAAGTCAATAAACCATCTTTAACAAAACCGTTTGATCTACCGATGTGTAATATTATTAGTCTGCGCCCCTTTCCTGATGGTGGATTTAAACCAGTAGATAAATTATTTAAAAAAGCCTGTCTTCGACTTGTAACAGTTTCATCTTGCCAAAATTTGTTTGGTTTATGTCCCTCGTTGATCCATGTTTCATCTAAATAAAATATATTTCTTCTTTGGTTTCTCATTTCTTTTATAGTCCTTAAGTAATTTCTTCTCCATACTACAATATCGCTTCTTTCTATTAAAATAGACTTTCTGGAATGCTTTTTTCATAGAAAACCTATTTCTTTTAAAAGTTTCCATAGTGTGCTTCGACTCATTTCAGGGTAATCCTTATCATCTCGAACTGTGGCAAGAACTTTGTCTACTGTCGGAAATTCTTTTCTAAAGAAGAACGCATGCACTTTCCTTCGAAGTCTTTCAAAAGATTTTCTAATTGAAATTTTGGTTTTCCTGGAGCTTTACGTGCTGTTTGAAACTCGCCACATTTCTCTTCTTTAACAACTCTGTAAATCGTAGATTTCCCAACACCCAAGCGTACTACTAACTAATTCCACTGTGTCATCAACACTTTTACATAAATGTTTGTCTGTAAATGATTTAAAACAATTAAATATTAATGTTTTTTCATTAACTGTTAAAGGACCGATTTTTTGTCGTTTACGCGGCCCTTCCAAATTTTCCATGATCACACTAGAATTCACACTGCACCTTGCAAGTTGCAACTAAACGACATTTAATAAACTGTCAAGAATACACAACTTGGACCTTCTTACTAAATGGAAAACCTATAATCGCATTTTCGGTGAAATTTATTGGGAAGGTATTTATCTACTTATAATTCGATTACTGTAAGAAATTCTTGGAATTAAAATAAAACAAAATTGGCAAATAGGTACTTATTAAAAATATCTTAAGATACGGCTATGTAATCTTTAATACACAGGGCTTTTAGCCTTTTTCTATTGTTCTGTACAGCTTTTGTTTATAAAGGACCAATAAAAGACCCAAAACTTGTAATAGCTGAGTTACATTTATTACAATTTGAAGAAATATTTAAATTATTTTGTAAAAATATTTAAAATGACCGTACTAAGTTTTGCATTAGAAATGCTGTTTTATTACTCTCTCATGCATAAAAATAGACAAGGGATTAAGTTGTTACGTTAAAAATTTCAGATTAAAAATAAATAAATATGTTTTAGAATTGTTAAAGTTATTGTTTCCCTCAGTTTAAGAAAACACTGTATAAATCCATTATGCCGCAAATTAGTCGATCAATCTCTTCGTATGTTATGTTATTCCAAACTAATGTAACTTCAAGTCGTAGACGTTGTAAATCAATCCTTTGTCAAGCTACCCCTTTAGTAATAGAAACATATTAATTCAATTTAGAAATTAACCCCTTGTCAAAACACTTCCAACGAATATCTGAATTAAATTGGGCTGTTATTTGATTAAATCATCCCCATGTTAAGATAGTAGTTGTTTTAAGTTACATTTTTTTTTTGTTCTAAGGATCTTGTTATTCTAGTGAATCCTACCCACTAGACTGGGCCAAAAAAATAAAACATTTTTTTTTCTTAGCGGAACTATGAAAATATTGTTCATGATGACAAAAAAAAAATTCCTGAAAGTTTGAGCCCTTAATAATAATATTAAGAGGTGCATCATTGCAGTTATTGGTTTTTCAACAGTTGTCGCGTTTTTGCATAAATTTCGGACTTGGTCAATTTTAAAAATTTTTTTCATCTCTTATCCTTGTAGGAAATTAAATTCCCCACAAAAAAGCTCTCTTAGTAAATTTTCGTAAGACGAGTCTATTCTTTGTAATCTTAAGATTTAAGTTAATTTTGGAAATCCCAAATGCAAAGTGAAAAATTGAAAATATATACCGATGTTTAAGGCTCCACCCTATTTATACATTTTTAGAAGCTGCTGGACAATAAGTTCCAAAGTTTTACTAATCAACTACATGCCACAGACATTTGAATATGAATGTTATCGGCATCGCAACAATTTATAATGCTATGGATTTAACTAATATTACTGTTTCAATGATGCAGCTCGTTTGCAAACGAAATTCACTAACTATAAATTAATTATTTAATAACTAAGTTTGTATATTGTAAAAACGAGGATATAATAGCTTTAAATAATCATAGGTATGCAACATGGATAGATGAACATAATCAGAATAGTGTTTACAATAGTAAATATGTTGAGGTTCTCGAATATCGATAATAAATAATGAAATGAATAGATATACAGAGGTAGACAAATTAGTTTCTTTCAGAACTAGAATATTTAGAAAAAGATACGATTTAATATCTTACTTCGTGCACGATGCATGGTGTAACTGATTTGGTACACATTTATGAGAAAAGTAAAACACATGAAAACGGTAAGGCCCATGTAAATAATATTTTTAGTTATTCTTTGCTTGGAAAATCAAATATACTGATTCAATTAAATACCCACAATATCCCACAATAAACAAGTTGATAAAAACATATATTTTAAACATAATTATTAACTGTATTAGCATTGCACAGACATGATAAAACCAAAGAATCCAAAAATAAAGGAGTGTTCCGAGAATTGATAGATTTTAGTTCTGAGTAGATAGACAAAGGGTAAGTTCGGTTTGGAACTCGACGGATCGCACAGAGCGCGCACGGAGTGCGTGACGTCATAGACAGACTTCACTCTTTTTATAATTTCAAGACGAACACAAGGCGAATGACATATGACACTAGTGATAGTTTGCACTTGAATACATTTTTGTATGTGTCTATGGACTGTAAAAAAATAATTTTAATCAAATTGAAAATGGTTATAACTTATAACAAAAACAAACAAGAAATATTACGTGTAAAACTGATTAATCACCGATCAGAAAATTGACATTTGACATTTTTGACACTTTTCTATAGATACCCGCTGGTCTCTATCGGCCAACTCAGGGAAGAGTGAGCGCGCTCTGAGTACGTGATCTGTGGCAAGCAAAAGAGTACGCTCTGAGTGCCAAGGCGACCACAATCGGGGCATACCGAGTGCAGTCTGAGTACAGCGAACCCCAAACCGAACTCAGCCAAAGCTGACATGGCCCCACATAGAGAATTCAACGTGTAAGAGTGAGAGGTACATATTCAATGAGTAAGAGTGAGACATAGTGAGGGCAAGTGGGGAGTGGAAGGAATTAAATTTCTGTTAACGTCGAAAGAATCATGCGATTGCCAGAAGGGCCTAAGCGTGTATCTTCGTTATTGTTGGTCCGATTCAAACGAGAAAAACGGAATTATATAGAGAACGCGGTATAGATTAACGTCGAACAGAAAAACTATGCGCAGTGACGGACCAAAAGGACCTTTAACGAGAAAAACGGCATTATGTAGAGAACGTGGTATAAATGAACGTTTAAAAGAACAATCGACGTTTCGTTTGACGTTTTCGTTTGACGTTTTCGTTTGAGGTTTCGCACAACGTTTTTGTTTGACATTTTCGTTTGACGTTTTCGTTTAACGTTTGACATGTTTGTTTAAAGTTTAACGTTTAACGTTTGACGTTTAGTTTGACGTTTCGTTTGACGTTTCGTTTGGCGTTTCGTTTGACGTTTCGTTTGAAGTTTCGGTTGACGTTTCGTTTGACGTTTCGTTTGACGTTTCGTTTGACGTTTCGTTTGACGTTTCGTTAGACGTTTTCATTTGACGTTTCGCATGACGTGTGACGTTTTGCATGACGTTTTCGTTTGAGGTTACGCATGACGTTTTCGTTTGACGTTTGACATTTCGCATGACATTTAATGTTTCGTTTGACGTTTGTTGTTTCGTTTTTATCAAAAGGGGCAGTATCAAAGGTATCGTTTTAAACGTCAAATAACTACTACTACTACAGCTAGGTTGGTCTACGTCTAACGTAAGTCCATTCTCCGAATAGTCAGTATTGAGATGTCTAACGAAGAGAATATACATAGAATTGAAGAGTTTGGTGTAAAATTTAGGGAACTAAATAGAGACAAAATTATAAGAAGATAAAAAACAAGTTTTAAGAGATTTAACAAATTTAAGTCTTTGGGATAAAGTCTTTGAGAGCTATCATCCTAATCAGTATCCACTTAGAAGAATCAAACCGACGCAAATATGGACGTTTTAAAGGCTAATTTCATTATACTTACGGCTATAATAAACAACGTGCTGTATACAAACGTGCCAAGTGGCGTACAACAGATGGCGATACGTTTTGACAATCAAACAGAATGGCGAAAAATGAATTTCTCCATGGTAAATAATATGAAGCTAAATACGTTTTCCATAGCAAGTTATACAGGGTGTCCCGAAATTAGACGGTCTTATTTTAACAGCGTAATCTACATCCTAAAATAGGAATAAAAGTTTATATGAACATAGGTCCGAAAACGTTTTCGAGATACAGGGTGTTACAAGTGAAGTCCTGATGGCATATTTTTGTAAATATTTTTTAAAATTTCTTTGTCACCGGTTTTCCAAAGTAAAAAAAATAAATTTCTGATTTTACAGGCCTACTAATTATTGTTTACACTTTCGAATAACTTATTATGAAATTTTCAAATGCCTTTTTCTTGAAAATGGTGCGTCCTAGCGAGATGCAACAATAGTAACTTTATTATGAAGAAAACATTGGTTTTCCAAATTTTATAGTCAAAAATGGACAAAACTGTCAACAAAAAAAAACTTAGGGCAATTTTACTCTAAGCCTCCCTAATTTACCCACCTATGAAGATGATCAAAAACTGGGGTTTAGGATAGAGCGTAAAAAGGTTAGCATTTGAACCAAATTTTACTTAGTTATCTTTAAACGTTTAGAAAATATTGACAAAAGAGTGTCACCAGGATTTCACTTTTAACACCCTGTATCTTGGAAAAGAAACGTTTTCGAACCTATATTTATATGAACTTTTATTCCTATTTTAGGATGTAGATTACGCTGTTAAAATATGACCGTCTAATTTCGGGACACCCTGTATACATAATGCTGTTTTTTTCATTTAAATCTGACCAAAAATGACAAAGATATAGGTTTTAGGCCCTTTTGGTCCGTCACTGCGCATAATTTTTCTCTTCAACTTTCATTTATACCACGTCATATATGAACTAAAATCTAAAGAAGCTCCTAGGTATGACAAAAACAGTGCTGAAGTACTTAAGGTCATTGTAAATTATATAAAATACCCATTAACCGTAATAATAAATAAATCACTTGAAATGGGAGTGTTTCCTGAACCATTCAAAAACAGCATTGTTACACCAATCTACAAAAATGGAAATTAATAAGACGTAGAAAATTACAGACCTATTTCTCTTATATCTAGCTTAGCCAAAGTGTTAGAAAAGGTAGTCAAAAAAAGAGTTAATAGTTTTCTCGAAAAATACCAATTGCTTTCAAAATCTCAATTTGGATTTCGAGAGTGAAAATCAACCCAAGATGCAATACTTGAACTGACTAGCACTATTTATGACTCTATAGACAAAGGAGAAACAGTAATTGGTGTTCTTATTCGACACCGTTGACCATACTATATTGTTAGATGTTATTGAAAACATAGGGATAAGGGGTAAAGCACAAGATTTTTTCAATAGCTATTTGCAGAACAGACAACAACAGGTAAAAGTAAATAATATATTTAATCAAACAAAAGACATAACATGTGGAGTACCACAAGGGACTGTGTTGAGCCCTTTGCTATTTACAATTTACATAAATGATTTATTTTTACTAGAAAACGAGGACCAAAAAATAATAAGTTTTGCTGATGACACTGTGATCATTTATAAAGGAAATAATTATTATTAATAAATGTTATTTAATAAAAAAAAATAGATATAAATTTACTTAATGATTTAATTAAAAAAATGTTAATTATATAAGCGAATTAAATTACGGGTTTTGAGCTTACATTAAATTGTAATTAGATGAAACAAAATGGATTCTATGTGTTTTAAGGTGATCTTTTCGAAAAAAGGCAAAACAGAATGTAGCTGTTTTTCGAAAGTGCCGAAATTTTGGATTTTGTCATTTTTTCAATTTTGCGCAGGCGCATGTCGGAAATAAATCAATATTTGCAAAACGCAGTTTACGACATTTGAAAGCTGAGGGAAAATGCTAATTATCATGTCTCTTGAGAAATTTTATTCCGATGTACCGTTCTCGCGGTATGGACGATTGAAATTTGCTTAGTATTTTAAGGCGGCGAAGGTCGAAAAATTGAATTTGTTAAATGTTTAAACACTAAATTCTTCATCACTTTGATAAAAATTAAGATATTTGAAAAAACAAAAATGCGTTTTGAACTTAAGGGATGTGACTATTGATTCCTAGATGGGGGCAAGAGAAATCCCAAAATTGGGCATATGGCGGAAGGGCAAAGTGTATCGCGGGCTTAATTTCATTGTTTGCCTATAATGGCCAAACTATTTGAGTTTTTTTAATTCCACTTACAGAGCTTACTCTTGAATGTAAAATCTTATGTGCGTGTGAATTTCACCGACATTGGACTATAATTGGCCAAGATATCAAACAATTAAACAAATTTTTTTCCCTAAAAAAAAACAATTTTTTTTTCGAAAGTTTGAAGTGGCACAAAAATGCCAAAAATGCACCAATGGCTCAAAACTTCTTTTCTGAGTACTTTATTGTGTCTAGAATACGATTACAATAAGCAAAATTCTGCAAAAATATTTTATCTATTTTTTTGACCACTGTTCATTGAGTGACGACCAAAAAACACGGTTTTTGAGAAAAGTTGTCTAAAATTGACGATTTTCAGTTTTTTGATCTGAAAATTGAGCAAACCCAAATTTCATGTCTTCTGAATGTGTATACAAAGTTTAAAGTATGTATGTTTCTTCTAAGTTGTAGAATTCTCCCGACAAAAGTCCCATTACACGCGCTCTGCGGGATCCAAAACTCGTGTATACTGCATTTCTGTAATTTGATTTTTTTGTGATTTCCAGTTTTAAATTTCTTACATACCTAAATTTATTGAGCCTAAAATTTATTAAATTGTATTTTACTGACTTGTTATAAGACGTTTTTTGAGTTCTGTGCAAAATATAGAATTAGCCGCACGTCGCATCAAGGATAGCCATGATTTCGGCGTTCGCTATCTGACAAGTTTAAACTTCATACGATCATATTATTACAAATTGAATCGCTTGATAGTGTTCATCGGCATATATTTTTAATAATCGTATTCAGCAAGCTCTATGTACACGTGGTTTCTCGGACTTCTTCAGCAATTAATTGAGTAAGTACGTTCCTAAATTAAGAAAATTCTATCACAGCGCTATAATTTTTTTGTTTCCAGGTTGCAATGGCTGGACTGTGTTTATTATGACATCAGACACTTGCAGAGGGTGAACTTACCCCAATTAGACCGACAAGATTGAAAGGTCTGCAGACGGTCAGCAAAGAGACCCCCTCAAAATCATCCCCTCGATGATTTTTTCAGTTCTTTAGAACCAGGTTTTATATTGCATGAGAGGTGTCGCAAACATTACGTTGCTCGACGTTACGGAAAAGAGTTTATTTATAAAACATGGGATAGGCATAGAAGGGCCGAGATTGACAATGCCAAAAAAAAGGAGAAGAAAACAAGAAGGAGCGTCTCTTTTGATTTTGAGACTTTATGTTTCATTTGCACGCAATATATTGCGGGCATTGGACAAACTAAACCGCGAAAAAAACTTCGCCAAAATCACAACACAAGTTGGGAGGGAGTCACTGTCAAAAACTTTAATTGAGTGTGCCGAGAAAAAATTGGGAAAAAATGTTGGCCACGTTTTAGCGAGTTACCGTAAAATGGGGTGAATAGAAACAGTGGGGTAATTAGAAACAAAACATTGCTAAATTTTTGACGGGAAATAATAAATAAACAATAAAAAAAAGAGGAAGTTTATGGTCATCGTGAAGTTGGCTATACCTAAAACTAATAGAAAAATTGTAATTTGTTATGTTGGCACACCTGTAAAATCCTTCTGTTGACAGTTGACTTTGAGGTTAAGATTTGTGATTTTTTGGAGCTCCCAGAACTTTTTATGTAAGTACCAAACTACTTAATGTAATATATCACTGGTACGTTTGAAACGTTACACACAGTGTTTTAGCAATAGGTTTATGTTTAATTTTTGATATTTCACATTAGTTTGTCAGCAATGATTTTTTGTTTTTTGTGACGTTTCTATTTAGAGTCTGTGGGGTGAATAGAAACAGTGTTTCTATTGACCCCACAAGTAATAAACTTATATTAGTAGGTTTGTAACTAGATGATCTGTCAGAAACGACGTTTGTGCAGTCATTTATAGTTTGTTGTATCCTTATATTATAGATAACTATTAAATAATTTGTTGTTTTTTCAGATTGTACCCGAAACATGCCCCGAAAATACAAACGAAGTAGTGAAACTACTAAACAGTATAAAAAGCACTCTGAGGAAAAAATCAAAAGTGCAATTCTAGATATACGGTCAGGGTTAAATTTAAGAAAATCGTCAGAAAAGCATGGCATTCATTTCAGCGTGCTTTACAGACATTTTAAACGGGGAAAACAAATGAAAAAACAAGGTAGACAGACGGCTTTATCTGATATTCTTGTAAACAGACTAGAGGTATGTGGAGACTGGGGTTATCCCATTGATTCCCTGACATTAAGACTCTTAGTGAAAGAGTTTTTAGATCGTCAGGGAAAAAGCATAAAAGTGTTCAAAGACAATTTACCTGGTAGGGACTTCGTATATCCTTTTATCGAAAGACATAAACAAGTCTTATCTTTAAGGATGTGCCAAAATATAAAAAGAAGCAAGGCTGCTATTTCTCCGGAGGTGATAAACGAATACTTTGACAACCTCGAGGTGGAATTGAAAGACGTACCAGCTGGTAACATCGTAAATTATGACGAGACGAATTTATCTGATGACCCAGGGAGGAAGAAAGTTATTACTAGAAGAGGATGCAAATATCCGGAACGTGTAATGAACTCTACCAAATCTTCGGTTTCTGTGATTTTTGCAGCTGCTGGGGGCGGCAATATATTACCTCCTTATGTGGTATATAAAGCCCTACATATCTACCAAAGTTGGACTGAAAATGGCCCTAAGAACTCTCGTTACAATAGAACAAAATCGGGCTGGTTCGATGCCTTCTGTTTTCAAGATTGGGTTGAAACTGTAGCAGTACCCTATTTGCGAAGGCTTGAGGGACAAAAGTTTTTGATTGGTGATAATTTAGCATCACATCTGTCATTGGAGGCAATTAGATTGTGTGAGGAGAACAATATTAAATTCATTTTTCTCCCAAGCAATTCAACCCACCTGACCCAGCCACTGGACGTGGCTTTTTTCGTCCAGTAAAGATATCTTGGCGTCATATTTTAGAAACTATTTTAGAAAAAGGTCCAGGTAGAAATGAGTCGGCTGTTCCAAAAGACAAATTTCCTGGTTTCCCAAATCAGCTATGTTTAACATTTAAACAAGATAATGTTATTTCCGGTTTCAAAAAAATGTGGTATTGTCCCTATATGTCGAGTCAAAGTATTGTCAATGCTACCTAATACTGACCCCATCCAGACATTACAGATGTGTACCGTTGAATCAATCGACGACACTTTTAAAGAGTTATTAAGAAGTTTGAGGCAAGGAGACACCCCAAAACCCCGGAAGACTGGGAAAAAATGTGTTGTTCAACCAGGTAAAAGCATCGGCATACAGGAATATCAAGCAGATATCGACCCTGCAGATTTCAACCAAGCTGTAACACCGGTAGCTTCTTCAAGCAAACATCCTACTCGTTCAAAGAAAAATACAAAAACGAATGATGAAGATTCATCGTCAGTGAGCTCTAAATATTCTCTTCAAGACAGTGATGATGAATTGGACCTATCATTTTCTGAAGATAAAGAAAATTCCTTCACAAATAGTCCTACACGTAAAAGTACCGAGACCCTTCACCCTGGAGATTTTGCAATTGCGAAAGTCTACGGTAAGACCAAGCAGTCTGTTAGATTGTACGTGATCAAAATTTGTTATCTCGTTGATGATGGGTATGTGGGACTTTTTTTATAAAAAGGGCGGCGAGACAATGAAGTTTTTTGTAACAACTGAAGAGTCGTTTATAGATCATTCTGATATAGTTCGAGGGTTGTCTTCTCCCACTGTTTTTTCCTCTGGTCGATTCAAAGATATGCTTTCTTTTCCGGATAATCTCAGTGATTTGACAATATACTAATTTTATTTACTGATGTTTTTAATTTTTATGTTTTTGGTTTCTTCATCTGTTTATATTTACATATACTATGTAGATGAATATATTGAACTTTTTGTTTTTAGTTCGTTTTACGGTTTTTGTGTTAAATAAAACTGATTTAATCAAACTGAATTTTTCTTTTGAAGTCTCTAGACACTCCACAATGCTATGAATAGATACAAACTCTCAATTAAGTATGTGTTTCTTTTGACCCTATTTGTAGGATGAATAGAAACACAACGAAAAAAAAAATGAAATACAAATTAATTTTTTTTTTAATAATAATTTATAGTATACTTCATCTAGAAGAGACTAAAACCCAAGTTTTACACTAATTTAAACTACACAATAATATGAAACCTGTTTCTATTCACCCCATTTTACGGTATTGCAGATTTGCAATGCGACCTATGACATTCGAAATATAACCGAAAATTACGTATTTTTTGTGCTTAGAAAATTGCTCGTAAAAAACAAGCACACTGTCGATTTATCCGTAATTTAAGCACTTTACAGACTGAAAATATATAAGAGTCAGTAAGTTTAATGAGTAACAAGCTTACTTTCCCTCCCAATTGCCAGAAAACGCCCCTTTTCTCGAGAAAATTTGAGTAGCTTCAATTCTCGCGAGAATTGCCGATCTTTGCACACGTGCGCTCAGAAAACAGTGGATGCTAGAAAAAAGGTATATGCCACAGTTTTTTGTGTCTTTTTTTTTTCTCTTTCATCTGATGGAAACAGTTTTCTATTCAGGTAATTAGTTTTCGAGTTATTTAAGAAAAAAGTACGAGAAATCAAGAAAAAATTGTTTTGCAATTTTTTCAAAAAGTATTGCAGATTTCGCCACCCAACCCGTCTCATTCGGAACGTAACTAGAAAATACGTATTTTTGTTATGCATATATATCTTCTCCCATTTCAAGTTTTCTTGTAAATACCTAAAAACCAGATGTTAGAGAACAAAAAACAAGCTTATCACCAAGTTGGAACTTACACTCAGGCTTAGTATTAATTTCCTAACATTTTTAAAGTATACCTTTTTGTGTATTTTTTGTGCTCTCTCTGATTGCGAAGTTAGTTTTTCCAAATATATTTTTCTGTTAGATGTTTTCGGAAAACCCGGAGAAGCATAAGAGAAAAAAATTAAAAAAAAACTACGCCTTCCGGTTTCCTGCGAATTCCCGAAAAATTATGGCAGATTTCGCCGCAGGACTTATTTTATTTGAGAGCCAACAAAAAAATACGCAACTTCTCTCTTGGGCACATATGTTTAACATTTATAATTTCGCCACAAATTCATCGCAAATTTCATGTCCATGGTTTTGTTCAATGAAATGAAAAAACAACTTTTTGGTAAAAGCACTTCTGGCGGCGAGAAATTCGCCATTAAAACTACCTGTGCAACGAATTTCCGAACTATTTTTGCCTTCTCTTTCGATTGGTGCATTTATTTTGACTATCGAAATGATACTTGCCCAGATAATGAGCATTTTTACCATGGAAAATTCCAGAAAACCCGGTTTTTCCAAATTTAAAAAAAAATTGAACAACAGCTACATCTCTTTTTGCTTTTTTTTGGAAAGATCACATTAAAATACATAAGGTCCACTTTGTTTCATCCAATTTCAAATTAATGTAAGCTCGAAGGGACCTTTTTTTCGTTATTTAATTGGACTATAAATAATAAAACGTACACAATATCCATATTTGGTAAAACAAATTATGTTTTATACATGAATTTCATAAATTCAAACCATTTTTTAATATGAATTGCAAATTTTTTTCAAATAGAAACAAATTTTTTGCATAATTGAATATAAAAATGTTCTATTACTTACATAATATTCATTTTATTCCTATACAATTTTGAATCTACTTTTTATGAAAACTCAGTAGGTAGTAAATATTTAATTTGTTAAGGTAATAAAATTGGAATAAATTTACGATTGTACAAATATTTAATTTTTAATGAGAAAAATATATAGAGTAATAATAATAAATTATTTTTCTATTCACAGAATATTAAATTTAAATTCAAATTATTCAGAAAAATTGAAATTTATTATTTCTTTTAAATTAATGTAGATTTTATTTAGAAACGAAGAGAGCTTAAGATGTATCTCAAGCAATTACACAAATCTAAGTTGACAGATTCAAGATTAGTTTTGTAATTCTGTTTTGTTAGTAAAATTATTATTTAGTTGCGTTATTATTAATATTGTTACACAGGTTTTTGGTATCTCAATTTATTTCAACTCTACTTTTACAAAAACAATATAACTGATAACATTAACGTATAACGTATATCATCTTTATATAGCTTGCTTGACCCTTCTCGAATCTTCTCGAATTGTCGTCTAGTATATTCTTGACGGGGTAATGCCATTTCCAGACATTTCTGGACTATTATATCTTCTTTTACTTGTAATTTTACTTATGACGACCGCTACAAACTGTAGGGCGATGAGTACCAATCCACTTCTTTTTCTATCTGTACGTTTTATATAATAGCTGCAGGGTGCTGCGTAACATTGCTCCCTCCTCTCTAGATATTTACCCCGAAAAACTTGATTACAGAGACCTGGTTGGAGCCAACGGGGAGGATCTGGACCACGATATGGCGCTAACTTTTCAACGTGAGTTTACTTCCCACTGACAACTGAATGCGGTAGATCAGATCGTTAATTTTCTTGAGGACGGTGTAGGGGCCTTCCCAGTTCCGTTACAGTTTCTGACAAAGCCCTTTACAGCGCTTGGAGTTGTACAGCCATACTGGATCGCCTTTCTTAAAATGTGTCCCTATGGCATACAATCTTCTACATCCCGTCGGCAATTGACCCAATAAAATCTTTCCCGAACTAGTGCAAGTGTCCTTTTAGTACCAAAGTGTCCTCCTGAATAGCTGCTATGAAGCTCTTCCAACACACTTTTGACCTGTGATTTCGGCAGTATCACTTGGTGGACTACAAGCACTCCATCGAGACTTTTCCACTTCCAGTGCAATAGGCCATCGTGAACATACCAATCCAGTACCTTTTAATGGTTCCACTATATTTGGCTATCTCTTGCCATGTAGGTCTGACTCCATTTTTAAGCCATTCTCGGACAACCTTTAAGTCACTGCTTTCTTTTGAGTCTTTCTAACGCCTTGGTTTCTTTGAACACTCCGTCGCGGTGAGCGGACAGTCCGTCGACCGCTGATGACAGCGATTTTCGCCCGAGGTGGTTTGTTTAAATATAGAAAATGAGACTTTTTTATGTCTGTATGTGATGTTTATGTATTATGAGTAGAAACAAAAGGTACTAAAATGGACTCAAATAAATTGGTTGTGTTATTATTGTTGGAAGAGGAAGAAGAGGAACTGGCAATTTCAACCGTCAAAGTTTTCAATACGCCAGTGGATAAGTTGTTTTTGTATCGCGATACAGAAGGTGCCTTTAATATATCTGTGCAGCGGAGGCTTTTTGGAAATGAAACCAAATTTAGGGAGTATTTTAAACTTTTTGCAGATCTTTTTGAATTCGTGTTGAATTTTACAAATAAAGTCAAAAAGGCATATGTATATGTGACTTTGTCACTCATTGTTTTAAAAATAATAACAAATAAATTATTTGAATTCACAAACTGTCTCCGCACGCGTCGACGATTCCGCTACAAACTCAACAGATATGAACCGACTAGTCACGACAAATCAGCGGCATGACGCAGTCCTGCTTAGCTAAGCGGATTCAAGAAAACCGTTCCCATTTAAATACTCTGGTTGAATAAAATCGTCAAAATGCGACGGTCGACGGACTGTCCGCTCACCGCGACGGAGTGTTCAAAAAACCAAGGCTTTAGGCTTTTAAGGGTGATTCCGTCTTCGTTATCCTCTGGCTTGATAGTGACTTGATAGTGATTCAGGTGACCAAACAATGACGTCACATTGAATTAGGTTCAAACCAGCTAGTCTGTTTTTGAAACGTCTTCCTTTTCGAAAACGTTTCAAAGAAATAGAAGTGTCATTATTGTCAAAAAAAGTAATAATAAGTAAGCGTCATATAGCAAAGCATAGACGGCATATACAATAAAATTAATATAAAAAAGATGTTTGTACAGTTATAAAAGAAAAATAGAAAAGTCATTTGGTTCAGTTGTCTTTCTAAATAACTGGTTAAAGGCGCATACTAAATATGACATGATATAACTTTTATCAAAAAATTGGGTGTGTGTTTGACATTATCTTTTAGTACAGATCCATTGAGAAAGGCTAGGGATTCACAAAACCATTACCGAACACTCACGTATGAATCCTATGGACTTTTAACTGTTAGTAACGTCACCGTTTTAAATTCATTTATTTGAGCGCTTTCAAAATCTATGCCGTGTTACTAAAACTGATTTTGAAAGTTGTCGAAAATATTTTTAAACCAAAGAGACCGCTCGAATATGGCTTTAGTAGATGTTTATCACAAGTTTTTGACATGATTATTATGTCATCGAAAGTTTTCCAGGTTAATCCTTTCAGAACCATTTCCATTAGGCATTCAAAGTAGCTAGGGCATTACAGAGAGCAAACGGGAAAACCTGGAATCTGTATAATCCGCTGCCAGTTGAAAAATCAGTTTTTTCTCGATCGTCAGGATGTACTTCCACTTGCCAGTATCCACTTTTCAAGTCTAGTGTGAAAAACCATTTAGCACCTGATAGAGTGTTTAGTGTGTCGTCTATTCGGGGAAGTGAATAGCTGGCTTTTTGCGTTATCTGATTTAGTCGTCTATAGTCTATGCAGAAACGTGTAGATCTGTCTTTCTTAGTTACTAGGACCACAGGTGAGCACCAGGGACCAGAAGCTTCTTTAATAATATTTGCATCCATCATGTCCTGTCTCATATTTGCTACTTCTTTTTGTTTAGCAAATGAAAGTCTTCTAGGTGCTTGTCGTATTGTCCTTGCACAAGATTGGTACGCCCCGTAGATTTTCCTGTTTCGAAAATATCACAGTCGGTACTGATCATTGTTCTGGCAACAATGGTACTGATAAATTTTTTGAAGATTCTAAGTTCTTCAGCTGTCAGGTGGTCATATTTTTTAACTAGCTGTTTTACAAAGCTGGCGTCAACTAAGTTACTTGTGGTGGCTTTTCCCGTGGAACGGTCTTCGCACTTGATTATGTTTTCCACCGGTGTGCTCTATTGCTTGTCCTTTCTTTAGTTTGAATAGTCTCTTCAATAAATTGGCAACCCTTACTGGAATTAGTTGATCAACGTTAACGAGACATCTAGCCACCAGAATTCCGTCACTCACGGATTTTTCACTTTCCACAATGCCCACATGTAAGCCATGTGATTTCCGCTTTTATATACTAAAACTGTAAGTGCTCGATTTGAGATCAAACTTGACACAGGAGCGGCACTTTGTGTATCTCACTCAACGTCTTGTGGTGTTGCAGCCGAAGAGCCTGTTGCATTTTCATGTCCTGTAGTCCATCAATGAATACTTGTATGCCCATTTGTTCTAAGAATTCTTTAGGTGCCTGTGGATAGGCCAGATGCAGCAATCTTTTAATATCGGCTTCAAATTCTTATAGACTCTTATTGTGTTTCTGACTACGAACTTTTAGATGGCTTTGGAATACCTGTTTCAAATGCTGCTGACCATATCTCTCCAAAGCTTGGACGAGAGATGAATAACTAGGTATCTCTTGAGGAAGTACCTGTGAAACGGTTGCTGCCTGACTTCGCAGTGACACTATTAATGAAGCCGCCATCTCTTTCTCGGTCCAGCCATTGGCTCTAGCAGCAGCTTCAAATTGGAGTCGATATGTTTCCCGTTTTGTCTGACTGTCGAACGTGGGTGGCTTAAGAGTCTTGCTAGTATTGTTTTGTGAAACTGGAATTCGAATGTGGCTTGGTTTGGTTATGGATAAAGATAAGGTAGTGTTTTCAGCTTCAATGTTGCTTACCGAAGCTTGGTCACGAATTATTTTTCCTAACTCTACCATTTCAGCTTTAATTTGCCTTTCTAACTCTACTCTTGTCTTTTCCTGCTGTTTTAAATTATCTTGTTGTTGTTGTTGTTGTTGTTGTTCTAAATTGGTTTTTAAATTATGTTGCTGCTATTCTAACTGAGTTTTTAGATGCTCTTGTTGTTGCTCAAAATTAGTTTTTAACTTCTCTTGCTATTGTTCTATATTAGTTTTTGAAAAACTCCTCCTCCTCCTCCTCTTCCTCCTCCTCCTCCTCCTCCTCCTCCTCCTCCTCCTCCTCCTCCTCCTCCTCCTCCTCCTCCTCCTCCTCCTCCTCCTCCTCCTCCTCCTCCTCCTCCTCCTCCTCCTCCTCCTCCTCCTCCTCCTCCTCCTCCTCCTCCTCATCCTCATCCTCCTCCTCCTCCTCCTCCTCCTCCTCCTCCTCCTCCTCCTCCTCCTCATCCTCCTCATCCTCCTCCTCCTCCTCCTCCTCCTCCTCCTCCTCCTCCTCCTCCTCCTCCTCCTCCTCCTCCTCCTCCTCCTCCTCCTCCTCCTCCTCCTCCTCCTCCTCCTCCTCCTCCTCCTCCTCCTCCTCCTCCTCCTCCTCCTCCTCCTCCTCCTCCTCCTCCTCCTCCTCCTCCTCCTCCTCCTCCTCCTCCTCCTCCTCCTCCTCCTCCTCCTCCTCCTCCTCCTCCTCCTCCTCCTCCTCCTCCTCCTCCTCCTCCTCCTCCTCCTCCTCCTCCTCCTCCTCCTCCTCCTCCTCCTCCTCCTCCTCCTCCTCCTCCTCTTCGTCCTTCCTATGCCTTTCTTTTTCCTCTTCCACTACTGTAGGGTACTGCTTACTATTTAGTAATATTGTTAGATTTTAGAGACTTTTATTGATTTTTATTGTTTTTTATTGATTTTTATTGATTTTTATTGATTTTTATTGATTTTTATTGATTTTTACTGATTTTATTGATTTTTATTGATTTTTATTGATTTTTATTGATTCTTATTGATTTTCATTAATTTTTACGGACGTTTATAGATTTTTTATAATTTTTATTTATAAGTTTTTATAGTTTTATAGCTTCCTATAAATTTTTATAGGTTTTTTATAGATTTTTATAGATTTTCATAGTTTTTTATGGATTTTTGTAGATTTTTATAGATTTTTGATATATTTTCATAAATTTTTATAGGTTTTTTTAATTTGTCACCTTTGCACGATGTGAAATAAAAAGATGGTGTTTTATTATTTTAAAAAAATTTTAAACTGTGTATATTTGTCCCCATAATTTTTATAAATTGACTGCACCTGAAGATGGAAAAATTGTGTTTTCCGAAACAAATGTAGTGTGCTAAACAATAGAAAATAAAAACATTTGACCAATTAAACCAAAGAAAATTTTTATTTATATAAATATCTACAATAAGGTTGAATGTGAAATATAAATATAAAAAATTATAAATTATTTGTACAAGCTGTCACTGAAGCTAAGAATACGCAACTTTACAATTCTTAAATATATTTTATTGGTAAATTGGTTTGTAATTATTAATTGCAACACCCTATAAAATAGCTTTGATAATAATAATTGTTTAATAGTTTTATTTTATAACTGCAAACGTCTGCCCTCGACTTCAATAAGCCATTCAGCTTGCCAAAATGTTCGACTATTATACTCTCCAAATAGAAATCATTTAGTATCTATACACAGTCTGTAATTACTAGCAGTGGCTTGTTAATTTGCCGTCCCTACAGTAGCAGCTCTTTTGTTTTCTTCGCTGCAATTTCTAATCGAACTTTACCATCTTCCGCTTTCCAGTCCAACCATTGTCCTATGAAATTTCCTATTTAGTTTTAACATCTATTAACAAATCTTTGTTCATTTATTTCAAAATTATATACATATAGTTGCAGCTATGGAGAAAGTTTGATATAAAGTTTTATGCATTATAAAATGTGATGAAATTATAATGACAGTAATGACCCGCATCTTCCTGAGTATTGTATTCTAACAAAATGTATATAATTATCTGATTTTGTATATTATGTAATGCAAATGTATACATTTCATTTTAATATTGTTACGGTCAACTTAAAAATGATTGTTTAATGAAAAAAATAAGATTAAATCAATCTGATAATGTACTATTTTAGTCCTTTTTAACTGGTACATATTTAACTCATACTGGGCGGGTTGTACAAAAAATGTAGCAACCTGAGTTTAGCTGATAGGAGTTTAATTTTTAACTGATTACATTCAAAGTTTAAATGTCATTTTTAAAATTATATTTAACCGATGATTATACAACGAGATTCGCAGTTTAATCCAAAATTACATTTTAACTGACTATTACAACCCGCCATATGTAATATTAATTATCAGGGCATCCGCAAGGGTTATCGCCGCTCGCGTGCCGGAAATATTTTAGCGCCCTTTGAATATATGTAGTACTTATATAAAAAATATTTTGAAGGATAACAACTTTAAGCTGTTACATATTTTATGTTTTTTAAATTTCCTGGTTTGCTGTAATATTCTTGTAGTCGTTTGACATTTGAGCGAATTGCGAAACCACATTTTATTTTAATTTTGTAATGAAAAACAAATATTTTATTCTTACAAACGAAAAAACAAACCAAACAGTAAACAAATAAAACATTAAATTATCCAAAAATTAAATAGGTTATTTTTTCTGGATTTGGCTGCTGCAAATTCTTTGTATGTGTGAATTCGAGAACTGTGGCTGCGGAATCTGAATCCATTTGCCAAGCTAATTTATTATTTTTTTTTCCTTAATTGATTTAATGTCGGGAAAATGCAATTTTACAATTATTAAATTAAATTAAAAATAAGGAATCTGCATCTAATATAGAAATTTATCGTTTAATCTGTATATCTATTTAAATAACTAAAATATTTGAGTCAACATCTACTGCAATTGCAGCTTGCCTAGGGTTTATATATCAAGCACTCAATGTTAAAAACATATTTTGGAACTCTTCTATGACCTTAGCCGTGCATTTGATATGGTGGATCATAATATTTTATTATTGAAGATGAATGGGTTAAGAATACGAGGGAAACATTATGAATGGATAGTCTTACTTAATAAATCGAACTCAAGTAATTCACCGGTGTGAAGTTAACAGCCACTTTCCAGCAGCCCGTTTACCGGAAACACCCGAGCTGCCAGTAGCGTCGAAATGTATTTTTCTGTGAAGTTAACTGTGTATTGAAATAAAATTATTACTAAATTTTTAAGAAACAAATAAAAAGTGTTTAGAGTAAACTGAAATAAAAATCCAATAAAAAATTCATTAAAAAATCAATGTTTCTGTAAAGATAACAGAATATTGAAATAAAACTTGTGTCAAATTGTTAAAAACTATAAAATAAGAACCTAAAAAAATTAACAAAATCACTTAGGAAGGGGATGAGGGGGTCAAATTAAATAAAATTCCATTAAAAATCTATTTAAAAATTAATTTACATAAGAAGACAATTGGTTATTGAAATAAAGTTAGTGACAAATTGTTAGAAACTATAATATATCAACTAAAAAAATTAACGAAATTACTTAGGAAGGGGATGAGGGGGTCAAATTAAATAAAATTTCTTTAAAAATCTATTTAAAAATTAATTTGCCTATGAAGACAACTGGTTATTGAAATAAAGTTAGTGCCAAATTATTAGAAACTATAATATACAACCTAAAAAAATTAACAAAATCACTTAGGAAGGGGATGAGGGGGTCAAATTAAATAAAATTTCTTTAAAAATCTATTTAAAAATTAATTTTCCTATGAAAACAATTGAGTACTGAAATAAAGTTAGTGCCAAATTGTTAGAAACTATAATATACAACCTAAAAAATTAACAAAATCACTTAGGAATGGGATGAGGGTGTCAAATTAAATAAAATTCCATTAAAAATCTATTTAAAAATTAATTTGCCTAAGAAGACAATCTAGTATTGAAATAAAGTTAGTACCAAATTGTTAGAAACTATAATATACAAACTAAAAAAATTAATAAAATTACTTAGGAAGGGGATAAGGGGGTCAAATTAAATAAAATTTCTTTAAAAATCTATTTAAAAATTAATTTTCCTATGAAGACAATTGGTTATTGAAATAAAGTTAGTGCCAAATTGTTAGAAACTATAATATACAACCTAAAAAAATTAACAAAATCACTTAGAAAGGGGATGAGGGGGTCAAATTAAATAAAATTTCTTTAAAAATCTATTTAAAAATTAATTTTCCTATGAAAACAATTGAGTATTGAAATAAAGTTAGTGCCAAATTGTTAGAAACTATAATATACAACCTAAAAAAAATTAACAAAATCACTTATGAAGGGGATGAGGGGGTCAAATTAAATAAAATTTCTTTAAAAATTTATTTAAAAATTAATTTACCTAAGAAGACAATTGGGTATTGAACTAAAGTTAGTGCCTAATTGTTAGAAAGTATAACATACAATCTAAAAAAATTAATAAAATCACTTAGGAAGGGGAAGAGGGTCAAATTAAATAAAATTCCATTAAAAATCTATTTAAAAATTAGTTTGCCTAAGAAGACAATGTAGTATTGAAATAAAGTTAGTGCCAAATAGTTAGAAACTATAATATACAACCTAAAAAACTTAACAAAATCACTTAGGAAGGGGATGAGGGGGTCAAATTAAATAAAATTTCTTTAAAAATCTATTTAAAAATTAATTTTCCTATGAAGACAATTGGTTATTGAAATAAAGTTAGTGCCAAATAGTTAGAAACTATAATATACAACCTAAAAAAATTAACAAAATCACTTAGGAAGGGGATGAGGGGGTCAAATTAAATAAAATTTCTTTAAAAATCTATTTAGAAATTAATTTGCCTAAGAAGACAATTGGGTATTGAAATAAAGTTAGTGCCTAATTGTTAGAAACTATAATATACAATCTAAAAAAAATAACAAAATCACTTAGGAAGGGGATGAGGGGGTCAAATTAAATAAAATTCCATTAAAAATCTATTTAAAAATTAGTTTGCCTAAGAAGACAATCTAGTATTGAAATAAAGTTAGTGCCAAATAGTTAGAAACTATAATATACAACCTAAAAAAATTAACAAAATCACTTAGGAAGGAGATGAGGGGGTCAAATTAAATAAAAAATTTTTAAAAATCTATTTAGAAATTAATTTGCCTAAGAAGACAATTGGGTATTGAAATAAAGTTAGTGCCTAATTGTTAGAAACTATAATATACAATCTAAAAAAAATTAATAAATTCACTTAGGAAGGGGATGAGGGGGTCAAATTAAATAAAATTCCATTAAAAATCTATTTAAAAATTAGTTTGCCTAAGACAATCTAGTATTGAAATAAAGTTAGTGCCAAATAGTTAGAAACTATAATATACAACCTAAAATAGATTTTTAAAGAAATTTTATTTAATTTGACCCCCTCATCCCCTTCCTAAGTGATTTTGTTAATTTTTTTAGGTTGTATATTATAGTTTCTAATAATTTAACACTAACTTTATTTTAATACCCAATTGTCTTCATAGGCAAATTAATTTTTAAATAGATGTTTAATGGAATTTTATTTAATTTGATCCCCTCATCCTCTTCCTAAGTGATTTTGTTAATTTTTTTAGGTTGTATATTATAGTTTCTAACAATTTGGCACTAACTTTATTTCAATACCCAATTGTCTTCATAGGCAAATTAATTTTTAAATAGATTTTTAAAGAAATTTTATTTAATTTGACCCCCTCATTCCCTTGCTAAGTGATTTTGTTAATTTTTTTAGGTTGTATTTTATAGTTTTTAACAATTTGACACTATTTTTATTTCAATATTCTGTTATCTTTACAGAAAAATTGATTTTTTTTAATTAATTTTTTATTGAAGTTTTATTTCAGTTTACCCCTTAATTCTTTCTCTAAACACTTTTTATTTGTTTCTTAAAAATTTAGTAGTAATTTTATTTCAATACACCGTTAACTTCACAGAAAAATACATTTCGACGCTACTGGTAACTCGGGTGTTTCCAATAAACGAGCTGCTGGAAAGGTGGCTGCTAACTTCACACCGGTAGTAATTCTAACAAATAGTCTAAAATCTGATCCTCTTCCATAAACAATAGGAGTTCCCCAAGGTTCAATTTTGGGCCCACTTCTTTTTATAGTTTTTATAAGTGATATAAGTAATTTTTGTTTAAGCTCTCAACAGATAGTTCAATATGCCGATGATACCAATATTGTAATGGCAGATTATCAAATTGAACAGGTCACTCAAAGTAGCAACGAGGCATCTCGTGAGTTTAACCAGTATTGTAAAGATAACGGTCTGGCATTAAAAGTAACAAAAACAAACTTTATGCGATTTCTACCCAAAAATATTACCAGATTGCGAACCCTACTTGCACGTTGACGGAAAAATTACTCAAAGCGTTGATGACATAAAATATTTAGGAATAATATTAAATCCCAAATTAAATTGGGAAGCGCATATAAAAATGGTAACTTCAAAATTCAGTATTTGTTGTTATATCATCAAAAATTTAAGGGAGACACTATCTTTTGATACTTTAAAACTATGCTATTTTGGTTTGGTTCATTCAACTCTACAATATGGGTTAATATTTTGGGGTTCTTCACCAACTTTGAAAGAGCTTTTGTATCTCAAAAGAAGGTTCTACGAGCCATGTATAAGGTGACACCAACAACATCATGTAAAGAACTTTTCAAGAAAACGCAAATTTTAACACTACCTTCCCTTTTTATTTTTCAATTAATTTTATACATAAAAGATAATGAGCATATATTTAAGAAAAATAAAGACCTGCACTCATATGATACTAGATTAAAATTTAACATCCATCAACCTTTTTCACGACTACAAATAAGCCAGCATTCACCAAAATATATTGCGATTAAGTGTTACAATAAGTTCAGTAACATATTAGAAGATACTACAGGTTATCATCAAGTTAATCGTAATGATTTAAGAAAACATCTTAATGATTTTCTTGTAAATAATGTATTTTATAGTATAGAGGATTTTTTGAATTTTTAAACTAATCTTAACATGAATTGTCTATTATATATAATTTATTTTATTTTTTAATGTATTTTACTTAACACTTTTTTGACTAGTCTGATAGTATTTTACATTATGTACCTAGTGTATTTGTATAGTGTATAAATCTCAAAGATGAATAAATTATATTTCTATTTTTATATGAAGAATCAATCAAATTAGCAACAATTTTCTAGACAAATTTTATATCATCGAGTGAGGTTAATAAGCCCAAATTTTGCTTCATTAAGGCAGAGTTGTTAAGTTGAGGATAAAATTTATAATTATTTCAGTTGAATCTTTTTAATTTCAGTTATATTATGTATTATATTGTATTTATATATGTTTAATCACTGTCTTAAACCTAATAATGAGATAATTTTTAATAACAACGCGCAAATATAGTATTTTTTTAATAATGTAAAAAAAACAAGTTAAAAAAAGGAAAATTTTAACTAAAGAAAAGACTTACGTTCAGCGTCTTGTATTTGATTTTCACTCACAATTTCACTAAACACGAAACAAAGAAATTCGCGCGGACAAAGAACACGATATTCGCGGCGAATGTAAAGCAACTATTGGCGAGGAACGTGTACCTATCTAATGTAACATATAAAAAATTGCTTCTACCAGAGATGGTATTTTCCCGACGAAGGTCAATTTATAATGAGATACCTGGTATAAATTGTCAATGGTCGGACGCATCTGTAGAAAGTATTTATATAAATCGTTTACTCTCCAATAGAATAATCAATTTACTCTATAATAATTATAAACCATAACGTTTGAGCCATTTTATTTCATGAAAATTCTATGATCCTTTTTCGCATTATAGGTTAGTTTTTAATGATTAACTGTATCACTATTTTCTGAGAAATACCGACGTTTTTATAATATACAAGGTGTTGAAATATAAAGTTGTTTGTTTTCTTTTTTTTTTTTAAACACTTTGTGGAATGTCTATCGCTATATCTGGTTAAAATTGGTTTATCTTTTCTCAATATTTTCGATTAGGAATAATCTCGATAGATTTGTTATAAAAGAAGTAGAAAAAAGTCCCACAAAAAGAGATAAAAGTTCTACAAAAGAAGATAAAGGTTTGCAAAATTAGAAAAAAATCATACAAAAAAGATAAATGGTCTGCAGAAATAGAAAAAAGTCCTATAAGAAAGTCCTGCAGATGTAGAAAAAAGTTCTACAAACCGCAAGTCAAAATAAAAGCCAGAATGGAGTAGAAAAAGTCCTACAAAAGATGATAGACCTACAAAAGATGATAGTCCTACAAAAGAAGCTGAAAGTACTACAAACTTAAATTAAATCTTTAGAAAATAAGATAAGAGTCCTGCAAAATAAGAAAAAACCCTACAAAAGAGGATAAAAGTCTTGCAGGAGTATAAATAGGCCCTACAAAAGACGTTGACTCTAGAATTAGAAAAAAGTTCTACAAAAGAAAATACAAAAGTCTTGCAAAAGTAGAAAAAGTCCTACAAAAAAGTTGAAAGCCCTGTAGAATTAGAAAGAAAGGACTCCGCAATAATCTTATGAAAATTGGATTTCTGTCAAATTGTCTGAATTTTTGATATGTTGTAGATTTTGTCATCCTGAACAAAAGTCTTTATGGGCACAAAGTGCCAAAATGAATATTTTGGCAGCTACGGAGCTGCCAAAGCTCCCCTGACCCGTTGCAAAACTATTCATTTTCAATACTATTTACAGATGTCAAAACCATATTTTGATTATTCTTATATATAGGGTAATGTTTTTGAGGTCACTGGATTCAACCCTCATGTCAGATTGGACAAATTAACCGTTGACAGCTGTCAATTCACGGTCAACGAGGAATATAAAAGTAAATATCCTCTTTTCACATGGAAAGTTTGGGTTTTTGAGGTCGTTGACAGTTGACAGCTGTCAACGGTCAATTTGTCCAATCTGACATGAGAATTGAAACCAGCGACTTCAAAAACCCAAACTCTCAATGTGAAAAGAGGATATTTACTTTTATATTCCTCGTTGACAGTCAATTGACAGCTCTCAACGGTTAATTTGTCCAATTTGACATGAGAATTGAATTCAGCGACCTCAAAAACCCAAACTCTCAATGTGAAAAGAGGATATTTACTTTTATATTTCTCGTTGACAGTTGTCAACTGTCAATTTGTCCAATCTGACATGAGAATTGAATTCAGCGACTTCAAAAACCCAAACTCTCAATGTGAAAAGAGGATATTTACTTTTATATTCCTCGTTGACAGTGAATTGACAGCTGTCAACGGTCAATTTGTCCAATCTGACATGAGGGTTGAATCCAGTGACCTCAAAAACATTACCCTATATAGTAGAATAATTAAAATATGCTTTTGACATCTGTAAATAGTATTGAAAATGAATAGTTTTGCAACGGGTCAGGGGAGCTTTGGCAGCTCCGTAGCTGCCAAAATATTCATTTTGGCGCTTTGTTCCCTTGGAGACTTTTGTTCAGGATGACAAACATATCAAAAATTCAGACAATTTGACAGAAACCCAATTTCCATAAGATTATTGCGGGGTCCTTTACAATAAAATAAAATAAAAGATCTGCAGATGTAAACAATTATTCCTACAAAAGATGTTGAAAATCCTGTAAAATTAGAAAAGTAAAAAAAAAGTTATACAGAACAAGGTAGAAGCTCTGCAGATGTAAAAAAATATTCCTACAAAAGAAGTTGAAAGTCCTGTAAAATTAGAAAATTATAAAAAATCGTACAAAACAGATAAAACTCTTGCAGAAGTAGAAAAAAGTCCTACAACAGAAGTTTAAAGCCCTTTAAAATTAGAAAAATATTCTAAAAAAGAAGATAAGTCCTGCAGATATAGAAAAAAGTTCTACAAACCGCAAACCAAAATAAATGCCCGACAAAAGTAGAAAAGAGTCCTACAAAAGATGATAATTCTACAAAAGACAATAGTCCTACAAAAGAAGCTGAAAGTTTTACAAAAAAAAAAGATAAAAGTTTTAGGAAAGATTATAAAAGTCCTGGAAAATTAGAAAAAGTACTAAAAAAAAACTTAAATGTCTTGCAGAATTAGAAAAAGTCCTACAAACAAAGTTGACTGTAGAATTAGAAAGGAGTTCTGCAGAAGAAAATATAAAAGTCTCGCAAAAGTAGAAAAAGTTCTACAAAAGAAGTTGAAATAAGCCCTGTAGAATTAGAGAGAAATTAACAAAATAAAATAAAAATCATGCAGATGTAGAAAAATATTCCTAGAAAAAAGTTGAAAGTCCTGTAAAATTAGAAAAATCCTACAAAACAAGATAAAAGCTTTGCAGACATAGAAAAAATCCTACAAAAGAAGTTAAAAGTCTTGTAAAATTAGAAAGAATTTCTACAAACGAAAATAAAAGTCTTGTAGAATTAGAAAGAATTTCTACAAACGAAAATAAAAGTCCTGCAGAATTAGAAAAAAGTCCTACAAAATAAGATAGAAGTTCTAGAAAAGAAAATGACAGTTCTGTAAAATTATAAAAATCCTACAAAAGATGATAAATATAAAAATCTGATGTGTCCAACACATGACTTTCCTATCTAGTTATTATAGGCTTTTTCCGGTTATTTTGTACAACCTATTGCAGCATCTCTATAAATGTTTAGAGGATAAACTAAATATATACATTGTCCACATACATCTACCTCGAAACATTCTTCTATAGATATTCATGGAAAACGAAAATACTGAAAAATTAAAATTTCCTACAATTTTTTCATTACGGTCCATTTTAGAAAAATCATGTATAAACAAAAATTATAGAGATCGATATCGCAAACAACTTTTATTTCAAAAACTTTCATAAAATTCAGAATTTTGCACATTTTGTCAAATTTTTCGAATACGGACCATTTCAGGAAATTTTTACATAGAACAAAAATTATAGATAATAATATTAGAAGTAACTTTTATTTGAACAATTTTTTTCTCCAAACATTAATAACAGATATATTCCATAAAATATAAAAGTGGCCTCCCATAAAGTACCCCCCCAGATGTTCCGACTATGTCTAAAATCTAATCATTTCACGTCAGGCCGAAATAAACCTTAAGTTTAAAATTTAATGTTTTTTTCTTTATCCGTTTTTGAGTTTTCTTCAAAATTCGAAATTTACACATTTTCTCAAATATCTCGAATACGGTCCATTTTAGAGAAATTATGTATAAAATAAAAATTATAGAGAATTATATTACAAACAACTTTTATTTGAACAATTTTTATAAAAAATTATTTTTTTTACATTTTGTCAAATTTCTCGAATACGGACCATTTTAGGAAAATTTTGCATAGAACAAAAATTATAGATAATTATATTAAAAGTAACTTTTATTTGAAGAATTTTCTTCTCCAAACGTAAATAACAGATATATTCCATGAAATATAAAAATGACCACCTATAAAGTACCCCCCCAGATGTTCCGACTCTGCCCAAAATCTAATCAGCTCATTAGACGCTGGAACAAAGCTTAAGTTTGAAATTTGGTGTTTTTCCGTGTATCGGTTCATGAGTTATGCGTTATACAGACACACACACACACACACACACACACACACACACACACACACACACACACACACACACACACACACACACACACACACACACACACACACACACACACACACACACACACACACACACACACACACACACACACACACACACACACACACACACATCATCGCGAAAATAGTCAAAACGGATTCAGGGGACCTCAAAACGTAAAAATCCGTCGAAAACTCAAGGTCGAAAAAAATCATGATTCCTATACTTTCCTTATATCTGTATACAGATAGGAAAGTAAAAAAGTCCTACGCAAGAAGTTAAAAGTCCTATAAAATTAGAAAGAATTTCTACGAAAGCAAATAAAAGTATTGCAAAAGTAGAAAAAGGTACTACACAAGAAATTGGAAATCCTGTAATATTAGAAAGAAGATCTACAGAAGAAAATAAAAATGCAGCAGATGTAGAAAAAAGTCCTACAACAGGAGTTGAAAGTACTGTAGAATTAAAAAAAAGTTCTACAAAAGAAGATAAAAATCTTGCAGATATAGAAAACAGTACTATAAAAGCAATTGAACGTCCTGTAGAAATAGCAAAAAGTTAAACACACGAAGGTAGAAGCCCTGGAGAAGTAGAAAAAAGTCCTACAAAAGATGAAAGTTCTACAAAAGAAGCTGAGTCCTACGAAAGTAGAAAAGTGTTACAAAAGATACATAACATCAAAAATATGTCCCAAAGAATCTGACGCAGAAGACGAAGATGACGTATTTGAAGAAAAAATTAGGCCAGATGATTAAGAATTTGAAAAATTTTATATGGCGTGATCCTTTAATTATCCTATATTTGCAAAAGTATTTAAATATTTAGAATCAACTAAGTAAAATATACTTTGTTTATGAGGAGGGATTTCAATCCATTACAATTGCTAAATTCAATGTAAACAAAAATTAGAATTAATTCTAATTGCTTCTTTAAGATCCTACAGTATTAGGTAACCAGACATATACATTATAGTATGTTAAGTTGCCTAAATATTAGGATATAACTCGCAACAGTATGCCACTGATATTACACTACTGCCCACCTATTTCGTAAGAATGTGTAACGACAATAAGCTCAAAAGCACCTACCTAAAAAGATTATAATAGAATGATAAATAATAATAAATTAAACTAGTTACCTTGATGCAGAACTAGCACATCTCAAAAAAACGTATTTCTTAGTATACTAGTTTTGCGACGTTTTACATTTTTTGAATATTTATAATCATAAAGTGTAACCACAATTTAAGTGATTAAAGCTCATTATTAAGGGTCGTGGATTAAGCTCTAGGATACAATAACTCAATAATCCTGAAATTAGGAGTTCGGCATATCTCTAAGTATAAAGGATGGAATAACATTTCATGTATTATGGCCGCTAGTAACGATACTAAAAAAAAAATAGTAAAGTATACACTTAGATTGAGCAGCGAGCTATTATTTACCGAGCTCTTTCATGTCCTGAGGTTTATAATGGCCTTCTTAACAGAAATATATAATATCAATTTTTTTAGTAATAACACTGATTGATTTGATTAGATTTTGATAAATCCAGCTTTAATTATTTTCTTGTTACTTATTAAATATTTCGAAATATCAAATAGTCTGGGAGTTTAATCAAATTAACAAAATGAAACTAATGGAGTTTAATTTTAAATGTCATTTTACAGGAAATAGACATTATCTAAAACAGTGGTCGCCAACCTCTCAATGTGTAGAGCTACTTTGTTAATTTTGGAATAAACAGCGAGCTACCCACACGGAAGCCACGTAACGCAACGTGAATGAAATAATCCACAGTTAATTTATCATTATATGTATTTATTTTACTATTTAACTGGTAATACATAATACATAGGTACTAATAATAAACTAATAACAAAATAACTAATATTACTAGTACGTACTTGTTCATAGCTACATTCCTACCTACCAAACGAAGGTGTTTGAAAAATAAACACAAACTTTTATCTAGCCACAACGGCATGTCACGTAAGATTTAAAAATCGTTAATAATAACAACAAAAAAGTAACGCACTATCATGAACATAAACATTGAAAAATAAAAAAGCACGTTCAATGAGAAGGCTGACACTCAGACTCATCGATAATTTTTTTAATGTTTGCAGTATAATTTGATACAGCCATTCGAATACAATTATCCAAATGTTCATCTGTAAGTCAATTGCGATATTTGTTCTTAATAAACTTCATATTGGAAAAAGAAGATTCACACAAATAAATTGAACTGAGTAATGCTTTCACTTTCAAGGCAACACGGCATAGAACTGAATATTTGTCTTTACTTACAATAGGCCAGATACATTTGGTACTTGAGACTAACGATTTTAAGGCTAAATCATTTTGAAACTCAATAACTTCCATTTCTGTTGCAGCGATGTCTTCGCCAAAGTTCTGCATAACACAAGTTGCAAACTGTTGGATATCAATTTCCATAAAGGGTGAAACAACAAACTGCGCTACTAAAGCCATTTCGTTGAAATCCTTAGAACGATTTTTGAAGTTATTCTTCAGGGTAGAAACTATTTCTACATGATATTTGCTGTCATAGGGTTCTAATGGATTTTGAGATATTTTTTCTGAAAGAATAGGAAAATGCTTGGCATCGCTGTTAATTAGGTTTGGTTCCCAAAACTCCAGCTTTTTGATAAATGCTTTTATATCAGAAATCATTTCCGCTAGTTCTTTGTCTCTCCCCTGAAGCTGCAAATTAAGATCGTTTAATTTCTCTGTAATGTCCACGAGAAAACCAAAATCTATAAGCCAGATTGAATTTTCTAGTTCCGGAGTCGGTTCATCGCGTTGTTTGAAAAATTGAATTATGCCATATAGGACATCATTAAAACGTTTCAGCACCCGTCCTCTACTTAACCATCGGACTTCAGAGTGAAGGAGTAGGTCCCCGTATTGACAGTCAACTTCATCGGCCAAGGTTTTGAATAATCTTCTTTGTAACGCTTGAGCTCTAATCTTGTTCACAATTTATACCACCAGTTTCATAACGTTGTTTAGTTTCAGGAAATTTCTACATAATGCTTGCTGATGGATAATGCAGTGGTAACAGAGAATTTGCGGAAAAGTTTCATCTTTACGACATAACGCCACCAGACCCTTATCACAACCCATCATAGCTGGAGCGCCATCGGTTGTCAAGACTACCATTTTCGATATTGGAATTTTCTCGGAAGAAATAATATTTTTTAAATTAGAAAACAACTCCTGTCCAGTCGGGTGTCCTTTCAGTGGAATAAACTTCAAAAGATCTTCTTTAATCGTAAAATCACTAAAAACCATCCTGACGAACACGGCCATCTGGGCAGTGTCAACGACATCTGTTGATTCATCCAGTTGAAGTGAAAAATAAACACAGTTATCTAAGTCAGTTCTTAACTGTAAAAAATATCATTGCTCATTACTTCTACACGTCTCATCACTGTATTAGCAGAAAGTTGCATATATTTTATAACTGAAACCATCTCGTCTATATTTCTAAAGTTGGCAAGTAACGAATCAGCAGCTTCTAAAAACGCCTGTTTTATCATTTCCCCGTCTTCATAAGGTTACTTTTTTTGTGCAATTATCTGGGACACACGGTACGATGCTTCAGTTGCAGCCTTATTTTTGTCGACTGTCCTTAAAAATATTGATTGTTGTCCAATTAACTGCTTTTTTAACGGTTTCAGTTTCTCCTTTCTGGCGGCCGAATGTAGTGGGAATGATTTTTCAAAATTAGAATGTACAGTTTTATGATGTCTCTCAATATTTCCTTTTTAGGAAGGAGACCGAAGTATTACATAACAAACACACATTTTTATCTTTAACTTCTGTAAAAAAGTATTGTATTTCCCATTCCGAATGAAAGTGGTATGTCTTTACCTTCTTACAACTGCTTGCCATAACATTATTTTTTGTTGTTCTCTACTAACCCAACCGCTGGACGTTGGTTACGCGTTCAGTTTTAAACTAAGCGCAATCAGTGTTGATCCTAGGGATTTTGAAATTGTACAACTTTCAATGTCAAAATTGTACACTTTTACGTTCGATTGTACAACCACTCATTAATCTTCTTTTTCATTGCCAGCCTACGACCTGCCACTTTCCAACGGATAAAATTCTTCTCTTTTTAAAGGATAAAAGTCCAATCAGTTTCAAAATGATTTCGTTTGGTCGCGAATAGCGCCAAATTTTAACTTTAATTTTTTTATTGACTTTAATCCATACGATACAACGAATTGTTGACTTTTTGAGTAGGAAAAAGCTATTTATATACCAGATTTTACATAAATATTTAGTAATTTCAAATTGTACATTTTCGTCTTTTTTCAGAAGTGCGTACAATAGTACAGCCACATAACTGATTGTACAACATTTTGTACAATTGTACAACCAAGAACAACACTGAGCGCAATGTCGCCGCGCCGTGCGTATTTATCCCGTTCAATGCAATCCTGATCGTTCTCGAACACTAACGCGCTGGTCCGGCTGGTCGGTTCTAACCGATTCTAGCTTGATGGCGTCAGCGGCAGATAGCTCACCGCAACGTTGCCGCTGTTTATGTTTAATACTATGACAATTAGATTTTTTTGTGAAATTTTCGGAAGCTTCTCTGATTTTTGCAGTTTGTATTTTTTAAATTAAAATCGTTGTGAGAGCTACCAGAATTGCCTGCGCGAGCTACCGGTAGCTGTGAATAAAATTGGAAAATGGGTGTTTTTTTATTATCATTATTTACCTAGGTTAAAAAATATTAATTCTCATTAGATGAATGGAGTAAATAATGGTAATTTCTCAAGTTAGTAGTAAAGAAAATGTAATATTTAACAGTTATAGGTAAAATGTCATTATTTTTGTAAACGAGTTGTTAAAAAGAAACACTTTTATATGTAACATAATATATTTAATTTTTATAACAATATATATCCATCGCACCAAAAAGATACAGCTTGGTTATACCTACATCAGTCAGTAATTTTTGATACAAAAATATTATTACAGTCTTTTGATAAAAATACATTTTTTTGAAGTCCTAACTTGCTATCAAGATACATTAATAAAACAATATAATGTTAAAAACACATTTGTTAAAAATCTACTCTAATATTTAAAAAGCAACAATTTTATAAATTTAAAAATAAGGTAAAAATAGATAAAATCCATTGAAGGATCCAAGTAGGGGGACAAGGGGGCAATTATCTTAATAATTTCAATAATTGAAACTTTCGTCCATTGATAAGTATTAAAAAAGAATTAACAAACTCTATGAACCCAACAAATTGACCCTCTCATCCCTTGTTGGAAAGATTCTGGATCCGTTCCTTATTAAATCGAAATAAAAACTACATATTTGTGAATTATTTTCAAATTAACAAAATATTAAAAGCAGAAGTTAAAATGTTATACTTAAATCTACAGGTAACTGATTATTAAAATACATTTGCAGAAATTAAAATGAATTATATCACAGAAGGTAAGCATATGAACAATAATGCATTATAAAAGAGAATTTATACAAGAAAAGAAAGTGTTATTAACAATGATAAAGTATACATATAATACAAATAAGCATTAGTTATTAAATAGTACGAAAATTTTGTACTAGTTCAGTAAAAAAATTAAAAATTATTGCTAAAATAATGGCAGATACAATATTTATATGAAGTCGAATAATGGAATAATAAAGACAGTAGTTTTTTGTTGTTTGCAAGCTCTTGTGTCCTTACAAATCATGTCAGACTTTTTTAATTCTACCATAACTTTAACTTAAACAAGTACAAAGTGATTGAAGAGCTGCAGAAGCCTCGATTCATTCTCCTCCATGTTCATGCGATTTCAATGCATTGAACTACACAGTTCTGATCGTATGTTAAGAAAAAAGTCTATGATATAGATGTAAATTCACGTCAAGAATTGCAAAACAGAATTAAAACATCACTTTGATGACCTCATGCTGTTCCTCAGATGCTGTTTATAAGATTAATGCATTCTTTAGAAAAAAAAAAAAGAAAAAAAATTGTGTATTCGTGAAAATTGAGGACTGATAGAATATTTCATGTTTTTAGTCCAAAAAATAAAAGTGGGATGACGTCTCAAAAGCGTATGCATAGGCCAAAGAGTTGTAGTGTGTTCCACATTGTATAATAGATTGCGACGTGCTCTTTGAGAACGTCGTTAACCATAAATTGTATTCATATATTGTTGTTAACGCACGTCGCAATCTAATATACAATCTGTTCCAAATTGTATAATAGATTGCGACGTGCTCTTCGAGCACGCCGTTAACAATAAATTGTATTCAAACATTGTTGTTAACGACGTGCTCGAAAAGCACGTCGCAATCTATTATACAATCCGTTCCAAATTGTATAATAGATTGCGACGTGCTCTTCGAGCACGTCGTCAACAATAATTGTATTCAGATATTGTTGTTAACAATAACCTGTTCCACATTATATAATAGATTGCGACGTGCTCTTCGAGCACGTCGTTGACCATAAGTTGTATTCAGATGTTGGTAACGACGTGCTCGAAGAGCATATTGCAATCTATTATGCAATCTCGTTAACATTCTTTAGAAAAAAAAAAAAGAAAAAATTGTGTATTCGTGAAAATTGAGGACATTTTGAGCACTTACTCTAACTAATAGAATATTTCATGTTTTTAGTCCAAAAAATAAAAGTGGGATGACGCCTCAACAGCGTATGCATAGGCCAAAGAGTTGTAGTGTGTTCCATATTGTATAATAGATTGCGACATATTGTTGTTAACGACGTGCTCGAAGAGCACGTCGCTATCTATTTAATAGTATGTTCCAAATTGAATAATAGATTGCGACGTTCTCTTTGAGGACGTTGTTAACATTAAATTGTATTCAGATATTGTTGACAACGACGTGCTCTAAAAGCACGTATCAATCTATTATATAGTTTGTTCAAAATTGTATAATAGATTGCGACGTGCTCGAAGAGCACGTCGTCAACAATAATTGTATTCAGATATTGTTGTTAACGACTTGCTCGAAGAGCACGTCGCAATCTAATATACAATCTGTTCCACATTATATAATAGATTGCGACGTGCTCTTGGAGCACGTCGTTGACCATAAGTTGTATTCAGATGTTGGTAACGACGTGCCCGAAGAGCACATCGCAATCTATTATGCAATCTCGTTAACATTCTTTAGAAAAAAAAAAAAGAAAAAATTGTGTATTCGTGAAAATTGAGGACATTTTAAACACTTATTCTGATAGAATATTTCATATTTTTAGTCCAAAAAATAAAAGTGGGATGACGCCTCAACAGCGTATACATAGGCCAAAGAGTTGTAGTGTGTTCCACATTGTATAATATATTGCGATATATTGTTTGAGCACGTCGTCAACAATAAATTGTATTCAAATATTGTTGTTAACGACGTGCTCGAAGAGCACGTCGCAATCTATTTAATAGTCTGTTCCAAATTGTATAATAGATTGCGACGTGCTCTTTGAGGACGTTGTTAACATTAAATTGTATTCAGATATTGTTGATAACGACGTGCTCGAAAAGCACGTCGCAATCTAAAATACAATCTGTTCCAAATTGTATAATAGATTGCGACGTGCCTTTCAAGCACGTCGTTAACAATAAATTGTATTCAAACATTGTTGTTAACGACGTGCTCGAAAAGCACGTCGCAATCTATTATACAATCCATTCCAAATTGTATAATAGATTGCGACGTGCTCTTTGAGGACGTTGTTAACATTAAATTGTATTCAGATATTGTTGATAACGACGTGCTCGAAAAGCACGTCGCAATCTAAAATACAATCTGTTCCAAATTGTATAATAGATTGCGACGTGCCTTTCAAGCACGTCGTTAACAATAAATTGTATTCAAACATTGTTGTTAACGACGTGCTCGAAAAGCACGTCGCAATCTATTATACAATCCATTCCAAATTGTATAATAGATTGCGACGTGCTCTTCGAGCACGTCGTTAACCATAAATTGTATTCATATATTGTTGTTAACGACGTGCTCGAAGAGCACGTCGCAATCTAATATACAATCTGTTTCAAATTGTATAACAGATTGCGACGTGCTCTTTGAGGACGTTGTTAACATTAAATTGTATTCAGATATTGTTGATAACGACGTGCTCGAAGAGCACGTCGTTAACAATAAATTGTATTCAAACATTGTTAACGACGTGCTCGAAAAGCACGTCGCAATCTATTATACAATCCATTCCAAATTGTATAATAGATTGCGACGTGCTCTTCGAGCACGTCGTCAGATGTTGGTAATGACGTGCTCCAAGAGCACGTCGCAATCTATTATACATTTTTTTTCCAAATGGTATAATATTACGTCGTTAACAACAATATCTTTCTGAAACACAATATGTAATAAAATGCAAAGTGCACGTTGTCAGATATTCTGCTTTTCGTGCACACCACACTCTATTATATAGTGTATCCCACATTATATAATAGCTTGCAACGCTATAATGGCGGAAAGAATGAGTTTTGGAAAATTTGTTTAATAAGTTCGATAGAAAATTTTTTGATCTGCAATTTTGCTAAAATGAAATTTTCCACCAAAGTGCGTGGTTTTTAAGTAAAATACAAAATATTGGCAAATAGATATATTTATCATGTTGCAACAAATTTAAATATGAATCACTAATGATCCAGATCAAACATATTATAGAAAGACTTATCTTAAGCCACAGCGCAAAATGAATATATCAAAAATCATTAAATGAGAAGAACAAAATATGAAAAGAATGAGAATGATAGAAAACGTAAGCTGAAAAAAATTAAAAAAACCTAATTGTTAAAAAAGTAATAAAAGTTTAATGCAAGCGATATAGAATTTTATGAAATTAAATCAATATTAATAGTGTAATATAATGAATGTGTTAATAATGAAATTATTGATAAGTTAGTTATTATGTGACAAAGCATAAATTAAAACCATTTAAGACATTTGCATGTTTTCTGAGTTTCCACCTGTGATTCGAACTCACGACTCTTGATATACCGTCTCGAAAATATACGATACATTTATTTATATTATTTACATAGTTTTGTTATTAATTTTACCGCAGTATCGAGTGGAAAATATAGAAACTTCATTTAAGCTATAGAAACATGCCCATAATGAAAATAGCAGAAAATACCTTTACTGATGACTTGGTAATGTATGCAAGATATGAAAATGATATACAAATAAATTAAAGCATTTGGGAAGCAGATTTAAAAGAGAAAAATATGAAAATTGATTTCGGTAAAGAAACAAAGAAACATTCAAATATTTGGGAATAAATATACACAAAGATAGAAGAGAAGATGTTGAGATTACATTATTCGCTAAGCAACGCGGTGAGAAGTAATAAGAAAATTTCAAAAAGACTCCAAAATACCAGTATTTAATAAAGTATTCAAAAGCATAAAGTTGTGAAAGTTGGATCTTATATAGGAAATGATGGAGATGAGGTACTCAAGAATGGTTATAGAGTTCCACGAAGATAATTAGAGAAGAGTTAAGAATAGATCTGAATATAGAAAGCATAGAAAGGAAAAAACTGAAACGTTTTGAACATGCAATGCATATGGAAGAAGAGATATAGAAAGCATGACTCACGAAGAGCAAAAGAATCATGGAATAGTACATTAAAGGATTATTTGACGAAGAGCACGTCGCAATCTATTATATAATACATTCCAAATTGTATAATAGATTGCGACGTGCTCTTTAAGCACGTCGTTAACAATAAATTGTATTCAGATATTGATGTTAACGACGTGTTCGAAGGGCACGTCGCAATCTATTATATAATATGTTTTAAATTGTATAATAGATTGCGACGTGCTCTTCGAGCACGTCGTTAACAATAGATTGTATTCAGATATTGTTGTTAACGACGTGCTCTTCGAGCATGTCGCAATCTAATATATAATTGTATTCAAAACCATTTTAACATAAGTTGTGAAAGTTGGATCTTAAATAAAAAACGATGAAGATGAGGTGCTCAAGAATGGTTATAGAGTTCCACGAAGAGTTAGAAAAAGACATGAGATAATTAGAGAAGACCAAAGAGTAGAGCTGATCATAGAAAGCCTAGAAAGGAAAAACTGAAACGATTTGAACAGGTAATGCATATGGAAAAAGAGACATATAGAAAAAGCATGGCTCACAAGATCACTGCAAAAACGAAATAGAATGAAGAGCAAAAGAATCATGGAATAGTACATTAGATGATTATTTGACGAAGAACACGTCACAATTTATAATACAATCTGTTCTAAATTGTATAACAATAAACTGTATTCAAATATTGTTGTTAAACGACGTGCTCTTCAAGCACGTCGCAATCTATTATATAATCTATTCCAAATTATATACTAAATTTTAATTTGTTCCAAATTGTATAATAAAGATTAATAATAGAATTGAGAATACAACAAAATTATATTATTTGTTGTGAAAGTTGGATCTTAAATAGAAACCGATAGAGATGAGGTGCTCAAGAATGATTATAGAGTTTCACGAAGAGTTAGAAAAAGAAATGAGTTAATTAGAGTAGAGCTGATTATAGAAATAATAGAAAGAAAGATATTGAAACGTTTTGAACATGCAATGCATATGGAAGAAGAGAGACAGATAGCAAAAGCATTGCTCACAAGATCACTGCAAAAATGAAATAGATGAGGAGCAAAAAATCTTGGGATAATACATTAGATGATTATTTGAAGCAAAAATAATGTTAAAAATTAAGAAAGAATGTACAAAATTTCAGATACAATAAAAATGATACATTTACACCTTCAAGGTATTTAAGATTTATCAACAATAAAACATATGTACAGTAATAACAGTTTTGATGATAATTTTTTTAAGTTGATAGTAGAAATAGAAGTCTGGAGCTTAGATAACACAATACAAAACGGATCAAAGAAGTTGTCTGTATTAAAAACTGTTTTTTTTTTTTTTTTTGTAAAAATATGGACATACTTTTTGTAGTGGTGTCTTTAATTAGGATATGAAGTTAATGAGTATTAATGGTGCAATGTAATGAAATATGAATTAGTTAATGAAGTAATTAAATCAGTATTAGTAGTGTAATGAAATAAAATATGAATGATTAGCGCTCTTTTGACTAGGTGTGACTCGAATCCACGACCCTTAATTTACAGCTCAGTTATGATATATTTATTTAAATTATTGACACAATTACATCTACAATTACATTAGTTAGGATTGTCTGATTTACGAGAGGGAAAAGCGTTGCTACTACGACAAGGGGGAGGGAGGATAAAATGATTTTTTTAGATATAACTCAAAAAAAACCTTTTAAAAGCAGAAATTGTTAAAAATTTAGATAACAGAATGGGATGAGAAGAGAAACATTTCATATTATACAAAACCCAATCGAAAAACTTATAGTTTAGGAGCCCATTGTTCTTCGAGCATGTCGCAATCTATTATACAGTGTGTCCTAAAAAAGTTATACACGTGAGAAAATACCCAAGAAAATGAGACAAGTCTAAGGCAAATTACGTGTCATTGAACACCAGTTACGTAGTTTAATCAAAAGGTTACTTGTGTTAACTTTTTCTCAGAATTAAAGTTATAGTTTCTTAAAATATATATTTTAAGCTTAGATTAAAGAGACCGAAGATGTAACATTGCACACTGCGCATGTTGTCTATTTTAAGCCAAAGTAACCCACCAATTGAAAATCATTGTTGCACGACGTCACTCGAATTGCTCCGATTTCCATTCAGCGATCACACCTCCACCTGAGTTTAATCACCATTGACAGCTGTTTTTTGATTTATTTGTTGGTATTTTAGCAATTTAAAGTGTTCTAGTTATTCAATTTCAAGTTCAAAATGTCACGATGTATCTTGAAAAATTGTATGTACTTATAATCCAAGTACTACTGTTATGAATATATTCGTTTTCAGCGGTAAATATTTATTAACGTTTTGACATAAAGCGCCAAGATTCTCTTGGCTGAATACTTCAGATCCGCATTAAGGGGTTTCAATAAATATTAAGCATCACAAACTCAGATTTCATATTACTTACATAAATTTACAAAAGGGTAAAATTTTGAACATTTAATTTAAATAAATAGTAAATAGGCATTATTGCTAACGAAATTTTGTATTTAAAAAGTAGTTTTATAAGAATGTTTTCTAAAGGTAGTTTTTAGCCCTTTTTGGTAGATAAATAAGAGGTAAAGAATCATAGTTGCTAGCTAAATTTTATTTTTATAAGGTATTTTTATAAGAATATTAGATGAAATACAGGATGACCTACTTAAAATTTCAAGGTTCATCTTATTTGCGGTCAAATCGAAAGTGACATTGAATTTTCAGTCTTAAAACAAAGTAATCTAGTATAAGCAAAAAAAAATACTAAAGTTACAGGAGTTAGGTCCGATTCCACCGTTGTGTTAAACGGAGATTAAAATGACAGTGTTAATGTAAAAATGTCATTTTAAACTTCGTTTAACACAACGGTGGAATCGACCCTTAGTCACGTTAATAAAATGTTACATTACAAACCCCTAAACAACTCGAACATAATTTTCGTTTACTAAAAAAAAATCCAAAATTTAGCAATATTTATTTATTATACAATCGAATGCGATTTCAAAGATAACTGGATCAAACAATCCGAATCTCTAAATTTTGGAGCTAAATGCTCAGATAAAAGCAAGCGACCGATAGGGGTTACAAAAATAATCGATTTATCGATAATTCTGATATTTTTTAATGAAAATCGATTTATCCGCTGTTTTTAATAAATTATTTTCGTTTTTTTTTTAAGATAATGTTTAATCGGTTTTTTAATTATTTGATTATTTTCGATTTTTCAAAGATATTATATGAAAATAATCGATATTTTGGTTATTTTTTTAAAATTATCGATTTATTGGATAATCAGCTTTTTAATAATCAATTATTTTCGATAATCGAATAATCAATTTCAAAGGAAATATGAAATAAGGATTATTAGAAAATAATAGATAATTCGTTTTATTTTTTGGAAAATCGATTTATCATAGAATCGGCTTCTTAATTAATTGGTTATTTTCGATTAGGCGATTATTTTGGAATTATTGATTATTTTTGATATTTCAAAGATAATCGAATTATCGATTTTAAAAGAAATACAATAAAAATAGATTATTGATAATAATCGATTGATCGAAAATAATCGATTATTTAAAATAATCGATCATTCTGTTTTTTTTTTTGAAAATCGATTTGTCAGTTAATCGACTTTTTAATTAATCGAATATTTTTGAAATACAATAAAATAGATTATTGGTAATAATCGATATATCATAGAATCGGCTTCATAATTAATTGATTATTTTCGATTAGGCGATTATTTTCGGTATTTCAAAGATAATGGAATTAACGATTTTAAAGGAAATACAATAAAAATAGATTATTGATAATAATCGATTGATCGAAAATAATTAATTATTTAAAATAATCGATTATTTTGTTTTTTTTTAATCGATTTATCAGTTAATCGACTTTTTAATTAATTGATTATTTTTGATTAATCGATTATTTTCGATTTTTCAAAGATTATCGAATAATCTGTTTCCATGGACGAAAAAAAAATGGTTTATTTGAAAATAATCGATTATTTAAAATAAACGATAATTCTATTTATATTATATTTTGTAAACACTGATTTATCGGTTAATTGGCTTTTTAATTAAACGATTATTTTTGATTTTTCAAAGATAATCAAGTAGTCGATTTTAAAGGAAATGACAAAAAATATATCGTTTGAAAATAATCTATTGATCGAAAATAATCGATTATTTTCAATTATCGATAATTTATTTCGATAATCACTCATCCCTAGCGACCAAATGACTTTTAATAGATTTAAATTTTAAAATGTTATCTGATTTCAGACATATGCATTTCTAGAGTTTTATGTGACTCGTCCTTTATAATAATTAATATTCTTAAAGAAAGAAACCTTAATATACTTTTTCTGAGGTTACAATACAAAACAGCATTTTCTCATTTTGACTAATTTTTAATAATATGTAATAGCCGTAGAAAAAATATAATGTTCAACTCATAAGGGTAGATTTGCAGTATTAGCCTGCGCACATGCTATTTTTATAATACTCGTAGACAATGAGTAACATTTTTTGCTCTATTAACAATATATTCTATTTCAACATTTTACTGTAATCTCTTGCAGAAAAGTCCGTAGTAAATAAACGCTAACGAAATATTCTATAAAAGGTCTTCTCTTTACATAAAATGTCGTGGCATCTGTTTGATATTAAAAAATCACGATAATTTGATTTCATAATACAAAATTCGATTAAACACCTTTTAAATAAACCTAATAGTTCATTAAAATGCTAATAAACAAAGTCCGGTCCCTGTCACAGAGTTCGGGTCGCCGCGTGTCGCCGCCCAGTTCCCCCACTCCGTTAACCCTTCTTTAGAAACTGGCAACATTTGCGCAGGTTTAAAACCGGTGTATGTTATATCTCTGGTCTCTTTTATCTAAGATTTTAAGTTAGAATGGAGGTTTTGAATATTTTTATATCGAATATTGAATGAACTAAAATTTAAATTATATCAAAATGTATGATAATTTTTTAAATGATTTTTATGATACAACTCTTATACATATTAAGGCACTGATTATTAACAATTGACATTCTGGAGTTAACTGCATTGGAAATTAAAAATACATGGCGATAATTTAAAAACTTACAATGGTTACAGATAATATCAGTACAGTATTTTGTACTGTTGTACTAAAAATATGCAATTTTCTTTTTAAATATGTTTGTAAAGATCATATACTAACTTATACAGTTGAAAATCAATTTTACTAACTTTTTAATGATTTATGCACTTGCTATTTCTTTTTATTATTGTAGGTAGCACATAGAAGGTTGATGGGATTTCTGTATGTCATTTTTAACACTACCTGACGTCATTTTTAGTTTCTAAAACAAATCCTTATAACTCTTTCAGTTCTCTTCTATGAGCTTCTCTCAATCAATATTACAATTATTCACTAATTCTTCGTGATAACATTTACTTTATACTTTTCTTCATCTTCTTTGGGTCTGACGTATACCGGATAAGACCTCTTCTGCAGGTTAGATTCTGAAGGTGCTTCTGTTGTAGTGGTTTTCTTCCTACTGTCCATGAATCGTTTGACCGCGTAATCCCGGATACTTCGAAAAGCTGGACGGGAGCTTTGAACCAGATTATTTACAGCTGTCAACGTCTGTATGGGGATCTGAAAAATAATTGAAGATGTTTTTATTATGGTTTATAGTGCTTCGATATTGAAAGAATTGATCACAATTTATTAAATAGGTTTTCGGTGATTAAATTTATTTGAGAGCTTGAGTACCGCGATCAAAATTCTTGAGTAATTCCGTTAATAATAAAACAGTATTAATAAGATTCTTGTGCATTTCAGTTAACAGATATGCTTAATGTATTCGAGATAACCATCATCTTGGTTTTTAGTGCAATAAATAAATTTTTCTGTAGCAAAGAGCTTTAAATTTAAAGTTGACTAGCAAAGATTCAAATTTGGACGTTGCTAAAATGGTTTGATTCCTTGCTATTCCATTTATTGTGATCCTTCTATAACCTCATTAGTATTTTTCATGTAATAATAAATAAAATTTTATTCCTTTCCATCTGGATCTCTACATATAGATTTTAAAAATTACCCTTGTCTCCTTCTAAGAGAAATAGTTAATAGTTAAGGCTCATTTTTTAAAAAGAATTGAAGATAGAGAGGAGAACAATAAATTGTATTCAAACATTGTTGTTAACGACGTGCTTGAAAAGCACGTCGCAATCTATTATACAATCCGTTCCAAATTGTATAATAGATTGCGACCGTTAACAATAAATTGTATTCAGATGTTGGTAACAACGTGCTCGAAGAGCACATCGCAATCTATTATACACTTTTTTCCAAATTGTATAATAGCACGTCGTTAACAACAATATCTTTCTGAAACACACTGTGTAATAAAATGCAAAGTGCACGTCGTTAACAACAAATTGTATTGTGCTTTTCGTGCACATCACAATCTATTATATAGTGTATCCCATACAGCTAAGAGTAGAGCTGATCATAGACAGCATAGAAAGGAATAACTGAAACGTTTTGAACATGAAGAGAGATAGAAAAAGCATGGCTCACAAGATTACTGCAAAAATGAAATAGATGAAGAGCAAAAGAGTCATGGAATAATATATTAAATTATATTATCTCTTCGAGTACGTCGTTAATAAATTGTATTCAGATATTGTTGTTAACGACGTGCATAATCCATTCCAAATTGTATAATAGATTGCGACGTATTCTTTGAGCACGTCGTTAACAATTAACTGTAATCGGATATTGTTGTTAACGACGTGCTCGAAGAGCACGTCGTTAATTATAAATGGTATTCAGATATTGTTAACGACGTGCTTGAAGCGCACGTCGCAATCTATTATATAATCCTTTCCAAATTGTATAATAATAATTAACAATTAATTGTATTCAGATATTGTTGTTAACGACGTGCTCGAAGAGCACGTCGCAATCTATTATATAATGCTTTCCAAATTGTATAATAGATTGCGACGTGCTCTCCGAGCACGTCGTTAACAATTAATTGTATTCAGATATTGTTGTTAACGACGTGCTCGAAGAGCACGTCGCAATCTATTATATAATCCTTTCCAAATTGTATAATAGATTACGACGTATTCTTTGAGCACGTCGTTAACAATTAATTGTATTCGGATATTGTTGTTAACGACGTGCTCGAAGAGCACGTCGCAATCTATTACATAGTCTGTTCCAAAATGTATACAAGACTGCAACGTACTCTTCGAGCACGTCCTTAACTAATTATATTCAGATATTATGTTAACGACGTACTCGCAAAGAACGTCGCAATCTAATATACAATCTGTTCCAAATTATATAATAGATTGCGAAGTGCTTTTCGAGCACATCGTTAACAATAAATTGTATTCAGATATTGTTGTTAACGACGTGCTCGAAGAGCACGTCGCAATCTATTATATAATCCTTTCCAAATTGTATAATAGATTACGACGTATTCTTTGAGCACGTCGTTAACAATTAATTGTATTCGGATATTGTTGTTAACGACGTGCTCGAAGAGCACGTCGCAATCTATTACATAGTCTGTTCCAAAATGTATACAAGACTGCAACGTACTCTTCGAGCACGTCCTTAACTAATTATATTCAGATATTATGTTAACGACGTACTCGCAAAGAACGTCGCAATCTAATATACAATCTGTTCCAAATTATATAATAGATTGCGAAGTGCTTTTCGAGCACATCGTTAACAATAAATTGTATTCAGATATTGTTGTTAACGACGTGCTCGAAGAGCACGTCGCAATCTATTATATAATCCTTTCCAAATTGTATAATAGATTACGACGTATTCTTTGAGCACGTCGTTAACAATTAATTGTATTCGGATATTGTTGTTAACGACGTGCTCGAAGAGCACGTCGCAATCTATTACATAGTCTGTTCCAAAATGTATACAAGACTGCAACGTACTCTTCGAGCACGTCCTTAACTAATTATATTCAGATATTATGTTAACGACGTACTCGCAAAGAACGTCGCAATCTAATATACAATCTGTTCCAAATTATATAATAGATTGCGAAGTGCTTTTCGAGCACATCGTTAACAATAAATTGTATTCAGATATTGTTGTTAACGACGTGCTCGAAGAGCACGTCGCAATCTATTATATAATCCTTTCCAAATTGTATAATAGATTACGACGTATTCTTTGAGCACGTCGTTAACAATTAATTGTATTCGGATATTGTTGTTAACGACGTGCTCGAAGAGCACGTCGCAATCTATTACATAGTCTGTTCCAAAATGTATACAAGACTGCAACGTACTCTTCGAGCACGTCCTTAACTAATTATATTCAGATATTATGTTAACGACGTACTCGCAAAGAACGTCGCAATCTAATATACAATCTGTTCCAAATTATATAATAGATTGCGAAGTGCTTTTCGAGCACATCGTTAACAATAAATTGTATTCAGATATTGTTGTTAACGACGTGCTCGAAGAGCACGTCGCAATCTATTATATAATCCTTTCCAAATTGTATAATAGATTACGACGTATTCTTTGAGCACGTCGTTAACAATTAATTGTATTCGGATATTGTTGTTAACGACGTGCTCGAAGAGCACGTCGCAATCTATTACATAGTCTGTTCCAAAATGTATACAAGACTGCAACGTACTCTTCGAGCACGTCCTTAACTAATTATATTCAGATATTATGTTAACGACGTACTCGCAAAGAACGTCGCAATCTAATATACAATCTGTTCCAAATTATATAATAGATTGCGAAGTGCTTTTCGAGCACGTCGTTAACAATAAATTGTATTCAGATATTGTTGTTAACGACGTGCTTGAAGAGCACGACGCAATATATTATATAATCCTTTGCAAATTGTATAATAGATTGCGACGTGCTCTTCGAGCACGTCGTTAACAATTAATTGTATTTAGATTATATTGTTCACGACGTGTTCTTCGAGCACGTCGCAATCTATTATATAGTGTATCCCACAGAGCTAAGAGTAGAGCTGATCATAGACAGCATAGAAAGGAAAAAACTGAAACGTTTTGAACATGCAATGCATATGAAAGAAAAAGACAAATAGAAAATGCATGACTCACAAGATTACTGCAAAAATGAAATAGATGAAGAGCAAAAGAGTCATGTAATAATATATTAAATTATATATAAATTATATAATCTGTTCCAAATTGTATAATAGATTGCGACGTCCTCTTCGAGCACGTCGTTAACAATAAATTGTATTCAGATATTGTTGTTAACGACGTGCTCGAAGAGCACGTCGCAATCTATTATATAATCCTTTCCAAATTGTATAATAGATTGCGACGTACTCTTTGAGCACGTCGTTAACAATTAATTATATTTAGATATTGTTGTTAACGACGTACTTGAAGCGCACGTCGCAATCTAATATATAATCCTTTCCAAATTGTATATTAGATTGCGACGTGCTCTTCGATCACGTCGTTAACAATGAATTGTATTTAGGTGTTGTTGTTAACGACGTGCTCTACGTCGCAATCTATTACATAGTCTGTTCCAAAATGTATACAAGATTGCAACGTACTCTTCGAGCACGTCGTTAACTATAAATTGTATTCAGATATTGTTGTTAACGACGTGCTCGAAGAGCACGTCGTAACCTATTATGTAATCCTTTCCAAATTGTATAATAGATTGCGAACGTGCTTTTCGAGCACGTCATTTACAATAACTTGTATGCAGATACTGTTGTTGCACAACAGCATATCGCAGTTCATTAAACAATCTTTTATCTTGTCCCCTTTTAAGAAAAATGGTTAATAATTAAGGCTCATTTTTTAAAAAGCGTTAAAGATAAAGAGGAGCAGGTATCTTAAATCGATCTTAAATCGCTTTTAAATCGATTATTTTTAAATCGATTACTGCATTCTTCTGCCAAATTTCATACAGATCTGATCTCATCCCAATCCTGTTTCGATACAAAATCTTTGAAGAGCACGTCGCAATCTATTATCTACTATAAAATCCTTTCCAAATTGTATAATAGATTGCGACGTGCTCTTTGAGCACGTCGTTAACAATAAATTGGATGCAGAGATGGTTGTTAACGACGTGCTCGAAGAGCACGTCGTAATCCATTACAAAATCTGTTCCAAATTGTATAATAGATTGCGAACGTGCTCTTCGAGCACGTCGTTAACAATAAATTGTATGCAGATACTGTTGTTAACGACGTGCTCTTCGAGTACGTCGCAATATAATATACAATCTATTATATAATCTTTTCCAAATTGTATAATAGATTGCAACGTGCTCTTCGAGCACGTCGTTAACAATTAATTGTATTTAGATTATATTGTTCACGACGTGTTCTTCGAGCACGTCGCAATCTATTATATAGTGTATCCCACAGAGCTAAGAGTAGAGCTGATCATAGACAGCTTAGAAAGGAAAAAACTGAAACGTTTTGAACATGCAATGCATATGAAAGAAAAAAGACAAATAGAAAATGCATGACTCACAAGATTACTGCAAAAATGAAATAGATGAAGAGCAAAAGAGTCATGTAATAATATATTAAATTATATATAAATTATATAATCTGTTCCAAATTGTATAATAGATTGCGACGTCCTCTTCGAGCACGTCGTTACCAATAAATTGTATTCAGAAATTGTTGCTAACGACGTGCTCGAAGAGCACGTCGCAATCTAATATACAATGTATAATCCTTTCCAAATTGTATAATAGATGGCGACGTACTCCTTGAGCACGTCGTTAACAATGAATTGTATTTAGATATTGTTGTTAACGACGTGCTTGAAGCGTATGTCGCAATCTATTATATAATCCTTTCTAAATTGTACATTAGATTGCGACGTGCTCTTCGAGCACGTCGTTAACAATTAATTGTATTCGGATATTGTTGTTAACGACGTGCTCGAAGAGCACATCGCAATATATTACATAGTCTGTTCCAAAATGTATACAAGACTGCAAGGTACTCTTCGAGCACGTCCTTAACTAATTATATTCAGATATTATGTTAACGACGTACTCGAAAAGAACGTCGCAATCTAATATACAACCCGTTCCAAATTATATAATAGATTGCGACGTGCTCTTCGAGCACGTCGTTAACAATAAATTGTATGCAGGTATTGTTGTTGTACAAGAGCACGTCGCAGTCTATTAAACAATCTGTTATCTTGTCCCCTTCTAAGAAAAATAGTTAATAATTAAGACTTATTTTTCGAAAAGCTTTGAAGATAAAGAAAAGCAGGTATCTTAAATCGATCTTAAATCGCTTTTAAATCGATTGTTTTTAAATCGATTACTGTATCTTTCTGACAAATTTCATACAGATATCATCTCATCTCATCGCAATCCTGTGTTCCTGATACACAATCTTTACTAAATTTGGTAATAGTCTGTAAAAAGGTTATGAAATTCAAGTCCCAAAATGTTATTTCGACTTCGATTTGTATATATAATAATCCTCATATTATATTGGTTGGATATTATTTACACCATTTATGAAAAACATTTTGGGAAAAAAAGTATAAACAGTTATTAATAGAAAGAAAATTACAAATCTAGTAATACTGTTTAGTCTAAAATGAATATTGCATCTTCTACTAAATTCTGCTACATGCAATGATTGTAATCTAAATTACCAAAGCCTAAATGAAGTTTTTGATACAATTAAACCATGAAAATGAGATAAATGAAGGCAAATGAATTGTTTCCAAGCCAACAAACTTACTTTTTGCCTACATAATCGCTGTAATAACATTAGATCGATCTATCCTGAAGAAGTATTCCCCTTGGCCGTATTGTTTCTGTAGATAAAATGTTCTATTAATAAAATAAATTTCTATAGAAATACGATGTATCATTTATATAGATGCTTATGCTGTTTTCAATAATATTAAGAAAGTTCGATCACAAGAAAGATGTCATAAATTTAAACAATTATGTTGTTAATTAAGTAACATTTCGTAAAGTACTCACATTAAATAGGCTATCGATTAATTTTGATCTGTCTGAGGTCTCTCTCTTTCCTCTATTTTCAGGTCCTACCGATAGTTGAAAACTGTAATCATTTCCCTGAAAAAAAGAAGAAGAAACAACTTTTAATAATAAAATGAGGACTTAACAGTAGTATACTTAGAAAATAGACTTCAGCTAAACAAACAGTTAAAAATTACTTAAATTATTTAAATTTTTGACCCATGCAATAATCAGTATCTCCATCTGAAGCTACCTAAACCTATTTGTCCGCCGTATTTAAAGAAAAATTCCCTCCAGAAGTAGGCATATTTTCTCTGTGACTAAAAACTTTTTGAAATTTTGAAATATTCAAGGAGGAAATTGTAAAAATATTGACAAGGTAAATAATGCATTTGAGTATTCTACCCTGATTAGCTAAAACGTCCTATCTGACATTGGGAAAATTTTGATATATTAATGATTTTGTTTTCATATTATCCACTATGTAAATTTTAGGACAAAGCTGAATGTAAGAAACAAGTGCTATTTAAGACAACTCTGGATTAAAGCCTACACTAAAGCTACTTCATATAACAATAATAATAAGGTTTACTCCTATTTATAAACTAAAAAAATGATTATTAAGCAAAGATAATCTAATTATAACATCATTTTTTCTAAGGATGGACGTTCTTTTCATTCAAACTGCTGTGTATCTTCATGTTTGCGTGCCAAAATAGGGTAATAAAGGTGTATACATTTGTTGGTTTTGGATAATTGGAACTAAATGATAAAATTCAAAGGTATTACTTTCAAAAATAGGAAAATGTATTGCAAAAATTAACTTAGATTCTGAAATTGATACGTGCGTTCCTAAGAACTGATAATACGTTAATAAATTTGTAAATTTCGGAATTTGATCAACATTTTATGTAAATATTTTATCATGTTTTTTATGTCTGATCTGGAAACTAAAGAAATATGTAAAGTATTTAATTTTGCAAAGGTTATGGCATTTTCTAAATTATCTATGAAAGAAATTGCCATTTGATAATCTAAATCAATTTATGATAAAATGGCCTGAAAACTAATATAACTTTCAAGTGTATCGATTCTATTATAAATAGCTGCTTGAATTTTTTCCATATCGACTATCCGTCCATAGAATAATTTAATAAATACATACATATTTTTATTTTAATACAATTAAAATTAAAAGTATATTTTGTTACTTTTTTCTTAAAGTTTAAAAAACATTTCAATTTTATTCTTTTTGTTTTAAAGTTTGAAAAACTTTTAAATTTATTGATTTAGTTTCAAAATTGTTGAATTCCAATATATTTTTATTTAATGCCTAAATTAATTTCTTCCGTTGCATCATTTTTTAAAATTTCACAAGAAAGTATTGTTTCTTTGACCTATTAACTTTTGTTGGGTCAAATTTACAATCGTTTAAACCTAATACGCCATCAAAAAATGTATGACAATCGTACAGAATAAAATCTATGTATTTAATATTAGAATTAAACTCTGCAAACGCGGGCACTAAAGCTTGATAATTAATCTGTTGACTTCCCATATTTGTGGATAAGATAAGTTCTGAATGGTAAATTGTTGGAAAAAAAATGTATTTACTACTGAAGGTTTTATTATTGACCTATAAGTTCCTGTATCAATTAATAAATAATTGTTTGAAATATTGTGCAATTCCACTATCTTTTTATTTTTAATAAGGCCGGGGTATCTAATAATTTTGTTCAAAGTCAACCTTTTTAAATTGATTAATTTTTAAATTTGATTAGGATTTTCAAAATTACCATGATGATAATCCTCATTGTTGTTATTTAAATTGGTATCATTGCAAAAATTAGAATGTAATGCTTCAAAAGTAAAATTCGGTCTTGAATTATAATTTTGGAAATTTTTGTTATCATAAAATTGTCTTTTTGATTAAAAAGAAGGGTTTCTTAATAATTTTTTTGTCTTAATGATCCTAAAACTTGTTGATTTGTAAAATATTTTTTAATTATGGCATTGTTGTACATTTATAGGTTGACAAGGAAAATTATCAAAATTAGCTTTGTATTTATTATTTACTGGATTTTGAATAAAATTTTTATGATAATAATTTTTATTTCTGTAATGGGAATTTCCAAAATTATTTCTGGGATAATTATTTGAAAAATGATTTGGTCTTGTAGAAAAACATCACAAATATGTCTTTAACCCACAAATTGAAATTTAATCAAATAAGACGTTTTACCTAAGCAGGGCAGTATTAAGTTTGAAAGATATTTTGCTTTCACTAATATGCACTTTAATTCTACTGCAGCTATTTGAATTCCTTCAACATCTTCATTCATTTTCACTCACTTTTAAACTTCAAATAGAAGTAAATTGTATTAATTTAAACAAATTTATTCAAAAGCGAGTAGCTTTAGAGTTTTAATATAAATTATCTCCAAATAAGATCATAAAATTTAAATATCTAGTTCTTGCTTTTATAAAAAAAAAATGTTCAAGATCATCTAGCATGTTAGGTTAAAAAGTCGATTATATCATCTAATGAATATATTTCAAAGAATTAAAATCGTAAAATATTAATATTAATAAAGATAATAATAATAATTTACATTCTATGATTTTTAGTTTGCATTTTTTTGTTCAAAAATTTAATCAGAAATTCAGGAAGTCAATCAAAGATTTATAATCACAAAAAAAATTATATAATTTATGTAAAAATGTAAATTATACGAACTCATGAATCAGTGATAATATAATGCATTTTTAAAATTCTATAAGAAACGAAATCTGCATATTTTTTTATTTCTTCTTAATATATTTTAATAGCTGTTTTCCACTATGATGAATTTGGATTGTTATATGTATATTTAAATAATATTTAAGTTTATATGTATAGTTAAGTAATTTTTAACTTTTATTTGTCACCTACAAATCTTGCGTTTTCTGCATTTCAAACCTGAAGATGGTCTTACAAGCCAAAACTAGTAGCGACAACAATTTTATAAATAAATATTGTAGTAATGATTTAGAGTTTATTCTTACTTATTACTACAAATTTAATCTTAATTTTGTTAATTTAGGAGGTTTTTCTTTTAATAAAAGCTGTTTAGATTTAGGATAATATTATGTGTATAATTTTGATTAAAATATATTCAAGTTTGACTGTGTATAAATCAATTATTTTTATTCTTTACTATGATTGATTAGTAATAATAAAACTGTTAAAAGGTGTTACTTACTTTTGAATATGTAATTTCTTGTAACCCCTTTGGTGATTCTAATATACCAGCTATTTGAAGAGCTTGCGTTGTAAGGGCAGCGATGAGCAGCATCCATACAACTTTGTCCAAAACGTAAACGAAAACCTGAAAATTAACGCGTTTTATTATTGTGTGAAAACTGAAATAAAGTATATTTTGGGACAGTGGTAACTAAGCTTTTAATCGCATTTTCTTAGTCCTATCTGGATGAGTGTGGATTTAGTGCAGTAGTTGTCAAAGAAGAGGAATAAACCACAAATCACTGAACAATGAGGATGTTGTTCTAAAGTTAATTTTAACTATTTTCGTAATTATACCGTATATCGTGCTATTTTTTTTTTTGTTTTATTTTAGATAAAGGTCCAACTTAGGTGGTTCAGGCATTGATTTTGTTTAAATTAATTGTTTTTAATTAAAAAACGTGTGGCCTATTTTTAGACCTTTTTCATTGTAAGAATAAACTAAAAATTCAATAAATTTTCTGAAAATAAAACCTTGAACCACCTAAGTTAAACATTTTCCTATCAAATCGTTCAAAAACGCCCCTATTTAGGGGTGTTTCAACCATTGCTGCCAGTTTTAGCCCTCATTTTCGTAATCAGCGCCCCAAAATACGCAGGGGACAAGTGGTATCGTCAAGTGCGGCGTTTCTCGACCTTTTACCGTTATTTTAAATGGACTACTACTGGTTAGGCGGTCCCGCAGTATAGAATTCGATCGCAAATCCTTTGGAGACTCTATCCTTAAGAAAATGCTTACTTCAAAATAATAAAACGAAATATATGTCTTCGAAATTAATTCCACTTCAATTTCAATTAACTTACATATCACCTTGATTTGATTCATTTTGTTATAATTACATCAGATTCTAGACAATAGTGGATTTATGTATTATACAGTTGATAATGGAACATTCATTGACCTATTTGTATAATTTCTTGAAAAATACATTATTAATTTTATTAAAACAATTATATCATAATTAGATTGGCATAAAAACCGTTCTTTCATGGTAAACAAATAAATTCGTTCAACCTTTAATTTATGAAAAAATAAATAAAGATATATACTGCTAGTTATTTGCATAATCAGTAGTCTATAGTTTATTTAAAATTTAAAATATTTGAGTACGAATTCTTTCAATTTCTACATATTATATAAATATCTGATTCTCATTATTTATTTCCACGTCTTATTTGAAGTCTGTCGTGCTATTTTTCGACATATAGGTGCAATTATCATTTTTTTTTATTCTATTTATTTTCTTCCATTTTCTTTGTTATTCTAATTAGATTTTCTTTTTTGTGTTCATTTTTTTGCGCCATTTTCATTATTTTGTTTTCTTTGTTTCATGTTCTGTCCCATTATTTCTAATCCTTATTTAATCAAAGAGCTTAAAATTCATGAATTTTTTTTAACAAATGATAGCAACTGATCTCATTTAGAAATAATATTAATTATACATTAAATAACATAACAAGGGCAGTAATTTTTTTAATTAATAATATTCAAGAATGTATTTACGTTAATAAGGAGGATATATTGTCAAATTATTCATTGCAACCTTTACTGGAATAAATATTAAAGATACAGAGACAAAAGGAAATACATTATTTAAGCCTGAAGTAAAAGAAACGTACAGAATATAATTTCTAATACGAACCATAACCTTAATATTATAATAATGGTAAGAAAGTCTGATTTATTATCCTTTCAGATACAGTTTAAAAGGATAAAATAGGTGAAAGTGTTATCGCTAGATCATAAATAATGCATTGCCAAGCGCATACAGTCTGATAGCATAGAAAAGCAATAAAACTAAAACCAAAAAAAAATACAACTTTCACTAAAATAAGTATTTAAACAAATAATACAAGAGTGGTTTGAACATTTTTCTTGAAAAGGAAACAAAGAATAGGAGCAAATGTCAATTTTTTTGATACAGTTATTATTATTATTATTATTATTATTATTATTATTATTATTATTATTATTATTATTATTATTATTATTATTATTATTATTATTATTATTATTATTATTATTATTAATTTTTTTATTTGGTGTCATATGCATCTACTATTAAGGTGATTAGCCTTGTGTTCGGTGCAGGCTTTGTTACTATTTCCCAACGCTATTTTAGGAACAGTATTTAATTTCTTTTATTTATATTTATACTCAGAACAAAAAAGTAAAGTATTTAGGTGCAGTAATGCAACATTGCGTCACTTTTGATAAAAACACTTCTGCGACATATTTTATAAAGGTACAAATATTTTTCCTGCAGGATATTCCAATTGGCAGTCGATTTAATTTCATTAATTTTTCTCTCATGTCGGGATGAAATTAAATTATCACTAACTAGCTCATATGCAGGCGGATCTGAAAATAAATAGCTTCAGAAACAGAACATTTTTTCCTAGGTATTAATTTAGCGAAGATTCGTTCGACAAATTTTAATTGAATAAGGTCGACCCGCTAGATTTGATTGAATTTCATATGCGAGCAACATTCATATTATTCAATTAAAATTTTGTGCCAAGTTAGAACAAACAGCTTTCCGGATTAATATCAGGGTTGTATTCAGGGGTGATTTTCTGTTGCTTCGATAATCTCAAATGTAAAAAAAGAGTTGCTATGGAAAAGAGAAAAAAAATGTATTCAATATAAAGTACTCTTAACATTGATATATAATGAATTAAGGGAGAGACATAAAGACATAAAAAACAAGAAACTAGACTAAATCCAATATTACAGGCGTAAATGCCAAAGTAGGAAAATGTCCAGCTTTTGACCTAAAAATGTAAGTTAAGGACTTTTTTTATATAGAACCTCGCTACAAGGACTCCTCTGGGTTTTAAAAATACATGCTAAGAACCGTTTTTTTTAGAAATTTCAGAAAGAAGAAATGATTTTATAAAAATGGTTGGTTTTTGAATCTGATCCCCCTTTCGCAAATCTGTCAATCCTACTTTAAGATGACTTTGTGCTATTTACTAAGATCTATTCTTTTGTTTTGTAGCCTACAAGCAGTTGCATAAAGACGCAAACAAACGATCAGAGACCAGTCATTGACACCAGGATTCTGTTCTTAGTAAACTATTAGGCATTCCAAACTGAATGGCTACCAGTGGGTTTTGACGGGTTATGATATAGCAAAATTATGGCAACCCTGTAGGCCTGGTGATTTGACAACGTCAATGAAATAGATAGTTACATAGATTGATCATCCATATTTTTCAAAATAAACAAAAGCTTATGCCTTGAAGTAAAAATGTAAGCAATTATTTTTTTTTAATGTCTAAAGGCTAAAAATTAGTTTTAAAACACATTTTTTCTAAACCGATTCAAATTAATAAATATTTGCCAGGTAATATGGCCGCTCGTAAACGACCAGCTTTGAGCAATCTATATAACTATATATGTATCATTGACCCTGTTAATGACAACATGACAACAGGGTTGCCATATCTAAACTGTCATTACCCACTGGTAGCCATTTGGACAGGTCGTTGGAATGCCTAATTGGGACTCCCAAATTATATACTGAAAAATGGGCAGTGATTTATGATTTGTTTTTGATTGTTATTGAAACAGACCTTTAGATTATCTTAATTATATCGAGTGCGTATAAGGAAAATTCACAAAATCAATTTTTTCCAAATTCGGGATAACTAAAACTATAAAGTATTGTTTAATTTTATTTAAAAAATCCACTAAGTCAATTTTATAATGATAAAAAACGCGTTCATTTCCAAATTATGACATGGTACGTATTCCCCCCAAAATTAATTTAATATAAATTGTATCATTTGTAGTTGTTCAGTAGAGTTCGTATAAAGTTTAAGACGTGACAACGTCGCTTTTCATATTTTGTAATTTCTGTACACTTGGTACAAAAGTAGTTATTAATTAAGACTCGGTCGATAAAGATTTGATTATTGAAAACCGGCTATACAATTAATTCGGTATTTTTTGATAGTATGATTAATAGTGCACTTCCCCTTTTCTTTCCTTAAGCCTATCCCAAAGTGCCCATCAATAACTTTGGATACGACCGTCAAGAATATCGGTAAGTAATTTTTATGGATTTATTTAGCCCATAAGGCAATTTTCCGTAACATTTTTGGTCCTTCGAGCCGGATAATAATAATTGTTGATTGTCGTATAATATGGGAATTCGGTTTATTTTTTGAGTGACTGTTAAGTAATAATAAATTAATTGTTAATTTCGGAATTTCGGTTTTTTCGGTAACTCTAGTAGTTTTTTCAGCGGTTTCTTTTCACTATTTAATCGGTAAATAGTTTTGAAGTACAAAGGTCACTTATTCGGTACAAATCGGTAGAAAACAAAAGGTATTTGTATTTGGTATGTTTTTAACGTATTAATAGATATAAATTTCAGTTAATTTAAATAAGTATTAGAAAACGAAATTTCGACTGGTTAAAGATAAACGTTGTTTGTAATTTGAGTTTTTTTTTTTTTAGTTTATGGGTAGAAGTTGGTTTTCAGCTCTTAATCATCAAAATTTGAATGTGGATATGCTTTACCACTTATAAATAGAAAATAAATATTACCTAGTACTTATAAAAGTTTAATTAAGAAATAATTTAACAATAATATTTTGTCGAGTTTTGTAATATTTAAAAATGGCCGGTGCGGATGAAAGAAAACTGAAGGTTTTGACGGCCAAAAAACAGTCTTTATTTGGTTCTTTGCAACGTCTTCATGATTTATCTAAAAAAGTTAACGATGCGACTAATCGAAAAAATTTTAAAATTTTGTATAGGTCTTTAGAAGAAACTCGACAAAAGTTATTAGAAACGGTAGAACAGGAAAATGAACAGAATTTAGTAGTTGATGAAAAGTTTGTTTCAAATTTTTCGATTTATCAAACAATAGATGACTTATATTGTAATATTAAGGAAATTGCAGATAAATTGCCAACTGATACGTCCTCCAGGTCCGGTGCGAGGGAGAGTGATGCAGGTTATAGTTTACCTAGACTTCCAAAGATTGAAATACCCGAATTTTCTGGAGATCTTCGGGACTGGGAAACTTTTTATTCAATTTTTAAAAGTTTAATTCACGATAATAAAGCTTTGTCTGATGTTAATAAGGTTTATTATTTAGTAGGTCGCCTCAAAGCCGAGCCTTTGGGGGTTTGCTCAGGGGTAGCACCAACTGGTGGTAATTATTCAATTATTTGGAATGCTCTGGTAGATAGATATCAAGATAATCTTTAGCAAATAGTTACTTGGATCAAATTATGGATTTTAAACGTTTACAGGGTGAATCGTCCAAAAATCTTGAACTATTTTTAGAAAAATTTGATTCTACGGTTAAAGCTTTAAAAAATTTAAAAGTAAATGATTTAACTGATTTAATTTTAGTACATGTTGCTTTAACAAAGTTAGATCCAGAAACAATTAAAACTTTTGATATGTTAAAGAGAGGTTCAGATATACCCAAATATGAGGAATTGATTACTTTTGTTAAAGAACAATCTAAGATATTATCTAATAGGAAGCCAATTGTTAGTAAGGTTAATTTTGATAATAAATTTAAATCCATGTCATTTGTGGTTAGTAATAATTATTCAAAATTTTCTAAATTGAGCTTCTGTCAATTTTGCAACAATAAAGGACATTATTTAGCGAGGTGTGAAAAATTTAAGCGCTTAAGTCATACTAAGAGGTATGAAGCGGTACGTGATAACAATTGGTGTTATAATTGTTTATCTTCTAATCACGGGGTTAGAGATTGTCCGGTTGATAGAACATGCGCAGGGTGTTCTAATAAACATCATACCTTATTACTAGAGAGCAGAATATATGCAAAATGCATATATATGCATTTTTTGCATATTTTACCAAAGTTCAGAAAATATTGCATATTTTTCCAAAATTCAGAAAATATTGCATATTTTACCAAAGTTCAGAAAATTTAAGAAAATATTGCATATTTTCGAAAAACAAAAATGTATTACTATACTGTGCAAATCAAAAACTGTTTTAACAGATTATACAGATATATTTGAAATAAAGACCTTTTGAATTTTTGTATTTGGTTTTAAGTGTCACTTCTTGTAAATTCTTGTTAATTAGTTCTTGGAGGGTGGCATGCACTGGGTTTTTACCTTCTTAAGAGATTAAGACCATTAAGGTAATTGTTAATAGATGGTATTTACACAGATAAAGTATTACCTACAATGCAATAAAACGGTTTATATAAAATTCTCAGAAATTTCTTGTAACCAATCTACCCTAACATCGGAATATTTTGAATGTGTTTCATTCAATTTAATGAGATAGTATCCTCGTTATTTGCCTAGTGAAAAGTCTTGTAATAATTTGTTGTTTTAAAAGTGTCCTAAAGTGTCGAGAATTTCTTCGTGGATTATTAACTTTCCAGAGTTGGAAATCAATGGGGATAAAGTTTTGTGTAAATCTTGTGCCAAAATAGTGGTTTGCGAAAAAAAGTTCAAAGTGGTTCAACACGTGAAAACATCATTGCATAAAGCCAAATTGCAAAAAATGAAATCACAACCGGTTCAACAATGCGTTGTGAGGTCATTTCAAAACGCCGACAAAAACAAAAAGTGACAAGGAGGTATTTAATCAGGACTTGTGCAAAGCTCTTGTTGTGGCAAATATTCCATTAAAGAAGTTACAAAACCTACATCTAAGAGAATTTTTACAAAAATATTGCAATCAAACCATTCGTGACGAATCTACACTCATAAAAAAAATGTACATGCTATATATATAAATGTAATAGAAGAAATTAAAGTTTTACTGGATGATAGCAATTTTTACATCATTGTTGATGAAAGCACAGATGCTTGGAAGATATATGGTACATCTTATGATTGGAGCCTTAAAAGAAAATGAACCAGGTACATCATATTTAATTGCATCAAAACAGTTATAAAAAACTAACAATACAACTGTTACCCGATTTATTCAACAATCTCTAGCAGAATTTTTTTTACCAAATCAAATTCCCTCAGAGAAGTTCTAAGTGTTTTTGTCTGACGCAGCACCACATATGATAAAAGTAGGGCAAAACTTAAAAATATTTTATCCAAATATGGTCCTCGTTACTTGTCTTCTGCATGGAATAAACTTAGTTGCAGAAACTGTGAGAACAGAATATCCCTTGGTTAACAAGCTAATTTCGAATGTGAAAAAAATATTTTTAAAAGCCCCTTTAAGAGTGCAGTTGTATAAAGAGAGAATGGTAGGGGTGTGTTTGCCCCCGGAACCCGTAATTACGCGATGGGGGACATGGATTAAAGCAGCTATATTCTATGCAGAAAATTTTGAAGCAATTAAGGATTTAATTTTGGATATAGAAGACAATTCACAATGTGTAGTGCAAAGTAAAGAATTGTTAAAAAATCCCCTTGTGCCTAAGCAACTTGTGTTTATAAAGGTTAATTTTAGTTTTTTACCTAATGTAATAACTTCATTGGAAAAGAAAAATTTAAGTTTAATCGAATCAACAAATTTTATTGCAACAGTTTCCGATAAATGTAACAATGTTCCTGGTGACATAGGCCTTAAGATTAGAAAAAAATTAAATACAACTTTATTAAAGAATGAAGGGTTCAATGAAATAAAGGAAGTGAAAAACATTTTTGAGGGAAAATTTTCCAAAGAAGTTTTACGTTGGCCCTGTACATTACTTCCAAAATTACGGTATTGTCCTATTACTTCGGTAGATGTTGAAAGGACCTTTTCTATATCAAAACATATTTTTACAGACAGAAGACAAACATTTTTAATAGAAAATTTCGAAAAATATTTAATTATAAATTCCTATTATAATATTACTATTTAATATTTTTATACTATTCTATACTTAACTTCTACTAATTTTTGTGTTTTATTTGTTTTAAATAAATTTTTATATTACATATTTTCTTTTTTTTTTTTTCGTGTAATGGCTTTGATAGCGTACCAAATTAGGAACAGCAATGTTAATTAGAACCCAACAGTGAATGGTCAAGTGGAAATATTCGCTAGGCATCAGAATTAATTTTTAAATAAATTAATTAATTTAAAAAATCGCGTCCCGGCTGGAATTTGAACCCGGGACCCCTAAGTCCACAGGCCAACGCACTAACCACTGAGTTACCCACCCCCTACTTTTTTTTTAGTATTTTTAACAAATATGCATTTGCATATTTAGGCATAATTGGACAAAATAACTGCATATTTTTGTTAAAAACGATGCATATATATATGCGCATATTTTGTTATATTTTGATGCATATATTCCGCCCTCTACTTATTACATTTAGGTAAAACAAATACAGTAGCAGGTGCAAAGCCTCAGATTGTTCACAATGTAGGAGAAACATCCAAAATAGATAAGGGTTCGGAATTACCTACTGTTGAAAATGATGGTAAAAATTTATGTACAACTTTATGGGCTACATAAGGCAATTTTCCGTAACAGTAGTTATTAAAATTTTAACTAGTACAAATAAAGGTTATTACACTAGTCTGCTTCATTTTAATATCTTTTCCAGCAGCTTTCATTTAATAACCGAAAATGAAGTAATTAATTTTTCTTTTAAACATATTTTATAGACTCTTTCGATAATAAAATTCACAAGGTGCCAAATCTGGTAATTTTAAACAGGTTTGTATCTTTGATATCGATTCTTAAACCTCTAGTCATTTGTCAATGTATTAATTCTACTTCTACTTTATTTATTGTTTCTTGTTTTTGGATAATATCAGCATTTCAGGGAATATATTTAATAATTTCTTCGAAAGCTGCCAGTTTTTTTTATTCCACTTTTTTTATTAATTAAATTGTTTTGATAGCACAAACTTCCCCAAAATACAACTTTATTAGTATTTTAAGAAATTTAAAATGATTTAATTAGTGGTCCAGTTGGTGTTGGGAATACCTTAATTGGTTTCAGGAAATAAACTGTGGGTTGGGTATTTTCGGCGGTTATGATCTGGACACTTTTGTTCCTGTGCTGAAAGTAATATGTTTGATTTGGGGCACTGTCTCCTCCATTTCGACAAATTAGGAAGTCTTCATTTGGGCGCTCTTGTTAATCCTCTACCTGAGATGTCCGACATGGATAAGTTGGGAAAAGATTAAAGGACGCATTTATTTTGTCGTATTTTGTCTCCACTATTAAGTATGTTTGTTGTAGTAAATTCAATTGCGAAAAAACGTGCAGCAAAGGATCTAGTTGAGAAACCTGCCAAAGTCATAAGAACGGCTATTGACAATAGCAAATTTTCTCTGGATTCGCTGACCCAAAAGTATATTGCTTGCTTGAGGAATAACATATATTATGAAAGAAGAAAAATATCAAAAAGTGATTTAGAAACAATTTCCTTGTTATCATCAATGGTCTGCCAAACGTTCAAAGGAGAAAATTTTGTTTGTGCAATCGATGAAGAAAATAAAATAATTGTATTCTCATGTGACACAAATTTGTCGGGTCTATGCAATTCAAAGAATATATATGTGGACGGAACATTCTGATATTGTTTAAATTATTTTACACAACTTTTTACACTGCATGTTGTTTCTGATGGACATTATATTCCTTAATTTTTTTGTGTATTGCCCAATAAGCTAATTGCATCATACAAGAAAGCGATACTTCTTATTGTAGGAAAATGTAATATATTGGACTTACATTCCAACCTAAGATTGTAGTGGCTGATTTTGATAAAAGTATCCATGTAGCTCTAACTGATGTTTGGTCAGAAGTAGAATTGGTTGGATGTCGGTTCCAACTTGGGCAAAGCTGGTATAGGAAAATACAGTAACAACTGGGATTATCATCGGAATACAAAAAGGCAGACTCCGATATAGGAAAATGACTGAATTATGTCTTTGGTTTAAAGTTTTTGGAACCCGCGAAAGTTTTAGAGTGCTTTGTATTTGATCTTATGAGTATTCTTCCAGTTGATCCTAAAGTAGTTCAATTTGCTGATAATCTAGAAGCAAATTAAATTGGTGATTATGCGTCATTTCCACTAAATATTTGGACAAGTTTTTCAAGCAGCATTCAACGTACAACCAATGCTTGCGAGTCTTTTCACGCTAGATTTAATTCTTCATTTTATAAAACGCATCCTTCTCTTGAATAGAATCAATTTTATAGATGATACAATTAAGAGATATATAGAATTAAGAAGGTTTACTTTTGTAAAATGTATGGGATATTATTATAAACAAGACCATAATAAATAGACCAAACTACATCTTAACAATGATTTTTAATTTCCTTCACATTCTTCCTAAACCAGCAGGTACAAAAGTGCCCAAATATTGAAAATTTGCATCTCTTGGGTAGAGTGCCCAGATCAAGGATCGATTTCAAGTAGGGATTTATAAAAGGTCGTAAGGGATTAACTTGGTGCCCAAATACAATACGCCCGGTATTTTGACACCCTAATCTTTCAATCTGCCTACTGCTATAATTGTGACTATACGGTGTGTTTCAGATTGGTGCTACATGAGGTCGTTATAAGAAATTACAGTAGGATAGAATTTTTGACAGAAAAATCAGGGTTTGCAAACAACCTGATAACTTCTCGCCAACTGTCATGGTCAGACATTTTTTAAAAAAAATTAACATAACCTACAAAATGCTACTATCTTCACAATCATTTATAAATGGGAATTAATTAATTTTTTTTATTGTAATATCAATTTTTGTTCTTACTTATATATTTATATTTGCCGTATACTGCTTGTTCTACAATTTATTGTTATATTTTTAAATTTTGACAAGTTTGTTTCATTTTTATATTTTTACTAATAATTTGATTAAATTTGTTATTGACCGAAAACTGATCAGTGTTTACATACTTACAACCTTTGATAAAAATATGAATAGCTCCACACAAGTAACCCAAACAATCCAGAAAAAAATCTTCTCAAAATAGTATTATTTTAATCGAAAAACACGTGCATGCAATATATGTATCATCCCCTCTATGTCTACGTGCGCTTTAGCACACAATCCACATAAAAACAAAGAATAATCATTACTGAAGATCTTACGTTACTCATTATTACGTTTCTTTTCTATCTCGCGAATAAGACCTTGATCTATGTCAGTGTTAATAATTAATTTAAAAACTGACTGAAAGAATTTTGATTAAAAAAGCAGTATTTTCTAGAAACTTGATTTTAAAATTATTTTTTATTATATTTTATATATGTGGTAGTATCAATTTTTACTATCCTATCTGTATACAGATAAGGAAAGTATAGGAATCATGATTTTTAGTGGAACAAAAACTATGCCTGGCAGAGATATTTAGAAAATGTAGATGTTTTCAAAACGAACAATTGCAAATGAATTACAAACTTTCATGCTCGTGACACAAAAACCTTGTTAAACGCTGTACAAAAAAAATAGAAAACGTTTAAATGTATTTTAAATATTAAATTATTTGGAGTCAATTGACAAGTAAATAAACCTGTAAAACATTTCAAAAATAATAAAAATTGAATTGAAAACGTTATTACTTCAGTTAATGTGCGCTACATTAAATCAATTAATTATTTAATATTCTTAAAAATAATAATTTGCTTGTCACGTGAATTTTGATTTAAATAGAGGATATTTGAGTTGCTCTGGCCGTAAGGCCTTTCCAGTGTTCTATTTAAAATAAAATAATTATCTTATTTTTTTTTTTTTTTGAAAATTTATTTCATTTTATGGAGAAATTATCCCAGATGCTTTTTTTTTGGAAAATTATCCCATTTTTTTCTTCAAAATTACTTGAAAATGTTAAAAAAAATCCTTTTTTTTTTAATTAACCCTTTGCCGTAATGTAAAAAATCATTTAAATCGCCTCGTTTTCGTAATTATTCCTTAAAAAAATTAAATTTTCCAAAATTGCTCCACTTACCCATTTTTTGAAGCTACACCCTTTTTTCGGGACCATGATTTTTACGTTTTGGGGTTCCCTGAATCCTTTTTGACTATTTTCGCGATGATGTCTGTTTGTGTGTCTGTATACTCGGATAACTGATGAACGGATACAGAAAAAACAATTTTAAACTTAAGGTTTAATTTAACCTGCGGTAGGCCATTTCAATTTTGGGCATAGTCTTAACATCTGGGGCATACCTTATAGAAGGTTGTTTTTCTACTTTATGTAATATATCTCTTATTTACGCTAATAGAAGAAAATTCTTCAAATAAAAGTTGCTTGTAATGTTACTCTATAATTGTTGTTTATACATAATTTTCCTAAAATGGTCCGTATTCAAGAAATTTGAGAGAAAGGTAAAATTCGAATTTTTAAGAAATATTTTTGCGGTATAATTTTTGTTCCATACATAATTCATCTAAAATAGAGCATAATTGAAAAATTTGAGGTAAACATGTAAAATTTTAATTTTTCAGTATTTTCGTTGGCAATGAATATAAGTAAAAAGTTTCAAATAAGATTTGTGTGGAAAGTTCATCCCCTAAAAATTTACAGGGATATTAGAATAGCTTGTACAAAATAACTTGTAATAATTAGACAGAGAAGTCATGTGTTGGAGACACACAGATATCTTTTTCCAAAATTACCTTAATATTAAAAAATATATATTTTTTAAATAAATTACCACTTTTCCATAGTTATTCAATTTTTCTTTAAAATATATCAATTTTTTCAAAATACCCTACTTTTCCAAAATTACCCTACTATTTTAAAGCTACACCTTTTTTTTCATAATTATTTGATTTCTTTAAAAAATACTACAATTTTTTTGAAAAATTAACTGACCTTTTTTATTGTCCCATTTTTCATTGTTTTTTTTTTATTTTTTTCGAAAGTGTTATTTGAAAAATTAAGTACTTCTCTTTTGAAAATCACCCTTTTTTTAAATTAGCCAATTTTTTCCAAAATTATCTCATTTTTCAAAAATTATTTCAGGTTTTCCAAAATAATCCCATTTTTATAAAATTGCCCCACTTTTTGAAAAATACCTTATTTTTTCCGAAACTACACCTTTTTTGTAATTATTTAATTTGTTTTCTAAAATAATATAATTGTTCAAAAAGTACACAATTTTTTTCAAAATTAACCCAATGTTTTTATTTTTTTAATCAAAATAGGGTCATTTTTGCTTCGCTTTTTCCAAATCTACACCCTCTAATGTTAAATCTTTTTAAATTTTCTCAATATTACTCCACTTTTAAAAACAATTACCCCATTTTTACTTTCCTATCTGTATACAGATAAGGAAAGTACCTATAGGAATTATGATTTTTTTCGACCTCGAGTTTTCGACGGATTTTTACGTTTTGGGATCCCCTGAATTCGTTTTGACTATTTTCGCGATATTTCTGTGTGTGTCTGTGTGTCTATCCACGATAACTCATGAACTGATACAAAAAAAAAATACCAAATTTTAAACTTAAGCTTTATTTCGACCTGCGGTGAAATGATTAGATTTTGGGCAGAGTCGGAACATCTGGGAGGGTACTTTATATGGGGTCATTTTTATATTTTATAAAATATATCTGTTATTTACGTTTGGACAAGAAAATTCTTTAAATAAAAATTACTTTTAATATTATTCTCTATAATTTTTGTATGATACCAAATTTTCCTAAAATGGTCCGTATTTGAGTAATTTTTCAAAATGTAAAAATTCTGATTTTTTAAGAAAATTGTTAAACTAAAAGTTGTTTGCGATATCGATCTCTATAATTTTTGTTTATGCATGATTTTTCTAAAATGGACCGTAATGGAAAAATTGTAGGAAAAGTGCTAAATTTAAATTTTTCAGTATTTTCATTTTCAATGAATATCTATAGAAAAATATTTCGAGGTAGATGTATGTGGACAATGTATATATTTAGTTTATTCTCTAAACATTTATAGAGATGCTGCAATAGGTTGTACAAAATAACCGAAAAAAGCCTATAATAACTAGATAGAAAGTCATGTGTTTTTCAAAGTTATGCTCTTTTTTTGACTATATTTATTTAAATTTTTCAAAAATTAATTCGATTTTTTCAAAATTACCCCACTTTTAAACACAAATACCCCAATTTTTAAAAAAGTTACACCTTTTTTGTAAAATTTACTCCAATTTCCCCTTAATTTCCTCCTTCCTTCCTAAAAAATAAAACAAACAAATTCCTCCCAATTTTTAATTCTCCACTCCATTCTCCCCCTTCATTCCTTTCCTCTTAAAAAATACCCCAATTTCCCCAACTCCTTAATTTCTTCAACACCATAATTTCCCAATTGTCTCAAAAAAAAACCTCATTCCTCCCTTTCCATTCCCACAAAAAGATCTAAAAAAAACCATTGAAGACATTAGCAATTCTAAAGACATCAACAATAATTCTAAATATAGACAGAAAGATTTCAATTTTTGTTTTAATAAAATTAGAGATATATTAAAGAATTCAATGGTTTTTCCATTTCTTACTATTCTACTTAAATAAGATTACTAATATTTTAAAAGAAATCAAAGCAAAAATCTTCTAAAACTCTTTAAAAAAATTTAAAAGTCTTTAAAAAATCTTTAAAGATATTTTAAAAGCGTGAAAAACATTTAAAATCCTTTAAAATCTTTTAAAATCCTTTAAATTCCTTTAAATTCCTTTAAAATCCTTTAAGATCCTTTAAAATCCTTTAAGATCCTTTAAAATCTTTTAAAATCCTTTAAAACAATTTAAATCTCTTTAAAATAACTTAAAAACCTATTTATATTTTTTTATTTCTTAGGTTTTTGCAACCCTAGTGTGTCTACGTGAGGTCTAGCACACAAACGGCAAAAAACAAAGAACATAATCGCAACTGAAGATCTTACCTTACTCATCGCAAGCACCTTTCTTTCCGATCTCAGCTAATAAGACCTCGTTTGATGTCAATGTTAATCAATAATAATAAATTCACTATATCACCGAGTGGATCTCTGCTTTCTAGTCAGTTTAAACGCGAGCGGTTCAAGAGGAACTGATTGCACAGTAGACAAACGTTGAATAATATAACAGTACCCACCATGGCAGTGGGTCAGATGAACTCTTGAATACCGGTACCCGCTGGCTGTTGCTATTTCGAAGACGCGAGGAAGTGAATCTTGCGGTTTTTCACTTTCTTTGCCGGTGGAAGAAAACTGCATATGGATTATCATGCTAAGAATCGAATTTTAGTATCGGCACTAGAGATGTAAATCCCGAAACTTTTATTTTATTAATATAAAATGTGAAAGCTCTTAAACGAATTTAAAGTTCGATTTTTTCTGATTCAGAATAAACTTTAATAGAAAAAGGGTTTAAACACAACATCCCTCTTAAGATACATGCTTTGAATTTAGAAATTTTTGGAATAGAAACAGAAATGGCTTGAAGAGATTCATATAACACTTTGTCTCTTAAATATCATACTACAAACAAAATTAAAACACTTTTTTACAGAATAACAATTCAGATCTAGATAGAAGTCTAATTAAAATTATACAGGACAAATCAGAACAGGATGATATCATTTCCACTCGTGTTGATAAAGAAAATACGATAATTTCACAAAGAATTATGAACAACAAATGTCATACTTTTTCTTACAGTAACAACCATAGATTACTAATGTGAATAGATGGGAAACTCAATGGTAAAATTCTGAGTCGATGTGCTGCCATCTATCAAATTGGAGTGGTACTAAAATTCAATATGGCCGCCACGAGCGGGCTTTTTGAAATTGAACTTTGTAGTAGCGCAAAAATGTAATGAAGAAAATCAAATAAAGCAAAAAAATTGGAAACATCTTTGACTAGTTTCAAATCATAAAACAACCATATTGACTGTTTTGTGATTTGAAACTAGTCAAATATTTTGCCAATTTATATCTTTATTTGATTTTACTTCATTATATTTTTGCATTAATTTCAAACTTGAAATAAAATGCAATTTATTTTATTTTTTTTATTATTACAGTAAATTAACGCCGCATCATATAATTTGTCTATATAAACATGGAAATACTAAAACAAATATGCATTTACACCATTTATATAATTAAATATTTATAAAACAAACCTATCAAAAATGTTTTCTGTAACAAAATCAGCATATATAAGTGCTCAAGACCTTTATAAAAGTTTTGCGACTTGGAGTGGCAAATAAGTTTGAAAAAATTGAAGTTGAAGAATCATCCTTTTTTACTATCCAGGCAAATTTGAGTGTGGATAAAATTTGCCATATGGTTATCGAGTCGACTAGTTAGGTTGAGGAGCATTTCTTCATCCGATAATTGTTTTCTTGATTCATTTATACAGCACCTGTATTTATCAAATTTTTATTCATTATGTGGGCACTGTGATAAATGAATTTAACTTTTGAGCATTGTAATAAAATATGAGAGTATTAGCTCGAATAAGCTTTATTCATATAACTCTACAATATTATTTCAAATATCACTTATGTCAAACTTGACAATACTGTCCAAATCTCATCAAAATCAATCATACAGGATGATCTTCTACAAGCATAAATTAAACTTACACACCTTTGGATCTTGAAGATTTTAGGGTGTTTTCTTGTTTGATGTCAATGGCATTGAATCAATTTTTGATATTGATGGTTGAGGCTCAAATATTTCATCGATCGACGGCCAACATTTTCTTTACAACAATGATCATTTAAAAACTGAAAACAAAAAGAAATTTAAATAACAAACCAATTATTTTAACACTGAATCAAAAACAAGTGTTGTTGAATGTGTTTCAACTTAGTGTGAGTTTATTATTGCATAAAAATATTATGTGAAAGAAACTGTGTGACGGTTTTCTACCTTTTTATTTCTTTTCAAAAATTACATGACATGGACATGTTGTAGCTATGATTATAATACAAATGAGTCATGAAGACACTAACTACAATAAATATGCTAATCCTAAACAACAAGTTTGTAAATATTACTTACCGTGCCAAATAGTGATTGTGGATTTTTCTTAAGACAATTATTACAAATTATTTGGTTATAATTAATATGACGACTGCATATTTAATGTGGTATAAATTGCATCACTACCAATATATGGGAGTGCTTTATTGTTTGTTGCTGAAATCCATTTTTCCGTCGTTTGAAAACATACTTAAAATTGGAAAGTGTTGAAAAATAAATCTAGATGAATCAAAATTCAATACACCTTCAAATAAAATAGCCATTTTAATTTCTCAAAGTTTGAAGTTTTGACGAGCTGACAACTGACATGACATTTGGATACGAGCGTCATCCTGTTAATTGGAGTGGTACTAAATTACCAACCTCATGTTTTTCCATTTGAGTTACCAGCCCCTGGTAACAACTTAATAATAATAATAATATTTAGTTAGATATTCTATAGAGGTTATAACATCTGTAATCGATGGGTAAAATAATATAGTGTGTCAATTTTTGATGATTCTAGGACTATTCCGGTTTTTCAAAAATATGTTCAAAACTATCCGAGTACTAGATGACCAGTGGAAAGTTAAAAAAATTTACGCAATGCATAATTTGATATTTAATTATTCCACTGGATCCCGGATGATTTGCAGTACATTTTGAACAAACCAGAATACATCTAATAGCTGTTTTTAATTATCACTTGTTATATAATGCTCTATTAAATGTTGACTGGCACTTCCTTGCAAATATTGACGACTCTAACGTAGCAGTGCAAAGTTTCTATAATAAACTCTTGAAAGAAATTTTAAATATAAATATCCAGTATGATATACAGGCGAAATTATAAATCTAATAAAGTATAAATCTAAAATACATAGGAATTTTAAAAGCACAAACAATATTGCTCACTATCAGGAATTCAGTAAACTTAGAACATTACTTAAACAAAAAATTACTTTAGCATATTCACAATACCTGAAAAATGTCCAAGCCTGCTTAGTAAATAAACCTAAATCTTTTTTGGTCTTTTGTACATCAAAAAAATAATAGTACAAGAATTCCTGAAACAATGTAGGTATTGTGGTGAGGAATCATATAATAATCCCCAAGATATTGCAAATGCTTTTGGAAATGTTTTGAAAGTGTTTTTCTTTGGTAGATCCAGATGATGCAAAACTAAATTTCAACTTTTACAATGGTAATTTGATTGATATTAGTTCAGAACCTATATCTGAAAAAGAGATAAATGATGGTGCTCGTAAATTAAAAAATTAATTTTCTTCTGGTTCTGATAAAATTCCATCATTTTTATTAAATGATTGCATTAGAGTTATATTCTATTCCCTCAAGACACTTTTTAACCTAATTTTAAAAACGTCAACTATTCCAGATAGCTGAGTCTGAAAATCGTAATGTGATTAACAATTATAGGCCCATATCCATACTGAATAACGCAGCGAAAGTTTAGAATTAATCTCGTATAACCGCATATACTATAAAAGACATCATGTCCAATCACCAGCAAGGATTCATGAACTCAAGATCCACAATAAACAACTTAGCGACATTTAGTCAATACTTGTGTGAATCATTAATTAAAAGAGGTCAGGTTGATGCGATGTATACTGATTTCTCCAAGGCTTTCGACAAAATCAGAACAAGTTCTATTAGGGGATGAAGCCTATTAATTTTGAAAAAATCTGATTAAAACTGAGGGGTATAAAGGAGTTGATTAAAAAAAATCATTAATAAAAAACAACAAGCGATATCAATATGAATTTTTTAGTAAAAATAGAGCTCTATAAGGGGATAAAGCCTATTGGTTTTAAAATAAAACTAAATGGGAGTTAAGGGGGTATTTAGTCTAATCAACAAGTTCAAAAGCGTGTTTTTGGGACATACTATTACGAAAATTATGTTCAATAGCTCATTCGATTCGGAATAATTTCTAGATCAATGTGTGAAGAAAAATTTTGCAGTGCATAAAAAATTGCAAAAGTTATAAACAATTAAACACCTCAAAAACATGGTGTTTGGTTTTGCGCCTATAGTTTGTAAACTATAAATATTTTTGGATTTTTCAAAAAAGATCCTTAAAGAGGAGATAATTTGTTATAAATAAGTTTCGACTCCTGGAACTGTACCTCCATTATTTATAATTTTAATTTAACGCTCAAAGTAGCCTTCCGCGCGCCACTTTTAGGTTGCGCGCACGGCGTCGAAACCGAGTACGTTACATAAAATAATTTTTTTAAGTTAATAAAATTAAATTCAAATATTTAAAAAAATTACGGTGTATTCTAAACACTTAGAAGAATTCATTCCCGTTGAAATTTTTCATAAAAATGAATTTTCCAACAAAGTAGGTTATTGTTAATTAACAAAATTTTTAGAATTTCTCTCATCATTACAAATTGATAAAAATATTAAATAATTACCGTAATTTTTTTTGCTTCGTGGAGCTCTTTTTATATACATATAAAACAAAATAGCTTCATAAAAGTTTAAAAAATGTTAATACTTTGTTTATAATAATTTTTTAAAGTTTACAAAAACAGAAGTCACAGTGGTGCTATAATAGTTACTTATGCAACAAGTGTGTAAAGTTACCCTTTTTTGACGAATGTGAATGTTGTCGCATGAGCCGTAGGCGTGTACACACGAGTGGCATACAATATTTTTTCTACTACCGTACACATAATCCACTAATATTAGAAATATAAAAGTTACTTTTTTTCACTAGTGAAAAAAGTACTTTACTTTACGCACTAGTGAAAAAAAGTAAAATGTGCCAAAAATTGTACACAGCAACAAAAGTAAATTTATTGGAACTTTACAAATTTATAATTCTTACAGAACAAAATGACTAACAAATAAAGAAATATTTAAAAAAATAGGTTTTTAATTCTTATGAGTATTAATACTGAATGTGCAATTATTGCAATAACCAAAACTTAAGGTTTTGGCCTTTTTCAGCACAGAGTTTAAAAAATGTTGTGATATTACTTCTGTAACCCTATTTTGAGCTTCGAGTGGTATGGATTTGGCCTTTTCAAATAAAGAGGTTGAAATATTTTGTGTAACTCTAGTTTCACTGTCGAGTTGTCAACGGTAAAATTGTAGCTTTGTTTGGAAGTGGATGGCATACTGTCATCCATCAAAATTTTATTAGAAATTTTGTTTTTTTGTGTTAGTGTGCTGTCTACGTAGCCTTCTGCAACAGCAGATGATTTCCATCCTCCATGTTTTTTGACCGTTAGAAGGTCTCCTCCAGAATTTGCCAGCATAGTGGCTGAAGACCTCCTAAAAGAGTGTCCTGTAAAAGCCGTTGGATTGGGCAAGTTTAGATACGTTGCTATAACACTTGGCATTTTACCAAAAGTATTTATCCCTACAGGCTGTTTAGAATATTTTCCATTTGCGAATTTTAAAAAAAATCTGTTACAATTTATATTTGATGGTCTTAATGAGGTATATTTTTTTATGAAAGATAAATAATCAACTGCAGAATTATTTGGATTTAAAATCGTAAAAATGCGTTCTATTCCATTTTTGGTTTCTGATACTTTGACAATATACACTGTTTGTTTATCTTCCACATCGTTAATTGTCATTTTACATAATTCTTCCCGGCGACAAGCTCCCGCAATTCCAATTATAAAAGCTCCCTAAAAAATAACATATTGTAATGTTACAAATAATTTATTAAACATTACGAAATATCTTGACGTTGCGCATGTAAAACTCCAAATAAATGCTATTGTAAAAAATATAAAAGTTTTAGGTATAATGTGCTGCCTAACAACCCCGGTGGCCTGTTAGGACAGCAACTGATTTTGTTAGGCAACACACCATACGAACACACATCTCGTTGCAAAACTTTACAGAATATTTTAACTTTATACTGAGCATTCAAGCATTTACTGAAGCATTTACTTACTTTGATCATTAAAAACTTGGAATCTGGAGCTTTCAACAGAAAATTAATTAGATCTCGTTCAAAAATTTTGGATTTTTTTGTTTATAACCTTTATTTTTTTGTTTGAGAAACGCTATTAACTTGTTGAATTTCGAAATATCAACGTCACATCTTCTAGAGACCCCACGCCAATGTTAAACTTTCAAACCAAATTAGCGCCACCTTGTGTTTGGAGCTGGAACTAAAATGACAATTGACAGATGGCGGTAAATTCAAATTGTAATTTTTAGGAGTAGGTAGTAGTTTTAAATTAAATTTTAAATTATTTCCACATAAATTATTTTATAAAATAAAGTATGGAACTAGTAAGTTCGAAACTTTTATTTTACAAAATAATTTAGGTCGATTATACCAAATTTGAAGAATTAATTTGTTATAAGGGGTCCAATGTGGACAGTTGGTTCTGCATATTTTTATTAAATAAATATAAGATATATCAATAAATAATAAAATAGAACATTCTTAAAATATGTTTATTAATAAATTAAGTAAATATTATTAGATAAAAATAAATACAAATAATAATACATATTTAACGAATACTTACTTGGAGCAAATATATATCTCAAATCTTTAAAATACTTATCAATAATGTAAATGTGAAGTGGAGACTAGGATATTACATTTTATTAACACCAAAGTTATATATTTTATAAATGTCTTTTTAACTGAGGACAAATGTAATATAGGCATTGTATTAAAAGGTGAATCCTTTTAACTATTCATTCAATGATAAATAGGTATTTTCCTTCCAAATACAGATGGTGATACAGATTTCGGAATCTAGTCCAGTGATAAATTGATTATCAATTAGTTGTTGTCCCCGTTTGTCTTTTTATGATGCAGATGCATGGTGAATATATGGTGAATCAATGAAGTTTTTCTCGAAGTTTTCAACGTACCACCAAAATTATTGCAAAACACAGTAGGAAATAAAAAAGCGAAACATCACAATTTTGCAAATAACTAAGACGAAACTATAAACAGAAACCAAAAGCCAAAGCCAACAAAAAATCACTAAAATCAGACGGAAAAATGAAACTAACCAAGAACATAAATAAATACACGTCACATCTTTGGAGTCTTTGGTTAAGTTTTTCTCCCATAAGGCTTAAAAATGGAGTAAGAAATCATAATTTCACCAGTAGCCCCATCTAGAGTTTGGAGCAAATAGCATAAAAAATGTCAGTTGTCGGTTTTGACCTTGGTCATTCACGTGGAACCTCTATGTGCTTTGTGATCAACGTTGTTTTTATATTTTAAGGTGCTTTTAAGCATAGAATAAATCGACGATAGGGTAGAAGCTTTGCAATTCTTCAATTCATCAGAGAAATATGCTAAAATAACGTTTTCCGAATATTTTGTCACCTTATTCTTCCTACACCATTCTATAAATGCATTGTATTTTTGTTGATAAATATATACAGATTTTTCTGGCAATAAATTTTCAGTGGCCTTTTGTGCGCTGCATAAGATATCTGGGGGAGTATTATCAAATTTGCTATCGCTAGATAAATTTGAATCCATATCGATTATGACAGATATAATAAACTGCAAATAAAATTTGAATTTAAGTAAACAAACATTAAAAAGTAAAACTTTTTACCTTCTCAAACTTGATTGAGTTTAAAAAAAAATGCTAAATTGGCTTTAGAATCTAATCTTGAACTTAAGTATAATTTTGTCGTGTTCTGTTATAAGGTAGGTACTAATTAAAAGTTTAGAGATTGACAGTTCTTCTAATCCACACAGCCACGACCAACTTACTTTTACCAAAATCGACATCCACTGTATGTTTACTTTTAATTAAATCGATGACATTTAGAGAAAATTATAATTAAAATAAACTGTTGATAATTTGTTGGACACTTAATAGATATAAGCAAAAATAATTTATTTATTTGTCTTAGAAGGAGATAGCAAAAAAATGTTAATATAAAATAAAACGTTATATTTTGTTGTTATGTACAAATTTTGTCAAATTTTACTTTTTTTAACTAGTGCGTAAAGAGTTCTACTTTACGCACTAGTGAAAAAAAGTACAACTTTACACACTTCGTGGAGTGCGTAAAGTACGTACTTTACGCACGGTAGTAGAAAAAAAGATTTTTTTTTTAATTTCTTATAATATTACTGTTTTAATGTCGAGAAAAGACATTTATTAATTAAAAAAAATGTTTTTTCCTCTATTTGTTTATAAATTTTTTATAAACAAATGGAGTGTTTCAATTTTATTTATATGAAATTTCCTCCTCTTTAAGGATCTTTTTTGAAAAATCCAAAAATATTTATAGTTTACAAACTATAGGCGAAAAACCAAACACCATGTTTTTGAGGTGTTTAATTGTTTATAACTTTTGCAATTTTTTATGCACTGCAAAATTTTTCTTCACACATTGATCTAGACATCATTCCGAATCGAATGAGCTATTGAACATAATTTTCGTAATAGTATGTCCCAAAAACACGCTTTTGAACTTGTTGATTAGAAGTAGACCGTTGATGGAATATGTCGGATCTGCGTGGTGTCCTGATCTGGTTTCTGATCAAAACAGATTGGAAAATTTTGAACGCTACGCTACTCGAATACTTTTCGGCAGAATCAGACCATCGTATGAAGAACGGCTTAACATAGCAACTTTGCATTTATTTGCTCACAGAATAGTTTTACTTTTAATTCTTTATCTCTATGCAGTTTCACATGATGGGTATTTTTGTATATTTTTACTTCCTTTTTATGTCTCTCACTTAATTTAAAATTACATTTTATTCTAGTTCAATGTTTAGAATACTCTATATTGTCTGAAATTTTATTTTCTTTTCGGTAGTTGTATGTTCAATTTTTTATTCCTATTTGTTTTTTGAAATTTTTACTTGTATTTTATGTCTCCTTTAAATTAAAATTACACTTCATCCTAAATCAATGTTAAGAATGTTTTATTCTCAGCTTATATCGGTAGACCTAGACATTTAAAATTTGGAGGAAATATCTCGTTTACAATTATTAATACCTACATATAATTTATTATTAATTTAATTATTACCTTACATAAAACTTATATCGCGCCTTTGAATAGGCAGATCGTCATGTTGCAAACAAAACATATTTTTAAATATTTGGATAAAATACTTCAGTTCTATCAATAACGTCGTAGTTTTCTGTAAATATCGATCGGCAAGAAATCGCAGCGAAATTTTTTCCTGACTACCCAGACCGCAATCTCGATGAAAATGAGATAAGCCAGTCAAACAGATTTTTCTTTCTTTTCGTTATCTAAAATATACACTTCGTGCTTTAGCATTAATTTATTCTATTCTCAGAATTATAAAACGAACAATAATAAGAAAAGAAAATGTACTACACTGAGCTATTTATAATATTTATTTTTATTTACATTTACATTTTTTGTATGTTTACTAGGATACTTGTTTACATATAAATAACTAGATTTAGAATTGTTGTTGTTTTGACATTCTCCCAAAAGTATTTTGAGATTATTTAATGCATTTTATGTGTTTTTTATAAACAATCAATGGATATGGTGGCAATCAGTCTACTTAGCACAAAAAGTATAATGAGTAATCCTCATAAAAATCTAAGCATTCCTAAATGATATGAATAATTCTAAATTAATTCACGAAGTTTTGGATTTTATTGAATGGAATTTTATCTTTCTACATAAAAATATATTCCTGGTAAAGCTAGGTACTATATTGTTTTTGCAGTTTTATCAGTTGGTGATTGGTAGTGTTATATAGTAATAGTCATTTTTTTAAATATTTTTATCAAAAAATGTAATGGTGAAAATATATGTATTCTGTATTTATAATAACCGTGTAAATCATTATGAAAGTTAAAATAGATAATAACAAGTAATTTTAGATCTTAAAATAGGTTTTGAGGTTGAACTAAAATATTACTTTGTCTTTAACAACTCCACAAGTGATTTCAATCTTGCTTGCGGAATCTCTATCAAATAACTAAACTAGAAAACATATAATCTGAATAACTATGTGTTAAAACTGAATTAAGTACCCCAAAGTAGTGTATTGGGACCTCTGCTATTCATAATGTATACTAGTATCTATTATTTTTAATAACTTATATGATTGCAAAATGCATGTTTTACCAATAATACATTTTATATTTTTATAATACTTATACAACAGCCATTAACAAATTAAACAAATCGATTCTGTCCATTTCTTCGAAAAATATTGTTGTTATTCTATTAAATAAGAAGGTATTATTACAGAAATAATTGTTAGTATTAATCCGCATCAAAAACACCATAACTACCTAACAAAACATTTTTAAAGAACCATAATTTCGTCGGCATCGATGGATTCACTTTTACTTTAATATTGTAATATTAATTTTGTTTGAAGTGACGTAATGTTTACAGACCGGTGAAATGTGAAAGCGAATTGGCCATTAGAAAGAAGAAGAAGGTGTGCGGTGTGCATTCAAGGAAGCTGCGTATAAATATATTTCTCTGGGTAATATAAGCCGTATACATTTTATTGGAATGTTGATTTAAACGAAGTTTATGTATTGCATAATGTAAAACGAGTGTTAAACATAGAACATCGTGTAAAATCTAGGGATGTGTAGGTAAGGTAATTCCAATCCCAAAAATACAAAACCCCACTAATTTAAAAGATATACGACCAATCACCATTCTTCCAACATTTTCTAAAATAATTGAAAGGGTTATGGAAACTCAACTTCGTACCCACTTATAATATCCTCCCTGCCATTTTTAGGGAACTAGATAAGGAAAATGTCGGAGCACTGATCTTGTTGGACTACAGCAAGGCCTTTGACACAATTAGTCACACTGTGTTTTTTCACAATTAAAATTTAAAGGTGTACATGAGTCAGCCATATAACTGTTTAAAAATTATTTCAATCGCAGACGTCAAGTAATTACATATAAAGGACACACCTCAAACAACGGTGAAATTAAAAGAGGGGTAGCTCAAGGTTCAATTCTTGGGCTCATTTTATTTACCATGTATTCTAGCAATTTTCCTACTTGTTTAAATTTTTCAAAAATGCACATGTATGCAGATGATACACAATTGTACCGTTTCGGTAATAAGACAAAATGAAATTAACAGTGATTTGGAGAATCTTATTGACCAGTCTAGTAAACACGATTTGCCTTTAAATTCAAATAAGTCATATTTGGTTTAACAGAGGATAATATTACAATTATTCTAAAAAATGATATTCCAAAACCGCAAATCAAAAACTTTGGGTGTTATTATTGATTAAAATCTTAGGTTTTCTTATCTATAATATTGTGATGTTTGTTTACTTTAAAACAACAGTTTATTTATTAATAATTTATTTAAACACTTAATATTCACTTACTAATTACTATTTATCTTAACTGTCCATATATAACTGATTACTATTTATCTTCACTGTCCATATAATACTGATTACTATTTATCTTCACTGTCCATATAATACTGAACTGATAGCTCATCCACCAATATTTATATACAAATTTCTAAAATTTGGTGGAGTCGCGAAGCTTCTCCACTAAACTAGAAATATTTCGAACAGTCCACTATTTATTTACACTATCCCATTTCTGACACCAATGTGATGTTTGTTTACTTTAAAACAACAGTTTATTTATTAATCATTTATTTAAACACTTATTTATTTAATAACACAATTATTCTAATTTATATATACTTCGAATGTCTTTAAACTGATCACTATTTATATTCACCTACTAATTACTATTTATCTTAACTGTCCATATATAACTGATTACTATTTATCTTCACTGTCCATATAATACTGAACTGATGGCTCATCCACCAATATTTATATAAAAATTTCTAAAATTTGGTGGAGTCGCGAAGCTTCTTCACCAAACTAGAAATATTTTGAACAGTCCAGAAATATTATCTCGTCCTTTCTCGAACATCATCGAAATCACCTCCGCCATAGTTGTCCCATGGATTTGGTCTTAAGGGGTTTAATTATGTGTAATAATCGGACAAGTTGAGCCTTAAAGGCCAAATAAGACAGAGAGGAACTTGTAGGGTTATGACTGAATAATGAAATGGCTCACATAACAATATTTTAAAGAAAGGATATTCCAGTCTAAATCTTTTGTATGCCAATCGGATATATCTGTCACAAGAAATTAAGTTATGACTGATAAAGTCATTGGTACTTTCGCATGCCAACTATTACGATTATGTCTATGGACCATGTTTACGAGTCGTTGATCAGAACAAACTCCTGCCTCAGACTAGTCTACGATATTAGGAAGCACGATCGAATTGGTTATAAGCTTATAACAGCAAACTGGTTAAATATGGTCAATAGATGTAGATTGCATTCTCTTACGTTTTTTCACAAAATTATATCTGACAAAAAACCACCTAACTTGACAAGAAAAATTACTTATAGAGAAAACATTCACAACATTAACATACGTTACAAACATACAATAACAATATTTACAAGATCTTTTTCATACACTATTGCCGCTTTGTATAATAAACTGTCACTTGATATAAGAAGAAAATCTCTAAATTTATTAAAACATCACTTAAAAAAACAAATTTTTCATGAGCAATGTAGTATTAGCTTCAGAGTCGGAACATCTGGGGGGTACTTTATTAGTGGTTATTTTTATATTTTAAGTAATATATCTTTTTTCTACTACCGTGCGTAATTTACGTACTTTACGCACTCCACGAAGTGTGTAAAGTTGTACTTTTTTTCACTAGTGCGTAAAGTAAAACTCTTTACGCACTAGTTAAAAAATGTAAATTTTGACAAAATTTGTACATAACAAAATATAACGTTTTATTTTATATTAACATTTTTTTGCCATCTCCTTCTAAGACAAATAAATAAATTATTTTTGCTTATATCTATTTAGTGTCCAACAAATTATCAACAGTTTATTTTAATTATAATTTTCTCTAAATGTCATCGATTTAATTAAAAGTAAATATACAGTGGATGTCGATTTTGGTAAAAGTAAGTTGGCCGTGTCTGTGTGGATTAGAAGAACTGTCAATCTCTAAACTTTTAATTAGTACCTACCTTATAACAGAACACGACTAAAGTATACTTAAAAGTTTAAGATTAGATGATAAAGCCAATTTAGCATTTTTTTTAAACTCAATCAAGTTTGAGAAGGTAAAAAGTTTTACTTTTTAATGTTTGTTTACTTAAATTCAAATTTTATTTGCAGTTTATTATATCTGTCATAATCGATATGGATTCAAATTTATCTAGCGATAGCAAATTTGATAATACTCCCCCAGATATCTTATGCAGTGCACAAAAGGCCACTGAAAATTTATTGCCAGAAAAAACTGTACATATTTATCAACAAAAATACAATGCATTTATAGAATGGTGTAGGAAGAATAAGGTGACAAAATATTCGGAAAACGTTATTTTAGCATATTTCTCTGATGAATTAAAGAATTGCAAAGCTTCTACCCTATGGTCGATTTATTCTATGCTTAAAAGCACCTTAAAATATAAAAACAACGTTGATATTTCGAAATTCAACAAGTTAATAGCGTTTCATAAACAAAAAAATAAAGGTTATAAACCAAAAAAATACAAAATTTTTGAACGAGAAGATCTAATTAATTTTCTGTTTAAAGCTCCAGATTCCAAGTTTTTAATGATCAAAGTAAGTAAATGCCTCAGTAAATGCTTGAATGCTCAGTATAAAATTAAAATATTCTGTAAAGTTTTGCAACGAGATGTGTGTTCGTATGGTGTGTTGCCTAACAAAAGCAGTTGTTGTCCTAACAGGCCACCGGGGTTGTTAGGCAGCACATTATACCTAAAACTTTTATATTTTTTACAATAGCATTTATTTGGAGTTTTACATGCGCAACGTCAAGATATTTCTTAATGTTTAATAAATTATTTGTAACATTACAATATGTTATTTTTTAGGTAGCCTTTATAATTGGAATTGCGGAAGCTTGTCGTCGGGAAGAATTATGTAAAATGACAATTAACGATGTGGAAGATAAACAAACAATGTATATTGTCAAAGTATCAGAAACCAAAAATGGAATAGAACGCATTTTTACGATTTTAAATCCAAATAATTCTGCAGTTGATTATTTATCTTTCATAAAAAAATATACCTCATTAAGACCATCAAATATAAATTGTAACAGATTTTTTTTAAAATTCGCAAATGGAAAATATTCTAAACAGCCTGTAGGGATAAATACTTTTGGTAAAATGACAAGTGTTATCTAAACTTGCCCAATCCAACGGCTTTTACAGGACACTGCTTTAGGAGGTCTTCAGCCACTATGCTGGCAAATTCTGGAGGAGACCTTCTAACGGTCAAAAAATATGGAGGATGGAAATCATCTGCTGTTGCAGAAGGCTACGTAGACAGCACACTAACACAAAAAAACAAAATTTCTAATAAAATTTTGATGGATGACAGTATGCCATCCACTTCCAAACAAAGCTACAATTTTACCGTTGACAACTCTAATGAAGAATGGGCCATGTTCACATGTGAGATATGCTGTTTTATAAATTATATTGTAATAGTTAGTCGCTATACAAGTTATTCTAAATAGTCAGTTCGTTAAAAAAGCCAAAAGTTTTTAAATTAAGCCCAATTGAAATTTAAAATTTGAAATTATACGTCATCGGGAATAGACCAATCATCTTGTGTCGAAGTTTTTTTTGTTATACAAAACCAAGCCAACGAACAAACCAACACACAGAATGTCGAAGTGAACGCACATCTAAGTGACATTAAAATTGACAGCACCTAACATCAGTAACATCTAACCTTAGTTTTTTGTTTTGGTTTAATTTTATTATTAATATGAATTAGCTGGATTTATAAAAGTTGAATCAAGTGTTTTACCCATTGTAAACGAAAATATGATTACCGAGATGATTACTGCATTTTTTTAACAATACTCAGTTTACAAAAGTCACAAAGGTAAGACTTTGTTTTAATAGTAGGTAGTTACAGTTTATATGGAGCAAGTAAAACATATTTATCTCAGGTTTTATTTTTAGATCTGCCAAGCAAGAATATGGGGATAATTTATTTTTCCATAAGAGAGAAGGAGACAAATTACACCTAAACATAAAGTACGGCAAAAACCTTCTGATGTGGTTGCATTGTAATTAACAAAAATGAAATTTTTAGTGCACAATATGCTTAGGATATGCTGCATGTCAAGGTTTGTAATATTTATTATGCTTTTTTGTTTTTATATTACATATAATAAACAGTGTATAAGGCCCTTTATTCCTATAAATATTTTTTTTCTAATTTTGACATACAGACATTTTTTGTAATCGCAGCAAGTGTTAAAATAATCTAGAAACAGATTTTGTTAGTGAACCTAGTAATAATTATGATACCAAAGGATGCTGCAGAGCACCTATGAAATTTTGAATTAAAAAATATGCCATATTTTTAGGCTATTTTTATACCCTTTTCAAAAATTTTATGCTCCTCGTTTTTTGCAAAACTTAAAATGCTCTATAGCTTCGAACAAAGTCAGCAAAGCACCTCTATTTTATAAAGTTTTTTCTGTAAAAACAGCAACACCATATATTTATGCACTTGAAATATTATATTTTTAAAAATACATGGTGCTTGCTAATCTTCGAAAGAAGCCAGCAGAGCAATTCGGTTTTTTAAAGCTTTTTTCTAAAAACCACACCCCATTTTTAGAATATTTTTAGACTCTTGAAATATTGTAAAACTTTACTAAAAAAATTGCTATTTTTAAATAATACAGGGTGCTTTGTTGGAACAAAGTCAGCAGGACACTTCAGTTTTTTAATTTTTTTTTTATATATATAAAAACAACTACTTATGACACATGTTTTGGCTGTTTTAAAATCCTAAAAATGTGGTAAGTACATTTGTTTTCAGAAAAAAACTTTGAAGTCAGCAAGGAATTGCGAATTTTTTTTAAAATGCCAAATTTCGAATATTTTATAATATTGTAGGAGCCAAAAAACGTGGTGTGGTTTAAAAAAAAACTGGGGTGCTCTGCTGGATTCGTTTGAAGCTAACAAAGCATCCCGTAATTTTTTATTTTATAATACTCAATAGCCTAAAATGAGACATAGCTGTTTAAACAAAAAATTGTATTTTTAAAAATAGCAGTTTTTTTCGAAAAGCTCTATAATATTTCAAAAATGTCAAAATGTGGTGAGATTGTTTTTTTTTAAGTTTTGAAAATCCGAGGTTCTTTACTGGATTCGTTCAGAGCTAGTAAAGCTCTGCTCGTCTTGTTACATAAAATAAAGGCATTTTGTAGCTGGTTATATAGTTATTTTGTAACTGCATATCTAACTCTTTTATTTTTTTCAGTTGGTTGTAAATATGTGGCTTCATAGAAGAAGTGAGGAACCATCTGTAACATCTATTCAGTGTTATTGGAAAGGCTCTAATTTATCAAAATGCGTAAATATTGATGTACACTTGGCTAGATTGTTAAAGAAACCTCTTCATCCACTACAGGAAAATAAATCAGTACTTTTATATTCTTAGGATTTGTATATATATTTTTTATTTGTAAATAAATTGTTTTTTACTTCATTTTTCTCATTTTTTATTAAAAGATTAATAAATAAAATTTTCACAGATTTTTATATTTTTGTTTGTAAACAATAATTGAAGAGTTTTTATTAAAAATCACCAATGTTAATAATAATAATAATTTAAGTCAATATTATTCTTTCTCCTTTTTTAAAGCTACTATCAATAAAGGTATTACTTTAGCTTGACCTATGATCAATTTTTAAATTTTGTGATATATTTGGTTCAACAGAAAAAAAATTATAACCCTTTGACATTGGTTGTTTTTACTTAGATTTTCATAAAAAATAAACGGAACTGCAAACATGTTTTACTATCGTAATAACGAATAGCAATATTAAATTTTTTTTACATTTATCACTGTTGTCATTTTCATAAAGGATTGATAAGAAGGCACACTTTCTGGTTTTTTGAAAAAGGTAGCAAGAATTGTGATATTTTTAAATTTATCACCAGTGATACCACATGTAGTTACCCGATTTATTGGAATATATAGACTTTGCTACCACATTCAACTGAACTTGGTTGTTTTTAATATTTTTCACTGTGACATAGGCGTTTTTGTCAAAATGTTTCATTTTAAACTGCTGTAAATAAGTGCCTTTGTTTTGGTAGTTTTAGTCCCAAAAAAATCTATGCATATACAGGTACTCATTCCTCTTTGATTTGTTCGAAAAGTTAAAATTTTATAAAAAATTACATTGGCTGTTTAAAAACTCATTATAATCCCTGAAATGTGATAATTAGGTAAATTAAATTAAAAAAACAAACAAACAAAAATTATTAAATTAATATTTACTCTTACAAAATAGGTTCTTGTAAGTTAACAAGCAATTATGCAGATATTACTAAGTAAATGTACTTGCTTAAAATTCACACACGAATGTGGTTTTAACTTGTTAAATTAACTAACCCTTCTTATAACTCTTTCCACATGTATTCTTAGAGATGCTATTCTTTTACTTAATTGTACATCTTCTGGAGAATTTTTTTCATTCTGTGATACACTAGGTGTGGCTTTACTAAAGTACATCCCATGTTTTCAAGTAGCTAAATATTCTGAAACCCCTATCTGCCATTATATGGGATCCAGGAACCAGTTTGTTTAAATACCCACATTTTTCTATTATTTCTTTATCACTAGTTCTTCCACAAAATGATGAATAAATTCGGTATCTTCAAAACTTTCAGGAGATTCTGCATTTTCTTCCAGAAGGGTTTTTAGGTTATACACCTAAGAATTTATAGTAGCCTCATTTTCAATTTCCTGAAGGGGACAATTAGCAGAAATTGCTGCTACATCTTGATAATCCGGTGTATTTTTATTAAAAAGTTTACGAGAAACATCGCTAGTAGAAGGTTGATTTTTTTCTTTCCACATTTCTAGGAACACTAATAAATATTTTTGAAGATGAATGTGAATCATTATCACATTCTGAAACAAAACACTTTTTCGTAGTCATAATATTTATTTATAAAAAGTACAAAAAAAACACTCAAATTCCAAATAAATTATTGATCGAGACACTATGACAGATGACATACAGTGCTGCCGTTTTGCCATTTTCTGAATTATTAAGTGACTTTTTAAACAATAAAACTTTAAATATAGTAAAAGTTTAAACAGAAACAATACTTTCAAAAAACATTTGATATTATATATTTAAAAGATATTTGTTTAACGATGTTTTAGAAGTCTAAAAGTAAGAAGGAGTGCACAAACGAACGTACATCACTTCTCGTAAACCTTCTAGCCGGCAACGTTGTGCGCTAGCTCCTATTGGTCTATTCCCGGTGACGTCATAAATTTTAAAAAAATTCATAACTCCGGCAAATGAATAGATAAAAAAAAAATAAAAAAAATGTAGTTTTATTTTTCACTCTACTATTCATAAAAAAAATTTCAAAATTTTTGAACATGCCCCATTAGTGGAAACACTCGACAGTGAAACTAGAGTTACACAAAATATTTTAACCTCTTTACTTGAAAAGGCCAAATCTATACCACTCGAAGCTCAAAATAGGGTTACAGAAGTAATATCACAACATTTTTCAAACTCTGTGCTGGAAAAGGCCAAAACCTTAAGTTTTGGTAATTGCAATAATTGCACATTCAATATTAATATTCATAAGAGTTAAAAACTTTATTTTTGTTGCTGTGTACAATTTTTGGCACATTTTACTTTTTTTCACTAGTGCGTAAAGTAAAGTACTTTTTTTCACTAGTGCGTAAAGTAAAGTACTTTTTTTCACTAGTAACTTTTATATTTCTAATATTAGTGGATTATGTGTACGGTAGTAGAAAAAATATTGTATGCCACTCGTGTGTAAAGTCCCTTTTTTGACGAATGTGAATGTTGTCGCACGAGCCGTAGGCGAGTGCGACAATCACATGAGTTTGGAGAAGAAAATTTTCAAATAAAAGTTACTTTTAATAATATTATCAATATTTTTTGTTACCTACAAAATTTTCCTAAAATGGTCTGTATTCGATAAATTTGACAAAATGTATAAAAAATATTTTTTTTAAAAATTGTACAAATAAAAGTTGTTTGTCATATAATTCTCTATAATTTTTATCCTGTACATAATTTCTCTAAAATGGACCGTATTCGAGATATTTGAGAAAATGTGTAAATTTTGAATTTTGAAGAAAACTCAAAAAGGGATAAAGGAAAAAACATTAAATTTTAAACCTAACTTTTACTTTGGCCTGACATGAAATTATTAGATTTTGGACAAAGTCGGAACATCTAAGGGAATACTTTATGGGAGGTCGTTTTTATATTTTATAGAATATATCTGTTATATATGTTTGGAGAAGAAAATTGTTTAAATAAAAGTTACTTCTAATATTGTTATCTATAATTTTTGTTTATACCTGATTTTTCTAAAATGGACTGTAATGAAAAAATTGGAGGAAAAATGCTAAATCTAAATTTTTCAGTAGTTTCGTTTTCAATATCTATAGAAAAATGTTTCGAGTTAGATGTATGTGGAAAATGTATATATTTAGTTTATCTTAAAAAATTATAGAGGTGCTGCAATAGGTTGTACAAAATGACCGGAAAAATGCTATAATAACTAGATAGGAAAGTCATGTGTCATCAGATTTTTACTATTTTTTTTAACTAGTCATATTTGGCTATACCAATGCTAATAACGGACACATTTTTTTATAAACAGTTTTCTAAAGACCGTTAAATTTGGGTCTTCTATTATATGTCCGGCAATTCCAAATTCGATTACATAATCGCTCCGTATATCACTCAATACCTGTTGTGATCAATCAACACACGTTCGCCTTTTGTAAATTGAATAGAGCACCGTTGAATTTTTCTGTAACTGAAGTTTTTTCTTTCACCTCTAAAAGTTTTTGTTGATCAGTCATCCTTCATCCCTTTACCCATGTCTGGCCTCGTAAGTCAATAAAAAACAGATAAGTACTTTTTAAAATTTAGTTAAATGTAAAAAAAATGTTTCGTAAATAAATAAAAAGTATACCTGTTGTTTTTTAAAACAAATTGCCGTAGGTACACCGTGTCCCATTACAACTTTATGGAGAATAAATTAATTTGTATTTTCGCCATTTTCTGAGTATACATAATCGAATATGCTCTTTTGAATTAAAATAAAATGAACTCTGTGCAACTTCCGGTTATACCGGAAGTGTCCACTAACTTCGTTATTTTAATAAGAATACCCCATATTTTTTTTTAATTTTAGATTCAGCATAAAATTCTGTAAACAACGATACCCCATTTGCCTATTCTAGTTATAGCGGATTTGGCGTTATTCAATTTTTTTCTACATTTTTAGTCGCCGGTAGACATTTTCTTAAAGTCGTCTATCTCAGGTACTATATCTATCAGATACTTAAAATTTTAACCAGAGGTAGTAGATGTGATGTACTTCTTGAGAATATTTAGTTATTCATTATTTGTTGTAGGGGGTGTTTGCAAATTATTTTTAAAAATGAAATTTTTTAAACATAAAAAACTTTTTTATTTTAAATTGAACACCCTATATATTTTTTAAATTAGGATTCAGCATGAAATTCTGTAAACAATGATACCATATTTGCCTATTCTAATTATAGCGGATTTGGCGTTATTCATTTTTTTTTTTAATTTTAAGTCGTCGCGCCGGTAGGCATTTTCTTAAAGTCGACTGTCTCAGGTACTATTTCTGTTGGATACTTGAAATTTTAGCCAGAAGTAGTAGATGGGATGTACTTTTAGAAACATTTACAGTTTTCTGCAACAAAATATGTCGTTTAAAAAGTTTACATTTTTTTTAATGATAAGGTACATACTAACTAAAAACAATTTTTATTAAAAGCACATGGATTAAAAAAATCATTTTATCAAATGTTCAAAATGCCCCCCGTTAGCTTCTAAACATTTTAACAATCTTTTTTCAACATGATTAGTTGTTGCTTTACGAATCATTTCACCATCTAACTCGTTAAAGGCATTCCGAACTCTTTGCTCTAATTCTTCTTTAGTATTAATTTGGGTAGAGTACACTAAATTTTTAATATGACCCCATAAAAAAATCAACAGGAGTTAGATCTGGCGATCTTGCAGGCCAAAGCCAAGGACCATTTGGACCTATCCATCGGTCTTCAAAGAGTGCTGTAATTTCTTGATTTACATAGTATGTTGAATGTGCTGGGGCACCATCCAACTGGTACCAAAAATTATTATTTGGTAGCTGGTTTAAAATGTCGGCAACTACTTCTCTAAGAATTCTAATGTATCTTTCTGAGGTCAGTCTTTCATTATAAATGTAATAAAAAGCATTTCCAAAACCGATCACTGCAAACACATTAAAACTAAATTCGTACTGAAATTGTGCTTCACGATAAAAATGTGGATTTTCGTTTGCCCAGAAATGACATTGCTTGCGATTGATGATCCCTTTACGTGTAAATTTCGACTCGTCTGACCACAAAATTTTGTTTAAATCTCGGGATCTTCTTGAATTCGTACCAATAACCATTCGCATAATTCAGTTCGTCTTATTTGATCACCATCTCGCAACTCATGAACTTTTCTTTGTGCATAGGGATGCCATTTATTATAGTGCTAAACTTCGTTGTATTGACCCTCGACTAATATTTAAATTATCTTGAGCCATTCTAATGGAGGCGTGAGGATACGCAGTAAAATACCCTAATACGTTAATTAGATTAACTTCTTCATCTCGGACATAATGTTGACGGTTTCTTCCCGGGTTTTGTTTAAAATTATTCAAAAAGTTAGCTTCGATTCTATCAAATTTCTGTCTGTTCATTGGTGGTAAATGAGGGTATCGTTCATTAAACATGCGGCAGGTTCTACTTTTGATTCGATTACATTCTCCATGAATGTAAAATAAATTAAGAATATCTTGGTTGGTATATTCTTCAATATTTTCCATATTTTGAATGCAAAAAATACACAAATTAAATACATAGAAATATGACAATTCAGTTTGTTGACAGATTGTTGTTTAGCATATTTCCACGGCATACTAAGATAAAAAATTAAAATGTAAAACTATACTATATTGTATGTAGGTGCATGCGTAAAATTTAAATTTAAATTTTCTTAAAATTGGCGAGAGATAATTATAGGGAATTAATAGTGCAAATGAAGATCAATGAAGAATAATTTTCTGAACAAAATGAAATAAAAATATACAGGATTTTCCATTTAAAATAAAAAAAATTTTCATGTTCAAAATATTTATTTTTAAAAATAATTTCCAAACACACAGTCGAACAAACGATGTACAAGTAAATTTAAAAAAGCAAATGTCTGCCGGCATATAAAAGTTTATAAAAAACTGAATAACGCCAAATACACTATAATTAGAATAGGCGAATGGGGTATCATTGTTTACAGAATTTCATGCTGAATCTAAAATTTAAAAAATATATAGGGTGTTCAATTTAAAATAAAAAAGTTTTTTATGTTTAAAAAATTTCATTTTTAAAAATAATTTGCAAACACCCCGTACAACAAATAATGAATAACTAAATATTCTCAAGAAGTACAATCTACTACCTCTGGTTAAAATTTTAAGTATCTGATAGATATAGTACCTGAGATAGACGACTTTAAGAAAATGTCTACCGGCGACTAAAAATGTAGAAAAAAATTGAATAACGCCAAATCCGCTATAACTAGAATAGGCAAATGGGGTATCGTTGTTTACAGAATTTCATGCTGAATCTAAAATTAAAAAAAAAATATGGGGTATTCCCTTTAAAATAACGAAGTTAGTGGTCACTTCCGGTATAACCGGAAGTTTCACAGAGTTCATTTTATTTTAATTCAAAAGAGCATATTCGATTATGTATACTCAGAAAATGGCGAAAATACAAATTAATTTATTCTCCATAAAGTTGTAATGCCCGCCTTACGTGGGACACGGTGTATATTTTTTAAATGTATTATAGCAAGTGATTTAATTTTTCTTAATTTTTATTTATGCCTCTTTATCTGTTTTAATTTAAAGATCATACCTCTACTGTTTTCTTAGAAACATTCTCATAAATTTACATAATTTTTTTTGTAACAAAAAACTTTTGATAGATTATCTTATTTTATCTACGAATTGAATTTAATCAAATATTTTTATGCAAATGTATTCATCAAGAAATTTTACTAATTTTTTTTGGGCAACTATTTAATTATTTTCTAAGAACAGTGAGTAATTGATAAAGTTGAATAATTTTGACGTCACAACAATAATGTAATTCATCAATTTAATTAATGAACACGAGTTGTTCCGGTTAAAGTTTGAATTACTGATTAATTAAATTTATAACAATGATATTAAAAATTATACATAATGGATTTCAAATATTTTACGTAATACCAATAATAATTATTAATAATTATTATCTGTTGTTAAATTATAACAATGGTTGCAACTATTTATCATTTCTTTATTAAAAGAAAAACAATAATATAATTTCATCGATTTTTCAGAGTTCTAATGAAGTTAGTCATACTGTCTGTCTATATTTATTTAGAATTGGGGTTCTTTTGAAGAAAAAAACAGAATAAAAAATAATTAAATCGCCTTAACTGAAGATAAAATTTCTCCGATCGCGAAACTGGAAACCAGAAGTAAATCGAATATTGAGAATGTCGAGTTCCAAGCGAGATTTCTCGAAGGAATACTTTACAGAAAACGGAACTGGCTGTATATTACAGTTGCATAATAAACGACTATTAAATAATCCAACCTCGTGTGGTTATAATTCACATACACTTCCTTGTGCAATAATATGTATAAAAAAATTACCCAAGATAAAGAAAAATAGGTTTTTAAAGTCAATATAAAAAATATTTTTTGGTATAGCTATAGAAGTTAAGGAAAATTTAATACCATGAAACAACAGACGCAGACACTCTTTTTAAGGTGGAAATTTAATTGTATTTAATTTTATTTCCAAATGAATTTGAACTATAAAAGATGAAGACCTAAGATTTGGTAGACATTTTTTAAATAAATCAGAACAGTTGCTGACGCCAATAGTAATAATGCAACTTGAAAAACAATCAAAATAACAGAGTAAACAATTATAAAACAAAAAAAAAATTTACGGAGACAAGCAAACAGTCTATTAAAAACCAATTATAATTACGTTGAAACCAATTCTCAAATGGGCCATGTTCACATGTGAGATATGCTGTTTTATAAATTATATTGTAATAGTTAATCGCTATATACCGGGTGTTCAATTTAAAGTGTTACAGCTATATACCGCCTTTTATAAAAAACAACGTTTCAGACGAAAGTTTTAGTTTTGTAGGGAAAAATTTTTGGGTAAAATCGTTTTTTATAGCTAACCATAATGTGGCCAACTTTTTTTTCGCCCAGCAAAATTTTCAAGTAGCTGTTACTTAAAAAGTAAAAGTCCAATAAAAAAAATATTTTTATCAAAAGTTTCTTATTTTTTATGTACTTTAAGAATATGTAAACAAAAAATGGGATTCCCATTTAAAAAAACAAAGTTCACCTCGATATGGCCATATTATGTTCAGCTTTAAAAATAGTATATTACATTACGAGTGTGGAAAATCACTTTTTACATAAGTGATGTACAATATTTTTCCTACGACCACAAAATAATGTCATCAAAAAAATGTAAAACCAAGGTTATTATTACTATAATAATTAAAAAGTATTTAAAAAAATATATACAATAATCGTATTTATTCAATTTTCATGTTTTCTAAACAAAAAAAAACTAAAAAAAAAATAAAAAAAAAACAAAAAAAAATTCTGCCCCGCCAGGATTTGAACGCGGTCGAAAAATGGCAAAGTTGATAAGTTCGACGTCCTAACCACCTGAGATAATAGCCTTTATGTCAATTGAATGATCTAATCGGTTATGTATTTAACCAGAATAAAGAGCAAACATTATTTTAAAATTATTTTAATAATAATTGTTAAAGATAAATATGTAGGATCTAATTTACAACAATTTCAATAATTTAATAATCATATCGATTTTAGTATTAATATGGGCATTGCATAGATCAAAATAGAAATTAGGTGTTTGACATTCTGTGACAACTACTGCGGAAAGTAAACATATTCTCACTCGGGTGGAAAGTAAATTCTTATTCATACGCGTGTGATATAGGGCACTTTCCATAGGACTATATAGTGTGATATGTGTCACTTTCCTAAGTGGTCGTAGGAAAAATTAATTTAGCCAAAATGTTTCCCCTAAAAACTATAAAACTTTTGTCTGAAACTTTTTTTTCTAAAATGCATGTTTTCGGCGGTATTTAACTGTAACACTTTAATTTAAACACCCGGTATATAAAATTTGAAATGTATACGTCATCGAGAATAGACCAATCAGCTTGTGTCGAAGTTTTTTTTGTTATACAAAACCAAGCCAACGAACAAACTGACACACAGAATGTCCAAGTGAACGCACATCTTAGTGACACTTAAAATTGACACCACCTAACATTCGTTGTTGTTGTTGTTGTTGTTGTTGTTGTTGTTGTTGTTGTTGTTGTTGTTGTTGTTGTTGTTGTTGTTGTTGTTGTTTTTCAATTTATTTCTTTTGTCTTTGCCAATTGGTTTAATTTTATTATTAATATGAGTTTGTTAGCTGGATTTATAAAAGCTGATTCAAGTGTTTTACTCATTATAAACCAAGATATGACTACTGCATTTTTTACAATACTCAGTTTATAAGTGCCAAAGTTAAAGCCTGTTAAGACAGAAAGAAAGGTATGTAAAACTTTATTTATAATTTGTTTTAATAGTAGTTACAGTTTATATGGGGTAATACACCTTATAGTAAAAAAAATATTTTTCCTACGACCACTTAGGAAAGTGACACATATCACTATATAGTCACTATATAGTCAAAGAGTATAGTTAACACAAGAGATCGTACTTAAATGTCAATCGATCTGAAAGTCTGTGACCTTGAAAATTCAAAATAATTTACGCGGGTAAAATGTATCTAATATAACCTAGTTTCCTGATAATTTTTCTTTTTGTAATTGAAATTTGTTATTGATCTGTATTTTTAATATCATGAAGGTCTTGTGCAGTGAAAAACTGCAAAAATACTAATTAATTTTCTAGATGTCATTTTTGTCATGTGACAGCAACCAGTGTTCTGATTGGTGACGCCAGACTTGTCAAAAATACTCCAGACCAATAGGGAGGAGGGATCGAGGTCAACATTATTTTAAAAACCAAAAATCATAAATTTTATAATAACCATACTAATTTTGTGTTAAAGTGGCTTAAAACCTGAATATTTTTTACATTTAGATGTAATTTTTCTCATGTGTCAGCAACCAACGTGCTGATTGGTGACCCCAGACTTGTCAAAAATACCCCAGACCAATAGGGAAGAGGTACCGAGGTCATTGAGATTTGAGCCAAAATTTAACATGGGAAGTATAGGGAGTGACAGGCCTGTGATATAGTCCTATGGAAAGTGCCCTATATCACACGCGTATGAATAAGAATTTACTTTCCACCCGTGTACGAATATGTTACTTTCCGCCGTAGCTGTCACAAAATGTCAAACACATAATTTCTATTTTGATCTATGTAATGTCCATATTAATACTAAAATCGATATGATTGTAAAATTATTAAAATTGTTGTAAATTAGATCCTAGATATTTATCTTTAACAATTATTATTAAAATAATTTTAAAATAACTAAGATAGGTATGTTTAAACTTTATTCTGGTTAAATACATAACCGATTAGATCATTCAGTTGACGTAAGGGCCATTAGCTAAGATGGTTAGAACAACGAACTTATCAACTTTGTCATTTGAGACCGCGTTCAAATCCTGGCGGTGCCAGAATTTTTTTTTGTTTTTTTTTTTTTTAGTTTTTTTTTTTTGTTTAGAAAATTTGAAAATTGAATAAATACGATTATTGTTGATTATTTTTTTAAATAAATTTTAATTATTAGAGTAATAATATCCTGGTTTTACATTTTTTGATGACATTATTTTGTGGTCGTAGGAAAAATATTGTACATCACTTGTGTGAAAAATGATTTTCCACCATCGTGTGATAGTCGCACTCGGCTTGTGCCTCGTGCGACAATATTTCCCACTCGTGTGAAAAATGTCACTTTCCACACTCGTAATGTAATATACTATATCTCAGGCCATTAGGATTATTGAACATCAAGTTTTTTTTTTTTTTTCAAAAATATACCTTTTACTACTGTTTTTATTTGGTTGAAAGTAACCCACTTGCTACATATCGTTGTAAATAATATTGTAATTTAAGTACATTTTTGTAGATGCATAACTACTTTTTGTAATGGTACATACTAATATAGAAACCACCTGTATATCAATTTTTTTAATAAATTTGCCCAGAGTCTTAAAAGGGGGTGGTTCGGCTCTAAAAATTTACAATATAAAATTAAAAACCAAATTATAATAAACTTAAAAAAAATTTGAATGTTTCTTCTTAGGGGCCCTGCTTTTTCTATTTCTTCTTGTTTCTTCTGCTTCTCCTACTCCTGCTCGTTCTCTGTACTCCAACCTGCTACTTCTGTTATTTGCTGCACTTTCCTCTTATATTAAAATTAAACTTCTCTCTACCTCTCTTTTATGTTTAACTCTTGTCTCCTCTGCTCACCGTCTACTTTCTTGGACTGCTTGTTTCCTCTGTTTACCTCGATTACTCTCACTGCTCTATCTGTTCTCTAAACTTTGCAATAAAATCTCTTTTTACCTTTTTATATATTCTGGTTTATTTTATCTTTTTCAAAACAAATTCAACATATATTTCCCAAAAAGCTTTTTGACAATCCCTCATTTCATTGACAATCTTCCAAAAATCAACAAAAACCCCGACATTTTGATTTTCACTTTAATTTTACTTTCCAGACACTTCACCACCCCAGTATTGTTCAATTTAGATAATAAATTTTATGACGTCAGGAATTTCTATATCAATACATTCTTTTACATTTATTGTACACATGTCTAATGTTTACATGGATAAATCTATGATAATATTTCTAAATGGAGATAATAAGAACACAAATATGTTTATGTTTTATAAAATAATTTGAAACACAAAAAAATTATAAAAATTAGTAAAAATATCTGATAATTAGGTCAAATGTTTAGAGTAGGGCTCTTGAAAATACTAAAAAATTAATCACTTTATTAAATAATGTTTTATTATTAGATCTGCCAAGCAAGAATATGGAGATAATGCCTTTTTCCATGTACAACTTAAGAGAGAAGGAGATACTTGCACAGTAAAGGAAAAAATTACACCTTAACTTAAAGTACGGCAAAAACCTTATGATGTGGTTGTTGTAATTAACAAAAATGAAATTTTTAGTGCACAATGCTTAGGACATGCTTCATCTCAAGGTTTGTAATGTTTATAATGCTTTTTTGTTTTTATATCACATATAATAAACAGTGTATAAGGACCTTTATTCCTATAAATATTTTTTTTCTAATTTTGACATATAAAGAAACATTTTTTGTAATCGCAGCAAGTGTTAAAATGATCTAGAAATAGATTTTGTTAGTGAACCTAGTAATAATTATGATACCAAAGAATGCTGCAGAGCACCTATGAAATTTTGAGTTAAAACATATGCCATATTTTTAGACTATTTTTATACCCTTTTTAAAAATTTTATGCTCCTCGTTTTCTGCAAAACTCAAAATGCTCTAATAGCTTTAAACAAAGTCAGCAGAGCACCTCTGTTTTATAAAGTTTTTTTCTGTAAAAACAACACCATATTTTCATGCAATTGAAATATTATGTTTTTTTTTTTTTTAAATACATGGTGCTTGCTAACCTTCGAAAGAAGCCAACAGAGCAATTCGGTTTTTTAAAGCTTTTTTCTAAAAACCCTATTTTTAGGATATTTTTAGACTCTTGAAATATTGTAAAACTTTACTAAAAAAATTGCTGTTTTTAAATAATACAGGGTGCTTTGTTGGAACAAAGTCAGCAGGACACTTCAGTTTTTTAATTTGTTTTTTATATATAAAAACAACTACTTATGACACATGTTTAGGCTATTTTAAAATCCTAAAAATGTGTAAGTATATTTGTTTTCAGAAAAAAAAACTTTGAAGTCAGCAAGGAATTGCGAATTTTTTTTAAAATGCAAAATTTCGAATATTTTATAATATTTTAGGAGCCAAAAAACGTGGTGTGGTTTAAAAAAAACTGGAGTACTCTGCTGGATTAGTTTGAAGCTAACAAAGCATCCCGTAATTTTTTTTTTTTTTTAATACTCAATAGCCTAAAATGAGACATAGCTGTTTAAAAAAAATTTTACTTTTAAAAATAGCAGCTTTTTCGAAAAGATCTATATTTCAAAAATGTGAAAATGTGGTGAGATTGTTTTTTTTAAAAAGTTTTGAAAATCTGAGGTCTTTACTGGATTCGTTCAGAGCTAGTAAAGCTCTGCTCGTCTTGTAACATAAAATAAGGCATTTTGTAGCTGGTTATATAGTTATTTTATAACTGCATATCTAACCCTTTTATTTTTTCAGGTGGTTGTAAACATGTAGCTTTTTTGCTGTGGCTTTATATAAGAAGTGAGGAACCATCTGTAACATCTACTCAGTGTTATTGGAAAGACTCTAATTTATAAAAATGCATAAATATTGATGTAGACTTGGCTAGATTGTTAAAGAAACCTCTTCATCTACTACAGGAAAATAAAATCAGTACTTTTATATTCTTAGGATTTGTATATATATTTTTAATGTGTAAATAAATTGTTTTTTACTTCATTTTTCTCATTTTTTATTAAGAGGTTAATAAATAAAATTTTCACAGATTTTTGCATTTTTGTTTGTAAACAATAATTGAAGAGTTTTTATTAAAAATAACCAATGTTAATAATAATAACTTAAGTCAATATTATTTTTTCTCCTTTTTTAAAGCTACTATCAATAAAGGTATTACTTTAGCTTGACCTACGATCAATTTTTAATTTTGTGCTATATTTGGTTTGACAGAGAAAAAAAATCTGATGTGTCCAACACATGACTTTCCTGTCTAGTTATAGGCTTTTTCCGGTTATTTTGTACAACCTATTGCAGCATCTCTATAAATGTTTAGAGGATAAACTAAATATATACATTGTCCACATACATCTACCTCAAAACATTTTTCTATAGATATTCATTGAAAACGAAAATACTGAAAAATTTAAATTTAGCACTTTTCCATTACGGTCCATTTTAGAAAAATCATGTATAAAAAAAACATAAAAACCTAAATCTGTTTACATGAACGTAAAAATATAGAAAATATCTTTCAAATGAGGTATCACATGACCCTACTTTACATTAGAAAATTTAAAGCTAGTAAAGCTATCTTACATGTCTCAAGTAAAGTGCATCTCGTTATAACAAAAATATAATATCTCTTGAGTTTTACCTCGTTTTTGTTTTGTCATTATCTTTTTTCATTTAGAAGTTTAAATAGAGGAGGGTACAATTTTCGTCCGCTCTGTATATAAAACATTTGTTTGTATTGTCAATTTTTTCAGTTTAACAATTCCCTTAACCCCCATTTTCAGTCTGATATTTTTGAGAATCAATAAACTTCAACCCCTTGTAGAGCTTGATTTTCCAAAAATTGATATTATTCTTTGTTTTTGAGTTATTTTAAATGTATTTTAAATATTTCAACCCCCTTAACTCCTCCGCTTTTTTTCAATTTTTTTTTTACAACCAATAGGTATCATCTTGAGCTTGATTTCTACTAAAAATTTCATGTTGATATCGCTTTTCATTTATAATTTATGATTTTTTTTTAATTTCAACCCCCTCTTAAACCGTCCCTGGTAAATAGTAAATTATAATTGTGTAGACAAAACAATAAAACACCAAAAAGTAAACTTATAGACTTAACAAAACATAATAACATTAATAACTATTCACAAACAAATTAAACTTCAAAAAACAACAATAGTCATTAGACTAAATTTCATAGAGATGTAAATATTTACATCGTTGATCATTTAACCCATTTAATCTCCAAAAACTGGCAGAAAACGAACATTCCTTGTAAAAACAGCATCATTTAATTTATTAGTGGTTTAATTATTATACAATGTTTTGTTTTTACAACTAAATATTTGTTAGTTATTGTATTGCATACGTAATTTGATGTTCTAGTTAAAATTGGATGTTTAAAATATTGTTTCTGAGTTTTTGTAGGTGTTTTATTGTCACTATTTCTAAATGTAATCAGATTAAACAAATTAATTTACAGAGAAAACATATATACATAATTTAATATCAAGTTTGTTTTCATCCAAAAAAAAACAGTACAAAATAATTGCAATAAATTAAAATCACCTCAACACGTGTTATAAATTACAATTTTTTGTTTGTTTATGCACACTCCACCTGTTCAATGTTACAATTGGAAAAAATCTAAGTATGTTGAAATAATGAACTTACCTTGATATTTACTTTTACACAAAAAATGCATAGCAATGATCTAATATTCTATATTCAAACATATTCATATCAACAATATTCTATTGGTATGTTATTAAGAGGAAGATTTTTTAAAGGAAATTTTAAGAATTTGTGGACCAAATATTTTGGATTAAATAAATATATCAATTTATTATATAATTCCCCAATTTGGTAGATAATTATTTAAAAAGTTGTTAATTGGATTTTATTAATTTGTTTATCATTGAACGAGCATGATCTGGGCGGAGGTAATTTGCCCACAAAATATTTAAAGCTGCTAATCCTATAGGTAATTTGCCCACAGCAAGTAAAAGGTCATCTTAATCCTGTTGGTATTTTGCCCAAATTTATTTCTAACTGAATAGATATATCTTTCATTTATTATTTTTTATATATTATCGAAAAGTAAAAACACATTATTAATTAAACTAAAAATTATATTAAACACTAATTTTTATTATTATAAAAAAGTAAGTATACATAAGTTATATTATATTTTTTATATATTTATATTTTATTTACATATTTTTCAACTGGGAGGGATAAATGTGATACAAATTTTATATACTCTAATCTGCTGATTTGCTGCAGATCAAATCGCTGTATAAATTTTTCTAAACACTGAATTTTTTGTTTTACACTTTTGTCTTTGATTTTCTTAGGTATACTTAAGCTTTGTATTGTGACATACGTGTCGATTTGAAAGTCTTTAAGCTTTTCTATAAAAATATATACAGAAGGATGTGTACAGTAGAATGAAGAATTAAACCTTGAATGAAACTCACAGGCATTTGTAGTTCTTGTAATTGAAGCTGTTTTTTCTGCCCATATACTTGGAGGAAATGTAGAATTTTCTTCAATATATGTTTCTAATAGGTAATCGGCGTACCTATCGAGAACGGCATTTTCTGGTTTACTTGCCATTAAGTCAAACACAAAACAGTCTCCAACTTCATCGGCGTTTAAATATGTCAACCCAAATGATGTTTTAAGCCATTTTCCGGTATCACTGTTAGTTGTATATTCAGTCATTAATCCCAGAGACTGAATTTTACGATACCACGCTTGATGTAGATGAAATCGGCAGCCATTGATTAGAGTATTAGGCCACATATAAATTAACGCCTTATGAATTGCTATTTCAAAATCAACGAACACTTTAGATGGATTTAAAGCAATACTGTAAGTTTCCAAAATTTTATAATGCAATAACGAAAACAAATGTTTGTATATATCGGTAGATTTGTTTGGTAATAAACAATATACCAGGGGCACATAGTGTCCATTACACAGCCCATGAATGGTAAATAATTGTAGGAAAAACTTTGTAGGGGGGTGGGTGGCTCAGTGGTTAGAGCCTGTGCCTGTGGATCCAAGGGTCCCAGGTTCGAATCCCACCGTTGGCCGGAATTTTTTCATTTAATTTAATTATTTAAAATTAATTCTGATGCCTTGGTAGGATTCCCCACTCGACCATTCACTGTTGGGTTCTAATTAACAGTGCTGTTCCTAAAGTGGCGCTGGGAAACAGTAACAAAGCCTACACAGAACACACATGATTGAGAATTTAAACACAAATTTGAGACTGGCATATTAGGTATATACACCTAGGCCATAAATCGAAAAAAAAAAAAAACTTTGTACAATACGAAAATGTTCCATCCATATACAAGACGTTCATTTTACACAAAGTACGAATATTTGTCTCACATGTAAATACAATAATATTATTTTCTCTGCTATTTATTAAAAGAAAATGTTCACCTTTACTGGTTTTAAATGTATTAGAATATAAGTCAACTGCATCATGCATTTCTTGTATATTTGTAGGTAATGGACCTGGTAGTATTTTGCGACGACTGTTGTATATAGTTTTTCTTATGTAGGACAGATCAATTGTAGTTAGTGACTCTGGTAAATTAGTAGCAAGTACTTTACGGATAATTTTAGAAGGTTTTTCCGAAATATCATCAACTGCTTTTCGCTTACACGAATTAGAAATAATTTTCCTGTTTAATTTCGGTTCATTTGCTTCATGGCTATGAATTAGGTTGCCTCTGGATACTAAAAGTTCAGGACCAATTGTAAATACAGTGGCATTACAAGCATTTGTTTTTCTTTGGGAGCATCTCCAAGAAACTTCTCCACTTTTCATTTCTCTATCTTTGGCAAACGTAAAATTCTCCAAAAGGAGTACATCTTTCCCGCGTGTGCTTTTAATCAATGTAGCTGACATTATAGAAATAATTATTGTTTATAAACACTCGAATTACAATCATCAACGTATAAAAACTGACTGAAATATAAACAGTAAACACCCAAAGTAAGTACCTATTAGAATTATTAATAATCAGGTGTGGGCGGATGTAATTTGCGGGTTTAGGTACCTGAATGCTACTGTGGGCAAAATACCAGTAAGATTAACTAACGCACCCCTTTACTTACACAGGTAGAAAACAGAGATTTGTGGGCAAAAAGGACCCGCCGCATGATCTATGGTTTAAAACAAAAAACATTTACTCCATTATTCTTTCTTTATTAGCCTGGCACACTGTATGTATTAATTTTTTATTTGAATTTTATTTCTTCTGGTTTCTTACTGATGTTTTTTGAAATTGAAAAATCAAATAGAACTATTAACTCCTATTAGTATTCAACCAACTTTTTTATTCAGTTTGAACCAAAAATTAAAAAGTCCGAATTTTTTGTTATTATTTATATATTGCTCTATTTTCCTGAATTTAAGAAAATTATTATAGTGTGTCAGTAGTTCAAATTAGTTATATCAAAATATAACTGTGTATATAAAGGAGAGTATTGTTTTAAATTAATTTTTTTTATATTTCAAAAAACTTGAAAATCTAAGGGAGGAAAACGAAAATTTGTTTTTATATTAAAAGTACAAGCTTAAATTACGTTATATTTAGGGTGCATACGGACGGCTAAAATTATTAATAAATAAAACATATTTAATGCAAGAAATCTCTTTGAAATGAAAAAAAAAAAAAAAAAAAAATACGTAAAATAAATCACTAATATTTTTAAAACTATTACATCAGTCTGAAAAGGCCCGAATAGTTAACAATTTTTAACTGAAAAATCTAAGAACTGGAAAAGTTTGACATTTAGTTTTAAAATCTAAGTTGTTAAACCAAGTTTTAAATATGGCAACAACGCATGTCTTAGCATAGAACCACAGTATATATTCGCGATTCAAGCTAAGTGATACGCCCTCTGGAGGAAATTAGTAGAAGGTCCCTATAAGTAGGATGACGTTCAGTTTTGCCAGAAGAAGCAAAATTTCGTTACGTCGTCGGATTTTTAGCCCAATCGGATTAGGTGAAGAACAGGCTTGAGATTCTGAAAAATTCGAAGCAGCAATTTTCCTTCGGAATTCGTTGGAGGGGGTCTGTGGTAGTCTAAATTCAAAAAGTTGGGATTCCAAAGTTGTCGTTACCTCCGCCAGCTTGATTTAAAGGGTTATTTTTTGTATCTTGAATAACTCATTTATTTTCAATTTTACACGGAAAATAGTTTTTACAAAAGTTATTTAAAATTAAATTTCCTACGATTCTGCTTTTTTTTTGTACGATCGATTTTTTTCGATTTATACCCGAAAAGAGGGGGTAAATTTTTGGTTATAGAATAACTCGTTTATTTTCAATTTTACGAGAAAAATTGTTATAAACAAAGTTGTTTAAAATTAAATTTCCTACAATTCTGTTTTTTTTTCTGTACGCTCGATTTTTTGTATTTACCCCTGAGAAGAGTGGGGGTAAACTCTTATCATTGTATTATCACGTTTCTTTTTAATTCCAGGTATCAGCAAAAAAAAACAAACAGAAAAAATAACGGTACAACATCAATAATAAACGTGACAATACAATACTTAGGTTCACCCCCACTCTTCTCAGGGATAAATATAAAAAAATCGATCGTACAAAAAAAAACAGAATTGTAGGAAATTTAATTTTAAAGAACTTTGTTTATAACAATTTTTCTCGTAAAATTGAAAATAAACGAGTTATTCTATAACCAAAAATTCACCCCCTCTTTTCGGGTATAAATCGAAAAAAATCGATCGTACAAAAAAAAAGCAGAATTGTAGGAAATTTAATTTTAAACAACCTTGTTTATAACAATTTTTATCGTAAAATTGAAAATAAACGAGTTATTCTATAGCCAAAAATTCACCCCCTCTTTTCGGGTATAAATCGAAAAAAATTGATCGTACAAAAAAAAGCAGAATTGTAGGAAATTTAATTTTAAACAACTTTGTTTATAACAATTTTTCTCGTAAAATTGAAAATAAACGAGTTATTCTATAACCAAAAATTCACCCCCTCTTTTCGGGTTTAAATCGAAAAAATCGATCGTACAAAAAAAAGCAGAATTGTAGGAAATTTAATTTTAAATAACTTTTGTAAAAACTATTTTCCTTGTAAAATTGAAAATAAATGAGTTATTCAAGATACAAAAAATAACCCTTTAAATCAAGATGGCGGAGGTAACGACAACTTTGGAATCCCAACTTTTTGAATTTAGACTACCAGAGACCCCCTCCAACGAATTCCGAAGGAAAATTGCTGCTTCGAATTTTTCAGAATCTAAAATACTAATCCGATTGGGCTATTTAGTTCTTGAAGAAATGGATAAGACCTTTTATTTAAGAATCAAAATTTGTGTCTAGTAATATGTAATCATACTTTTATTTAAGGATTTTTTTATAAAATCGATTTATTATATTGATTTTTTTTTTTAAATTTCAGTTCATTTATTAATTTTAGTTTTAAAATCAGTCAGAGACAAAATCAGTTCATCATTTGGCAACATCGGCGTTCGTGTTTATTGTTTACATTTTAATTTGTATCAATTAATAATAATAATAAATAATAATAATAATAATAAAGCGTCTTTATTCATCAAGTTTTAGTATAAGTGTAAATATATACATATATAAGGTAGATGAAAAGGTGAAGTTCAGCTTGTGCTGATTTACAACTTAACCTGTAAATAACATTTAAATATAATAATATAATATAATAGAGAAAAAAAAGTATAAAAAATAAACAGATTTTCAAAACCAAATTCGTTGCATTATATAATATATTTTTTTATGACCATTGCTTATTGAACAAAGATTCTTTTAGGCGTTTCTTGAAATTAAGCAAGTTATATGATTTAAATTCATTTGTAAGTTTATTGTACTCTTTACATGCAACATACGAAAAACATCTTTTAAATAGAGCCGTGTTATGATTCGGTACCACCAAGGTCATTCGATTCCGCGTAGGAAATTCATTAATATTGGAAAATGTCTTTAATTTGTTAACTAAATAATCAGGTTTCTGTATGAGTAAAACTTTGTGAACTTGGGTTAATAAATGCAAAAGGCGATAGTTATTGAAAGTCAACCAACCTGATTCTTTCATTTTATTCGAGATATGATCAAATTTTCGAATTCCATAGGCGAAACGTAGACAGCTATTCTGAATTTTTTGTAAACGAGCGGAATCGGATTGGAGTAGGGCTGGACCGTAGATGGAATCACAATAACTGAGTTTGGAAAAAATGAGAGATTCACAAAGTTTAAGTTTGAGTTGTGTGGAAAGCAGGTCTCGGTTAGGGTACAACTGTCTCAAGACGTTGAACGAACTTTGAGATATGGTGGAGGTATGTTTACTAAAACGAAGATCAGAATCTAACCAGAGACCTAAGTTTTTCCTTCATTCGTGAATTGAAGAAGATCATCGCCTAATTTAATTTGTAATGCGTTTATTGTTAATTGTCTTAATTTTTTGGGGCCAAATAACATGATGGATGATTTTTTAGAATTTATTTTGAGGTTGTGAGCTGTAGAAATATCAAGTAATGCATTTAAATCGTCGTTAATAAGATTTTGGGCAGTAAGTAAGCACTTATTATTAAACGAGTGATATAACTGGGTATCATCTGCATAATGATGGATCACACAATTTTTAACAAAACTATGAAAATCTGCTATATATAGTGAAAACAGCAATGGTCCCAGAATGGATCCCTGCGGAACACCTTGACTAACGGGTAGACTGCTGGATACATCAGATTCCAAAATAACTTTATGAGTACGATTGCTAAGAAAATTTGATATTAGACGAACGGATTTATGAGAAAAACCGAAAAATTTCAGTTTTTTGCAAAGTGTTGGATGAACTAAAGTATCAAATGCTTTGCTATAATCAAGAAGAACCAAACATGTGACTTTTCCCAGGTCAGTCGCTTTAAAAAGGTCATCCGATTACAATTAGAGTTTTTTTGTTACTTTTTAGCTTTAAATTTGTTTATTTCTTATAGTATGTGATAGTATTTAAATTAAAAATGAAATCTGCGAAAAAGCCTCCAGAAAATTGCAATCTATATGGTGTTATTGTCAAAATCAAAACTGAACTATTCATTATTTTTCAAGTGCAAGTCATAAAATTTTGTTTCTTACGATAAATGGGTATCTACAAATTCACAATATTAAAATTTTGCAAAACGTTGTTTAGAATCAAACTCCAATATGAGTTGTGACGGTTTTATTACCATTTACATGTATACAAAGTACTACACAATTCACTGCATGATATAAGAATAAGGATAGTAAGATTTTTAAAGAAGTTCATCAATAATAAACGTTTGGTACGTGATATGTCCTTTAAACCACATAATAAAACATGTCCTGGGTTTGGTAGATACATATTTCTAGATGTTCTTGTAGCAACCAATAGGTCAATATTTCCAACAAATTAGTTCATTACTACACATGAAAAATATTACATTTATAATGAAAGCACGAAAACTAAACTTAAATTAACACTAAATGAAACTCAAAAACACTATTATAATAAGAATATTATCTAAAACAGTTAAAAAATCACAAATACAAAATCCCACAACACGTAAATAAACAAACATCCTACTTATACGTGACAAATGACAGGCGCGCGAAAATTAATTTGAATCGCGAATAGCTACTATAAGCCTTATACTGTGACAGATCTAAGACTTTTATGTTTTAAGATGTTTTCTGGCTGGTCCTTAATTTGTGTAAAACATAGGCAACACATTTTACGACAAAGTTTGTAATTTAAAAGATAAATAAAGTATTAAAATGCCAAAAACAAAATGATTAATAAATGTATAAAACCTAAAATAGTATATTATTCAATAAGTGTATAATATTGACCATATTACACGAGAATTGTTTAGAACACGAGCGAGCGTAGCGAGCGAGTGTTGTTAATATTCGAGTGTAGTATGATCCATTATACAATTGAATACTATACTTTATCTACAACTGAATACGGGGGCTCGCCGAAAACGAAAAGGGGATTTTTAGAAAAAATTCTTTGAAGTTGTTATAAATAGAATTGACAAGATTGTTCATAATTAAAAGACCTTTCGAATGAGGAGTATTTAAGCCACCGTGTGAATTAAAACGCCAATTTATACAGGAACTCGTTTAAAGTTATTTATTGATGTAATTAATAGTAACATTACAATTTGAAATATTAATAGCTCCGGTAATATCATTGAGATTATTGTTTTTTAAAGAAAAATTAGTGTTGCTATTGATGAGTACAGAATCATGACGATCACTGTCAGAAGATGATGGATTATTAAGACCAACACAATTTTCATTAAGTGTAAGGGTTAAAGAAAAGGTCCTTTATTTCTCACAAGTCAATTTAATTGGCGACCGGTTTCGAAGCTGTCACTTCATCATCAGGCACACCTAAATGGAATGTCAAGGAGTCAGTTGTAATAAAAAAAAAACAATTATAAAAGCATGAACGGACTTTAACATATACAAAATAACAGAAAAAACAGAAAAAACACAAAAGAAGTTAAACAATAACCTTGACTCACCTTGACTATTTCCATAAAGGAAGCGGCGCTACATAAAGTTTAACAAAACGAGTTAAAAAAGTCATATGTAATACAATAGTATTTTTTAAAAATATTGTAGGTTAGGTTAAACCGCGAGATGTCTGTTTGAATAAATTAATTAAAATAGTTTTTACAAGCACAAACAGTTTAAATTTTTTTTAAGGATATAACGTCAATTAATAAAAGTAAAAAGTAAAAATTATCAGACTCAAGACATCTATCTAGATTTTTTAACGAATCAATGTAATAAAGTATAAATTTTAAATTTAGTGGATAAATAGTGTACTAACAAATTGTTGTGATTCATTTTTACAGGTTGCCATAGTGCCATAGAAACGACAAAAAACTACTATGATTATGGTTTAAAATTATTGTCTAACAAGAGTTTATAATAATTATTGACTATCTCTACAAATGGTTTATACAATGCCATCCTTCTTCCTTTCATACATAAACTCGGTTTAAAAGGTAGGTAAAAATATTAATAATTTAGGTTTAAAAGCTAGTTTCACAATGAATTAGGATTGTAATTTTCAGGGAAAACACAATTGTCGTTGTCATGTCTTATGTGAATTTTTGAATATAAAATATTTTTTTTTAACCACTTTGCTCAGGATAGGGATTGGTACAGGTGCAATTTGGTAAAGTACAATATTGTTACATGCCTTTAGAGCATATTTCATTTCGTTATCAGATGACGGTCGAAATTAGCAGTGGGCTCTCATACTATTAGTGTAATCAATTTTTTTTTCTAAATTTCGAGGTACCTAAAGCGTACAGGAGCCAAATTATATGTTCAGTATTTGTATAGTTCTTGATTCATTCATTTACTAACAATTTTAAAATCTAAATTTGTAGAAAGTAGAAGAATCTCGAATTGAGTTTCGGTAAAACAATCCTTATAAGGGCATCGAAAGAATGGAATTTTTTAACCCTACTGAAAAAAAAAGGAAAATACTGAACACCTCAATGTTTTATATAAACCCAACAATTAGAAAATAAAATTGTACGAAACAAAATCAACGTTAAAAGGTACTCCCCAATTATTTCAAACGCGTAAACGCAACATGTGAGGGACTCGGAAAGCGATAGGACTCGGCAAGTGGTAGGACTCGGGAGGATGGTTAAGAAAAAAATATCTGCATTATTTCCATGTAATCATCGTCTTCCATTTTTTTAATTGATAAACACTTAAAACAGGCCTAATATTTTAAGTTTAATTTCAAAAAAGAATCGGAAACAACGAATAACTGTCAACATGCTGTCAACTAACTTGTCAAACGCATACTAGATCTAATGATTTTTAATTCTGGTGGGGTATAATTGACAAAAATCGTGTAATATGAATATATTCTCACTAGTGATATATGGATTGCTTTATGTTGCCTTAGATACGCATATAATACATTATATAATGACAGTTGTAGATAAAATGATTTATTTATTTATAATTGTCTACTATCCTAAGTCTAACGTCACTATGTATTTTTCAAGGCTTTTGAAATCCCAATTTTTTTTAAACCGTATAAGCTATTAGTCTGAAATATTGTGTTTTATGTTTTGGTTAATTTTATATTTTTCTGTGGCTTATATGTACAAATTGTGTAACACATATTATAATACATTATCACTTGATGAACATGTGCCACCAGTCAAATATCAGCCCACATGACAGCCGGCCGCCATGTTGCTGAATCATCCTTGTCAGTGCTTGTAATTATGTCGAAAAAGATATTTCAAAATTAAAAAAAAAGTTTGTATGACGTTTTAAAGAAAAAAATTTTGGGAAATACATTTTTTTTAATATCGTTTAGTGAGAAAAATTTCGTACGGGGTCGCAAAAAAACCCAAAAAACTATACCATCCTTTTATTACTTTTAAGTGTAATTAACTGTCACTCAAATGGAAAATCTGAAGGCGATTGTAGAAGTAAGACAAAAAATAAATTAATATCGAATTTTTTGTCATTATTATATACGTAACTTCTATTAGATCCTAGATAAATAACCTTTACATTGATAATCATGTCAAAAATCCATATTTAGCAGTTTGTGGTTAAATAAAAGTTTAATTTAAGATTAACTGTTTAAATTGCCCAAATTTCAATGATTTATTTAATGAAAATCATCTTTAAAATGATCAGTAATTCAATCATGAAATAATGAAAGTAGCAAATATTGGACCTGCGTTAGTTTGCAATGTTAGAAGATGTTATTAATAGCAAAATGACTGTGGCCTGACTGTCGACCGTAGTGACCTATATATACCGACCCTTTGTAGATAAATGTGTTAAAAGGCCATCATGTTAATTGGGGAGGCAGACAATTATTGGGCTATTATTTCCCCAGAGTGAAATGTTTGTTGGGTAAGACATTTTAGTTACTCTATTTTTTACACAGACATTGTTTGGAATTGTGTTAATAATTTGTATGTTCTAAAAATTAGGTAAACACACTAGTTCACAATTTATGATTTTTTTAAAATCCAGATTTTTAATAATAAAGAAAAATATAATTATTAGCTTATTTATGTATCTGCCTTTCTACCTGTTTTGTATGTCTCTAACTTAAATTGAAATTACATTTCATTCTAAATCGACGTTTAGAATTGGATTCTTTTCAATAGTTTCAGTTTCAGTTTTTTATTTATATTCGTCTTTACACAATGAACATTTTCCATTTAAAATAAAAAAAAAACAAAATTACTTTTACAAGATTCGGATAACCTATCGATTCATAATCTGTGCATTATCCATATTAACAAAATTTTTATAACTTTAAAGAGTGCACACATACTTATATTATGCAACACAATATACAACCAAGAACTATCATACTTTAAAGTGAAAACAGTCTTGTTAAAGCCAGTGATAATTAAAATTCTTAGTAGAATTTTAATTTTCTAAAAGAAACAATCAGTGAGTTCTCATTGGCTTTAAAAATACTCTTTTTGCGATGACATATGACAGTTTTCATTGAAATCTTGAAAGGAATGAGTTTTTTCAAGTTTGAAAATAGATCCCCTGGTAGATTCCTGCTAAATAAACTGTTACTCTATGTATCACAATTGATACAAGAACCATCACTTGTGTAATACAAGAATACAAGGGGATTGTCTAAGTCTAAACCACCCTTGTTACCAACTATAGTACCTAGTTCTAGGGATTCGTCTATAATGCGAGATTGCTGATATTATTTGCATAATTATTTAATAATGGGGATAATATCCTGGGAGTCCTGAAGAAAATTAAAATTAATTTGCCTGTGAAAAAAAAAATGGAAAAGAAAATAAAAGCAATGGCAATTTTTAAAAGAATTTTGGGCATTGTCTTAATTACTTCATGTTTTTCTATAAAAATAATGTTTTATGCTTACCTGCACTTGCAAAAATAATCATACATAGTGTTCAAAAAATTATCAATATCAGTCACTGAAATAAAGTGCATTTTCATGTAATACTATAATTAGAACATGATTTCTGATAACTTTTTTGTTGTATTAAATACAAGAAAATTTGTATTAGTAATACAGGGTGTGATGGAGCCTTGTAAACAATGATTAAATACAATACTGTTTTTTAATAAAAAAACTTTATATACCTAAAATATTGTAAAATTTTTTAGAACAGAAACAATTTTAATTCTTGATATTTCTCCAAAAAAAAAATTTTAATTGATGTGTACAAGTCCTAAAAATTCGAAAAAATGTCAATGTATACAGAATGTCTCCCTAAAAAAAGCAACAAAAAAATTATTTTTTTAAATAGAACAGTATGTCTAAACACTATGTCTAAATTCAATTGTTTTTAAGCTTTTGACATTTGAAAATTGACTTTTTCACATTTTGACAAACTGTAGCACTCAAAAGTTAGAGTAAAACGGTTTATGTGTCCTTATCTTAGTTTTATCTTATTCAAATAGGCGAACTTTCAAATTAATAATATAAATAATATAAAAAAATCTAACTTCCTTTTGTGTAGGAGGTAGAGTACACTTGACTGAAATTAAAACACTCTCATACTTAGCCTTTAATCTCACTCGTTTCTGAGATATAGGGTGTTTTATGAATTTGAAACACCCTGTATAATATTAAACTGTTAATTTTTTATTAGTTTCCAAATGTTTCCAGGTTTTTCCAATTTTAAATCTTAAAAAACGTGTACAAAAAAAAAATAAAACATTAAAAAAAGTTGAGTTAATTTTGGTTTAATATTATTTATAAATAACAATAATTAAAATCTTTCGAATAACATTCAAAATATAATTTAAATTGAGCAAACTTCGGGCATCAGACTTTCCATACCCCTCCCAACCTTTCACTGTGTTTTCGGTTGATTTTCTAAAGGAATTTTCCAATTTCCGTTGAAACGTTTCTCCTAAATTCATCGTAATTCTTTTCGGATTGCTATAAAAAAAAATACAAAATAATTTCTAAAAGAATAGACTAAAAGTTGTAGACACATTCATTTTAAGTTTCTGAAAAATGTAAAATTTTAGATTTAGTACAATTGGTACAACGTTTTAAGAGAATCTGGTGTAAACATGGCTTTAAATAAATATTATACAATGCGGGATAGAATTTTCAAAGCCCATGTATCCAAACTGGAATTAACAAAAAATCTACATAAATTTTCATGTTGTTTTACTAAATAAATTAGTGATTTATTAATAATTATAAAAAAAAAGAAATTTAAAATGTTAGGAAACGATAGATTAAAGAAAAGGAGTTGATAAATAATAAAAACAAAAGGAGATAAATATTGAAATAATTGATAAAAAAAAACAGTCGAAAATGTTAAATTATTATAACAAAAAAGTTTAAAAATTTCATAATTCACAAAATTAAGAATAAAATAGCTGGATTCACAACTTTACTTTAAAAACAATTTCTTGTTTAAATATTTATAATAAGAATCAGTACTTCTCTAGAACATAAAATCCTATTTAGATAGTTGATTAGAAAAGTCATTCTATTATTTTTACCTTAAGTGCATCCCTCAACTCGATTTGGAACAACCTTTGCAAACCTCTCAGATTTCTGAGAATAATTTTATTGAATTCCGTCCTAGTTATCCTGTTATCCTCGGTGGTCGTAGCATTCGTCCCTGGTGCTGGGGTCGCAGATTGAGGCTGAAAAAAGAACGATGAGAAATTGTTGGAAAAGAAAAATAATTTCAAAAGTCGGCTATATTTAATAGGATAAAATTATTCGACTATATAGACACTAGATACGTAATATAATTTGATTGATATGCGAATGTAATTTTTATTGATTAATTTCCAAATTACATCGGAATTCATGAATATTTTGAGAAATATCTCGAGTCGAAAACAATGAATCATTTTCAAAATATTCCTAAGAACAGATTATATTAATTTTTAATGTATTGGAAATATTTTAAAAGTAACCTTTATTATTTTGTTAATTACAAATCTTAATGTACTAACACCCCATCTTTTCGACAATACTTAGCTCTTAATAAATTGTAAGTAAAAGTATTTTTGAAGCAGCTTGGGAGGCCTTGAAACAAGCAGGACTCGAAGAATTGCAATTAGCAAAAGATGTTGGAGACGTAGATAAACAAGGAAATGGTCTAATTGCAGTGATTGTTGACGGTGCATATCTAAGATATAAGAGCCATACGGTGGTCTCTATTAATAGATGATTTCAACGGAAGATATCTTGAAGTTGCAAGGTCATTGGAAGATCTTTGCGCCATCTATAAGTTTACATAACAACTATTAAAATAAAAAAGAAAATGTAAATTATTATTTTGGCAATCTGTTTAAGGTTACGGCATCGGTATTCATTTTTTTTCTTTGTCTTCTTCATTAGTTATATGTGCTCAGTTTTTCACCATCTCTATCTACTTAGTGCCAGGTTCCAGAGTCTTCCTTTTCTTACTCATGTGTCATGTCAAAATTTGTAAAAATATAAAACGACCTTACGCGCGCTAAGCAAGCCATTTAGATCAGATTCCAGATCTTGGCGATAGTGAGAGTGAAAACTGACCCATACAACTAAAGTAGAAGGGAAGAAACAAAGAAGAAATTTATACTTAATGCCTCCGTAACTTTAGATACATTACCAAAATAATAATTTACAGTTTTCTTTTTTATTTTATTAGTTGTTATGTAAACTTATAGATGGCGCAAATATATTCCAATGACCTTGCAACTTCAAGATTTCTTCCGTTGAAATCATCTATTGTAGGCCATTATTCGTAAAACGTCAGAGAGCATCGTCAGCAAATAAACATGGAGATAAACGGTACCTACCTACTCGGTCACTCGTTATAATAAGTATAGCATAATCAAAATTTTATTACTTTATTTGTAGAGTTTTGCAAAATTATGAAAAATCCGTAGGGTGTAAATGAAAACATTTTAAAACACATTTTATTTACCGACAAGTCAACTTTTCATTTCACAACTAACAATCCAGAGACATTGTGCTTGGGAAAATAAACATTTAAGAAATTCCTATATGCACACAGTATCCTCAAAAATTAAATCTTTGCAAGGACCACATTATTATCCCTTTTTCATTGATGGTGAGCTCAAAAGTCAAAAACATTAAGATTTAATTCAAAATCAAGTTAATATTTTTCACTTGCATATAATTCCTAATTCTAGAGTCAGGAAATTGCGTAAATATTGTATTTATTTAATTAGTAAGTATAACTTTAGTTTTTAAGATTGCATCCTTAGTTAAGTTAGGTTAAAACAAAATTACTCATTGATCAACCTTTGATCAGATTGTTATATTAATAAACGCCCCTTATGCAGTGGAACGATGGAGACTAGCAATGCCTATAGCCTATGGCTCATATAATTTTTCCCTAATCTGTGTAAAGAGGATGAGCGATAGGGGTTAGACGAAACAAATTTATAAGACGAGTGTGGATGAGAGAGTTAGAAAGGGTCGACCTCAGCAAACCTACCTTAATCATATTGTCGACGTTTTTTACAAAAGCCAGCTTAGGAGTTCCCTAAAAGTTATTATTATATTAAAACGAATTATTTATCATGGCTGCTTTTTTGTACATTTAATCTTCATTTATTTCACTGTTGATACGCATCTAAAAATGTTTACAAAAACAATTTCCCATAATTTTAGGTACCAGTGTTTAAAAAGTGGTTCATATGCAGGCGTTCATCTGCAACATTGGTTGATGATTCTGGAGCTTTAATAACAACATTAAAACGTCATGGAGGCTGTAAATCCGCCTCCACAGCAGAAGAGTACATCGCCAATTCAAAAAAGAACAAAATAGAAACAGCTTAAGCAATTTTAAGTCAAATCAATAATGAAAATTGTGTTGGTCTTAATAATCCATCATCTTCTGACAGTGATCGTCATGATTCTGTACTCATCAATAGCAACACTAATTTTTCTTTAAAAAACAATAATCTCAATTATATTACCGGAGCTATTAATATTTCAAATTGTAATGTTACTATTAATTACATCAATAAATAACTTTAAACGAGTTCCTGTATAAATTGGCGTTTTATTTCACACGGTGGCTTAAATACTCCTTATTTGAAAGGTCTTTTAAATGTGAACAATCTTGTCAATTCTATTTATAACCACTTCAAAGATTTTTTTCTAAAAATCCCCTTTTCGTTTTCGGTGAGCCCCCGTATTCAGTTGTAGATAAAGTATAGTATTCAATTCGTGTATAATGGACCATACTACACTCGAATATTTACAACACTCGCTCGCTCGTGTTCTAAACAATTCTCGTGTAATATGGTCAACATTATACACTTATTGAATAATATACTATTATTTTTTCTTATACATAATTAAGCAGTTTAATTTTACATAATAACATGCTAATACAAAGTATTTAATTAAATCCAGTTGGAACGTCTGCTAAGCTGTAGTGTCCTTATGGTAAGGTATTGTAAGATTCAGGTACCAAGTAGCGTTTATCATCGTAGGGGCTTAGGTCAATTTTCTGCTTAGTAATTGAATAAACTTGATGTTTATCTCAACGAATTAAATTCTGCGAAACAATCTTATTTGTAAATGTCTTCAAACCGTTTACATAATCTTTAAAAGTTATTATAGTATTTTTTTACGCCCTTTGCTTTCTTAATTAATCCAACATTTAACAAAATATCTTCAATTTCATCAGAGTCATAATCTTCATCTGTTTTAAGTCTCCCTTAGTGATTACGTAGACTTATACATGAAAACGGATATTTTGTTTTTAGCTGACGTTTTTGAGCAATTTAGTTCAAATTCTCTTAAAAGTTATGGTTTAGATCCAGCACATTATTATACCCTACCTGGATATACTTAAGATGCTATGTTAAGACTAATTGGTCAAAAACTGGAACTGCTAACTGATCAAGATATGTTTCTCTTTATTGAAAAGGGAATACGTGGAGGTTTAAGTCAGGTCTGCTCAAAAAGAAGAGCCCATGAAAACAACAAGTACGTATCCCATTATAATATGTCAAAGCCATCCAAATATTTGATATACTATGATGTTAACAATCAGTATGGAAGGGCGATGTCGCAATATCTACCTTATGGAGGGTTCAAATTGGTGGATACTAATATTGTTATTATGTCAATATATGTCTATTCCTCTGAAGGGTATATTTTAGAAGTTGACTTGGAATATCCGAAAGAACTTCACACCGTTCATCAGGATTTACCTACCTTTTTTACCCGAACACCTTAATCCTTCAACTTTAAGACCATGTAGAAAGAAATCTAAATTAATTGCAACATTACAAAACAAAGAAAAATACGTGATCCACTATAGAAATTTAAAATGGACGATATAATAAGTATTAACGTTAATAAAAATGCATAGAGTTTTAAAATTTAACCAGTCCCCTTGTTTAAAGACATATAGATTTTAATACTAAACAAATGAATTTGAGAAAAACTTATATAAACTTATGAACAACGCCATCTTTGGAAAAAGTATTGAAAATGTGAGGAAATATCTTAATGTGAAATTAATCCAGCAATGGAACAATGGCAGGGGCATTATGGTGCCGAAGCAATGATATCAAAACCTAAATTTAAATCATGAACAATATTCAATGAAAATTTAGTAGCCACAGAATCACACAAACTAGAGATATTTTTAAACAAACCTATTTATATTGAGCATTTTGAATTTGGCTAAGCCAACTATTTATGACTTCCATTATAGGTACATGAAAAGTGAATTTGGAAATAATTGTTCCATAATAATTGTTCCATTTTATACACGGATACGGACACTCTAATCTATGAAATTCATGATCCATATAAAATTAAATAACATGACTGTACGCAATATTTTGATACTTTAGACTATTTACTAAACAACGTTTACGGAATTCCTCAAGTTAATAAAAAATTACTAGGTATGATGAAAGATGAGAACAATCCCAGGCAGCAGACTGACGTCATTATGACATCTTATACAGGACGTCATTTATCCTCTGAGAACTAACGTGATAATGACGGTAAAATGACGTGAATATGTCACAGCTCAAATGACGTCATTTTTAGACGTCCTTTTCACGTCTAAATATGACGTATTTATGACGTTTCCTAGTAGTCTGTGTAACGTCATTATGACGTTTTTATAACGTTGTTTTAATGTCACCTTTGTCGTTATTTAAGTAGTCACCATGACGTTATATTTGATATTGTTACTCCTTTGTAACTTTTCTATAGGAAAAGACGTTAAAGAAGTGACGTCATAATCATGACCAAGAATTACCAAAAAATGACGTCAAAATGTCGTCAGTCTGCTGCCTGGGATGGTATACCAATGACTGATTTTATTGATCTTCGTTGTAAAAATTGTTAAAACTGAAGTTGCTATTGTAAGGGAGTCTTAAAACAGAAGAAGAATATGAATCTGATGAAATTGCAGATATTTTGTTAAAAGTTGGATTAATTAAGAAAGCAAAGGGCGTGAAAAAATTTAAAATTAATACTATAATAACTTTTAAAGATTATGTTAACTGTTTGGAGACATTTACAAATAAGATTGTTTCGCAGAATTTAATTCGTTCAGATAAACATCAAGTTTATTCAATGACTCAGCACAAAATCGCCCTTAGTCCCTACGATGATAAACGCTACTTAGTACCTGAATCTTACAATACCTTACCATGGGGACACTCCACATATAGATTTAGTTGATGTTTTCATATCAATTTTTATATAAATCGTGAGATATATTAATCAGTCCAAATTTAGTCAGTTTTATTAATAACCTAAATATATTTATAATAAATTTACTTACTTTTCCATTTTCAGGAAGGAAGTTGTCATTGACAAGCTTGTTGACTGTACCGATTGTATTTCTTGTATCTTGATATTGCTAAAAGAAAAAAATATATAAATTAAATCCATGCAAATAATTTTATAATTTTCATATATTCGCATATACAGTGTGTCCGAAATTGGTGATGCATGTAGCCTGATCTCCGAAACTGTTAGAGATAGAAAAACAGTTAAATGGGGAAAGTTTTAGACAATTCTGTTTATAATTCAATGCCGTTTAGTTTGAGATTTTTTCTCTTTTGGTTTTTGAGATATTTTGAAAAAACTAAAATAACGCATTTCCGAAAATACCCTGTATTTTCTTTATTTATGCATATTTATAAAATCTGTAAAAACTTTCTTAAAGCAACTTCTTACGTAGAAAACGCCTGTGTCGTCAAATTTTATTTGTAATGTTTCGGTTTCTTGGAACCATCATCAACTTTGTTTTTCATATAGGCGCCATATTGGATTTTTATCTCAAACTAAACGGCATTGAATTTTAAACAGAATTGTCTAAAACTTTCCCCATTTAACTGTTTTTCTATCTCTAACAATTTCGGAGATCGTGATACATGCATCATCAATTTCGGACACACTGTATAGATTAGTACTCAAAAGGACTATATTATAATCCGTATTCAATATATTTAATCAAGTTAAAGAAAGTTTCAATATTAAAAGGATCCTTTAATAGATTTTATAATAATTTATCAAAAAAATACAGTTAAGGGCCTTCTTTAATTAAATATAACAGTTTTTATTCCTTTAAAAGTTTAAAGATAAAAAAGATAAAATATATATTTTTTGACAAACAAAATTTGCTTTTAAAGACTATTAAAAATAGAATCAAATAATCAAAAAGTATTTACATTTATAAACATCGTGTTTCTTTTATCACCTTATATACTAAATTGTAAATTTTTCGGGTGTAACAGTTAGACACATCCTGTATAAATCAATAAATAATCCAGTTAATACAATTTATATAGTTAGTATTTTATCTTCTTGTAATCTATGATCTCTACATTACTGTCTATACTTACATAATCACTTATTTAACATAAATTTTCAGAATTCCCAACGTTATCTAATATTTCAAATATATTTTTGATGAATATATTTCTTATAATACAAATTCTCGAAAGTCTCGGCTATTTGGAACGCTTTAAAAATGTTTTATTCTTTAAAAGTGCTTGTTTTATTTAAATATAATAAAAGCGTATTGTGTTTGTTTACTTTAAAGGTATTTTAATTACAAACTAATTAATTTAACATATAACATAATTGTTTTTTGATATTTATATTATTTAAAAAATACTTTTTGAAAAGTAAGAACTTACATCATAAACAACTGAAAATAGAGTTCTAAAAAATCCTGGTTTTGGTGTTGTCCTTGTCGGCTTGGTTGCAGTGCTGCTATTATTCGCGGTCGCCTAAAAAAAAAACAATAAATCATAATTATAAAGCAGTTTCCTACTAATAATAAAAATTGAAATCAACTGGAAATTCACCAATTCTAAATATGACGTTTGAATCAAACACGTCTATACATATTTAGTTTCACTTTTTCTTGAGTATATATTGCTTATTAACAGGAGAAATGAAATTTCTCTCTTATTCGCGCTTCATATGAATATTCTTTTACCTGTTGCTCCTTATATTTTGACAGTTCTCTTATTTTCGCTTAATGCCAAAAAAAGAGGTCCACCTTTTTATTTAGAATTGTTAGAATTGCACAATCCTATTTTTATTCAGGATACTGATAGAACTTGAAATTTTGAGCTCACTTTATGCAATGAAGTGTATAGCTATTACCTGTTAAAATAATATTATTTATTTTTAGCTAAAGTTAGTTAAAATTTATAAGTTTTTTAATTGAATTATGATGGAAAAGATAGTAATGTCATATAATAGTATGACATTACTAAATATTTTATTATGGAGGGTGAGAGAAATATCAATATCTTTAATTTTTTTAAATGGATACATTATTTTCTTTATTATTTCATTATATTCTACGGCTTAAAATAAGTGAAATTCGTTTGAAATAGTCTACATTTAAATTATTTACTTACTCTCTTGACTTTTCCTATAGATCGAGTAGACGCGTCTGTTTCCAATGTCAAATAAATCGCAATCAAAAAAATGAATATGCTTTGGACCAGTATACGATTCTGCATAGCCTAAAAAATAGAATTGAATGGGTTAAAAAAAAAAATAAGTATGTATCTCTGTAGTTGTTCGTAAAATAATTTTTTGTTGCGAACTGGTTTGTTTTGGGCAAAAAATTCAAGAGACATTTTTTGTTTAGAATGACACAGGCTATCGGAAATAAAATTTTAAATGGTAAACAAAAAATAAGACAAAAAGTTACGTTGGAACGAAATTTTAGGGGTTGCGTTTTCCATCCCTTACAACCATGGGGTAAACCAAATAAATTACTGGCTAAGTGTCTTTTTGGTAGTTGAAAATGACAGGTTAATTTCAATATTGTAACTTGTTTAGTGCTTGTGAAAAAAATTATTAAACAAATTTTATGTACCCCCTTTAAGGGGCTGTATCTTAACAAGGGATGCTCCAATGAAGTTTCTTTATATAAAAGAACCTAGCTTTTTTTCGATGAGGAATCACCCCCTTAAATGTTTTACACTTATTTAGTTACACCCTGTATATTTTGTTCAGTCGCTTTCGGAAATTTAATAATTATTATTAAGTCTGCAAAATTTAGGGATAATTGCATTTGATAGGAATAATTTGCTAATATAAAAGTGTAATGTACATTAAAAAAGAGAGTGAATTTAACCACTTTTATCCCCATTAGAAATAGACATATGTTTGTTAGCAACCCCGTAAGAGACGCCGCTGGAATATCTAGTACTATGACTCATTAGGCGATAAGTCGAAATCACCAGAAATTATATAAGCGTTTTATTTAGATATAGGGCATTATTGTGCGAATCATTATGCAGTTTAGTCGAATATAATAAATAGTGAAGTTAAATAGTCGAGTTTAGTGTTACAACCCTCTCCTAACATCAGAAGTGGTTCGACTCGCCCTGAAATGGGTAGAAAAAGAACGTATTCTTATTCGAGCAGTTCTAGTTCCTCGAGTTCTACTAGTTCTTCGTCCAGTTCAAGTGCTTCTAGATTAAATAAGAGACGCAAGAAAAGTAAACAAAAAAAGAATTTAAAAGTACCTAAAAACAAGGCGGGGGTAAGTCAAGTCTCATTATCCTTATTATCGGAAAAACATGTTATATCTAATGCACTACCCGAATTTAACCCGTTATCAGATAATATCGGCTGTTGGATTGAAATTATAGAGCATAATGTAAAATTATTTAATTGGGCCGAACACCAGACTATCCATCAAGTTGTGAATAAGTTACAGGGTACAGCAAAAATTTGGTATGAAAATTTAATCGCCAACGACAAGCAATGGCCTAGTTATAGTTGGTCCGATTGGAAAAACAAATTGATGGAGACATTTCATTCTAGAAGAGATATGTACACACTTTTAATTGAATTAGCAAATCATAAGCCTTCAGATGGATGTTCTTTATATGAATTTTTCTTTACACACTTAGCAAAAATTGATAATTTAAAACTAAATTTTTCAATCAAAGATAAAATTTCATTAGTTTTGGGTGCTATAAATGATAAAAATATTACTTCAGCAGCAGAAGCTGCAAATATCAATGATTTAAACATCTTAGGGTCTTATTTTCGAAACAAAGTTTATTGTAAGATTTCAGAAAAACCACAAAAATATACTGAAGTTTCGAATAACAATTATTATAGTAAACCTGTTGCTAGTACCAGTAAAGATTTTGGCCGTAGGGATATTTTTGACAAATTTAAAAAAGTAAATTACGAAAGACAAAGGAATTTTTCAACGGTGAATCATAAAATTATTATTTGTCATAGATGTGGTATAACGGGACAACATATTAGTGATAATTGTCCTCACCGACACAAAATTTGTAACAATTGTAAAATAAAAGGTCATATTGGCAGAGCTTGTAAATCTGCTGTAAAAAAAGAAAAAAATAATGAAAAACAAATAAATTTAACAAAAACTGAAAACGTTAACATGATAACTAACAAAGAGGCAAAAAAAATTTTCAAACCGGTTCTTATTAATAATCAAGTTATGCAAGCGTTTATAGACTTAGGAAGTGATTGTTCATTGATTGAGAAAAATTTAGCAATTCGACTTAAAATACAAGTTAAAAACTTACAGGAAAAAGTGCGTCTTACGGGGTTCAATGGTGACGTAACCGAAGTGAATGAATATGTCGAAACTGAAGTAACTATGGAAGGGTGTAAATTAAATATTTTATTATATGTTACAGTTAATACTTTAAAAAATACTGAAATTTTAGTAGGACGTAATTTTACGGAAAATCCAAAAATTTCTTATTATCGTATTGGTAATGAATTAACTTTTAAATATTCAGATAATTTACAACTTTTTCAACTTGAAGTTAATCACGGGGACTTAAATAAAATAGATAAAATGAAATTATATAATATTATTGAAACATTTCACAATTGTTTATGGAAAAATTGGGCAAAGCACATTCGGTAATAATGAAAATAGAGACTACTACATCCAAACCAGTTACATTTAGACCTTATAGGTTATCACAGTCAGATAAGGATATCATGAAAAAACAAGTTGGTGAGTTACTTTCCGCCAATATAATAAAAAAAAGTAGCTCAGAATATGCTAGTCCAGCTTTATTAGTAAATAAAAAAGGAGGGGATAAAAGGCTAGTTATTGATTATAGGGCTTTAAATAAAATAACAGAAAAAATTAAATTTCCACTACCAGTTATAGAAGACCTTATTGATTCACTTGGAGGCTATACATATTTTTCGACAATGGATTTAGCGTCGGGTTACCATCAAATACCATTGCACCCCGATTACACACACAAAACAGCATTTGTAACTCCAGAGGGACATTACGAATACTTAAGAGTACCCTTTGGGTTATGTAATGCCCCTGCGGAGTTTCAGAGAATGATGTCTGAAATGTTTGAACCTCTTCGAAATGTCGGTATCACTCCTTACCTGGACGATATTATTATTCCATCTAACACAATAAGTGAGGGTATAGAAAAATTGCAAAAAGTTTTCCAGATCATTGAAGAACATGGTCTAACTGTTAAATTATCAAAATCTCAATTTTTTCAAACTAAAATAACGTACCTAGGATATGTAATTAGCAATAATAATGTTTCTATTAGTGAAGAAAAAACAGTTGCTGTTAAAAATTTCCCTATGCCAAAGACTATTCACCAGGTAAGACAGTTTCTAGGGCTTACTGGTTATTTCAGAAAATTTATTAAAAATTACGCTTCTAAAACTAGTATATTAACAGATTTATTGAAAAAGGATTCGAAATGGAATTCGAAATGGAATCATACAGAACTGGTAAACCATCTGAAGGAAATGATTTGCTCAGTTCCCATTCTAGCCATATTCAGTCCAAATTTAGAAACACGTGTATACACAGACGCTAGCCAAGAAGGAATTGGAGGCATAATTATTCAACTCAATGGAGCAGAAGAAAAACCAGTAGCTTATTACAGCAAGAAAACTTCTCCTGACGAAAGAAAGTTTCACTCATTTGAATTAGAACTACTTGCCATTGTAAGAACTTTAGAACGATTTCGACACTATCTTTTGGGGATTCCGTTTACTATTTTCACTGATTGCAATGCCGTTAAAAATGCCATGTCAAAGCAAACAATTATTCCCAGAATCGCAAGATGGCTACTGTCACTACAAGAATATAATTTTAATATACAACACAAACAAGGAAAGATGATGCAGCACGTTGATGCCTTGAGTCGTAATCCAGAAATAACACAGGAGGAATGTGAACTAAGTATAAAACTAATAAATGAAGAAGACTGGTTGAAAGAAGCCCAAGAACAGGATAATAATATTAAAGAAATAAAAGAAATATTATTATCTGGTGACATGCAAAACAACAAAAAAATCTTTAAAGAATTTGATTTACGTGGAAATAGAGTTTTCAGATTAACAGAAAGAGGTCGACGTTGGATGGTCCCAAAGAAATGTAGATGGCAGGTGGTAAAGCTGAATCATGATGATGTTGGTCATTTTGCGTTAGAAAAAACAGTAGAACGGATTAAACAAAGATATTGGTTCCCTAAAATGAAACATTTTGTTCGAAAGTATATCAAATCATGTCTTAACTGTTTATATCACAAATCGGCAGGAGGAAAGAAACCAGGTTATCTTCATCCTATTCCAAAGTATGCCAAACCGTTTCATACCTTACATATTGACCACCTTGGACCCTTCGTGGAAAGCAGTAAGAGAAATAGCCACCTATTAGTAGTTGTTGATGCATTTACAAAATTTGTGTTTCCCAGAGCAGTTCCGGATACTAAAGCTGTTAATGTAATAAAACAATTGTCAGAAATATTTTCTATTTTTGGCAATCCGAAAAGAATAGTAGCCGACGCTGGAACAGCTTTTACATCAAATGAATTCAATAAATTTTGTGAAAATAGAGGCATTCGGCTTCACATAACAGCAGTTGGTATGCCCAGAGGTAACGGACAAGTAGAACGAGTTAACAGATTACTATTAGATGCATTAGCCACAATGGGAGCTGACACTTCCAGCGATAATTGGGACTCAAATTTAGAAGCAATCCAACAAGGGATTAACAGTACGAAGCATAAAACAACAGAGACTACTCCCGCCGAGATAATGTTGGGTATAAATCTCAGAAGTCAGGCTGACCGATACGTAGACGAAGAAAGTGACAATCCAGATGTGACCAAGTTAAGAGAAAAAGCAAAAAGAAATTTAGAAGCAAATGAAAAAATCCAGAGAAACATATTTAATAAGAAAAGAAAACCAGCAGAAACATTCGTGGTAGGAGATTTGGTTCTAGTAAGAATTTCAAGTGTTCCTTCTAACAATAGTCAAAGCAAGAAATTGTTAGAGAAGTACAAAGGGCCATTTAAAATTATAGAGGTTCTGCCTAATGACCGATATAAAGTTAAAGAAGATATCCATGCGAAGAGATCAAAAAATAATATAGCTTATGAAGGAGTATATTGTGTAGAAGACATTAAGATATTTAACCTTCGAAAATAAGAACAAGGTAAATATTCAATTATTATGCTTTTGGTATAAAGGCCTCTAGCAACTTAAAATGTAGTAAAAGTTAAGATACACAAAAAGGGGCTGTAGGTATAAAGGCCTATAGCCATAGCAATTTAGAAACTGCAGGTATAAAGGCCTACAGTGATTTCAAGTTAGAAACTGCAGGTATAAAGGCCTACGGTGATTTCAAGTTAGAAACTGCAGGTATAAAGGCCTACAGTGGTTTCAAAGTTATTTCAATTAGTGCTGCAGGTATTAAGGCCTCAGTGAATAACAGATTTCAAGTATCATTGCTTGGACTACTATGTTCGTATATTAGAAACCCTTAAACATCACCCATTTTATTTGTTTTAGATAGTACATATGTTCGAGGACGAACAAACCGTAGGATGGCCGTGTTAGCAACCCCGTAAGAGACGCCGCTGGAATATCTAGTACTATGACTCATTAGGCGATAAGTCGAAATCACCAGAAATTATATAAGCGTTTTATTTAGATATAGGGCATTATTGTGCGAATCATTATGCAGTTTAGTCGAATATAATAAATAGTGAAGTTAAATAGTCGAGTTTAGTGTTACAACCCTCTCCTAACATGTTCATAAAATTTGTTTTCATAAAACAACCTAACGAATCATCCTAATTAGGAAACACCCTGTATATAATATTATTTATTTACTTAAATGTTAAAAAAATGCAGTAATATGACTAACTTCCTGTGATTACCTAAAAACTTGTTATAAACAAAACCATTATTATTTGACTTGTCATTTAAATATAATTTATGGGAAATTCAAACGAAACCGGATTATAAAATGATTAAGTATTTATTTATTTATCTAAATTTGTTGTTGTTAAATGTATCACTTCATAATGGTTTTTAAAATTTCGTAACAATAACTTTCTTTTCGAATCAATTCAAGACAGATACAGACTTGGTGGACATTATGCAATGTCATTTTATTAAAATATTACTCAATAATGTTGGAAAACCCTCATTATCAAATTTCGATATAAATCTTGGTGCTAAATTAAAATAAGTACCTATCCGCTCTAAATATGCGGATTTTGCTTTAAATTTTAATATAGTGTGAGTCATAACTATTGGAACATAGAGTAAGCCATATACAGAGTGGCGCATCCTATACGCGTCGGTCTCTGTAGGGAAAACGATTTAAAATTTGAATTTTTTTTTAATAGGGATGTATTAACACTACAAACTAAAAATTATTTGTAATATACAGAGTGACCCAAAAATAGGAATTTATATCAAAGTTATGTTAAGTGATTTTTGGATCTACTTTAAGAAGAAAACTTTATATGAATGTTTATCCTAAATTTTTGAGATACAGGGTGGTAAAGTTATTAAAAAATAAATAATTTTTAAAAATAACTGTAATACTACTTTAGAAATATTAATCAAATTTTTTTATACAGATGAAGCACCACATTTCTTTTTATTTCCACCAGTGGCAGAATCTGACCTGCATATTTTGGCAAACATTGATGGTATACCACTGATTTCTCTTAAAATAAAAATCATTTTTGAAATTTTCATTTATTTTTCTCTACAAATGTACGTATATAGTTATTTACATTATAATAGAATAGAATCAAGTGTAAAACTATTAGAGCTAGTGGAATTTGCCTTTTTTTAACTAATTTTATAATAGAATTTTAAAGTCAGAAGCATTTATTTTTTTTTTAATGGTTTCCTTACAAATTTTAACGTATTTTTTACATTCTCCTTCAAACAAATTTTAAATAACATTTAAATTTATTAAGAATACGTAAATTATAAAACCTTACCTACAAAATTTCAGCGTTTCTACCGCACTTTATCCGTTAACAAGCATGTTACATGTTTTTAACGTTATTAACTACCTATTCAAACTAATAAACCATAATTCAAATCATATGAATTATGTCCACAGTCCACTATAACAAGCGACAGCTAAAAACGTTCGTCTTGTGTAAGTACTAGTAAGTAGGTACCCGCAAATTGCACAAAATGATTTCTCTCTTTAATATCCGTGATTCAGTACTGTCTCATTCTAATGCAAACGTACCACTTTCCAACCGACTACTGTTTATGCACTGCTGGATTCCAAGTGTATACAGGGTGATGCAGCGGACCAAGCGCTGCTAAATGTGTCAAAATTTAAAGCTTCAGGTGAAAAAAAATGCCAAATTGCAGTCTAAGCCTTTCAGTAACAACATTGAGTGTAATAGGTAGTATTTAATTAGGATTTATTATTATGTGATTAAGTTTATTTTTTATTCTATTTTAAGAAATATTAAACTTTTAACAAACTAATAATACTATAAATCCATTTTAGAAGTAAAAAAAATATTTGTTATGTTCCATCTTTTGTTGCACCTTTTGGTTGGGGCAGAATAATTGTAGTGCCTCAGTTGCACTACATACCTTCCTACCTTAGCTAGCTTCATAAGTACAAACTCATCACCTTTTTCAAGTACCCTTCATTATGTGGTAGCTTTGGTAATGAAAGATTAAATTCACTTCCACGACACGCCACGATCGAATATTTATTGATTATCATTATGACTTTTTATATTTTTACTATACATGACATGTCATCCATTTTTATCTACAATAAATAATGTTACATTTATCTACAAACAATTTATGATGGGATCTACACAATTAAAAAGTTCCCATAATAATGACTTTATCTTCTTTTATTACTGTAGCAGAATCTGTAAATGTAACATATGAAAAATGTATTCCATGTCATTGTAAAAATTTACATTGTATTCTTGATCGGAGGAAAAAACTTCTGTAACTTGTGCTACATAAAATTTTGATGTTTTTTGTTAACAAATCTTAACAGAATAAGTGAATTTATTTTCACAGTTCGCGGAATGTTCATCTAATTCTGAACATAGGCATCTTTGTTGGAATCAATATTATCAGACAATTTCCTATTACTGTTATTGTTATCACTGGACATCAATTTATTTTTCCTTTTATTACTCCTATTCGACTAGCTTGAACTACCAATTTTTCTTTTTATTGTTGACTAAAGGTACGTTTACATCTGACATTTATTGCAAGAGATTTATGTCTGACAGTTGTTTAATCCAGTGTAATCACACAAAAATTTCTTTCGGAGATATATGTTTGAGTGTTTACTCTAGACCTATAGTCTATTTTTATGTATGAGAGAGTATTAAAATAATAAAGCGTTCGTAATCCATAGGCGTACCACTTCTTTTAGTAGACAGTTAAAATATTTTTTGAAGTTATTCCTCGAGTATACACTTATATTTTCACCTAATTAACTTGCTTATAACTTCTAAACAGCTGAAGATAAAAAAGTGCAATTTTTCCTAAAATGTTTTATTTTTCCACAAGGTATGTTAAGAACATTGTGTCAAACGGGTTGTGTAGGTATAAGGGTTTAAACTTCGACCTTTAAACAACGTTACGTTCATATAATATAAAAACTACTTCTTACCTACAAATCCAAAATCAGAATCGAAATCAGAAGATGAACTATCGCAACCAATATTTATAATGAGTGGCTCGATCATTTCATTAGTAATATTGTCCAACTTCCACATTTTCTCTTCTTCTTTAATCGTATGATTTACTACCTTTTCCCAGTTTTCAGGCTTCACATTATTTACAGCCTCCAAAAACAACTGTTTAACATCACTCATTTTAAAAGAATTATTTTTGAAACTTCTCCCTTTATCTGTGCCCATATCAGTTCAATCGGGTTTACTTCGCAATGATATGGTGGTGATCTAACCACCGTAATCCCACGATTTTTTGTAATTTCATCAATTTCATATTTTTTGAATTTCTCTTTATGAAGGGACACAAATGATACAGTTCTTTTCTCACAGAACCGGGATGGAACTAAATATTCTTTAAATTTAGCCAATTCTGTAAATCTTTTTTTAACCACTTGGCTGTGGGCATTTTTTCTATAAGTCTCGAGTGATAACTTACATTATCCATTACTATTATACAGTTCTGAGGAAGAAGATCTATAATTTGTTCGAACCACTCTTTAAAGACATCATCATTCATGTCCTCATGGTAGTCACCGGTACGAGTAGATTCAAAAGTCAATAAACCACCTTTAACAAAACCGTTTGAACTACCGATGTGTACTATTATTAGTCTGCGCCCCTTTCCTGATGGTGGATTTAAACTAGTAGATAAATTATTTAAAAAAGCCTGTCTTCGACTTGTAACAGTTTCATCTTGCCAAAATTTATTTGGTTTATGTCCCTCGTTGATCCATGTTTCATCTAAATAAAATATATTTCTTCTTTGGTTTCTCATTTCTTCTATAGTCCTTAGGTAATTTCTTCTCCATACTACAATATCGCTTCTTTCTATTAAAATAGACTTTCTGGAATGCTTTTTCCATAGAAAACCTATTTCTTTTAAAAGTTTCCATAGTGTGCTTCGACTCATTTTAGGGTAATCCTTATCATCTCAAACCGTGGCAAGAACTTTGTCTACTGTCGGAAATTCTTTTCTAAAGAAGAACGCATGCACTTTCCTTCGAAGTCTTTCTTTCAAAAGATTTTCTAATTTAAATTTTGGTTTTCCTGGAGCTTTACGTGCTGTTTGAAACTCGCCACATTTCTCTTCTTTAACAACTCTGTAAATCGTAGATTTCCCAACACCAAGCGTACTACTAACTAATTCCACTGTGTCATCAACACTTTTACATAAATGTTTGTCTGTAAATCATTTAAAACAATTAAATATTAATGTTTTTTCATTAACTGTTAAAGGACCGATTTTTTGTCGTTTACGCGGCCCTTCCAAATTTTCCATGATCACACAAGAATTCACACTGCACCTTGCAAGTTGCAACTAAACGACATTTAGTAAACTGTCAAGAATACACAACTTGGACCTCCTTACTAAATGGAAAACCTATAGTCGCATTTTCGGTGAAATTTGTTGGGAAGGTATTTATCTACTTATAATTCGATTACTGTAAGTAATTCTTGGAATTAAAATAAAACAAAATTGGCAAATAGGTACTTATTGAAAATAATCTTAAGATACGGCTATTTAATCTTTAATACACAGGGCTTTTGGCCTGTCCAAACCTTTTTCTATTGTTCTGTACAGCTTATGTTTATAAAGGACCAATAAAAGACCCAAAACTTGTAATAGCTCATGTACATTTATTACAATTTTAGGAAATATTTAGATTATTCTGTAAAAATATTTAAAATGACCGTACTAAGTTTTGCATTAGAAATGCTGTTTCATTACTCTCCCATACATAAAAATAGACTATAACAACTGCCAGACATAAATCTCATGCAATAAATGTCAGATGTAAACGTACCTTAAGATGGTCTTGACACTATTTTTTTGTGTCTGCTTCTATTTTGTTATAAATTGGTATATTGGTCAAAATTTTAAAATTCTTGATGTTTCATCTTTTACTTGATGAAAATCCATATTGTTTTAATGAGAAAAACCAAATTTGGTAGATTTTCACGAATACTTTTATTTAAAAAGCAAAGCACCTATGTTAAAAACATAATTAAAATTATTTTTTCTAATTTTGACATATAAAGTGGCATTTTTTTATAATTGTAGCAAGTATAACTTTGATGATGATGATAAGATTGAATCACTTAATGCAATGGCTTTACAAAACAAGTCAAATCTAAATAATATTTTAATAATTTGCGAATATTTTCATATATGATTTAATAATGATTTATTTTTGAAGAATATTGTTAGCTTACTAAATTTTATGAACATTTTAAAATTTTGATAACAAATTGCAGGTCAACAATGAGTAGTTTATTTCCAAAAACAGTAACTTCCCCATTTTTTAAAAATATGCAAAGTTATTTTCTCCCTTTTACATTTAAATGCAATGAGAAAAATAATATTTAATTTTATGGGTTTAGAAATGAGAAAAGATAGTTATAGAGTGGACATACAAGTATTAGAAGAAGAGTTAAGGGTCAAATATAATTTTACCCAATATTGCCAAGAATTTATTAAATTTAAAAAAATATGGATCGAGTGTTATATAAAAAGTTAGAACCAGTTAAAAATAATAAAAATAGACCTATTTTTGAATTTAATTATTTTTAATATTTATTTTATTTTTAGTGTTTGGTGATATTTTATTTTTGTTAATATATTTAAGTAGATATTGGCATTAATTTGTTTTTGTTTCGTTTTTCTTTTGTTTTATATTCATCTTGTCCTGGAAGATATGGCCAGGATTCGTCCTTCACTTAAAATAATGTATATCTTTATTTCTAGCTATTTAAAATCCTTTTTAACCGACTTCAAAAAAGAAGAAGTTTCTCAATTTGACGGAATATTTTTTTAATATTTTTTATGTATGTTCAGCGATAATTCTATTCCACGTTGTCCGATTTCTATGATTCTTTTTTTATTAGAAAGGGGATACCTCAGGGGTGGACTTGCATACTACATTTTGTTGATGGCGTCCATAAGAAAATCATCAAACTCTTTATTTTTTTATGTATGTTCAACGATAATTCTTGAGCACGTTGTCCAATTTTTATGATAACTCTAGAACGAAAGTTACTTCTAAATTAGAACCCTATTGATTTTCAGAATTTTCGGTTCATCCTTAACTACTTTAATATCAATTTTCTTAAAATCAGCCTATGCATTTTTTATGTGACAATTTTAGGAATTCTAATTATTTCTACCTCAACATTCCTAACATTATTAATATTCCATAAATTGCAAACATTCTCTAACGACCTGTCAAACAACAGCTGTTGATAGTAACGGTGAAATTTCTAAAGTGGGTTGCAACCTTCATAATTTCAAACATAGCCATTTGAAAGGCTATTTTTATTCGAAATTAGTCGCCAAATGTCTCTTTTATGGTGGTGCTAACTTAAGCGTACTACTATTTCGCCCCTAGCCACTAAAACACCTTCATCAAATTTACTGGCTCTTTGTCGCAACTCCATAGAATAATTAACCGTCCATTTTATTTAGTAAAAATCAGAATAATGCTTGGCTGTGCTTGTCAATTAAGTATCAAGATGTCAACTTTGATGTGGGAATGGCTCTTAAATGTCAAATTATTTAAAAATGTGTGCTTCTTTTGATATTTATTGCAAATAATTTGTAGTGTATCTCAATTCAGGCTTTCCATAAATAAAGGTACAGCAAGGCAGATAATATAATATTCTATAAAGCACTTTTTTATTATATAAAAATGCTGATTTTTTGTAGATAATTTTAGTTATACGATTTTGGATTACATATTTACCCAGCGAATTGTAAATAATAATTAATAAAATCCTAGTCATAAATTTCCTCAATGCATAAACTTTAAAAATGAATCTTCTTACCTTGGGATTTTAACGATGTAATGTGATCAACCCACTTCAAATTTTGATCAATTATGATACCGAGGTATTTTGTTGTGTTTTTCATTATAATTTATAAAGTTGTCATTTATTTGTATGTTGAAAGAAAGCCTTTGTTAATTACATTGTTCTCTATGGATCTACTTTAACACAAAAATAGTTTTGTGGCTATAAGTTGCTATAACCTATCGTTGCAAAACTATTAATAATTTAAACATAGTAAGTAGTATTAATAACACATCAAGTAATTTTTTAAAATAAATTACATGATCTCAAAACAGAAATAATTTATAATAAATGCCAGGTAAAACGAGGGGTAAAATAACAATTAATTTAGAGAAATACTTAAAAAGGGCAGGTTTAAAGAGTATTATCACAAGAAAGTATATCCGTTCTATTTATTTATCAAGTATTGTTTGAGGTTACTTTTGAATACATTTATTGTTTTTTTTTTAATTTCTGTAGGCAGTCTATTAAATTTTTTAAACCTTTAATAAAAATTGTATTTTGGAAACTTTTAGTGATAGCTTGCAGTACATGAAAGTCAGACTGGCTTCTTGTATTATAGTGATATTGCGAATTAAAGAGCCCAGTGGATGAAGGTGTTAAGTTACATTTTTGGATATTTCTAGATTTTTGTTGAAAGACACTTGAAAGGTGGTATTACATCACATATATTCGTTTCAACTCTTATCAATGATAAATTATAAAGATAACAGTGCATGAAGGAGTTAAGTGCATATTGCCTGAACTTTTCTCAATGAATGAAAGCGCTAAGTGCACCCCTTCATACATTGAATTGGTATGAAGTTGTCTACCACATAACCTCAAAATGTCAGAGAGTAACAAGTAAGACAGTAGCTAGTTGATCTGGTGTGGTGCTTGCAGTTAGTTCGAATAATTTGAATAAAAAAATGTTGTCCAGGGGTAAAAAAATGGTTTTAAGTGTGCAACAAAATAATTCAACTTTTTTAGAACACTCAGAAAGTGAATCGGATCCTGAGGGGTTTGAAGGTAAGTGAAATACTAAATGAGTACCCACGTTAACATTTTTACAGACGTGTATTACCCAACATTTTATTTCATATCGTATATATGTTGTTAATTTGATTTTTTCCGCTTGCTATAAAATTTCTTTTTGTCCCGATAATAACAATAATAATTTTCTAGACTAAAAATTATAGCAGAATTAAATATATAGAATAGTAGGTATTTTAATAATATTTGCATAGGTAATTCTGCAGTAGTTTTGTAAGGAAATTTTGCAGTAGTTTTGTAAGGAAAAGGTAGGTTTGTGAGCTAAGTTGCGTAATTTTATTTCAGATAAGGAATACGTTCCCCCAACAGATATTTTAACCAGCAGTCTGGAAAAGAAAATGACACTAATAAGACAGAGACAGGCAGCTTGGTTTGAACTCATGTGACTGCAGAGATTGAACCGAATTTTATTGATATAGTCGACGAAGTACAACCTTATCAAATGGAAAGAAACAGTGAGAAAAAGAAACAGTCGAGAAAAAGAAAAAGAGATGAAACGAGTTGGAAGTATAAACAATCAGCTGCTGCACGTGCACATGGTGAGGAATATATTTCATATAAAGGAACGGTAGTTCCAGCAAAAACCGTAAAGCTTTGGTTACTATGTACTGAAACGTGCAGGTTTAAGTGCGGTCAAAAGATTGATGCTGAAACTCGCCGTGAAATACATTCCAGGTTTTATCGGTTGGATATTAATGCCAAAAATTCGCTACTGTTTAAATGTATTGAAAAGTGCACAATACAGCGGCAACGTACCAATGCAACCAAGCACAAAAGTGCATCATACAAATTTAAAATTACATGTAAGGGAATAACACACCAAATTTGTAAATCTGCATTATGCTCCTTGTATGGTGTTGGTCGAAATAAAAGTTGAATTACTCCAAAACCAAGTAAAAGCGGGTAAATCAGCACCTTCTCCTGATTCACGTGGTAACCATTATAGCAGACCCCATAGGATTGAAGACGAAGTAATAAACTTTGTGAAAGCACGTATTCAGTCATTTCCAGCGGAATAGTCCCATTACTCCCGCAATAAAACATGTCTAAAATGTACAGCCTATACCTAGAAAAATGTGAAGCAGAGAAAAAACTGGATAAATATAAAATAAAAAAATGTTCATACATCAATATTTTTTCTACTTTTTTCAACTATTCGTTTAGAATGCCACGCAGTGATACTTGTAGCTTATGCGACTCTGGTGAAGCAAACACAGCACATTAAGAAAATTATGAAGCAGCATTTCACCTTCAAAGACTTAATAGAAAGAAAGCTACCGACAATCCCGAAATAATCTACATAACAGTTGACCTACAACAGACCATCCCATTACCAAAGTTAACCACATCCAAGGCATTCTATCTCCGGCAGATGTGGTTTTATAACCTAGGGATTCATGCCGTATCCATAAATAATGGCGAGAGAGGTTATTTTTTTTATTTGGACAGAAGATGTCGCAGGCAGAGGCTCTCAGGAAGTTACAAGTGCATTGTGCACTTTCATTGAATTGAATGAGCAAGCTTTAAGGGAAAAACAGCATTTAATCATTTGGTCCGATTCATGCGCTGGGCAGAACAAAAATTTTCAAACAGTATGTCTTTATCAATATTTAGTACTTAAAGGAACATTCTTAAGTATTGAACACAAATTTCCAGAAGTTGGACATTCCTACTTAGATTCCGATCGGGACTTTGGTAGAATAGAAAAAAATCTCAGAAAACATGATTTGATCTACGTTCCCGATCAATATGACTGACATGACTAATCATTTTCGTGATATAAATCAACTACAGGTTCAACTCAAAGTGGTGCAGAAAATGAAAAATCTTCTGCAAGAAAAAGTACCTTTTCGAGATGGAATAAAATGGATAAGAGTAGAGGAGTTCGGATCTTATTTATACAAAGAAAGCTATGAGGCATATACACCGTTTAAAAAAGTGTCACTTTTAAAGAACCAAGCTAGAATTCCCAATCCAACAGACGTCCAATTTCCAAGAGTTCGAGGAAAAACGGGAGAATTATCTGAAAAGAAAATTCAAAATTTAAGAGAGCGCAGCTAACGTACGTAAAAGAAGAATACCGATGGTTTTATGAAGAAGTTCTTGGCCAGGCAAATGCAGCAACTAAGATTCAAAGACGATCCATTTAATTACTTAGCATACAGTGTGTATTATTCAGTAAATTAAAGGTTTATCAACACTTGTTGCTTTCTTTCACATAATTCGCCTTCACTAGTTGCAATATTATTAGTGAAAGAAGGTGTTATGTACCAATAAAGTCATCAAAAGTAATCTAAATTATATATATTTTTTAAATTTTCACAATAGATGATATTTTGAAACCTGCATTATGCATACAAACCTCTAAAACACATACAATATTTGTAAAATAAAAATCCACACCAATTTTTACAAAATATTGATTATCTCAGAACTACATTTTTGTAACTTAACCCCTTCATTCACTGGGCTCTTCAATTATATTGAAGTTTTTCTAATAGATCTGATGGGATGGTACTGTCATTTTTATTTTACAAATAAATATCAGTCATGTACTGAGCATAATTCTGAACTGAAAGCCAAATTATTTCTTTTAACATAGTTGAAATACTGTCCTTTATTAATAGAATATAAATAGGCGAAATAAGGAGCCCAAATATTTTACAGAGAATGGGGCCAATTATTATTGGATAAATTGCTCTAACAAGTTTTTAAACCCTAATCAAAAGGCTATATAGAATGGTTTTAAAAATCAAGGTTTGTGAAAATCATCAAATGGTTTAACCTAAGTAATGCCAATGCTTCACAAACCAAAAAATTCAACGTCCAAATACTACTATTGGCTTTCGGTCTATCGTTCGAAGTTAAATCATTTCTCGTTTTTCTTACGCTGCGAGTTTACCCTTGTGAGCCTCAGTCTCAGTAAGGTGGGAACCGCCATTTTAACGTCTCTCGAATTTAAAATTACTTTTATAACTTGTATTATAAATTATTCATGTTTTTATGACGAAATGTAGCAAAATTGGGGTGTGACAGTCCAAATAATTTAGTAGTATTTATCTTTCATCTTTAACTTTTATCATCTTTTATCTTCTTTTCTTTTACCTTTTATCTTTTTTTTCTTTAACTTTTATCTTTATCTTTTTTTTCTTTTATCTATCTTTTTTTTCTTTAACTTGTATCTTTTTGATCTTTTATCTTTTATCATTTTTTTTCTTTTATCTTTTATCATCTCTTATCTTTAACTTTTATATTTTATCATCTTTTATTTTTAATTTTCACACTGTACAATAAAATCATCGTCATTATAAATGTTATATGTAATTAAAAATACCCCAGTGATACCTTTAGTTAAAAATTTAATATGTCCCATAACAAGTTTGTTTTTTTAGGTTGCATCCTGTTCAGTGAACAAATTCTATGATGGTGGCGAATTCTTCAGCCTGTCATCCAGTCATACGTGTCACGAATTACCCATTTATTAAGGTATTATTATTTTAAGTTTCCACAGTTTTTAAGGTCAATAATTTAAATGTTTTTCAGGTTGGTTTGATTTATTTTAATAAAAAAGATAAATATATTTTCCCCTTTTAAAATATCTCTATGTTTTATCAATAATACCCCAGATTACTGCCAAATATATTTATTTAAAAAAATTTATTTTATAGTAACTTCAGAATTTTCACTATTTTCGAAACCTATACTAGGAGTTTTATTAATTATGTTTCATTTTTATTAAAAAGTTATTATTTTCAATTTATTGTAATAATTTTGAATTTTGTATTAAATTGTATATTCAAATTAAGTTTCTTTCGTTAGATATATTGTTTTTTTATTACTTCTGTCTAAATAAATGGAACAAATCAAATAAAATTTATCAATGGTTAATATAGTCTAGAATATTTAATTTTTTGCTTAATTGAACTACCCCGTATATTTTAAAGTGATCAGTGTTATTATCGCTATTCAATTGACTGGCATTGTGATTTTATAAGACGGTATAAAAAATTAGGTATCTACTCAAATATATAAATAATTTTTAATAACAAAAAAAAAGAAAAGGTAATGATTTATAATATCAAGAAATGCTATAGTTGATAAATTTACTGTCTTTGACAGTATTTTTTTTTACATATGATGTTTAGTTAATAATCGCTCTATAAATACTTTATATTTTTGTTAACAAGTACCTGTATAGTATATTTCATTTCGTGTCCAGAAACTAGTAAAAGACCACGCACTTTTCTTATGCAAACGGGAGTACCGTCAAAATGTCTGAATTTTTGATATGTTAAATAACTTGATGTCCCCATCAAAAGTGTCCATGGGTCCAATCGTATCCTATGACTAGATTCTGAGATACAGGGTGTTGAAGTTAGAAATCCCTAATTCTATAAAATGGACACCATAAATCACCCTTAAATATTTTTGGAAATTTTTTTGCTCATTCTGTGTAGTCAAAATACATACTTAACTACTATAATTAAAATATTGTACCTTACAGGGTAAATAATGATTCGGCAAATCTTTTTTGGTCAAAGTAGGTATTCCCATCGAACAAAAATAGCTAAAATACCGAAAAAAAATATATCACCGTCAAAGTCTCTCAATATTTGATATCGTATAGTACTCGTTCAAAATTCTTATTGGTAAAATTAGATCATATGACTAGTTTTCCAAATATAACTTAATATGTACCAAATATATGAATTTTCAACAATAAATATATACTGACAAAACAGATATTTTCAAGAGAAATATCTATTAAATATTTTGATATACTATTTTAGATTAAGAATATACCCCTTGTACTATTTTCAAAGAGACAAAAAAATCGTACTTACAGGGTGATTGCGGTTGAATATGTAAAAGGAAAAAATCAACAAAATGCTGAAATTGTTGGCAAAAAATAGAAAATAATTGCCTTTTAACTTGCGAGTTGTTTATTAAAAAAATCTTATTAGTTTACATACAGGGTCATACATTATTGCATTACAAAAAAAGTTCATTATACGGTAGGTATAAGTAGGATCTAGGGAAATGAATAATGATCTGATTAAATGTTTATTTTGACTGGAGCATTGCCTCTTTATATTGTATATTTATATCAGATTGGGATCTTCTTTCCGCGTAAAGAGTTAGCCCCTGTAGGAATAGTGCACTGCTTGTATAATAGGGCAGGTCAAAAATTACCCAAAAAACATTAATTTAGGCTAGTGTGAAAAAATTGTGTTTTATGTGGTTTACACCCTATTTAAAAATTAGTGAAAAAATAAAATATTTAGCTGGGACCTTAGGGGTGAGAAATTAAAAAACTAAAAAAATTCAGATTTGTGCAGCTCTTCGCTTGATTTAAAACTCAAGGGGTTTAGGGCAGCTACAAGATAATAAAACCGGTTTTGAATGCTAAATCAACCCAGAACTCACCACGAGGAGGTGGCCGCACTTCGAGTTCCACCCACCCATTTCTCCATTTATCTCTATATATCTTACTTATTTATATAAAGAGATCATTACATTTTTGGCAAGTCTTTTTTGGCATCAAGTTTAGCACGTATGTACCCACAATTTTCACAACACCCAATTATCTTTTCTCCTTTTTGGCATTGTTATTAATGTTCTCATGACTTGGAAAAATATAACAATAATAGCAATTACAAAGGACAACTGAATTTATTACAAACACTAAAGATATAAATTCAGATACTTTGTAAGGTATATAAGAAAACAAAAGTCAAATATTAAATTAAAAGAACTGCTTGAACTAAAGATAAATGACCAAATGACTGACGTAACTGAACAAGACGTTACCGTTAAGTATTAGGTGCAAATACGAGATGGTAATACCAATTAATTTTCTTCTACTATGGGACCGAGATTGATATTTTCCGGAAATATTCGGTCTGCTGCATCATCGATGCTATTTAGTAAACGTGTTGTTGGAAATCTTATATTAATCTGGTGCCTTGCATAACCAAGAAACCATAACACTGATGCAACATGTGCGCAAGTACTTAAAGTTCTCGAACCGCATGGACATGTACAATAATAGTAGAAAATTGGATCAATATTTTCATTAGGTTCCTCTTCGTATGCCAACCACAGCATATATTTAGTTGCGTTTCTGGACCTAGAATAAATTCTGAAACGTAAAAAATTATTCTCTTCTCTAAACTCGTCTATTTCTAAAGCAATATTTTCCTCTCTTTACAGTTTATCTTGAATATATGATAGACTTAAATAAATATGGTAAGAACCTACCAAGTCTTTTAAGAAATTGATCCCTACGCGAGGAAATTCAGGAATATGCATGTGGTTCAATCTTCGCCACCGACCATTTCTGGTAGTCAGATTTTGGGCTTCGACGCGTGCTTGTATAATATTAACGTCATCTAGTTTGTTTAAAATTTTAACTGCTATGTCCATTGTACCTGGTAGGTTTATAAAAGTATGAAATTTATTTAACAACGCACCTGCAATCTGATAAAATCCACTCAAATTAACTGCATGATGCGTGGATATGCGGCCTTTAAAAAATTTAAAAAAGGATTTAAAATGTCCATTTCTAGCTTCTACAACCCAACGAGTTTTAGTTATTAGTCTCGCTGTATTAGCTTCACTTGTTGATAATTGCCGTTGGTTTTGATGAAGCAAAGGTGGCATATAAGTAATTAACCCAAGTTCTTCTAATCTAGGAATAACATCTCTGTAGCCTCTATCTACTGTTACTATATCTCCTTCTGTAATCCAGTTTCATTATTATCATTAACCAATTGTTGCCGTAAGATTGCTGCATCATTATTAGATGCATCAGAAAAATAGGGACCATTGATTGATCAAATATATCCGTCAGGAGCTACTGTAATTTCTGGCTTAACTAAATGTTCCTTCTTAAAATAGCAATAGGACTGACGTAATATTCTAAAATTACTACTTTTTTCAATTGAGTTATATGTACAATCGACATAAAATATGGCCTTTGGAATATTTGCTATAGGGTTGTAAAGCGCGTTTACGAATTCAGGGACATGATTTATGATATAGTTTTCTCTGGTAATTGATCTAAATCCAATATTACTAGGTACAAATCTTTGAAGCAGGGACATACGGACATTAGATATGACTATACTAGTGACTTGTCGGGATGAATGACAATCCATGTCTTAGTTTAACAAGGAAAGCAAGTAAATCTTTTTGAGCAATGCTTCTTAAGTTACCATATTGTTCTGTTGGTTCACAAAATTCATATATTTCTTGAAAATTCTCTTTAGAAATTGAAGTTAAATATTTAAATTCTTCTAAACTAAACGTATTTATGTCTTCCCAATTTTTTATATTATTATTAGCATTAGCAGCCGCTCTTAAACTAGACAAAAATTGCTGAATATTAACGGGAGGAATTGTCTATAAACAAAACGCAAACCAGCATGTAAATTAATCATTAGTAAACCCGAATGATTTAGATGAATGTCACAAATCTTCAGATATTCGGGTACATAAATATTTGAGACTAAAAAAGTATTTGCTCTGCATACTGCCGATAGTTTTCTTACATTTACTTGTGCGTTACAAATTATACAACCACGAACTGAGTGGGGTGTTAAAACATTAAGTCTTAGGCAATTTGGATCATTTTCAATATTTCTAAGTTCCTGTGTAATTGCGTGATAACAGTTTAAACATAATCTTACGTCTTGTAGATTATCGACTGCACGATGTCCGGCAGCTTGTTTTCTAAAATTAGCAATGTTAAGCACATCTATATTATTGTCCTCGTCTATACGAATAGTGAGTCGAAGTTGAAAGTGTCTATTGCAAACATAACAGCTAATCCTATTTACAAACGCCATATTTGTAACAATATTTATTTAAAACACTAATACAGAACGGTCTAATGCTCGCTTAAAGTAATACAAACGTCATTTATTATAAAAGTCAACAGTATGTTCAATTATTCGGAAAATATTTAATCATAGCCTTCTAGATCAATATATATAAATCAAGTGTAAGCATGTTTATATATCCTATAAGGTTCTTGGCATATTCACCACTATTTAGAATTTACTAATAAAATCTATCAATCGTCTAAAACTCATAGGTTACAAAATATACAGGGTAATCAATTTTTGTGAAAATCTTCGGAAAAATTATGTATTATCATAGTAGATATAAAAAAAAAGCAAAACTTCAGGCATGCAGACAGTCTTTAGCTTTATATTTTATCATTACGAGTATACAGGGTGATTCTTAACACAGTATCAGACCCAAGTTGATTTAAAATGCCTTGGTTGTGTCGATTACAACAAGCTTAACGTCTGAAGTGAAAAATTACGGAGTTACAGGATGTTTAAGATTTTCTATATTTCCAAGTTTAAATCATTAAATACTTAACAAAACGATTTGCATGCCTTTGCATAATGAAAATATAAAAACAGGCAGGTTATTCGAAAATACGAATATTTTATTACCCTATATTCATATCATATTGTTTTGAGAAGCCCTTGAAAAATCAAGAGAGGAACAGGTAAGCTGTAAACTATAAATATATCAACAAATGTTTCGTGAAAATTAAATTACAATAATATATCTGCTCGACTTATGTTAAATATTTGAAACCAATAACATGAAAATACTATTTCTTATATGAATGAGTACCAATAAGTAGATATGACATTTATACTTCATTGTGTGCATAACTATTACTCAATGGATTTCCTAGAAGAAAACTCGCAATGAAACAGTAGTTAAGAAATGGATAATTTCCCAAATTTTTCTGCTCATTGACTACTTCATTCTGAGGCTCCATTAAATGTTTTTAATTTCTAGTTATTCCAAAAACTATGTCAGTTTGACAAAGTTTGGTATTGGCTATTTAAAATATTAATGTATGTATATTTATAATTTTTTTTCAATAAAGAACTTACAAGCAATTTATTTTCTAATATTTGGCAATAATTTTATATATTGTTGATTTTTCCACCTTGCAAGTTCAACTGTAACCATCCTTCAAGGGATGCGACTTAAAACAAAATGTATTGGAGGCTTTACCTCATTGGTGGCACTTATGACAATACTCGAGCCAAATAAACCTGTAATCCGATCATAAATCATTTCTGTACATCCTACTGAGACCTACCATATAATCAACTTTTTGTACCGAAATAAAGTATGACCCTGTATATGGACTTATATTTTATTTACAATTATTTTCTATTTTTTGGCCACAATTTCAACATTTTGTTGATTTAACTTACATATTCAATCGCGAAGTAAGTACGAATTTTTTTCCTTTTGCAAATAGTACAAGGGGTATGGGTATATTCTTAATCTAAAACAGTATGTCAAAATATTTAATATAAGATATTTCTCTTGAAAATATCTACTTATGTCAGTATATATTTATTGTTTAAAATTCATATATTTGGTACATATTAAGTTATATTTGGAAAACTAGTCGTAGGATCTAATTTTACCAATAAGAATTTTGAACGAGTACATCGAGTACTATACGATTTCAAATATTGAGAGACTTTGACGGTGATATTTTTTTTTTTCGGTATTTTAGCTACTATTTTTGTTCGGTGGGAATACCAACTTTGACCAAAAAAGATTTGCCGAATCGTTAATCACCCTGTAAGGTACAATATTTTAGTTATAGTAGTTAAGTATGTATTTTGAGTACACAGAATGAGCAAAAAACTTCCAAAAATATTTAAGGGTGATTTATGGTGTCCATTTTAAAGAACTAGGAATTTCTAACTTTAACACCCTGTATCTCAAAATCTAGTCATAGGATACGACATCAAGTTATTTAACTTATCAAAAATTCAGACATTTTGACGGTACTCCCGTTTGCAAAAGAAAAGTGCGTGATCCTTTAAAACATGTAAAATAATATGCTATTTACCATTCTATATTTTTTTTATCTCTAATAGCGTCTGAACTAATTAAACTATTTACATTCTTTCAATATCTTGATAAAACAAATAAAATAACTAGGTAATTATAAATAGATTATTTCCGAAAAAATAATTAAAATGCCTTAAAAACTATAGGTCATTATAAATTAATCAATTACAGTCAACAGACTCTACATGGTTCAGGAAAAACAACTGTTTTGGGTTATTTTATCGAATATAATCTAGTTTATATTTAAGTTTGCACATAATAAGAATCTTTTTAAAAATATTTCTAAAGAAAATACTTATTTTGAAAAGAAATTAAACGATGTGACGAATGTATAGTATATATTTAACAGTACTAGAGCTATAAGAAAAATCTATTTTTGTAGCTTCAAAAAATGTATCTTTTTTTATGTACTTTAGTAAAACAGTAACTTATTTCTAATTGATCTATTTTTACCAACCCTGTGAAATAGTTACAAAGTTCTTAAAAAGTTTTCCGCATATAAAAATAATATTTCTATTTAAAAATGCTGAATGTTAGCTTGTTTTATAAATATTTCTAATATTATATTATTTTAATAGATATAAATAAAACAATACTCACTGTAACTTCACTTTAACTTTCTAAAAAAACCTTGGATTCAAAAACTGCTTTATATCGATGATAAACTAAGTATTTTTTTTTAATAAAATCACTTTTTCAAAACTTATCACAACCACAAAAGAATCTAAAATAACTAAATTTTTTTATAAAGAAATATATATTGTAAAGCGTGTGTTTCTTCGTACAAAAACAAAATAACTTAAATCGAAGTATTGAAGACTAGAAGGCCTTCGTGTAAACGTCAATTAAGTCAAGGTTACTATTAACTAACTTTCTTATATAATTTCTTAATGACTTCATACATTTAGGTGTTTAGGTCGGTGGTTCATCGGTATATTTTGTTTCGATGTAATCGGTAAATGTTAAATGTTGGCTAACGACCTGGTTTTGTTTAAATAAACGGATGCAAATCTGTTGCATCTTTTATTATATATCTCATTTTTATCGTGGTGATGAATATTTATATTTTTTTTACTGTTTAACGGTTCTATAGTTGAAAAATTTTATTTCCATCTGTATTTTTATAACGAATTTTCACTTGTTTTTTTTTATGTCTCTCCCTTAAATTAAAATCACATATTATACGAAACCGATGTTTAGGATACTCTAGCTTGTATGAAATTTTCTTCTCTTTTTAATGGTTTTAGTCTTAATTTTTTATCTCCATTCGCTTTTTCATAATGGGTATATAGTCGAGGCAATGAAGCAAAAAGTTCCTGGGTTTTTCCGTGCAAGTCGGAATGCGGTTTTTTGCATTCGCTTGCAAAAATATTTGTATCATTCCCCCGTAATTTCCGGGTCATACAAACTAGAAATTGCATTGCTGCAGCCAAAAATGCATTATTTGAGAGGCCTCTTGGATGATTTCAAAACTTGTTAAATAAGTGTCACAACTAGCTTAGATCGGGTGCTCTAGGGTTTTCTAGGTCGCTGAACACGATTATGATGTCTAAATTGACACAGCCGACCTGGAGCTCAGGAACGTCGACGAACGTCATCTTTGTGGGACTCTCTCAAAATTCACGCGGGGAAGGAGGGCAACTAGGCGATCGGGTTTTTTTTGGGTCGCTGAATCCAAATATGGCATCGGCGAATAGCCCCCGGACACCTGGTGCGCCCAAACCTCGACCTGGACGTCATCTTCGAGAATTTTCCTCACAATATCGACAAGAACAACCCGAAAATGACTGAGCGGAGTTTTTTGGGGCGCTGAATCTAAATTTCACGTCGAAAACGACCCCCTGAACACCTGGTGCATAGAAACTTAGCACTGAACGTCATCCCCGAGGGGTTTCCAGGCCCAATTGAAAAAGACGAACCGAATGAGTGCTATGCTATTTATATAAACAATGTTAATATGTCAATTTCGTCAATTCTGGTCTTACTTTAATTCAATAAAAAAAAGTTCTCAACTCCCTGATCAAATGACACTGGACGACAAAATAGGTAACGATGGTAAATCTATTTCTACGCTATTTGCTGAATATTTTTGTAAAAATTATATTATTAATCATAAATTAAACCCAGATAACTATCATTTAAATTTTTCCTCCTCAGTTGATATTGGACCCATATGTTTTTTCATTGAGGATATATTTAATGGTATTGGTTCCTTAAGTGATAAACTAAGCAGTGGTCCTGATGGAATTCCATCGTACTTCCTAAAACATTGCATTTACTCTTTATGCAAACCACTACATATAATGTTTAATTTATCACTAAAACTTCAACAATTTCCTAACTCATGGAAAGAAAGTCATGTTATACCTGTATTCAAAAGCGGATCCAAGCAGGAAATTCAGAACTACAGACCTATTTCGATTCAATCCTCGATTCCAAAATTATTGGAGAAGCTGGTAAATAATTGTTTATCTTGGCACTGCAAAAACTTACTTACTGATCAGCAGCACGGTTTTACAAAAGGAAAATCTACTACAACTAATCTTGTTATTTATCACAATTACATAATAAATTCTGTAGAAAACGGTTTGCAAGTAGATGCCATATATTCAGACTTTTCTAAAGCCTTCGATCAAGTCAATCACGAATTACTATTATTCAAACTGCAAGCCTACGGATTCCCTCCCTTTCTTCTAGAGTGGCTTAAAAGTTATCTCACTGGTAGAGTACAGCGTGTCAATATAAAGAATTATTTGTCTGATCCCATAGAAGTTTCTTCTGGTGTACCGCAAGGGGCCCACTTAGCTCCATTATTTTTTAATCTATTCATTAATGATGTTGGATCTGTTTTTGAATATAGTAATTATCTGCTATTTGCTGACGATTTAAAGATTTACTTAAAGATTAACAGTGGTGATTGCTGTAATAATATTGAAATAGATTTCCATGCCTTATGTAAATGGTCTAACCCTAAACACTAGTAAGTGTTACTGCATTACTTTTACAAAAAATCATAATCAAATAACACATAACTACTCTCTAAATAACAATACATTAATTAAACGTGTTACCGAAATTAAAGACCTGGGAATCGTATTTTGCTCAGATCTTTCGTTTAATAATCATATCAATCTTATAGTTAATAGAGCAATGAAAATGTTAGGCATGCTGATAAGAAACTCTAGCTCGTTATCTTTAGATGCCTGTAGAATGGTTTATATTGCATATGTGCGGTCCATTTTGGAGTACAGCTCTACCATATGGTGTCCATTTTACATAAATTCTGTTAAAAGGATTGAAAATGTCCAAAATAAATATATACGATATTGTGCCTTTAAAGTTGGTCTAGCAGCAGGTATATATAATTATTCCACAATTCTGGACTTAATAAACCTCCGAACCCTTGTTAATAGAAGAATATTGATGGATCTATCATTCCTCCATAAGATCATAGCCGGGATTATTACTTCTGATGAGTTATTAGCTATGATTGAATTTAGAGTTCCCACAAGAACTACAAGAAATAATAGTTTATTAGCCATTCAACTTCACCTTACCAATTATGCTTATCATGCACCTCTACCTAGACTAATGCGACTGTCTAATCAATACAATTTAGACATCACTGGGTGTTCTATTAGTCAATTTGTTTTTAATATCTTTAGTTTAGTTTATTACATTTCATATATGAAATTTTAGATTTATTTGCCTACCTTTTTTAATGTACTTAAGCTATTTTATGTAATTTATTGATACTAATAGATTTTTCCGTAATATATATTTATTTATTTAAAATCGTTAAAGGGGGTTTTTTGGGGCACTGAATCCGAATTGTACGTGGAAAACGACCCCCCGAACACCTGGTGCGCCCTAACTTGGCCCTGAACGTCTTCACCGAGGTTCTTCCAGACCCAATTGAAAAAGACGAACCAAAAATCGTTTAAGGGAAGTTTTTGGATCGCTGAATTCAAATATGGCATCGGCGAACACCGCATGGACACCTGGTGCGTCTGAACCTAGACCTGGACGTCATCTCCGAGGCGTCAATACTGCAATAGCTGGGTGCAATTGTTGATTCTAGATTACGTGAGGCGGAAAGAAAGAGAATGAATAGAAACGCAATATTTATGTAATTTACGGTAGAACAATTTTTATTGGCCTCAAATCGAATACAATGAACCTGTAAGTTTGTCATTCCTTAATTAATTAATAACTCAAATGTGTCTGGTCATTTTCTTCGTTATCGACTGATGTATTCATACGGGGAACATCTCCCTCATCTGAGGCCTCTGTCTTTGGCACATTAACGTTTTCATCTGAATATCTTTTAGTGTTAAGGCAAGTTGAACCTTCACAAATTTTACAGGCAAGATTGCAAGGTAGGCCGTGCTTCCTGCAACTACAGGTGTTCAGATTACAATCTCTCCTTTGCATCCACAGAATATTAGTTCCATATTATTCTTGGGCGCAGGTTTTTCTTCCATCTGTACAGGCACTAGTGTGTCGCCTTCCTTTCTCCACCCCCATTTTGTTGGGTCCATGGTCAGCTGGTCTCCGTGCAGCCATTGTTGTACTTGAAAATAAACCCTCTTTAGATGTTGTTGAATGGCGTCTACTGTAGGGAGAATTTTTGCCAAATTTACTCTCCCCGTCGCAGCGGTTCTCCTGTACATTTCAATTGGGTCTGGAAAACCTCGGTAAAGAAGTTCAGGGCCAGGTTAGGGCGCACCAGGTGTTCGGGGGGTCGTTTTCCACGTGAAATTCGTATTCAGCGCCTTTTTCAATTGTGTCTGGAAACCTCTCGGGAATGACGTTCAGGGTCAAGTTCCAGTGCACCAGGTGTTCAGGGGGTCGTTTTCGACGTGAAATTTAGATTCAGCGCCCCAAAAAACTCCGCTCAGTCATTTTCGGGTTGTTCTTGTCGATATTGTGAGGAAAATTCTCGAAGATGACGTCCAGGTCGAGGTTTGGGCGCACCAGGTGTCCGGGGGCTATTCGCCGATGCTATATTTGGATTCAGCGACCCAAAAAAAACCCGATCGCCTAGTTGCCTTCCTTCCCCGCGTGAATTTTGAGAGAGTCCCACAAAGATGACGTTCGTCGACGTTCCTGAGCTCCAGGTCGGCTGTGAGTCAATTTAGACATCATAATCGTTATCAGCGACCTCGAAAACCCCCGAGCACCCGATCTGGGCTAGTTCTGACACTTATTTAACAAGGTTAGGTACATTAGTTAAAAATTTTGTTGTCATTTTTCTTATTTTTCTATAATTTTAAGTATATTTGGATTTTCGATCAATTTATTTTCTATCAAATCTATTTTCGATTAATTTTCTTTTCGATTATTTTTTTGTTCGATCATTTTTGTTTTCGATCAATTGTTATTCAATAAAATGTTTTTTCGTTCAAATGTTTTCGATCAATTTTGTGCCACCCATAAATCTGTTATGCTACACAGGCCACAATATTTTTGGGTAATAGCCAGAGTTGCCACGAAATGTAAATAAAGCACACAATTTGTTTCAAAAAAGGACTGTAGGTCATTCCTAATAATAGTTTTTGGTGCTGCATAAAAGAGCTTGGAGGGCCGCACAAAATAGCTTGGAGGGCCGCAGGTTGAGTATGGCTGGGTTAGACGATTCAGAACAACAGCATCTGATGTGAATAAAAAGGCAACTGGTAAACCGAAAACCACGCGAACTCCACATACTACAGCAATATCCATAAATACAGTGACCGAAGTGTTTCCTGGCACGGTAATTTCCATAAAAGGCGATATTCCATTTCCTCCATGCTCCCCAGACCTAACGCATCTGGATTTTTTCCTATGGGGATACTTGAAAATTATCGTATACATGGAATCGATGCCACAAAACATCCAGCAGCTAAAGGACCTATTCAACCATAATGCTATACGTGGCATACCCGTGGCGATATGTCAGAACGTTTTCCGCAGCTTACGCTCCAGATTAACAGCTTGCTACGAAGAAGACGGTCGGCATTTAAACGATATTCTGTTTAAACACTTAATCCGCATATTTACTCTGTCTAATAATGCTAATAAACCTGGTATATCATGTTCCGGGGGTAAGTTTTATTGCGTTAAACCCTTAAATTTATTACCGGACAATGCTGTCATCTTGAAAAAAAAAAAGGATTAGTATTATTAAACATACGTTGGTCTGCCCAACATATGTGCTATTTCTAGATATTAGAAAATGGACATTTCTTAATTTGGCCGATTGTTTGTTAAAGTTTAAATATTTAGTGTTGTAGTTGTCAGGAAACACTGAATACATGAGTGTGTAATACTGGTTGCCTACCGTTACGAAAGCCATATATTAGAGAAAGCTAAAACAATATAGGAGGTTCCTTCTTAATTTTTATATAGTTTGAGTTATTCGCTCATAGTTGACTGACAACATAGTAAATAAGACCAAAATCAAAATTAAATAAAATGTAACAAAAAACAAATTTTATTCACTAAAAATTATGATAAATTAATAAAATACAATTAAAATACTATTATGATAATATCACCAATAAAGTCTTAAAAATTGTTATTTGTTTAACCAGTAATTAGAAACTGAGTTAAAAAGATTTTAAACACTATTTTTTAGAACTTAAGTATTCGATAATTGTTTTAACAATAAAGTTAAGTTATATTTTTAAGTCACTGTATAAATTTTTTTAATGTAAACTTCAATGTTTTTATTGTACAATAAAATATATATATATATATATCAAAACTATATAACAACAGATATTTAAAAATTAATAATTATTAAATAGCATTTGGATCAGAAAATATAGGCCTGTTGGTAGTTGCTTCTATAACAATACCTCCAGCTCCAAAAATGGTCCTCAAAAATGGTCTCATCGATTCCAGAAGTCGTTGGGCCCTCACAGCTGAACTCTAATGAAAAATAAATTATATTAATATACATTTTTTGTTATTTATAGTATTTGATAGACAGTATGTAAGAAAGAGTTGCCTATCTGTTTAGAGAAGAATTTAAACAAGAAAATAGACTAAAAATTGTCGCGACATTGACTGTGAATAGCTTTATTAATGGTTTTAAAGAAAAAAAGTGGCTATTTAATAGCATTTATAAATACAGTATGCAATAGTTGTCTATATATTTGACTGAATCATTTGTCTAAATTTCTATATAAAAAAGGTATTACTACATAAATTTTTAAAATTATAAACAATAAAACTTTATAAGTTTGCAAAGAGTGTGCATAGGGGTATTAATAGATTTTAGAGAAGAAAATAGACCATTTAATAGCATAGAATTTTCTATCTGTACAACGTGTAATAGTTGTCTATCTCTTTGACTGAATTATCTGTCTAAATTTCTATAGAAAAAAGGTATCACCACATTGATTTTAAAAATTATAAACAATTAAAAAAAAACTTTATAAGTATGCAGAGCGTATGTATAACGCAATATTAATAGATTTTAGAGAAGAAGATAAACTATGTTTAATATCATAGAATTGTCTATTTGTTTAATTGAATCATTTACAAGACTTTCTATAAAAAAAAAAGATCGCGACATTGACAGTGAATATCTTTATTAATGATTTTAGAGAAGGAAAGTGGCTATGTTTAATAGCATTGGAAATACAATGTGTAATAGTTGTCTATCTCTTTGACTGAATCATCTGTCTAAATTTCTATAGAAAAAAGGTATCACAACATTGATTTTGAAAATTATAAAGAATTCCAACAAACTTTATAAGTGTGCAGAGCGTGTGTATAGCGGTATTAACATATTTTAGAGAAGAAAATAGACTATGCATAACAGCATAAAATTGTCTCTCTGTTTAACTGAATCATCTACAAGACTTTCTATAGAAAAAAGTGTCGCGACATTGATTATGAATAGTTTTATTAATGTTTCAGAGAAGGAAATTTAATAGCATTGAAAATACAACGTGTAATAGTGGTCTATCTCTTTGACTGAATCATCTGTTTAAGTTTCTATAGATAAAAGGTATCACAACATTGATTTTAAAAATTATAAACAATTTTAAAAAAACTTTATAAGTATGCAAAGCGTGTGTATAGGGGTATTAATAGATTTTTAGAGAAAAAAATAGACTATGTTTAATAGCATAGAATTGTCTATCTGTTTAACTGAATCACCTACAAGACTTTTTATAAAAAAAAGTGTCGCAACATTGACTGTGAATAGTTTTATTAATGATTTTAAAGAAGAAAAGTGGCTATGTTTAATAGCATTGGAAATACAGTGTGTGATAGTTGTCTATTTCTTTGACTGAATCATTTGTCTAAATTTCTATAAAAAAAAGTATCACAACATTGATTTTAAAAATTATAAACAATTCGAAAAAAAAACTTTATAGGTATTAGATAAAAACATAGACTATGTCTAATAGCATAGAGATGTCTATCTATTTAACTGAATCACCTACAACACTATAAAAAAAAGTGTCGCGACATTGACTATAAATAACTTTATTAATGGTTTTAGAGAAGGAAAGTGGTTATGTTTAATAGGATTGGAAATACAGTGTGTAATAGTTGTCTATATATTTGACTGAATCATTTGTCTAAATTTCTATAGAAAACAGGTATGACTACATTACTTTTTAAAATTATAAACAATTCAAAAAAAACTTTAAAAGTATGCACAGCGCGTGTAAAGGGGTATTAATAGATTTCAGAAAAGAAGATAGACTATGTTTAATAGCATAGAATTGTCTATCTGTTTAACTGAATCATCTACAAGACTTTCTATAGAAAAAAAGAAGTGTCGCAACATTGACTGTGAATAGCTTTATTAATGGTTTTAGAGAAGGAAAGTGGCTATGTTTAATAGCATTGGAAATATGGTGTATAATAGTTGTCTATATGTTTGATTGAATCATTTGTCAAAATTTTTACACAAAAAAGGTACCACAACATAGATTTTAAAAATTATAAACAATTCCAAAAAACCTTTATAAGTATTAGTAGAAAAGAAAATAAACTATGTTTAATAGCCTAGAATTGTTTATCTATTTGACTGAATCATCTACGATACTATCTATAGAAAAAATGTGTTGCGACATTGACAGTGAACAGTTCTATTAATGGATTTTAGAGAATGAAAGGGGCTATGTTTAATAGCATTAGAAATACATAAAAGTGGTCTATTTGTTTTACTGAATCATTTGTGTAATTTTCTGTAGAAAAAAGGAATCACAACATTGATTTTAAAAATTGGAGACAATTTCAAACAAATTTGTGAGTATACAGAGGTGACTTGGGGTATTACTAGATTTTAGAGAGGGAAAGAGGCTGTGTTTAATAAAATTGGAAAAACAGTATAAGAGTTGTCTATCTGTTTGAATTTCTTTTAAAATAGGTATCCCGACATTGAATTACAAATAACTTTGTGAGTAAGCACGTCATGTGAATAGGAGTATTGATGGGGCTGAGAAAAGGAAAGAGGCTTGATGTTGGTAATGAGGTTAAAGATGGAAAAGTTATTTGAGGGGAAGAATAAGATGATGACGGTGATGGAGAAGATGATAAACCAGATGGATATTGATGAAGAGGATATTAATAAAGAATAGTTAAGAGATAGGAAATATAAAAGATAAAGTCAATAGCAAAGTAAAGAACATTGGTAAAAGTTAAAAAGAATTGATTTAGAATTTCGGCAGGAAATAAAAATGTTAAAGATGGATACCAATGAAAGATTAAAACCAACTGAAAGGGATGTTAGGGAGGAAGTCGTCAGCAAAATAGAGGAAATAGAAAAGGTGCAGAATGGTAAAATTAAATGCGTGATAGGAAAAGAGGTTGATAATAACTTAGGAAAGGTAAAGGAACCGTTAGATAATGTTAATATGAGATCAGAAGAGTTAATAAAACCATTTAACTTCTATTTCATCTACACGTAATTGTAAATAAATGTGCATAGTGTTAGATCGGTAAATAAATCACAAAAAGTCAAAGATTATTATTGCTACTATAATCACTAAAATAAAATATATATGTATAATTTGTGTGCTTACCATCGCATAATCTCCAACTCTTGTCGACAGATTCGTAATTAAAGTGAAAGTACTTCCGAACAGCTTGTCGGGAAGTTCCAAAGATACAGGTTCACCCGGTTTGAAAATTACAGCGTCTGGTGTAGTTGTAGGTCTCCTAGTTGGCTTGGGTAGGTCCCAGGCGAATCCTTTCGATGCGCTTACCGAAGATGATGGCTAAAAATATAGGATATATCTTTAATTGTGTCACTAAATTTATATAAACTTACTAGGAGAAGCAAGTGGTGAGGTTGGTGGTATAGCTCTAGAGATGATTTGATGGCTGGGAGGAAAAGAAAAAGAAAGAAATGGCAGTTCGAATGTTTGGTAAAAATAGATAAAATAATAAAGAGGAACAAACAGCTTTAGAAACATACAAATGACAATGTAAAGAGAGTGTTAGAACAAGGAGAGGAATTATACTTAGCATTCATTGACCTGGGAGCGGTTTTAGATGCACTAAAAAGAGATGGAAAGTCTTGGAAGACTTTAAATTGCAAGATTTAATAAATATAATTAATAGCACATATTAGACTGCTAAAGTACAGATAAGAGGTCAAAAATATCGGAAGGGTTTTTAATGGAAAATTATATAAAATAAGGAGATAGAGTAAGTCAAGACAATAACAATAATAGGATATAGAAATTTTGAACTAATTCGAATAAGCAATTTGCTATATGAAAATGACGTGGTACTTAAAGCAACATCAAAAATCAAAATGCAAAAACTAATGAACATATTTACAAGAGAAATAGAAAATATGAAAATGGTTGAAAACGAGAAGACCAGACATATTTTGGGATTCTAAAGAGAGAGAATCTATCAAAATAACACTTAACAAACTTTGAATAATAAAGTAAATAAGATTTTGACTTAACCTTACCATCTATGGTTGCTCAAAATCTAAAAGAATAAACATTTTTTTGACAGTACCAATCAATTAGGCGTAGCTCATTATACAAAAGTCTAAATTTTTGTTAAATTTTCTTAAACTATGTAGAGAATATCATAAGTTTTCCATAATGCCAATTTATTACCCGATATTTTGAAAACCCCTGTACTTATTTTAGATTCTTAATGGGTATGAAATAGTTCAACTGTTCTCTAATTAAACCAACACTGTATCTCTTACCGTTTAGGATATCCCAATGGTATACACTAAGAGTGACCACCCTCTATACAGGATGATCAGTATACATAGATAAAAGCAAAGTAATGATTGTAAAGAAAGAGAAACAACCTATAACTAAGAAAAGGCAAAAGGATATAAGAAAGAAAGATATAAAATTAAATTGCTAGTTATTAAGTCAGTTTTTTTAAATATTAAAAGGAACACAAAAAATTAAAAGTCCAAAATGGAAGAAAAAATATTTACAATAATTACTAACAATTTTTTACCAAGAAAATGTTTTGAACCTCTGTAATGTTTATCCTTGAGTATATTTTTATTCTTCTCCTTTTTTGGCAGTTCTGTTTGATATTTTTTTATAATTTGATCCAATACTTCTTATTTTAAACTTCCTAGTTACAATATGCCAATGGATCACTGCCTGTCTAGAGATTTTATCCAGTCTAGGAAAGGCAACCATACAGGCAAAAGTTACACGGGACTGCACACAAGGAGGAATATTATCTCCAAATGCTGTGGTGAGTTCTTGTGGACGACTTACTCAAAACATTGTCCAAAGAAGACTACCAGTGTCTAGGATACGCAGACGACCTAGCAATTATCGTCAGGAGGTGATTTGCAGGCACAGCCTCGGAGCAATCTCAAACAGCTCTAAACTTAGTGAACAACTGGTGCAAACAAGAACAATTGTCCATTAACGCACAAAAAAAAACACAAAAAACGGGTACTTATAGGACTAAGACTACAGTACTAAACAACATAGTTATCCCATTCGTCACAGAAGCCAACCTAGGGAGTCATATTTGACCAACGGCTGACCTGGAATCAACATCTCAAAAAACTCACATACAAAACTGCAATAGTTTTCGTAAGCTGTAGAAGAATATATGGGAAAAACTGGGGTCTAAACCCCAAAATGACCATATGGTTATACACAAGGGTAATAAGACCCATGATAACCTATGATGCAGTGGCGTGGGTAACCCAAACTGCGCAGGCAAGTGCAATAGGGCAACTGACTGGCATTCAGCGACTTGCTTGTCTAAGTACTACGCCGACTGCAGCAATGGAGGTAATATTAAATCTCACATTGTACATCTTTATACAAGGAGAAACCGGATCAAATATTCACAGGCTAAAAGGATAATATTCTAGCTGTGCCTACTGATACAGCCATAACCACATACAAATTTAAAATAAATTTTCAAATTCAAATACCAGCCCGAAAATCCTGGAAATAGGGACCTCCTGTACAGACTGAACTCGTCTGGTACACAGACGGTTCAAAAACCAAGGAAGGAGTCAGTGCTGGAATCTATGGACCAAAGTCGAAAACAACGATTTCGCTGAGTTTAAGAAAATATGCAACAGTGTTCCAAGCTGAGCTAATTGCAAGTGCAAGAGAAATATTAAATCAGCAAGTATCAGACAAAACTATTGCCATATACTCTGATAGCCAAGCAACTCTAAAGGCAATTCTCTCACCAGAAATTGGTGAAAAACTGTCTAGAAGACCTGACAGCGCTAAGTAGTCAAAATATGGTGACCTTAGCCTGGGTTCCAGGCCATGAGGGATATCAGGGCAACCTAAATTAGCCCGAAAAGGCTCAGATAAGGCCATGATAGGCCCCGCACCTTTCTGTGAAGTTGCTAAGGCATTGTGCAAAAAGACAATGGATGCAAAAAGAGTCTCAGAAATGGTGGAAGAACTATCCAAGACTGAGACAGGCCAAACAGTTCATCAAGGAACCATCGGCCAAGTTCACGAACGACCTACTGGATCAAAAGCGTCAAATCGTAAGAATAACAGTGGACCTTCGTACTGGACACTGTCGCCTCAAAAGGCACATGAGTGTCATCAATCCAGCAGAAGAAGCAACTTTGTACATCATTCCACGTTCTGTGCCAATTTGAAGGCCTGGCTGGAATGAGGTTTCTAACATTGGGCGAAGAAAAGCCAAACGCATCCAACTACATGCGGCATCCACTGTCAAAGCTACTAAGTCTAATAAAAAAAGACCAAGCTAGACGACATACTCTAAAACGAACGGAGTCTTACAATAGATCTTCCAATCTAATCTACTTATTTTCTCCAGTTAGTGAGAAACCACCTCTGTATCTTGTTTCATCATCAGAAATTAAAAAATTCGCCTATTATATTTTTCATTAATACATATATTTTCTTTTCTCAGAATTTTACCTTGTTTAGATTAATTAATTTTAAAAACAAATCGACAAAATGTTAATATTTTCATTATATTTGCACAGTATTATTCAACATTTCATTAGCCCGAGAAATTGTGTTTAATTTAAAATTAACACTGCTAGTTTAAGCCTAAAGGTAAATGCGCTAATTGGAATATAAATTGTCTATTTGAAACACGATCTGGATCATTTATTGAATAATTATCACCTGTTACTCTTTATTAAAGGTACTTATTAGTTAAATTAGTTTTAAACTAATTAAAATAAATACATGAATAGTATCTAAACTAAACGGGACATTTTATAAATTTAACCTTAAACTTTGATCGTTAAAAATAATTAATAATCATCAAAATAGTGTCAAATTTTATCTAATTATTTGTTAATTGGGATCAAGAGTGAGCTGTTTTCACCCATTTTAATTTAACATTTTTCTATGACTCCTCTTCTTCATAGGTTAAAGGCCTTTTTTGTTTGACATTTAGATTAGATGACATTTTTGACTATTGACATATGTGAAGTTGATGTTTTGACAATATATCAACAGAGCTATTGTCGCGCTTGCGCAGTTTTAAATAAGACACACCCTCTTCATACTGTCGTTTTTCTCGTTAACTAATAATAACAGAGATATTATTTAATACCTTTTTGACTATTTTTTTAATCCCCCAAATACTGTGTTATGTTCTTTTCTAAAATAAGATTGCTACCAGTTACTACCTAATCGCTGCTCGAAATTCTTAAACCGCTCCTCGTATTTGTGGGTCTTGACTTCAATTCAAGGCATGTGACGTGAAGACTTTTGATTTAAGCTTATTTGTTTAGCTCCATTACTAATTCCAAATTCTCAATACTTTTTCGATTAGAAAAAGTAGAAATAAAAGCTAGCATATTATCAAATTCAACTGCTGGCAGAAGAATAACAGCAAGACCTGTTGTATTATAAATAAATGTATATATTTAAATACAGATTTTTAAAGTACGCAAGTTGTGAAGATCCAAAACCTTTTTTATTCCCTACAAAGTTTCACTACATTTGGCGCCCAACGTGGCGCCATGTAAAGAACAGCGATTATTTGGCTTTCAACCAATAGATTTGATGAGAATAAATTAGATTATCGTATAGAATCCTTTTGGAACAAGAACTAAAACGTTCAAAAAAGATAGTAGTAACTGGATTAAATAAAGAAAGAAGAATTTTAAAATAATGATAAATGTTTGAAATCTTTTTTTTTAATCGAAAACATCCTAAAAACCTCAATTTTGAATTGTTTATCTTCATTATGTGCTTCTTTTTTACGTAGCTTAATGGTGATATTGTACTAATATCGTAAAAAAATTTAAAGGACGCAATAAAGATTAAGAATGAATAAATACTTTTGGGACAAGAGCAAGAACTAGAAAGTTAAAAAAAAAGATAGAAACAACTGGAATAAATAAAGAAAGAAGAAGAAATTAAAAAAGGGAAAAGATGCCATAATGGCAAATGTTTGCAATATTTTTTTAAATCGGAAACATCCTAAAATCCACACGTTCGACATTCTATACGGGTAAACTGTAAATTAAACCAAATACATATTTTCTAATAACATTTTTATTTAACTTATATTTACAAAATCTACAAAAAAAAGTTTACAATGATTACCGAAATATATACAATAATTTTAGAATTACAAAAATAAAAAAATATTACAAACAAATATACCATAGGCAAAATTTTTACAAAAAAAATATATATAATGGCATAAATCAACAAATAAAATAATAAATTAACTACTTAATAATTTTAGGGTGAAGAAAAACTTTGGACAAACTTTTAAGAGTCACTGGTAATGCAATAATTTGAAATAATAGTTTATTGATTGAATAATACAATATAAGCTAAAAGACAGTTCAAATTTTATATAATAATTCATGCTGTATAGTAAAATTTATGTTTTAATTATCTTATTCTCTTTAAATGTATATTATATGAAATCTATGTCTTAAATCACAAAAGTTTAATTATATTTCAGCTTTTAGTAATTTTAAATTTTAAAATTTTATAAAATAGTAAACAAATATTTCTGTGTTATTCAAAATAAATAATGCAAATTTAAATTTCTCCAAAGTTTGTCAATGTTAAATCCATCAAAGTTTTTACCCCTATTCATTAAAATTCATAAAATTTGATCGATTATTTTATATAAATTTGTAATAGAAATAGTGTCATAGATAAATGATTGACAGATTACAATAAAATTTAATTTAGCAGTTGCATATGTCATATAAGCTCTAATTGGATGTTAAATATTTGACGAAACCTTGTATTAAATCCAAATATATTATTGTAATAAAAGTAAATTATTAATTGATAATATTTTTAAAACATATTATTTTTAAATTATACATAGTAAAATTTTTGAAACAAATAGATTTTAAAATTTAGAACAATTAGATATGTTTTTCTTCATTTAATAATTTAATAAATCTATTTACCCGTAATTAGAATCATGTGAGAGAATCCCTTGTTTTTACTCCAACATATAACTAAAGACCGGACATTTTAATCGCGTTCAAATAATTGGTTTTAATCACATAGGCGTCTCATTCTGGGTTCGCTATTTAAGACGGCAGACAGTGCGGCAGATTCTAATACTATCAGGACAAACCTCTTTTTTTTATTAAAACAAGATAAAAAAAGTGTACTGATATATACATAGACATTAAAACTAATACAAAAAAGTGAGATTTTTTTTTATCGTGTACCTATATTCTTTGTCTTTTGAATCATTTTCATTAAACAAATTTAATGTTTTCTTCTCACCAACGCCGAGGATATGTAGGATATTTTACAAAAGTTTTTAGTAACCTCAGATCCTTTAATTTGTGGCCTGAGAAATTTTCCTTAAAAAAAAATAACTTTTTTGATGAAGATGTTAAACTTTTCATAAGCGAGTTTAAGGTGTAGTAATGTAAACGATATTCTGTATGATATTTTTTTTATTATTATCTCTTATATAATTACAAAATATCTATTCCTCAATATTTTGGCGTGGTACACTACTCTCCTGCCTAAAATGAGGATCGAGGACCCCAGCTGCCTCCCCCGAATTTGTTATTTCCTCCAGAAAATTGGAAATTTCTAGCCTTAGCTGGTCCCGATTCATTGTTGGAAAAATTGCACCGGGGCCAAATATTAGGACTCTACGAGCGTTTGGACTAAGACGCTGTAGAGAGGGCCTAAAATGAATGTCAAATAGGCCCATCATATGTTGTCTTATACTTTCTCGATCCATTGTCGGTTAGTTGCCGGTGATATTTTTATTCAAATAAAGTCAATCCTTATATTATATTTATGAATATTTTGGCTTTTATCGATACCGTACATACCGATTTTTTGTAACAAAACATTTATGTTTTTATTTCCTGTGGATATTATGGTACTTATACACGATGAGACAATAAAATAAATGTCTGTTAAATTTCTGTAATGTATGTATTAATTCAATTGCTCACTCTATATAGGTATCTGTTGGTTGAAAAAATGTAAAAAGATAACAAAGAGTCGATAAACAGGAGATTTGAGAAGAAAGTGTCTTGTAAAAATATCACTAGATTTTTCCAATGAGTATATTTGTTTAGTTCAAAGGGAAAAGTGATAGAAACTGGAAACGTAAATATGGAAAATTTATTATCGGACTTTGATTGTTTTCGTCGTTTTAATGACAACAAATTATACTGCCGCAATTGTGATCAGGTGTTAGTTTTTAATGGAAAGTCAAGTATGACACAACATGTGAAAACACAAAAACACATGCAATCTTTAGAGGGATGTCCAGACAAAATCTTTTATGAAGATTTATGCAACGCATTTGTTTCTGCAAATATTCCATTAACAAAATTAAATAATACAATTTTCAAAAATTTTCTTTGTAAATATACTAAACGTAAAATACCGGATGAATCCACAATTAGAAAACATTATATTCAAAATCAGTACGATAAAGCAATGACGGCAATAAAAACGAAAATTTCCAGCAAATATATTTGGGTTAGTGCAGATGAAACGACTGACATAAAGGGTAGATGTGTTGTTAATGTTGTTGTAGGATTATTAAGTGCTGAAAATACTTCACAACAGTATTTAGTTTCTAGTGTGTTTCGTGAAACTGTGAACGCTGAAATGATTTATGAAATAGTGAAACGTGGATTGAACAATGTAATTGATAATGACGTTTCAAAAGTTTTATTGTTTATTTCAGACGCGGCAAGTGTAATGTTGAAAACAGGGAAACTATTACAAGAACATTTTCCAAACATGCTGCATGTAACTTGCCTTGCTCACGCGTTACACCGAGTTTGTGAGTTTATCCGTGACAGCTTTCCAGACATTAATTCGTTGATTAGCTGTTTTAAAAAAATTTTGTTAAAAGCACCGTCCCGAGTTTCTTTATATAAAGAAATATGTCCGAATATCCCCCTACCTCCACAACCAGTTATTACACGATGGGGAACTTGGTTACAGGCTGTGTTCTTTTTTTCGGAGCATTTCGACAGACTAAAAGTATTTATTTCCAACTTATCAGAGGACGCTCTCTCTATCACTCAGTGTAAAGGTTTAATAACAAAAACAACTTTGCAGTCGGAGTTAAATTTTCTTGCGACTTATTTTTCGTGTCTCCCAGAAACTATAAAATTCCTTGAAACCCGTAACTTACAATTATCGGTTGCTATGGAAAAATTTGAATCGACATTGTTACACTTAAAAAACGTAAAGTGGCCCTTACAAGATAAATTTAACCATAAAATAGATTGTGTTATTAAAAGAAATCCAAATTTACAGACTCTGAAACAAATCTCCCTGAACAATTTTAACGATTATGAAACTGCTTTAAAATATTGTGATTTTGTTCCACATTTTTCATTTGCTCCTGTAACGAGTTGTGACGTAGAACGATCGTTTTCTAGGTTTAAAGATTTATTGACTTCTAAAAGAAGTAATTTCACTGAAGACAATTTAGAAAAATATGCAGTCATACAAACATATTTTTCAAATGAAGAAGATTGATATTAATTTGTATTGTATATATTGTATATAATTGTATATTTGCTACTTTAGGATAAAGAGTGTATATTGGAACACTCTAAACATAAAACTAATGATGGTGTATCCTCGTTGATATATTTATTAGTCAATAATATATTAACAGAAAAAGCCAACAACATTATCCCACAACACAATAAAAAAATAAATAATAATATCATTTGTAATTATATAATAATATCCAACCAAATTTGAACTAAAATTTAATAAAATAATTATTGCAATGTAAATGTAATAATAAGCCCGCCCCAAATGTTACGCCCGGGCGATAAAAATCCAATATCTTATCTACTGTGTCGACCAGTTCAGTAAATAACTTGTTTTATTCAGAATGTATTATTCAAATCGAAGGTCCGCTCTTACCGTTACTTCGCTGATAAGAATAAATTAAATTGTCCGGTCTTTACATATAACATATTAAATTCATAATTACTATCAATGATAAAAACTCATTTGTTTTTTAAAAATTTCAAATTTTAGTAAATTTTGTTAACCCTTTCGTTTACTTGTTCATCATTGGTCTCTAGTGAGGAAGTCATATATTATAAAATAATTGTTGTTTTTCACAAAATTCTATGGTTCTTGAGATATGTTGTCCACCATTAAAAAAGCACTTTGTATGTAATTTTTAAAAAAGACTAGAATCACACTTCTTGATCTATCACTAAAAAATAATACTTAATATATGCCAGGAATATTCGAAATACAAAGTATACTTTCTTAAAAATGGAAATTCTTGAGAGAAAATTTATTAAACAGATTTTTAAAAAAGGATAATAAGAAAGCTAAGGGGGTGAAATTTCAAATTTGTTTTAAGCTTTTTTATAGTCACATGAATTCTAATTAAAAAAAGGGAAAGATGAACTTGTTTTTAATCATTTAAAACAATATAAACAAATAAAAAAAGTGACAATGAAAGACAATAATCAGTATGGTTTAAAAGGTTAGAAAAAATTGATTGAACCAAAGATAATACAATAAAAGACATGCCAATTATGACATAAGAAAAGAAAAATGGTAAAACTTGGAACATACAAATAGAAATAATAAAATTTTCAAGATTTACCACTCGGCATTTTGTATTATAATTTTTTAATCAATTTTACAGATAATTTAGCATAAAAACATTTTCGAATCAAAAAAAAAAACTTCGGTATTTATCACTGTAGCATTGTGATTTATAAACTAAATTGCAGAAAATATTCTTAACCACAACTTTTATATAAAATATTTTTGCTACTAAGCACCATTTTCGCGAAAAATAGATTTATTAAAAAGGGCAACAAAAAAATCCAAGGGAGTGAAACTTTTTTTATAGCTACATGAATTAATGAAAGTAAATTAAATTTTTTTTATAATAATTAGGATTAAAAAGCAATTTAAATAACATACCACTAAACGTTTTTGATTGTTAAGCTACAGAAACTGTAATAATGTTAAATAATTGTAACCAATATTTTTATTTTTATTGTAATCTGTCTATATTCATCAAATAATAAGAAGCAACATGGTCTATTTTTGAACATTAAAATCATCACTATTGAGCAAAAATTATGGCAGTGAAATCTATTTAAACAAAATCATTTAACTGCTTCTCATTAACAACAATTTTCCTATATAGCTTCACCGCTATGAACCGCACCGCCACCACCGCTACTACCCCCACTACTGCTGCCGAATCCTTTGCTAATCAAGGATCCTATATTAAACCCGCCATGACCGCCGCCTCCACTAACGCTGCCCAATTTACTAGTGACTATATTCAATAGAGGAGCGGCGGCTTGGAGTTTTTCACCGATAGCACCCGAAATTACAGACGATAGGGAGATTATCGGATCGGAGGGGGGGACGATATTGTGCGCGGCATTTTTCGCTATGTTCTGCTTATCCAGTTGGTCGATCCAGGCGGTTTTTTGGTCGATGAAGTTGTTTAGTTTCTGTGGAATTGAAATTGTTTATCAGACGTTTTTAATAATAGCGTATTTGTAACGTTCTGAGCAATAATTGTAATTGCACATGGATCTATCACCAAAATAGATAGACAAAGCCACTACAAGCTCACATAGGGAATTTAATGTGTAACAGTGAGAGGTACAAATTCAGTAGGTAAGAGTGAGACAAAGTGAGGGGAAGCGGGGAGTGGGGGAAATTTAATCTCTTTTAACGTTGAAGAGAAAAAACATGCGCAGAACGAAAAGTCAGAAGGGCCTTAGCGTGTATCTTTATTGATAGTTATTTGTGGCCATAGTAAATGATTTTAACCTATTTTATTAACGCTTTGATTACCTATATTAATTTTTATGTTTTTTACCTACATTTCATTGATAGTTATTGATAGTAAATGATTTTAAAAGGTAAAACTGTAGAAATAATATCCACTATTGCTACGTTTGAAAAGTACCTCACGGAGCGGAGTAGAGCTAGTAGATTTTTTAGTCACGTGATCATCGAGCAAATTAAGCTTATGTGGAATAAAAGAACGGCTCTGGATTTGTTTGTGTTTTCCGTATCCGGTTTTCATTAAAATAACAAACGTAAACCTTTCTTTTAAATCAAATTTGAATCTCTCGTCTCATGATTTTTGTTGCAAGTTGTAACGTAAAGTTAATTTTTAGCTGGGTTATTTTTCACTTTTTGCTTTCACTAGAAAATAAACCATGTTCTCATTTCTGTCTGACATTTTTTATAAATATTTTTTTAATAACCAAAACACATATGAAAAAGAATAAACTGCAACACAAGAGACAACGAACAATATGTCTGTACATCTCAGAAAAGTACTTTGTCAATTGTCACAGAAATTACATTTACTCCGAAAGCTCTAAAATTTAATTCGAAGTAAATAGATCTTACACGATTTACCAGCTCTGCATTAAAAGGAACAGATCCTGTCGAGAAGCTGCAGATGTACTAAAAGAACGGCTTCGAGTAAAAAGAGCAAAACGAGGTGGTACTTAAACGCAGCATATATAGCTACTGCGATATTTTTATCATTGAATGTATGCGGTTATTGACACAGATAAAATGATTTTTAACAGTTCTTAAAAATTGACCAGAAATGCGATGAAATATTTTTTTTACAAAATTATGATGTAATATTATTTTTTAATTTTTTTTTATCTTTTCATATTTACAAACTGATAATCAAACTCGTATATGGCTGTCAACTTGGATCCTTTGGATCGACTGTCTGCCTAAAGATAAATAAATGTCAAACAAAAACATGAAACGTCAAACGAAATGTCAAACGAAATAACAAACGTCAAACGAAAACGTCAAACGAAAACGTCAAACGAAAACGTCAAACAAAAACGTCAAACGAAAGCGTCAAAAGAAAACTTTATGCGAAACGTCAAACGAAAACGTCATGCGCAACATCAAACGAAACGTCAAACGAAAATGTTCACATAAAACGTCAAACAAAAACGCCAAACGTCAAACGAAAAGGTCAAATTAAAACGCCGAACGTCAAACGAAAACGTCAAATGAAAACGTTAAACGAAAACGTCAAACGAAACGTCGACTTTTCTCTTTAACATTAATCTATATCACGCTCTCTACATAAGCAAGTTTTTCCCGTTGGAATCGGACCAACAATAACAAAAATATAAGTAAGTTTTAGGCCCTTTTGACCTGTCACTGCGCAAGATTTTTCTGTTCGACGGTAATCTATACCACGTTCTCTACATAATTCCGTTTTTCCCGTTTCAATCGGACCAATAGCAATAAAGATACACGCTAAAGCCCTTCTGGCTTTCCGTTCTGCGCATGTTTTTCTATTTTACGTTAATCTATGCCGCGTTCTTTACATAATTCCGTTTTTCCCGTTTCAATCGGACCAATAGCAATAAAGATACACGCTAAAGCCCTTCTGGCTTTCCGTTCTGCGTATGTTTTTCTATTTAACGTTAATCTATGCCGCGTTCTTTACATAATTCCGTTTTTCCCGTTTTAATCGGATCAATAGCAATAAAGATACACGGTAAGACCCTTCTGGCTTTTCGTTCTGTGCAGGATTTTTCTGTTCGACGTTAATATATACAACGTTCTCTACATAATACCGGTTTTACCGTTTCAATCGGACTAATAGCAATAAAGATACACGCTAAGGCCCTTCTGGCTTTTCGTTCTATACATGTTTTTTCTATTTAACGTTAATCTATACCACGTTCTCTACATAATTCCGTTTTCCCGTTTAAATCGGACCACTAGCAATAAAGATACACGCTAAGGCCCTTCCAGCTTTTCGTTCTGTGCAGAATTTTTTTGTTTGACGTTAATAAATACCACGTTCTCTATATAATGCCGTTTTTTTCCGATTGAATCGGACCAATAGCAATAAAGATACACGCTAAGGCCCTTCTGACTTTTGGTTCTGCGCATTTTTTTCTCTTCAACCTTAAAAGAGATTTAATTTACCCACTTCCCGCTTCCCCTCACTCTGTCTCACTCTTACCTACTGAATTTGTACCTCTCACTCTTACACATTGAACTCCCTATGTGAACTCGTAGTGGCTTTGTCTATCTACTCACCAATTTTTGAATTTAAAGCTTATCACCAAATAATTATTATATCACTAATTTGAAATGATTCTGATTTTATTTTACAGTTTTACACTGTCTTGTTCTTAATTTTTAAGTTCAGCTGTTCTAATTATATTGTAACTTTTAAAAATAAATGTTCATAAACTAACTGAATATAACTATATTTTTTATTACAAATTGCATAGTCTAAATACAATTTTGTTTGTGTTTAATCTAAGACAAAACTTTTCTTTTGCAGTTTCAAACTTTTTCTGTAAAATGTATTCCTACTTTTTTGAAAATTCCAAATTTTCTAATAGATTTTTGAAACAATTAAAGTAATCCTAAAACTTACCTGAACTTTTTTTTTATTAAAAATCCTATAAATATGTTAAAGTTATTTCTAAAAGAAAGGTTAGTGAATATTAGTATATTTTTAATTATATAATATAATACACTACTCAATACCCATTAAAATACGTTAGTGAAATCCTTTAACTTCCACAGAAAAGGATTTTGTTAAAATTTCATATAATTACACTTCAACAGTTTTATTTCATTTATTTCTACTGTACCGAAGACTAGACTGGTAAGTAAACTATCAATTATTATTTAAATAAAAACAAAGTATGTATTGACATACCAAAACACGCTAAAAATGTATAACATTTACTACAAATCACAAACTTTGAAGTATTTTCATCTTTTTACATTATTTTTTATTTTAAACATTTGAGAATTTAAATTGATTTTCTATAATTATTTAAGTATATATAAACCAATTAAATATGAACTGTTTAAATGTAATTGCTACATAATTTTAACCAAAGTTTGTTAATTTAAAATAACTAAAACCAAACCAAAATTCCCTTTGATAGAGTTTGAAGCCGTTATATGTTTTGTGCCATATTTGTAAGCAAATTTGTAAAAACGCAACAAGCATTCTTAAGAGAAAATAGTTTTTTACAAGCTTTAATGTTACACAGTGTAGTGTATCTCAAAATTTCTAAGACGAACATTTCTATTGAAAAAATACATGAAAAGTATAACAAACTTTATTAGGGACAATAATAAGTAAAAAAGTATGTAGAAAAAAGTAGATTTGTTTTTTTTCTCATACCTTTTATTATTTTAGCTATTTGAGTTTAGTTCCTCTTTTTTACATTACAATTTATGCAGTTTTCCTTTTATCTAACCATCTGTGATATTTTATTTAATTGTTTTCAAATAATATAAAACAAAATATTATTTTGAAGCAAAATCATCTTTTTTTAATACATTTTTAGTAACAAACCAAATATGATTCGTTTAAAATTGTTGATTACACTACACTGAACATTTTTGTAAGCATTGAAGTTGCTGCGTTCTAGTTACGTAAGAACTTACATTAAAAACAAATCCTAATACGGCATTTTTCACTCCTGTTACTACGTCTACTTTCCTTTTGTCTCTAATGATACTGCTTTTTGTTAGTACCTAAAAGTAAAGTGATAAAAGTGTTAGTTACACATGTAAAAATCGACCCGTTCTACTGGATATTGATCCTGAAAATTAATAAAAATTAACATAATAATGTCTAATTAAAAACAACCAACAGTTATAGGTATTACAGACTTGAATCTATGTTTTAATATGTTGTTTTGAGTTATTGATGTTTTAATTTGTCTAGTGTCACCACATTTTTACTTTATTTTAAAATAAAAAGTGATAAATTATTAATTTCTGAATTTAATAATAATTTGAGCACTATTTTTTGTATTTTATTGTATATTAATATATTTGCTAAAATTCTTATTATTATTAAATCGTGCAGATATGTAAGGTCGGTATGGGAAAATAGGACAACTTTGTTTGAAATAGGCTTTATCTTTTTTTTTAATTTTGTATGTTTTTATTTGTTTTTCTACAAACTTCATTATGAAAATTGTTCGTTTATGGTGACATATTCTCTTTTGTAACCCCTAGACATTTCTTACTGCGAATTTATAAGGATTACATTATCTGCATTCAAAATTAAATTTGTGAATAATATTCGTTGCAAGATTTTGTAAATTATTCTCTTAGACCCTTCATATGTTTCAATATATTATTTACTGTATGTTTTAATATATGCTTTAATATGTTTTATTATATGTTTTAATATTTGGTTTAATTTATAATATAATAGCAATACTCAACCTAATTCACCCTCTTACGAGTGAATTTTAACCCCAAAAACTAAGCTTGCCGGGGGATTACATTATCTGTGTTCAAAATTAAATTTGTAAATAACCTTTTCTCCAAGATTTTGTAAATTATTCCCTTGAACCTTTCATATGTTTTAATGTATGATTTATTATATGTTTTTATATATTCTTTAATATATTTTAATACATGTTTTAATATTTGGTTTAATTTATAATATAATAATAATACTCAACCTAATTCATCTTCTTACGAGTGAATTTTAACCCTAAAAACTAAGCTTGTCGGAGATTACATTATCTGTATTCAAAATTAAATTTGTGAATAATCTTAGTTCCAAGATTTTGTAGATTTTCCCCTTGGACTTTTCATGTTTTAATATATGATTTATTGTATGTTTTAATATATGTTTTAATTTATGTTTTAATATATGATTTAATATATGGTTTAATATATGGTTTAATATATGATTAAATATATTTTTTAATATATGTTTTAATATATAATATTAAAATAATAAACTCCCTAATTCACCCACTTACGAGTAAAATTTAACCCCAAAAACTAAGGTTGTCTGGGGATTACATTATCTGCATTCAAAATTAAATTTGTGAATAATATTCGTTCCAAGATTTTGTAAATTATTCTCTTGGACCCTTCATATGTTTCAATATATTATTTATTGTATGTTTTAATATATGCTTTAATATTTTTTAATATTTTAATATATGATTTAATATATGGTTTAATATACAGAGCATCACAAGTCTTACCCCCTAACTAACTCGTTACTTGGGTCTTGTTAGGAAAATCGCCGAGACACGTCGATTCTTGATTTCTACAATGTACATTTTTGTATGAATAGTTTACCCTTAATTTCATCCATTACTGGAGGGGAGCAACCCTTTTGAAATATTTAAATGGCATGGGATGGTGAGTGATAGCTCTATTCAACCGTGCAAAAAGTTTTGAAATTTGCTTAATTGCCTGTTGATTTATTAATGTTTAAAAATAACAAAACATCACAAATAGGAAAGCAACTAAATTAACAGTGACCTTATCTAATGGCAAAAAGTCTTACTTCACGTCTGAACCAACACCGATTTCATGCAGGGCCGAATTTTAATTCTAAGGATGAGTGCGCTACGTTAATTGCCGTTATTCTGAAACAGTAAGTAGTTGAGAATTAAAAGAGCAAATTTCCAATTTTTTTGCATGGTTGAATAGAGAATAAAACCCCCTTTAAAATGAGCTATCATTCACCACCCATGCCATTTTATTTTTTCGAAAGGGTTGCTCCTCTCCAGTAAGGGATAAAATTAAGTGTAAACTATTCATACAAAAATGTACATTGTGAAATCAAAAATCGACGTATCTCGACGATTTTCCTAACAAGACTCCAGTAACGAGTTAGATAGGGGCGATAAAACTAATAATACTCTCACTAATCCACCCCTTTACGAATGAATTTTTTACCCCAAAAGTTAAGCTTGTCTGGGGATTACAATATCTCTGTTTAAAATTAAATTTGTGAATAATTATTTTCTTTCCAAGATCTTGTAGATTATTCCCTTCATATGTTTTAATATATGATTTATTGTATGTTTGAATATATGTTTTAAAATATGTTTTAATATATGTTTTAATATATGTTTTAATATATGTTTTAATATATGTTTTAATATATGTTTTAATATATGTTTTAATATATGTATTAATATACAGAGTGGCCCAAAAGTCTGGAAACGGCCAATTATCTTGTAAATTGCTGGTCCTAATTATACAAAATTTGGGGTACATCTATTTTGGGTTACGATGATTCCAGATTTGATATTTGCAATGTAGCCAGATTTGCTGTTTCTCTTAAATTATTAGTCACTTTGGTTTTTCAAATTCATCACCGTGTATATTCAGTCATTATTGGAATCTCCTATGTAATACTAGTTCAACCATATGTAACACTTATGGTTTTATGTAGTCTAAAAGGTCTTAAATAAATAAAATAAGTCTGGCAACGCCTAATTGTCTCAATAAATTTTTTAATACAAATTATTTTCAACTACATTAAAACGTAACAATTAAAAGATTATAACATTTTTAACATAATGGTTACTTTATCAAGTGTTCAAATGTGCTCCATTTGTAAGTTGACAGTACCCAATCGATGGTAGAATGCGTCTACCACATTTCTCCATAATTGTTTTATTTATTTAAGACCTTCCAGACTACATAAAACCATAAATGTTACATATAGTTGAACTCGTATTGAATAGGAGATTCCAATAATGACTGAATATATGGGGTGATGAATTTGAAAAACCAAAGTTACTAATAATATAAGAGAAACGACAAATCTGGCAACATTGCAAATATCAAATCTGTAATTTCCGTATCCCAAAATAGGTGTACCCCAAATTTTGTACAATTAGGATTAGTAATTTGAGATAATTGGCCGTATCCAGACTTTTGGGCCACTCCGTATGCTTTAATATACGTTTTAATCTAATCTAGGTTTTAATCTGTTTTAGTACGTTTTAATATTTACATATTTGTTTTAATATAATCTAAGTTTTAATGTTTTAATATTGTTACGCTGGTTTTTGGTATCACAATTTATTTTAACTAAACTTTAACAATTATACAACTAATACAATAACTGATAACATTAACGTTTAACGTCTATCATAAAACTAAACTCTGACGTCAGGTTGTCGACTTATATAGCTTGCCTCGACCTTCTAGAACCTTCTCGAACAATCTGGGCTTTTTTTTTACAAGGAATGACATTTCGAGACATTTCTGGAATATTCTATCTTCTTCATTTACTCGTCCCTTTACTTATGACGACCGCAGCACGCTACAGGGTGCTGCGTAACAATATGTTTGTTGTAATAAATGTTTTAATCTATGTTTTATTATAATGCTGTATACCTAGAAGGAGGCAACAGAAAAACGCGGTTAAATCAACAGGAATGTTTTGGAGTAGATTTTACTATAAATAGATGATCAGTTACCATTAGAAGAAGTCCAAATACATAATTGTCATATAAAAATAGTTGTCTATAGTAGTAATGTCTTACAAAATACAATACCACTTTTATCACCAATATTATGAATAGAAAATGTTTTTAATTATTTTCAAAAATTTCATTCGAACATGCATTCATCAAGTTTACACGTAACACTTGTTTTTCGTTTATTAATATCTTCTATTCCCGTATATTTTAAATACAAAAAGTCACAAAGGACGTTGGACATTTTATAATCTTCTGTAATATCCTCGGAAATATACAAAAAAAAAGACAACTGCAAAAAGGACATTCATATTGAAAGCCGCGCTTCGTTCGTTAGCTGGACATGTTTGTTTTAATCTCTATGTTTTATATCATATAGTATGAAACGTTAATCATTTGACGTCAAGCATGATTGTATTCATAAAAGCTATCCACTAAATACTGAAATAATTTTGAATCGATAAATGTGATTAATTATGTCAATGGCATATTATTAATAAATGTAGTCAATTATTACTCAAAGCTTTTGTGAGTAAAATTTTATTATGATATACATCTGTATATAAGTTCTGATCTATACCTGATAGTTTTAATAATTGTTTTAACGATATAGATACAGCATTCTAATTGATTGTTCGACTTTAATAAGAGATATCTGCAGGCATTAAGATCAACAAATTGAATTTGAATGGTGTTGGTATTATAACTATGTTAAGTCAAATTGATCTAATGATTGTACAAACAACACACGACAAAACTAGGTATGAATCAATTAGAATATTTCATACATGAAAATAAGAAAAGCAAATAAATAAATTGACATATTTTCTTAGTTCACTCAATTTAAATTAATTGAAAGAAAGTTTGGTATAGAAACATTTCACTTTCAACTTTCATCTGTAGGTAATTTTGTCCCTAAAATTACTGTGAAGATAATGTATAAAAATGATGATACTGTAGTGACATTTTAAAAGTAAATAAAAAATAAATGTCTTGCTCACTCAAAATTATTACAATTATATAAATTTGATATTAACGAAATTGCTGCAATTTGAAAGTTAAAGTACAATACATAGTGGATGTTTCATGTGTTTTTCTTTGTATAAAATGTTTTTGGACACACTCTGTAGATATATTTATAAAAATCATTTAAATATTTTTTGTGATGTCCTGTATGTTATATTTTTTAGTTAAAATGTTAAACAAAATTTCTATAAATTTTCAATAATTTTCTTTTTTGTCCAGCTTGAATTAAAAAAATTCTCTAATATATTTTTTAATCAGGTTAGCAAAGACATTTATGTATACAAGCAATTACTAGAACATTAATTAGTTACTTGTATTCTGCGCCAACTCTTGAGAGGACAATTCCCCTTGAAATTCGAAAGTATAACCTTCCCTTTCGATAAATTTATTGATTTTTATGACAGCTATTATTTGTCGTTTTATTATTGTTTCTAGAGATTGAGCGAATAATTGACGATAGTATAAAAACATAGTTCTAGAGGTATGAAAAGAATTTCTAACAACCTTTTATCAATTAGAATTTATTTTAAATAGAATTGGGTGCTAAATATTTTTAAATCTTTATCCAACATTTATTATTTTAAATAATCAAAAGATGGCTTAATTTTCGAAACATTTTTAAATGAATACCGAGGAATATATATTGTTATTTTTTAATTTTAATTTGTTTCATTAATTTTATTTTACGGCTTGGTTACATTTGAGTTAAAATTATTTTCCTTTATATGTTTTCTTTTATATTTATCTATATGAAATGAAATGAAAGAATGAAATGAAAGAATGAAATGAAAGAATAAAATGAAAGAATGAAAAAATGAAAGAATGAAGAAATGAAAGAATGAAGAAATGAAAGAATGAAGAAATGAAATAATGAAGAAATGAAAGAATGAAGAAATGAAAGAAAAAACAAATGATAGAAGGAAGAAATGAAAGAATGAAGAAATGAAAGAATGAAAGAATGAAGAAATGAAAGAATGAAGAAATGAAAGAATAAAGAAATGTAAAGTGAAGAAATGAAAGAATAAAGAAATTAAAGAATGAAGAAATGAAATAATGAAGAAATGAAAGAATGAAGAAATAAAAGAATAAAGAAATAAGAAAATGAAGAAATTAAAGAATACAAAAATGAAAGAATGAAGAAATGAAATAATGAAGAAATAAAAGAATGAAGCAATTAAAAAATGAAGAAATGAAAAATGAAGAAATGAAAGAATGAAGAAATGAAAGAATGAAAGAATGAAGAAATGAAAGAATGAAAGAATAAAGAAATGAAAAAATGAAGGAATGAAAGAATGAAGAAATGACGAATAAAGAAATTAAAGAATGAAGAAATTAAAGAATGAAGAAATGAAAGAATGAAGAAATTAAAGAATGAAGAAATTAAAGAATGAAGAAATTAAAGAATGAAGAAATTAAAAATGAAGAAACGAAAGAATGAAGAAAGGAAAGAATGAAGAAATGAAAGAATAAAGAAATGAAAGAATGAAGAAATGAAAGAATGAAAGAATGAAGAAATGAAAGAATGAAGAAATGAAATAATGAAGAAATGAAAGAATGAAGAAATGAAAGAATAAAGAAATGAAAGAATGAAGAAATGAAAGAATGAAGAAATAAAAGAATGAAAGAATGAAGAAATGAAAGAATGAAGAAATGAAATAATGAAAGAATGAAGAAATGAAAGAATGAAGAAATGAAAGAATAAAGAAATGAAAGAATGAAGAAATGAAAGAATGAAGAAATAAAAGAATAAAAGAATGAAGAAATGAAAGAATGAAGAAATGAAAGATTGAAGAAATGAAAGAATGAAGAAATAAAAGAATAAAGAAATGTAAAGTGAAGAAATGAAAGAATAAAGAAATTAAAGAATGAAGAAATGAAAGAATGAAGAAATAAAAGAATGAAGAAATAAGAAAATGAAGAAATTAAAGAATAAAAAAATAAAAGAATGAAGAAATGAAATAATGAAGAAATAAAAGAATGAAGCAATTAAAAAATGAAGAAATTAAAAATGAAGAAATAAAAGAATGAAGAAATGAAAGAATAAAGAAATGAAAAAGTGAAGGAATGAAGAAATGACGAATAAAGAAATTAAAGAATGAAGAAATTAAAGAATGAAGAAATGAAAGAATGAAGAAATTAAAGAATGAAGAAATGAAAGAATGAAGAAATTAAAAATGAAGAAACGAAAGAATGAAGAAAGGAAAGAATGAAGAAATGAAAGAATGAAGAAATGAAAGAATAAAGAAATGAAAGAATGAAGAAATGAAAGAATGAAGAAATGAAAGAATGAAGAAATGAAACAATGAAGAAATGAAAGAATGAAGAAATGAAAGAATAAAGAAATGAAAAAATAAAAGAATGAAGAAATTAAAAAATAAAGAAATGAAAGAACAAAGAAATGAAGAAATGAAAGAATAAAGAAATTAAAGAATGAAGAACTGAAAGAATGAAGAAATGAAAGAATGAAGTAATTAAAGAATGAAGAAATTAAAGAATGAAGAAATAAAAGAATGAAGAAATAAGAAAATGAAGAAATTAAAGAATAAAAAAATGAAAGAATGAAGAAATGAAATAATGAAGAAATAAAATAATGAAGAAATAAAAGAATGAAGCAATTAAAAAATGAAGAAATGAAAAATGAAGAAATGAGAGAATGAAGAAATGAAAGAATGAAGAAATGAAAGAATGAAGAAATGAAAGAATAAAGAAATGAAAAAATGAAGGAATGAAGGAATGAAGAAATGACGAGTAAAGAAATTAAAGAATGAAGAAATTAAAGAATGAAGAAATGAAAGAATGAAGAAATTAAAGAATGAAGAAATTAAAGAATGAAGAAATTAAAGAATGAAGAAATTAAAGAATGAAGAAATTAAAAATGAAGAAACGAAAGAATGAAGAAAGGAAAGAATGAAGAAATGAAAGAATAAAGAAATGAAAGAATGAAGAAATGAAAGAATGAAGAAATGAAAGAATGAAGAAATGAAAGAATGAAGAAATGAAATAATGAAGAAATGAAAGAATGAAGAAATGAAAGAATAAAGAAATGAAAGAATAAAGAAATGAAAGAATGAAGAAATAAAAGAATGAAAGAATGAAGAAATGAAATAATGAAGAAATGAAAGAATGAAGAAATGAAAGAATAAAGAAATGAAAGAATGAAGAAATGAAAGAATGAAGAAATAAAAGAATGAAAGAATGAAGAAATGAAAGAATAAAGAAATGTAAAGTGAAGAAATGAAAGAATAAAGAAATTAAAGAATGAAGAAATGAAATAATGAAGAAATAAAAGAATGAATAAATAAAAGAATGAAGAAATAAGAAAATGAAGAAATTAAAGAATAAAAAAATGAAAGAATGAAATAATGAAGAAATAAAAGAATGAAGCAATTAAAAAATGAAGAAATTAAAAATGAAGAAATGAAAGAATGAAGAAATGAAAGAATAAAGAAATAAAGAAATTAAAAATGAAGAAATGAAAGAATGAAGAAATGAAAGAATAAAGAAATGAAAAAATGAAGGAATGAAAGAATGAAGAAATGACGAATAAAGAAATTAAAGAATGAAGAAATTAAAGAATGAAGAAATGAAAGAATGAAGAAATTAAAGAATGAAGAAATTAAAGAATGAAGAAATTAAAAATGAAGAAACGAAAGAATGAAGAAAGGAAAGAATGAAGAAATGAAAGAATGAAGAAATGAAAGAATAAAGAAATGAAAGAATGAAGAAATGAAAGAATGAAGAAATGAAAGAATGAAGAAATGAAACAATGAAGAAATGAAAGAATGAAGAAATGAAAGAATAAAGAAATGAAAGAATAAAGAAATGAAGAAATAAAAGAATGAAGAAATGAAAGAATGAAGAAATTAAAAAATAAAGAAATGAAAGAACAAAGAAATGAAGAAATAAAAGAATAAAGAAATTAAAGAATGAAGAAATTAAAGAATGAAGAACTGAAAGAATGAAGAAATGAAAGAATGAAGTAATTAAAGAATGAAGAAATTAAAGACTGAAGGAATGAAAGAATGAAGAAATGAAAGAATGAGGAAATAAAAGAATGAAGAAATTAAAAAATGAAGAAATGAAAAATGAAGAAATGAAAGAATGAAGAAATGAAATGAAAGAATTAAGAACTGAACGAATAAAGAAATTAAAGAATGAAAAAATAAAGATTGAAGAAATTAAAAAATGAAGAAATTAGAAATGAAGAAATGAAAGAACGAAGAAATGAAAGAATAAAGAAATTAAAGAATGAAGAAATGAAATGAAAGAATGAATAAAATTTTGCTAATTCTTTACATTTAAAAGTTCTACAAATATTTCCTATTTACATATATTTTTTTTATTATAATATATACATTTTGTGTTCTTATTTTTTGGTTTGTTTCTATATTTTTTTATTTTTCAAAGAATAAAATGAAAGAACGAAAAAGAAATAAAAAATAAAAATAACAACATTAAGGGAGGCAATATTTAAAAGACTGAAATAATAAGTCAAGGATAGCATAGTCCAAAGTAGTCTAATAATATTTGTGTATATCGCTAGACCTAGAACATAGTTGAACAGCTCTTGACCATAAATTATTATTGTCAATGCAAATAACGCAACTTTCATAGTAATAAATAAAACGAGACAATTGCTCGTGTATATACTCTCTATCGATAAATTTTGAATGTGTAATGTTGAGGGAGTGATCTATTAAATTTGTAACACGAATGGATTAAAATAAAAATGGCGTATATTATTTTTATTGTTAAAGGTAGATATTAATACGTATTTGTTTAATTAATAAGTGACATCTTTTGTTCTATACGACGGGGTTTTTTTAACAAAATACACATTAATACGTAGTAAATAGTTTTATAGTATATTTTGTCTACGGCTCGCTATAGAAAATCTAGTGAAAAACTAGTGAAGAGTAGTATCATTTAACAACTTAGTTTAGGATTAGTTTGACCTTTGATAGTAGCAGGGCCGACAAGAATGGGGGGGTAGTCGACACTAATTCCCGGGGCCCGGGCTCGAGTGGGGGTCTGGCAGCGGCATAAGGGGGGTCGATAGCTTTGGTGAGGACGTTTTTTATATTTTCAGAAATTTGGCACAAGAGGGAGGACTTTTTTTGGGACTTCACTAAAGAGGATAAGAAATTTTTGCTTGAAATTTAGAAATGTGATATTGAAAGGGTCAAATCGCGGTGCCCGATCTAGAAAATTGTTCCGAGTCCTGGCTCTCGGCGGCCCTGTATAGTAGTGAACTCTTGTTTTTGCATACAAAATTTTTTTCTCAGTTTATGGAATTAATAAATAATATAAATATAGTTGGTATTTTATAAACCGACTTTCAAAAAGGAGGAGGTTCTCAATACGTCGCAATATTTTTTTTATGTATGTTCAGCGATAATTCTTTAACACGGTGTCCGATTTCAATGATTCTTTTTTGTTAGAAAGGGGGTACCTCAGGGGTGATCCCATATAAATTTAGTTTAGATATGTTGATGGCATTTGCACGTTTTTGAAGTCAGTTTTTTTTAATTTTTAATTTCTAATACTTGTGTTGTTTAGATTTTATTTCTACTAGCATTTTATTCTAATATTTGATACAATGAAGCCCTAATAATTGCAGACATCACAAAATCATTACACGTTAATAAATACCATACAATTTGAAGTATTCTAAAAATTGATTTGGAATCTAATTAAAATTTGTAAAAATGTCTTATTACGTAAAAACGAATAAACATAAAAAAATTAAACTAGAAGCATCGAAATAAAAATAAAATTTGATACAATATAAAGTAAAATGAATTTTTTCTACGAACTCTTACAAAAAGACATCTTTTGCCACAGGATACTTTCAGCGAAAACTTGATTTCCGTCACTAGTGAGAAAAAATCCCATAACATTTACTTTCGTCTCTAGTGACGAAAGTAATTTGTTACATATTTTCATATATCAGTCGCCTCGTATAATATTTTGGCAGCTTATAATTATTAATAATGAAATAAAAAGATGCTCATTAAATTCTATATGCGTTTTTACCTAAACTTTAATGAATTAAAGATAAAATAAAAATGTATAAAAATAGTGCAAATTAAACCAATCTACATCTAGTTTCCTGGTTTTCATTTGTTTATTTGAAGTTTTATCACTTTTGAGAACTGTCAGTTTCAGTTCGTCCTAAATTTAACACATTTTCATGAGTCAGAAAGCGATTGTACTCCCCCAGAAATTATTTTTAAAGCTGAAGAAACCTCTTCAGATTTATTACCGGCCAAATCAAAAAAGAGATATGAAGAAATTTATATCAAATTTTTGGACTGGAGAGAAAAAAATAAAGTGAAATCATTTTCGGAAACTGTACTACTAGCATACTTTGGAGAAATATGTTCAAATTTTAAACCGTCGACGTTATGGTCCATTTATTCGATGCTAAGAACTACATTCTCTGTTAAAAGTGATGTCGATATTAGTAAATATCCAAAGTTACGTTCGCTTTTGAAAAGGAAATCTGATGGTTTTAAAAGCCAAAAATCCAAAATTTTTTCGCCTGAAGACATAAAGACTTTCCTAAAGAATGCACCTGACTATAAATATTTAATAACAAAGGTAACGGAATTATTATTTTTATTTTAACAAATACTTAATACATAACTACTAATATTTGTAAGTAGCATTAGTTTTTGGATTATCTGGCGCTTGTCGTTGCCACGAACTAAAAGATTTAACAATAAGCGATGTAAAGGATACTGGAAGTATTCTGTTAGTTAAAATCCTTAATACAAAAACAAAAGTTCCGCGTTCTTTTCATATTTCTGGACCCTTTTATGATATTTCTAAAAAATATATGAGCCTACGTCCCGCAAACATGGATCAAATTAATTCAAGATTCTTTATTAACTATCAGAATGGAAAGTGTAGCAGACAGGTTGTTGGAATTAATAAAATCAGTAAATTTCCTAACGAAATTGCTCAGTTTTTAACGCTTCCGAATCCTCAAGATTACACTGGGCACTGTTTCCGCAGAACATCCGCAACGCTATTAGTGGATGCAGGAGGTGACTTGCTTCTGTTAAAAAAGCACGGTGGTTGGAAATCTAGTAGTGTTGCGGAAGGATATGTTGATGAATCCACGAACAGTAAAAACCAAATACAAACCAAAATTTTACAATCTGAACAAAATAAGGAAACTACTAGTTCATCCGATTATGGCGCATCATCATCTGAAATGACATTTAACAGTAGAACAAATATGTCGGCATCTACCTCAATAAATAAAAAGCTTGAGTGTGATACCCCCATAATTTTGAACAGTTGTTCAAATATAACAATAAATCAATATTTAAATAATAAATAATATTTCTGAAATATTTAATTGTTGGTTAATTTTTTGTTATTCCTAACACAAAATAAAGCATTTGCTAACGTTTGTTTTTTTTTATTTTAGTAGGTACCTACATGACATAATAGAGTTCGTAGAAAAAGTATAGTGTTTTACTCGTCGAAAATCATTACCAACCTCGGCTTCGCCTCGGTTGGTAAATTGTTCTCTCGCTTCAAAAAATGTTATTTTCGTCAGTCGTGAAACAATATACTATTAATTTCAAAAACAGGCATAACAAGTGAAAATTTAGAAAAATGTCTATTATGTAAAAATGAATAGAGATCAAAAAATTTAGACTAGAGCTATCGAAACAACAAAAATTTCACATCGATTTAGAATAAAATAAAAATTATAAAAAACAAGCAAAAATTTGAAAAAATGCTCAGTTTATAAAAAAATTTAAACTAGAACTATTTTTTAATCCAGACCTTGAAAACCGATCTAGCAAAAAACTACAAAAGTAGATCAAATTATTTCTATCAAAGTCGGCCAAACATATGTAGCCCAACGAAGTTTACATAATGCTCAAAATACCACATAGGTAACTACATCATCACTTTTTCTTTCACTATTAGATAATCGAGCAGTGCCAGCAGCAACTTTCTTCGATGTACGTTTGTCTGCAAACCTATACAAACGGTACCGTTTCATCTAAATTAATTCAAACGGAATTTACTTGCTCAAGGAAGTGTAAAGGCACCGGTTATGGATGCAGACTATGTTTAAGATTAACCCAGATCTTGTTTATCTATTTTTGAATGTGATGTAATGTGCTGAATTATTGCCAATTTTTTTTTTTATTTACAAGGTTAGCAGGAATTTAATAACAATTTTTTTAATTTAATATTACTAATATATACAAGAAAGGGGACCAGACATTCAATAAAGATAGTTTATCAAATTAGTTATAAAATGGAATGTACTATTTTTGTTCATATATTACCTATTTAGTAATTTTTTTTAGTTTGAATCATTTTATATTTTCTAACTAAAAAGTATGAAATAAAAATATAAGTAAAATTAAATATTTTAATGGTAGAATGCTTTTTTATTTTATTTTGTTGTAGCAGCATTCTATAGTCTATTTTTATGTATGAGAGAGTAATAAAACAGCATTTCTAATGCAAAACTTAGTACGGCCATTTTAAATATTTTTACAGAATAATCTAAATATTTCCTAAAATTGTAATAAATGTGCCTGAGCTATTACAAGTTTTGGGTCTTTTATTGGTCCTTTATAAACATAAGCTGTACAGAACAATAGAAAAAGGTTTGGACAGGCCAAAAGCCCTGTGTATTAAAGATTACATAGCCGTATCTTAAGATTATTTTCAATAAGTACCTATTTGCCAATTTTGTTTTATTTTAATTCCAAGAATTTCTTACAGTAATCGAATTATAAGTAGATAAATACCTTCCGAACAAATTTCCCCGAAAATACGATTATAGGTTTTCCATTTAGTAAGGAGGTTCAAGTTGTGTATTCTTGACAGTTTACTAAATGTCGTTTAGTTGCAACTTGCAAGGTGCAGTGTGAATTCTAGTATGATCATGGAAAATTTGGAAGGATCGCGTAAACGACAAAAAAATCGGTCCATTAACAGTTAATGTAAAAACATTAATATTTAATTGTTTTAAATCATTTACAGACAAACATTTATGTAAAAGTGTTGATGACACAGTGGAATTAGTTAGTAGTACGCTTGGTGTTGGGAAATCTACGATTTACAGAGTTGTTAAAGAAGAGAAATGTGGCGAGTTTCAAACAGCACGTAAAGCTCCAGGAAAACCAAAATTTCAATTAGAAAATCTTTTGAAAGAAAGACTTCGAAGGAAAGTGCATGCGTTTTTCTTTAGAAAAGAATTTCCGACAGTAGACAAAGTTCTTGCCACGGTTCGAGATGATAAGGATTACCCTGAAATGAGTCGAAACACACTATGGAAACTTTTAAAAGAAATAGGTTTTCTATGGAAAAAGCATTCCAGAAAGTCTATTTTAATAAAAAAAAAGCGATATTTTAGTATGGAAAAGAAATTACCTAAGGACTACAAAAGAAATGAGAAACGAAAGAAGAAATATATTTTATTTAGATGAAACATGGATCAACGAGGGACATAAACCAAATAAATTTTGGCAAGATGAAACTGTTACAAGTCGAAGACAGGCTTTTTTAAATAATTTATCTACTGGTTTAAATCCACCATCAGGAAAGGGGCGCAGACTAATAATAGTACACATCGGTAGTTCAAACGGTTTTGTTAAAGATGGTTTATTGACTTTTGAATCTACTCGTACCGGTGACTACCATGAGGACATGAATGCTGATATCTTTAAAGAGTGGTTCGAACAAATTATAGATCTTCTTCCTCAGAACTGTATAATAGTAATGGATAATGCAAGTTATCACTCGAGACTTATAGAAAAAATGCCCACAACCAAGTGGTTAAAAAAAGATTTACAGAATTGGCTAAATTCAAAGAATATTAAGTTCCATCCCGGTTCTGTGAGAAAAGAACTGTATCATTTGTGTTCCCTTCATAAAGAGAAATTCAAAATATATGAAATTGATGAAATTGCAAAAAATCGTGGGATGACGGTGGTTAGATCACCACCATATCATTGCGAAGTAAACCCGATTGAACTGATATGGGCACAGATAAAGGGAGAACTTTCAAGAAAAAATAATTCTTTTAAAATGAGTGATGTTAAACAGTTCTTTTTGGAGGTTGTAAATAATGTGAAGCCTGAAAACTGGGAAAAGGCAGTAAATTATACGATTAAAGAAGAAGAGAAAATGTGGAAGTTGGACAATATTACTGATGAAATGATCGAGCCACTCATTGTAAATATTAGTTGCGACAGTTCATCTTCTGATTTCGATTCTGAATTGGATTTGTAGGTAAGAAGTAGTTTTTATATTAAAATTATTATTTATGAACGTAACGTTGTTTAAAAGTCAAAGTTTAAACCCTTATACCTACATAACCCGTTTGACACAATGTTCTTAACATACCTTGTGGAAAAATAAAACATTTTAGAAAAAATTGCACTTTTTTACCTTCAGCTGTTTAGAAGTTATAAGCAGGTTAATTAGGTGAAAATATAAGTGTATACTCGAGGAATAACTTCAAAAAATATTTTAACTGTTTACTAAAAGAAGTGATACGCCTATGGATTACGAACGCTTTATTATTTTAATACTCTCTCATACATAAAAATATACTATAGGTTGGCTTAAAAAAGAAAAAAACTAGCCGGATTTAGAAACAAGCCAATTTAGAATGCTTTTAAAATTGTTTACTTATTTTCCACTTTGTAGTGGAAAATCTTTTTTTTTATTTTTATTACAATTACCGATTATTTTTAGTATTTCGTTCTTTTGGTATTTGGTTTTTTCGATATTTATTTATTTCGATTTAATTGATACTTTATTAGTTGTTTTCTTTTATATTTTCGATATTTTTTGTATGTTTTTGTTTTAGATCACTTGTAAGTTCACCCAAATAAAAATTTATTAAATTATTAGTAAACATGACGGCCAAGAAGTATTTACCATTCAGTTTTTTTGAAGATCAAACTGTAATAGATTCGTACAAATATTTAAAAGAAGAGGTATCACTACCAAGTAGATATATTATGAAGTCAAGTATATTGAAAACTTTTGCGAAGGTACAGCAGAATATTAAACATGTTTTTTTAGCATATACATCAAAAATCTCCTATAATATTGATGTATAGGAATTTATATGTCTCTGAATAAGGGATGTTTTAAAGTATTTAAAATCGTTTAATACCCTTACAAATATGTTCAGTGGTGATACCTTTTGCACGATTTCGACAGTAGAAATCGATATAAACTTTGTTATGTATTTAGTATAAGTTTAAATTGAAAATTAATTAGTAAAAGACCACATCCGCGTAGCAGATAATGATTCTTCAATTCAACCTGTTCAACCAGGCGAACCTCAGTATCGCCTCTAATGTCTTAGAGTACAAACGTGTGTTCAAGCTTTGTGATCATTCGATACAACCCGAATATTCAAATACCAGCCCTAAAATACAGTCCACGACCCCTGCAGCGTAGGGTGGACGCGCCAAGAAGAGAAGTCAGCGTCAGGAAGCCAAGGAAATTAAAGGTAGGACCTGATTGGCGAAGCTTTAAATTTTCTTTCGCGCGTGACATACCGTAGCTTAATCATAACCTATTCAAACTTATTTTTAGATAAAGAACACCTACAGATGAAAATATTATTCTGGCACTGAATGAAGAGATAAAATACTGAAACACTACAATAAATCAAATTAAATAGATTGTGTTTCAATAAATTTTAGATCCTCGACATAAAAAGGAAATTTTTAAACATACTAATTGGGGCAAAGATGAAAATTTCTATACCATCACTGCAGACAAGAATGTCAGAAATAATAAAAATAATATTTTAGATGAGGTTGACGATGATTTTGAAGTAGGTTTAAGTTCACATTTTGCAAATACATCTGAAGAAGAACTTACAGAACCATGGAGAAAGGAATTGGATGAATATTATAACAGTCCAAAAACTGGGCAAAAGACAGACGTGATTAATTGGTGGTGGAAAATGATAAAACTTTCCCCAATTTATCAAAAATGGCAAGAGATATTTTATCCATTATGTCCACCTCTGAAAGTATACCAACTGAAGTCAGTTGTGCCTGAATTCTTGGCTGAATAATTTATTATTTCAAAAGTATTTCCATTTTCATTATTTTTTCTTTTCAATTAAAATCTTGTGTTAAATATTCTTATTCTTACACTTCAAACAAACTGCTAAAATTTTAATAAACTGAGATTTTATTTACAAAATTTAACTTTTTTAAGAATCAAGACTTCTTGATTCTTGACAAGACTTGATTCTTGAGAAAATTTCGTGATGCCTGATTTTTTCTTGAAATCAAGACAAGAACTCTTGACTTCTTGAAATTTTTCCAACAGTAGGCCCAGGAGAAATATTGAAGAGATTAGAATTGAAAAAGGGAAAATTTTTATAGAGATGAAGATACTAAGAATAGAAAAGAATAAAACAAATTGGTTTAGGAAAAAGGCAGAAGGATATAAGAAAAAAAATATGATGACCTTTATTTAGACATTTAGATCCTGTCAAGAAAACACACTTCTAACACATTTCTTTGATCATGTATTGAAATTTTGCGGATGTAATTCCCACTACTGTATATAATTAAATAAATGTATTAATAATTTATTCGTATATATGTATTTAATGAAAATCAAACATTCAATTTTATTTATAAAAGTAACACATTTCCGTAATGAAATAAAATAACTAATTAATAGTAACATGCTACACCAACCTTGTTATATAATGATAAATCTCTGAAATACGGATTAGACGGAATCTTTTAAAATATGTGTTAAGAGAACCAAGATAGCGGCCATTATTGACGTGAAAGGGTGTAAGTAAACGAAAAGTATACGAGATAAACAAAAAAACATAGTCAAAAGGACGATTTTCATGAAATAAATGACACTATGAAGGAGACTTGCCCTAAATTAACAAAAAAGATACAAATCATCCGCAATGGCATAAAATAAACGATATTATGAAAGATACGTGTCAAAGATTAACATTGAAAAGAAAAATCATGCGCAGCGGAAATGTCATAAGGGCATTAGTTATTATCTTCGCTATTATTGGTCTGATTTGCATGGGACAAAAGACACTATGAAGTAGACGTGTTATAGATTATTACTGAATAGAAAAATTATACGTAGTGGCTAGAGCGAAATATTATCAACTAGCTGAGATCAATGAGAATCAATTGTTCTCTTGAAATAAATTAACTAGTAGCTAAAAAAAGAAAATTAACTAAAAATTGGTAATAATCAGGAATACAAGACGATAAAAACAAAACTAAACAATTCCTAATAAAAATTTGAAATAGAAATTGCACAACTAAAGAATAAATCCATCAATACTTGCAAGAACTAACAAATGACAGTGAAACAAAGTATTTTCTTAAAGAAAGTAACTACACAGTCCACCTATAAGAACTGAAAATGGAAGTTGTAGCCAAGTCAAATCAAGAAAAAGCGAAAACGTTCCCAAATCGCTTAGAACAAACTTTTCAGCCAAACGAAAATAATTGTATGGATATTTAGACATCAATCCAATAACATAGAAAGAATTGACATATGTAAATTAATAACAACATAAATTTGTATGGTTTAAAGGTCAATGTAACCTGGAGCGTGTCCATCTGGCAGCTCCAAATGCGATGTTTTTGAATAATGAATTTCTATAATTATTTTCGAAGCAAAAATTAAATTTGCGTAAATTAAGTAATAAAAAAAATTGATTTCAAATTTTTTTTTTGTGTAAATGAATATATACCGGCATATGTGTAGTTAACACCAAATTAATGGAACTGCTCTAGGTTTTTTTTTTTAAATACTTACAATTGACTCGAAATTTTATAAAAATATAATATTTTGTAATTTTATTCGAAAAAAGGATTAATGTTCTTTTAATCTATCAAGTTTTGAGAAATATTTATTTATTTACATAATTGGTAGAATTGTTCGTGACATTAATTTTAAGTATTTCGTAATAATAAAACTATGCAAGATGACATTCTTCACTTTTACATAACTTAAATATTAAATAAAACTGGCAGTAACAATTTTGCTTTCTAAAAAGTTATATACAATAAATCTCATGTAATTTTTTATCATAATAATTCTTTATTGTTCATCAAATAATAGTAACCCATATTATTTAATAGATTTTAGAACTTTGAGTGTATGTACATTTAAATTGACGTTCAAAATTGAACTTTAATTATAATTCCACTTTGTACTGATAAAAGATTTTTAGATTTAATGTAGTCGCAGAAAAAATGTTGTATAAGACACTATTTTTGCGCACTAGTTTATATTAGTGTACAAGCGCAGCAAGTTTTCAAAACTCGTGCTTAAAACCATATCTTTAAATACTTTTAATATTAATATCTATTTTGTGCAAAAAATCAATCACAGAAACAATTTTAAGGTTAATAAAACTCTTTCAAAACAAAAAATTTCGTAATATTTTTGTCCTACGCCATTTTTAATTCCCACTCTGCTTTCCCCACTTCTTTCTGAATTTCTCCCACCTTTAAAGCAACAGTTAATCAATTCCTTTCCACTTTTATTAAAATGACTTAAATAAAATAAGCCCTCATAAGCTATATAAATCATTCCCACCTTTAAATCAATAGTTAACCAATTTTTCCCCATTTTTATCAATATGTTTTAATTTTAATTTTGTATGACCTAATAAACACAAAAATTATGTCCTTCACTTGTATCTAAATCCCTTCCACATAAAATCAACTGGTAACAAATTGCCTCCCCCATTTTATCAAAATTATTCATCAAAATATTGTTTTAACCTAATGACCTCATAAAATAACAAAAATAGTTTTCGGATAAAAATAAATCCCCCACTTTTATACAAATTCTCTCCACTTTATCAAAATACGTTTAAAATAAAAACAAATTTAAAAAAAATAAAATTTCTACAAATATGGTCGTAGAAAAAATATTGTATGACACAAATAATTCAAATACTTTTCCTTAGTAGTTAAAATTATGGTACAAGCTCAGCAAGCTATTACAACTCGTGCTTAAACGCATATCTTTAAATATTTCTATCATATAAATAATTATTTTGTAAAAAAAATCAATCTAAAGCTAACAAAAATCTTTCAGTACAAGAAAATTCCCCAATATTATATTTGTCAGAAATAGACATTCACCTCAACACTCTTACTCTGCTTCCCCCACTATTATCTATATTCCTCCTACCTTAATATCAACAGTTAATTAATTCCTCCCCACTTTTATTAAAACGTCTTAATTTATTTTTGCATAATTTGATAAAAAAACACAAAAATAGTTTTTGATAAAAATAAGTCCCTCACTTTCTAAATCTCTCCTACCTTTAAATCAACAGTTAGTCAATTTCATCCCCACCTTTATAATGATGATTCCTAAAAACTAATAAACAAAAATAGTTTTTGGATAAAGTTAAATCCCCCATTTTTATATGAATAAGTCCCATCTCCCCAGCTTTATAATGATTCCTCATCAAAATATTATTTTGACCTAAAAAAAACTAATAAATAAACACAAAAATAGTTTTTGGATAAAAATAAATCTCGCATTTTTATATGAATAATTCCCATCTTTAAATTAGTTCCTCCCCACTTTTATCAAAATATCTTAATTATTTAATTTTCGAATTGCGGTCGTAGATAAAATAGTGTATGATACAGATGTGCTAACGGTATAAGCTCAGCAAGATTTCAAAACTCGTACTTAAATGTATATCTTCAAATAATACTTCTATCATACATAACTACATAGTTAAAAAAAATTAATTAAACAGTTTTACAGCTAATAATAATCTTTCTGTACAAAAAATTTCCCAACATTTTTGTCCTTCACTATTTCTGACCTTTCATTCATTAACCTCAACTCCCCTCACTGTAATGTCCCCTCTCTTATCTAAATCCCTCCCCCCATTAAATTGATAGTTAGCCAAAAATATCCCCACCTATGTAAAAATTCCTCATCAAAATATTGTTTAGACCTAATGACCTAATAAATAAACATAAAAATATTTTTTAGATAAAAATAAATCCCCCACTTTTATCTAAATCTCTCCTACCTTTAAATCAACAGTTAGTCAATTTCCTCTCCACAAAATTATATAGCAAACAAAAATCTTTTAGTACAAGAAAATTCCTCAATATCACATTTGTCCTTCACTATTTCTGACCTTTCATTCATTCTCCTCCAACACTCTTACTCTGCTTCCCCACTATTATCTAAATCCCTCCTACCTTTAAATCAATAGTTAATTAATTCCTCCCCACTTTTATCAAAACGTCTTAATTTATTTTTGCATAACTTGATAAAAAACACAAAAATAGTTTTTGATAAAAATAAGTCCCTCACTTTCTAAATCTCTCCTACCTTTAAATCAACATTTAGTCAATTTCCTCCCCACCTTTATAATGATTCTTGATCAAAATATTGTTTTGACCTAAAAAACTAATAAATAAACTTAAAAATAGTTTTTGAATAAAATTAAATACCCCATTTTATATGAACAATTCCCATCTTTAAATCAATTTCTCCCCACTTTTATCAAAATGTCTTTTTAAAATTTTAAAAATTACAAATTTCTATAATTGCAGTTGTAGATAAAATAGTGTATGACACAGATGGGTGAAATACTTTTACGCACTATTTGAGCTTCTATCATACATAACTATTTTGTAAAAAAAATTCAAACAAAAAGTTTTACGGTTAATAAAAATCACTTTTGTCCTTCACTATTTCTAACCTTTCATTTATTAACCTCATCTCCCCTCACTCCAATTTCCCCTCTCTTATCTAAATCCCTCCCCCATTAAATCAATAGTCAATTACCTCCCCTCTTATATCAAAATTTCTGATCAAAATATTGTTTAGACCTAATGACCTAATAAATAAACACAAAAATAGTATTTGGATAAAAATAAATTCCCCACTTTTATCTTTCCCACATTTAAATTTCTCCCCACTTTTATCAAAACGTCTTAATTTCAATTTTGAATGACCTAATAAATAAATTAATTTAAAAAAATACTATTTAAATAAAATAAATTAAAAAAAATACGTACTGCAAGTGTATGAGGATCCATTGGCTTTAATTCAACCCCCCTTTTGACGATCGTCCTGCATTCTCCTAAGTCTATAACAAAGGATAGACATACCAGTGTGGCTATGGAATAATATAATTTCGTCATTCTTCTGGAATAAAAAAAAAGAGAATAGAAAATCGTAAATTAAAGCAAAGTTGTCTACTTATAATTTTAATGTAGAAGAAAGAAGAATATAACAAAAACTATCAGGGTTATAATCGACATCCTGTTATAATTGTAATGCAGGTTATTGATACAAACACAGACATAGCATAAATAATAAAATGTCTGTTAAAAATAGCATCAGTTATCCATCATAATCCTTTATAAATTATGTATTTTATTAAATAGAAACAAAATAATGAATATGAAACATTTAAAAATGTTATTACTGAACTAATATTTAAATAAATATAAATAGATGACATTCAATTCAATATTAAACATTTAAAAACGTTTTATTGAACTAATATTCAAATAAAAATGACATCTGTCATTACTTTTAATCAATCAAACCTGGAAAAAAATGTACACCAACACAATAATAAATTCCCACAAACTAGGTCACCTAAACAGATATGGCGTTTCACGAAAAATAAAAAATATTGACGAAAAATTAAAAAAAAAAGCTCTTACACTATCCTATAGCTGGACTTAACTTAGGAGTGAATGTGATAGTTTAATAAAGTTCTGCTTATTTCTAAGCGGCACTTGGCAGGTACGAATGTCGACGAGAAAGTACGAAAACGCCGATCGAGTGGTACCAAGGAGGTCAAGGAAGGTACTGTTGGGGTACCCAGCGAGAAAGAAGTGCATTTCGGGTGTCATCTACTAAAATTCGTCAATTGCATCCGTTATAGTTGGGTAATTTGACCGATATAATTGGATTAAGATTATGCAGGATGTGTATAAAGTGGTTCTTGGTATTCGGATTACTTTCTTGCGATGAAAGTAAAAGTACGTTTCGATTATCCTGCTATAAAATCGTTTGGTAGATCTAGTGAGAGAGATGTATAGAAAAATAACTAATAATAGATTCGCGTTTTTTTTATTATGTCATAAAGTATATATAATCTTAAAAGATTTTAGATTGTGTATTTAATTCTGAGAGTAAATTTTATCTTTAGCTCATAGAATTTCACCATAGTTACTGTCAACGTAACTTTCGGGAAAAATATACTTCCTGGCATTTATTTTTATATTGAAATCAATTCATGAAGTGTGTGAGTTTATTAAGGACACCGTAGCACACTTCAATATTTATAACACTATTTTTTATAGATGTCAACAGATGGAGCATATTTATAGTTCTTTTGTTCAACAGATGGCGTAATAATTCGATTCATTATTTTTCCGGTACAGTTTGGATATCTAATCGACATGACAACATTGTTTAGTTAAACTGTAACTGTGACAAGAAAAACATCAGCACCCTGTACTTTACTCTCTTGGGCAAAATCATATTTTTTAACAAACCTATATCAGGTGGTTGTATTTTCGGTTTTAGGCCATGTATACATTTTTATGAACAATAACTTTTTCTTTAAATTATTAATAAAAAAGTTTTTCATATGCCGAAAATCGTATTATTATACGCAAATCGGCAACACTACTCCGAGGCGGCACGTTTGATTTTTAAAAGTAGAAATTTTAGTTAACACTTGACGTTTTCAGGATATGAAAAGATTTCTTTACACTGACTGGTTAGTTGAATTTTTGTTCTGCTGCTTTTCAAATTCGTGTGTATGAGCGAGATGTAAGATAGCTTTATAGACAACGGTTGAACAACTTAATTTGAAGAAGAAAACCGATTAGATATGAGGGCAATCCGCAAATGTAGAAAGGACAAAACCGTTTTAAATTTTTTTATGTCTGTGATTGAGTATCAAAAATGTTTGAATTTCGAAACTGAAATATTACTTTTTAGTGAAAAGTTTAATTACTTTTAGTTCAAAATATAACGTTAGTTTGTCAATGGAAATATATAACACACAAGGTTAGAGTAACAAAATAGAGGTTTTGCTTAATAATTATTCAAACCTAAAACTTTTCTAGTATATTGTAGAAATTTATTCTATACGTTATTTAAGTTCTGCAAAATCTATAGGAAATTATGTAGTTTTAAATATAAAAATTTATAACGGAGACATATTTAGTGTAGTTTTTTTTACAAATATACACTCAGTGACTTGTTTTTGTGAATGAGTTCAAGTATGGCAGACGAAAATAGTTACTTTTTATTGTGAATTAATTTGAATTTATTTAAAAGTGGGAACTATGTGCATATGGTTTTCGTAGTTTTTACACTTGTAATAAAAATACCAAAGTTATGTATATTGGCCATTTACTACTAGTCGAGGCAATGAAGCAGTAAAAAGGCCAAAAGTTCGAAAGTGAGAACTGTCCTAAATCGGGTTGCCGAGAGTTCTCGAAATCACTGATCACGATTATGATGTTCAAATTGACCCACAGCTGAGCTCCGGAACGCCTATGAACGTCATCTCCGTGGAACTCTCCCGAAATTCACGCGGGGATGGAGAGAAACTTGGGGCACGGGGGTTTTTTAGGTCACTGAATTCAAATATGGAATCGGCGAATGCCCCCCGGATACCCGGTATCCCAGAACCTAAAAGTGGACATCATCACCGAGAATTTTCCTGACAAGATCGCCAAAAACAACCCAAAAATCATTGCAGGGGTGTGTTTTTAGGGCGCTGAATCCAAATTTCACGTCAAAAACGACATCTTGAACACCTGGTTCACGGGAACCTGGACACGGACCTCATCTTCGTGAGTTTTCCTCACACAATCGAAAAGGACGAACCGAAAATCGTTATGGAGGTTTTTGGGGCGCTAAATTCAAATATTGCATCGGCAAACACTCTCCGGATACTTGGTGCGCCCAAACCTGGACGTGGACGTCACCCCTGAGAATATTCCTGACAAGATTGCCAAAAACAACCCGAAAATCATTGTAAGAGCGTTTTTTAGGGCGCTTAATCCAAATTTCACGTCAAAAACACCTAGTGCACCGGAATCTGGTTTAACGTCGTCTTCGAGGGTTTTCCTCATACAATTGAAGCTTGTCTCATATGCCACTAGTTGCGGATAATATGTTGTTGCTCCATGCAATAACGGGATGCGATACCGTTTCAACAACATACTACCAGAGAAAAACTAAATTTTTCAAGACCTTTCAGAAATTCCCAGACCTTCCAGCTCATGCTATGAAGTTCAAGGAAGCTAATTTGTCAAGAGAAGAAATTTTTGAGAACGGGGCGCAGCTAATCCTGGCAATGTACAGTGCTCCACTATCATTCAGGAAGCCGAATGTTCCTGACGAGTACAAGCCAAAATGAGATCACTTACTACATATGTACAGGTACAGAATGTACATAAAAACCGCTCTAAAGGGGAGAGTAAATTTAGGAAAAATTCTTAGTCACTAGACTCCATTCAACAACATCTAAAGAGAGTCTATTTCCAAGTGCAAGATTGGCTGCACGGAGACCAGCTGACCATGGACCCAACATAATGAGGGTGGAAAAGGGAAGGCGACACACTGATCCCTTGCAATCTTACCTGTAAAATTTGTGTAGGCTCAACTTGAAACAATACTGAAAGATATTTAGTTGAAAACGTTATTGCGGCAAAGAGAGAAAGAGAGGCCTTAGATGAGGAAGATGTTCTACTTATGAATACGTCAGTCGATGACGAAGAAAATTAACAGACTAGCGATGTGTTAGTTGAACAATTTAATATTTAGTAATGTATCTAAAAATTAAAGTTATTAATTAATGAGGTAAGATAAAGTTACAGTTAGATTGTATTTGATTTGAGTTCAATATAAATTTTTTAAACATAAATATTAACTTTCTATACATTCGATTTCTTTCCTACTCATATAATTTATCTAGAATCAACAATTCCACACAGCTATTGCAGTATTGACGTCCGTTTCTAAAACATCAGGTTTGGTTGACTTATATAATAATACTCAAAGCAAATGAGTGCTTTTGCAAATTGTAGAGAGTATTCGTGATAAAATTGAGTATGAATATTTTAAATAACTCTATTTAGTGACTCAAGGAATTATAGTAATTAGTAATAGTGAATCAGTAAGCAAAAATAGAATATAACTCCAACCGAAGCAAAGATATTCAACTTCTATTTGGATTAATATTATTTTTAAAACAAAAACTTATGAAGAATAAAAAATAATAATAATAAAAGCACTTTATTGGTTATGAATATTACAACCAAATGGCCATCGACCTAGGTCCTTCAGCCAGTACAATTTGTGTGGTATATAAGAGGATTTACGAGCTATATGTGTAAGATGAATACGAATATTAAGATACTTAAAAGAAAAAACAACAATACGTGCCACTAATTATTGTTCATCGGCAAATTCGTTTAGGATTTCTGTTCTTGATCTCTTCTTCTTCTTCTTCTTAGTGTAAAAGTTTCGGCCACTTGAATGTTTTTTTGGCTCTGGTTTTGATTTTGTTGTTTTGTCTGCGGGTGTGTTCATTGAAGATCAGCTTATTATCAATAATAAGGCCTAGGTATTTCACTGAGGATACGGGATAGACTGGTTAGTTAAATATGATGAGTAGAGCTAGGAATATATGCAAAACGCCATATTTTGCATATGTTGCATAAATATACAATTTTTGATTTTGAAAGCATATATTGACATTTTGTTAATTTTTGGCATTTGACGTACTAATTGGCTGGACATATTAAAATTATGAGTTTTGGACCAAAATAATATTTTGTGAAATGCATTTACAGGTCGATTTCCTAAAATTTTGAAGGATTATTTTTTCCCTGTAATAAATTACGGTTAATGGTGTAGGTACTTGAAAGGATTAAATTATAAACACTCTCCTTAAACCAACAAATTTTGCTAAATATCCTTTCAGTTAGTTGTATTAATATCTTCAAATTTTTAAATGACTCAGTTTACTTTCAACTTCATTTCAGTCTTTATTGTTGTGTTGTGTTAACCAGTGGGAAAAATGGGTAAAATCTTATTCAGATTTTGTTGAAGAAGGTGATAACCAGGTGTTTTGTAAAACATGTTCTAAAATTGTAAGTACTTTTTTATTTTATATTTTATTTTAACCTTTCACAATGGTAAATCAAACGAAAGTAAAATATTATTTAAACTCACAGTTAAAAAAAAAAGTAGGGCAACTTTACAACGTACGCATTTATTTAATTTAATTAAAACTCCAACATCTAAAGGAATTTATTTGTTTTAGATTCCATGTAAAAAAAAGTTTCAAATCGACCAACACGTGGAAACACCCTTCACATATAGCAAAGCAGAAATCTAAAGACACTCGCAGACAAAGTCAACTTCCCTTGAAACAATATTTAGAATCTGGATCGTCTAGAAGTGAACAAGCTATTTTTAATGAAGATTTATGCAAAGCTTTAGTGACTTTGAATATCCCTTTAATACGATTAAATAATCCAAATCTTTGATCATTTTTGCAAAAATACTGTAAATTTAATATTCCAGAACAAAGTATATTACGCAAACGTGGTGTTGACAGTTTGTACATTGAGAATCGTGAAAAAATTCGTGAGATTACCGTTGGAAACCATTTCTACATTATTGTGGATGAAACAATAGACTCTTGTGGTGGATATATATTTAATGATAGGTTCATTACGCGAAGAAATGCAAATTGGTCCATATCTAATCACTTCAAAGCAATTAGATAAAACAAATACCTTGACAATAACTCGTTTTATCCAGACAGAATTGTCTTTCTTTTTTCTTCCGGAAGCCGTTCCAACAGAAAAATGTTTATTGCTATTATCCGATGCTGCCCCGTACTTGGTAAAAGCCGCACAAAATTTAAAAATGTTTTATGAAAACTTAATAATAATAATAATAATAAATCGTCTTTATTAAGGGAAAATAATGTATATATGATTACAAAGTTTTTCTTACAAGGGAATATAAAAAAAAGAATAGTGATGCAATAGTGGCGAAGTCTAGCTGTAATAGCTACTCCTACTTAACCACTAAAACACCAATATATAAAAACAAAAACAAATAAAAACAAACAAAAAAAATATATTTGCAATGGAGCAAAAATTCCAATAATTAATTTTTGTTTTTTTTTTATTTATTTTTTCTATATAAAGCTAAAAAATAGTATTCAAAAATATAATCAAAAGTAAAAAACTAAAAAGGTCAATTAAATCTAAGCTCAAACAAAATTTTGAACGTAATATTTTTTAAAGTATTTTTTGAATAAATTTATGTTTAATTTTTTTAATTCTAAAGGAAGAGAGTTGTACAATTTAATAGAATTATATACAAAACTTCTTTTAAATAAGGCTGTTCGATGACGGGGTATTGTGTAAGTTGTGACGTCGCGGAGGTTTCGATCATGAATTGTTTTACGAGTTATAAACTTTTTAATTAGTGGGGAAGAGCTGTCAATGCATTTTATTAATTTATGAAAATAGTTACCTAAATGGAGTGTCCTGCGTTCCTTCATATTAAGCCAATTTAATTCTCGTATTTTAAGAGTAACATGATCATATTTACGAAGATTAAATATTAATTTTGTGCACGAATTTTGAATTTTTTGAATTCTATACTGAGTGTTCAAGTCTAGGCAGGGTCCATAGATAAAATCGCAGTAGCTTAGTTTGGACAAGACGAGAGTTTCACTGAGTTTTATACGTAGATTATGATTAAGAATATGCATGCTGGAGTAAAGTAATTTTAAAGAAAGATAAGCTGAACGGGTAATTTTACCTACATGTTCTCTAAATCTTAAATCTGTATCTAAATATATACCAAGATTTCTAGCTGATTCAACAATTGGCAACTTAGTGTTATTAATATTAATATTAAATTGATTTTTAACAAGTTCCTTTTTATTTTTTGAACCAAAAAACAGAACACAAGATTTCGATGCATTTAGTTTTAAATTATGTTGAAAAGAAAGTTCATAAATAAGTTTAAGATCTTCATTAATAAGTTGATTAGCAGTTAATGAATGATCGTTTTTAAAACTGTAATATAATTGTGTATCTTTAGCGTAGGCTTGGACTTTACAATTGTTTATGGATTTGATAATGCAAGAAGTATAGATTAAGAAAAGGAGCGGTCCCAGGACACTGCCATGTTACATGTTTGGCTCATAGCCTTAACAGAGTTGCAGAAGAAATTGGGTCTAACTTTCCTTTAATTAATGATTTAATTAGTAATGTAAAAAAAATATTTCTTAAAGCTCCTCTGAGAACTCAATTGTACAAAGAAAAAATTCCTGAATTACAGTTGCCACCGGAATCTGTGATTACTCGGTGGGGTACCTGGCTTAAAGCTGTCTTTTTTTACGCAGATAATTGTGAAAAAATTAAAGAAATCATATTTGATTTTGATGATTCATCTAAGGGAATATCTAATACAAAGACGTTGTTTCAAAATCACACATTACCAAAGCAATTAGTGTTTTTAAAAAATTATGCATTTGTACCCAAAATTATATTAGATTTAGTACAAAAAAATTTACCTTTGGTGACTTCCGTAAATTTAATTAAGACGTTTGAATCAGAGTGTAAAAATGTCCAGGGCGATATTGGAAAAACGATTTTTCATAAATTTTTAAATGTAATTTTAAAAAATGAACGATTTATTGCTTTAAGAAACCTTGCTAATATTTATTCTGGTAACATTGAAGATATTAATACTATTCATCCAGATATTTCAGGAAAGCTTAAGTTTGCACCTATTCCTTCTGTAGATGTCGAAAGGAGTTTTTCTTTGTACAAGTACATACTTACTGATAGGAGACAATCATTTAATACAGATAATTTAGAAAAACATCTAATTGTTCATTCGTTTCATAATAATGTTGATTTATAAATAAAATTAGTTAATAATTAAATAATTATTAAGTATTATATTAGGTAGGTATTGTAAAATAAAACAAATAATAAATATTAATAAACTATTTTAATATTCTAAACCCAGGAACAGTACGTATCTCCATCAGGTACTACCCGCATCAATATTAACTTACTTAATATTAGATTCGTGCGTATCCTTTACTGACCAGAATTTGTTTCATCATATACAAAATATCTGCTATACGACCAATTTTAAACAAAACTGTCTAATTTAAGTTATATAATAATTTTTACTCAAGAGATTTAAGAAACGTTCTTTCAATAAGGTGTTATTTTTCTATATTTTTTATATCTTCACTAAAACATTGTAGTTTTCTATATGATTTTTAAAATTTATATTTATATATTTAAAGTACGGCACAGTTTTTATTATACAGATTGAAATGATCCAAGTTGTCCCTGTTTTTGACATATTCGTTTGAAAAATCTATATTTACTTTTAACTTAAGTAACTAAATCTTTAACATATTTTTCAATATGTTAAAAATACGACTTTTAACACTTTTATTATTTTTTGTACTTTTTTGCAGGAATTTGTGAAAACAATTAAAAACATCTTTTTACTACTCCCTATAGAATATATATACAAAAAAAATGTACATAGATAATTTTTCCTATCAATATCCGCACTATATAATAATAATTAATGTTATTATTAATATAATTATTGTATAAAAACTTTGTTTGTTCGTATATAACTCCATTTTATAATCTCTACCATTGTTGCAACATTATTTTATATTAATATCTTAGGTATACCCTATTATGCACAATCATAATTAAAGTCATTATTACAATCCTACTTTATCCATTCTTTTCGTCTATATCCTTTAATGCTTTATTCAATGATTATTAATGGTAACATTTAACTTTCAACGGTAATTATTTCGAGTAATAATGATTAACCAACGGATTATTTTGAATATGTCCCAGTTAATTTGGTTGAAGGCTGTAATCATAGGTGGCGGTACTGTTACATTTTAGAGGATAAAAATCGAATAATTTTTATTCTAATGCATATAGTGTAGGAATGATGTGATCCATGTTAGTTATCTTAAAGTAACTAATTGAATTTCAATTTTTGGAACGAAATTTTAATATTTATCTTCAGCCAGTTCTAAAAATAAGTTAAAATAATTCCGTACACCAAATTAGCGGGAGTTATAGAATCCATAACCCCCTCAAATGGCAATATCAATCATCTTTAAATCGCCCTGGAGTACCACGGCAAATAATAACCGTACCTTCCTCGGATTAGCACAACTTTTGGGGTTAAAATTTACTAATAAGGAGTTGAATTAGGTAGAGCATTATTATTATTATAATTGTGTTTATGGTAACTTTATCCAAGATATTATACGTTCAAATGAACTATATAAAACCCAGAGTTTTGAAGATTTATTGTAGATTACCTAATTAAAATATCGGAAATTATTAGTATGACTTTTTATACAGGGTCATTCTATATGGGCGGAACGGGTCATTCTATATGGGTGGAACACTTGATTTATGGCTTAACTATGACTTGTACAATAATTTGACTTATATAAAAGTTTTTGTACATTTTATGTACTATTTATTGACGTTTACAGATTTCCCGCATACGTAATGGTTTTCAAGATATGACGTCATCGGGCAATATTTTAAATGTCTGGGACCCACTTAATGTACCATTGATGAAATCAGACAGATCATACGAACTCGAAAAAAAATATAAATACAGGGTGATCCATTTAAAATATTGCCCGATGACGTCATGTCTTGAAAATCATTACCTATGCGGGAAATCTGTAAACATCAATAAATAGTACATGAAATGTACAAAACCTTTTATCGTAAGTCAAATTTTCGTACAAGTCATAGTTAAGCCATAAATCAAGTGTTCCGCCCATATAGAATGACCCGGTATAATTTATTTATATAAACTTCAGATTAACAATAAAAGTATTTGTGCATGGATACAAAATTATACAAGACGAAAAATTATTCCTATGATCTTAACTTAACACCTTCCCTCTTTGGATAATTTTGTGTCCCATAGATTGTCGAAAGGTTTTGTCAACGCATCTGCGATTTGTTCATTTGAATCGACCTTTAGAACATCGACCGATTCTTCCAGTACTAGTCACTGATCTATATTATTTTTATGAAAGAAAATATAAGAATGGAAACGTGAAGCATATTGTGTCTTCACGAATATAGTAATGCTATTCGATACTACCTAAATAAATAAAAAAAAAACATCTCTTCGTAACTTGTTGACACAATTAAATGACAAATGTAATGACAAATGGAAATAGAGGTTATGTTAAATAACATCCGGTCCGCCATATTGTTTGCCCAAATCGGCCAATTTTTCGGAACGTTTTTTAGAGGGCTATATCCTATCCAGTAAAATAATACAGATCAGTGGTACTAGTGCTAGTTCTCTGATAAAGAAATGTCTGATTTTGACATGTTTTGTACGACGATGAAGTTCTGGGTTCTGTGCCAATTTGATTGACACTTCATTGTCAATACATATATCTGGTAGACGTCATGGTGTAGACGTTTTAACTTCTCAATTTATCGTTTCAACCATATAACTTCTCTAGCAGCTTCACTTGCAGCTACTATTTCAGCTTCCGTAGTTGAGATACAACGGAACTTTGATGTTGATTCATCCAAGAAATAGCACCTCCTGCGTAGGTACAGACAATACCCGCAGTGGAACGCCCTGTGTAATTTGGTTTGTAGGTTTTGTCAAAATCAAAAGTACCCTTCAGGTATCTAAAAATTTTCTTAACTAATGTAAAATCTTCTGCCTTAAGATCTTTTAGGTTTCTAGATGCTACACCTACAACAAAAGCAATATCTGGTCGTGTACCAGTCATTAAATAAATTAAGGCTCCTACAGCTTCTCTATAAGAGAAAGGTTTAATTTGTTTATTAGTCTCCTCTTCTTCTAGGTTCTTTATGTAATGCATAGGTCCTTTTGGCAGGTAGCGTCATCTTTTCGAATCATGATAGGTTAGATTACTTTTACGCAACCAATGTTCATCGTTTCTACTCCCCCCACATACTTTGATTACTATACGAGGCAAGAGAGAGGTCCGACACGCCCAACATAGGGCGCGGCCATTTTGAACCCTGTGACACAGTTTACAGCTAAAGAATCAGATCGCTCACTCTGCGTCGGCACTTTTGATCTCATTGTTTCAGTTTATACACTGTGCAACTCGGATAATACAATATATGACAACAGCCTATAATAAAACAGCAGTCTTCTGCGTATCCTGAATTTGTATCCCTGGAGTGGATGTTATTTTGGAACTTTCAACTGGTTCGAGTGAGCTAACTGATTCTTTAGCAATAAACTGTGACTTCAAAAATAATATTCACTGACACTGACAGCAGCAAGTAAAATATTAGGTGCGTTTTAATCATCCGCTTCTGCTTCTGGAATTGTCGGTTTAGTCGTTTTAACCTGTCAGATTAAAACAAGAAAACCGACAATTCCGAAGCAGAAGCGGATGATTAAAACGCACCTAATAAAACTATTGCGCCAAGATGTAGGCAACACCTAATAAGGGTTCAAAATGGCGGAGTTTTCTATCTCCTTTTTATGGAGGGTAGAGGAAAGGAGGACAATCTCTGTATACAAAAAGTGTCCCTCAAAATGTATACAATTAAGATGGCGCTTCTGTGCCCAGGGGACGTCGACAGTCGATAATTCACATCACACAATGACACCAATGATGTATATAGTAATAAATATTGCTCAACCATAAAAAAACTAAAAACTAAACCGTGAAAAGTGACTGATCGTAGAAGAGTAAGTGTTCTGTGATCGTAGATAAATTTTGACAATACACGACAATAGTCAAATTTTATTGAAAAATAATAATATAGACAATAAATAATTCTTATATTAAAATGGCACGGAGGTCTCAATTTACTGCTTCCTGTCTGATTTAATTATGAATGAGCAATCTATATGACTATATAGCATTGGATTTTGTCCCCTGGCTACACGAGCGCCATCTTAATTGTATACATTTTGATGGCCACTTTTTAATATAAAGATCCATATAAGATTGTCCTCCTTTTCTCTACCCTCCATACTCCTTTTAAAAGGCACTCAGAAAGCTGCGCAGTGCGACCATTCTCCGTATAGTAAAAGAAAATCAAAGTATCTGACTCCCCCAACTGGGCCACCTTCACCTCTAATATGGAGGGTAGAAAAAAGAAGGACAATCTTATATGGATCTTTATATTAAAAAGTGGCCACCAAAATGTATGCAATTAAGATGGCGCTCGTGTAGCCAGGGGACAAAATCCAATGCTATATAGTCATATAGATTGCTCATTCATAAGAATTATTTATTGTTTATATTATTATTATTTTTCAATAAAATTTGACTATTGTCGTATATTGTCAAAATTTATCTACGATCACAGAACACTTACTCTTCTACGATCAGTCACTTTTCACGGTGTAGTTTTTAGTTTTTTATGGTTGAGCAATATTTATTACTATATACATCATTGGTGTCATTGTGTGATCTGAATTATCGACTGTCGACGTCCCCTGGGCACAGAACGCCATCTTAATTGTATACATTTTGAGGGACACTTTTTATGTACAGAGATTGTTCTCCTTTCCTCTACCCTCCATAACCTCTAAGTAAGGTTAGGTTGACAGTAGACATGTTAGTAGGTTAGATGCCTTTTTCAGATGTCTCTTCTCAGGTTAGATGACTTTTCACAGGTTAGATGACACTTAGGTTAGATGACGTTTGGCTAAAATGACGCTTAGGTTAGACGCCTTTTTGGCAAAATGCCTTTTTGGTAGATTTCCAGTTCGGTTAGATGTCTTTTCGCAAAATGATGAAAATGGTCTCGTTCACGTGAACGCCATGTCTCGTAGGTTAGCTGTTTTTGCTGTGGTTCTCTTGCAATCTCGTATACCAAACTGTTGTAACAATTTCTTTATGTAGGCACTTTGGTTGACGGTGATTGTTCCATCTACTCTTCTATTTATTTCTACACCAAATAAAAAGTAGGTTTTATGAAAACTTTAAATTCACTTTTTAGATCTTTCAGAAATTTATTTTTCATGTCTTCATTATTTGATGCTATCAAACCATCGGTTACATATAATGCCAAAATAAGCAGATCACCGTTTTCTTTCTTCATAAAAAGACATGGGTCTGCCAAACTTTCTGTAAAGCCTTCAAGCTTTAAGGGGCTTGTTTAAGATCGTAAAGGCTTCTATTCAGGTGAACTACTCGATTAGTAGTATCATCTTAATAACCTTCTGGTTCTCTCATAAATACCTCTTATTTTAATTTTCCATTTAAAAATGCTGTACAAACATCAAATTGTGTTAAAACCATATTTTCGCTAGCAGCTATACCTAACAAAGGCCTTATTGTACACAACTTTGCAAGTGGACTAAAGTTTTGTTCACAATCTTCACGTCTTTTCGGTGAATAACCTTTTATTACTAATTGTGCCTTCCTTATACTTGTCAATGGAACCATTTGGATATGTTTTAATTTTAGAGACCCATTTGCAAGAAAGAGCTTTCTCTTTATCATTTCTTCTCATGGCTTCTTGATAAGTTAAAGGGTTCTTAGACTTAAGTATATCAGTTGCAAGACACTCCGAAGTCTTCAAATCTGGCTGGCTTTCCATCGACTTCAGAAACATCTGTTCGATTGAGGATATAGCCTGCTATATTCACCATTTCTGCCCAAAGACTCCCTTTCTGAAAAACCATTTTGTTGAGGATAAAAAGGCATTGATAATATATGTTCGACTCCGTGCTGACGAAGAATTTGCTTAATTTGCTTGTTTACAAAGTCTCCTCCATTGTCAGTTAACAGCTCCTTCATAATATGCCCAGTAGTTCAGCTACTTCAGACCTCTCCTTCATAAAATATACAAATCTAAACCTACAATCGTCCTTAAATAAAACAAAGAAGAAATCCCCTGACTGGGATTTCTCAAAAGGTCCACATACATCAGCATGTAAAAGGTCTACAGGAGATGTTGCTCTGTCCCTGTGCCTTTCTTCACAGAGTTTATTATCTAGAGATCACCCTTCGAATATAATTCTTGTTTTGGTTGTCTAATCTTTCATGGTATAATTGACTATATGTGACTGCATTTAATTCAGATTCGTTCTTGTTTGTAGGTCTAGATTGCAGAGCTAGCTTGTTTACTTCTTTTTTACCTACTAAGATTATTGTGCCGACTATTTCCAAGAAACATTCCCAGCAGTTGAGTAAAAGTTATGCAAAAAGAACTGAAAACAGATTTTTCTTTATTTTTGGTACATACCAAACATCTGCAAGAGTAATTAAAATTTTTCTTTCATTTACCATGATTTCAAGCTTTATGTCACCTTTTCCTAAGGCTTCAACGATATCATTATTAGCTGTGGTCACTGTTCAAAGTTTTTCAAATACTTTGGAAGATTCAAACAAATCATGACTGTTGCAAATGTGATTTGTTCGAGGAGGAAGTACAACTTGCAGCTTTATTGGATAAAGAAGCACCAGCATCAATAGTATTCGATTTTGAAGGTCTTTCATCAGCCTTCCATTTTTCACACTGCTTAACTTTGTGACCTGATTATTTACAGTATTTACAAATCAATAATGTCTTTGATTTAACTTTCCAGCTAAAAGAACTTCTTGACTATATACACATTTGTTGGATAGAGATTTCTCATAAACACACAGTTGACTGGTTTAATTTTTGACCGTTCTTTCTGTTTTGCATATCAATAGTAAATCTGGCAAATTACAGCTACAGCTTTTACCACTAACAGTTATTTTATTTTGTAAATCATTCCAAATATTTTTCAGTTTTGAAATGTGTGTAGCAATATCATCTACAGCTTCTTTGTTATAATTAAAGAACTGGATTCAAAGGTCATATGTTTTATCTTCTATTACACCATTATACAGGGTGTCTGTAAAAGGTCTTTACAAAAACATACCACATATTCCTTAGACCAAAATAAGTCGATTTAAGTAAAATTACCTTAGTACAAAGTTGCTTCGTTTGGGCTCCAGAGAGCCTTGAAGTTACAATTTTGAAATCGTTTTTCACATATATATTTAAAACGGCATATGCGATTTTGCTGAAATTTGGTATATTGGTAGAGTTTTATGTGGCAAAAAAAATGGTATTAAAATTTTGTCCGATAATAATACATAGGCGTAGAACTTGATTTTTTAAATAATTGCACCTTTAAAAATTCTACGCCAATGGAAGAAAAGGAGTTTGAGTATGAAATTTAGATTGCGCAACTCATTTACTTTAAAAAAGGTACTTTTGATAAGACTCGATTACTCTCATGGTTTTCGCTAAATTTCTGTTTTAATAATTTAGAGTTTCACAAAAATATTTATTTACAACGTAATCAAAATGGAGATTTTACAAAAATTGTTCAAAATGTTCACCATTTTCACGCATACAAAGATTTATACGTCGAAGAAAATTAAAATGTATTCTTTCCATAACTTCTTCATCACCTCTAAGATTGTTTATTGCATCTTGAATACGTTGCTAGAGTTGTTCCTCATTTTCTACAGGTTCCCTGTAAACTGTGGATTTCAGATGTCCCCATAAAAAGTAATCCATCGGTGTTAGGTCTGGGGAACGTGGTGGCCAGTTTACAGGTGCGTCATTACCTCTGCCTATCCATTTGTGTGGATATTGTTCATTCAAGTGGTTTCTAACGTTTAAAAAAAAGGTGGTGGAGCTCCATCTTGCATAAACCACATATCTCTCCAAAGTTGGAGAGGTAAATCTTCTAACAATTCTGGCAACGTATTTTGTAAAAAATCCAAATAATTTTCTCCAGTTAATCTTCGTGGAAGTATGACAGGACCAACAATGAAATTACCAATTATTTCAGCCCACACATTAATTTTGAATTCGTGCTGAAAATGGTTTACCTTTATTGCATGCGGATTTTCAACGGCATAAACATGTTCATTATGGGTATTAGTTATACCTCTTCTTGTAAAACCCGCTTCATTGGTAAAGAGAACCTTCTTGACAAAGTTTGGATCTCTTTCTCTTTGCATATTAACAAATCGACAAAAACCCAAACGAATTTGAGGATCATGGACTAATAATTCTTGTACTGGCTTCTTATGGTATGGATATAGCAATTGTTCTCTAAGCACTTTATGAACGACATCTTTACTTACTCCTAGTTCCCTTCCAATTTGTCTGGTGCTTAATTCTGGATCTTCTTCAACACGTTCTAACAGGTCTTCTTCAACTTCAGGAATCCTTACAAAACGTTCTCTTCCATTATCAACAGTGTTGGGAGCAAAGGAACCGGTCTCCCGAAGACGTCTCTCAACAGCAGTAAAAGTTGGGTGGCTAGGTACACGACGATTTGGAAACCTTTCAGAGTACACCCTGACACTCTCTCGAGCATTTCCTTCACAAAATCCTAATGTCAGTAACATATCGGTATATTCTGCATTGGTATATTGTACAGCCATATTAATAAACCACACATTTGTTTTTTTAATTATTGAGTCAGATAGAACACTTTCAATCGTTACCAAGAGATTAGGTGTTAAAACTTGACAATATTTTTATTTAGATGAAACTATGGTAACCAACAATAAATGTTTTTGTATACGTATTGCAGACAAATAATTAATATTCCTCAAAAAATCGTACATGGCAAGAATCGAGTATTTTTGTTAAAAGTCTCGATTAGAGGTGTTGAAGAAGATATGAAAAAAGTACATTTTTATGTTTTTCATCGTATAAAATTTTGTCCGATAATAATACATAGGCGTAGAACTTGATTTTTTAAATAATTGCACCTTTAAAAATGGCAAAAAAGGGGTTTGAGTATGAAATTTGGATTGGGTACTCATTTACTACAAAAAAGTACCCTTGATAACACTCGATTTACTCTCATGGTTTTGACAAAGTTTGTATTTTAATAATTATTGTTTATGTTCTAAAATTACTAAAATGCAAATTTCGTCAAAACCATGAGATTAATAGAGTCTTATCAAGAGTACCTTTTTTAAAGTAAATGAGTTGCGCAATCTAAATTTCATACTCAAACTCCTTTTCTTTCACTGACGTAGAATTTTTAAAGGTGCAATTATTTAAAAAATCAAGTTCTACGCCTATGTATTATTATCGGACAAAATTTTAATACCATTTTTTTTGCCAAATAAAACTCTACCAATATACCAAATTTCAGCAAAATCGCATATGCCATTTTAAATTTATATGGGAAAAACGATTTAAAAATTGTAACTTCAAGGCCCTCTGGAGCCCAAACGAAGCAACTTTGTACTAAGGTAATTTTACTTCAATCGACTTATTTTGGTCTAAGGAATATGTGGTATGTTTTTGTAAAGACCTTTTACAGACACCCTGTATAATCTTTGAAGTTCCAACCACACTTCTCTGGCTGGTGTATATCTTAATACTTTTTCTAAAGTATTTTGAGTCATATTATCAGTAAGTATAAGAAGTTTGTTTAAAATTAGCTAGATCTCTGTCATACTTGGCTTTTTGTTTTGGTGAGGCATCTTCTTTTAAATGTAAGGGTGGCTTTAGTTTACCTTCTAAAAGTTCATGTGAACCAGTAACACTTCGGAGTAAAATACTTATTTTGTACTTCCATGTGTGTCAATTTGACTTGCCTTCAAAATGACCCAATTACTGTCCATTTTATTTTGAGTTTGGTTTTCCAAAATAATATACACTTAGTTGCAAGGATCTACTTCGACAAAAAAATATTTCTCGAATATATTTTATTTGAAAAAATCTTTAATCTTTACTTTCTCAGGGAACCTCGCTCTGCTACCACGTTCAAGTGAACTTTATAAAACTCTGAGTTTTGAAAATTGAAGATTAAAATATCGAAAATTATTAGTATGACTTTTTATATGATTTATTTATATAAACTTCAGATTAACAAAATCTTTTTAACAATAAAAGTACTTGTGCATTGATTATTCCTATGATCTTAATATAATAAACAATTTTTTTCTTGTTAAGCGGGAAAAAAATGAATATAATAACGTCCTTGACGAAATTGAGACCAGTGGAAAGTAAATCATTAATTTTATGACAAAGATACCTACTATTAGTTTTTTATAATGGTATTTTCATAAAATAATCCAATTCTCGGTTTTATATAATTAAAAATTAATTATACCTAGTATAATGTCTCTCTAATTAATGAAGTTAAAAAATCATTCATAAAAAACGCTTTTGCAACACTTGAAAGCCGTGAATGATATAATTATTAAGATTAAAATTGACTGTCCAAGATTACTCAAATATAATTATTATTATTTTTTTTTTTTTTTTTTTTTCGTAAAAACAGTATTTGAATCGTGACACTTAATAGGATCTTTATTATTTGAAATTATAGTCTAGATGTATCGTTTTGTACCAAACAAATATTTCTTAACTACTATATTTATATATACAGAGTGGGCAAACGATTTTTTTTTTAAATGAACTAAGAAACTTTAAATTTACAATTACAAAACAAACTCATGCAAATAGATTAATACAGAATCCTTTCAAATTCCTAATAAAGCCCATTTCAAAATTTGTAATCTTCAAATAATTTTTTTGATTCAAGAATATCTTTTATTATAATATATGTTTTAAAGTCTCAGGTTGAAAATTATAAAACATCGATAATATATTAATTTATGAATCTTCTTGTGATAGATTTTCTGTATTATGACGTTCAATTTTGCTATCGTAAATTAATTCTTTTTTTTTTTTTTTCAATAATTAATACAGCTTTTTCTAAAACTTTCCCGTCAAATTAAACCTTTAAACTCTAAAAGAAATAAGTATAGTTCTTTCATAGTTTCTGGTTCTTTTTACCCCATATTGAACGATCGTTTATTAGACTCTTATTATTTATAAAAACAACAAAATTATTCTACATTTAACAAGACATTAGAAAGTATCAAATTATTAAATTTGAAACAATGGTTCAAATTATTTTCGTACCAATTTACGGACAGATAATGATAAGTACCAACATTTTATGGGTAAAAAAAAACTTTTCGTTACATAACTTTTACAAAATTCTAGTAAATATTTTGTACTACTGTCAGCCATTATTCATTTCAGATAAACAAAAGCGACGATAGATATATGTTTAAAAGCGAATAATTTAGTTAAAAACTAATAGTAGTGACACCGTTTCGACATATGTAAAAGCTCTCATGCAATTCTAATTTCTTTGAGTGTTTCATTAAGTATTGCAATTATAACAGCTCCTTGTGATCGAATAGTCAATTAATTCGTTGTACTTTGATAAATAATTTTTGTAATAATAATTTTTTTATAGCAAAATAGTTTTTTTAACTAAATTTGCATTTGCTACCAGGTTTGTGAACTTTGAGCCGATACTGACCAGAGAAAAAAAAAATTGTTGAGTAAAAATTGATTTTATCCACATAAAATTAATTTGAGATTTATTTCATATGGAATTAAAGGAAATAAAGAAAATAAAATGAAAGAAATAAAAGTAATAATAAAGGAAATTAAATAATAAAGGAAATTAAATAAAGGAAATGAAGAAAATGAAGGAAATTAAATATATTCAAAACAAGTAAATTGTAAATTGAGTAAAATTGATTTTATCCACATAAAATCAATTTGAGATTTATTTCATATGGAAGTAAAGGAAGTAAAAAAAATAAAAATGAAACAAATGAAAATAATAATAAAGAAAATGGAAATTAAATGAAATAAAGGAAATGGAAATGAAATAAAGGAAATGGAAATGAAATAAAGGAAATGGAAATGAAATAAAGGAAATGGAAATGAAATAATAAAGGTAATGAAGAAAATGAAGAAAATAAAGAAAACAAAGAAAACAAAGAAAACAAAGAAAACAAAGAAAACAAAGAAAATTAAGAAAATGAAGAAAACGAAGAAAACGAAAAAAAAAAAGAAAACGAAGAAAACGAAGAAAACGAAGAAAACGAAGAAAACGAAAAAAACGAAGAAAACGAAGAAAACGAAAAAAACGAAGAAAATGAAGGATATCAAAGCAAGTAAATCTAAAAATAGCCTGGATCTAAGAAGAATTTATTTATTTTAATAAACTATTTTTTATAATTCTTTTCAAATACCACCCGTATTTATATCGGTTTTCAGGTTAAGATTAAATCCATTCATAGTTCGCTGCTCATCACCGTAATTTATTATTAATTATTTTACTCTTGAGTTTTTTATGCAAAATATTTCGAAGGAATTTCATTTTTTATTAATTGCACAAAGTTAATAATTGGAAATGAAATAATATTTGTGACCGGTGTCAAAACCGTGATGAAATTTATGTCGTTTACCTCGCAATTATAAATATAAAAAAATTTAGATCACCATTTTCAAGTTATTAATTATTTATTTCTATAATTGATACTATTTAAATTTTTTAATCTATAATAATTAAATTTGGATGGATTTTGAAGTCAGCAATTTAGGTTACTAAACATTTTTTTTAATTATTAATGTACAGAATTTGATAGATATATTTTTTATTGGATTCGTTATTGTATCCTTATTTTGTTGCTTTATCCTTATGTTGTTCAAAATATTTCTGAGTGAAGGTTATATTTAAATATTTGAAATAAGTTTTGGTTCTTAAAATTTCTATATTAAAAATGCTCTCAAACACATTAATTAATTATAAAGAAATCTAAGTTTAATAAATGTTTCTTGTAGTTTAATATTATATTATACAATTCGAAATAAAAATATTAAATTGCATAGTTAATTTTACCTATATACAGATTTCCTGTTTTGAGGTAATTGAGTTTTTGTATTTTATGTTATGCCACCTGTATTATTTTAAATATAATTGCTTTCTTAGAATGTTTGTAAGTTGTCATCAAAAGTCGATATATATATTGCACATTATTTGGAATTGTTATTTCTTATCAAAGATTATTTTTCTTCATCAAAATGGTCCTTCGAACCGGTTCAATTTTATAGATATCTCTTATTATAATAAAATTATTATATTAAAACCATTAGAAACCTTAGGCTTTTGCCTAATAATAATAAAAAATGAATAAACGAAGATAACTTCAAATTTAAAAATTTAACGAATAGAAACAGAATTCTACCAAGTTTGCTTTTTCTCATTTAAATTTGTACTATTCTAGGTGTATCGTTTTATTCTGTGCTTTATCTAATCTGCTTTAACGTTCTTTTTTATCTTTTGATCCAAATTTTGCTGATCTGATTATTTATCGGTCAATCATCTAGACTAGACAGTCAAATTTATTTTTCAAATTCGCATAATAATTTAATTATGTAAGAAACGAACTGACATAAAAGTTTTTTTTACTTAGAATCGATGACCACCTTTGACTACCTCGAAGAGTGAAAGTTTGACCCATTGGGAGAACCCATAAGGATATGAATAATATAATATATCCGATCTCATAATGGGCCGGTAATTTCGGTGAAATTCATTCATTTGAATCGAAATCTTACGGCCTAGCATCGGGTTATATAATATCATTTCGTAATCAGTTATAAAAAATTTACTAATTGAGTGATTTAATGTGCATATGTGGGATTTGCATGTTTTGTCTCGAGAATTATTTAAATGATTGATTTTAATTATGTATTTATGTCTTTTGTTTTTGTTAGGAGTAAATTGTTCGATATTTAAAGCGAATTTGCATAATAATAATAAAATAAAAACGTCTATAATAATTTAGATGCAAAATTCGAAAGTTAATACCCATGCTCCATTTTTGATCTATTTACAATAGGCTGTCAGATTAAAATTTTTGACAGTTTGACATATTCATAATATAGGTTATAGGCTAAAAAATTTGAGTTAATTATCAACGAAAATTTTAAAAAACTAACAATTAGAATTAAAATCTTTTTAACCTTTTATAAAAAATCTTTGTATTAACTAATGTACAATATGACGGCGCTTCGATGACATTTTCTCAAATACTGCCTCTAACTATTATAAATATGAAATAAAATCGATGTTAATTAAGTTATTCTCCTCCAGATGAATCATGTCATCGTATAGACTACTTCAATTTAATTCCTAGAAATAACTTTCACTAAACATAAATATCTCTATAACATTATCATTTTCAAAAAATTATGACCAAATTAGACCGTTGACAAGGACGTCGAAGCTATAAAATGCCATACACTTTTTACGCTGGCTCACCGATATGTAATATCTTAGCCCGTTATTATTATAAAATGCATTGGTATAATTTTATGGCCTACGAGATACTAAAATTAACATAAAGGCCTTGGAACGCAATTTAACAATGTAAAATAAAGCCCTTTCTGTTATAATGTTTTAACTACATTGTCTTTAAGTAAATATTCTTGCAAAATACTGACTTGTAAGAGAATATTAAATAGATCCCCTGTAGCTTAGGAATCTGACTAACCTATCCCATTATTTACACTTGTTCTATTCAAAATATTTACTGGTTTTAAAATTATGAGCTGATAAAGTCAAATTATGCACTTCTAGAAATGTTACACTACCATCTTTAAATAACAACCGTCTTAAAATTAATAAAGAAAAACGTTTCATACTTACAGAAACGTTTCTCTCAGAAGACACACAATACACAATAAACACCCTTAAGAATGAACTGGGGGAGTATGCAATCACAGGGAAGGAAACAGTAAGGTAACTCTTCAGGGTTCACTTCCCAGGTGCACAAACTGTAGCACACACAGGCTAACCGAAATCTAATTGAACTGGAAGCTCATAATAAAGCCAACAGGGAAGATTGGAGGATAGCCAAACAAGTGGTGGACTATGGTAAACTGAAATGGGCAGTTAGCTCATTCGGACCATATAAATCACCGGGCATGGACAAGATTTATCCAATAATGTTACAAAGAGGTCCTGATATTGTATACACCAGACTCTGTAACATACTAAGAAGTAGTCTGGCCTTTGGACACATACCAAAAGCTTGGAGAAATTTTAGGGTAACTTTTATACCAAAACCTAGGAAAATAGGACAGGAAACGGGAAAGTCCCTAAGACCAATAAGTCTTATGTCCTTTGGACTTAAGACTTTGGAAAAACTGCTAGATGGGCATATTGGAGGCGGGATATTGGTTCAGAGGCCAATATACCAAGACCAATACGCCTATAGTGCAGAAAAATCAACTGAAACAGCTCTCCATTAATTAATAAAAGGGGTGGAGAACACACTGGAAAACAAGGAGGTAATGCTGGGAGCATTCTTGGATATCGAGGGTGCATTTGACAATATCTCCGTTAAATCGATCATTAGATCTTTCAAACACAGAGGAATCGAGGATACGCGTGTCCTCGATCGACTCTATGTTAAGGGAGAGAACTATACACACAACCCTTATGGGAGACACAATAGCGGCATGGGTAGCGAGAGGATGTCCGCAAGGTGGAGTACTGTCTCCACTCCTGTGTAACATTGTTAGCGTGTATTGACACCAGGGCAGGGTGTTGAAATCTGTGTGGTTTTGGAAAAATAGTACTGTGGGAACTTTTAATTGTATAGATCCCATCATAAATTATTTGTAGATAAATGTAAAATTATTTATTGTAGATAAAAATGACATGTCACGTATAGTAAAAATATAAAAAGTCATAATGATAATCAATAAAAATTCGATCGTGGCGTGTCGTGGCAACGGGCGTTGCCAAGGAAGTGAATTTAACCTTTCATTACCAAAGCTACAGCTACCACTTAATGAAGGGTACTTGAAAAAGGTGATGAGTTTGTACTTATGAAACTATCTAAGGTAGGAAGGTACAGTTCATCAAATTTCTAGAGGCTTTCGACGGCTAGACAGAGAAAGCACTACTGACAGGCATCCCGACGGATTTACGCAATGAAAGTACACTCTGCGCATCAAGTATTTCACTATTTCATTCAGACGTAAATGTCAGATGTAAATTTCGCTAAAACATTTCTTTTATTTTCGTTTGTGTTTTTTGCTCATTACAGTTTAATAGAACCTAAGTATGGAGTTTAATAGCAAATTAAGAGGCCGCGTGATTAACAGTCAATCTCGCGAAATAATAGCCAATGTTATAGAGTTTATGAGAAGAGAAGGAAACTTTAATTCACCTTCAATACCATTTAAAAATGTAAATGATCGTGTTGCTGCAGCCACAGGAGTATCTAAAAACACTGTCGTCCGCATTTCTGGAGAGAAAAAAAGAATCGATAACCGTGAGATATCGGAATTTTCATCACCAAGAAAAACCATTAAAAAACCAAAAACAGTTAATGATATAGATGAAGCTGCACAAGAATCAAATTTTATTTTTTTATTATTAGATAGCTATTTTTGTTTCTGAGTTGTGTTCATTTACAGGCTCAATTTTTTTCCGTTTCTCCTTTTTGATTTTATATGGGGTTTCAAGTTGTTTTTGACTTATTTCGACGTAAATCACAACACACTTTTTTAATAAAGCAAACAAGTGTTAAGGGGTATATGTACGTGTAAACTACAATTACAAAAAATTGATATGAAACCCATGAAACCACCAACAAAAATGTAAAGCTAGCTTCCGTACTAGAACATGGTGTCATTCGTCGAGATAATTTATCGTTTTGTTTAATAGATCAAGAAATGTAAATATTCCCCTGTTATTTTTTATAAAATTATAAGAGAAATAAATTTTTTTCTAAATAGTATAGTTTATTATTTTGTAGAAAAACAAAATTTCGAAAATTTTAGTAATGTTTCAGAAACAACCGTTATTAATAATAGGTACCATTTTTCTTAATAAGGTAGAAATAAAATATAAACTATTTCCACGATTTACAAAGGCCTACAAAAAAATTATAGGTATTTTCCGCTATCCTATAAAATTTATATTTTCTGACTCAATTTCAAAAGGTTGAAGGAATTCCAAAACACCTTTTATGGCATAATAATTATTTTCAATTCTACATACTATCTTTAGCTGCTTTTAAAAACGTTCTAAGAAAGTCCAATCAGACAAATTTAATCCCTAAACTATTACACATTTAAAAAATTTAATTACCTAAAAATATTAAAAACTATTTAAAATAACTTGTTTAGCAGACTGTACAATAGCTATCTTAGTCACACGTAGCGCGTTCTCTGTCTGGGCGTCGAACACCTCTAGAAATTTGATGAACTGTATGTAGTGCAACTGAGGCACTACAATACTTTCCCCCCTTTTTTAAGTATATGTGTTAATTAGAGGTTTTATATAAATTTTTGTGTTTGAATAGTTCACTAAGAGTATTATTTGTAAGTGTTTGGTTAATAATAGTTTTGTAGATACCCATTAGTAATTGCTAGGTATCCGATAGGTTCTTCCTACTTGAAGAATACTACCGTTGATACCATTTTAGCCAATTACTCTTGTTTTATACCAGGACGTCACATTGTCCTAGATAGAAAAGCCAAGGTCAATTACGGTCCTTTCGCATATATGTGTGGGTACTCGAGTCCTTTAGCATGTGGCCGATTTGACCTTTATCATGTGGACACATGTTACTTTAGCACATATATGTAGACTGTGTCCTGTGCAAAATGCTATTTGCATGTGTTTTGTATGTGTTATGTTTTTGTATTACGTTTGTCCATTAGGTTTTGTATTATATTTGTATTATTTGTTGTGTGATTTAAAAGAAATGATATATTTGTTTTGGAAAAAGTGTTTAGTTAAAACTATAGTGTCGCAGCCAATAGAAAGGTTAAACTCACTCCTGTATATTGCAAGAAGCTGGTCTTTGCCACTGCTGCTTTTACTGCTGCTACTGCCGTTGCTTCTGCAGTTCAGTAGTGGTTTCTATGGCTGGTTTTACTGCTGTTATTGCCGTTGCTGCTGCAGCAGCTCCGTAGTGGTTTCTATGAGTGGTTACATCGGAAGTGCGTTTCTCTTGGGGTTACCAATGTAGGTTCCATGCGTGTTATTGTCGGGGTCACCAATTGTGGGAACTTTTATTTGTGTAGATCCCATCATAAATTATTTGTAGATAAATGTAAAATTATTTATTGTAGATAAAAATGGATGACATGTCATGTATAGTAAAAATATAAAAAGTCATAATGATAATCAATGATAATCGATCGTGGCGTGTCGTGGCAACGGGCGTTGCCAAGGAAGTGAATTTAACCTTTCATTACCAAAGCTACCACATAATGAAGGGTACTTGAAAAAGGTGATGAGTTTGTACTTATGAAGCTAGCTAAGGTAGGAAGGTATGTAGTGCAACGGAGGCACTACAAGTACATATACAAACACTAGCAGATTTGGACACTAGAGTGTTAAAACTGCAGTGAGATTTCGTAGTGGATATACATTTACAAATGCTAACGGTTGTTGACACCGATTTGAAATCCGGCATAAGAAAGCTAAGTGATAATATTTACAATTTCACTTTCTCCAATAAAAAATTAACCTAAACTAACTTTTGATCATAGGAATTCACTAGCGAAACTACCAGAAGGACCAGATATTGACGAGTCCTTTTTAAAACCATAACCAATTTAACTAACACAGATAACAATATAAATACGTCAACGAAAGCTTCTTCGATTTAAAAATGGGTTTTTCTGTTAAAAATTTTCTAAGAGGTCCTTCAGATAACGAAAATTGAAAATACATTTGAAATAGAAAACATATAATGACTTCGAATCATATGAAGAAAATTCTGGGACTATTTAATAATAAGCTAAACCAAATTAAAAGTTCTTCAGACTTTTTTGATTTTTGTACGTCGTCAGTTAATCCAGAGGCCGAAAAATTAAAGTTCAACCAACTGCAGTCATCAGAAGAAAACATAGAGTCTTGCGGATCTTGTAGGATTCAATCTGGACGACCGTCCAAAACAGAGATAGCAAAAAGAAGAAACCTGATAAGAAACATCATACAGAACACACCTAACTCTGAATGGCATGGACCTGCTCATTAACATATTCTTTTTTGTTCTTATTTTGTTCATTTGCCTTAATAAATAAAAGTTTTAACTAATGATAAATTATTTTTTTAATATCCCTAGAACGTTTTGTTTATTTATATTTACGTCATTTAAATGTTTTTTTCGTACATTGACCTATCTAGTTAATGCATCACTTAAATATTTTTCGCACAGTGACCTATCAGGTTAGTATTTGTAAATGTACTGTTTCTCCAAAACCTCGCAGATTTCAGCACCCTGGTGTCAACACACGCTAGCATCTGTAAATATGCGGACGGGCTGCTTGGGGCTCTCAAAGATAAGGGACATAGAATCCCGGGATATGCCGATGATCTAGTGATCATGGCAAAGGGAAAATACAACACTATAGTAAAAGATCGAATGCAAGAGGCTCTAAATATAGTAACAAAATGGACAGAGGCGGAAGGACTAAACATAAGCCCAAACAAATCTGACATAATTGCATTCACCCGCAGGAGAAAATTGGAGGGGCTAGGGCCTCTAAACCTAAGAAGTGAAAGCATCCAGCTTAAGGGGGAGGTTATGATTGACTTGAGACTTACCTGGAACCAGCACCTAGAAAAAAACTACAAAGAGAGCGGAAACCTCATTAATGATGGCAAGGCGATTTTTTGGAAAAAATGGGGGTTAAAACCAGACATGGCATATTGGCTTTATAACATGGTGGTAAGACCGATAATAATATATGCAGCTTTGGTGTGGTGGCCAAAGACACAGCAAAGGAAAGCAATAACGAGGCTAAGCAAGGTACAAAGACTTGCCTGCCTCGGAATAACGAGGGCAATGAAAACAACCTCCACAGCTGCAATGGAAGCACTAATAGGACTCCCACCTCTTTGCTATGTGATACAAGGGAGGCAACATTAGGTGCTTACAGATTAGGGAATACACTGAGAAATGTTGACATTAGGCCAGGTCACATGAGTATCTCAAGGTTAGTGACAGAAGACGTGCTAGACATGAGATCAGATCACATAACTAAGAGGCACTCTTTTAATACTCCATTTAAGATTGTATTACAGGAAAGAGTGAATATCACCATAAGGCAACCCAATGCCCAACGACAGGAACAAACCTAGTATACAGACGGGTCTAAGACTGCGGAAGGCACTGGGGTGGAAGTATTCTCCAAAAACCCTGATACTAACCATAGCTATGCTATAGGAATACATTCCTCGGTATTTCAGGCCGAGGTATACGCAATTTTACAATATGCAAAAACGAACAATGAAAGAGCTGTCGAAAATCAACATATTCAAATAATGTCAGACAGCCAAGCGGCACTTAAGGCCATATCGAGTCAAAAAGTTACGACGAGGCTGGTATGGGAATGCATCAAAGAACTAAGAACACTGGCAGACCGAATTAGAGTAAAACTATTTTGGGTGCCAGGTCACCAAGGGATCTAAGGCTACGAAAAGGCTGACGAACTTGCAAAGAGAGGGTCAGAAGAAACACCGGAATCAGACACAAACCCAGGAGTACCAAAAAGTACAGTTCGGAGTTTCATAAACGACTGGATTCGGAAACAACATATTAACTATTGGGGAAGCATCTCAAAACAGGCACATGGAAAAGCCTTCATAGGCAGATTATGTCCCAAAAGAATTGAAGACCTACTCTTTATGAATAGGAACCAGTTGAAAGTGATAACAGGATTCATGACTGGGCACGCCCCAGTAAAGGGACACTTGAACAAAATTGGCATGTACAATGGGGAACTCATGTGCCGACTTTGTCACAAGAAACCAGAAACGGCCAAACACATACTGTGCGAATGCGAAGCTCTAGATCGCAAAAGACAGACTTTTTGGACAACCCCAGGTTGGTCCAACAACGTATAGAACCCACTCACCCAAGGATCTGTACAAACTTGTACAAGGTACAAAGATGACAGAATGGGTGCTATGAACTAACATGGGGTAAAAGACAGTGTTATTCGGAGACATAGTCAGACGAGCCCAAGAGAAAATGAAAAAACAGAAACGTTTAAAAAGTATTGTCAAAATATTTCTTTGATAACAGCAGTTCCTAATATATAGATACTGATTTTATAATAATGAAAAAAAAAAAACATATGTAATATCTTTGACCTATTCCTGTTTGTGGCAAGCAATTCAAAAAAACCATTCATATCCTCCAAAATTATGAACTGTTTTATTCAAACAAATGTAAAATCGTTGCCCTTTTCCTATATGTGGCGAGCAATTTCACAAAACCATTCACATCCAAAATTATGATCTGTTTTATAAGTAATTATTCATACTTGTAAAAGTAAAAGTGAATGTGCGAGATTAAATTCATCTTAACATTCATAAAAATACCTTTCCAAGAAGATATCTTTTTGTCGATAATTTGATCTAAATTATGTAATTATTAATAGGATTAAAAACTGTGCCTCTGGATATTAACATTAAATCTCAATTAATTGTTATGCATCCATTGTCGATTACGAGGTTGGTTTGGAAAGCATTTGGGCTCAATAAAAAAAAAAACAAGAAAAAAAACAAGAAAAAAATAGAAAAAAACTAAAAAAAAACAAACAAAGAAAAAAGTACAAAAAAAAATGTTTAACTTTATTTGTATTTTATTTATCATTTACACCAAAAAATTTGGTCCAACAAAGTTCAGTAGTTCAAATGGCTATCACGTAGTTCATATGGCAGTCACGTAGTTCAATTTGTCAAAGTAGATATATATTTGTTGGTAATGTATTATCATAAATGGACTTTTCAGTAAAATACTGTTTACTCTTAATCTTCTATTGTACACCTAGTTCTTAAAATGTGTTATGCTCTCGAAGTAAAGCTATTGAATTACAGTAACAGGTGGTCATACATAAGAAAAATCTAAAAAAAGATAAACATAAACAGACTTCCTATTTAATCTAATTTTTGATACGCAATTCCAGGCCCTAATTTAGATTTTTAAATTCTATATATCATATTTAAAAAAGCTGTGGTATTTTACCACTTAAGTAAGGCAATACCTTCTTGAAAAAAATATAATTAATGAGAAAAATGAGAATAAATATGAAATATTACCTTTCATACTGAATGATAATGAATTTATTTTTAAATATACTAAATAACTAATATTTCCCAAATTTTAAATTGAAGATGGAAAATATTCAATAAATTTTCCGAAAATTTGGATTTTTCTTAAAAGATTACACTTTTACTGAAAACATTGCCGATAATTCCCCAAAATCAACCTCACTGGTTTCCAGTTATATATTTAATAAATAAGTGTAAAACATTTAAGGGGGTGATTCCTCATCGAAAAAAGATAGGATCTTTCATATAAAGAAACTTCATTGGAGCATCCCTTGTTAAGATACAGCCCCTTAAAGGGGGTACAACAATACCCAATTAGCATTACTTCAATTTCAAAAATTTACAAACTGACAGCTTGATTTCAATGTAATTTTTAGTATCGCGGCCTACTAGATAAATTAGTTCCGTATTTTCGTTTTATAGCGATATCTATCTTGTTCGTAATAGTTATTTATGCAACAAGTGTGTAAAGTTACCCTTTTTTGACGAATGTGAATGTTGTAGGCGAGTGCGACAATCACATGAGTCAAAAAAGGGACTTTACACACGAGTGGCATACAATATTTTTTCTACTACCGTACACATAATCCACTAATATTAGAAATATAAAAGTTACTTTTTTTCACTAGTGAAAAAAAGTACTTTACTTTACGCACTAGTGAAAAAAAGTAAAATGTGCCAAAAATTGTACACAGCAACAAAAATAAATTTATTGGAACTTTACAAATTTATAATTCTTACAGAACAAAATGACTAACAAATGAAGAAATATTTAAAAAAATAGGTTTTTAACTCTTATGAATATTAATATTGAATGTGCAATTATTGCAATTACCAAAACTTAAGGTGTTGGCCTTTTCCAGCACAGAGTTTGAAAAATGTTGTGATATTACTTCTTTCTGTAACCCTATTTTGAGCTTCGAGTGGTATGGATTTGGCCTTTTCAAGTAAAGAGGTTGAAATATTTTGTGTAACTTTAGTTTCACTGTCGAGTGGTTCCACTAATTCTTCATTAGAGTTGTCAACGGTAAAATTGTAGCTTTGTTTGGAAGTGGATGGCATACTGTCATCCATCAAAATTTTATTAGAAATTTTGTTTTTTTGTGTCATTGTGCTGTCTACGTAGCCTTCTGCAACAACAGATGATTTCCATCCTACATGTTTTTTGACCGTTAGAAGGTCTCCTCCAGAATTTGCCAGCATAGTGGCTGAAGACCTCCTAAAGCAGTGTCCTGTAAAAGCGGTTGGATTGGGCAAGTTTAGATACGTTGCTATAACACTTGGCATTTTACCAAAAGTATTTATCCCTACAGGCTGTTTAGAATATTTTCCATTTGCGAATTTTAAAAAAAATCTGTTACAATTTATATTTGATGGTCTTAATGAGGTATATTTTTTTATGAAAGATAAATAATCAACTGCAGAATTATTTGGATTTAAAATCGTAAAAATGCGTTCTATTCTATTTTTGGTTTCTGATACTTTGACAATATACACTGTTTGTTTATCTTCCACATCGTTAATTGTCATTTTACATAATTCTTCCCGGCGACAAGCTGCCGCAATTCTAATTATAAAAGCTACCTAAAAAATAACATATTGTAATGTTACAAATAATTTATTGAACATTAGGAAATATCTTGACGTTGCGCATGTAAAACTCCAAATAAATGCTATTGTAAAAAATATAAAAGTTTTAGGTATAATGTGCTGCCTAACAACCCCGGTGGCCTGTTAGGACAGTAACTGATTTTGTTAGGCAACACACCATACGAACACACATCTCGTTGCAAAAATTTACAGAATATTTTAATTTTATACTGAGCATTCAAGCATTTACTGAGGCATTTACTTACTTTGATCATTAAAAACTTGGAATCTGGAGCTTTCAACAGAAAATTAATTAGATCTTCTCAAAAATTTTGGATTTTTTTGGTTTATAACCTTTATTTTTTTGTTTGAGAAACGCTATTAACTTGTTGAATTTCGAAATATCAACGTTGTTTTTATATTTTAAGGTGCTTTTAAGCATAGAATAAATCGACCATAGGGTAGAAGCTTTGCAATTCTTCAATTCATCAGAGAAATATGCTAAAATAACGTTTTCCGAATATTTTGTCACCTTATTCTTCCTACACCATTCTATAAATGCATTGTATTTTTGCTGATAAATATTTTCAGATTTTTCTGGCAATAAATTTTCAGTGGCCTCTTGTGCACTGCATAAGATATCTGGGGGAGTATTATCAAATTCGCTACCGCTAGATAAATTTGAATCCATATCGATTATGACAGATATAATAAACTGCAAATAAAATTTGAATTTAAGTAAACAAACATTAAAAAGTAAAACTTCTTACCTTCTCAAACTTGATTGAGTTTAAAAAAATGCTAAATTGGCTTTAGAATCTAATCTTGAACTTAGGTATACTTTTGTCGTGTTCTGTTATAAGGTAGGTACTAATTAAAAGTTTAGAGATTGACAGTTCTTTTAATCCACACAGCCACGGCCAACTTACTTTTACCAAAATCGACATCCACTGTATATTTACTTTTAATTAAATCGATGACATTTAGAGAAAATTATAATTAAAATAAACTGTTGATAATTTGTTGGACACTAAATAGATATAAGCAAAAATTATTTATTTATTTATTTATCTTAGAAGGAGATAGCAAAAAAATGTTAATATAAAATAAAACGTTATATTTTGTTGTTATGTACAAATTTTGTCAAATTTTACTTTTTTTAACTAGTGCGTAAAGAGTTTTACTTTACGCACTAGTGAAAAAAAGTACAACTTTACACACTTCGTGGAGTGCGTAAAGTACGTACTTTACGCACGGTAGTAGAAAAAATAATTTTTTGCTGCAAACTGGTTTATTTTGGGCAAAAAATTCAAGAGACATTTTTTGTTTAGAATGAAACAGGCTATCGGAAATAAATTTTTAAATGGTAAACAAATAATAAGACAAAAAGTTACGTTGGAACGAAATTTTAGGGGTTGCGTTTTCCACCCCTTACAACCATGGGGTAAATCCACTGATCTCTATTATTTTACTGGATAGGATATAGGCTATATTTAACATACTAAAAATCCGTTCCACCAAGGAGACCGGAAGTGCAACACTGCTGGCCGATTTGGGCAAATTATGGTGGGTTCACAGAACTGAATTATGGGATAATTTGACATATCTAACCTATAATTTGATTAGTTTTTCTTCTTATTCGTCTTCTATTCCTTTTGCGGGCAATGTTCTTTGGGACAATTCACCCACGATTTGATTTTTTTTCTATGAAAGAAAATATAAAAATGGAAACGTGAAGCATATTGTGTGTTCACGAATGAACGTTTATTGTTTATATCATAGTAATGCTATCCGATACTACCTACATAAATAAAAAAAACATCTCGTCGTAACTTGTTGACACAATTAAATGACAAATGTGATGACAAATGGAAATAGAGGTTATGTTAAATAACATCCGGTCCGGAACGTTTTTTAGGGGGCTATATCCTATCCAGTAAAATAATACAGATCAGTGGGTAAACCAAATAAATTACTGGCTAAGTGTCTTTTTGGTAGTAGAAAATGTCAGGTTAATTTCAATATTGTAACTTGTTTAGTGCTTGTGAAAAAAATTGTTAAACAAATTTTATGTACCCCCTTTAAGGGGCTGTATCTTAATAAGGGATGCCCCAATGAAGTTTATGATATATTGGGTCTGATGAATGAGTCATCTTTGTCTGAAAGATCCTATTTTTCCTCCACTTGGTTGGAAGGTATTTTGTAAGTGCTCTGCGAACCTGTTAACTTTTTGTGTGAGTATTCAGCAATATTAATAAAAAAGGCATTCAAAACACTCGCATGAGTAAATCAAATTAGTATAACATGAACAGAAAGTTAGTGGTTTGTTTTAGAAAGATCCTTGATTGGTTATTACGTCATTCTCATTACCAACCGACATTTTTTTTACCTACGCAGCTTATTGACTAACTGGAACTTTTATTTTTAATAAAAAAAAACCGCCGTCATGATCTCGTTTGTCCTTTAGAATCAAGGCAAGGCGAAAGTTCTAGTTCAACAAACGCGAATTCTAGTAATCGTTATTATACTGTCTAATTCCCATAAATATGATTGTTAATCTTTGAAGCAATTAAGGGAAGTTAGAATGTAACGGTGTATTGTGGTTTTGATCTTATTTACTTTTATAATCGTTTTTTAATTATTACCTAGTAATTACCAATTATATATAATACAGGGTTTTCATTCATACCGGCATCCCATGTAATCAAATTTTGACATATGAGCAGATGTTGAAAAGGAATGTAAATATTAGTAAATGTAAACAACCTTTTTTATTTTCGAAAAAATATGAAAAGTAAAAAGAATACAATTAGTGTTAAATATATTTTACTTATTATAATATAACCCCTATAGTTAGGCAATCATTTTAATCGTTTCGCTATTTATTTTGTACCATTTTTGATTGTTTCGGCCTTTACTTGATGAAAAACCATATTGTTTAAATGAGAAAAGCCAAACTTGGTAAAAGAGAATGGAATATTTTAGTATATTTTTGACGTATCGAAAAATTATCGCAATATTTAAATTTCGAATTACCATCTTTTTCTACTCCACTTATCTTTTCAACGATTTAATTACTCTACACATCGATAATATCCCTTAATTTCTTTATATTGCATAATTTTTTTTTATTTCATCAAGCTGGCAATTAAAATAATTCGTTAAATGCGAAACTATTGCATTTCTTACTAAGTATTTAATGATGACCCAAAAATTTATACACAACCATTTATCAAAAATAACTTAATTTTTCAATTGCATCAAACGGTTATCAACGTAATTAACATTGACCGTTTTGTTATATAACACCGTTAGACTTGTTTAAATATATCAACAGATGCAATGGCGTGCGTTTGTTTATTTTAAAATTAAAAACGGCTTTAAGACCACAGTACCACCCCCAATATTCGTAACATGAACTAATTTTGATAGATGTCATATATGTGTCATAAATTAAGAATCCTTTTGTTCAGCAGATGGAGCAATATTCCATATTTAATAGTTCTTTTGTTCAACAGATGGCGTAATAATTTTATTAATTTTAAACGGTAACTGTTATAAAATAAGAAATTCATCACCCCTAGCTTCTACGCGATAATAAGTAAACGAGTTCTTGACCTTGACAAATATTTTAATAGGTGTAACAGGTATAAAAATAAAAGTTTGGGATTAAATTCGACACATCGGTATATTTACTTAGGACCGATTCCACCGTTGTGTTAAACGGAGTTTAAAATGATATTTTTACATTAACAATGTCATTTTAATCTCCGTTTAACACAACGGTGGAATCGGTCCTTAGTAGTTCATTCTTGTTTCCAGTCAACAAAGGACAAAGGTCTTCGTATCATTACGTAGGAACCACTTATACTATACATGGTGTTTCGTTAAGAATGGGACATAGAACAACTGACGATTCTCTGATTAAAAATAAGACAACTAAACAAATCATGCTTAGATAAAATGTTTCTCGGTACCGAATTACTGTGTTAAAATCCAAAAAATATTTATGGCTATATTTTTTTTATTACTCACAACAATTTTACTAAATTTGGCTAACGTTTTTGGTGTCAAATTATCCACCTGTTAGCAAAAAAAATTAGTTACCTTAATTAACTTTTCCAGTGGCGTACAGCATTGGTACGTAATACCGCATCCCTCCTAAATTTTACGTCACTATCCAAAATGTTATTTGGACATAAAATTTTAAATTTTTTGATGTTTTTAAATAAATAATGTACTCTTCTTAGAAATAAAAAAAATCGAAATTTAAAAACTTCTGAATTTTCAAATATGTGCGAATATCTCAAAAACTAACTCAACTTTATTTAAAAAACATCAAAAGTGGATAGTGGACTAAAATTTAGAAGGAAAAAAGATGTTACTTGCCCATGACGACGTACGCCACTGGCAAAGCTTATTTAACTTATTTTTTTGCTGATAAATGTATTTTATTACATCAATAATGTTTGCCGAATATAGTAAAATTAAACTGAGTAATAAAAAAATTGTAGCTATTCATAATTTTTGATTTTCAACTTTAAAACCCTGTTTTTCGGAAACGAGTAATGTTTTACCTACGGATGTTTCGTTTATTCGGCTTATTTCTAATCAGTTAATCTTCAGTTGCTCCCATTCTTAATGGAATACCCTGTATATACCGAAAAGTCAAAGAACCAAATAAAAAAAAGAAAAAGGTAATAAAAAAGTGTTTTTATTACATTATATACCCACAATACTTTATTTAGATCTGCATCAGTAAAAATTATTTTCAAAAAATTTAATCTCATTTATATGTAAGTTGGCGGCATCGGCATACGGAAAACTTTTTTAAGAATTTTAAGAAAAAACTTATTTTTCATAAACAATTGTATGGTCTATTAATTTTAGAAAAAAAGTTACTTTACATTAAAAGTTATGCATGGTCTAAAACCTAAAATTCAATCATCTGATAACAAATTTTATCAGTCGTATACAGTGTTTGTCGAAAATAAAGGTATTTTATATTGAGCAAAATTATATTTTTTGACAAACCTTGTAAAACCGACTGATAAAATTTGATATCGGGTGGTTGCATTTTCTGTTAGACCATGCATACATTTTTATGAAGAATTACTTTTTTTCGTAAAATGAATACCTAATAAAAAAGTTTTCTATTTGCTATCAACTTACATAGACATACTGTGTGTATGCAACTTATGACATATTGCTGAGCTAATGTTTTAAGAAATTAATCATAAAATTTTACTTCATTTGTAGAGTCGTAATTTATGTTTTCATATTTCTACTTTTTTTTATCAATTTAGAATTACAGTACTATTTTCAATTATTAATAAAAATTACGTGTGTATTTTAGATTAATCAATAAGAAAAATAAGCATTTTTGAAATATTAATAACTAAATACAAATTAAACAACAAATGAATAAAAAATCATTTAAAACACGTTGACTGCCGAAGCAAATGTTGTGGTCGGGTCTGCTGAGCCGAAGTAGTTTTTCTAAAAATTTAAGTCTGTTTTTACGTTTTAAGAGCAAAGTAGTTTAAGTAAATACTCAGGTAAACTACAATATCTAATAGAAGCGTGAATAAACTGAATAAAATATATAAACGCGGCGCGGGATTAAATTTTTACATTGTTCAATATTTTAATTTGTGTAAACAATTTCAAAATAAAAGTTATATGAATTTCAAAAATAGGTATTTTAAAGATATTTTTAGATATATAGGGTTTTGCGTTTTTGTCTGACAAATAAAACGGTATATTTTTTAAGTAGATAACCCTGTATTTTACTTCAGTTTTAGAATGTTTTAGTAATACTGTATTTAACCCTAGAATTTTATTAACAAATATTGCAAGGTTGCCAATAAATTAATTTTTTTATGAAATTAGAGAATGATTCAGACCCCAAATTAAATTATCATTATTTAGGTAGGTTTAAAATAATTTCAATTTTTTTTTTAAATGTGGTAATAAGATACGCTAACGAATAGTGGTAATAGAACTGGATTATTTTATACAGTGTGTTTTGAAAAACAAGTCTTAAATATGGCTATTTCCAAGTTAAATTTATTTAATTTTTTTCAAATGCCACACCCTGTATATTATTTAAGCATACAATTCCTTATAAATTAACATATCCAACGATACCAATATGTTAGTCAATAACACATATACAGGGTGTCCCATTAGTGCGTAATTGATCGATAGCAGTTTTATAATAGAAAATACGAAAAAAATTAAAATAAAAGTTGTATGACCATATTTAACAATTATTTATAAATATACAGGGTAATCCATAAACGATTGTCTGACCAAACTTATACATTTTTAAAGCAAAACACCCTACATATTTGACTGTTTTCACATCGTCGAACAATAATTTTATTTTCATTCATTTGCTATGTTGTATATAGGGTGTGTCAAAATGGTCACGATTTTCTCAATTTTAGAATGGAACACCCTGTATGTTATGCCACCAATTAATATAATATTCCATTGAAAAAAATTTAAACATTTGTAACCTCGCGTGTTGACACACCTTATATATAACATAGCAAATGAATGAAGTCAATTAAAATTATTTGACGACGTGAAAACAATCAAATATGTATAACTACCTGCAGGGTGTTTTGATTTAAAAATGTATAGGTTTGGTCAACATCTCGTTTATGGACCACCCTGTATATATAGGAATAATTTTTAAATTTAACTTTTATATTAATTTTTTTCTTATTTCCAATAATAAAACAGCTATCGATCAATTACGCACTGATGGGACACTCTGTATATTTATGTTATTCTCTAACATGTTAGTATCGTTGGATATGCACATTTATAAGGAATTGTATGCTAAAATATTATATCGGATGCTACCTTTAAAAAAATTGAGTAATTTGACTTAAAAGTAACCATATTTAAGACACATGTTTCAAAACACTCGCTATAAAAGAATCCAGCACTATCACTACTATTCGTTATATTAATGTGCTATAAGTCAGTGTATTAAACAATTTTGAAATCAATGTAATCCTACCTAAATTATGATAATTTAATTTGGGGTCTGCATCATTCTCTAATTTTATAAAAATTTAATTGCTTGGCAGACCTGTAATATTTTTTTAAATAATTATTCTAGGGTTGAATACAGTATTACCAAACCATTCTAAAATTGAAATTAAATACATGTTCTATTTTAAAAATATGCCAAGCAAAAATGTAACACCCTGTATATATCCAAAAATATTTTTAAAATATGTATTTTTTAAATCCATATAACTTTTCTTTGAAACATGTTTGCGTGTCTTTAACATAAATTAAAATATTGAACAATTACGCACTAATGGGACATACACATGGGTACATATACATAGCATTCAATGTGTTAACTCAGAATTAAGATTCCTTATAAAGATAAAATAACATTCAGAAGAAGAAAGCAAAGACCGCCAATATTACGTGCGTATCATACAATCGGCGGGTCCTTTTTGCCCACTAATCTCTGTTTTCTACCTGTGTAAGTAAAGGGGTGCGTTAATCTTACTGGTATTTTGCCCACAGTAGCATTCAGGTACCTAAACCCGCAAATTACATCCGCCCACAAATAGGTACCTACCTGATTATTAATATTTCTAATAGGTACTTACTTTGGGTGTTTACTGTTTATATTTCAGTCAGTTTTTATACGTTGATGATTGTAATTCGAGTGTTTATAAACAATAATTATTTCTATAATGTCAGCTACATTGATTAAAAGCACACGCGGGAAAGATGTACTCCTTTTGGAGAATTTTACGTTTGCCAAAGATAGAGAAATGAAAAGTGGAGAAGTTTCTTGGAGATGCTCCCAAAGAAAAACAAATGCTTGTAATGCCACTGTATTTACAATTGGTCCTGAACTTTTAGTATCCAGAGGCAACCTAATTCATAGCCATGAAGCAAATGAACCGAAATTAAACAGGAAAATTATTTCTAATTCGTGTAAGCGAAAAGCAGTTGATGATGGAAAAACCTTCTAAAATTATCCGTAAAGTACTTGCTACTAATTTACCAGAGTCACTAACTACAATTGATATGTCCTACATAAGAAAAACTATATACAACAGTCGTCGCAAAATACTACCAGGTCCATTACCTACAAATATACAAGAAGTGCATGATGCAGTTGACTTATATTCTAATACATTTAAAACCAGTAAAGGTGAACATTTTCTTTTAATAAATAGCAGAGAAAATAATATTATTGTATTTACATGTGAGACAAATATTCGTACTTTGTGTAAAATGAACGTCTTGTATATGGATGGAACATTTTCGTATTGTACAAAGTTTTTCCTAAAATTATTTACCATTCATGGGCTGTGTAATGGACACTATGTGCCCCTAGTATATTGTTTATTACCAAACAAATCTACCGATATATACAAACATTTGTTTTCGTTATTGCATTATAAAATTTTGGAAACTTATAGTATTGCTTTAAATCCATCTAAAGTGTTCGTTGATTTTGAAATAGCAATTCATAAGGCGTTAATTTATATGTGGCCTAATACTGTAATCTATGGCTGCCGATTTCATCTACATCAAGCGTGGTATCGTAAAATTTAGTCTCTGGGATTGATGACTGAATATACAACTAACAGTGATACCGGAAAATGGCTTAAAACATCATTTGGGTTGACATATTTAAACGCCGATGAAGTTGGAGACTGTTTTGTGTTTGACTTAATGGCAAGTAAACCAGAAAATGCCGTTCTCGATAGGTATGCCGATTACCTATTAGAAACATATATTGAAGAAAATTCTACATTTCCTGCAAGTATATGGGCAGAAAAAACAGCTTCAATTACAAGAACTACAAATGCCTGTGAGTCGTTTCATTCAAGGTTTAATTCTTCATTCTACTGTACACATCCTTCTGTATATATTTTTATAGAAAAGCTTAAAGACTTTCAAATCGACACGTATGTCACAATACAAAGCTTAAGTATACCTAAGAAAATCAAAGACAAAAGTGTAAAACAAAAAATTCAGTGTTTAGAAAAATTTATACAGCGATTTGATCTGCAGCAAATCAGCAGATTAGAGTATATAAAATTTGTATCACATTTATCCTTCCCAGTTGAAAAATATGTAAATAAAATATAAATATATAAAAAATATAATATAACTTATGTATACTTACTTTTTTATAATAATAAAAATTAGTGTTTAATATAATTTTTAGTTTAATTAATAATGTGTTTTTACTTTTCGATAATTATATAAAAAATAATAAATGAAAGATATATCTATTATGATTTATTCAGTTAGAAATAAATTTGGGCAAAATACCAACAGGATTAAGATGACCTTTTACTTGCTGTGGGCAAATTACCTATAGGATTAGCAGCTTTAAATATTTTGTGGGCAAATTACCTCCGCCCCATACAATGATGCCAGGTCATTCGGATTTTATTTATATAAATCGTTAAATCGTTATTCATCATTGACTTCTTGGAAATTTTTGATGTCAAGATAAAAGTTAATGACAAGTGGAGAGAAAGGTTTCAGCTTAAATTATAGAAAGTAATCTGAGGGTTCAAAAATCAATAAATGACAGTATTTTTTAGGCATTTGCGGTATATTTATTAACATATTTATTTTATTCAATAAAAAAATACCTTTCATCCTAATTTTTTTATTTTTTTTGTATTGTACAATTTTTTTGTCAAAAAATTGGCATATATTATTTTTCTACTATACTTGTACGATCTCTCAAAAAAAATAGTTATCAACACTGTATCTATATCTATAATACAAATCTACGATTTGCGTCATAAATTTCAAAGTATTGTCCAAAACATAATCCCAAACGATCTAAATTGATTTAGATATCCAGGAGCAGGGTTGGTAGGTACGATTTTTTTAAAAAACCTAAACTTGAAAATGTTGCAATTTAAAGTTTGTTTTTTTAAATAAATATTAATCAACTCTCAGGATAAAGAGTGCAAAATTCAAATATTTTATCAAACGTTATATCACTGAACCTTTTTAATATTGATATTATAAATAGTGACAATTTAAAAAAATATTCCTTTAGTTTTAACTTTTTTTTTTATTTTTGTATGCGAAATATGATTTTTTTTATATACAATAAGACTTTATTTTTCAAGTTTTGCATATATTTCTAGTTTAACATTATTAATAATAACTTTTGACATGTATGAACTAAAAACCTGTTTATATATTTTTTAACTCTTGGTTTTTTTTAATTCCAACCCTGGCTGGAAGTGGCATCAAATGATTATCATTATAAAATTGTTATTCACATATTTTACTTTATTAAATAATTTTACGAACACATCATTAATAATGTCAAACATTCTTTAGTAGTAAATAGAAAGTAACACCTTGCCTACCTTCAAACCAAAAATTTCACTTTCCACACACTTATTTTTTAACACAAAATTATCCTCGAAAATCTACCCGATTACGACCGATAAATGCACAGTAACTAAATAGTTTACATTTACACGAAATTATATTCTAATAATGATTTATTTAATGGCTTGTTTTTGTCATCAATTCCGTTATAGACTATTTAATAATACTCTCTCTTTGGAGAACTTTTTCAATGCCAGTCGAAGCGCCTGCATAACTTTCTTTCATTGTTTGCTGTCGAATTTCGTTTTTGTTTGGCCACAGGAGCCGTTGACTCGGAAAATTTACCGATACAGGTGTCGAGAACAAGGACAAGGTTATATTTTGATTCGCTTTGTTTCTTGCGAAGATGAAAATTTGAAGTTATTGTTAGAATAATAGAAAACAGTAAAATTCAGATTACATTTTTTACCCTTTTTCCTTTTATTTTATTTATTTTTACATTTTAAATATATACAGGGTGATAAATAATATTCTGTAGACACAGGCCCGCGCCTATCACTTTTGGCGCCCTTGTGCATTTTGCAATTTTTAAATTTAACAATATTCCATAAAGACGCGAAATTATTAGAGTAAGAATAAAGTAATTGGAATCTCTCATCCACTGATGTTATTTATCGTTTAACCGCATCAACTACTAAGGTTTTAAATTTATAAAGGAAACATATCAGATTTGGTTGTACAAAGATATTAATTTTAGGAGTTCAATAACTCTGTTCGTGTGTGTTGTCATAATATTTTTAAAGCTTCAAGAGATACTAGTAGTGTTTCTTTCTTAGGAGTATTTTGGGCACTCGACAAGCACATGTTTAACATGTTTTACGACACTTGAATCGCACAGTATCACATTGTGGAAAGACTTCTTTCTTGAAGAGGTATTGATGCGTCATTTTTGTATGTCCGATTCTGAGTCTATTTATTTTGGTTCTCTATAATTTTTATTCTATACATAATTTCTTTAAAATGGACCGTATTTGAGAAAATTATACATTTTGAAATTTGAAGAAAACTCAAAAACGGATTAAAAAACATTAAATTTTAAACTTAAGTTTTATTTCGGCCTGACGTGAAATTATTAGATTTTGGACAAAGTTGGAACATCTTTATGGGAGGTTGTTTTTATATTTCATGGAATAAATCTGTTATTTATGTTTGGAGAAAAAAATTGTTCAAATAAAAGTTACTTCTATAATTTCTGTTGTATGTCAAAATTTTCTGAAATGGTCCGTATTCGAGAAATTTGACAAAATGTGCAAAATTCTGATTTTTATGAAAAGTGTTGAACTAAAAGTTGTTTGCGATATCGATCTCTATAATTTTTGTTTATACATGATTTTTCTAAAATGGACCGTAATGAAAAAATTGTAGGAAATGTGTTGGACACATCAGATTTTGAATCAAGTTAAAATTCTTAACTAATTTCGCTGTTCCTCTTCAACGATGTCCGGTATCCGTCTTGTTTAAAATCGATAACTATAAACGAATTAAGGTATTTTGTATTTTGTGTTAAAAAATTTTAAAAAAAATTTGAAGAATATTTCTTTTTTTAAAAAAATTAGTAAACTTTGACAAACATATACAATATTCTAAAAAATAAATCACATTTATGTAATTATACAAAATTTTATTTTATTTTTCTAAAATAATATGGATTGTCCTCTAAAATATACAGGGTGGTCCACCGGTAACGCCTCGGTCTGTATATCCAAAACTTTTTTTAAAAATCGGTTTTTACGGTGAGATATATATTAGAAAAAACAACAATTTAAAAATAATTTCAATAATACTCCAGGAAATTGGAATATATCAAAGTTAGGTTTTTTAATCGGGACACCCTATATTTTATTGAATTTTTGAAGTCTATAAAGAAAATTAGTGTAACTTTGTTAAGGGGTTGTTATACCTAGAGTCTATCATTTTTTATATATTCAAGGATTTTCAAAATTTTCGGGTGTTTAAAAAATGCAAATTTATCCTACATTTCTTAATATTTCAAATTGATTTTTTAAGGTACATTAAGCGTCTTCTGGGCTGTAACCTCAAATACTTACTGATCAAAAATATTATTATAGGGTGTTTACGAAATACATATTTATTATACGTAGATTTAAACACTAAAAACTTCGTTATTTTATATAGAACATCAAATATATTTTAACGTTATTTGAAGTATCTTTTGAAACCCTTTCAAACGATGTAGGTATTTCCTATACCTATCTGTGATAGTTTTACTAACATTGTTACATTTTTTTTTTTTGAAACACGAATTACAAAATAATACAAGATAATAAATTAATTTAATAGATGTTCAAAATGATGACCGTCTTCTTGAATACACATTGTGATCCTTCGTTCAAACGAATTTCTTACTCTTTTTAGCATATCCGGCGTAATTTATTTATTTGTTTATTTATTTATTAAAAACCCAAACAGGTTTTACAACCTTTTATAAGGGTAGTAAGTACAATAAATATAATATTAATAAATGTTATAAATAGATAGTAGGTAGTACATGGTTTCGTTAAATATAATAATTACTTAAACTAATAAAAACTAAAATAAATCCTTTTTATTAAGCTATAAGAAATAATGTACCCTAAAAAACAAGAAAAGGAAAAAAGAGAAAAAAAAAAACACAAAAACGACATATATTTTTTTACATAATAAAATCTGCTATATATTCATTAATTATTTTTTTATACCTTGCAGGTGGTAGTGTCCAATCAATGTCTTTAATATTGTGTATCACATTTGCTAGTTTTAACATGGACTCAAGAGGGGAACAAACTGTCTGCCTTCATTTTCCAAACAAGAGTGGATATCTAGTAAACCTAGAAGGAACTTTAAAGGGAATTTTGTGTAGCAAACTACTTGAAGTGGATATATGATTTATGACTTTATACAAAAAAAGCATCATTGTTAGTATACGTCTGCTTGTTAATGAAATAATATTAAATTCTGCCCTTAATCTAGATGATCTTACATTTGTATAATCTGGCCACACATGATATTTCCTGAAATACAAGTATCTAAGAAACTTGTTCTGGGTCTTTTCAATTGGCGCTAAATGTATTTGTGGTTGATCTCCCCACAACAAACATCCAAACTCTAATTTAGGCTTAATTAACACATTATATAGAATTTTAATTGTTTTAATGGAAAAAATGGAAGTCTGTCTATAAATGAATCTCAGTGAACGATTTGCACTATTTACTAATTTATTAATAGTAATAGTTGCAAATGCATTCTTAATTCGTTCCTTCATATCTTCTGGCGTGGTTGCTGGGGTATTGTATACAATACTTTTTATGTAACCCCATAAAAAAAGTCTGGGGGTGTTAAACAGGGTGATCTAGGTGGCCAATGGCATGGGCTTCTCTTCCTATCCACTTATTAGGAAATTTCCAGTCTAAGTAATTTGTCACGTCCCGCGCAAAATGAGAAGGAACGCCATCTAATTGTAGCCACATTTGTTGTCGTACGTTCAATGGTATATCTTCGAGAAGCAGCCAAAAATCTGAACGAAGGAACCTCAAAAAATTATTTCCATTTAGATGACTATTAAAAAAATATCTCCAATAATCCCCCTATAAACATTTATGCTCCATCTGTTTTGTCGGTCAATAGTTCTAAATAGGTGCCGATTTTCTGTATCATAGTAATGGAAATTATTGCGATTTACTAAGCCATTGTTATGGAAAGTGGATTCGTCTGTAAATAAGACAAAATCGAAAAAGTCTCTATTTTCTCCTACCTGTTCTAACGCCCATAAACTAAAATCTATGCATCGTTGAAAATCAGTACCATATAAATGTTGGTGAAATTGGATATGGTAAGGGTGGAATCGGTGTTTCTTGAGAATTCTCGTTACACTGGTTCTAGGTATATCCATTTGCCTCGAAATTTCCCTGGTGCTAATGTGAGGATTCTCCGTTACTAAACCTAATTCTAGAAATTCGTTGTCTTCATTATCAACTACGGGTTTGCTCACAGTTTGTTTTGAATATGCAACACTGCCTGTTGTACGAACACGTTCTAAAACTCTTTCAAAAGTTCTCTTATCCGGTTGATTTCTGTCTGGATACTTTTGGGCATAAACCCGTGTTGCTAAAAAACAGTTTTCATTACACTCACCTATGGTGAGAATCATATCCACCATTTCCTGCATAGAATATTGCTTCATTTCACAGATTTGGATAGAGGAGATAGGAAAAGGCCGTTTTCCCCGGTGTTTCAAAATAATCACACCATGTAGGCCGCCATGTTGGCAATTTAAGCGTACAACGCACATGCGCAGTTGTTGTAGTGTTTTGACAGAAGTGTCATTTATGTCAACTATTCTTGGTTTCTTTGAAAATTCGCTATTTTAGTGAATTTAAAAGAATTTTAGAAGTTTTTACTATAGACAATTAATAAAATGGGAAAGACTTGCTTTGTTTTTGGTTGTTTAAACAACGAGGATTCAGAAAACATTACATTCCACAAGTAAGACATCATTTCTACCAGAACCGTATTCTTCACCACAGTTTCATTTTCTAGAAAACGAAATATCATAGTACAATAATAACAAACTGTAACTCTAACGTTGATATTACTATAATTTTTTTAGATTGAGGAAAAGGCGTATGCTTCTTGGTTAATAGCTATTGGAAAATATAAGTGCAAATAACGCTATTTGTTCCTCCCATTGTCATAAAGATGATTTAATCGTTTCAAAACGAATAGATACAATAAAAAAATAATGCAATACCTTCCATAAATATGCCTAAAATTGAAGATTTTTATAACATTAGTGTTATGAGGTAAATATATACATAAAATTATCAATTTGTTTCTTTTTATACTTTTTAAGAAAGTGATAAAAAATTGTTAATTATCCCTATTATTTTTAGAAATTTACAACCTTCAGCTTGAACGAATATTATTAATTCAGAATCTAACGAGGAATTATGGATGTTGCCAGTTGGTTATTTCTTATTAACGGTTTAGATGGTAATGAAAGAAGAAATGTGGCGTTATAGGCTCTTCTAAAATTGCATGAATATGGAGTTATCATCACCTAATTATCATTTGATGGATAACATTAGGTGTAAACCTATACAACTTTGATATTGACACTGCGACTCCATATTTCTTGCATTCACCATAGATAAAAGTACATTTTTTATAATTTTAGATACATGTCACATACTTAAGTTGGCTTGGAATAACTGGGATAATCTTACTAAAATTGTCGAAACTAATGGCGAAATTATTGATTTTAATTATATAAAATTGTTGCATTATATTTAACAAACAGAAGGTCTACGTTTGGGTAGCAAATTAAGAGTGCCCCATATGGATTGGAGAAAGACATGAAGGTTTGTACACTTAAACGAATTTAAAAATTACAAATACTAAGTAACATTACTATTAATTTTATAAGGAAATTTGAGAAGCTGTTCTATTTACTAAATTCTCGAAATCTTTTTAGATTTGAATGGAAAATGCCTTTGTCTCAAAAAACGGAGACTATATGGATGTCTGAAATATAAGCTGCAACAGAATGTATAAAGAAACTTAAAACCTTTGACAGCAGTTATGTTATTTAGTGACCGAAGAAGAATAGTGGTGTTCTAGACTTTGTTTTATAAAGTTTGTAATAGGTTTATATGACAAATATGTAAACTGTTAATATATAAACTTAGTACAGATCACTTAGAGCTATTTTTCTGCAGTATAGTATTAGTTTAATTGTATGATGCAATTACATTTTATTTCTAGGGCTAGGTATGGATGGAACAATAATCCTTTATCTGTAAAAATTTTCTATTCATATAGACTACGATTACTTCTGTACCATGACATTAAGAATCTTAATGGCTATTGTATTCTTTAGGACCCCATCAACATTTTACAAATGACACTAAAAAGTACAACAGTGCTTATAGTTTTTTACTACTCTTACTAAATATAACTGAAAGAAACTTCAGAAGATTCAAAATTCTTGTATAAGATGTACTTGTAATATTCCTTATAGAAATCATGTTTCTCCGTACATTCGCAGGTTAAATAAATATAAAATTTAGGAAAGCGTAAAATATCTTTTTTTAATGTTTAAAATTCCACGATATCTTACTAAAAAGATCAACTTTACACAATGTAAACTTAAGAGTGAACACTTTTACAACCCCAATGCATAGAACTTTAAAATTCCAAGGTTGTTTTAGATACGTAGCACCATTATTGTTAAATTCAGGACTTAATAATTTGAATTTTAATCATTTTGTTAAGACTATTAGGCAAGTTCTTATTTCAAGACAATGATTTAATTTAAAATAATTATTTTGTGAACATTTTTTCTGTTATAATGAGGATCAATTGAAAAACGGCTCAGCCGAATTCATTCATTTTGAGACACTAATGTATTTATAGTTGCTCAATAAACATTATTTATTTATTTAAATATAGTCAAAAAATGTACGGTATCTTAAGCCGACGCATCAGGCGTAATAAAGATGAGACGCTTAATTGTATTTGGATGTGAGAGCGATAAAGATAGTAATTGATTTTACCATACCCTTTCGATGGAAAGCATGGGCTGTTGCGGTCCACACTCATTCGTATTATTTTATTTCTCTCTATTCAATGGCATTGTGTTCCATACCTTTTTCCTGGAGCCAGGATGGAAAAGTTAAATTATTGTATTGTATTATACAGAATGTAATTAAGTTGTTAGATATTTCAGAAAACATTGTTTATATTGCAAAAAAAAAATGATAAAATATTCTGCTGGCCAAGATACACTTTCTAGCGCAACAGCTAATAAAAATGATTGAAAATTATTTTTTAGGACAAAATAGGGTAATATAAAACAGTTTCGGCTGTAAGTACTAGTGTAAAACTGTCGAATTATCTTAAAAAAAAAGTATTTTTAATCACATAATCAATTACCTGCTAAAAAATGTTCATTTTCAATTAGTTTAAAATAAAAACTTGTTTCGAGAAATCAATAATTATAATTATCTAAAGAGTATCTCCCCTTATAGGAAAATCACATATCAAGATTAATAAAGACATTAAAGACATTGTTCAAACCCCAATGAAAATTTAAAAAACTCTTTGTATTTTTTGTTCCTCATTAACTTTTATTAAATAACTTTTTTTTATTTATAATTTATTAGTGCCATTTTCTAATGTAATATAAATGTTTTATGTTTAATAACCCAATATTAACATATAGTTACTGTAGTATTTATTACACAAGATAAAAAAGTAAAACCCTTCGCACTTGGCAAAATTGAAGCTTTGTTACTACTTATTCTCTCACAACCTCCGTCTATGTAAGCGGGTGAATTTACCGCCTTTTCAGATTCCTTTAGTGACCGAAATCGAGAATGTCTATTTCTTGCTGATGAGTCCTAATAAGGACAAAACCGGTCCAAGAATAACGTTATCTATGGTAAGCAAGAACAAAGTTTGAATATTGAAATATGAATTTTTTAACTTTGTTGTTTTCTTTGGATATAATTCAATGCCTGCTGCGGAATTAGCCAAAGAAGTAGTTGTTTTTTTAAGGAAAACGTTAAAGTTTGGATTTATTTCCCTTTTTTAATAAAATATTTGACTACATGCTTCTTTTAATACCTAGTTTTAAATTTACTCTATTCATTAGTAGGAATATGCCCATAATCTCTTATTTATTTTTATTGATGATTCTTAATGTATGCTCAAGTGCATGTCATAGTATTGTGGAACGATATTACAAATATTTTTGAATTCCTTAGTTTTGTAGTTTTTATATAAAATGAAATACTTTAAAGATCTGAGCAATCCCATGTAATAATTACATACAAAATTACAGTTTTTAATATGAAAGTTTTGTTTAAATCACGTGATTCCAGATTTATTTGCTACAAAATGTATGACGGCCTTAGATTGTTGTATTAATTTCATATAAAATTGTATTTTAAATATATTCTATGTTTTTATTTAATTTAAAATAAAGTTTCAAAAAAGACTATGATGTTTTTTATTTTTAAAAATCTCTTAAAATCCACAAAAAAAGAAAATTAAAATTCTATTACGAGTTTTTAAGGTTATTAGTTCTACTGTGTAAGTAAATCCTTAATATTTTCGAATTATGTTTAAATGTGTTAGTCCTATCCTGTACACTTCAATATTCAATCAATGCGCAAGTGCGTAGGTCGCTTTTTTTGTAAAGATGGCCACCTTCAATTCTACGTGCCTGATGAAAATGACATTTCCTATCTCCTTTATCGATGTCTGTGCTTCATTTTAATAATAGCATTGCACAAAACACAAAATAATACCTATTGGAAACAGTTTAAATTAAAATGACATAAATTGACAATCAATGCCCAGACACCTTGATTAACTAAATTTAATGAATTATTTACATAAATTATAAGAACTAGACTATTCTCTAAAACAACAACATATAGGTATAGGGAATACCTATGTATATTGTTTGAAAGGGTTTCGAAAGATATTTCTAATAATGTTAAAATATACTGGGTGTTCTATTTAAAATAACGAAGTTTTTGGTGTTTAAATCTACGTTAAATAAATATCTATTTCGTAAACACCCTATACGATATTTTTGATCAGTAAGTATTTGAGGTTACAGCCCAGAAGACGCTTAATGTACCTTAAAAAAATCACTTCCAAATATTAAGAAATGTAGGATATATTTGCAGTTTTTAAACACCCCAAAATTTTGAAAATCCTCGAATATATCAAAAATGATAGACTCTGGGTATAACAACCCCTTAGCAAAGTTACACTAATTTTCTTTGTAGATTTCAAAAATGCAATAAAATATAGGGTGTCCCGATTAAAAAAACCTAACTTTGATATATTCCAATTTCTTGGAGCACCCTGTATTATTGAAATTATTTTTAAATTGTTGCCTTTTTTGATATACATCTCACCGTAAAAACCGATTTTTAAAAAAGTTTAGTTTTGGATATACAGACCGAGGCGTTACCGGTGGACCACCCTGTATATAGTGGCTTGCAAAAGTCTGCTTTTTATGTGTTACTTTTTTTCAGAAAATGTTATTCCTGATAAAACTATTCAAAAAATTATGTATCAAACAAAAAAGCCATGTCACATTCAGTGTAATAATAAAAATTAGATATATAAATATGGTATATTATGTACCAACAGACTAAACTTTCACTTTCAATCCCGTCTTTTTGTCATAAAATCAAATCAAATCAAATTTATTTGTTTAAATATTAAAGTACATTACCTAATAGTAAAAAAATAGTTATACAAAAAAAAAATTCTTTAAAGACATCTGATTGAGCATCGAACCTAGGCATTTCTGCCTGTTTTTTAAATTTTTTAAAAAATTGTACAGGAATCTCCATATTAGCGACTGAACGTGTTAAGCGGGTATTTTTTTGAGTAAAATTTTCAGCATTGGTATATATTCTCATTATTTTTATCATAAATAAATAAATTTTTATCAGTGACGTCCGTACCGGGTTTGAACTGAATATTTTTGAACAAAAATATGGTACACCACTGCTTTTTTTAAAACTAAAAGTTTCATTAAAATCCTTATTTATTTTGGAGCAAATTTTGTTTACAGACGTACTTTCGTACGACGCACTCTTTTTGCGTGAGAAAATAAAAGCCAGTTCATTGAAACTGCTTTTGATATTTTGTTGACAATTGGTAGGAACCCACCATGAGTGGAAACATTTTTTTTTGGGCAAAATTTCATAAAAATATCTAAAATGATAAGAAACTTATGATAAAATAGTAATTTTTGTCTTAAAACTTTAACACCCAAGGATTCACACTCTTAAGTATCGGCACTCAATTAATAAATACCCTGTATTAATTGATATTACCATAAGATAAATTCAAATTCAGGATTCAAATAATTGAATCAATCGTCTATTTTTTCGTTATTTGTATTTATATTTCACAACTCTTTACTCCTAAATGTAATTTAATCTAACAAAACTTATTCACTAAATTAAAATATAAAAATAATGTAAAACCCTCTAAAAAATCGAACTGCGCTATAACAATATCTCGCAATGCACCAAGAAAAACAAATACGATTCTGGTTCCCCTAATTTAGGTTACTAGACTCACTCAAGAATTGATGAACATCGGCAGCCGTGGTAGGATTTTTCGGTTCCTTTGTCTCAACTTCGCGCGTTAGAGTTTGAAATACGTATCCCTCGTATCTACATGCAATTGTTAAAATTATGAATGAATGCGGATTTTGTTTAGTCTCGGAAGTAATTTTGTAGTATTTAGGCTCCACCTTTAAGTTGTAATTTTTATACCTACTAAACTACCGTTGGCCCGCAAGTCTTTCAGTTTGTAATGTAAATTTTCTTCTTAATTAAAAAAAATCTATTTCTCTGCTCTGGCTGCTCTGCTCCTGCTGTTGGCTCTTATTCTAATTTTGGTATTTCTTTTTATACTCTCCTAGTCTCCTACCTCTTGCTATTTCTTTTCTATCTGCTTGCTACTGTTACTCTATTTTGTATCCTAGTTTCAATTAAATAACTTTTCTTTACCTTTTTTATTGTATTTTTTTAATTTCAACTCATCAGTAAGTTATTTAGCTTATATTTTTATTTAATTCAATTCTCATCTATTATTTTATTTTTGACATCTATCATTCCAAAATCCCAAACAAAAACATCCTTGATAATTTCACAATAATATTTTTCTAGACTCTAAATCCTCCAGCTTTGCTAACTTCAATTTTGACATAATAATTTTAAATTTCGCTATCTGGGAATTTCCCTTATCAATATACTTATATTTATATTATAAAATCAATGTAATAAAATAGAAATCATAATTGTTTTAAAATTGAAATTAAATTGTAACTACGACTTATAGTTACATTTAAAGACCAGACTCATTTATTTCTAATTAAATAATTAAAAGTCTATGAGATTGTATTGCTGCATAAATTATAATTCCGTCTATTTTACTATAAATATATTATATTTCCCACAGCAAGTCTAAATACAAAGATTTATTGCTATTTAACTAGTTAAGATATGGATAAAGAATGCTTTACTGCTATTTGATAAGTTCCTAATGCTAATTTTAATGACAATATTACAATATAATTATTTGAAGTATTTCTGTTATGTATATATTTTATTTATGTGCCAAGGCGGCAAGAATTACAAAGAGTTTCGAGGTATGTGTTGACTTTAGAAGTGTTTCTCATGAGTTGCGAGGAAAACAGATGGAAAATGATCGCGAAGTGAATCAGAAAAAGCCGATACCTTTGCCGAATATTTAGTCCAAGTATTTACGCCATACAAACCTGCCATAAACCACAATGATGGCATTGAAAATTTCATCGACGTACTAAAAGATTAAAGATTAAATATTTTTCACAGTTCAACAAACACACAGAGTTGTTAACAAAATTATCTCGAGCCTCGAAGAGACGACATATTGTATAACAGCATTTCTTGACGTCGCCCAGGCCTTTGACACGGTCTGGCACACCGGTTAATTAAACAAAATCAAAATCCTATTTATCTGAAAGATATTTCCAAACAAAGTACAACACGACGGTTTCAAGATGCCATCCTATAAAATCAAGGGTACCACAGGGAAGTGTGCTCAGACCACTGCTTTATCTAGTTTACACTGCAGATTTACCTATCTTAGACAATACAACTATTGCTACTTTCGCAGATGATACTGCCGTACTAGCAGTATACGAAGATCCAGCTGTAGCATCCAACTACGTTCAGAAACACCTTGACGTCCTTCAAAACTGGTTCAATACATGGAGAATTAAAATTAACCAGAACAAATTAGCACAAATAACGTTTACAATTAGGCCAGTACCATTTCAAAACTCACAGATACCAATTCAAACAGAAGTTAAATACTTAGGATTACATCTTACATGGAAAAAACATGTTATAACCAAACGACAGCAACTAAACCTAAAAACAAAATAAATGTCCTGGCATAACCAAACGACAACAAGATAAATGTCCTGGCTGATAGGACGTTAATCCAAATTAACCCTCGAGAATAAGCTATTATTACATAAGTGCATATTAAAGCCCATATTGGCTTATGGGATACAGCTATGGGGCTGTACCAAAGCATCAAACAAGAAAATCATTCAAAGATTACAATCAAAAGTACTTAGTACATTAACAAACGCCCCATGGTATGTATCCAATCTTACTTTACACGACGTATACGATGAAATAAAAAGAATGTCAATAATCTACAAAGAGAAACTAATATCAGAAGAAGACTTTAAAGACAGTGGCCTACTGTGAAGTAGGCTGTGGCAACAGTGCCCATATGAAGCCAGCAGAATGTTGACGTCATACTCATGACGGGAAGACAGGCACAGAAACGACATTCTGATTTATACCGGCAAGATGCAACGTTGGTGCTTGTACCAAATGGACGAACTGTTCTTACTACGTGTAATTGTGTGTAATATTGGAGCAATAAAGTTAGTGATATCATCTCGTCTCATTTGATTAAATTTTACATCCTCTGTACACGACACCTACAGATCTAATGGAGGTTCCAAATCACAATGAATGACTAACCCATCGAACCACTCATCCACAGTAAATACAGGAGGCTCGCCAGTGGACGATTTCTCCTCGCCTGTCTTATTTGTTCACACATTTACTTATATCTCTATGTATTTTAAGAGTTGATTGTAAATTTACAGAATTAAATAAAAAAAAAAAAATATTAAATAGTCGGATAATTGAAGTTGACAAACACCCTATTTGACTTTGCAAGTGGTTTTCTTTAAAGTATATTATAGGTTGTATTTGTTTCTAACTTGTATTAAAAAATAAATATGTTTTTCTGCATAGGAACAGAGATAGTTTATAGCGACTATTTTCCCTTTGTGGTAGATAGAGTCGTTGTTTTTAACATTTATTATTTTCCTATCTTACGCTAGAAAATATTTATAGTTTTATGTCTAGGAACCGATATATTTGATTACGTTTATTTTCTCTTTTGTATTCTACCAAATTTAAAATAATAAAGTTCGGCAATTTTCCGAAAATTAGTCGCTAAAAATTGGTCGCTAAGTATTTGATTTCATTTAAAATTAATTAATTTCTAATTGAACCACCCTGTATACATGATAATAATTACCGATTATTTAATTTTGACTCCCAATGATAAATATATTTTATATAAATCGTTAAAGTTTTGTATTGTTGAAATTATAGAATTACAACAGTTTTGTCGAACCCTGTATGTACAATTTGTTGCTCTAAGATATTAGTAAACAGCTGTCATTCATTTTTTCTCTTGAAACAAAGTTTTCATACTGATTTAAACAGTTTTCAAATGGATTATATAAAATAGTTAACAAAAAATCATATTTAAATTACTGAATTTATAACACCAAAGTTTATAAATCTATAAATAATAATTTCCTTTGAATTATAACATTATAATTTTCGTTTTTTCCTACATAAAAGCCAGATTCATCTAGGTTTTATTAAAAATGACAGAATAGAACATTCTTAGACCAATTACATTACAATATTTGACTAAATTGTGTTTTAAAATACTAAATAGCTGTCATTTTTCGTTGTTTATGCAAAACATTATTTATTTTATAAAAATTCTACAAATTATCATCATTTTTAGTAAATTTACTACAAAAATCTAGCCAATCAAATTAAAGATTTTAATATCGTACTTTTCTAGTATTCTGTGATCGCTATCTGTCACCTTTTCGTTCCGCGTTATTGACACAAAATGGTTGAATCGTTTAAAGAATGTGAATTATTCTTTTAATAATAATTATTCGTGTAATTCTAAAATAAAATCTGCATAGACTAGATTTGTTAGTGTTTCCATCAATTAGTGATCATAGATTTATGGTAAGCAGTTTTTTATATTAAAAAATAATATCGTTCCGTTTTTTTATACTTGTGATGATGCTTGGGCTTGGACAAATATTATTTCTTGTGAATCTAAATTAAAATATGTAATATTATCATTACGTGAATGGCTTCAATTCTTTATATTGCAAGGTAGGTACAAAGTACTTCTGAAACGTGTTTTTAGAAGTACATGAAATAAAAAAAAATAGGTATTTTTACAAATAACAATGTTTTATGTTTAAATCTGTAGTAATGAAAAAGTTATTTTTTGTGAAGTGCATTGTTATTACTGTGTTAATACATCTATACAGGGTGATCATAAAAAGTAACTAGGTATAAAAATAATAAAAAAATAAATTTAAAAGTGATGTCATTTTTAGTAATCTCGTTGTTTGTGCAATATAGCAGAATGGAAATGAACATGTTCACGCTGTTGCCAAGTGTCTTTTTTAATCTAATTTTAAGAGAAAATAAATATGGGTATAATTTTTAATTATATCGCCTGTTTTGTTAAAAAAATACGTAAATAATATCCATGGGAAAAATAAAAAAATTGTTTGTGCTTCAATAGTTGCTAAGTATATTTTTTCTACCACTCATTAAAAAAAATAACCGTATTTAAAAGAACGTTATTAAAAAAGTACTATTGATATAAAAAAACTAATTTAAAAGCTTAAAAAATGTTATTAAATAGATACTGCTAATATAAAAAATTGATTTAAAAATAAATATTTAAAATTTTGTCTTTATTGATCAATATTTAGGGTTGATTTCTATACCATAGGTTTGTAACCGTCTGACTGCGATATGAACAATCCACTTAACCTAAACAGTATATTTTTCCTCCACCCCATTATAGAAAAACTACACTAAATGCTTTTGAGATTTAAAAATGTTTACTAGACGTGAATTATGGTGGATTTTATAATATTGCAAGATTAGATATTAAATTATATTGGTTAACACGTTAACCGCCGTCTCGGTCAATATGGCCGAGACAATTTCCGAGATTTTTATGAGATTTTCATTGTAGAGGTAATGAATATTTGAAAATTTATTTTGTAGATATTCAATTTTTGCGCATATGGCCCAAAAAATGAACAGTGAAGTCATATTAAATAAGCCTTCGACCTGAAAGTAAATTGTAATAAAACTCGCGCTGGCAGTCAACGTGTTAATAAATCTGATTTTGCTCCCATTTTTTATATGAAGTTAGTCTAGGCAATGAAGCAAAAAAATTCGGAATTTTTTAGACTAAAACGGATCGGCATGCGGTTTTTTGCATTCGTTTTGAAAATTTTTTTGGAAAAAATATCTTTACTTTTATCGTATACAAAAAAGAAATTGCATTGCTGCAGCCAAAAATGCATTTTTTAAGACGGCTTTTGGAAGATTAAAAAACAGTTCCCGGGGGGTTTTTGAGGTCGCTGTTCTCGATTTTGATATTTAAATTAACCCACAGCTAACCTGGAGCTTAGGAACGCCGATGAACGTCATCTCCGTGGGACTCTCCCGAAACTCAAGCGTTGAATTCAAATATAGCATCGGCTGACACCTCCCGGGGCATCTGGTGTGCCGAAATCTGGACGTGGACGGTATCTCCGAGAATTGTCAAAATCAACCCGAAAATCATTGTAAGGGAATTTTTTGGGGCGTTTAATCTAAATTTCACGTCGAAAATTACCCTTTGAACACCTGGTGCACCAGAACCTAGACACGAACCTCATCTCCGTGAGTTTTCCTCACACAATCGAAAAAGACGAACCGAAAATCAAAATGGGGGTATTTTTGGGGCGCTGAATTTAAATGTGGTATTGGCGAACATCCCCCGAACACCTGGTGTGGCGGAACCTGGATGTGGACGTCATCTTCGAGAATTTTTTTGACAAGATCGTCAAAAACAACCCGAAAATCATTGTAGGGGAGTTTTTTGGGGCACTTAATCTAAATTTCACGTCGAAAATGACCCCTTGAACACCTGGTGCACCGGAACCTGGACGTGGACCTTATCTCCGTGAGTTTTCCTCACACAATCAAAAAAGACGAACCGAAAATCGATATGGTAGTTTTTTTGGGGCGCTGAATTTAAATGTGGTATCGGCGAACATCCCCCGAACACCTGGTGTGCTGGAACCTGGACGTGGACGTCATCCCCGAGAATTGTTTTGACAAGATTGTCAAAAACAACCCGAAAATCATTGTAGGGGCGTTTTTTGAAGCGCCGAATCCAAATTTTGCGTCGAAAACAACCCCCTGAACACCAGGGGCACCAGAACCAGGACGCGGACCTCATCTCCGTGAGTTTTCTTCACACGAACGAAAAAGAAGAACCGAAAATCGTTATGGGGGATTTTTTGGGGTGCTGAATTCAAATTTGGCATCCTCAAACACCTTCCAGATACCTGGACGTGGACGACGTCCCCGAGAATTTTCCTGACAAGATTGCCAAAAACAACTCAAAAATCATTGTAGGCATTTTTTTGGGCGGTTTATCCAAATTAAAATAATTAATTAATGAGGTAAGGTTACAGTTGTATTGTATTTGAGTTCAAAAAAATTTTTTAAACGCCAATTACAAAAATATTGACTTTCTATTCATTCGATTTCTTTCCTTCTTACATAATTTAACTAGAATCAATAATTCTGATCTGAGAAGTAAAACTGATCAAAGCATCAGCCCTTTCATACCAAAACCATTAAAATATATATATTGTACTTTTTAAATATTATTTCTAAGAAGAAAGAAACTCTCTGTATGTTTCCTTGAATTTACTTAAGGTGATTACAGCACCCTTTATAGTTTTCGAACAAGAATATCTCAAAAAGTAATTTTTCAAAAAAATTTAAATTTTGTTAAAATAAATTAAGCAATTAAAGCCCCTAGATTGTTTTTCTCGTAAACAGAAAAGAATTAAAACTTTAAAAGATATGAATATTCTAGATATTATTGCCTAATTTATTTTGCCAAAATTTAAATTTAAAAAAAAATGACTTTTTGAGATATCATTGGCCGAAAATTATAAGGGGGTGCTGTAATCACCTTAAAGTCATCTTTTTAAATTTGTCTGAGATTTCATTATACATCACATAAATTTTATAAGTAAAAGATCTCCTATAAATAAAAGTATGATAAACTGGGGGTGAGATACGGCCACGAAACCGAATATTAGGATTATGGACATCTGAACAAAACTTTATTTTATTAAACAAGTAAGAAGAAGATTTATAAATTATAATCTGATATTCCTCTCTAAAACGTTGTTTGGTTGACATTCATGGGAATGACATTGATGTCAAGATAAAGGTTCTGGTGCACCAGGTGTTAGGAGGGTAATGTTCGACGTGAAATTCGTATTCAACGCCCCAAAAACCCCTCATAGCTATTTAAGGTTCATCTACTTCGATTATGAGGAAAACCCTCGGAGATGACGTTCAGGTTTAGGTTCCGGTGCACTAGGTGTTCAAGGCTTTGTTTTCGACGTGAAATTTGGATTAAGCGCCCTAAAAAATGCCCCTACAATGATTTTCGGATTGTTTTTGGCGATCTTGTTAGGAAAATTCTCAAGGATGACGTACACGTCCAGGTTTCGGCGCACCAGGTGTTCAACGATGCCACATTTGAATTCAGCAATCCAAAAAACTATCGGGCGCTGAGTTTATCTTCTTCTCCGCGTGAATTTTGGGAGAGTCCCACGGAGATGACGTTCAGGACCAAGTTCCGGTGCACCAGGTGTTGGGGGGTCGTTTTCGACCGGAAATTTGGATTGAGCGCTCCAAAAAACGCCCCTACAATAATTTTCGGGTTGTTTTGGCGGTCTTATCAGGAAAATTCTCGGGGATGACGTCCACGTCCAGGTTCGGGTGCACCAGATGTCCGGAAGGTATTCAAAATAATCAGGTTATACATCGATAACTTGTTGCATAATTATAAAGAGTGTCAGTTTGACAGTTCATTATGCAGGAAGTTTGAGATGTATAACCGTATTTATTTTGAAGTACGTATTGTATTTGATACGATTATTTTTTGAGTAAATTAAGTAAATATCAACAGTTTATTAATTTAAATACATATTGGTACAATGAAAATTACAATTATTAATTATTGATAAACGTCAAAATTTGACGGTCCTGTTAGTTAGTGTATTGTTGTCGTTGTGGTTACTACGGAAATGAAATTATTGTAAATATTTTTGATTGGTGGAGCTACTCTATGTATAATCAGGTATTATCGAAATTATACGAGGTAACTTAACTAAATTGAACGTTCTAATTGGTTAAAAGTTATACGAAAAAATAATCAACTTTATATTTTCTTAATTTATTAATTTACTTTTTTATGAGAGCTTATACAGGAATAGATTAAAAAATTTAGTTTCATGAAGTATTTTTTTGCATAATGTTTTGTAAAAAGAATTGTTATTTCTCTGTTAATATATTTATACAGGGCGATGATAAAAAAATAACTATAAACATAATTATAACAAATATATTAATTTAAAAGTAATATTGATATTTTCACTTTTGAAATATTTATGTCAAGCAAAAAAATGCTCTTAAATTTTGATTTATTTACCTTTTATTTGAGAACGACCTAGGTTTTATATTTTATATTTTAAAAAATTACATTTATTTACAGAAACATGATAAAAAATTTAGTTATTGTTATTGCAATCCATTATACAAGTGTCCCAAAAAACGTATAATACACGTCGTTAATAACAATGCCTGGATCTTTATCTTTGTCGGTTATAAGCAGGTAGGGTTAGGTTTGGCTCAAAACACTGCGACCTCTTGGGTCTATTGTATTCCCCTGCTTTCCCCGTATTCAGGTACTATCTTTGGAATACTCCTGTGTCTTTGGTTAGTTTTAATAAAGTTCCTAGGGCCTTCTTTCTGGATCTAGGCTGAAAAGGGTGAAATGTCGCCTAGTAGGAGCTTCGCATTCCAAAGTCACATTTTTCTTCCATATAGTGAGATCATTGTGTAATCTAATCACATGAAGGTGTTTTAACAAGCAGTACCCCGTTAAAGTAAATTGAAATCACTTCAAAACAAGTATAATAATAAGAACATTTTTAATTCCTATCAACATTTTAAATTTATATTTTGCTTTTTCATTATTTTGAGATATTTATTTCAAGTATAAAATATTTTAGTTGAAATTATTTTCTCTTAATTTATTTAAACACAGAAACATTAAAAATTAATGTTTTTCAAACTAATTTTATCTATCACGTTTTTGTTAATACATATATACAGAGTGATGATGTAAAGTAACTTTAGAAAGAATCATATTAAATAAATAAATTTAAAAGTAATATATTTCAAAATATTTTAGCTCTCATGATATTTTTTTTAAGTCCAACAATTTATTTTCTCTTAATTTATTTGTATACAGAAACAATATTAATTTAAGAGATTTTTTAAATACTTTTTCTCTATTAGTTAACTATAATATAATACATCATCATTAATGGCCAACTCAATACTTTTTCGCTGATAAAATATGTTTTTTTGGTTATTTATTGTATGAGTCTTTAATTTATTATAAGCAAGTCATTTTTTTAAATTTTGTTTTTTTTATGTTTGCTTCTTCTTGCCCAAATAATAAAATGTTATTCGATTTGTATTGTGAAAAAATTAATTACAATAATTAAAAAAATATATTATGACACTATATTTTATAATTATACAGGTTGGTCCAGTTTAGATGGTCGGGGATTTACTAGCTGATATTTTATCGAAAAGTAAAGATAGTTTGTCCAATAAACTATCATCCAATTTTGCTTCATATTTAATGCACAGGGCCTCAACAGGTTCAGACACATGCAAAATTGTTACTTTTAATTATTTTTTCAAAAACAGAGATACGAAAAAATTAAGAAAACAAAAAGTTACATTTTTCTTAGTTTCCTTAAAAAAAATATTTCCGATAATAGTCTTTTATTTAAAACATGATATAAACGTAAACTTTATATATTTAGAATAATGTATAGACACTAATTTCTTATTTTCAGGTTAGGATGCAAGTTGAATCGCCAAGTACAGGAATATATGCGGAATATACATCGTGCATCGCGTTAAAATTCTATCCCGGGAAAAAGGCAGTGCCGTAGAATGAGAAGAAGACGAAAAAAGAAAGAAAGGTGAGTTTTTATTATTATTTTCGTATATTTTTATAAATATTATTTTATAAAGAACTACTAGAAGTATAACCTTATGTAATCATTATTGATTTGAAATAGATTGTAATGTGATGTTATTATTTTATAAATGTTTATAGTGTTTTAAGCTCTACGATTTTGGGAAGTGGGTCAGGTTATTAAACAACTCGTATGACTTTGAAAGAGAATATTGGACGCCACTATATTTAAAACTTTCTAAACTTGACAATCGATCAGTGATGAAAATATAGAAAACCACTGATCTTTATGATATTATAATTAAATATTCAAATTTAAATGATTTATTGACTTATCTGGAGGTATACAGGAAACAGGTAACTGTAGAGGCCTTCTTGTGAGAATTTACAAGGTAGTGTAAATCTTGTTAACTAAACTTCTTGTGAACTAAACTTCTTGATGTATTCTACGTTCTTCCGAATTTCTTAACTAGCAGCTTGTACGTTCTTCTAAAATTCATGTAGAGACAGCTACTATTGAATCCTCGTTATAGTTTCTATCGAACCATCTAAATCAATTCTTCTAGATTTCTTTAAGACATAAGACCATCTATATACAGCAAGGCTACAAGGAAAAAGGTAAAAATATAAAGAAGGGAACCGGAAAGAGTATCTAGGAATAGATAATATGCTTTTTACTATCAAATGAACAAATTAAACTATTATTTGAATAGTTACACAGAGACTAGAATTTAATAGGAAAAGAAGAAGTCTTATTTAACATATATAAATATAGTAAAGCATATTATCTATTTCAAACAAAATAATATATGAACTTATATAAAACATGTGATGTCTTATGTTTTTCAATGTGTTGAGGTGTAGAGGTTATGTTTCAAATTTGACATTTCTTGTACTAAATATATATTTTCAATAAAATATCGGTAGGAAACTTACCTTTTTAAAATCAGATGGCCATTAAAAAGATTTAAGGTAATTTCAGAAAATTTTAGAAAATTTTAGAAAATTTTAGAAAATTTTAGAAAATTTCAGAAAATTTCAGAAAATTTCAGAAAATTTTAGAAAATTTCAGAAAATATTAGAAAATTTCAGTAGTAGATAAAATCCCCAGAACCAGTAGCGCATCCAGAGTTTAAGTCTGGGGGGAATGAGAGCCGCCGAGGGCAAAACACTGGCAAGGTCCTCAGCTTGTCTTAGGTCTTGTCTGTTCAGAATATCCTACGGCTGCCTCCATGCCCCCCACCCCTTTCGTCAGGCAGTTTAAGTCTGAAGGGGTAGTGGTAATATTTAAGACTTTATTTCTTTATTTTTAATAATAGTACCTATAAAAAGTTACGTTTAAAAATTCTCGGAGGCACTTACCCCCATTACCCTCTCCCCATATATGCGCTCCTACCCAGAACCGTATTGCAGTATCATAAAAACGAACATAATTGTTATAAGGTACTTTAACTCTCAAATTAAACACATATTTAGATAATAGCATTATTTTAATGACTGCTTTTTCTTAAATTTGATATTTCTTATAAGAGGAAGAGGAATAAATTTACTTCCTATTAATGCTTTCCTTTCGGCTGAGCCGGCTTTGAATTTGACAACGAGGTAATTGTTGATATCACAAACTTCACGGGATTTATATCCTGAAAATAAATATTAAATTCCATATTAATATTGGTATTTTGTGTTGAATGTTTGTATTTTTTTTACCTTACTAGCTCCAAGTAACGTTTTGATAAAACCTCCTAATAATCCTCCAATATCGAGTCCTCCAGGTTTAACTTTCGACGGCTTTCCGTCTTCAGGCGGCTAAAAAATACATAAAATGTTATAGCAGAGAAACCAATGAATAAAATTTTATTTGTTCACTGCAGACTGGAAAAATCACAGCAGTATTTTCTTCATAATGAATTATAAGATTGTAGACATGTTAAATGTGTATAGTGAAATTGGACACTAAGATTATATCCTTGGACTTAACAATATGATACGGTTTTATTTTCCAGTTAAAAATAACTAAAAAAATACTAACAAAACTTGTTTTAACTTGTTATATTTTAGTTGAAACCGTAATGTTTCTAACGTTATTCGTTTAAAAGTTATAAATAATTATAGTATATTGAAATGTTGTGTACTGATTTAAAATTGTGCCCAAAGAACACGTCCAATCAAGATCTCAATTAAACTATTTTCTATTTTACACTGAAGACTAAAAATTTCAAAGTGACTTTAACAATTATAAAATCCTACAATATAGTCCTACAAATAAAGTCCAATATCTTATTATAAAGTTCTATATATTCAATATCTATATATTCAATGAAAGTCTTATAAAGTCATAGGAACTAATATAGTCATAAAAAGTCCTACATATTCTTATAATAATTTAAAATGCTATAAAGTCTTTTAAAGTGCTATAAAATCCTATAAATTCCGATGGACTCCTGCAGTCATATAATTTCGCATAATGCACTATAAGGTCATATTAAATACTCGTAAAGTTCTATAATACATTCCTAGTATTTAAATTCTTATAAAGTCCTACGCATTTTAAAGCGTTATTGTAATATTTAAAGTCATTTAGTCATATAATGTCCTTTAAGGTTATATAAATTCCCTTTAGTCATAAAAAATACTATTGTTCTATAACGTACTATAAAGTCATATTTAATAGTGTAAAGTCCTATAAAATCATTTAAAATCATGTAATCATATAGAATCCTTCACATTCTTATAGTTATTTAAAGTCATATAAAGTCATTTAAAGCCCTACAGTTATATAATTAAATAAAGTCACACAGAAACATAAAAGCATAAAAGTCATAGAAAGTGCTATAAAGCGCTATTAAGTAGTATAAAGAGCTATATGTGTTATAAACTACTATAAATATAGAGCCAACAGGGAAGATTGGAGGATAGCCAAACAATTGGTGAACTATGATAAACTGAAACAGGCAATTAGCTCATTCGAACCATATAAATCACCGGGCATGAACGGGATTTGCCCAATAATGTTACAAAGAGGTCCTGATATTTTATACAGCAGACTCTGTAACATACTGAGAAGTAGCCTGGCCTTTGGTTACATACCAAAAGCTTGGAGAAATATTAGGGTAACTTTTATACCAAAACCTGGAAAAATGGGATAGGAAACGGCAAAGTCCCTAAGACCAATAAGTCTTATGTCCTTCGTACTTAAGACTTTGGAAAAACTGCTAGATAGGCATATTAGAAACGGGATATTGGTTCAAAGGCCAATATACCAAGACCAATACGCCTATAGTGCAGGGAAATCAACTGAAACAGCTCTCCATCAACTAATAAAAAGGGTGGAGAACACACTGAAAAACTAGGAGGTAATGCTGGGAGCATTCTTGGATATCGAGGGTGCATTTAACAATACCTCCGTTGAATCGATCATTAGATCTCTCAAACACAGAGGAATCGAGGACACATGCGTGTCCTGGATCGACTCTATGTTAAGGGAGAGAACTATACACACAACCCTTATGGGAGAGACAACAGCGGCACGGGTAGCGAGAGGATGTCCACAGGGTGGAGTGCTGTCTCCACTCCTGTGGAACCTTGTAGTGGACGGGCTGCTTAGGGCTCTCAAAGATAAGGGACATAGAACCCTGGGATATGCCGATGATCTAGTGATCATGGCACAGGGAAAATACAACACTATAGTAAGAGATCGAATGCAAGAGGCTCTAAATATAGTAACAAAATGGACAGAGGCGGAAGGACTAAACATTAGCCCAAACAAATCTGACATAATTGCATTCACCCGCAGGAGGAAATTGGATGGACTAGGGCCTCTAAACCTAAGAGGTGCAAGCATCCAGCTTAAGGGGGAGGTAAAATATCTCGAAGTTATGATTGACTCGAGACTTACCTGGAACCAGCATCTAGAAAGAACCACAAGGAGAGCGGAAACTTCATTAATGATGGCAAGGCGATCCTTTGGAAAAAAATGGTGGTTAAAACCAGACATGGTATATTGGATTTATAACATGGTGGTGAGACCCATAATAACATACGCAGCTTTAGTGTGGTGGTCAAAGACACAGCAAAGGAAAGCAATAACGAGGCTTAGTAAGGTACAAAGACTTGCCTGCCTCGGAATAACGGGGGCAATGAAAACAACCCCCACTGCTGCAATGGAAGCACTAATAGGACTCCCACCTCTTCACTATGTGATACAAGGGGAGGCAAGATTAGGTGCTTACAGATTAGGGAATACACTGGGAAATCTTGACATTAGGCCAGGTCACATGAGTATCTCAAGGTTAGTAACAGGAGACGTGCTAGACATGAGATCAGACCACTTAACCAAGAGGTATTTCAGGCCGAGGTATACGCAATTTTGCAATATGCAAAAACGAACAATTAAAGAGCTGTCGAAAATCAACATATTCAAATAATGTCAGACAGCCAAGCGGCACTTAAGGCCATATCGAGTCAGAAAGTTACGTCGAGGCTGGTATGGGAATGCATCGAAGAACTAAGAACACTGGCAGACCGAAATAGAGTAAAACTATTTTGGGTGCCAGGTCACAAAGGGTTCGAAGGCAACGAAAAGGCTGACGAACTTGCAAAAAGAGGGTTAGAAGAAACACCGAAACCAGACACAAACCCAGGAGTACCAAAAAGTACAGTCCGGGGTTTTATAAATGACTGGATTCGGGAACAACATATCAACTATTGGGGAAGCACCCCAAAACAGGCACATGGAAAAGCCTTCATAGGCAGACCATGTCCCAAAAGAACTGGAGAACTACTCTTAATGAATAGGAACCAGTTGAAAATGATAACAGGGTTCATGACTGGGCATGCCCCAGTAAAGGGACACTTGAACAAAATTGGCATGTACAATGGGGAACTCATGTGCCGACTATGTCACAAGAAACCAGAAATGGCCAAACACATACTGTGCGAATTCGAAGCTCTAGATCGCAAAAGACAGGTTCTTTTTGGACAACCCCAGGTTGATCCATCAACGTATAGAACTCACTCACCCAAGGATCTGTACAAACTTGTACAAGGTACAAAGGTGATAGAGTGGGTGCTATGAACTAACATGGGGTAAAACACAATAAGCCAATAGGCTTCAGTGTTATTCGGAGACACATAGTCAGTGCTGTAAAGTGTTTTTTATGGAAAATTTTACTTTTTGATAGTCGATATTTTGATTTCAAAATTAAGATAAAAAAAAAATAAAAAATTCAACCTGATTGTCGATATTTTGATGTAACGATGTTTTAATTTTTTACGTTTTGATTTTTTAAATGCGACTGAAAATGTTTTTTATAAAAAAGTCAATCTTTTGATTGTCGATATTTTGATTTTTGACATTTTGTGTTTCGATATTATGTATTTCAATAGTTTATATTTAGAATGTTTTTCCTAGACCCAGTCTGTATGTGTATTTAATCAAATAACTGCCTTCTGTAATCCATCACAGATAAGTCGTTTTTTTTTTAGTTTCCTTGAACAATAATTAAAATAAAAAATGATTTTTTATTGTTTCCAAGAAAAATATAATACGAACAAGATGGCTTCATCAAACCACTTTTTTTGACTAGGAGACTACTTTACATGTTATGAATCTATAAATAAACATAAAATATGTAACTAGTTAAATACCTAATTTAAATTTCGTCTTATTTCACATTATTACTCAATAATTAAAAAAAGAATAATTTACAATAAATTTAAAACCGGATTTTGATTAAAGTAAATGTTTATTTGTACCTATTGCTACATTGTCTGCTACGAGTATAAATTGGTAACGACTGTTATGTATAAATAGAATTTTCAATATTTTATAGTCTGATTTTCATGATAAAGTTCCATTTTTGGAAGCGGTTTGGTTTATAACATTCGTTTGTTATAGTACGGTGCATTAGATATAATTATATTAATACGAAATAATTTTATTTTTAAAGGAAATGTATTTATTTTTGGAAAATCATCAACCAAGTTTTTTTTTAATCCATTAATGTAGATTCTTTTATTTCCACAAGTTTTTGTAGCCATAATTTTCTTGTTATGTCTGGATTCCTCTACTTATTAGTTCCTTTTCTTAAAGATTTTTTCGATAGTACTTACTTATGTTTTACACTGGTGGGTGTGAATTTTTAAATCGTTAATATTTAATTTCAATCCGAAGGTACAAATTTCCCGAAATTAAAAAGACCCCAAACTTATTCACCCAATCTGTAACGTGCATTTTTAGCCGCACGAATTACTAGAGAAAAATTCGACTAATCTTATCACTGGACAAAGGTATCGTATTTTGTTCATATTGTCTGGGTTATACATTTTTGTAGTATTTATCCCTTGTACAATGATGATATTTGCAATATTTTAGACTGGTTTGCTTTAATTTGTTCAATTCTTCTAAAAATAGAAAGTCTCGTTGTGAGTTTACTTATATATTATGTATTATAACCTTACCTTTAAGTAATTAATCTTTTTTATTTAATGTTACTATATATCTGTCAGTTTATTGGTTAGGTTGTTAGGTTAAATGTCAGTCAACGACAAGGCATACATACTTTGATTACTATACGAGGCAAGAGAGAGTTCCGACACGCAAAATATCAGGTGCGTTTTATTCATCCGCTTCTGCTTCCGGAATTGTCGGTTTAGTCGTTTTAAACTGTCAGATTAAAACAAGAAAACTGACAATTCCGAAGCAGAAGCGGATGATTAAAACGCACCTATTAAAAATATTGCGCCAAGATGTAGGCAACACGTAATAAGGGTTCAAAATGGCGGAGTTTTCTATCTCGTTTTAAAAGGCACTCAGAAAGCTGCGCAGTGCGACCATTCTCCGTATAGTAAAAGAAAATCAAAGTATGTGACGGGGCATGATATTTGACAGTGTATGTCGTTCCATTTCTGGTTCCGAGATCCAGGTAATGGTAGCTCCGCAGTGAGCGGTACGTTCGTTTAACTGTAGGTTTGTACGCGCTTATAAGATTTTTCCAAATGTTGTTATATTTTATATATAGTTTGTAGGGTTATCTTTCGTAAATAATTTCAAAGATATATGCTGCTAAATTCTAAGGACGAATTTTGTCATTTATCAAGCCGAAAGGGGTGAGAGATTTGTTGGTTAGGTGTTTCTGATAGATGAAGAAAGGCAGAGAACCTGAAATTTTGTCTCTTGAGCAGAATCTTTATTTTACATAACCATAGAGTTATCCTATTAAAGGCTATTCTAGATTTTACTCCAATATTAATTATGAAAGAAATGATATTTTAGAGGAATTAGTATTTTTGATAAATTCTCATGTTTTTTGTCTGAATCCACACCCACTAAAGGGATTTATAGACATAAAAATTGTGAGTATGACTAATTTCAATAAACTTTAAATTAGTAGTTTGTTGTTTCATATAGGGAGATCCATCGGTATTTAAGTGTGTAATATTGAAGTAGATTCTTCAATAAGGGTTGCTGCATATTGTCCCGCTTGTTTTTCACCCTCGGAAGGGTGCCAGTTTAACCCTTTACGAAAAAGGTATGTTTGTATATATTTGGTAATATTGTACACCTTTTGATTGTTGATTTATTTTCTTTTTGGGTTCATGCATATGGCATATACATTATTTTAATTTCTTGTCGTATTTAGCTATGTTTATTTGGTTATGAATTTATCGAAAGCCATTAGGTAAATAATTTGTAAGATTGTTGTACAATTTATTTGGGAAAAATTGGTAAATATTTTTATAAAGGATCATAAGTTGAGGTTTGTCTTTTATTTATTTCCTCATTTACTGGGTTTGTAAATAAATAGGAACATAGTTTGGCCACTATATAGATCCGGTTAACGTCTATCATTTGTCTATTTCCGGAATTTTTAATAGCTATCCACCCCCTGACTGCCTAAAGGTTGACACCGGAACAACCGAAACTTGTGTAACCGAAGTGGACAGGATTTTATTGATAAAGTTATATGTTTTTTTAATTTTAAATAATTCCGCTCTGGAAGTTGCTTAGAACTTTTGGTAGGTTACAACCATTCATATTAAAAATAGGATAGTTTTATACCAAACAAAAAAGTAATATTTTACATTTCAGGGTGATTCGTAACTCATTATTTTGTTTGTTTTTATTCCTTTTATTTTATTATTTTAATTTCATTTATTGTTATTTGTTTATAAGTTATTTTTTTATTATTTTTCATTTATTTATATTTATTTTTATTAACTTTCATTAATTTTCATTAATTTTCACTAATTTTCATTAATTTTCACTAATTTTCATTAATTTTCATTAATTTTCATTAATTTTCATTAATTTTCAATAATTTTCATTAATTTTTATTAATTTTCATTAATTTTCATTAATTTAATTTTCATTTATTTTTATTTATTTTTATTTATTTTTATTTATTTTTATTTATTTTCATTTATTTTCATTTATTTTCATTTATTTTCATTTATTTTCATTTATTTTCATTTATTTTCATTTATTTTCATTTATTTTCATTTATTTTCATTTATTTTCATTTATTTTCATTTATTTTCATTCATTTTCATTCATTTTCATTCATTTTCATTTATTTTCATTTATTTTCATTTATTTTCATTTATTTATTTTAATTTATTTTCATTTATTTTCAGTCTTAACTCTCTAAACTAATTCAGTTATTTAATGATTTTGGGAACTTTACTATACTAAATAGATACTAAAACCCACACAAGAGTGAATTGTGATAGTGTAGAAATCAACAAATCTAGTCTACAACATTATGGTATACTTACTTGGACACTCAAGGCTGGCAGGATACCTGCTAATATTTTTGCTGTTAAAATTCCAACGCCTTTCTAAAAAGAATTAACTAATTAGTAAAATATACCTACTAAAAAACTTAATCTTACATTATTAAAAAAATTAATTTATTTTAATTAATTACACACCTTTAAATTGTTTTTTTTTTTTTTCTTCTATTTATTTTAATTGAAAAAGTGATGGAATTTTTTGGAAAACACTTTCAAATTTAGATAAAAAATAATTATTAACGCAGAATATTTTGGACATCATGTAAAATATTTAAATAAAATGTAAATAAAGCACAGTTTAACTGTGATAATTAAAACAAAATCGAGAAAATTTAATTCAAATGTATATCATTCAAAACACGTAGTTCTTAAAAAATACTGAAATTACTTAAAGTATAAAAACAATATTTTATCGCAAAACTATAATAAGTAGTAGAAAATTGTAAATTGTAATTGTAAATTAATTATTTCGATTGTTAAAACGTTAAATAAGAACAAAATAATTTAAATTCGTTAAAAAATAGCCAGAAATCATAATTAAATAAAGCACAAACAGTAAGAAAAAGCTAAATTGACGAATAATCGGAGAAAAAACAATTCAAGTTTTTTTAAATTTAATTCAACTCAAAATTTTTGCTTAAAAAATAGTAAAAAACGAATTTTATTTAGGTATTAAAAAACTATTTTACATTTTTGTTAAATACGAACAAAAATTATTAGAAAATTGCTGCATTTAAACGCCTAACTATATGTAAAATAATTAAAATTCGTAATTAAAGGAAGCACAAAAAGTGCGAAAAATACAAATTAGCAAAAATATATAAAAAAAAAAAAACTTTTTAAAATGTGCCCATTTTTAAATCTTAATTATTCCACTTTTGTGATCTCCCTAGTGGAATGATAATATGACGAGTGTTTTTAATGTTTCAACCTTTATAGTTATATAATTGGAGATTTAGAAATTTTAAAAATACATAATCCCTAATTCCCCTCCCCTACGAAATTATGAAAATTATCATATTTCCAAAGTGAAAACAAACCAAAGAAAAATTTAAAGAGCTTGTATTTAAAAAAAAAAATATATTATTTTTTTTTATTTCTCTTGTTTATTTTTTATCTTTATTTAAATTTTATTGAACTTTACTTGTAATTTGTTAGTTATTATTAATGTTGTTGACGTTTTTTTAATAATAGTTGACTCGTAATATGAACTATTGTTAATAAAACAATATTTTTATATAAATTCGTTATTTACACATTTTTTTTTTACTACAACATACTTAACTTAATTAAAATTAAGAGGAATAAAAAAAATGACACCGCGACGATTTAAATCCTGCAATTTAAAAAGATTGCATACTAAAACTCTAATAACGTTAATCAATTTTTTTTATATTTTAGATACCTGTAAGAAAGTTTTTTTTTTTATTACATAACTAAGCTGTGTGAATAAATATTCTATAAGTCGATTAATATTATAATTTTATCTATCTAGGAAGTAAGCGTGTCTTATTCTTTTTATGTCTACTCTCTCATTTTAAGTGGAATATTTTAAGATACATTCAAATATTTTTTATATAAGAGCGTAAAAAAAATATATTTAAATTTTACTTACTCCTCCAGGTGGATTAGCTATGCCCTTGATAACCGCTCCAAGTAGTCCACCAGTGAATGCGCCTATATCAGACCCACCTCCATCTGCACCCTAAAAAATGCATAAGTCAAAATAATAAAGTACACAAAAATTAAAGACTAAACTCTCTTCCCAAGATTCCATGCCCTAACTAATTATAAATCACCTCATTAAATAAGGTGTCGCATTTTGTTTGTTTCTTTCTGGTATCTTCTCGTCTCTTAGAACTGTTTTTTTTTTTTGGAACTTTCCTTGAAATATTCTCTATCACCAATAAAGTATACCACTTTGGTCCCCACATAATATTTTTTATTCAAGAAACAATATTATAAAAGTAGAAAATTATATTTAATAAGAGAGGAAATGTTATTGAACACAATAAAAATAAATAAAACACAACAAAATACCTCGGTATCATAATGGATCAAAATTTGAAATGGATTGATCACTTTACGTCATTAACAACCAAAGTTGGAAGATTCATTTTTAAATTTTATGAATTGAGGAAATTTATGCCCAAGAGTTTACTAATTATTATTTACAATTCGCTGGTTGAATCTATTTTGCGATATGGTATATGATATTGCACTTCAACCCCTTGATGTAATTCAAAATCGTATAATTAAAATTATCTACAAAAAACCAGCTTTATATAAAGCTTTGTGTAAGAACATTATATTATCTGTCTTGCTGTACCTTTATTTATGGAAAGCCTGAATTGAGATACACTACAAATTATTTGCAATAAATACCAAAAGAAGCATACAAACATTTTTAAATAATTTGACATTTAAGAGCCATTCACACATCACAGTTGACATCTTGATACTTGACAGACATTATTTTGATTTTTGCCAAATAAAATGGCCGGTTAATTATTCTATGGGGTTGCAACAGAGAGCCAGTAAATTTGATGAAGGTGTTTTTGTGGCTAGTAGTACGCTTAAGTTAGCACCTGCATAAAAAAGTCATTTTTAAGAAACTGCTTATATATATTTCATAAATTGGCAGGCTTGGCGACTAATTTAGAATAAAAATAGCCTCCAAAATGTTTGCAATTATGACAGCAGCAACCTGCCTTAGAAATCTCACTTTTACAATCAACAGCTATTGTTTGACAGGTCGTTGGATAATGTTTGCAATCTATGGGATGTTAAGAGTATTAGGAATGTTAGACATTAGGAATAATTGGAATTCCTAAAGTTAGTCACATAAGAAATTTTAAGAAAATTAATATTAATTGAATCAAAAATTCTGAAAATCAATAAGGTTCTAAGTTAGAAGTAATTATTCAAGAAAATCAAAACGCAAGTCAATGAGAACTTTCGTTCTAGAGTTATCGTGTCGGCATACATACACACAGACGACCAGACGAAAAATTTTATTTTGCATTTTCGGACTCAGAATGATCGGAAACATGAAAAAAAGTTTTAAAAAATAGGGGTAAAAATTTTTTCGTCTGCACGAAATACGAATGCAATAGTGAGGCCCTATATGAAGGGCCTCAGTAATATCAGATCTTATTTTGTAACAAAAACAGAAATAAGCCGTTAAAAACCATTCAGCAAAGTTGTAAGTTTGTATCAGAAACAGCAATCAGCAGATTTGACATAATAAAAGAAAGCAAAATAACTTTGAGCCAATAACAAGTAGTTGAACCAGTATGGTAGCTGTACATCGAGAAGTGTATCCAGTTTAACATCGAGAGAAACTATCATAGACAAGAGATTATCATCATGTCCGATAGTCAAGCAGCCATCAAAGCGCTGAGTTCTTACGTAATCAGCTCAAAAATGGTCTGGAGATGTTTAGAACAATTGAATGAGCTAGGCGAGAAAAATAGAGTTACTCTCACTTGGGTCCCGGGACATAACGGGGTACAGGGTAACGAGATTGCAGATAGTCTTGCAAGGAAAGGGGCTCAAACACCCTTTGTAGGACCTGAGCCGTTCTGCGGTATCAGCAGTAATATAATATTAGGAGAGATTAAAAAATAATTGGGTAGTAGAAGAACCGATAATTGGAACAATCTCTTGGGGCTGAGACAGGCCAAGATACTTCTGGGTGAATATAACCAGAAAATATCGGAAGCTTGCATCTGCCTAAGCAAGAACAGGCTACGTATTGTAACAGGGATCCTTACCGGGCATTGCCGACTAAAAGGACACCTAAGTAAACTGAGAGTAGTAGAGGATAGTGAGTGCAGATTCTGTGAGGAGGAGGACGACGAAACCTCCATTCACATCCTAACTGAATGTGTAGCACTCCAGAATCCAAGGGCACTATATCTAGGAGGATATCAAATAGAAGAGGGAGATTTACCTAACTTGAAGCCACTTCAAATCCTACACTTCCTTGAGAAAATAGGATTGGAAGGGTCGCTATAGGCATTGAGACATTTTCTTAGTGCAGTGGCGACAGAAGGGCGCACAATAGATCTTTTAGGTCGCAGTGTATTAACACCCCATTCTCAACATAACATGGTAGCTGTAGTCGGTGTGTAACAACACGTACATAGTTAATTACTGTTTTTTAGTATATAATAACAAAATAATAAGAATTGTTTAGTGAAAATTCATAAAATAAAAGTCTCTTATTCTCCTGTGGATAAAAAAACAAAAAAGTGTGTTAGAAATGCCAAAAATTGGAAAGCAAATAAGGCGAAATAATTGAAATAAGCAACATTTTTTCCAGGTCCACAATTAGTAAATCTATATTGACAATAAGAAACACATATAAATTCCTACATTAAGTATATTCAAATGCAAAGATATGTCATTTGTAGGGAAAAATGAAATTTCACTATAGGTACCCTATTTAAAAATTTTATTTTATTGGCAACAAATACGTCTAATCTAAAATCAATTCACGTTGTTTCATTAAACAGTTAATAATTATATTCTGGACTTTTGCGCAACTCTGTATATACACATCAAAAAATCTGGGGAACAAGGATTAAAATTGTTATAACTTTTTTGAGACCCCAGCAGGGTTATTCTACTAAATTTATAGCCCGGCTAAAAGTTTATAGCCCGGCTACAAGTTGGATTTTGAAGTTAGGAACATATAAAGTTCAAGCCAAAATCCAACTTGTAACCGGGTTATAAATTTAGTAGAATAACCCTGCAGGTATTGTATTGAAAATTTTTGTACCTTTTTGTTTACAATGTACATGATTTTGAAGGTTTAGCAATTGATAAAATGTGCCCAAAAAATATTTGTCTTTTATCAATAAAAATAGCGTATTAGTTTCTTTTGGTTTTTGCTTCTACGAAGGACAAAACGAGATTTTTGGTATTTGAATTAGTGTTTAGTTTAGTTGTTCGTGATGGAAAGACGACATTTAAACCACGACGAACAACTGCGAGCAGTAGGGATGGTTGAAAGGGGCCAAAATTATAGAGCAGTAGCGCAGGTCCTTAACACATCAGCTAGTGTGATTTGTCGATTGATGACAAGATACCGTGAGACCGGGGATGTTAGAGAACGACATACTGGTCGTACGAGAGCAACTGACCCTCTACATGATCGTTTTATTCGATTACAGGCACTACGAGATCTAACTGTCACAACAGGTCAGTTAGAAAATCAGTTATACCGCACACACCATATTGCTGTGAGCAGCCAGACTGTGAGAAACAGGTTGTACCAGTTCAACCTTTATGCTCGCAGACCGCTCCGTGTTCCCCCGTTAACAAAAGGTAATCGCGCACAAAGACAACGATGGGCACAAAAACATCAACACTGGGGACATTAAGAATGGTTTACGGTACTTTTTACAGACGAATCCCGATTCGGTTTTTATCCGGATTCACGTGGACTTCGTGTGTGGAAACGACCTGAAAATCTGGAACGTCTTGCCGCAGCCCAGGAAGTCTACAGCTACTAGGGTGGTACAATAATAATGTGAGGGGTATGCGTGTCGGAGGAAGAACTGCCTTCGTTTTATTAGACGGCTTTTTGAATGCTACCAGTTATCGTGACAGTATTTTGGAACCTGTTGTGCTTCCATGTGCTGCAAAATTTGTCCGAATTTCCAGCTAATGCACGACAGTACCCGTCCACACACAGCACGGCTCGTGCTTGAATTTCTAGAAACTGAGCATATCAAAGTTTTGCCATGGCCTTCGGAGTCACCAGACCTTAATCCCATTGAACATTTGTGGGATGTAATGGGACAAAGATTTCTTCGTCAATAAAGGCAGTTTGACACAAGGGAACAGCTCTTTAATTGTCTTTCTGACCTATGGATTACTACAGACCAAATCGAAATTAACAATCTCATTTTCAGCATGCCCAACAGATGTCGAGCTGTAATTAATGGACGGGGAGGTTACACTGCTTATTGATAGAGCACAAACAATCGAGAATTTCTTGTTTATCAAGTTATTGAGATTTTTATTTTTTTTTTTTTCTATAATTGTTGAAATAATTTTTGTTCTTGTAAAATTTTGTTTTTTGTTGGTAGTATTAAACGAACGTTAGTATCATCAATAGCCACACAAATTTTTAAGGTAATATATGGTGTCTTCAAAAAGTTATAACAATTTTTATTCTTGTTCCCTAGATTTTTTTGATGTGATATATATATATATATATATATATATATATATATATATATATATATATACTCGACCAGCGTATCATGTGACATCCAGCAAAAATTTTGACTTTGTGACATCCACCCTTTGTAAAGACTTTAGGAAAAAAATAAAAATATGACTTCTTTTAATTAAAAAAAATATTATGGCTGAGCGAAAAATATCACAACCATACACATTTTAAAAAAATAAAACGTCCTATCGTTGTGAGATCCAAAGTATACACGGTATATATTTTTATTAACAACACTTTGTGACATCCAGAAAAACCTTGCATCTTGTGACATCCAGTTGTTACGTCACAGTATACCATTTCTACAGAAAAACTGCCATTCTTATAACATCCAGCAAGTATATAGATACATTTTTAAATTAAGCATCTTATTACATCCTAAACATTTAACACGTTCAGCGCCAAAGCCGACCCTCAAATTCTACGATTTCTTATTGTTTTTTATTCCAATGTGATTTCTTTTGTTGTTTTGTATGTGATAAAATAATTCATTCCATTTTAAAATTATTTTCTTTTTAGTTTTTGATTGTGTATATTTTTAGATACACTGGCACAAAAAATAGTTTTCGATGAAGTAACTTCTTGATATTTTTTTGATATGTGGAAATACCTTATAGAGATTCGGTACAGGTTCTCCCTTTCCCAATAGTTTTACCCTTTACCCACTAAAATCACCACCTAAGCAAGTTATCGCCGGCCTCCTGCTAATATCTTTTACATGTTCGTTGGAACTACTTTAAGTATCTATCGACCTTATATGGTTGATTCTCCAGTTTCAAGTGCATTAACACGACCAGTTTGCAAACCTAACCTAAAATTACCTGAGAAGTACCCAAAACATAAATCCAGCGGTGTTTATTATTTTTGCGCATAGACTACACTCACCGACTTAAAATTCGATCCATTCAAAATAATGATTTATTTAAAAATGCTCTAACTTTCAAATGCGGATGATCCCATTCTTGGATCAAAGCATCTCTCAAAAAATTTAAAATACTTGGAGAAGGAACTCGGTTATGAACTCGTCTGCCCATCATGTCCCAGACGTGCTCAATTGGATTGAGGTCTGGGCTACGTGATGGCCAGTTCATCCTCTGAATTTCTGTTTCGTCCAAATATTGAGATACAATCCTCGCAATATGTGGTCGAGCGTTGCCATGCATAAACATGAATTAATTTCCTATAAATGGTGCAAATGGAATTACATATGGATCTAGCACATCACGAATATATCGGTAAGCTGTCATTGCTCCGCCGCCAACAATGACTAAATCAGTACGAGCTTCCATGCTTATGCCGCCCCAAACCATTACCGATCCTCCTTCATAACTGAGTCTTGTGAAAAAATTTGCTTGGTCAAACCTTTCGCCTTTTTTTCGGTATATTCGTTAAACAAAACCTTGACTCGTCAGAAAATAAAATCTTACTCCATTCATCGATATTCCAATGTTAATGCTCCCTGGCAAATCGAAGACGTGCTGTTCTGTGATTCCTAAGTAACTCTGGACCAGTTGCAGGTCTTCTGGAGCGTAATCCATGTTCTCGTAATCGCCTTCGAATCGTTATTTCGTTAACAGCTAGTTGACGTACTTCTTCTAAACGGTTTCGAGCCATGACAGCAGTAGTATTTCTTTCTCGCAAAACATTTAATGTCATAAAACGATCATCTCGAACATTTGTAGAACGTCGTCTGCCAGATTCTCTTCGTCTCGAAAAATTACCAGTTTCATTAAAACCTTGTACAACTCTCTGGACGCTACACCTTGTAACACCCAATATTCTAGAAGTATAATACTGAGTCCTACCGTCTTGTACCAGAGCAACTGCTCATGTTGCATCAGTAAGCGTTAAAACCATGATATTATGCTGATAATGAATAATAATTAAACTGCAATTGCCAAGTAACGAATATTTGACAGTTGTCATATTGTGAGTTGGCCACAGCACTCTACTTATTTTGTAGTTTATTCTGTACCGTCATTTAAATTATGACCGTTTCTAAAATGTAGCATTTTCTTTAAACCGTCCCATTTCACAAAAAATTAAGATATCGGGGTAAATAAAAAAAAAGTGTTGGTAACAAATCAGTCTTCTTGATAAAGTTAATTGTATGCAGATCTACTAGCAGAATTAACCTACAGGGTGTGTCAAAAGTAGATGAAAAAATTGTTTTCTTCCCCCCCCCCCCCCCCCCGTATATCCGGCGAGTACTAAATTACTTTTAGATGTCCGAATAATAATCTTAAAACTACAGTATTTTATCTAAAAGTTGCTAAAAACTTCAAATAAATAAGCCTTTGAAAATTAGAGCATTTTTATATAAATCATTATTTTGAATGGATCAAATTTTAGGTCGGTGAATGTATTTTACTACAAACATTTTTAACTTTAAATTATTACTTTCGAGTTACACAAAAAAGTACATTTCTGAATTAGTTAAGCTCGTTTCCATATTTAAAGAGACCAGAAAAAACTAAAATTAGTCATGTTATTGTACAATGATTTTACTGCTAAAATATAACGTTTAAATTTTTATTTTTGAGCATTTTGGAGATAAAAAATGAAACTAAAGGGGTTTTTAAGTAACTTCAATACGTTATAATGGGGATAATTTAATTCCAACTGAATTTTTAAAAGCTATATATTATGTTGGTAATTTTATATATCTGTGCCTATCAGTACCTACCAAAAGCAATGCTTTGAATCAATTTTGCCTAGAGTCTAGCAATTATGATGTTGGTACGGCATGCAGTGATTAATTAAAAAGTAATGATTATATTTGGTCATAAATATGGACTTGTAAGTACATTTTATTGTAGTGTACACGCATAACATGTAACTTTTAAAAATATGCTTGGTTTAAAAATAATATAAAAACAGTTAATTTTAGTAATAAAATCATCTAGTAAAAATTAAAAGCATATAATTATTTTTTGTGTGCTTTTTCCAAATATGGATACAAATTTAACGACTTGTGGTGTGTTCTTATAAGGATAGACAAATTTTTAAATTTTTTTGAAAAGATGGAACTGCATTTTGGTTCTTATTAATACGTTAATAGATTATGGTAAGTTGTAGAGAATACATGTGCCAAATTTCAATAACATGTAAGGGTGGTTAGTAAGTTATGAAACAAAAAAGAAATTGGCAAAGTTAATAAAACTACCTGTATCTCGGTTATAAATGACGAAAGAATCATTAAATAAGGTTATTTGGAATAATATCAGTAGCATAAAAAAACTAAGTATTAAAAAAAAGAGTAAAGTAAAACTTTGTAGATTAATTCACTCTAAAATAAAAAAGACAAATAAAATCCGCGTACATCAATATTTATCGCTACTTGAACATACTATTAAGGTTATAACTCTAAACAGCAAGGCACCGACGATGCACGAAAGACGATCGTTTGCAGTCGAAATTGGAGTTAAAGTGGAGGACTAGGCTGTTAAGGTGTCAGGAAATCTAAATTTGTCGTTTTTATAAGTTAGCTCATCATATTTTTTATGTTAGGTCGAACCGTAAGAAGTGCTAATTATTTATTTTAATCTATGTTATAATTTATTTAATTTTTTTTATTAACTTTGATTTAAATTGATTTAAATTGATTTAAATTGATTTAAATTGATTTAAATTGATTTAAATTGATTTAAATTGATTTAAATTGATTTAAATTGATTTAAATTGATTTAAATTGATTTAAATTGATTTAAATTGATTTAAATTGATTTAAATTGATTTAAATTGATTTAAATTGATTTAAATTGATTTAAATGATTTAAATTGATTTAAATTGATTTAAATTGATTTAAATTGATTTAAATTGATTTAAATTGATTTAAATTGATTTAAATTGATTTAAATTGATTTAAATTGATTTAAATTGATTTAAATTGATTTAAATTGATTTAAATTGATTTAAATTGATTTAAATTGATTTAAATTGATTTAAATTGATTTAAATTGATTTAAATTGATTTAAATTGATTTAAATTGATTTAAATTGATTTAAATTGATTTAAATTGATTTAAATTGATTTAAATTGATTTAAATTGATTTAAATTGATATAAATTGATTTAAATTGATTTAAATTGATTTAAATTGATTTAAATTGATTTAAATTGATTTAAATTGATTTAAATTGATTTAAATTGATTTAAATTGATTTAAATTGAATACGAACGTGAATAAAAAAAAGTCATGTTAAAGGATGGGAAATTTTTTTACCCTCATATTACTTTGGATGAAGTCTATTTTTTATATTTTATATTTCAATTATTTTTTTTAAGTATTTGTCAAATATTTCATTTTTTTTTTGGATATACATTGATGCCTCCCCACAGAATTTGTCTCTTACTTTCAAGGCCAGTGAAACTTTTTTAATACTATAGATGGCTAAAAGTGAGTTCTTATGTTTGTAGCATTATAGTGGGACGTATTATAAAACCACGCCATCCTTGCTAATTTTCTGACTCTTGCAAGTTTAGCACCATATTGATGTCTCGCCGTCTCAAAAAGGACAAGCAGTGAGGCATCCGTTAAATGCCACACCGTACTCAACATGTTAAATTTATTTAAATTTATTTTAATTTATTTTAATTTATTTTAGTTTATTTTAATTTATTTTAGTTTATTTTAATTTATTTTAATTTATTTTAATTTATTTTAATTTATTTTAATTTATTTTAATTTATTTTAATTTATTTTAATTTATTTTAATTTATTTTAATTTATTTTAATTTATTTTAATTTATTTTAATTTATTTTAATTTATTTTAATTTATTTTAATTTATTTTAATTTATTTTAATTTATTTTAATTTATTTTAATTTATTTTAATTTATTTTATTTATTTTAATTTATTTTAATTTATTTTAATTTATTTTAATTTATTTTAATTTATTTTAATTTATTTTAATTTATTTTAATTTATTTTAATTTATTTTAATTTATTTTAATTTATTTTAATTTATTTTAATTTATTTTAATTTATTTTAATTTATTTTAATTTATTTTAATTTATTTTAATTTTAATTTATTTTAATTTATTTTAATTTATTTTAATTTGTTTAAATTTATTTTAATTTATTTTAATTTATTTTAATTTATTTTAATTTATTTTAATTTATTTTAATTTATTTTAATTTATTTTAATTTATTTTAATTTATTTTAATTTATTTTAATTTATTTTATTTATTTTAATTTATTTTAATTTATTTTAATTTATTTTAATTTATTTTAATTTATTTTAATTTATTTTAATTTATTTTAATTTATTTTATTTTAATATATTTTAATTTAATTTCGTGTGATTTCTTTTAATATAAATTATTCATCGTTCACTCACCCATTGTTGATACACCTTGTATCAATATAGATGCATATAATATATATTTATTAAATATTCACCGAGAGTGAATGCATTTAAAAAACTTGTTGGCTCTATGCGAAACCCAACAAAAATTTTTGGCAGTTAATGTGTTAACATAAAATAGATCTTAAAATGAAAATCCAAATATATCTAAAATACATTTTTTGGATGTCACATAACCTAGTGTGTAAAGTTCTAATATACTCTATGGTGGATGTCAGATAGTCGGGTGAGTAAGTTTTAATATACTGAATGTTGGATGTCAGACAGTCGAGTGAGTAAATTCTAATATACTTAATGGTGGATGTTATACAGTCGAGGGACTGAAATATTTAATATACAAAATATACAAAACCAACTGACGCGAGCGCCACCTTCGCATCTATACACTGGAACTAAATATATACATAAAATTGAAAATTAAGCATTATGACATCCAGCTGAAATTTTTTTGGCGCTCTTTTAAACCTACTTTATGATGTTTGAACCCCAAAAACGTTGTGACATCCGAATTTGGATGTCACATCGCAGACGGATGTTATAAAGATAGCAACATTTTTGCGACATGATGTCACAACGTCGGCAGGACGAATCTATATATATATATATATATATATATATATATATATATATATATATATATATATATATATATATATATATAGATTCGTCCTGCCGACTTTGTGACATCATGTCGCAAAAATGTTGCTATCTTTGTAACATCCGTTTGCGATGTGACATCCAAATTCGGATGTCACAACGTTTTTGGGGTTCAAACATCATAGGGGAGGTTTAAAAGAGTACCAAACAAATTTCAGCTGGATGTTATAATGCTTGATTTTAAATTTTGTGTATAAATTTAGTTCCAGTGTATAGATGTGAAGGTGGCGCTCGCGTCAGTTGGTTTTGTATATTTTGTATATTAAATATTTTAGTCCCCTCGACTGTCTAACATCCACCATTGAGTATATTAGAATTTACTCACTCGACTGTCTGACATCCAACATTCAGTATATTAAAACGTACTCACCCGACTATATGACATCTACCATCGAGTATATTAGAACTTTACACACTAGGTTATGTGACATCCAAAAAATTTATTTTAGATATATTTGGATTTTCATTTTAAGATCTATTTTATGTTAACACATTAACTGCCAAAATTTTTTCTTGGTTTTCGCACAGAGCCAACAAGTTTTTTAAATGCATTCACTCTCTGTAACTATTTAATAAATATATATTATATGCATCTATATTAATACAAGGTGTATCAACAATGGGTGAGTGAACGATGACTGTAATTTATAATAAAATAAATTAAAATAAATTAAAATAAAATAAATAAAAAAAAAATAAAATAAATTATAATAGATTAAAATAATTTAAATAAATTTAAATAAATTTAAATAAATTTAAATAAATTTAAATAAATTTAAATAAATTTAAATAAATTTAAATAAATTTAAATAAATTTAAATAAATTTAAATAAATTTAAATAAATTTAAATAAATTTAAATAAATTTAAATAAATTTAAATAAATTTAAATAAATTTAAATAAATTTAAATAAATTTAAATAAATTTAAATAAATTTAAATAAATTTAAATAAATTTAAATAAATTTAAATAAATTTAAATAAATTTAAATAAATTTAAATAAATTTAAATAAATTTAAATAAATTTAAATAAATTTAAATAAATTTAAATAAATTTAAATAAATTTAAATAAATTTAAATAAATTTAAATAAATTTAAATAAATTTAAATAAATTTAAATAAATTTAAATAAATTTAAATAAATTTAAATAAATTTAAATAAATTTAAATAAATTTAAATAAATTTAAATAAATTTAAATAAATTTAAATAAATTTAAATAAATTTAAATAAATTTAAATTAAATTTAAATAAATTTAAATAAATTTAAATAAATTTAAATAAATTTAAATAAATTTAAATAAATTTAAATAAATTTAAATAAATTTAAATAAATTTAAATAAATTTAAATAAATTTACATAAATTTAAATAAATTTAAATAAATTTAAATAAATTTAAATAAATTTAAATAAATTTAAATAAATTTACATAAATTTAAATAAATGTAAATAAATTTAAATAAATTTAAATAAATTTAAATAAATTTAAATAAATTTAAATAACAGATTAAAATAAATAATTAACACTTCTTACGGTTCGTCCTAACATAAAAAATATGATGAGCTAATTCATAAAAACGACAAATTTCGATTTCTTGACATCTTGACTGCCTAGTCCCTACTTGAACTCCAATTTCGACTGCAAACGATCGTCGTTCGTGCATCGTCGGTGCCTTGCCATTTAGAGTTATAACCTTAATAGTATGTTCAAGTAGCGATAAATATTGATGTACGCGGATTTTATTTGTCTTTTTTATTTTAAAGTGAATTAATCTAAGAAGTTTTACTTCACTCTTTTTTTAATACTTAGTTTTTTATACTTCTGATATGATTCAAAATAACCTTAGTTAATGGTTCTTTTGCCATTTATAACGGAGATACAGGTAGTTTTATTAAATTTACCCATTTCTTTCTTGTTTTATAACTTACCAACCACCCTTATATGTTATTGAAATTTGGCACATGTATTCTCTACAACTTACCATAATTAAGGTATTAATAAGAAACAAAATGCAGTTCCATCTTTTTAAAAAAATTATAAATTTGTCTATCCTTACAAGAACATACTACAAGTCTTTAAATGTGTATCCATATTTGAAAAAAGCACAAAAAAATTTAACCATGTTTTTTAATTTTTGAGTAGATGATTTATGTTTTTTTGTATTATTTTTAAACTAAGCCCATTTTTAGAAGTTACATATTATGTTGGTACTTGTATGCATGTACATTACAATAAAATGTATTCACACGTCCGTATTTAGAACCAAATATCATAATCATTACTTTTTAATTAATCACTGCATGCCGTACCAATATCATAACCGCTAAACTCTAGGAAAAATTGATTCACAGCATTGCTTTTGTTACTGGTTGGCACAGGTATTATAAATGTACCAACATAATATTTAGCTTTTAAAAATTCCCTAAGGATTAAATAAATATCCTCAATATAACGTATTGAAGTTATTAAAAACCCCTTTAGTTTCATTTTTTATCTCCAAAATATTAAAAAAATTATAATTTAAACGTTATATTTTAGCAGTAAAATCATCTGCACAAAAACATGAAGCACATAACTAATTTTAGTTTTTTCTGGTCTCTTTAAATATGGAAACGAACTTAACTAATTGCAGAAATGTACTTTCTTGTGTAACTCAAAAATAATTTGAAGTTAAAAATGTTTGTAGTAAATAGCCCTGTGTAATAAACCACCGCTGTATCTATCTTTTGTGTGCTTCTCAGGTAAGGTTAGGTTCATTGCACTAGGTTCGCCAACTTGTCGTGTTAATTGCACTTGAGACCGGAGAATCAACCATACGAGGGCGATAGATACTCAAAAAAATTAATATTGTCCCAACAGACAAGTAAAAGATATTACCTGATCAGGGGTGCTTTTAGTGGGTAAAGGTTAAGCCTAAATTCCACTAAAGATCCAAACTATTGGAAAAGGGAGAACCTGTACTCAATCTCTATAAGAGATATCTACATACCAAAAAAAAGATTAAAAAGTTACTTCAATCGAAAACTAATTTGTCCATGACCACTTAATAATAAATCAATATTCTACCTCCTAACTAAAAGCATATGGTACCCAAAAATCACTAGAGTGAATTATGATAATTCACTCTTTTCTAATTCTGGCAATTTCCGGTAGATAACTAAAGATGGGCGATACTTTTCATAACGATATTTTCTAGATCAAAAAATCAGAAATTCGGAAAATTGGAAAATCGGATAATTGAAAAGTCAAAAAATCGAAACAAAAAAACCGAAAAATTGAAAAATCGGAAAATCGGAAAATCGAAAAATCGAAAAATCGAAAAATCAGAAATTCGAAAAATTGGAAAATCGGAAAATTGAAAAAGTTGAAAAAACAACAGTTAGTTACCTATATTTAATAAAAACTTTCCATTCTACATATTAACCTTTATTTAATAAAGAAACCATAATGGTACAAAGTATAGTATTAGACTCGCCTACGGCTCGGGACGCAAACGTCACCCCCGCGTGAATAATGGCTACCATAAATTGCTCGTTTAATAATATACTATTTTGGGCCAGTGGTATCTAAAAATATACACAAACACTGAAAAGAAAATTCGAGATACGCTAAAATGGTGGTTCCCACCTTATCGAGACTGAGGCCCACATGGGTAAACTCGTAGCGTAACAAAAACGAGAAATGATTTAACTTGGAACGAAAGACCGAAAGCCTATAGAAGTATTAGGACGTTGAATTTTTTGTTTTGTGAAACATTGGCATTACTTAGGTTTATCCATGTGATGATTTTCACAAGCCTTGATTTTTAAAACCATTCTATATCGCCTTTTGATAAGGGTTTAAAAACTTGTTCGAGCAATTTTTCCAATAATAATTGGCCCTTTTATGTCTTAAGCCTGCTTATGTAAAATATTTGGGCTCCTTATTTTGCCTATTTATATTCTAATAAAGGACATAAAGGACAAAAGGATGAGTATTGCAACTATGTTAAAAGAAATAAATTGGCTTTCCGTTCAAAATTATGTTCATTACATGACTGATATTTATTTATAAAATAATAATGACATAGTACCATCGCATCAGATCTATTAGAAAAAATTCAATATAATTCGTAATATCACAACGATAATACAAGAAGCCAATCTGACTTTCATGTACGGCAAGCCATCACTAAAAGTTCCCAAAATATAATTTTTATTAAAGGTTTAAAAAATGTAATTGACTGCCTACAGAAATTAAAAAAAAAAAACAACAATAAATGTATTCAAAAGTAACCTCAAGAAGTTTACTAATTATTATTTACAATTCGCTGGTTGAATATGTAAACCAGCATTATATCCTACCTCTCTTTTATATAATAAAAAAGTGCTTTGTATAAGAACATTATAATATCTGTCTTGCTGCACATTTATTTATGGAAAGCCTTAATTGAGATACACTACAAATTATTTGCAATAAATATCAAAAGCATATATTTTTAAATAATTTTATATTTAAGAGCCATTCCCACATCACAGTTGACATCTTTGTACCTGACAGGCACAGCCAAGCATTATTATGATTTTTGCCAAATAAAATGACCGGTTAATTATTGGGGTTGCCAATAAATTTGATGAATGTGTTTTTGTGGCTAGGGACGAAATAGTAGTACGCTTAAGTTAGCACCACCATAAAAAAAGTAATTTTTAAGAAACTGCTTATATATTTTTCCTAATTGGCAGGCTTGGCGACTAATTTTGAATAAAAATAGCATCCAAAATGGCTATAGTTGCAAATATGAAGGTCGCAACCCGCCTTAGAAATTTCCCTTTTACTATCAACAGCTGTTGTTTGACAGGTCGTTAGAGAATGTTTGCAATTTATGGAATATAAAGAATGTTAGGGATGTTGACGTTAGAAATAATTGGAATTCCTAAAATTGTCACATAAGAAATGCATAAGCGCATTTTAAGAAAATTGATATTAAAGTAGTTAGAATGAACCGAAAATTCTGAAAATCAATAGGGTTCGAAGTTAGAAGGAATTATTCAAGAAGATCAAAACCGCAAGTCAAGTAGAACTTTCGTTCTAGAGTTATTGTGCCGGCATACATACACACAGACGACCAGACGAAAAAATTTTTTTTGCATTTTCGGACTCATTTAAAAATTTAAAAATGGGGGTAAGAAAATGTTTTCGTCTGCACGAATGCAATACTGAGGCCCCATAGGAAGGGCCTCAGTAATTATTTAAAAATTAAATAAATTATTTTATCAAAACCACTAAAGAAATCACATTGGAATAAATAAACAATAAAAATCATAGAATTTGAGAGTATGCTTTGGCGTTAAACGTGTTAAGTTTTTAGGATGTAATAAGGTGCCCAATTCAAAAATGTATTTATATACTTGCTGGATGTTACAATAATAGCAATTTTCTTGTAGAAATGGTATACTGTGACGTAACAACTGGATGTCACAAGATGCAAGGTTTTTCTGGATGTCACAAAGTGTTGTTAATAAAAATATATACCGTGTATACTTTGGATCTCACAACGATAGGACGTTTTATTTTTTTAAAATGTGTATGGTTGTGATATTTTTCGCTCAGTGATAATATTTTTTAAATTAAAAGAAGTCATATTTTTATTTGTTTCCTAAAGTCTTTGTAAAGGGTGGATGTCACAAAGTCAAAATTTTTGCTGGATGTCACATGATACGCTGGTCGAGTATATATATATATATATATATATATATATGAAAAAGGGGAGAGTTTTTTCGACCGGAAAATATTTATTTTTAAGTGAAGATAATATCAGGTTAGCGGTCCTAAGAAATAAAACTCTTTTCCTTACTTGCTCAATATTTCGCCATTGTTTAATAGCTTCATCAGGAGCGAACTACAAGATTTTTAAATGAAACAATACACTAATAAAATAATTTAAAATTACTACTTACAGGATTTGAGTCAATCGAATAAAATTTTAAATAAAAACAACATTACACTTAAACAAATTTTCGGACAGTGGACACTTTAAAAATTTAACAGGTTGATAAAATTAAAAATAAAAAGTGTAGACTAGAAATAATTATAGTGAGATAAAACTAAATGATTTTTAATATTGTACAGAGTGATACTTAAATTTTATTTAGAATATTACAATAAATGTTGCTTAGTTGGTTTATGTCAGATTTATAATTAATAGTGTTTTTAGTTTTATTAATGTAGTACATTTCCAGAAATAACCTATTCTTGTATTTGTTTTCTTTTCCTAAAATTTTTATCTCCGTGTAGTCAAACTCATGTCCCGTATTTATATGGTGTTCCACCGCCGCACATGTATTTTTTTTGGTACGGCAATCGCTTTTGTGTTGAGTCACTCTTTGTCTTAACCATTGTCCCGTTTGTCCTATATAACATCCATTGCACCCTGAACAAGGCAAACTGTAAACAACATTGCTGTTGAATAACGTTGGTGTTTTGTCCTTTACTTTTGAGAATACGTTCTTGATGGTTAGCGGATTGTAAGGAGCAATTTTTAAATTAGGAGCATTATTTTTAAACAGGGGTGTAATACGTAATACCTGTTTCTGAGGTATATTCACATATCTTAATGATGTTTTTATTTCACAATAGAAAATAATTCGGTGTATTGCTGTTGTAGAGAATATTTTAAAAAATTTGAAATTTTATTATTACCTTGTTTATATATTTTAAGAGTTTGTGTATTTATATTTAGTAATTTAAATAGTTTTATGACAAATGGCCAAGTTGATAATTTAAATACAAGAAATCGTAATTATGTTTATATACTATTTTCAAAGGGTATTCAAGTCACCCATTATATCTGGGCAACGACTTTTCAATAATTTTCCTCCTCACCTTAAATCTTGTAAATCTGTAAATTCATTTAAATTAGCAATAAAACGATTTTTACATGAGGGTGGCTCTTATTCCGTAAGTGAATTTTCAAATGTCTAAATCTTAAATTTTTTAATTATTTTCTCTTTAGTTGTTTTATCTAGCTTAAGTTTAAAATTATATTTTAAATATTGACTAATTTTATACGAATTATTTTTATCATAAAATAAATATTATATTATTAAAATGGCCAATTCTAATATTGTATTTAAACTTTAATGTAAATTGTCTTTAGGTTAGTTAGGTTAATAATACATTTATAATTTAACCAATTCTATACAAACTATGTTTGTCATAAAGAAAATAAAGCATTATTATTATTAAAGTGCCGGGTCCCCACTTGTGCCCGGGCCCCGGGAATTTATCCCAGCTACCCCCTCTTTCATCGGCCCTAATCATAGTTAACTACATTTATTTAACCTTGATTTGTTTAATTTATGACTAATATCGTAAAAACAACTTTGTGTCCCACCTTCTAATTATTATTTTTAAAAAATATAACATTACGATTTTGGTTCATCTTCTACTCGCATGAATATCTATCTATAATTTCAATTTCATACTGGAATTACTGGTGCAATGGCGTATAAACTAATTAATTTAATCGAAATGTCTAATGCCGTGTCGAATCGAACGAACAGTAAACATTACTGTTTATATTTTGCGCCAATGTCAATTTGGAACGAGATCTGTTGCGTATTAATCATATTGGTTGTAAACAATTTCACTTAGAAACGTAATTTGAGAGAAGAGATGGAAATGCAGATGAACAGGGGAAAATGTTGGCGTATATTTCACGACCAGATCTAAAAAAAAAATAAATATAATGCAGAATTGTATTTGAAACGTTTTGAACGAACTAAAATAATTTCGCTGCGCTAAAAGACATGTACGAAATAGAAGAGTGAAAACATTGTAAGAATATCCAAGAAAATAAATGTTTAAAATTCAAAAACAACGGGTTTTAATAATTAAAATACAAAGCAACGCCGAGATGCTAATCCTATCAATTCAAATTTATTCCAATCCCTAACTTCGGCAACATAGCAATATTCAAAATTAATATAGCGGCAACATCTATCAAAGCATATCATGGTAATATAAACAATCGAAACCAAACATATTTTTAAAACAGTGCCTTACAACTTATTATAAGTAATTTAACGTTCTTCAAAGATCTATAACTCCTAATAATATACTATTAGCTACTTAGAATAGTAAAAAAAACTTACTCCTCCAAAGAATCCTTTCAGTAAATCGGTAAGTCCTTGGAAATCATAAGTGCCGTCCTCATTTTGCTGAAATAATAACGTATAAATATGTAACATAGGAGTTTAGTTTGTTAACTCACCGTACTTAAACTCCCGACAAGTCCTACAATTGCTTCTAGATCTATACTTCCATCGGGCTAGAAAAAAACAAATTATTGGGTAATAAAATGATGAATACAAAGAAAAAAGTGAAATTTGTTTATTGCTCTGCAAATTTTTTTTATTTCCTTAATTATTTCTTAAATTATTGCCTCAATTATTTCCTTAATTATTTCCTCAATTATTTTTTCAACTATTTCCTTAATTATTTCCTCAATTATTTCCATATTATTTCTTTATTTCCTCAATTATTTCCTTAATTATTTTCTTAATTATTTCTTTAATTATTTCCTCAATTATTGCTTCAATTATTTCTTTAATTATTTCTTAAATTATTTCCTCAATTATTTCCTTAATTATTTCCTCAATTATTTCTTCAATTATTTCCTCAATTATTTCCTTATTATTTCTTTATTTCCTTAATTATTTCCTTAATTATTTTCTTAATTATTTCCTCAATTATTTCCTTATTATTTCTTTAATTATTTCCTCAATTATTTCCTTAATTATTTCCTTAAATATTTTCTTAATTATTTTCTTAATTATTTTCTTAATTATTTTCTTAATTATTTTCTTAATTATTTTCTTAATTATTTTCTTAATTATTTTCTTAATTATTTCTTTAATTATTTCCTCAATTATTTCCTTAATTAGTTCCTTAATTATTTTCTTAATTATTTCTTTAATTATTTCCTCAATTATTGCTTCAATTATTTTTTCAATTATTTCTTCAATTATTTCTTCAATTATTTCTTCAATTATTTCCTTAATTATTTCTTAAATTATTTCCTCAATTATTTCCTCAATTATTTCTTCAATTATTTCCTCAATTATTTCCTTATTATTTCTTTATTTCCTCAATTATTTCCTTAATTATTTTCTTATTTATTTCCTTATTATTTCTTTAATTATTTCCTCAATTATTTCCTTAATTATTTCCTTAAATATTTTCTTAATTATTTTCTTAATTATTTTCTTGATTATTTTCTTAATTATTTTCTTAATTATTTTCTTAATTATTTTCTTAATTATTTTCTTAATTATTTTCTTAATTATTTTCTTAATAATTTTCTTAATTATTTTCTTAATTATTTCCTCAATTATTTCACTAATTATTTCTTTAGTTTCTCAATTATTTCCTTAATTATTTACTCAATTATTTCCCAATTTATTTCCTCAATTATTCCTTCAGTTGTTCCTTCAATTATTTTCTTAAATTTCCCTAATTTCTTCGTAATTAAGCATTTTCTTTTTTTTAAGCCTACCTCAATTAAATCATTATTATAATATTAGCATAGGAGTGCAATCTCATTATTTAAATCAATAAATATAAACACTTACTTTACTAAATCCTCCTAATACAGCTGACAACAATCCAGTAACCATATTCATGTCTTCTTCTTCCTCCTCCTCTTCAGAACTCTTTTCTTCTTCAGACTGTTTATCAGCGAATTCGGGATCATCTTTTTCTGCTTCTTCGCGAGGATTTCTGGTAGTTTCGTTTGTTGGATTATCGACATCACTAATATTGAAAGTGTTGTTAATAACAGAGGTTTCTGGTAATTTGGTTGATGGTGTTTCAGTTGATGGCATTTCCTATCGTTAAAACAAAAATGGTAGTGTAGAAAATTGTAAAAAATTGTAGAAAATTGTAGAAAATTTTAGAAAATTCTAGAAAATTCTAGAAAATTCTAGAAAATTGTAGAAAATTGTAGAAAATTGTAAAAAACTCTAGAAAATTCTAGAAAATTCTAGAAAATTCTAGAAAATTTTAGAAAATTGTAGCAAAGTGTAGAAATATGTAGAAAATTGTAAATAATTATAGAAAATCATAGAAAATTATAGAGAATTATAGAAAATTATAGAAAATTATAGAAAATTATAGAAAATTATAGAAAATTATAGAAAATTATAGAAAATTATAGAAAATTATAGAAAATTATAGAAAATTATAGAAAATTATAGAAAATTATAGAAAATTATAGAAAATTATAGAAAATTATAGAAAATTATAGAAAATTATAGAAAATTATAGAAAATTATAGAAAATTATAGAAAATTATAGAAAATTATAGAAAATTATAGAAAATTATAGAAAATTATAGAAAATTATAGAAAATTATAGAAAATTATAGAAAATTATAGAAAATTATAGAAAATTATAGAAAATTATAGAAAATTATAGAAAATTATAGAAAATTATAGAAAATTATAGAAAATTATAGAAAATTATAGAAAATTATAGAAAATTATAGAAAATTATAGAAAATTATAGAAAATTATAGAAAATTATAGAAAATTATAGAAAATTATAGAAAATTATAGAAAATTATAGAAAATTATAGAAAATTATAGAAAATTTTAGAAAATTATAGAAAATTATAGAAAATTATAGAAAATTATAGAAAATTATAGAAAATTATAGAAAATTATAGAAAATTATAGAAAATTATAGAAAATTATAGAAAATTATAGAAAATTATAGAAAATTATAGAAAATTATAGAAAATTATAGAAAATTATAGAAAATTATAGAAAATTATAGAAAATTATAGAAAATTATAGAAAATTATAGAAAATTATAGAAAATTATAAAAAATTATAGAAAATTATAGAAAATTATAGAAAATTATAGAAAATTATAGAAAATTATAGAAAATTATAGAAAATTATAGAAAATTATAGAAAATTATAGAAAATTATAGAAAATTATAGAAAATTATAGAAAATTATAGAAAATTATAGAAAATTATAGAAAATTATAGAAAATTATAGAAAATTATAGAAAATTATAGAAAATTATAGAAAATTATAGAAAATTATAGAAAATTATAGAAAATTATAGAAAATTATAGAAGATTAGAGAAAATTATAGAAAATTATAGTAAAAGTAGTGATAAGTCAATTATACCGTCAATGATATTGAAATTAGATCAAAACTTGATAAAGGGGAACGAGCCAGTAAAATAGAAATTGCTAAAAATACAATGCATTTTTAATAGGAAAAATAAATATTAAAATAAACTAGAATAAAGATATACAGTGAGCATCATAAGTCTAACTCGTTACTGGACTCTTGTTATAAAAATCGCCGAGACATGTCGATTTTTGATTTCTACGATGTACATTTTCGTATGAATAGTTTACCCTTAATTTCATCCCATACTGGAGGGGAGCAACCCTTTCGAAAAATTTAAATGGCATGGGGTGGTAAGTGATAGCTCATTTAAAAAGGGGTTTTATTTTCAATTCAACCGCTTAAAAAATTTTAAAATTTGCTCATTTCTCGACTAATTATTGTTTCAGAATAACGGAAATTAACGTAGCGCACTCATCCTTAGAATTAAAATTCGGTCCTGCATGATATCGGTTTTGGTTCAGACGTGGAGTAGGACTTTTTGCCATTAGATAAGGTCACTGTTTAGTTGCTTTCCTATTTGTGATGTTTTGTTATTTTTAAACATTAATAAACCAACAAGTAAATAAATGTCTAATCAATATTTTGTATTTGATTGAAAAATTTGTTGATATTAATCTCGCTGAAGTTTCTTTTCAATTGAAAAGCATTTTTATTTTTCTGACTACAAAGCGACAATAATTCAACCATAACCGTTCTATGGTCAGAAAATTGATTATCGACAACACAGCAAGTGCTTTCCTCATCCGAACTAACAAAAATTTGGTCAATAATGGTACAGATAGTTCCGTCACTTGAGTAGGCCATTTTACAATAGGTACAAGATTGAGTCCAGACTAACAATTACTTAATAAGTTAAAATTTGTATTTTTATACACGTCAAAATTAAAATCACCACAAACGATAAAATTAATATATAATTTATAAAAATGTTTCATTACACAACTCAAATTTTCTATAAAAACATTAACATCTCCACTAGGAGATCTATAGCACAATATAATTATAAAAAACACGACAACGACTTTTAAAAGTAACACCACACATTTCAAAATGTTGTTCAATACAGAGCATGTCACAATTTAGCTCCTTCATTTGAAGACTGTCATTCAGCCGAATACCAGTACCACCACATTTCATAGTTGGTCAACAATATGATGATGATAAGGTGTTAATCCCTTAGGTGAAAGGATTCTAAAAAAAATTTTTTTTGAACTCCAGTTTCGACTAAACAAATAATTGGGATCGAATATTAATGTAGATCATCATCGAGAAAGTAAATCGTTTCGTTTAAAGTTGCTATATTAAGTAGAAGCAGGTTTGGTTCAAACATTAAGGTGTATTGTGGACCGAATTCCTGCGACTCTCTAAAAAACGAGAAATACAAGCTACTAGAGGCCATAATTCAGAATTCATAACATTTCTAAAATTACTTTACAATATTGTAACTTTAAAAGACGAGTAAATTTCAGCACGTAGCGAATTTAATTTTTCACATTTAATTTCGTTCTTGATTTATGATTTTTTTTAATTACATCCCCCCTTTTTCTTTTATTTTTTCAGAATCAGGAAGCATCATCTCCTTATGGAACTTGATTTTTCCTGAAAGTTTCAAGTTATTATTACTTCTCGTTCTCGACTTATGATATTTTTTTTTAATTTTAACTTCCTTAGTCCTCCATTTGTAATTAATAATATCAATAATACAATATTAATATTAATATTATTACGCTTCCAGACGGAAAGCTTCCAAACGGAGCGCTTCCAGACGCGCGCGGCGGGAGTTCGTATTCGGACATTTTGAAACAACTTCCTGTAGAAATTATGGAACCTCCATTACACATATGCAAAAACTAGTGTCAGCAAAACCATTACACAATAATTATTTGTTTGTGTATCGAAACCGATATGCAAAACGGGTTAACAAGAGTCCATAATTACTCAGCATGATACTGTATTCATTAGTAATAGAAACTCGGCGCGATCTAATCGTTTTTTTTTTAATGAAGAAATATAATAATTATAAAAACACCGTTGTTCGGATAAAATTTATGGGAAATATAACAATACAACCTTCGAAGTACATTTACTTGTGTAAGTTGATTTAAATTGTACCGGATATATTTTTTTATATATTCCGACAATGGTTGTTCTTAGGAAATTATGAATTTAAATATTTAAAAATGCAGAAAAATAGCAATTTAATGGGGCGATGAAGGATGAAATGTAACCGGGATTTGTTAAATATAAAACGAAGCATTGTGTAAAAATTATTAACTTATTTGCATTGTTCCGATTCTGAATAATAATAATAACAGAAAATGGCGATAATTAGAAATAATATTCAACATTGTGAAATAAAAATTAGAAAGTATAATTTATAAATTATTACAATCAAATACAAAGTAACGCAAAGACAAAAATATTGTCAGAATGAATTGGTTAAATTCAACAAGAGAAGAAAATAAAATATGATACATAATTACAAGAAGTAAAGCATATTATTTCCTTTATTTGTATTGCAAATTGCTGTATTTAATCCAACTAGTAATAACAGAAACACATGTTGCAACTCTTGGCTAAAGTTAAAACCGCAAATAAAAGATTCTAATCAAAACCCGACCCTGTAACTGTGACGATCGAGATCCAGAGCCTCCCGGGCGGATTTTCTTTGATTTTGAGCCGCTACTGTAAATTTCCTACAAGGAGAGTTTCCTATAGAGAGAATTCTGCCTTGTGGAAAAGGCCCTGTGCGTCTACTTGGCACTAACTTTATAACTTTCCCATAGTTTATTGTTATTAATAGAGAGCGGAATATATGCAAAATGCATATATATGCATTTTTTGCATATTTTACCAAAGTTCAGAAAATATTGCATATTTTTCCAAAATTCAGAAAATATTGCATATTTTACCAAAGTTCAGAAAATTTAAGAAAATATTGCATATTTTCGAAAAAAAAACGTATTACTATACTGTGCAAATAAAAAACTGTTTTAACAGATTATACAGATATATTTGAAATAAAGACCTTTTAAATTTTTGTATTTGTTTTTAAGTGTCACTTCTTGTAAATTCTTGTTAATTAGTTCTTGGAGGGTGGCATGCACTGGGTTTTTACCTTCTTAAGAGATTAAGCCCATTAAGGTAATTGTTAATAGATGGTATTTACACAGATAAAGTATTACCTACAATGCAATAAAACGGTTTATATAAAAATCTCAGTAATTTCTTGTAACCAATCTACCCTAACATCGGAATATTTTGAATGTTTTTCATTCAGTTTAATGAGATAGTATCCTCGTTATTTGCCTAGTGAAAAGTCTTGTAATAATTTGTTGCTTTAAAAGTGTCCTAAAATGTCGAGAATTTCTTCGTGAATTATTAACTTTCCAGAGTTGGAAATCAAAGGGGATAAAGTTTTTTGTAAAGCTTGTGCCAAAATAGTGGTTTGCGAAAAAAAGTTCAAAGTGGTTCAACACGTGAAAACATCAGTGCATAAAGCCAAATTGCAAAAAATGAAATCACAACCGGTTCAACAATGCGTTGTGAGGTCATTTCAAAACGCCGACAAAACAAAAAGTGACAAGGATGTATTTAATCAAGACTTGTGCAAAGCTCTTGTTGCGGCAAATATTCCATTAAAGAAGTTACAAAACATATAAGAGAATTTTTACAAAAATATTGCAATCAAACCATTCCTGACGAATCTACACTCAGAAAAAAATGTACATGCTATATATATATATATATAAATGTAATAGAAGAAATTAAAGTTTTACTAGATGATAGCAATTTTTACATCATTGTTGATGAAAGCACAGATGCTTGTGGAAGATATATGGTACATCTTATGATTGGAGCCTTAAAAGAAAATGAACCAGGTACATCATATTTAATTGCATCAAAACAGTTAGAAAAAACTAACAATACAACTGTTACCCGATTTATTCAACAATCTCTAGCAGAATGTTATTTACCAAATCAAATTCCCTCAGAGAAGTTCTTAGTGTTTTTGTCTGACGCAGCACCATATATGATAAAAGTAGGGCAAAGCTTAAAAATATTTTATCCAAATATGGTCCACGTTACTTGTCTTCTGCATGGAATAAACTTAGTTGCAGAAACTGTGAAAACAGAATATCCCTTGGTTAACAAGCTAATTTCGAATGTGAAAAAAATATTTTTAAAAACCCCTTTAAGAGTGCAGTTGTATAAAGAGAAATGGTAGGGGTGTGTTTGCCCCTGGAACCCGTAATTACGCGATGGGGGACATGGATTAAAGCAGCTATATTCTATGCAGAAAATTTTGAAGGAATTAAGGATTTAATTTTGGATATAGAAGACAAATCACAATGTGTAGTGCAAAGTAAAGAATTGTTAAAAAATCCCCTTGTGCCTAAGCAACTTGTGTTTATAAAGGTTAATTTTAGTTTTTTACCTGATGTAATAACTTCATTGGAAAAGAAAAATTTAACTTTAATCGAATCAACAAATTTTATTGCAACAGTTTCCGATAAATGTGACATAGGCCTTAAGATTAGAAAAAAATTAAATACAACTTTATTAAAGAATGAAGGGTTCAATGAAATAAGGGAAGTGAAAAACATTTTTGAGGGAAAATTTTCCAAAGAAAATTTACGTTGGCCCTGTACATTACTTCCAAAATTACGGTATTGTCCTATTACTTCGGTAGATGTTGAAAAGACTTTTTTTTATATCAAAACATATTTTTACAGACAGAAGACAAAAATGTTTAATAGAAAATTTCGAAAAATATTTAATTATAAATTCCTATTACAATATTACTATTTAATATTTTTATACTATTCTATACCTTCTACTAGTTTTTGTGTTTCGTTTGTTTTAAATAAATGTTTATATTACATATTTTCTTTTATTTTTTTGTTCGTGTAATGGCTTTGATAGCGTACCAAATTAGGATCAGCAATGTTAATTAGAACCCAACAGTGAATGGTCAAGTGGAAATATTCGCTAGGCATCAGAATGAATTTTTAAATAAATTAATTAATTTAAAAAATCGCGTCCCGGCTGGAATTTAAACCCGGGACCCCTAAGTCCACAGGCCAACGCACTAACCATTGAGCTACCCACCCCCTACTTTTTTTTTTAAGTATTTTTAACAAATATGCATTTGCATATTTAGGCATAATTGGACAAAATAACTGCATATTTTTGGTAAAAACGATGCATATATATGCGCATATTTTATTATATTTTGATGCATATATTCCGCCCTCTAGTTATTAATATTTAATCCAACCAACAATTGATCCTTATAATGCTTACAATATATTAATAAGTAGTATTATACTGTAGATAATTAAATAATTAATAATTTTAACGATTTTATAGACAGTTTTAAATTATTTGAAGTTCCACTGTTACAAAACTCTTTATAAATAACATTTAATGAAATAAAATAGTTTTTAAACTATGTGTAGATAATATCTTAGTTGCTTTTAAAGTGTGTAAAATAATTTACTATTGTCTTAACGCGTTGTTTACGTTACACAACAAATAAAAATTACGAATTCTCGACCAAAGCTCATTTCTGTATTCCTAGGTTAAAGGTTAGGCTTGCACACATTCGGGTATTGCAACAAAATTTGTTGCTACACTGGCCCTGGTCATTGAACGAGTTGGTCATATCTTAATATCACATTTTAACAGGTTGTTTATTTACTTTCTTCTTTATTTCAAGTTTTTTTTTCTACAAGGTAATTAATAATTAATTCTTCTATTAATATTTCTATTTGACACAATTTTAAAATGCTAAACAAAATTAGTTAATTAATTAATTAATCTTGAGGTATGGTTCAATAATTATTTATATCGAAGGTTGTAAAAAGTTGTTTATCCTAGCATGAAATTAAAACTCATCGCAGTTGTATTAACAAATCAAGGGTTGCATTGGAAGTTTATTAATAATATTAATTATATTATTACAAAAATAGAAATTTGTAAGGACCTTACTCGTCCTTTACCAACAATAAAAAATAAAAAAGGCTTATTATGGCATCTTTCTCTCAGGTGACAGTGATGAGTTTTTTTTTCTCTCCTGGGCTCGTCTGACTATGTGTCTCTCGTTTGACCTACTTTCTTATAAATGGCGTTCCCTGCGAAAGAAAGGAAAAAAGGAGGTTGGAATGGCCTATACCAGAAAATTGAAAATCATTCCAAGCACCCGAGATCAATCCAGAGATCAAGCCATTTCTCTCAGAAACAGAGAAAAAAAAGACTCTTATGAGATATATAAAAAACGATTTGGCTGAAGGGTTTGGTGTCCTAGCATCGGGTTTAGGTGATATTATTGAAATTGAAGATTTTTCATGGTCCTTAGAAAATTCATAAGTAATGCACATTTTCAAATTTTTATGCATCGAAGACATCAAATTTGCCCCAATTTGAATGATAATGTTTCAAAAAGTCGCCAAGAAATCGAAGATGGATGCATTCCTCTTTAGCAAAAATCTTATAGAAAAGTGTAAGGCAAAATTAGTTGCAAATTTATAAAAAATACAGAAAATACCTTAAGTTTATTTTCAACAATACATTATTTTAATTTACCTTTGTTCCTTTTGGGCTATCATCAGCACCATTTATTTTACGGAAATTTACTTAGGCACAAGTACTTTATAACTATTAATTATATAGACGATTTTTTGTTTCATAATATCGAACAATGTCAGGAAAATATAAAAAAAATTATATCACTCTTAGAATCCTTAGATTTCGTAATTAACTACCCAAAAAGTCAACTTTTACTGAGTACTTGGAATTTATTTATGATATCAGATTTATGGGTGTAACTTTACCATACAATAAACAAAATAATATAACAATCTCAATAAATAGTTTTATGAAACGCAAGACTTGCAAAATTAAAGATTTACATACAGTGAGCACCATAAGTCTTACCCCCCTATCTAACTCGTTACTGGAGTCTTGTTAGGAAAATCGCCGAAATACGTCGATTTTTCATTTCTACAATGTAGAAAGTAAGGGTAAAATAATCACGCAAAAATGTACATTGTAGAAATCAAAAATCGACCTGTCTCAGCGATTTTCCTAACAAGATCCCAGTAACGAGTTAGTTAGGGGGGGTAAGACTTATGATGCTCACTGTATATTAATTGGTGATTCAGTGTCAATTTGTCCTACAGATCAATACGGATTTTTATATACAAGAATCTTTGAAAGACATAAATATTTATCTTTAAGAAAGAAAAAAATGCAAGTATTAGTCTCTGACGAGGTGAAAGATGAATTAAAATGGTGGCTTAATGTCATACAAAAAACATTTGTTTCTCTATTGCCACTTAACTACTTCCTCACTATTAACTCTGAGGCATCTGTGATAGGGTAGGGGACGTGTACTATTTTAGAATCCACTCAGGGTTTTTGGGATTCTACTGAATCCACATTTCATATCAACTATTTGGAGTCGCTCACAACGGTTTTACAAAAAAAAGAGTAATTGCGCTATTTTTCTAAAAAAAATCGCGAGCACTACCGGCATTTGCTATATTAATATGGGTGGAGTAAGAACTATATACATGTATAAGAAAGAGGAGGAAAATATTATTATGTACGGTCCAACTATATCAGAAATAATTACATTTCTAGATCAATTTTTTCAGAAAAGTATTAGTTACAATACACTGAATATTTTTCGCTCAGCTATTAATTTAATTATTAGTAATAAAGTTAACGAAAAAGTTAGAAATAGATATTGAAAGGGATATTTGAAATTAGAATATCAAACTACGTGATATCCTTATCTAATATTGAATTTTCTCACTACCCTATATCCCCTAGACCAGCTGTACTGAACCTTTCTTTCGGGCCACATAAATCTGTTTGTTATGCTATACGAGCCACAAATTTTTTTAAATGCAAATAAAGTCCTCCACATTGGTTTAGTTTGCATACTTTAAAAAAAAAAGTTGTTTTTAGTTATTTTTAGTTGTTTTTAGTTGTTTTTAATTGTTTTTAATTGTTTTTAATTGTTTTTAATTGTTTTTAATTGTTTTTAATTGTTTTTAATTGTTTTTAATTGTTTTTAATTGTTTTTAATTGTTTTTAATTGTTTTTAATTGTTTTTAATTGTTTTTAATTGTTTTTAATTGTTTTTAATTGTTTTTAATTGTTTTTAATTGTTTTTAATTGTTTTTAATTGTTTTTAATTGTTTTTAATTGTTTTTAATTGTTTTTAATTGTTTTTAATTGTTTTTAATTGTTTTTAATTGTTTTTAATTGTTTTTAATTGTTTTTAATTGTTTTTAATTGTTTTTAATTGTTTTTAATTGTTTTTAATTGTTTTTAATTTTTTAATTGTTTTTAATTGTTTTTAATTGTTTTTAATTGTTTTTAATTGTTTTTTAATTGTTTTTAATTGTTTTTAATTGTTTTTAATTGTTTTTAATTGTTTTTAATTGTTTTTAATTGTTTTTAATTGTTTTTAATTGTTTTTAGTTGTTTTTAGTTGTTTTTATTTTTTTAAAGTTGTTTTTAGGTGTTTTTAATTGTTTTTAATTGTTTTTAGTTGTTTTTAGTTGTTTTTAGTTGTTTTTAGTTGTTTTTAGTTGTTTTTAGTTGTTTTTAGTTGTTTTTAGTTGTTTTTAGTTGTTTTTAGTTGTTTTTAGTTGTTTTTAGTTGTTTTTAGTTGTTTTTAGTTGTTTTTAGTTGTTTTTAGTTGTTTTTAGTTGTTTTTAGTTGTTTTTATTTTTTTAAAGTTGTTTTTATTTTTTTTTAAGTTGTTTTTAGGTGTTTTTAGTTGTTTTTAATTGTTTTTAGTTGTTTTTAGTTGTTTTTAGTTTTTTAGTGTTTTTAGTTGTTTTTAGTCGTTTTTAGTCGTTTTTAGTCGTTTTTAGTTGTTTTTAGTTGTTTTTAGTCGTTTTTAGTTGTTTTTAGTCGTTTTTAGTTGTTTAGTTGTTTTGTTTTTAGTTGTTTTGTTTTTAGTTGTTTTTAGTTGTTTTTATTTGCTTTAGGCGTTTTTAGTCGTTTTTAGTCGTTTTTAGTCGTTTTTAGTCGTTTTTAGTCGTTTTTAGTTGTTTTTAGTTGTTTTTAGTCGTTTTTAGTTGCTTTTAGTCGTTTTTAGTTGTTTTTAGTTGTTGTTTTTAGTTGTTTTGTTTTTAGTTGTTTTAATATGCTTTGAAAAGTCTTATCGTGTTTGGGACACAAAAAAGCCTGGAGGGCCGCAAAACAAGCTTGAAGGGCCGCACAAAACAGCTTGGAGGGCCGCAGGTTTGATTTTGGCTGCCCTAGACTCTATTAATTTAACAAATCTGACCTATAAATTGATGAAGTTACTTGTTTTATGTACAGCACACAGAACTCAAACTATTACTTAAATAAAAACAATTATTATTTTTAAAAGAAGCGAATATATTGAAATTTTAATTCTAGAAATATTGAGAAAGATCAAATCAAACTAATTTTTTCATTTTTGAAGAAAAGCAACAATTGTGTCTAGCCTCTACACTAATTGAATATTTAAAAAGGACTGAATCTCTAAGGCATAATGTTAAATAATTGTTAATAACTCTAAAAAGAAGCTGGAGGACTTCAGCTAAACTCAACCTTTCGGGTCACATAATTCTGTTTGTTATGCTGCACGGGCCAAAATGTTATTGGGTGATAACTAGAATTGCCACCTTTTTGAAATGCAAATAAAGAACGATATGGATCCGCTTTAAATATTTAAAAAAAAAGCTCCTCATATTGTTTTAGTTTACATACTTTCTAAAAAAAAATGTTTTAATAAGCTTTGAAAAGTTGCAAGGACAGGATTGTAAGTCAATCATTTTAATTACTAATAACCATGTTTGGGGCTGCACACTGATTGAGTATGGCTGCTCTAGATAGATAAGACACGTTTTTTAAAAATCGAGCATTGGTACAAAAAGTAGTGTAGTGCAAGACACGGGGCAGTATCTGCAGCCTACAGATCAGGCGCTAGTATTGAGACAATAAGAACTGCCGCTGGACGGTCTGAAGGGTCACACACATTTTTTAGATTAAATAATAGACCCTTTAATAATTTTAAATTTATAAACAGTATTATAAAAGACAGTTTGGCCTGCCTACGTCAAACTAGACATTTTTCAGTAACAAACGTGCATTTAGGCTTTTTTTTAGAAGCTCGACCAGCAGAAGACTTTTTCTGAACAGACCACTGTAGGCTCAGGCCTCTCTTGGCCCTCGTTACACTTACGGTGTTTCAAACTGACCCTTTGAAAATTTGAATTGTGCAGACCTAGTCTTAAGGGTCACGAACATTTTTTAAGTATAATTTTGAATTTATAAAAAGCAAAACTATATGAGTTCCAGTCCACTAAAACACATCCCTAACCCTCCCTATAAAGTTATTATTCAGTTGACCCATATGTATTCTTAGTGACCTAACAACCAAAATGCATAATGAGAGTATCAACGGGTTATATCAGCAATGTAGTTTTTTCTCAACTATAAAAACTGGTGGCAAATATCTATAATATATGTTCTAGTGTACCAGACTTCCTTACAGGTAATTCGTTTAATCCTAAATTCCATCCGAAAACTTTTTAGAACACACTGTGTAATAGATTGCGACGTGCTCTTCGAGCACGTCGTTAACAACAAAGTGTGTTCGGATATTGATGTTACTCTATTACACAATGTGTCCCATGAAAAAATTATACAAATCTAAATAACTATAGTAATTATTATTTGACTTTTTCTTATATTTATCAAATTTTTCTAAATTCTATCACTATTTTTTTTTTAATTTCTACACTCTTCAAACAAATTCCTTTTAAAATTTTCAATTAATTGTGATTCTTATCATTCATTGCTCTCTAATCCCGCCATGCTATTTATTTCGAATTTGTAATCAAAATTTTTGCTTCCCTCAAGCCATTTAATAATAATTTTCTTTAGTCACGATATGAATATCAATAATATTCATATTTTATAACTTGTTATACGTACTTATTCGTATGTAGGTGTTATAGAAATAACTGTTATTCGAATTATAAGTAATTTACCACAATAACCACCGTAAGATATTTAATAGGAAAAATAAAATCAATAAATTATTATTTTACCTTGAGTTTAGGATATTTTATAACCCATATAAGTAACTGTATCTAAGAGAAATATTTAGTTTGTTAGTAAATAAATTTTATAGAAGTATTCGACAATGTGAAATAAATTATATGAAATGGATAATTAACAGATGCTGTCAAAAGTTTAATCAGTATAGATAGAGATGCTAAAAAATAAAAAAAATTGGGAATATTACTCAAAAAAAAAGCAAAATAAGAAAACTGCTGTAGAAGAAATGGTAAATGTTATTAATAAAATTGAAAACTGGGATGATCAGTATTGATCATTTAGATAGAATGAAGTAAATACGACTAAATACTATTTTGCGATATGACAAATGGACGCGCTTTGAGTGATGGAAAAGTGTAATCAAAATGGCGAGTTAGAGTCGTATTTTGATTTATTTAAAGTTAATAATTTTATATTTGAAGGTTGACGAAATAAAAATGTTTTTATATCATTTAAAAGAAGCTATTTAAAAAAATGGCATTTATTCCCATCAAAACTGACACGTAATTGAAGTGGTTATGAATTAAATGTTTTAAGTTAGAATAACAACAGGGTTTTATTATTATCTGGATTATTTCACAGTATGTTGATAATAAACAGATAAAAAGATTTAGAAAGTAAAAACGAATATATTTCTAATTAATACAGGAAAATAATTCTAACTCAAATGTGAATAAGGCGTAAAATAAAATAATTTATTATATTTTAACCCGACTGAAGAGATAGGTAGTGATAAGGGGAAAACTTTGATAGAGATGAGGAGAGCAACTAATACAGAATAAAAGAAATGGGTTTAGGAAGAGAACAAATCCCAATCAAATATCTGAAAAGTCAGAATAAAAAAAGACGTATAAAACATGTTTAGTATTAAATGAAGGGGTTAGAAGCAAAAGGATTCAAGTTATATATTTTTTTAAATGAGTCAAATGCATTTAAACTGTTTTATCTAAAACAAACTACACGTTTTCAATAACATGCTTTTTCTACCAGCTAACAAATGTTTTAAAATCACTTGTATCGTTTTGCACTTAACTCATTTAAAAAGAAATGTCACTTGAACACTTTTTCTTCTAACCCCTTCAAATATTAAATGAAATTTATAAAATACTCACATTAGGTAAAGTTACAGTTTCATCAATATCAGAAAATAAACTGTCTCCAGTTATATTAACGTTATTTTTACCATCATTTTCAATATTAGGAACCAGTTCAATAGTAGAAACTCCATCCGTATTAGTTACTACGTTAACGGTTAATGGTGTATTTGAATCTTCTTCTGTATCATTGAATAAAGGAACTTTTTTTGTTGGTGAATCAAAATAAACATTTGTTTCGTTTGTAGCGAGGTTCAAAGATGAGTGACTGTCTTTAGGCAAATCGTCATATCTAGGGATGTAGTTATCGAAGTCCTGAAAGAAAAACGACAATAAAAAATAAATTAGTTGAGTATTTATTTATAATTGTATACATTTTGTGAGGAAGAAAAATTTAAATTTAAAAATCTACCAATTTTGGTATAAAAAGTTCTGCATTATTTGGAAAGCTATAATCAAGTAATGTCACTTTTGTCTTGATTTTAGATATTCAATAATTTCTAAAAAAAAACTTATATTTCTTTTTTCTCTGTATACCACCTATATTTTATAAAATGTTTGATTATGGATTCCCAAGTGATGCAAAACATTTTATCAAACATTCTTTAATTTTTTTTTGTAAAACAACTTTTTCTCATATATAAAAAAGTTTCTGAACACACTGAATATTAGATTACGATTAACAACATTATTTAAATACTTTTTGTTGTTAACGACGTGCTCGAAGAACACGTCGCAATCCATTACACAGTGTGTTCCAAAAAATTTTATACACATAAGAAAAGTTTATGAAAAATAAAAAAAATGTTTGTGGGTATAATTTTTTTTGGGACACACTGTATAATAAATTGCGACGTACACTTTGAGCACGTTGTTAACAACATTATCTGAATACACTGTGTTGTTAACGAAGTAAATCTATTACATAGTGTGGTCCATAAAGTTTTATACACATGAGAGTTTTGTTTAAAAAAAAACAATTTTTCACTATAAAATGTTCTTCATTACTTGGAAATTCATAACTTAGTAATATTATTTTCGTCTTGATTTTAAGTATTCAATAACTTCCAAAAAAACTTCTATTTCCAGTTTTCCCGTATATCATCCATATTTTTACGAAATTTAATGTTTGATTATGGAAATTATCAAGAATTTTTTTTTACAAAACTTTTTTTTCATGTGTTTCAATTTTTTTAAGGTACACTGTATAATAGATTGCGACGTGCTCTTTGAGCACGTCGTTATCTGATTGCACTGTGTTGTTAACGACGTACTCGAAGAGCACGTCGCAATCTATTACACAATGTGTTCCAAAAAGTTTTATACGCATATAGTTTTCCTGTATATCACCCATATTTTACGAAATTTAATGTTTGATTATGGAGATTATTAAGAATTATTTTAACAAAACTTTCTTTTGTGTTTAAAATTTTTTGGGGTACAATGTATATTAGATTGCGACGTGCTCTTCGAGCACGTTGTTAACAATGTTATCTGAATATACTTTGTTAACGACGTGCTCGAAGAGCACGACGCAATCTATCACACAATGTGTTCCAAAAAGTTTTATACATATGAGAAAGTTTTGTTTTTCAAAAAAAAAACTTCTATTTCTAGTTTTCCTGTATATCACCCATATTTTACGAAATTTAATGTTTGATTATGGAGATTATCAAGAATTATTTTAACAAAACTTTCTTTTGTGTTTAAAATTTTTTGGGGTACAATGTATATTAGATTGCGACGTGCTCTTCGAGCACGTCGTTAACAATGTTATCTGAATATACTTTGTTAACGACGTGCTCGAAGAGCACGTCGCAATCTATTACACAATGTGTTCCAAAAAGTTTTATACACATGAGAAAGTTTTGTTTATCAAAAAAAACACATATTCTTGATAAAAAGTTTTTCATTATTTGGAAATCCGTAATCTAGTAATATTATTACTTTTGTCTTGATTTTAAGTATTCAATAACTTCCAAAAACATTTCTATTTCTAGTTTTCCCGTATATCATCCATATTTTTACGAAATTTAATGTTTGATTACGGAAATTATCAAGAATTTTTTTTACAAAACTTTTTTTTCATGTGTTTCAAATTTTTTAAGGTACATTGTATAATAGATTGCGACGTGCTCTTTGAGCACGTCGTTATCTGATTGCACTGTGTTGTTAACGACGTACTCGAAGAGCACGTCGCAATCTATTACACAATGTGTTCCAAAAAGTTTTATACACATGAGAAAGTTTTGTTTTTCAAAAAAAAACTTCTATTTCTAGTTTTCCTGTATATCACCCATATTTTACGAAATTTAATGTTTGATTATGGAGATTATCAAGAATTTTTTTAACAAAACTTTCTTGTGTTTAAATTTTTTTGGGGTACAATGTATATTAGATTGCGACGTGCTCTTCGAGCACGTCGTTAACAATGTTATCTGAATATACTTTGTTAACGACGTGCTCGAAAAGCACGTCGCATTCTATCACACAATGTGTTCCAAAAAGTTTTATACATATGAGAAAGTTTTGTTTTTCAAAAAAAAAACTTCTATTTCTAGTTTTCCTGTATATCACCCATATTTTACGAAATTTAATGTTTGATTATGGAGATAACAAGAATTTTTTTAAATCAAAAGTTTCTCACGTGCATAAATTTTTTTGGGACACTCTGTATAATAGAATGCGACGTACTCAGAGGAATACTCTTAGTTTGGCTAATTAATTTTCCTAAGGATAGCAAACTTTACGTCAATATGAATAATATTAGCTCTGATTTACACGATTTAAATATAGGTATCCCTCAAGGGTCTGTGCTTGGACCATTAACGTTTTTGCTCTATATAAATGATTTACCTACTTATATTAATTCGGATGTCATATCTTTATTTTTGGTTGAAAAAGTATTAAATTATATTTTGCAAATATAGAAAACAGGTTAAGACCAGTAAAATGTTTAAAAAATAAGATTATCTGATTTAAATATCAATTTTTTTGTAATAATAAACAAAATTCATATAAACGTATTATATATTTGTTTAAAAGTTAAGTTTAAATAATGCAAATGAACGTAGAAATCAGTAAATGTAAATAATAGAAGGTTTTCTCGATGTTTTAATTAAAACCACGCTTGCGTCTAATTATTAGATAATCACCGCTTTACTGAACGTTTCAATTAAGAATACAAACACGGGTATTTAATAAATGATGGGCTTTACCTTCTTAGAATCAATTTAAATCAATGCTTAATCATTTTTAAAAATATATTTTATTTATTTTAAGCCTGAAGCAAATGGTGGAAAAAGTATATTATTTTTTTCTAAAATTTTATTAAAAATAAGTTATTTAGTTAAAATTACAAAATTATATATTAAGTTTTACATTGTTTTAAAATATTCATTGCATTTTATTAAATCAAAGAAATATTTATTAGGAAAATAATATGGTGTTGCTAAAAGTCATTTCATCCATAGATTCTAGTTGTTTGGTCTTATTATGCAGACACTAAATTTAGTTATCACCTACATAAATGCTGATAAACGTACAGATTGTTCATTTGAATTTTTTTGTCGTATTTGAATATTTTAAATCAATGTTCATTATTTACTTTGAAACTTTTAAAATTCCAAGAAAATTAAAAAACTTGAAGAAGATTTTAATAATTTAAATAATTTAATTTCTTAAAAATTTTATTAGTCACTACAAAACTATATATTTTTAAAATAAACAAATTTTGAGTTTGAATTAAATAAATTCGTTTGAGCTACGTCGGGAGTTAGAAGATCGTAAGTTGGTGACGACAGGGAAGAAAGCAGAACTGGCAGAGCGGCTTAAAGAAGAATTAATAAGTGAAGGTTTGGATCCGGAAACGTACCTTTTTTCGGATGATGCCTCTTCTATAATATCTTCGTTAGAAACTCAAATATCAACTATTTATTTACACTATCCCACTTCTGACACCAATGTGACGTTTGTTTATTTTAAAACCACAGTTTATTTATTAATAATTTATTTAAACACTTATTTATTTTATAAACTGTTGTTTTAAAATAAACAAACGTCACAGATTTAAACAATTTGTTTGAATAAAGATATACTTTTATCAACCAATCTGTTTAAATGAACTCCTACGAATTGTTAACCCAGTTTTTCAAACACCCTATATACTATTCTATATTTTACTGTCAGTATTTCATTGAAATGAAAGACATTAAAATCAATATTTTATTATTCTATATAAAAACAATCATTGTGTAGATATTAAAATTTGTATCCTTGAATGGTGCAAATTGGCAATATATCTCGCGCTTTGGTTAAAATTGATTTATATTTTATTTTGTTGTTATTATTATTATCTTTCGCTTGAATTAGTTACGCAGTTATGCTAGCTTAGTGGAATTACAAGGGATTGTCATCAAAACTAAAAGAATTAGTTGCAATGGAAAAAATTACAGTTATTGAAATAATTGAGACATTTTTCAAGATTATTATTCTATTATATCAATAATAATGTAAGTAATGTAAGTAAATTCTCGGAAAACACTAATTATACACACTAATTTCATGTGTATATAAATATACAGGTTGTCTCAACTTTTTTTCAGACACCCTGTATAATGAATTGCAACGTGCTTTTCGAGCACGTTGTTAATAACAATGTTTAATGGAATATTATGGTTAACGACGCATTCCATTGTACAGGTTTTCCCAAAAACAAATTTTTGTATTTTTATTTTTTTAAACATACTATATACTGGATTGCAACGTGCTTTATGAGGACGTCGTTAATAACAATGTATGAAGCGATATTATTATTAACGACGTGCTCGAAGAGTACGTCGCAATCCATTATATAGGTTGTCCCAATTTTTTGTGCTCATAAATTTTTTTCAAACACTCTGTATAATGGATTGCAACGTGCTTTTCGAGCACGTTGTTAATAAAGAGACATTAATAATAACGACATTCTCGAAGAGTACGTCGCAATCTATTATACAGGTTGTTCCAAAAATTCTTTTCTTGTATAATTTCTTTGAATCACACTCTATAATGGATTGTGACGTGTTTTTCGAGTACGTCGTTAATAACAATGTTTGAAGTGATATTATTGTTAACGACGTGCTCGAAGAGTACGTCGCAATCTGTTATATAGGATGTCCAAATTTTTTTGTGCCTATAAATTTTTTTCAGACACTCTGTATAATGGATTGCAACGTGCTTTTCGAGCACGTTGTTATTAACAATGTTTAAAACATTAATGATAACGACGTGCTCGAAGAGTACGTCGCAATCTATTATACAGGTTGTTACAAAAATTCTTTTTGCATATAATTTTTTTGAATCACACTCTATAATGGATTGCGACGTGTTTTTCGAGTACGTCGTTAATAACAATGTTTAAAGTGATATTATTGTTAACGACGTGCTCGAAGAGTTGTTATATAGGTTTTCCCAATTTTTTTCAGACACTTTGTATAATGGATTGTAACGTGCTTTTTGTGCACGTTGTTAATAACAATGTTTAAAGGGACATTATTGATAACGACGTGCTCGAAGAATACGTCGCAATCTATTATACAGGTTGTTCCAAAAATTCTTTTCTTGTTTAATTTTTTTGAATCACACTCTATAATGGATTGTGACGTGTTTTTTGAGTACATCGTTAATAACAATGTTTGAAGTCATATTATTGTTAACGACGTGCTCAAAGAGTACGTCGCAATCTATTATATAGGTTGTAACAATTTTTTTGTGTACATTTTTTCAAATACCATGTATAATGGATTGCAACGTGCTTTTCGAGCACGTTGTTAATAACAATGTTTAAAAGAATATTATGGTTAACGGCGTTCTCCATTATACAGGTTGTCCCAAAAACAAATTTTTGTATTTTAAATACAGTGTATAATGGATTGCAACGTGTTTCTTGAGCACGTTATTAATACCAATGTTTAAAGGAGAATTATTGATAACGACGTGTTCGAAGAGTACGTCGCAATCTATTATATTCGATCTGGAGAATTGTCCTGGGGCCCCACCTGGCTCTCGGCGGCCCTACTTTTCTTTTCCTATTCTCCACTTATATCGTTAATTATATTCCAGATTTTTTTATAATTTGATGCTGTCTCATTTATTTGATTTTTATAATATTGGTTTTTTGTATATTTTAATAGACAGTTAATTTTATTTCTGTATTTTTTATATTCTTCGTCTAGTTCTGGTGAACAAGTTTTAAAGTTTCTTTTTTAATTTACCTCGTTATTAATACCAATGTTTAAAGGGAAATTATTGATAACGACGTGCTCGAAGAGTACGTTGCAATCTATTATATAGGTTCTTCCAATATTTTTTTGTATTTATACATTTTTTTCATACAGCTTGTATAATGGATTGCAACGTGCTTTTCGAGCACGTTGTTAATAACAATGTTTAAAGGGATATTACTATTAACGACGTGGTCGAAGAGCATGTCGCAACCATTAAAAAAAGGGGCTCAAAAAACTTTTCTTCTGTGAATGAAACTTTTTGGAACACATTATGTAGTGGATTGCGTCGTGCTCTTCGAGCACGTCGTTAATAACAACGTGTATTTATATATTGTTGTTAACGTGCTCGAAGTGTAGATTAGATTAAATTAGATTAGGAGTTGGACCTTATTTGTCCTTGTCCACCGCGACCTTTTCAGATCTATTGTGGACTCCGTTTATTTTATAGTATGTCATCTAGCCTGGTCTTCTTTATTAGACTTAGTAGCTTTGACAGTGGCTCCCGCATGTAGTTGCATGCATTTGGCTTTTCTTCGCCCAATGTTAGAAACCTCATTCCAGCCAGGCCTTCACATTGGCACAGGACGTGGAATGATATTTTCTCTTCTTCTTTACAAAACCTGCACACAGTTGCTTCTTCTGCTGGATTTATGACATTCATATGTCTTTTGAGGCGACAGTGTCCAGTAAGAAGACCTACTGTCATCCTAACGATTTGACGCTTTTGATCTAGTAGGTCTTTCGTGTACTTGGCCGATGGTTCCTTGATAAACTGTTTGGCCTGTCTCAGTATTAGATAGTTGTTCTACCATTCCTGAGACTCTTTTTGCATCCATTGTTTAATGGATGCCTTGCACAATGCCTTAGCAACTCCACAGAAGGGTTCGGGGCCTGTCATGGCCTTATCTGAGCCTTCTCGGACTAATTCGTCGGCCTTTTCATTGCCCTGATATCCCTCATGGCCTGGAATCCAGGCTAGGGTCACCTTATTTTGACTACTTCGCTCTATCAGGTCTTCTAGATAGTTTTTCACCAGTCGTGATTTGATTTCTGGTGAGAGAAGTGTCTTTAGAGCTGCTTAGTAATCAGAGTATATGGCAATAGTTTTGCCTGATACTTGCTGATTTAATATTTTTCTTGCACAGTGTTGTATGGCTATTAGTTCAGCCTGGAACACTGTATTTGAAGAGTACGTCGCAATTCATTATACAGTTTGTCGCAATATTTTTTGTGTATATACATTTTTTTCATACACTTTGTATAATGAATTGCAACATGTTCTTCGAGAACGTTGTTAATAACAATGTTTAAAGGGATATTACTGTTAATGACGTGCTCGAAGAGTACGTCGCAATCCATAATACAGGTTATTCCAAAAAAAAAATAATTTTGAGACATCCACCATAATGGATTGCAACGTGCTCCTCGAGAACGTTGTTAATAACAATGTTTAAAGGAATATTACTGTTAACGACGTGCTCGAAGAGTACGTCGGAACACATAATACAGGTTGTTCCAAAAAAAATAATTTTGAGACATCCACCATAATGGATTGCGACGTGCTCTTCGAGAACGTTGTTAATAACAATGTTTAAAGGGATATTACTGTTAATGACGTGCTCGAAGAGTACGTCGTAATCCATAATACAGGTTGCCTAAAAAAAATAATTTTGAGACATCCACCATAATAGATTGCGACGTGCTATTCGAGAACGTTGTTAATAACAATGTTAAAAGGCATATTACTGTTAACGACGTGCTTGAAGAGTACGTCGCAATCCATAATACAGGTTGTTCCAAAAAAAAAATAATTTTGAGACATCCACCTTAATGGAATGCGAGGTGCTCTTCGAGAACGTTGTTAATAACAATGTTTAAAGGGATATTACTGTTAATGATGTGCTCGAAGAGTACGTTGCAATCCATAATACAGGTTGCCAAAAAAAAATAATTTTGAGACATCCACCATAATGGATTGCGACGTGCTCTTCGAGAACGTTATTAATAACAATGTTTAAAGGGATATTACTGTTAACGACGTGCTCGAAGAGTACGTCGCAATCCATAATACAGGTTGTTCCAAAAAAAAATAATTGTGAGACATCCACCATAATGGATTGCGGTCGTTAATAACAATGCCTGGATACACTATTGTTAATAACGTGCTCGAAAAGAAATCCCAATAAGTTTTACATAAATGAGAAAAAGTTACATATCACAGAAATAATAAAAATGTTCTGAATCACTTAGAAATCCATAATCAAGCATAAAATTACATGTTTAATTTTTTTTGTAAATTTTAATTGTATTTTTTATATCTTTGATTTGTGTTATACATTCTTGTAATATCTAATGGATCAAAAACATATTTATTATTATTGACAGTTTATTTTAACATAAACAAGTTCAATCTTACATCGAAATTATTACTCTCAGCAACACTATGTATAAACATATCCACAGGAAATCCAAGACTCACTACTAGAGAAATTAAAAAGAGTAGAAGTATCTTTTGCCACATATCACAAAAAATATTCGATTATAATCACTTTTTTTTTAAATAAACTAAACGCGACTAAACTCTACTATCAACTGTAGCTGAAGAACCGAAGACAAATTTGATTTCATAAAAAAAAATCGATAATAGCTAGACTTGCTTCCAGTATTTAGAAACAAAGGAAATTATAAAGAAAAATTATAGTCCACCAAAACACTATTTCAAATATTTAATACGTTCTTCAGTTAAGTATTTATTTGTGTTATGTACCTACATATAAATAATAACATGCAATTTTTGCAGGTAATGACAGTTTGGTAGACGAAAGTTATGCAATATTGAAGACGAATTCGTGGACTTGCGGTGTTCAATTATTTGATAATCAGTTACGGTTGATGTGTTATCTCGTATACATTTTTTTTACTGTTTAGAAGGACTAACTAGCCCCTCTTATCCCGAAAATTTAATTAGATTAAATTGAAATATGTCAATTAAGATTACCAAAAATGGCAGCCAATTTAAATCGGAATGTCAAATTTGGACACCCTTTAGTAGTAGTTCGTGTTGTGTACACTTAAATATACAATTTTATTGCAGAGAAAAGTTTGGAGAAAGTAAAAAAACTGGTTTTTTATGTAAACCAATATGATTCTATATTTGAACATGTTTTTTAATTAATTTAATTCATAATTACAATTTTCGATACGGTCGAAAATTAAAAACTTTACTTTTGTCTCAAGTTCATATTTATTGACTAACCCCGTATTTCGGCCCCTGTAGATCTAGCGGACAGAATAGCTACAGCCGATCTTTTATCATCGGGGTGGTAGAAGCCCACAAAATTGCTACTTCCAAAAATGAGGACATCTAGAGACACCCCTTGGTGACGTTATTAATCTGCAGGACTTTGAACTGAGAGGATAACTGTCACTAGAAACCTCAGCAGATGTTTGACAAGATGAGACTATATGCCCCTGAAGTATGCACAATGAGCCTAGTGATGTGGAGCAACCTATCCTTACACCTTACAAATACAAAACCCCGTATTTCATTTTAGGTTTTAGATCATATTGAACTTTTTATGAATAACTGTTTTCCTAAAAACTATAGCTATTTATTCAACCAGTTACGAAATGCCTCATTTAATGTAACGAGTAAATATTTGCGGGACGAGCGATTGTATTTAGACAAAATTATAAGAGTAATTGTTGTAAAGCCAACACCAAACTCATGGGAACTGATTATTGCCGCGTTTGAAAATCCAGATCGGATGCATTTTTTACATCTCGAGCGTTTATTTTAGAGTATGTCATCTAGCCTGGTCTTTTTTATTAGACTTAGTAGCTTTAACAGTGGCTCCCGCATGTAGTTACATGCATTTGGCCTTTCTTCGCCCAATGTTAGAAACCTCATTCCAGCCAGGCCTTCACATTGGCACAGGACGTGGAATGATCTTTCCTCTTCTTCTTTACAGAACCTGCACAAAGTTGCTTCTTCTGCTGGATTTATGACACTCATGTGTCTTTTGAGGCGACAGTGTCCAGTAAGAAGACCTACTGTCATCCTAACGATTTGACGCTTTTGATCTAGTAGGTCTTTCGTGAACCATACATCGGACACATCTGTTCCATTACATTTACGTATACTAAATCACGTGATAAAGATTTTTTACATCTCAGATGCATCCGATGTGGTTTTCAGCACTTTTGCAATTTTTTTGTCTATTTTACAAAAAAAAAGTTATGTTCCGGACTTTTTAAAAAGTTGCAAATCTGATATAATGTTCAAAATAATAAATTTATATTGTCTCCTTGATATTACAACTAGGTAACTCAAAATTTGTGATTTTTCAACAGAGTAGTTTTAAATTAACTAAAAAGAAAAAGAAGCGTATAGGCCTTTTCATCATGTGATGTGCGCAAGTGCAGCCGCCATGTTGAAATAGAGGCAATTTAAAACTTTCGTACTGTTTTAATCACAATGGCTGAGAAAGCGCAATATTATCTCCACAGACAAATCAATTATTAAAAAAAATCGTTGATTTTGCTTCACTCTGAGGAAGCACGTAGTTGTGAGCAACTGAAAAGGTGGTTGAAGTGTCATGGACGTTCACAACAAGGAAAAAAATGTGCTGATTGAGAGGTTAGGTATCTATAATTGCTTAGGTACTATGTAAAAAAATAATAAAAATTAATTCTAATTAATTATGTCAACCAACTATTAGTACTTGCAAAAACACTTATTTTAACAAGAAAGTTAATCACGAGTGTAATTAATAAAATAAATTATTTAATATTTTGAGTATCAACATGACATTATTAGTCATATTACTGTATACACCGATGTACTATTTAATATTAATAAAATATTGTGTAATACCAGATAATATATTTTTTTTTTACTTTGGTGTCATCGGCGTCGACTACTATGGCCATTAGCCTCGTGTTCTGTGTAGGCTTTGTTACTGTTTCCCAGCGCCACTTTAGGAACAGCACTGTTAATTAGAACCTAACAGTGAATGGTCGAGTGGGGAATCCTACCTATGCATTAGAATTAATATTTAATTTTTTTAATTAAATAAAAATTCCTGCCACCGGTGGGATTCGATCCTGAGACCTTCCGATCTCAGAGTCATGACTCTAACCACTGAGCCAACCCGTCCCCCAGATAATATATTAAAAATAAATTTAATTTTCTATCTTATTTAAAAACAAAATATCTGGTTTTAGCAATTAAATTCTTAAAACCAAAACAAATACAGATTTTTAACTAGCAATGGGTACAACCACATCCCCAACTAGCCATTCATAAAAGTGTATTTGTTGTGAAGTTCTCATCATCATCTATTGTATAGTCCAGGAGACAGTGACGACGATTTTCGGTAATTATTTTTCCAGTCAGCAAGCACGAATAGAGAATTGTAGGATTAGCAATTCTAAGCAAAATTCATATATATTTAGAGGGGGGATCCGATGGGCTGAGGCCGAAAATGCGTCAAAACATACGAGAACACGGCCCTTTTTTTCCATTGATAAAAATAGTTTTAGTAGTAAGAGATGTACTGAAGTTAAGTAAAAAAATGGTCTGATTAATCTGTATGGATAATATATTTGGCAAGTGCATAAAATACACTTTCAAACGAGTTATATACACAATTATTTCTACGACCACAATTATTTAAAGAATGTTCCAGGTGTTTTGTATATTAAAGTGTACGCATAGGACACATAAATAAAATCTTATATCACAATCTTTCACCTAACCAGTTGGTTTATTTATAGAAATTAAACATAATAATTGAAGATAATACAGAAGAAAATAGGGAAATAATTATAATTATTGTTAGTTTCGTTATGTCAAATCATTTATATACTAGAGGTGTGAGGAAAATACAGTGAACTGTGGAACGCCAATATCGTTGGATTCGCGTGGTAGAAATGGTCCTATAATACTGCTAAAAACATAGCTAAATTTTCATGGAAACACTGTACTTTTGACATTTGCGATACTCCGACGCATATGCATTATTGATGTAATCTCATGATTTTACAGTAATAGTTTTTGCAATTTTAGTGTGATTTTTAGGTTATTATGGTTATTCATTTTATTTGGTTCTGATCTTTTGCGCTTTTAGAGTATTTGTCTTTTATATAGTTTTTAATTTGAATTTTAATATTGTGGTCTATTTATATTTGATTGCTGCTTTTCGACTAGTGCTTTATTCTTTTTGTGTTAAAATAAGCGTTATAACCATTAAGTACATGCTTCTAGTTGATATCTACCTAATCATCATCGGGTGCTTGCAACAATGGGATAAAGTGTATGGTTTTTTTGGTGTAAAGTTAGACGCCTTCATTTTTCAGGTAAGTTATTTGTAGTTATTTTTCACTTAAAAGGATAGCAATACGTCCTGGTTCGGGGTGTGACTTTTGGGTTTTAGCTATCTGAGCCAAATTGTTGGCCAAGTGTCCTCTTTTAGGGCACCCAGAACCGAAAACTATATAGGTATATAATATGTTTTTTTTTAATTATTTTTTAATATGTATGAGGGCTTTAGGAAGAGATCCTAAGACTGAACACTGACTGCTATAAATGCCGTTTTTAGAGCACATTTCATAGTGATTTCATTCTAGCAGCAATGAGGGAACGTTTAAAAAACATGCTGTACCAGCTATTACTTTAAGACCTCGTCTCTTTAAGTTATTATGACTTCATTCTAATGCATATATTAAAATGGTTTTTAACTTATGTCCTTATGATTAAAAGATGTAGGTATTTTAGTTATATTATAATAGAAATATATGATACTTTGTATTGACTGACCTACTGGCTACTGGTCATTCCACTTTTACTCCCTTTTTTCATAAATTATCAAATTATTTAAAAACAAATACATACCTAGCTATTTTCTGTAAATTACATTAAAATTTTAGTATTAATACTTTACTAATAAAACTTCAGTTAATTTATCTTATATATATATATACAACGGAAGAGTTAATTGGATTTTCTCCTTGTTGAGTTTCAAAAATAGTAATTTAACATGATTTAAAAACAAATACATGAAATGGGCAAAATAGGCCTACAGAGGCACTTTGTAAACAATCTCACTTGTATCGATGTGACGTAATGCGCGAATTCAATCTGGCTTACTTTTTGTTAATAGATTGGCGTTCCATTTTAAATATACAGTTCACCGGGAATAGATTATTTAAATATACACGGACCGGGAAAACAAGTACGAAAAAATTCACTGGCTCCTGGACTAGTACTGTATCGAAGAAATTTTTATGAATGAAACAATATACGACCCTCCACAATTGCTGTCTACTCAACTTCCGCTGTTGTCAGACATTATTTTTTTTTGGACAATTTAAAGACCTAACAGTAATTCAAGCCAACGCAATAACATTACTACAGTTAAAAACATCGCAAACTTGGCATCAATATTTTAATTTTATCCAAATATTGCATTTCTGTCGAGGATCATCCGCGTTGACTTCAGAAATTGTGTAATCTGTATCTATATATAGTTAAAAGCACGTAAACTTGGCATCAATGTTCAATCCGATTATTGAGTTTCTACCGCGGACACTACCGTTCATTCTTCAAAAATTTTGTAAATAATCCTATCTGTCTTGGTTATATATCTATGGGTACAACTTTTAATTGCTTAAACGATAAAGAAAAATATGGAACAAATAATAATTAATGTATTTAATAATAAATCATCCTCATTCGCTCTCGCTTATGTTGGAATCATCAAATGCACTCCTTCCTTCCCGATTTCTTTAAAAGGTACAATATAGGCTTTGTTTTCAATGGGAATTGGAGGAGGTTTGGTGTTTAATAATAATATAACTTAGCCATTTATAGCATTATAGTCTATTTTTATGTATGAGAGAGTAATAAAACAGTATTTCTAATGCAAAACTTAGTACGGTCATTTTAAATATTTTTACAGAATAATCTAAATATTTCCTAAAATTGTAATAAATGTACCTGAGCTATTACAAGTTTTGGGTCTTTTATTGGTCCTTTATAAACATAAGCTGTACAGAACAATAGAAAAAGGTTTGGACAGGCCAAAAGCCCTGTGTATTAAAGATTACATAGCCGTATCTTAAGATTATTTTCAATAAGTACCTATTTGCCAATTTTGTTTTATTTTAATTCCAAGAATTTTTTACAGTAATCGAATTATAAGTAGATAAATACCTTCCCAACAAATTTCACCGATAATGCGATTATAGGTTTTCCATTTAGTAAGGAGGTCCAAATTGTGTATTCTTGACAGTTTACTAAATGTCGTTTAGTTGCAACTTGCAAGGTGCAGTGTGAATTCTAGTGTGATCATGGAAAATTTGGAAGGGCCGCGTAAACGACAAAAAATCGGTCCTTTAACAGTTAATGAAAAAACATTAATATTTAATTGTTTTAAATCATTTACAGACAAACATTTATGTAAAAGTGTTGATGACAAAGTGGAATTAGTTAGTAGTACGCTTGGTGTTGGGAAACTTTTAAAAGAAATAGGTTTTCTATGGAAAAAGCATTTCAGAAAGTCATTTTAATAGAAAGAAGCGATATTGTAGTATGGAGAAGAAATTACTTAAGGACTATAATAGAAATGAGAAACCAAAGAAGAAATATATTTTATTTAGATGAAACATGGATCAACGAGGGACATAAACCAAATAAATTTTGGCAAGATGAAACTGTTACAAGTCGAAGACAGGCTTTTTAAAATAATTTATCTACTGGTTTAAATCCACAATCAGGAAAGGGGTGCAGACTAATAATAGTACACATCGGTAGTTCAAACGGTTTTGTTAAAGGTGGTTTATTGACTTTTGAATCTACTCGTACGGGTGACTACCATGAGGACATGAATGCTGATGTCTTTAAAGAGTGGTTCGAACAAATTATAGATCTTCTTCCTCAGAACTGTATAATAGTAATGGATAATGTAAGTTATCACTCGAGACTTATAGAAAAAATGTCCACAACCAAGTGGTTAAAAAAAGATTTACAGAATTGGCTAAATTCAAAGAATATTAAGTTCCATCCCGGTTCTGTGAGAAAAGAACTGTATCACTTGTGTTCCCTTCATAAAGAGAAATTCAAAAAATATGAAATTGATGAAATTGCAAAAAATCGTGGGATGACGGTGGTTAGATCACCACCATATCATTGTGAAGTAAACCCGTCTGAACTGATATGGGCACAGATAAAGGGAGAAGTTTCAAGAAAAAATAATTCTTTTAAAATGAATGATGTTAAACAGTTGTTTTTGGAGGCTGCAAATAATGTGAAGCCTGAAAACTGGGAAAAGGCAGTAAATCATACGATTAAAGAAGAAGAGAAAATGTGGAAGTTGGACAATGTTACTGATGCAATGATCGATCATTGTAAACATTGGTTGCGACAGTTCATCTTCTGATTTGGATTTGTAGGTAAGAAGTAGTTTTTGTATTAAAATTATTATTTATGAACGTAACTTTGTTTAAAAGTCAAAGTTTAAACCCTTATACCTACATAACCCGTTTGACACAATGTTCTTAACATACCTTGTGGAAAAATAAAACATTTTAGAAAAAATTGCACTTTACCTTCAGCTGTTTAGAAGTTATAAGCAGGTTAATTAGGTGAAAATATAAGTGTATACTCGGAGAATAACTTTAAAAAATATTTTAACTGTCTACTAAAAGTAGTAGTACGCCTATGGATTACGAACGCTTTATTATTTTAATACTCACTCATACATAAAAATAGACTATAAAAAGAGCGTACAAAATTCTAATAATTGTAGAAATCAAAATCAGAAAAATTCAAGTTATCTAGTTGTAGTTTTAAGAGGCCGATATTGCTTCGAGTTTGCAACACTTTTGCAATACTTTTGCAATTTTTTTCTTAACATTATAAACAAAAGCGCCATTTTGGTATAAATTAATTAGTTCTGGACCTTTGAAATGGTTGCAAATTTAAACTAACCGATTCGGGATTATTCCTAAATATGAAGGAATCTAAAGGAATTCCTGTTTATAAAAATAAGGGATCTGCATCTAATATCGTTTAATCTGTATATCTAGTCAAATAACTAAAATATTTGAGTCAACATACTCTATTAGACTCACTAATTACCTTTAAAGTTTTAATATGTTGCCAGATACGCTTTAAAGTCAAATCAATTTTTTTTTATTCCCAGTGAAGATAACATTAATAAGGCTTCGGACATTAATGTATCATCTGATTCTATTATTTATAATAATTTCCTAGAAAATAATACAAATTTAACTTTGGTCAAAATCAGTCTAACCGGTTAACCATTTATCACGTCAGGAATTGACAGCTTTATTTTGTATAGTGTATAATTCTCAAAGATGAATAAATTCTATTTCTATTATTGCAAAGTTTAAAAACTTTTATAACTAATGTAAAATGTTCCAAATAGAATGCCTTTACTGACTGGCCTACCATTTGAATGTCCGAATCTTCCTTTATTCCTTATCGGCTATCATGAATCATCTATTGATTCAACATTACACAGGATGTCGCTACGCTATTATATAATACCTTGGAAAATGCAAATCACACAAGTTTTGGACACCCTGTATAGCTTGACAATAATCATTAACACCTAGATAATCTGCAAGATAGTTACAGACCTATAAAGTCGATAACATATTAGATTATAAATAGTAAACTGAAACCTATTGTTAACCATAATTATGTTTCTATTATTTCCACCTTTTACACGACCGGCAAGGCAACGCGTTTTTTTTTTTTTCATTCAATGCAAATGGTCTCCCACGATTACAGTTGGTTCAATAGACGTGTGCATTGGCTATTAAATCATTTGTCTACGCTGTTTGCACACATTTGTTCAATTACTCAGAACGATTTTGCTAATTATTATACGAGGAGTGGCGAATAATATTTCCTTATTAATGTAGATTTTGATAGTTTTCCTTGTTTTGCTAACTTTATTACAGTGGGATAGTTAATAAATGCGAACTATAAAAAATAAAGAGAACAGATCGACCACGGACTCCATTCAGATTAATAATGACACAATAATGTATCGACAAATTGATATCAAAACACTCAAAATAGTGATCTAATACAAATAATCGACTATTTATCAAGGTTTTGTTATATTACCATTGAATATTAAATATTCTACTAAGTTAGTTAATGGACTTTTAACGCATAATAATTTAAAATTGATTACATTTCATCAAATTTTATGAATAATTATACAAAATTGAAGTCAATTAAATTTTCTATCAAAACGGCAACAAGCATGTTTGTATAATACATTCGTTAACTATTATGAATCTGTATTAATGAAGTTTTTAATATTTCCTTAATTATAATTTGATGATCTAAAATATGTTTTTATACAAATATTTATTGTAAAATCTTTGAATGTTGATATTGTGACGAAAGACTAATTTATTTAAAGTTTATTTATTTAAAAACACACTATTTACAATTTATTTCAGACGTACTATTTAATGTATATAATATTTAGACACTAACTAACAAATTCTAATTTATTTCTTACACCATGTTCTATATTAAACTAAACTCGGCGGTGATACGTCGGCTATTTACATTAGCCCAACTCCGCTACTGAAAAATGCTAGAGGCTCGCGAAGATTCTACCCCTATAACTAAACGGCACTCCCCGCCGTTCCAGCTGCTTCCAGTGCATCAGCGGCAGACATCCCGTCGTATTCTTGTACATTAGAGACGCGGTCCGGCTGTTTCCATACGTCAGCGTTGCTTCGATCACGAGTTGGTTGCCATATGAAGGCCGTGTGCGTACACAGGCACAGGGTCGGATTAGGGATATCATGACAATATTTTCTGTTGACATACTTTATTTTTATTATTGAATATTCTAAAAAATATGTGCGTTGAACATTTGATATTTAAAATTATGATTTTCTTGAAATATCCTTTACAATATCTACAAATTTTTAAAATAAAAAGAAAGAAAAATTTTTCTTTTGCCAGTAAATTGTCTTCTCTAATCTCATTTTGAAATAAAGTAAATATTAAATATCCCTTAACTTGGAAAACTGATACTAATATTAAAGAAAATTCTCTTGAGTTATTTGTATTTATATAAGAGCATTTTCAAAGTTTATAAAAAAGTGTTGCGTTGACGCGACTGCAACAAACCTTCGCGACTACTGGCCTTTAAAATGCGGATATTACTCGGGATGTTATTTTATCTTATAAATTTGAACCATTTATCACGACATCTGCATTAAATGTTAAAATACTCGAGGCATTTCTTACTTACGTTAAGAAATATTTTATTAAACTCGGATTGCATGATGCGTCATTTATAAAAGTATATTATAAAATACCTAGGTCGTTGAGACATAAAAATATTTTGTCCATCTAGTGTAACAATCCGTTTTCCAAATGAAATTTTGCATCAGAGGATCAAGATTGTAATTTTCGTTAAACCTTATGGACATTTCTCTGACCGGGTAGGACAGTGGTCACCAACCTGTCGATCGCGAGCTACCGGTAGCTCGCGGAGGCAATTCTGGTAGCTTTTACAACGATTTTAATTTAAAAAATACAAACTGCAAAAATCAGAGAAGCCTCCGAAAATTCCACAAAAAAATATAATTGTCATAATATTAAACATAAACAGCGGCAACGTTGCGGTGAGCGATCTGCCGCTGACGCCATCAAGCTAGAATCGGCTAGAACCGACCAGCCGGACCAGCGCGTTAGTGTTCGAGAACGATCAGGATTGCTTTGAACGGGATAAATACGCACGGCGCGGCGACATTGCGCTTAGTTTAAAACTGAACGCGTAACCAACGTCCAGCGGTTGGGTTAGTAATACAAAAAATAATATTATGGCAAGCAGTTGTAAGAAGGTAAGACATACCACTTTCATTCGGAATGGGAAGAACAATACTTTTTTACAGAAGTTAAAGATAAAAATGTGTGTTTATTATGTAATACTTCGGTCTCCGTTGCTAAAAAAGGAAATATTGAGAGACATAAAACTGTACATTCTAATTTTGAAAAATCATTCCCACTACATTCTGCCACCAGAAAGGAGAAACTGAAACAGTTAAAAAAGCAGTTAATTGGACAACAATCAATATTTTTAAGAACAGTCGACAAAAATAAGACTGCAACTGAAGCATCGTACCGTTTGTCCCAGATAATTGCACAAAAAAAGAAACCTTTTGAAGACGGGGAAATGATAAAACAGGCGTTTTTAGAAGCTGCTGATTCGTTATTTGCCAACTTTAGAAATAAAGATGATATAGTTTCAGCTATAAAATCTATGCAACTTTCTGCTAATATAGTGATGAGACGTGTAGAAGTAATGAGCAATGATATTTTTTTACAGTTAAGAACTGACTTAGATAACTGTGTTTATTTTTGACTTCAACTGGATGAATCAACAGATGTCGTTGACACTGCCCAGATGGCCGTGTTCGTCAGGATGGTTTTTAGTGATTTTACGATTAAAGAAGATCTTTTGAAGTTTATTCCACTGAAAGGACACACTACTAGACAGGAGTTGTTTTCTCATTTAAAAAATATTGTTTCTTTCGAGAAAATTCCAATATCGAAAATGGTAGGCTTGACAACCGATGGCGCTCCAGCTATGGTGGGTTGTGATAAGGGTCTGGTGGCGTTATGTCGTAAAGATGAAACTTTTCCGCAATTTCTCTGTTACCATTATGTGGAAATTTCCTGAAACTAAACAACGTTATGAAACTAGTGGTAAAAATTGTGAACAAGATTAGAGCTCAAGCGTTACATAGAAGATTATTCAAAACCTTGGCCGATGAAGTTGACTGTCAATACGGGGACCTACTCCTTCACTCTGAAGTCCGATGGTTAAGTAGAGGACAGGTGCTGAAACGTTTTAATGATGTCCTATCTGGCATAGTTCAATTTTTCAAACAACGCGATGAACCGACTCCGGAACTAGAAAATTCAATCTGGCTTAGAGATTTTGGTTTTCTCGTGGACATTACAGAGAAATTAAACGAACTTAATTTGCAGCTTCAGGGGAGAGACAAAGAACTAGCGGAAATGATTTCTGATATAAAAGCATTTATGTTATGTTTGGGAACAAAACCTAATTAACAGCGATGCCAAGCATTTTCTTATTCTTTCAGAAAAAATATCTCAAAATCCATTAGAACCCTATGACAGCAAATATCATGTAGAAATAGTTTCTACCCTGAAGAATAACTTCAAAAATCGTTTTAAGGATTTCAACGAAATGGCTTTAGTAGCGCAGTTTGTTGTTTCACCCTTTATGGAAATCGATATCCAAGAGTTTGCAATTTGTGTTATGCAGAACTTTGGCGAAGACATCGCTGCAACAGAAATGGAAGTAATTGAGTTTCAAAATGATTTATCCTTAAAATCATTAGTCTCAAGTACCAAATGTATCTGGCCTATTGTAAGTAAAGACAAATATTCAGTTCTATGCCGTGTTGCCTTGAAAGTGAAAGCATTATTCAGTTCAACCTATTTGTGTGAATCTTCTTTTTCCAATATGAAGTTTATTAAGAACAAATATCGCAATCGACTTACAGATGAACATTTGGATAATTGTATTCGAATGGCTGTATCAAATTATACTGCAAACATTAAACAAATTATCGATGAGTCTGAGTGTCAGCCTTCTCATTGAACGTGCTTTTTTATTTTTCAATGTTTATGTTCATGATAGTGCGTTACTTTTTTGTTGTTATTATTAACTATTTTTAAATCTTACGTGATATGCCGTTGTGGCTGGATAAAAGTTTGTGTTTATTTTTCAAACACCTTCGTTTGGTAGGTAGGAATGTAGCTATGAACAAGTACGTACTAGTAATATTAGTTATTTTGTTATTAGTTTATTATTAGTACCTATGTATTATGTATTACCAGTTAAATAGTAAAATAAATACATATAATGATACATTAACTGTGGATTATTTCATTTACGTTGCGTTACGTGGCTTCCGTGTGGGTAGCTCGCTGTTTATTCCAAAATTCACAAAGTAGCTCAACACATTGAGAGGTTGGCGACCACTTGTGTAGGATCTATTTAAAATGTATCTATAGATTTTTGGTTTTTATTAATTGTAAGAAATCTCATTTTGAAGGTCACTTGGTGACTTGTAGATATCGTTTGTGTATTTGAATTTGAAAAAGCATTTATATTTAGTGGTAATTGTTAATTATAAAATTATTTGGAAGACCGTATGTTTTTCTAAACACGATATATGATATATCTAACAAAGCAAACAACAAAATATTCTCAAAAAATTATACCGAACTTTAAAATTATTTTTTTTTTGTTAATTTAAAATATATCATGTTTTAAACACCTCTTATGAACATTTAATTATTATTTTGAATTTTGTTATATATATTATAATAGCTGTTTACTTTCATTTAATTAAACCAAGGCAAGCTGGAAATTATTGAAAAATCAAATATCTGTATAAATGTCGTAAGCTTAATTAAAATATAGTCATATAGATAATAATACACAATGTATCTACAAGGTGGTCCTTAAATATTTACCACCAACACTGTCTTTATTTAGTAATATATTTTTCTTTATTCAATTTTAAAGAATCTAATTGATTGTCAGTAATTAAAGGGTTGATTTTTTGGTTAATTTTAAGAAGAAAACTTTATGTACCTATATCCTAAAAGTCTTATTTTTTGAGATACACGGTAGGTAACAAAATTGGATTTTTTTTCGGAAAATTTCGTTTTTTATAATAATTTTCTAAATGTCCGCCAAAATTTGCAGGTCAAGATACCGCACGAACGCCACTGGTGGAAATAAAAAATGTATTAAATTAAAAAAATGTCTTTTGATGCAAATTACCTGTATACCAAATTTAATTAAAATATCTATAGTAGTAATACAGAGTTTATTAACAAATTATTTAATTTTAAAAACTTTACTACCCTGTATTTCAAAACCTAAGACGTTTAAGACATGCATTAATATGAAGTTTACTTAAAATGTACCCAAAAATCACCCCCTTAAATATTGAGATTAGAAATGAACGCAACCAATGATAGTAAATTATTGTTATGAATAGTCCGTATGTATATTATCGTAGCGCCGTCTCTGCTATATAAATATTCTGTAATTATGAAATTTTGATGATACATGAAGCTCATTTTAATTTCAAATTAATGTTGTTATAGTATAGGCAACTCACGGAACACGCATGCATAGATACGTACACATTGAGGATGTCGGTTTGTTTTTGCAGCTTGATTGAAATCGTCTTCACGGAGAAAGTAGTTTTTATGCGCATATTGGGCAGATTCGGATTTGCCCAACCGATACGCAATGAAATAGTACAGTTAAGTAATTATAAAACTTTTTTTTTACAATAGTTAAGTGGAAGAATATTTTTGTCTGTGTTCAGGAGAAAATCAAAAATAAACTTTGCCGTTTATTTTCAAATTTTTTATGTTTAATAATTGAAACTAATAAAACGTTGTTTTCATTATAGATTAGCATAAGCTAATCTGATATAATGCGATAGCTCAAAGCGATGGTAACGTTTTTGTGATAAGTGATAACTGAAACTTGGCTTGACTTATCAGTTAATAATTTAGAATTATTTCCAGCTAATTTTTGTAAATTCAGGGTCGATCGGAATTTTTTGCAAAACTCTTTGACTAGAGGTGACGGTGTAGTAATTGGAGTACGTGATGATGTTATTTCTGAACAAGTAAATTTAAATGAATTTTTATTTCTTACATTTCTATATGTTGATATAGTTCTAGTAAAAATAACCATGTCATCTCATCATTTGTTTTTAATAAATAATATTTTTAAATTAGTTTCTTGCGCATTAATTTTGATAAGAAAACATTGAATATATTTAGTAGGTTTGTCTTTTATTTCCTTTCTCATTTACTGATTTTTTTTTAGAATTTATTTCATGCTGAACAAATATCTTCATTGACGAATCTCTAATGATATTGACTAATAAGCAAAATAATAACGAAATACATTTAATTATTATAGGTTTTATCAATATTAAAAAAATATTATTATAAATGTTTGTGGACTGGCTTGAATTGGTTGTTTGAATCTGGGTACTTTCTGTTTTATTTTGCATTGTGCTCTGATCATAATTAAACTTGCTAGTACTTGATGAAATTCTCCTTATGGATTCTATCATCTGATAATGATGTACAACGTTCAATTGTAAGTAAGGTCTGATTGACTGATTAATACTGTGTTCAGTAATTTTAATGAGTTGTTGTTCACTAACTCCCTTCCTTGGCCAAATTGCTCTTGCAAGATTGGTTATTTTAACTTTTTCAGTGTCAATTCCTATATCAGAGGCTGCTGATTTAAACCATAAAGATACAATGTTCTTACCAAATAGGCTATTCTTGTACCATCCTTTCGAATTGGGTTGACTCCAGTATGGGTTTGGAGTTAAGAATAATCTGTAGGTCTGACTAAGATTTCCCTTTTTTTTTCATCAACTTCTTAAACAAACGAACTGGACACATTTGTGGATTTTCGAAATTTGTAATCAACCATTTACTATTGTCAAATAATATATTTAGGGTTCATGTACTATAGGTAAAATAGTTAAATAATTATTCATTTATTAAAAAATATTAAATTATTATTTTCATTTTTCACATTCATTGTTTAGTTTATTTAAAGATATTATTTCTAAAGAGAAAGTATAAATTCAGGTTTCTCAATTTATTGATACTTTTATGGAAATTCGTTGAACTTGCAAAGACAGCAGTAAACGCGGTTCAACGAATTACTTGATCAAGCAAAAGTGCATGAATCCGAACTTTATAAAATATTAAAAATTATTAATCACTTAGTTTTGAAGAGCGACACAAGCACCATCCATCCCTCTTAGAATGGTGTACCCTTGGTAAGTAACTCATGAATGTTATTTTTATTATTAAACCATGAATATTGTCTTTTTCTTTATTTAAATCAATAATTTACTTATAATCGAATTAAATTTCGGGTTTTGAGCTTACATTAAATTGTAATTAAATGGAACAAAATGGTTTCTTTGTATTTTGAGGTGATCTTTTCGAAAAAAGGCAAAACAAAATGTAGCTGTTTTTCGAAAGTGCCGAAATTATGGATTTTGTCAATTTTTCAATTTTGCGCAGGCGCATGTCGGAAATAAATCAATATTTTTAAAACGCAGTTTATATCATTTAAAAGCTTAGGAAAAATTCTAATTTTCATGTCTCTTGAGAAGTTTTGATCTGATGCACCGTTCTCGCGATATGGACGAATGACATTTGTTTAGTATTTTGAGGCGGCGAAGGTCGAAAAATGAATTTATTAAATGTTTAAACACTAAATTCTTCATAACTTTGAAAAAACAAAAATGCGTTTTGAACTTAAGGGATGTGACTAATTAGCCGCACGTCGCATCAAGGATAGCCATGGTCTCGGCGTTCGCTATCCGACAAGTTTAAACTTCAAACGGTCATAATATTACAAATTAAATCGCTTGATAGTTTTCATCGGCATAGATTTTTAATAACCGTGTTCAGCAAGCTCTGTGTACACGTGGTTTTTCGGACTTCTTCAGCAATTTATTGAGTAAATACGTTCTTAAATTAAGAAAATTCTATCACAGTGCTATAATGTTTTTGTTTCCAGGTTGCAATGGCTGACCCGTATTTATTATGTCATCAGACACTTGCAGAGGGTAAACTTACTCCAATTAAACCGGCAGGATTGAAAGGTCTGCAGACGGTCAGCAAAGAGAGGTGGATGATTTCTTTCAGTTCTTTAGAACCAGGTTTTATATTGCATGAGAGATGTCGTAAACATTACGTAGCTTGACGTTACGGAAAAGAGTTTATTTATAAAACCTGGGATAGGCATAAAAGGGCCGCAATTGACAATGCCAAAAAAAGGAGGATGTATCAACCGAGCAGAAAACAAGAAGGAGCGACTCTTTTGATTTTGAGACTTTGTTTCATTTGCGCGCAGTAAATTGCGGGTATTGGACAAACTAAATGAATTTCCGAACTATTTTTGCCTCCTCTTTCGATTGATGCTTTTATTTTTACTATCGGAATGACACTTGCCCAGATAATTAGCATTTTTACCATGGAAAATTCCGGAAAACCCGGTTTTTTCTAATTTAAAAAAAATTGAACAACAGCTACATCTTTTTTTGCTTTTTTTCAGAAAGATCACATCAAAATACATAAAGACCACTTTGTTTCATTCAATTACAAATTAATGTAAGCTCGAAGGGGCTGTTTTTCGTTATTTAATTGGACTATTAGTGAATAAATAATTTCAATAAGTATTACAGTTCATCAAATTTCTAGAAGCTTTCGACGGCTAGACAGAGAAAGCACTACTGACAGGCATCCCGACGGATTTACGCAATGAAAGTACACTCTGCGCATCAAGTATTTCACTATTTCATTCAGACGTAAATGTCAGATGTAAATTTCGCTAAAACATTTCTTTTATTTTCGTTTGTGTTTTTTGCTCATTACATTTTAATAGAACCTAAGTATGGAGTTTAATAGCAAATTAAGAGGCCGCGTGATTAACAGTCAATCTCGCGAAATAATAGCCAATGTTATAGAGTTTATGAGAAGAGAAGGAAACTTTAATTCACCTTCAATACCATTTAAAAATGTAAATGATCGTGTTGCTGCAGCCACAGGAGTATCTAAAAACACTGTCGTCCGCATTTCTGGAGAGAAAAAAAGAATCGATAACCGTGAGATATCGGAATTTTCATCACCAAGAAAAACCATTAAAAAACCAAAAACAGTGAATGATATAGATGAAGCTGCACAAGAATCAAATTTTATTTTTTTATTATTAGATAGCTATTTTTGTTTCTGAGTTGTGTTCATTTACAGGCTCAATTTTTTTCGGTTTCTCCTTTTTGATTTTATATGGGGTTTCAAGTTGTTTTTGACTTATTTCGACGTAAATCACAACAACACACTTTTTTAATAAAGCAAACAAGTGTTAAGAGGTATATGTACGTGTAAACTACAATTACAAAAAATTGATATGAAACCCATGAAACCACCAACAAAAATGTAAAGCTAGCTTCCGTACTAGAACATGGTGTCATTCGTCGAGATAATTTATCGTTTTGTTTAATAGATCAAGAAATGTAAATATTCCCCTGTTATTTTTTATAAAATTATAAGAGAAATAAATTTTTTTCTAAATAGTATAGTTTATTATTTTGTAGAAAAACAAAATTTCGAAAATTTTAGTAATGTTTCAGAAACAACCGTTATTAATAATAGGTACCATTTTCCTTAATAAGGTAGAAATAAAATATAAACTATTTCCACGATTTACAAAGGCCTACAAAAAAATTATAGGTATTTTCAGCTATCCTATAAAATTTATATTTTCTGACTCAATTTCAAAGGGTTGAAGGAATTCCAAAACACCTTTTATGGCATAATAATTATTTTCAATTCTACGTACTATCTTTAGCTGCTTTTAAAAACGTTCTAAGAAAGTCCAATCAGACCAATTTAATCCCTAAACTATTCCACACTTTTAAAATTTAATTACCTAAAAATATTAAAAACTATTTACTTGTTTAGCAGACTGTACAATAGCTATCTTAGTCACACGTAGCGCGTTCTCTGTCTGGGCGTCGAACACCTCTAGAAATTTGATGAACTGTATGTTTTATTAAAGTTCTACCATCTAACTTCAATTAATCCCTCAACTCGTTTAGGGAACCATAAAAAACCCTAAACGCGGCACTATCCGACAGTTTTTAGAACCACCTTATGAGGTTTTAGAGAATATTGGATTATATTCTATACGATCTTTTGGGTTTTTGAAATCATCAGTTTCTTCTTTGAAGTATTGGATACACGTAGAATATCCTACCCCTCCTCTCCATGCCAACTCATGTAAAACTATGTGAAAAAATTTACGCTGAAATCCATCTGGAGTATTTTCATCTCACATTTCAATAATTCTTTTGTATTCGTCACTGGTTAAGGATGAAGCACTCACTTTTCTTTTTCATGGATCTCTCTGTAATGTTTTGCGCTTAGCATCGCGTGCAGTGCAATTCTACATCAGAAAACGGAATAAATTTTATTTTATATTTTTCGTAATAAATTTCTTGTAACTGCTTAGCAGTAGAGTTCCACAACTCTGACCACACTTTTCTTATAATCTTCAAAATTTTTCTTTTTCATATTAAATGCGTAGTCCTCCAGTATAGCATCCAGCTGTACTACACTCATACACTCATGAATATTATACAACTTTTCGTCACAAAATTCAACAAACTGTTTCCATACACTTGATTTTGATTTTCAGGTGTAATCTGTTGATTTTCTTGTCTAATTACTTGTTGACTTTCTTTACCAAATCGCTATACACTTTTTACACTCAAAGTACAGACGTTTTAAGGGCGGGCGTGGGCAATGTATTTAACATAGGCATACACAACGCTCTTTCAATGACTTTTTAGCTGAAACTACAACAAAGAGAAAAGTGAAAAAAATCCTGCCGATAATAGATATATACTTCTGTTCAATAAAGGTTTTTGGTGTCTCTAACTATCAGGGATCGTTTAAAAATAATTCCCAAAATATGGTAATTTTTACGATGAAATAAAGCTAAAATATACCAGTAATAATTACCCGATGATGAAAATAATTCTTCTTTGAATAGGCTATATATATTAAAGCAACAAATGTCACTTAAAATATCTAAATTAATTGCGACAATTTCCTTTTTTTTTTTTCCTGGGCTCGTCTGACTATGTGTCTCCGAATAACACTGAAGCCTATTGGTTTATTGTGTCAATTTCCTTAAAAGCTCATTGAAGTAAATTTTGGAAGAAATTATAAATCGCCATTTATGTGTAACAATTACCTAGAATATAAAAGAAAACTTCCTAAAACTGCATACGAGTAGCCACAGGTTAATTCGGAGCTTCTCTAATAGATGGCGCTAAAGTCGTTTTGAAAATAAATTCAAATACGCAGGTCCTTATTTAGGAGTTTACTAATATGCATATCATTTCAATTATTAAGTTGATTTGTATTCGATTTTTTTAATTTTGTAAGAATTAAACATATTCAATATTTGCGTAAGAGCATGAAGGATATGTAAGTAATGAGAGAAAGCCTCAACTGTATACTTTGAGACATTGATTTTACGTTTTGTGGTCCGGAAAATGTCTGTACGGAGGTGGTAAAAATTTAGAAAAACTAAATTAAACGGCCTCCTAGCAAAAATCGATTGCTTGCTTATTTTGGTGGATACCGGAGCCATAGACATCATATTATCTAAGATAGACTCGCCCTACACACTGTATACCCAATACACCTTCCGTCCGCATGTTTTACCAGACGGGGAAAGAGGAATCGTAGTGTTTCGGGAGGGTTTACATATATTTTTAGTAAAAATTATTTAATGACCAAATCAATAACCTATGGGTCTTCGGAATCAAAGATAAATTTAAAGAAAACATATTCAATTTATACAGGGCATTCAAAAAATCATTTTATATAGTTTCTTATAGATTAAAATAGCTCAAAGTGGAAGAACATTTTGGTTAGTATTTTATTATATATTTTTTTTTTAATAGATGAAGAACAAAGAGCCAGTAAAAATATAAAGCCATTTATTATTATTTTTACATGGGTACTGTTTGAAAACCTTTTCTACAGGTCGAAAAAAGAATAATTATATTGCCGGACTAACTTTTTTTATGAAATAAAAAGCTATTAAAAACAAAACAATTTTATTTCAGATACATAAATATACAAATATGATCTTTCTATTGCATACCATTTGGGTTGCATGTCACGACACCTATTTTTAGAATTATTTGTGTAATGATATAATAACTCATTTAGGACAGTAATCAGCAATGATTTTATAATATCTGGACAAGGCTAAAACACATTAGCTTAAGATTATCAAGAGATACTTTATTTCTAATTTGTCCGAATAGAAAAAACACTAAAGGAAGCTTCTTTTGTGACATTTAGAATGTCATTTTACTATCAATGGTTACTCCTACAAACACTCTTGGTGAAGAATCTGCTCAATAGATTTATTTAGTGTTATAAGATAAGTGATATTTTGTAAAGCATATTTTGGAATAAAAGACAAAATAGCTATTTGTGTATTAAGAACAGAAAGTAGCACCTTTGACAGTTGAGACAGAAAGTCTGTCGAAGAGAAAAGATTTATTTTATATTTATTCAAAAAGGAGGAAAAATACAATATCAAAACTGTTATCTCAGTTATGTAATCATCATTTTCAGTATTTGTGTTTTTCCAACTGACCATAGCAACTGACCATTATTTTGTTATTGAGATGAAAAACCGTACGAGTCGCAGATATGTACGGTTTTTCACCTAATTTCATGGGTATAATCAGCTGTACTACATTAACAGCTAGGTATCTAGTACGGTTTTTAAGCTCAATCGATGAAGAGACAAATTTTCAACGAAATGGCTTATTTTGAAATTTCAAATTTGAGACTTGTACGGTTTTCGAACTCACTGGTTCAATTGCAGAACACTGTTTGCAGTGAATCTTTTTTTTTAAGGGTTTTACTATAAAACCAGAAATATAAGCAACTACATCCTGAATGTATTCGCTCAGAAAATATATAGATAGGTAATCATGGTCACGAAGCTCATTTGTAAATTTCAAATTTTCTTTAGTGTCTGATTCGTAACATTTTAAATTTAACGCAATTTGGCTACTAGTGTTGCTACAATCCAAGATGCTGGTGCCATCTAAAGCAACTGCATTGGCAGTTTTATTTGACTTTACTTCATTATGAATGAATAATTTTTTATAACAATTTTGAAACAATCTCCATGTGAGATTGTTATTGAAGCATCTATTACGAACTGCACTAAAAAAAAGTATTTGTTTCTTCTTCATTTTTCGCCTCTTCAACTACCTCTCCCAAAATTCTGTAAAACGTGATGATTACTGTATAATTTTAGAGCTTACATATAATAAAAATACCCGTAATAAATACTGTACTTACTTGATAGGTATAGCATTATGTTTTAAGATGTGTCTACCACTTAAATTTTCATAAATATCTGCCATACAAAAATGGTCAGAACATATACTATGTTATGTTATGTTGATAATGGGGTGTTAATACACTGCGACCTAAAAGATCTATTGTGCCCCCTTCTGTCGCCACTGCACTAAGGAAATGTCTCAATGCCTATAGCGACCCTTCCAATCCTATTTTCTCAAGGAAGTGTAGGATTTGAAGTGGCTTCAAGTTAGGTAAGTCTCCCTCTTCTATTTGATATCCTCCTAGTTACAGTGCCCTTGGATTCTGGAGTGCTACACATTCAGTTAGGATGTGAATGGAGGTTTCGTCCTCCTCCTCACAGAATCTGCACTCACTATCCTCTACTACTCTCAGTTTACTTAGGTGTCCTTTTAGTCGGCAGTGCCCGGTAAGGATCCCTGTTACAATACGTAGCCTGTTCTTGCTCAGGCAGATGAAGGCTTCCGATCTTTTTTGGTTATATTCACCCAGAAGTATCTTGGCCTGTCTCAGCCCCAAGAGATTGTTCCAATTATCGGTTCTTCTACTACCCAATTCTTTTTTAATCTCTTCTAATATTATGTTACTGCTGATACCGCAGAACGGCTCAGGTCCTACAAGGGGTGTTTGAGCCCCTTTCCTTGCAAGACTATCTGCAATCTCGTTACCCTGTACCGCGTTATGTCCCAGGACCCAAGTGAGAGTAACTCTATTTTTCTCGCCTAGCTCATTCAATTGTTCTAGGCATCTCCATACCATTTTTGAGCTGATTACGTAAGAACTCAGCGCTTTGATGGCTGCTTGACTATCGGACATGATGATAATCTCTTGTCTATGATAGTTTCTCTCGATGTTAAACTGGATACACTTCTCGATGGCGTAAATTTCCGCCTGGAAGATGCTTGGGTATTTTCCCAAGCTTTCGGAGTGCTTGGTTCTCGGCCCATACACTCCTATTCCAGTTCCTTCTATGGTTTTGGAACCGTCCGTGTACCACTGAATAGCACGTCTTTCGGTTGCAAGCGCGATGGGTTCTTGGCTCCATTCTTTCTTGCAGCCCAGCTCTGTGGTTTTGAAGTTTTTCACAAAACTGTACTTCTTTTGCATTTCATCCTGGGGCATATCCCAGGTATCTTTAGTCCTGAAGCAAGTAGACTTTCGTCTGATTACTCCGCTCCTGATCATTCTATATCGTGTCCTTTTTGCCACATTCTCTATCATCAAATGTAGAGGGGTGAGGTTTAAGATCACCTCCATTGCGGCCGTAGGACAGGTTCTCATTGCACCAGTAATGCAAACACAGGCTAGTCTTTGTACTTTTGAGATATTAGCTCTCGTAGTAACTAAACTAGTTACTCCAGGCTATAGCCCCGTAAGTGATGATTGGTCTCACTATTGCAGTATACATCCATCGCAGTATGTTTGGGTTACATCCCCATCGTTTACCCGCCATGTTTCTGCATACCATTAGGGCTTTTGTGGCCTTATTTACTACTTCCTTCTCATGTGTGTTCCAGAGAAGTTTGTTGTCCAGGGTTAGGCCTAGATATTTGACTTCATTTTTCCATTCTATATCTATCCCGTCTAATTTAACGGTTTTGAGATTAAGTTTTCTTTTCCTTGAAGGAGTTTACTAATATGCATATCATTTCAATTATTAAGTTGATTTGTATTCGATTTTTTTAATTTTGTAAGAATTAAACATATTCAATATTTGCGTAAGAGCATGAAGGATATGTAAGTAATGAGAGAAAGCCTCAACTGTATACTTTGAGATATTGATTTTACGTTTTGTGGTCCGGAAAATGTCTGTACGGAGGTGGTAAAAATTTAGAAAAACGACTAAACGGCCTCCTAGCAAAAATCGATTGCTTACTTATTTTGGTGGATACCGGAGCCTAGGTGTTAATGGTACCTTTAGTTATTTTATAAAATTGAATATTTCAAATATTCATACAAATCTAATATGCTTAAAAGTATTTTTTTTTTCAAATTAGGTTTTAACTTTCATGTATCCAGTAAAGTATAGGATTGTTTTTTTTTTTCGACTTTGTTTTCAACTGTACTTTAGGTTTTGACGATAATTCAAAATGAATAAACAGTAAATTTTAAACTTCAAATTTAATCTAATAAAAGTTATATAGATTTGAAAAATAGATATTTTAAAAATATTTTTGGATATACAGGGTATTGCGTTATTACTGGCAAATAAAAATGTATGTTTTTTAGATAGAATACCCTGTATTTTATTTTATTTTTAGAATATTTTAGTAATACTGTATTCAATCCTAGAATATTTTTATAAAATATTACAGTATTGCCAAGTATTAATTTTTTTGAAATTAGAGAATGATGCAGACCCCAAATTAAATTATCATAATTTGGGTAGATTTACATTGATCTTAAAATTGTTTAATATACAGACTTATAAGATACTAAGCTAACGAATAGTGGAGATAGAACTGATTTTAAGTTCAATTTACTTAATTTTTTAAAATGCATCATCGTGTATATTATCTTATCATAAAATTCCTTAAAAATTTGTCTATACAACGATACCAATATGTGGGCCAATAGTGTGTCCCATTAGTGCATATTTGATAGATAGCTGTTTTATTATTAGAAATAAGACGAAATTTTTAATATAAAAGTTGTATGACCATATTTAACAATTATTCCTAAATATACAGGGTGGTCCATAAACGAGGTGCGAATTAAATCTATACTTTTTAAAAGCAAAACACCCTGCAGGTTGTTATACTAATTTTGTTTTCTCATCGTCAAACAATTTTAATAAAATTAACTTCATTCATTTGCTATGTTGTATAGGGTGTGTCAAAACGTGAGGTTACGATTTTCTCAATTTTGTAAATCAATTGGTGGTATAAAATATAGGGTATTCCATTTAAAAAATTGAGAAAATTGAACATTTTAACACACCCTATATTCAACATAGCAAATAAATGAAGTCAGTCTATTAAAATTGATTGACGATGTGAAAACAATCAGATATGGGTCAGCCCCTCGTTTATGGACCACCCCGTATATTTAAGAATATTTATTAAACACGGTCACACGACTTTATTATTTTTGTGTTTCGTATTTCCAATAATAAAACAGCTATTGATCAATTAGGCACTGATGGGACACCCTGTATTTGTGTTATTGGCTAACAGGTTGGATAGGTAAATTTTAAGAAATTTTATGCTAAAATTTTTTGAAAAAATTTAGGAAATTGAACTTAAAATTGGCTATATTTAAGACATAAAATAAACTACTATTCGTTAGCTTAGTATCTTATAATGATGTATTTCAAACAATTTTGAAATCATTGTAAACCTACCTAAATTATGATAATTTAATTTGGGATCTGCATCATTCTCTAATTTCGTAAAAAATTAATGGCTTGACAAACCTGTTATATTTTTAAACAAAATTCTAGGGCTACATACAGTACTATCAAACCATTCTAAAACTAAACTAAAATACAGGATGTTCTATTTAAAAAATATACATTTTTATTTGCCAGACAAAAACGCAACACCATGTGTACACAAAAATATTTTTAAAATACGTATTTTTTAAATCTATATAATTTTTATTTGAAACTTGTTGGCGTGTCAATAACACAAATTGAAATATTGAACAATTACGCATTAATAGAGCACTTTATAGAGCTTGTCAGCATTGGGGTGATCAACTCAATTGTTCACATTCTGCTTTTATAACCGTGTTGTTATAAATAAAGGCATAGATACCTATAGAAAATAAATTGAAGCCCGCTAAAGAACTTCTTTGTTCATACTTTATAGAACCTATCTACCTAGTTGATGCCCTTACGTATAGTGTATGTATTAAAATATTCGCGCTAGAAAACGATTTACCTCCCACTCTTTTGCCACAAGCTGAATTTTTCAGAGATAAAAGGTCATGATAAGGTAACCCTTATTCCAGAAGTAATACAAAATTAGACTGTGCAGAAGGGCACTATCATCAAAAATCCAGATATTGATACCGCCGAATAGAGAAAAAATTACTAATTTTTTGGTCCAATGCACAATAAAATCTTTGAAGGGAGTAATTGTTTATACTTATTTAAAAACACTTACTAGTAATTATCCCGAGGGATAATTTTCAAAATATTCGTGCCCTCAAGAAAATTTCCGGAAAAAATTTCAGCTCTTGTGATATTATAAGTGGAAAACTTCAGTTTTAGGAAGTTTCCCTTAGTTTGTAATCTACAATATCTAAAGAAATAAATATAAAACAAACAATTTATATCAAAAATGTATTAAAAAAAAATCTAGCACGCCACTGGGATGCATATGATTGCAATTTCTAACGACTACGTGAAGAACCCACGGCACTTATTTTTCTAGATAACTAACTGCTTTTGACCTCCTTTATCATATTCTTTGAACACCTCAATTTGAATATTAAAAAAAAAGAAAGTATGGCGTAACCGGTAAATCCATGTTTGGTTGCAATTTTTTTACTTTCCTGAAAACATTCACTAATTTTTAATAATTTGTAACAGGTTTTAGTCGATTTCAAAATAATTTAATTTATTCGCAATTTTTTGTAGATTTGTATTATTAAAATTACATCAAAACAGCATTTTTTTTCTGTAATTAAATTTTATTAGCAGAGATTTAAGTGGTCATAAAAAATATGTTTAATATCTTAGTTTGCATTAAGAAATGTATTTTTAATTATTTCATAAAAGTTGTTTGAAAGCGAATATGAAGTTTTGTTCAATATTTTTATAAATAAAAAAAGGAGCAGATTGAATATCACAGAAACGGGAGATTTATGGTATTCCTTACAAACACGCCAAATATTGATAATTTGCTGTCAATCCATCAAGTACATCCCTGTCATTAAAAAAAAAATATATTTTTTGTGTTTAGCCACAACCTTAGATTAAAGAGACCGAAGATGTAACATTGCACACTGCGCATGTTGTCTATTTTAAGCCTAAGTAACCCACCAATTGAAAATCATTGTTGCACGACGCCACCCGAATTGCTCCGATTTCCATTCAGCGATCACACCTCCACCTGAGTTTAATCACCATTGACAGCTGTTTTTTGATTTATTTGTTGGTATTTTAGCAATTTAAAGTGTTCTAGTTATTCAATTTCAAGTTCAAAATGTCACGATGTATCTTGAAAAATTGTATGTACTTATAATACAAGTACTACTGTTATGAATATATTCGTTTTCAGCGGTAAATATTTATTAACGTTTTGACATAAAGCGCCAAGATTCTCTGGGCTGAATACTTCAGATCCGCATTAAGGGGTTTCAATAAATATTAAGCATCACAAACTCAGATTTCATATTACTTACATAAATTTACAAAAGGGTAAAATTTTGAACATTTAATTTAAATAAATAGTAAATAGGCATTATTGCTAACGAAATTTTGTATTTAAAAAGTAGTTTTATAAGAATGTTTTCTAAAGGTAGTTTTTAGCCCTTTTTGGTAGATAAATAAGAGGTAAAGAATCATAGTTGCTAGCTAAATTTTATTTTTATAAGGTATTTTTATAAGAATATTAGATGAAATACAGGATGACCTACTTAAAATTTCAAGGTTCATCTTATTTGCGGTCAAATCGAAAGTGACATTGAATTTTCAGTCTTAAAACAAAGTAATCTAGTATAAGCAAAAAAAAATACTAAAGTTACAGGAGTTAGGTCCGATTCCACCGTTGTGTTAAACAAAGATTAAAATGACAGTGTTAATGTAAAAATGTCATTTTAAACTTCGTTTAACACAACGTTGGAATTGACCCTTAGTCACGTTAATAAAATGTTACATTACAAACCCCTAAACAACTCGAACATAATTTTCGTTTACTAAAAAAAAATCCAAAATTTAGCAATATTTATTTATTATACAAACGAATGCGATTTCAAAGATAACTGGATCAAAAAATCCGAATCTCTAAATTTTGGAGCTAAATGCTCAGATAAAAGCAAGCGACCGATAGGGGTTACAAAAATAATCGATTTATCGATAATTCTGATATTTTTTAATGAAAATCGATTTATCCGCTGTTTTTAATAAATTATTTTCGTTTTTTTTTTAAGATAATGTATTAATCGATTTTAAAGGAAATACAAAAAAAGTAGATTTATTCAAAATAATCGATTTGTCGTTTAATCGGTTTTTTAATTATTTGATTATTTTCGATTTTTCAAAGATATTATATGAAAATAATCGATTGAATATAATCGGTTATTTTACATAATCGATATTTTGGTTATTTTTTTAAAATTATCGATTTATTGGATAATCAGCTTTTTAATAATCAATTATTTTCGATAATCGAATAATCAATTTCAAAGGAAATATGAAAAAAGGATTATTAGAAAATAATAGATAATTCGTTTTATTTTTTGGAAAATCGATTTATCATAGAATCGGCTTCTTAATTAATTGGTTATTTTCGATTAGGCGATTATTTTGGAATTATTGATTATTTTTGATATTTCAAAGATAATCGAATTATCGATTTTAAAGGAAATACAATAAAAATAGATTATTGATAATAATCGATTGATCGAAAATAATCGATTATTTAAAATAATCGATCATTCTGTTTTTTTTTAAAATCGATTTGTCAGTTAATCGACTTTTTAATTAATCGAATATTTTTGAAATACAATAAAATAGATTATTGGTAATAATTGATATATCATAGAATCGGCTTCTTAATTAATTGATTATTTTCGATTAGGCGATTATTTTGGAATTATCGATTATTTTCGGTATTTCAAAGATAATCGAATTAACGATTTTAAAGGAAATACAATAAAAATAGATTATTGATAATAATCGATTGATCGAAAATAATTAATTTAAAATAATCGATCATTCTGTTTTTTTTTAAATCGATTTATCAGTTAATCGACTTTTTAATTAATTGATTATTTTTGATTAATCGATTATTTTCGATTTTTCAAAGATTATCGAATAATCTGTTTCCATGGACGAAAAAAAATGGTTTATTTGAAAATAATCGATTATTTAAAATAAACGATAATTCTATTTATATTATATTTTGTAAACACTGATTTATCGGTTAATTGGCTTTTTAATTAATCAATTATTTTTGATTTTTCAAAGATAATCAAGTAGTCGATTTTAAAGGAAATGACAAAAAATATATCGTTTGAAAATAATCTATTGATCGAAAATAATCGATTATTTTCAATTATCGATAATTTATTTCATTAATCACTCATCCCTAGCGACCAAATGACTTTTAATAGATTTAAATTTTAAAATGTTATCTGGTTTCAGACATATGCATTTCTAGAGTTTTATGTGACTCATCCTTTATAATAATTAATATTCTTAAAGAAAGAAGCCTTAATATACTTTTTCTGAGGTTACAATACAAAACAGCATTTTCTCATTTTGACTAATTTTTAATAATATGTAATAGCCGTAGAAAAAATATAATGTTCAACTCATAAGGGTAGATTTGCAGTATTAGCCTGCGCACATGCTATTTTTATAATACTCGTAGACAATGAGTAACATTTTTTGCTCTATTAACAATATATTCTATTTCAACATTTTACTGTAATCTCTTGCAGAAAAGTCCGTAGTAAATAAACGCTAACGAAATATTCTATAAAAGGTCTTCTCTTTACATAAAATGTCGTGGCATCTGTTTGATATTAAAAAATCACGATAATTTGATTTCATAATACAAAATTCGATTAAACACCTTTTAAATAAATCTAATAGTTCATTAAGATGCTAATAAACAAAGTCCGGTCCCTGTCACAGAGTTCGGGTCGCCGCGTATCGCCGCCCATCACTACCAATTTAGAAATTGGTAGTGATGTAACTACAGTGGGTCCAACGGATCCAGCAAAATTTTGAAAGAGGTCTATGAAACAAAAGAGTTTGGGAAACTCTGAAGTAAATCTACGTTTTTGTGGTCGTATCTCACCTCCAGTACATACTGCTATTTTCAGACGGTCTTTCACCTATAACATTTACGCTTTGTACAATGATATTGTAATGAAGTCAATTTTTCCTCAATCAGTTTATTTTCGTTTTTCATTTTTAATAAATATTACACGCGATTGAACTGTTGGTCCTGAGTCAATTTACATGCACGAACGCCGATCGAGTATCTCTGTGCGGTGGGACTGGGCGTTGGTGGGGTCTCTGATAGGGAAAGGGGATCAGCAGTTGAACGAGACCCGAGATACAATTTTTGACCGTCAGCAGTTTAGAATATTAGCCGCATTCTCAAATTAATTCACCACCGATAATTTCTTTTCTTTATCATGTTTATAAATCCGTTAGTTAAAAAAACCTTGTTTCGCTTTTTACGTTTTATATTGAGACCGTATTTCATTTTAAAAACCGAATTATCTTGTAGATATAGGAACATTTTAATTAAGTATTGAGTTAAAATATTTAATTTGATTCCAGTAATAAATATTAAAGTTTATTTCTTGGCAAAAATAATACCGTTTTTATAGATAGTGTTGAGTTGTGTGTTGAGGAAATAGAATTTGATTTAAATAATAAATGATGGGATTTAATTCTGTAATATTGTAAAACCGGGGATTTAGACTTTTGATCGTTAGTCTGTACTAAGAAATTAATTTTTTCTTTTTGGTGGGTTAAATCGGGAATTAAATTTGATTTTATTGATAAATACTTTTGTTTAGTAAGTGCCGCGTTGTAACTAAGTTGAGAATATTTATAAACGGAGTTTTCGAGGAGACGTTTTCCCTCTTTTATTAGTTTGTTTATTTTTTTACCGTATATTGAAATAATCTTAAATAGCATCCTGTCCTGTTTGAACGGACTCGTGATGACGATCAGTTCATTCTTAGAGTAGGTAGAACAGAAGTAAAATTTGGAAATGCTTTTGCCAGTTCTCCCACTTTATACACATAAATTGACAGGTTGGCACCGGATCTCACCGAACTGGGCGCGATACATTGGCGTACAAAATTATTTTATAGATGTTAATAACAATTTCGAGTAAATAGTTTAATAAATTGTGAATAGCTGCTAAAATTTTGTAAAATTATAATTTGAATATTATAATACATGTTTAATAATTATTTATAATCCATAAATACATGCGATTGTCCGGTTCCGCCGATAACAATTTAAAATTACTTATTCTATGAAACGACACTGGCAGGTAAACATTGCTGTGAAATTATCGGAGCCGCCCGACGTGGTTTGACGTTAACCCCCTCTCTACCTACCAAAAGACTTTTCAACTTTTACTTTCTCTATACTATCCGCGTTAGTAACTTCCTTCCCTCCGATAATAGTTTTGTTTTCTCTTTCACCGTATATTTAAATAACTTTAAATAGTATCCTGTCCTGTATGAACGGGCTCGTGATGACGATCAGTTCATTCTTGGATTAGGTGCTACCCGCGTTAGTTTTCTTATTCCGGTTGTATTTTTTTTTCTCGTGCAAATTGCAATTTACAGAAATCGTAAATAGCTTCATTACCCTGTCTGAGCGGGCTAGTGATGACAATTAGCTCATTCTGGGATAATAGGCTACCCCGGGTATAATTTTTTTTGTATTTTCTTTTCATATATTTACTATAAGTAATTCTTTCGCGTTCCTGTCTCCTCGCACTCTCTATGACCGTTTAGATAATTCTTACTTACCGAAATAGTCAAATACCTACATTTTAGTTTAATTCCCGATACAACAGTTAAATAGTTAATTTTTGCTACGACTGCTCTTAGGATTTTTCCTTACCGAAATAGGAAATTATGTTTTAGTTTAATTACCGACTAAATAGCCAAGTTAATAATTTTTTTCTGCGACCGAAACATTCATTTTAATATAATTCAATTTTGACGTCTGATTGAGACTAGTCGGGATTCAATACCGTCCGTTTTGTTTCTTTTTTTTTGTTCAGGGTTATATTGACTATCACCACAACTGGGGTGGGTGTTGAAATATATAATTTCTTTTTTTTTATGTTGTAAATAGTTCAAAACAATATATGTGTCAATGTTAACTTGCCGTATTACTGGTTACTAATTCCATACTTTATTTCCCCCTTGTATTTCAGCTAGTGATAAGTTCTGTACCAGCCCAAGCAACGATTAAAGCCTGTTACTTGTGGCCTACTATTACCTGTGTCGAAGTGACCTTTGACCCCTGGAATTTTTCATCTCCATCTGTAGCTACCCGAGTACTTTCGACGCCGTTTCGAAAGTTTGTGGCGTAAACCATCACCAAAAATCTGGCGCTCGAGAACCGCCCGTAACCACAGTGCCATTCGTAAGGAACCGTTTTCTCTGTGGCGAGAAAACCACTTACAATACACCAGAACGTTTTAAACTTTTTTATATAATTCTTCACAGCAAACTAATAATTACCTACATTTTAGAATGTTCATATTTTGTAAAAAAATATTAATATTGGCTTATATATATTGTTTTTTGTACAATGTATTGTGGTGTTGGAGATATTTCAGGGCTGGTGCTTTGATCAGTCTCTACTGTTCACCAGTTTTTTTTTCAGCCTTCTTTGGCACATGTTTTCTTTTTCTTATTATTATTATTATTATTATTATTATTATTATTATTATTAATTAGTCTGTTACCTTTTATATATTTTATACCTTATGATGTAAGTTTTAAGACAACAGCTCCTGGTCCATTAATCAATTATATTTATAGTTTGAAGTTTATAAATGCATAATTATGTAACTCGTTTGTGTTAAGTGTATAACAACTATGCAATTTATGACAAGGATAATGAACACTTCATTATTCAAGATGCATTTGAGCTTAAAATATCTGTTATAGCAATCAAATAAGTACTTGCAAATTAAATTAACAAATAAATTGTAGAAAATTAGTTTAAGAGAATAAATAATAATATCTACTGATATGTTTACAAAACCTATTTTATTTCAAATTTTTATGATATAGGATATTTTAGAGATATATCAAAATCTAAAAAAGTTCTTTCTTATTTTATAGGTAAATCCTAATAATATATCCATTTAAAAAAATATTTATCACTGGTCTATTTATATGTAAAGATATATCTACATTATCATTTTGAAAGCAATGTTTAGAATAGAATGCACAATGCACGTCTATAGTCAAAAACTGCTTGACCATAAATGTTATGGAATGCGAGATTATTAAAGTTTGCCAGATGAAAAATTAAAATTAAAATCAGTCAGATAACTAAAAATTAGTCAGAAGCAGACCATCGAGATCAATTCACGTGTTCCATGTTTTCTTAATAAAAAAACGTACATTGTTTTTCACTTTTCTCTAATTAAAAAGGATTTTGATTAAAAACGATCAGGAACATATATGTACGATAAAAAAATAAAATAAAGATGAGAATGAAAAGTTAACTCACATGCCAGAAATAATTAGTAACTAAATAACAAGAATAAAGAAAAAAACAGGTATTATTCCTTTGGTGGTTCAGGGACTGATTCAGGATACCTACAGGAATTTATAAGAATCATTTAAAAAACCTATTTTTTTCTACACCCACATGAATATTATAAATTAATCATTTCTAAAATATATTATGAGGTCCACTAGTTCATGTTTAGTACTCCTCTAAAATTTTAAGTTAATTACACCTCTGTTAAACTAATTGTCAGTATCTTTTTAAGTTATTAAGATAAAATATAATTAAAAATGAGTGGTTATTGCGAAGAATCGATAAATAATTGCTAGAAAAAGCTGAAAAAGATGATGAAGAAGATGATGAAGAAGATGATAAAGAAGATGATGAAGAAGATGATGAAGAAGATGATGAAGAAGATGATGAAGAAGATGATGAAGAAGATGATGAAGAAGATGATGAAGAAGATGATGAAGAAGATGATGAAGAAGATGATGAAGAAGATGATGAAGAAGATGATGAAGAAGATGATGAAGAAGATGATGAAGAAGATGATGAAGAAGATGATGAAGAAGATGATGAAGAAGATGATGAAGAAGATGAAGATAATGAAGAAGACGATGAAGAAGATGATGAAGAAAATGATGAAAAATATGATGAAAAGATGAAAAGATGATGAAAATGATGATAAAGGTAATGAAAAAGATGATAAAGGTAATGAAAAAGATGATAAAGATAATGAAGATAATGAAGAAGATGATGATGAAAAAGAAGAAGATGAAGATAAAGAAAAAAAGTTTAGTTTCCTTTAGACTCGGACAAATGAAATCTGCTGAAACTACTGTTGCTATGACCTTACTTTCAGTCATAGTATTTTAACCGCAATCCCAAATTCATGTATCATTATTCTTTAAAATCTTATGATTTATAATTTTATCTATTTGAAAATCATCCAATTTACATGAATTATTTAATATTACCAAATAATTGGTATATAAATCGGAAGTTGCTAATATTAAACATATGAAATGTCAAAATTTAAAATTTTGAAACGTATAAATATTCATGTATTTCCTCCGAAAAAATTTACGAACTGAATATCCAGATAATATCTTAAATGTTTTGCATTGATTATAATTTCGCAATATTCTTCAATTTTTTTTTGTTGTTTAAATAGGTTTTAATGAAACAAAGGTCGTTTATAAAAACAAGCAAAACATTTAGCACATGAATGTCAATATTGAGAAAAAATTCAAAGAAACCGGTCATGTAAGTAAAAGATCTCCCTAAAGGTAGTAAAATTCAAATATTAAAAAACTAGATGTTCTAGTCTTCGAAGAAAATCTCTATACCAGTTTACAGCAAGATTGTCCATCTAACAGTTTCATATCTAAGGTAATATTAAATAAGAAAAAAATATACCGGGTGTTCAAATTAGAGTGTTACAGTTAAATACTGCCAAAAATAGGCATTTTAGAAAAAATGTTTCAGACAAAAATTATATAGTTTTTTGGGGGAAACATTTTGGCTAAATTAATTTTTTTATAGCTGACCATATTATGGCCGAGGTGGACTTTGTTTTTTTAAATGGGAATCCCATTTTTTTTACATATTCTTAAAGTACATAAAAAATAAGAAACTTTTGATGATTGGACTTTTACTTTTTGAGTAACAGCTACTTGAAAATTTTGCTGGGCGAAAAAAAAGCTAACCATATTATGGTTAGCTATAAAAAACGATTTTAGCCGAAAATTTTTCTCCACAAAACCATTAAACTTTTGTCTGAAACGTTTTTTGTATGAAAGGTGGTATTTAGATGTAACACTTTAATTTGAACACCCGGTAAACAGGGTGTTTCAGAATGTAATGTACATACGTTAACTGTAGGTGTGGAACACTTGGGTGCTTCGAAATCATCCATTATTAATAGGTCTATCACATCTCATTATCTAGATACAGGGTGATTTATGAATTTCACCTGAATTTGTTTTTAGCCAAAACTTAACAACCATTCGGTATAAAAAATTAAAATTTGGCAGGTAGACTCATCTCCATATAACAAAAATAATGCCGTAAAAATAATAATTAGATTCCAGGTCCGGATTAACAAAATTTGAGCATTTCTGTCCGCTTCAAAAACAACGCCCTGTATAAGCAAATTTAACATATCTGATTAAACATCTTAAAAGAGCGGAAAAAATCAATTTGGGTAGGTGTCTTTTAAAATTTGCGCATGTCGTTTTAGAGGCACTAATTTTTTGATAAAAAATGATATATTTAAAAATTTGTTAACTTCAGAATTTAAACACGATTTTTTGATTATAAAACATGGAAAATATTACTTTTTTAAGTAAGTACTTTTCAAATATCTCAATTTTACACTGTTTCAGTCTTTGATTTATTATTAGAAATAAATTACAGGCCCGTACAGTTAGCTAAACCAATAATTTTTTAAATACACTGTATAATGAAAAATAAGGAAATTAAAGATTAAAAATATTATTTCTACTTAACAAAAATGAGTTTAACAGCAAGTATTCAATTTTAAAACATAACTTAGTAATTATTACTCATACAGTTAACTTTTTATTGTATTTAAATATTTAAATTTATTTCCTAAATAAAGGGAATAACTCAAGAAAAACCTAACTATTAAAACAACCTTGATCAACCTAATATTTGATCAAATGACAACTATTTTATCAAATAAGCCATTCAATAAATTCTTTGGATTGCCAACCTTAGGATTATTTTTTTATTTTTTCACATGTATTATGTATTCTCTGTTTTATAAATAACTTTATCTAGAAAGCAAGAAAACAGTTGAAAGTTTTTGACAGCTAATAGATAAGTTTAATAGACTATTCATTAAAGTTTCTTTGTTGCAAACATTGGTGTTAAATAACCAAATCTAGAAATGCCTTATCAATTTTCCAACGAAGAATATGCCGATATTTTGTTTGTATACGGATTTTGTAATGGTAATAGTCGAACCGCTGTAAGGGAATATGAGAGAAGGTTTCCAGGACGCCGACTGCCTAACCATCAAACTTTTTCGAACATTTTTAATTTTCTTAGACAGCACGGTCGTTTTCCTACAGCAAAATTCAATGAACATAATAGAATGGCAAACATTGATGTAGAAGAGAATATTATCAATATGGTTGAACATGATCCAAAAATTAGTACACATTAAAAAGAAATAGGTTATATCCATTCCACTTTCAACATGTACAGAGATTGGAGATGGGAGATGGGAGATGAAATACATAGAATACATTTTTCTAACTGGATTATTCGAAATAGAAGAATTCTTAATCGATGTTTATTTTCCGATGAATCACAATTCACTAGGGATGGTGTATACAACTTAAGGAATTCTCATTTTTGGGCACAAGAAAATCCACACGTTGTAAGACAGAGCCACTCGCAAAATAAAATTTCTGTGAATATTTGGTGTGGTTTGCTAAACAACCATCTGATTGGGCCGCATGTGCTTCCTAATCGACTAACAGGTGAAGCATACTTAGATTTTATTCAAAATCATTTGCCAGTACTGTTGGAAAATGAAAATATTGGGGGCATGTATTTCCAGCATGATGGTGCTGCGCCACATTTTAGAAGAATCGTAAGAGAATTTCTAAATGAGAATTTTCCTAATACGTGGATAGGTCGGGTGGACCTAATCACTGGCCGGCAAGATCACCAGATTTTAATCCCGTCGATTATTACCTTTGGGGACATTTAAAATCATTAGTTTATAGTGACGAAATTAATACACCTGATGAATTTCTTCAAAGAATAAACAATGCGTGCGTAGAAATACGAAATAAACCTGAAACAATTCGAGCGGCAATCCAAGAAATTGTGGAAAGGGCAACAATAGGTATTCAGCAGAATGGTTTTCATTTTGAACAATTATTAGGTTAGAATAGGTTATTTTATTAATTAAGTTTTAATTGTTTCAAAAAGTTTATTTGTGAAATAAAATTAATAATTATTTTTTTATAATTATTTTGTTTATACATAATTAAATTTTCCTGGTACCTTAAAGAAAATACCAAACTCAAAGTCTGTTAATGTTTGCCATTAATTCGAAATTTCCTTTTTAATATTTACTTTCCTTATTTTTCATTATACAGGGTATTTAAAAAATTATTGGTTTAGCTAACTATACGGCTTGTAATTTATTTCTAATATTAAATCAAAGACTGAAACAGTGTAAAATTAAGATATTTGAAAAGTACTTACTTAAAAAAGTAATATTTTCCATGTTTTATAATCAAAAAATCGTGTTTAAATTCTGAAGTTAACAAATTTTTAAAAATATCATTTTTTATCAAAAGTGCCTCTAAAACGACATGCGCAAATTTTAAAAGACACCTACCCAAATTGATTTTTTCCGCTCTTTTAAGATGTTTAATCAGATATGTTAAATTAAAGTTGAAGGTGGTAGCCATGTGTGAGTTATAAGTTCAAAAAGGTAAATCAAACGAGGGTGGTCCTTATACGTGGATATTTGCTCATACAGGGTGTTGTTTTTGAAGCGGACAGAAATGCTCAAATTTTGTTAAGCCGGACCTGGAATCTAATTATTATTTTTACGGCATTAATTTTGTTATAGTGAAATGAGTCCACCTACCAAATTTTTATTTTTTATATCGAGTGGTTGTTGAGTTTTGGCTAAAAACAAATTCAGGTGAAATTCATAAAACACCCTGTATCTGGGTAATGAGATGTGATAGACCTATTAATAATGGATGATTTAAAAGCACCCAAGTGTTCCACACCTACAGTTAACGTATGTACATTACATTCTGAAACACCCTGTATATATACAAGATAACAGGATTATTAGGCAGATACCGCAAAAAAAATGAAAAAAAGGACTAAAGGCAAATCATAGACACGTGTTTCTGACTATTGGTCTTCATCAGTACGGTGCAGCCAAGTTCAAAAGAGAATGGAACTATTGATGAAATCAAATCAACAGGAGATTACTCATATACCATCCCATTTAAAATTATTGTTCAACAACTGATTTATACTAAAAAAAAAAATTAATATAAAAACTATAAATATTATCCCACAGCAAATCATAACTAAATACCTAAATAAAGTAACAAATTAAATTGTGCATAAACCTACAAAGAACAATAAATCCATTAATAGATAGCACGGTAGGTCGTTAGCATTGGTACCAAGGCGAAGGACAACATGTCCAAAATGTTGAGTAAAATATTATATATCATTATTACATAATGTTATATTATGGATCAGATGATTGATAATTACAGGCAAACATAATTTTATAGAAATTAAGTGTACAGGGTGTTTCATTAAGGACTCTTTGCGGCTGTATTTCAGAAAGTATTCATCCTATAGCTTCAAAAAAAATTATAACAAAGTCGGTCAAGATAAAATGCTGGAAGTTTGTTATTTTGACAGTCAAGAGAAACATTTACAAATCTGGCAAATCGTTATGCTATTTTGGGTGATTTTTTTGTGAACGTTGATTCTATATTAACCTCAAGATCAAATGTGACACAAATCAGTACTGATGGTTTTAGTCCTCAATACTCAATAATTGTACATTCACAATCAAAACTTATTAATGATAAATGTATACTCCAACCCGCAATTATGCATTTAACAATTTTTGCAATGTGAGTTGTTAAAATTATCTCAAAAAAACTACTTTGAAATAAAGTCATTATTGATATAAGGTGTAAGTAAATGAAACTTTCTCACTTATTATCAACAAACTATACATTCAGTTAGAAATAGTTGACATCTTCAATTTCACAATCATATTAAAAGTTATTAAGAAATTTCGAAAAATCGTGTCAAAAGTTACTCAACAACTGCGGTGATACTCGGGCTTAATTAAAAAATAAGGTTTATAGACAAAATTTTGATAAATACGTAGCTGTTATCTAAATTAAGGTACATCTAATTGGAAGTGGTTTTAATATTGCAAAAGTACACTTAACAGATGTCGACATTGCGTTTACCTAAGTAATTGGTCAGAAATTTTCGATGCATCGCAATTTGATAAAATTGTTTTTATTTAATAGTGCATATCATATCGTACTTTGTAATTTTATGAAATCTTATGTAAACAGATCCGTCTATAGATTCAATTTGAATAACATGAGATTTTTTTTTTAATTAATATTTATTTCATCGAAATAAGGAATGCATTAAAATTAGGGGTTTTATTATGGAAATTAAACTTGTTATACAGGTCCCACGCTCCCAGGATCAGAAATTGGCTTGACTACCAGGAAAATGTACTACTAAATTAAAATAAAAATCTTCAAAACAAATAAATATTAAACTAGGAAAACCTTACATGAAAACTTTAACGTCCCTCATTTTTTTGTAATAAATTAAATTGATTGAATTTATTTTTTAAAACAAAAACTAATATAATAATTGAATAAGTTGGCGATAGATGGCGATAAATAACGATAGATGGCGATTAGATGCGCACTTCTGCGTAAAAATTAAAATGTTCAATTATTATCCTCTAAAAATTTTTGCCACATTTTTTAGTTCGGCAGAATATTTCAACGTGCTGTCTAGGGTTGGTATTTCAATAATTTTATGGGCCACGATACAAATATTAGGGCATTGTTTTTCTCGAATTTTTTTGGTATTTATATTAATAAATGGTGGTGTACATTTTATAAGGTAAGCATGGAATGTCTTTTATTTACTTTAAACTGTCATTGAACCTTGACACAATATTGATGCTGTATATTAAATAATAAGTGAATTAGATATTATTAAGGAGGTCCTTTCGCCACCAATGTTAAATAAAAAATATTAGATTTTGACTAAAATTAATTTTTTTCTAATAGTAGATGTCCTTATTTATCTAATAGTGAACTTTTAACTATACCTTACCGTGCAAATTTTTGAGAATTTTTTTTTTAAAAATGTGTCTGTTTGTACAGTGTCTTATGAGAAAGTAAGACTTCAACCAGGTTACTTGAAAATTTTTTGTAATTTTTTAATATTAATTTCTCAATAAGTTCCACGGTTTACTATATATATTTTATTGTATAAAACAAAATCTAAATATTTCAAAAACCTTATTTTTAGTTTTTTTCTACTCCATCTAATCAATAAATAATAGTATAATTCGAGAATTGTTGTTGAGGACTTACTTTCTCGTGAGGCACTGTACAAATACTCACATTTTTAAAAAAAATTCTCAAAAATTTGCAAGGTATGGTATAGTTAAAAGTTCAGTATTAGATAAATATGGACTTCAACTATTAGAAAAAAATTAATTTTAGTCATAATCTAATAACTTTTTTTTTAACATTTGAGGCGAGAGGTGTGGCGAAAGGACCTCCTTAACGAAACATATTTTTATTAGTAAAACTCGGAAATACTACTGGTAATTTTAAAGATAACTCAGCGTATTCCTCAATGCTCTGATGTGAGACCTCTTTTCTCATTGTTTTTTTAAAAAAACTATTTATTTTTTTTTTCATGTATGTAATACCTTTTGGAACACAAGGTATAATAGAGTGTGAATTGCTCTTCGAGCACGTCGCAATTAATTATATAGTGTCAATAAAGTGTACAAATTGTTTTGGCACACACTGTATAATAGATTGCGACGTGCTCCTTGAGCATGTCGTTAACAACTAAATGTATTCAAATATTGCTATTAACGACGTGCGCGAAGAGCACGTCGCAAACAATAAAGAAAGGGGCCCAAAAAATGTTTTCTCCTGTAAATAAAACTTTTTGGAACACACTGTGTAGTGCATTGCGACGTGCTCTTTGAGCACGTCGTTAATAACAACGTGTATTTACATATTTGAATACATTTTGCTGTTAACGACATGCTCAAGGAGCACGTCGCGATCTATTATAAAGTGTGCTAAAAAAATTTGTACACTTTATTGACCCACTATATAATAAATTGCAACATGCTCTTGAAGTACGTCCTTAACAACAATATATAAATACAGGTTGTTATTAACGACGTGCTCTTCGAGCACGTCGCAATACACTGCAAATTGTGTTCTAAAAAGTTTTATTCACAGGAGAAAGAGTTTTTTGATCCCCTTGTTTTATTGTTTGCGTTAATAGCAATATTTGAATACATTTTGCTGTTAACAACGTGCTCAAGGAGTACGTCGTTAACAACAATATGTAAATACACGTTGTTAATCCACTACACAGTGTGTTTTAAAAAGTTTTATTCACAGGAAAAAGAGTGTTTTGATTCCCTTGTTTTATTGTTTGCGACGTGCTCTTCGAACACGTCGTGATCTATTATACAATGTGTGCCAAAACATTTTGTACACTTTATTGATACACTATATAAAACTTTTTAGAACACAATGTGCAGTGTATTGCGACGTGCTCTTCGAACACGTCTTTAATAATAACATGTATTTACATATTGTTGTTAACGACGTGCTTCAAGAGCATGTCGCAATTTATTATATAGTGAGTAGAGGTGTGTCGTTCGCGAACGATTCGTTCAAAAAGAACGAATCAGTGCACTGACTCGAATGAATTGATTCCCTGTTTTTAAAAGATTCGAATCTTTTTTGAGTCAATTGCTCGATGGCTCTGCGATCGATCAAACACGCCGAGTTCCGAGTTTGGTTGCTTCGTTCATTCGATTCGGATTCGGTATTTGGTATTTTACATCGGCATCGGCAAATTGGTCGCTTTTGTTCTACGTTCTACGGCATAATACGAGAACTCTAACTGACAGGCGGTGGCGGTATGTGTCTTTAATGTTTTTCTCACTTTACAGGAGGTGTGTATTAAGCTTAGGTAAACAATTTATGCGTGTTGTCTGATAAATAAATTTAAATCAAAGTAAAATTAAAACAAAAAATGACGAATCGTGAATATATAATTTTGCGTTAATTTTGGCTATATATTTGGCATTTAAAAAAAATTGTGTTATTGTTGTTTATCTTAACGGACAAGGATGTATTTATTATTCAGCTGCCTTTTTTTTTATGAAATATGAAACATTAATTTGCTTTACTTTAAAATAAATCTGGTTATAATTATTTTACTCAACGACCTAGTAGGTAGGTAGGTAGGTTAGGTAGTACTCAAATTCGTAAAAGTTCGGTTCGATTTCCTTCGCCGGATCGGCGGAATAACATCGTTCGTGGTTCGCTAAAGTGAATCACTTGAGAACGAATCTTGAAGAACGAATCTTTTTAGGTGAATGAATCAAATGAATTAATTCAGTAAAAAGATTCGAACTTCCCACCTCTAATAGTGTGTCAATAAAGTGTACAAAATTTTTTGGCACACACTGTATAATAGATTGCGACGTGCTCCTTGATCACGTCGTTAACAGTAAAGTATATTCAAATATTGCTATTAACGACGTGCTCGAAGAGCACGTCGCAAACATTAAAACAAGGGGATCAAAACACTCTTTTTCCTGTGAATAAAACTTTTTAAAACACACTACGTAGTGGATTGCGACGTGCTCTTCGAGCACGTTGATAATAACAACGTGTATTTACATATTGTTGTTAACGACGTGCTCCAAGAGCATGTCGTAATTTATTATATAATGGATCAATAAAGTGTACAAATTTTTTTGGCACATACTGCTATTAACAACGTATATTTATATACTGTTGTTTTGACAACGTGCACACAGTGTGTTTCAAAAAGTTTTATTCACAGGAGAAAAAGTGTTTTGGCTCCCTTTTTTTTATCGTCTGCGACGTGTTCCTCGAACACGTTGTTAATAACAAAATGTATTTATATATTTTTTTTTGTTCTTAATGACGTGCTCTTTAAGCATGTCACAATCTATTATACAGTATTTTCCAAGAAAATATTCTGCATCATTTAGGAATTCATAATCAAACATTAAATTTTAAAAATGTAAAAACAGTTAGGAGTTATTTTCTATTGCAAAAAGATGTAAATGGAATTTAATAAATAAATTAATGTATTCTTGAATAAAATTCCTCTAATTTCGTTTTAAAATCCTATTCTATACTCCTGAGAACAGTTCATCTGTGATTTTTTTTCTCATGAATCTAATAGGGATGCGTAATAATACGTCTAATAGTGCAAAATGCATATCGCGTCCGTATTTGGTGAGCGTGAAGACCTTTTCTCTCTAAAAATAGCTAGGCAAGATTTTTTTATCTACTATTTATACAGTGCTTTTTAAAAGCCCCCCCCCCCCCCGTCTTTTCTTTTGAACGGTGATACTTAGACTGATGAAATTTGAAGGGGGGAAATGAACTATTGTAAGGTTCTCTACTAGTGGTAACAGGTGACGCCACCAGGCAACTGAAACCAATAATATTAAAAAAAACATCGTAAATAAAAAAAAAATAGTATGACTGAATAGGTATTCTAAATACCTTTCAAACGAGATGTCACTTGCCATAAGGTCCCATTTAATATTATTGGTTTCAGTTGCCTGGTGATGTCACCGATGCCTATTACGTCACCTGTTACCACTAGTAGACAAGCTTACAATAGTTCATTTTTACCCTCCAAATTTCATCAGTTTAAGTATCACCGTTCAAAAGAAAAGAGGGGGGAGGGACTTTTGAGAAGCACTGTATAATGAAAGAATCGGACATGATGATAGTCTCTTGTTTGTGTTACTTTTACAATATTAAGTTTACTGAATTATTTCTGTAATTTTGCTATCTTTATTTTATTTGAGAAACAACTTTAAAAATTAGAAATATTTTAATAGTTTTAGATTGACATTAGAACTATTCAATGGAAATTTCTTTAAATTCATTCATTTATTCTTTTGTCCATATTACATTACGGACACTGTTCATTCTATTATTCTTTTAAAAATCAATAGAAAAGCAAATAATACACTCAAAATACGATTAAAAACAAAAAGACAAGATTTATTTAATGAATATTATTTATCAACCTTGAACTGAAAAATTATTAATTAACCTTGTTCTAGAACATTGCAAATTAATCACTTCTCAGGTTAATTTGGTGTAGATTAGAATCAGGCACATAATAATAAAGAAAAAACAAATCTGCAGTTATAGATTCCAAAACGGAACTAGTATTTTTAAATTTTAATAAATTAGAAATACTCTTAAATGGCAATTTAAAATCTACACTAACACTATTTCAAATAATAGCAATAATAAGATTCTGCTACTATTATTTAACATAAAAGAGTCTATTAAATTCACAATATATAACTGTGGCTGTCTGTAGGATAATAATTTGTTTCTATAAAAGAATAACGTGATTGACTGACTGATGGACAGACAACGCAAAAAAACAGGTAATTACCTACCTGGACAAAAATTTGTTGTTTTACGAAATGGCCAATTAAATGAACATTTCATTTATTCCTAAAACAAACATTGAACTTGTTTACGTATATATTTTCTGAAAACAATGATTAATGCTAAAAAAACGTACATTGTATTGAATGGGACAGGCAATTGATGAAAATTGTTAATATTTTTGGATTGATTAAGACAGACGTTAGAGTGTAATCATAGGAGAATTTTTCAACTTATAAAAGAGGTTTTTTAGGCAATAAATCTATGCGGATTTGCTTTTATAATATATTCTAAATAAACTAACATTCGATGGAGACAATGAACGATAGATATAAAGCACGGTTATTAGCTAAAAGATGCTCAGAAATACTAGGTATAGATGTTAAAGAAATTTTTTTCGCTTATAGTGAGATACAGTTCAATACGACTCATGTTATCATTAGTAGTAAAATACGATTGGAACATTGATCAGCTGGCTGTATTTACAGCCTCTTTACATCCAAAACTCGATGGAGACATCTATATAGAGTTACCAGATGGCAAACCGTGCAGATAGCAAACCGTGCAGATGGATCAAGGCTTCGTACGATTTAAGCAAGTCGGTTCCAAGATAAAGAAGAAAGTGCATTTCATTCAATACCGTTTAGATTCCTGTATGTGTAATGGATTGCGATGTGACCTTCGGGCACGTCGTTAACCACAAAGTATATTCATATATTTCTGTTAACGACGTGCTCGAAGAGCACGTCGCAATCTATTATAAAATATGTTCAAAAAAACTTTTTTGTCATCTATAAAACTGTTTGGAACACACTTTATAATGGATTGAGACGTGCTCTTCGATCACGTCGTTAACAACAAAGTATATTCATATATTGTTATTAACGACGTGCTCGAAGAGCACGTCGCAATCTATTATACAATGGGCGTCAAAAGTGTTATGCACATGAGAAAGTTTAATTTAAAAAGAAGCAATTATTCTTGAAAACGTCACATTCTATTATACAGGGTATTTCAAGAAACAATTTATACACATGAGAAAAAGTTCTGCATTACTTGGGAATTCATAAACAAATATTAAATTTTATAAAATATGGGTAGTATACAAGAAGACTAGGTTTTTTTTAACATTGATTAAAATAAAATCAAGAAGAAAGCAATTATATTTCATAATAGATTCCCAAATAATGTAGGCCGTATAATCAATTAAAAATCTTTTTTTTTTCGAAAAAATTAAACTTTTTGTGTATATTAAGCTTTTTGGAACACACTGTGTAATGGATTGCGACGTGCTTTTCAAGCACGTCGTTGACAACAAAGTCTATTTGGATGTTGTTGTTAACGACGTGCTCAAAGAGCACGTCGCAATCTATTAAACAGTGTGTCCCAAAAAAATTATACAAATGAGAGAATTTTGTTTAAAAAGAGAAAAAATTGATAAAATATTCTGCATCACTTAGGAATTCATGATCAAACATTAAATTTTGTACATTGTAGGTAATATACAGAGAAACTAGAAGTTTTTTTTTTAAAGTTATGGAACATTTACAATTGAGATGAAAGTAATAATACTCGATTATTGATTTCTAAGTAAGGCAGAAATTGTTATCAAGAATAATTGTTTTTTTGAAAAAACAGAACTTTTTCTAATGTATATAAAGTTTTTTGGAACACACTGTGTAATGGATTGCGACAACAAAGTCTATTTGGATATATTGTTGTTAACGACGTGCTCAAAGAGCACGTCGCAATCTATTATACAGTGTGTCCCAAACAAAATCATACAAATGAGAAAGTTTTGTTTAAAAAATAATAATTTTTGATAAAATATTCTGCATCACTTGGGAATCAAACATTAAATGTTGTACAATGTAGGTGATATACAGGGAAACTAGATATAGAGGTTTTTTTTTAGAAATACAATCGAGACGAAAAAAATAATACTCGATTATGGATTTCCAAGTAATTTTTATCAAAACGAATTGTTTTCTTGAAAAACAAAACTTTTCTAATGTATATAAAGCTTTTTGAAACTCACTGTGTAATAGATTGCGACGTGCTCTTTGAGCACGTCGTTAATATATATAATATATTATACAGTGTGTTCCAAACAGTTTTATACATAAAAAAAGTTTTTTTGGGGCACATTTTATAATAGATTGCGACGTGCTCTTTGAGCACGTCATTAACAACAACATCTAAATACGTTTTGTTATTAACGACGTGCTCGAAAAGCATGTCGCAATCCATTATACAGTGTTTTCCAAATAGTTTTGTACACAACAGAGGTTTTTTTTTTGATACATTTTATGATAAATTGCGACGTGCTCTCTGAGTTCATCGTTAACAACAATATCTGAATACGTTTTGTTATTAACGACGTGCTCTTCCAGCACGTCGCAATCCATTATTTAGTGTTTTCCAAACAGTTTTATACACAGCAGAGAAAGTTTTTTGAGTACATTTTATAATAGACTGCGACGTGCTCTCCGAGCACGTCGTTAACAACAACATCTGAATACGTATTGTTATTAACGACGTGCTCGAAGAGCACGTCGCAATCCATTATACAGTGTGTTCCAAGCAGTTTTATACATAGAAAAAGTTTTTTTGGGGCACACTTTATAATAGATTGCGACGTGCTCAACACGTCATTAACAACAACATCTGAATACGTATTGTTATTAACGACGTGCTCGAAAAGCATGTCGCAATCCATTATACAGTGTTTTTCAAATAGTTGTATACACAACAGAGGTTTTTTTTTGATACATATTATGATAGATTGCGACGTGCTCTCTGAGTTCATCGTTAACAACAATATCTGATTACGTTTTGTTATTAACGACGTGCTCGAAGAGCACGTCGCAATCCATTATACAGTGTTTTCCAAACAGTTTTATACATAGCAGAAAAAATTTTTTGGTCACATTTTATAATAGATTAACAATAATATCTAAATACGTTTTACTCAAAGAGCACGTCGCAATCTATTATACAGTCTGTCCCAAAAAAAGTTATATGCATGAGAAAAAGTTTTGTTTAAAAAAACTAATTCTTGATAAAATATTCTGCATCACTTGGGAATCAATAATCAAACATTAAATTTTGAAAAATAGAGGTGGTAATATAGGGACACTTTTTTCAAGAATAATTATTTTTTTGAAAAATAAAACCGTTTCTTATGTATATAAAACTTTTTGGAACACACTGTTTAATGATTGCCACGTTAACAACAAAACGTATTTATATATAGTTATTAACAATTTTTAATTTATTGACAATTTTTTATAACGAAAAAGGCAAATAATACTGTTTCTATAAAAATTTAACCATACTAGTGATTAACCCAATTGTTTGCAATGAGTTTCTATACTAAAATGGCCAACACTTTGAACACTTATAAAAAAAAACGGTATTCTTTTCTTTGATTTAGTTATTACTCTTGTAAATTAATGTATTTGTAAAATAAAATAAATAAAACGCAAATCCATATGTCACACAAAATAAGACATTGCGTTTTATTTATTTTATTTTACATTTTGGTAACTTAACAAACGTTGACATTTGGTACTTCGGGTACAATATCCGGAACCTGAAGAAATCGCGAAAGCGCCCATCAGACATATTCTTGAATTCATCAAGAAAATCAATCTGATGGGATAGAAATTGTGAGGGGTACAATAAGCCTAGAGCTTTAGTACAAGTGGGCTTTGAACCACGCCCTAATTCAGATAGATAGATAAATACATGTCCCCTAAAAAATGCAAAATAATGTCCCAATCATCACACTACAATTTCATAATTATACTTTTTTACATCATTTGTACCCCCTGCTATTACCTTAATCCGCATGTACAGCTTCCAGCTTATTGTACCACCATTTGAAGGTCTTACTACCTCCTCATTCACCAATTTACTCCCACATTCACTGTCATTTATTTCAAGTTGTCGATGGTTAAACGCTAGTCCCAAGGTGACACTGCCCATACTGCCCTACTAAGCTAAAATTTTAGTTTTTGAGTTAAAGGCATATTTGTGATGCAGAATTGCATCTACAATTGTTTTCCTATACAAAAACTTCCTAGCTACAACATAAAGCACTTGTATTTTACAATCAGTTTCGTCCTAATATATAGATTGTGTACAATATTAAAACAGAAAATCGTTAATATCTCAAAACTTTCCTCATGGCAGCATAATGAAATATCTCAGTGGTCACTTATCTACGTCGTGACCAGAGAGGACACTGCTTAACTGTTGCGAGAATGTTGATGCTCACTAATCTTTGGCTAGCCTCCCCGGTATTCGTTCCAAAGAAAATACCTTGTAACCCACGATACACAAACACCAGTATGCTACTATTTCGGACCAAATTTCGCACTTTCCGCGCATGACGTAAGCAGGCATGAAGTAAACTTTGACGTTTAAATGAAAATAATTTGTTAATACAGTTTATTTCAAATTATAAAGATATAATGAGACGAAATATTGACTCGAGTGTACGTTTGGAAATTTGAATAAGAATTAAGAGTATTTTTCTTGTGTGGTGTTCATTTTTGAAGAGATTAGTTTGAAGTTTCTCTTTAGTATTGCCCGTTTTTAGATGTTTTTAAAGAGTTTAAAGTAAAGTGTTGTGTGTTCTTCAGAAATTTTATTACAATTAAAGAACTATAAAATGTCTAATTGTGCCGTGGCTACGTGTAAAAACTACAGCAAAATTACAAAGGGAACGCACATAAAATATGTTAGATTTCCCAAGAATGATGATCTAGCTAAGCAATGGGTTGTAGCATGTCGCCGAGAAGAGACAATGAACTTAAAAAATAGTAAGTGTAGAAGCTTTTATTTGAATAATAAAAAAATTTGATTTATATTTATTAATATTCAATGTCAATGGTTATGTAAAAGGCTGATTCGGTTGCATAAACATAAATTTCATGTTCATATATTATGAATAGATGTTTTTTTGCAGCTCGTGTTTGCTCTATACACTTTGAAGTCTCCTGTTTCGAAGTGTCGCTGCAACAGAGATTGTTGGGATACAAGCCCATACGTAGCCGACATTTGAAACTTGATGCTGTGCCCACACTTAGCATTCCCAAATTTCAAAAAGTAAATAATAAGATTGTTCATACAAAAAGTAACGTAATACGTTAATATAAATAATATTTTAATTTTTGATAGGTTTACAAAAAAGTTTTAAACAAAAGTTTTAAACAAAAGTTTTAAACAAAAGTTTTAAACAAAAGTTTTAAACAAAAGTTTTAAACAAAAGTTTTAAACAAAAGTTTTAAACAAAAGTTTTAAACAAAAGTTTTAAACAAAAGTTTTAAACAAAAGTTTTAAACAAAAGTTTTAAACAAAAGTTTTATGAAAGTTATCAGAAAACGTCCATCAGAAATATACTGGTTGCACCATTAGTTTACAATAATGCACAGATATGTTTTTAAATGGTACACCCTGAATATTTTTTGAGTATTTCAAACTCTAAAAAATTCAAAAATAACCGTTAAAACTGTATAATGTTAATTTCATTAGTTCAAAAGTTATATTCTTTTAAAAAGGGTATATTACAGAAACATTTTTATTGCCAAAATAATCAACCAAACAAATATTTTATTAATTTTATTTAATTAAATGCTTTTAGTGTCTTCCTTGTTCTAATCATTTGGCAGTATCCAATACTGTTGTAAAATATTAGCCAGTTACGTTACTTTCTGCACACACTGTATGTATGTTTACTGTGCTCCACTGTACAGGGTATCTGATGTGATAGGAAGATGTACACCTTGGAATAAAATCGACCTGTATTTGCATTTTTTTGGAAAAATCTCCTCCAAAATTATCTGAGATAAATCCGGTCAAAAGCGCTTAATCACCCTGTACACTGGTTTTACTCGAATCTTGTTCGTTCTAATTGTGTACTATTGTTTGGCGTTCTTTATTATAGATTTTTGTAAGATGCCTGCATTTCTTTAAAATAAAGTGTCTTTGCTCATTGTGTTTTATCACAAAAAGTCTTGTTTTAATCGCAATAAATAAACTGAATATTCATAAAATGTATGCAATATTTATACTAATACAATAACTTTTCTACTTTTACTCCATACAATCTACAAACTTTATTAATAAAGTAATATTACAGTTTTTGTTATCGAAAACGTCTCGTTACTTGTATGTATTTATTTATGCAGATGCCTCGGATTGATATGCCTAGTGACGTCATATCGTGTGACAAGGATAGAGCTAACATGCGTAGGAGCATACCGGTGTATGTGTATCGTGTTGTAACCAGACATTTTTCGATACCCTGTATATAGTATAACATAATACTGATATCTATAATCTATTTTTATGTATGAGAGAGTATTAAAATAATAAAGCGTTCGTAATCCATGGGCGTAGCACTTCTTTTAGTAGACAGTTAAAATATTTTTTGAAGTTATTCCTCGAGTATATTTTCACCTAATTAACCTGCTTATAACTTCTAAACAGCTGAAGGTAAAAAAGTGCAATTTTTTCTAAAATGTTTTATTTTTCCACAAGGTATGTTAAGAACATTGTGTCAAACGGGTTATGTAGGATAAGGGTTTAAACTTTGACTTTTAAACAACGTTACGTTCATAAATAATAATTTTAATATAAAAACTACTTCTTACCTACAAATCCAAATCAGAATCGAAATCAGAAGATGAACTGTCGCAACCAATATTTACAATGAGTGGCTCGATCATTTCATCAGTAATATTGTCCAACTTCTACATTTTCTCTTCTTCTTTAATCGTATGATTTACTGCCTTTTTCCAGTTTTCAGGCTTCACATTATTTACAGCCTCCAAAAACAACTGTTTAACATCACTCATTTTAAAAGAATTATTTTTTCTTGAAACTTCTCCCTTTATCTGTGCCCATATCAGTTCAATCGGGTTTACTTCGCAATGATATGGTGGTAATCTAACCACCGTCATCCCACGATTTCTTGCAATTTCATCAATTTCATATTTTTTGAATTTCTCTTTATGAAGGGAACACAAATGATACAGTTCTTTTCTCACAGAACCGGGATGGAACTTAATATTCTTTGAATTTAGCCAATTCTGTAAATCTTTTTTTAACCACTTGGTTGTGGCCATTTTTTCTATAAGTCTCGAGTGATAACTTGCATTATCCATTACTATTATACAGTTCTGAGGAAGAAGATCTATAATTTGTTCGAACCACTCTTTAAAGACATCAGCATTCATGTCCTCATGGTAGTCACCGGTACGAGTAGATTCAAAAATCAATAAACCACCTTTAACAAAACCGTTTGAACTACCGATGTGTACTATTATTAGTCTGCGCCCCTTTCCTGATGGTGGATTTAAACCAGTAGATAAATTATTTAAAAAAGCCTGTCTTCGACTTGTAACAATTTCATCTTGCCAAAATTTATTTGGTTTATGTCCCTCGTTGATCCATGTTTCATCTAAATAAAATATATTTCTTCTTTGGTTTCTCATTTCTTTTATAGTCCTTAGGTAATTTCTTCTCCATACTACAATATCGCTTCTTTCTATTAAAATAGACTTTCTGGAATGCTTTTTCCATAGAAAACTTATTTCTTTTAAAAGTTTCCATAGTGTGCTTCGACTCATTTCAGGGTAATCCTTATCATCTCGAACCGTGGCAAGAACTTTGACTACTGTCGAAAATTCTTTTCTAAAGAATAACGCATGCACTTTCCTATGAAGTCTTTCTTTCAAAAGATTTTCTAATTGAAATTTTGGTTTTCCTGGAGCTTTACATGCTGTTTGAAACTCGCCACATTTCTCTTCTTTAACAACTCTGTAAATCGTAGATTTCCCAACACCAAGCGTACTACTAACTAATTCCACTGTGTCATCAACACTTTTACATAAATGTTTGTCTGTAAATGATTTAAAACAATTAAATATTAATGTTTTTTCATTAACTGTTAAAGGACCGATTTTTTGTCGTTTACGCGGACCTTCAAAATTTTCCATGGTCACACTAGAATTCACACTGCACCTTGCAAGTTGCAACTAAACGACGTTTAGAAAACTGTCAAGAATACACAACTTGGACCTCCTTACTAAATGGAAAACCTATAATCGCATTTTCGGTGAAATTTGTTGGGAAGGTATTTATCTACTTATAATTCGATTACTGTAAGAAATTCTTGGAATTAAAATAAAACAAAATTGACAAATAGGTACTTATTGAAAATAATCTTAAGATACGGCTATGCAATCTTTAATACACAGGGCTTTTGGCCTGTCCAAACCTTTTTCTATTGTTCTGTACAGCTTATGTTTATAAGGGACCAATAAAAGACCCAAAACTTGTAATAGCTCAGGTACATTTATTACAATTTTAGGAAATATTTAGATTATTCTGTAAAAATATTTAAAATGACCGTACTAAGTTTTACATTAGAAATGCTGTTTTATTACTCTCTCATACATAAAAATAGACTATAATTGAGAAACAACGTAAAACAATAATTCCGACCTACACTAAACGCAGTTGCCTAAACCATAGCCATCCCGAGCTTTGAGAACACCCATAACAACCTCAACCGCTAATCGGATGTACCGCGACCTTGAACAACCGCCAAACCACTTCCTGAAAAGTAAAATCAAACGACGGTGCACCGTATCAAAGAACTGCATCAATTTAATTAATTACCCTGTATACATTTCACCAGCTCTCGATCCCAGTCTCTTGGTGGAGGTTTTCAACACCACAAGAGAGTAAAGTAGCCAAGTGAATGGCGGGAGAAACTTTTCAGTTATAGGATTAGAAAACAGCCGGTAGAAGAGTGTCGGTTTAGTTCTTTTCTTGTGCTCGTGCTGTGTACGCCTGTCCGCTTTTTTAACACACAGTAAGTGATCTTACACTCTCCTTTTTAATGGTTTTTACCACGTTCTTCCGCCATATCGCAAGCTTTCTTGAGCTTTTTTCAGCGGAATGTTCAAGCCTATGCAGCCAGCGGCCTTGAATGCGTATGACAGCTTGGTGTGTGTGATGTTCGTTTGTATGAGTTTGTGCTTACAGGTGGCAGTGCTATATTTTTACTTATAACGGATACACGAAAAATATTAAACACCACATAAATAGCCTAAAACGTAATTCATCCCTTGCGGAATTATTGACAGATATTTTAGATCTCAGTGTACTAATCTCCCATCTATCTACCTTAATTAGGGTGTAATTCAAAGCCTAGAACTTCACTACCTAGGCAAAATTAATTAAAATACAAATATACAAATATTTAGAAAAAATATAAATATTTAATTAATTTTTACATATCTAAATAAACCCAACCCTATTTAGAAAATTTATTGATCATTCTTAAAATATTTCATAATTTTAATTCCCTTCCCTTATCCCTACTACTTTCTATTATGACCTTTACCCCCCACTATTTGGGGGGTGGTGAAGTAGGTAGGGCAATGGGAAAGGGTATGTCATTGAAGTTTTAAAAATACGATACGGATCTTAGAAATATGACGTAAAGATTTATGTAAAAATAATTTAAAATGTACTGTAGGTAAGACAGTAGAATTAAAAAATATATTGAAAAATAATTAGAAATATTTCAAATAGGTTTCCCTTTGGTGCGCAGTCATAAAGTGCACCTGGGGAAAGAGGTTTTCGAAAATTTGACACATTTCACTTTAAGGGTTATACTATGCAGTGTCAATTAATGTTTTAGGATTTTGCGCTGTTGTCAAATCAAATTCGATGCGGATTTAGGATATATGACAATAGAATTGAAAAATATATTAAAAAATATTTAAAAATATTACAAATATATTTCCCTTTGGTGCACAGTCATAAAGTGAACCTTAGAAAGAAGATTTTTGAAAATTTTGCACATTTACTTTCTATGATATTAATTAATATTTTTTAGAAATTATAATAGTGACAATTCATCTTTTATATTTTTGCGCTGTTGTCAAATCAAATTCAATTCAATGACGTAAAGATTTATACAAAAAAAAACTAACAATAAAATTGAAAAATATATTAAATAATATTAAGAAATATTTCTAATCTTTTTCTCTTTGATGTACACTCATAAAGTGCACTTGAGAAAGGAGATTTTTGAAAATTTGACACATTTCACTTTCTATAATAATAATTGATATTTTTTTAAGGTTATAATATGCAGCGATAATTCACCTAATAATTTTTTGGCACACACTGTATAATAGATTGCGACGTGCTCTTCGAGCACGTCGTTAACAACAAAATGTTTACAAATATTGTTATTAACGACGTGCTCGAAGAGCACCTCGCAAACAAAAAAGGGGCCCAAAAAACTTTTTCTCCTGCGAATAAAACTTTTTGGAACACACTGTATAAAGGATTGCAACAAAGAGTTTACAAATATTGTAATTAACGACGTGCTCGACGAGCACGTCGCAAACAATAAAGAAAGGGGCCCAAAAAACGTTTTCTCCTATGAATAAAACTTTTTGGAATACACTGTATAATGGATTGCGACGTGCTCTTCGAGCACGTTGTTAATAATAAAGTGTATTCAGATATTGTTGTTAACGACGTGCTCAAAGAGCACGTCACAATTTATTATACAATGTGTACAAAAAAACTTTTTCTTCTGTGTTTAAAACTTTTTGAAACACACTGTGTATTGGATTGCAACGTGCTCTTGTAACAATATAGTATATTTAGATATTGTTGTTAACGACGTGCTCGAAGAGCACGTCGCAATCTATTATACAGTAGGCATCAAAAATTTTTATACACATGAAAAAGTTTTATCTTTTAAAAAACGAAATTATTCTTGATAAAATGTCTTAAAACAACACATCGCAATCTATTACATATAGTGTGTTTTCGAAATAAATATATAGATCTATTTGAAATGTACGAAAAGTTACTATAGTTCACATTAAAATAGAACGCGTTAGTGATTTAGATAAAATTGTCACTATACGCGTTTATTCCATTGACCTTTATGATGAGCCGGATATCATACAAATATTGAATATATTTTCATGCTGATATTTCAACTTTTTTGATGACCTTTCACACCTATTAGTTTTTTTATGTAACCTGTATCATTCTACTATATTAGACTAATATTTGAATTTATCTTGTCTTATAACTTTCTCATATCAGACCATGTAAATGTTTCTTGGAATTTCCTGATTTGTATTAAGATTTGATGGGTGGCGAATTAAAAGTAATTTAATTTGTGTTCGTAAGCAGGACTTATCTGTGAAAAATTATAATAAAGCTAAAAATTATTATATTGGTCCAATTAAATGTCCTGATGATTTCAATTGCTATAGAGCTTGTAGAATGAAACAAAAAATACAATTATGATAATCGGTAGCTGTTAACAGATGTTAAAATACATGTTGCTCTCGAATTTAAAAGTAGTTACCAATTATCTCTAATATTTAAATAAATACGTACCTTTCTGATTATTAACAAGCAGTGTCTAGCAAGGATCAAAATCTTATATAAAACATTTCTTTTGGTGTACCATATTGGGACTAATACATTAGGTTTTTAAATGACTTTTGTAATACATGTTTATAATAGCAATATTTTATATGGAAATGTGAGTGAAGTTTTTTTTTTTCCATTACATAGTGAGTACTAAAAAGTTTTTTATATGTTTTATTTTTATTTTTCCAAAATAACATTTATCATTGATAAAAAATTCTGCATCACTTAGAAATTCATAATCGAGTATTATTACTTTTATTTTCTAATATGTAACAAAACGAAGTACTGATGATAGATTATGTGATCAATTAATAACCGACTACTATAATCCCGATTTTTATCTGATGAAAATTACTTAAAAACGACTGACATTTGACATTTTAAAATTTTGAAATTTTAACTGTCAAACTGTCTTTATTTAAATGAAAACAAACAATTTTAAACACTTTTTTAATAAATTTTCAAAGGCATCGATGAATATTAATAAAAAGCATCCACGGAGGGAGGGGGGTTTGAATTGGCGTTGTCTGTTTTTAGACATTCTTTTTTATCGGTTTATAAAAAAAATATTCATTTTTATTTACTTTTTTTAATAGAAACAAACTTTTCTGAAATATTTCACTTTGTTGATGGAACCCCCCCCCCCCCCCTATAGTTCCCAAAAACCCCTACAATGAAAAATGTCTGACCACACCACTATTTATAGTGACTATATTATTCATTGGAGTGTGTAAGTAAAATTTTTTTCGGACATTCTGTATTAATCTTTCATGGATGACACGGCGTGACGTTTTTATTAGCATCTGGTTCGAAATGCAAAAAAATAAAAATAAAGATAACCAATTTCGATATAATTCATGCGAACGGAATGAGACAAACTTTCTTTGGTGAAACTTTTACTTTTATATTATTGAAATTGTATCGTTCTCGATTAGACAGAAGTTTTCGTATTAGTGTTAAATACAGAAGAATCAACAAAATTTCTTACGATAATACTATTTTTTAATTATTTATTTTATTTATACAAATCTTTTATAATAATAATATATAGGGTGTCAGAAAATAAAGTAATTCATAATAATAAACTGTATTTACTGATACAAAATGTGTTTTTATTGTTATGTAAAGAAATCTGATTAGGTCAGAAAAGAAATACAAAATAAAAAACACATTTCAGAAAAATATATTTTTTTAAATAATAGGAATTCTAAAATACTGTAGAAGAAACTTTTTAACAATAACTATTTAAAAATTATTTAGGTTATCAGTAAAGCCTAAAATAATATTTAAAATTTTATTATGCATAAATTATACAGTGTGTACCAGCCAAATGGAATAAATTCAGTAGCTCAATAAAATTTCTGTGCATAGTTATAAAAAAAATTCCGAAGTACATCAAATTTAGGTTATTAAATGACATTAAGTATGTATCCTTCCAGTGAGAGTTCCAACCCCAAAATTTTTAAATAGGCTTGAGATGACTCATATGAAAGGCCTCTTAATTCTCTATTCAAAAACACTGTGATTTTCAAATTTATTGTAAAAATTTGCAGTAAAAAAATTCATTCCTAATAGAGTTTTGTTCTTGATGATGCAAGAAAATTACACAAAAACTTCAATCTTAATGTTATCACAATAATAGATACTGGAAAAATTTTCAGGAATGTGTAATGAATTTTCCAAAATTTTCGGAGCTTACGGGGTATAAAACTTTTTAAAACACACTGTATAATGAATTGCGACGTGCTTTTCAAGCACGTCGTTATCAACAATGTGTGAGAGAGAGCACTTTGAATATTTATTGCATTAAAGTATATTCAGTTATTGTGGTCGAAGAGCACGTCGTAATCTATTATACTGTGTGTTCCAAAAAGTTTTATTCACAGGAGAAAAAGTTTCTTTGAGTCCCTTTTCTTATTGTTTCCGACGTGCTCTTCGAGTAAGTCGTTAATAGCAATATTTGAATACTTTTTGTTGTTAACGACGTGCTCCAAGAGCACGTCGCAATCTATTATACAGTATGTTTCAAAAAGTTTTATTCACAGGAGAAAAAGTTGTTTTGTGTGCTTTTTTTTATTGTTTGCGACGTACTCTTCGAGCACGTCGTTAATGGCAATATTTGAATACATTTTGTTGTCACAATCTATTATACAGTGTGTTCCAAAAAGTAGTTTTATTCACAGGAGAAAAAGTTGTTTTGAGCCCTTTTTTTATTGTTTGCGTCCAAAAAAATACACAAAAGAAAAATGTTATATAAAAAAAAGAAATATACTTGATAAAAAATTCTGCATCACTTGTGAATCCATAATCGAGTATTATTGATTTCGTCTTGATTTTAAGTATTCAATAACTTCAAAAACAAAAGAACCTTTGTGTCTATTTTCCCTGTATACCACCTTTATTTTACAAATTATGAAGTGATGAAGTAGGTAAAACATTTTATCAGAAATATTTGTATTTATATATGAAAAAACGAAACTTTTTTTTTTCATGTGTATAAATATTGTTGGGACACACTGTATAATAGATTGCGACGTGCTCTTTGAGCACGTCGTTAACAGCAACATGTATTTAAATATTGTTAACAATAAAAAAAGGGACCCAAAAACTTTTTCTCCTCTGAATAAAACTTTTTGGAATACACTGTATAATAGATTGCGACGTGCTTTTCGAGCACGTCGTAAATTATAACGTGTATTTAGATAATGTTATTAACGACGTGCTCGAAGAGCACGTCGCAATCTATTATACAATGCATTCAAAAAACTTTTTCTTCTGTGTATAAATATTTTTGGTACACACTGTATAATAGATTGCGACGTACTCAAAACGTATTAGATATTGTTGTTAACGACGTGCTCGCAGAGCACGTCGCAATTTATTATAAAATGTGCTCAAAAAAACTTTTTTTGTTGTGTACAAAACTGTTTGGAACATACTGTATAACGGATTGCGACGTGCTTTTCGAGCACGTCGTTACAATAAACTTTTTTTTCATGTGTATAAATATTTTTGAGACACACTGTATAATAGAATGCGACGTGCTCGAAGAGCACGTCGTTAACAATGATGTGTGAGGGAGAGCACTTTGAATATTTATTGCACAAAAAAATTATATTTTTAATTAAAAAAACTTTCAAATAAAAAATTAATCTACCTATATTTCCATTTAAAAAAAATTAGAAGTGTCTGCAACATCCCAGATACTTATTAGATTATGGATTTCCAAGTAATGCAGAACATTTTATCAATATTTGTTTTTTTATGAAAAAACAAAATCTGCATACACTTTGTTATTAACGACATACTCGAAGAGTAATATTTTTCTCTGAAATTCGAAATACGTTAAACTGCATTCCTGCATTTGTCAGACTTGGCTTTGATTTTATTTTATTATGTATTTAATTGAAACATGATTTTTATTTTTTACCTTATGTAAAAATTTTAAACTAGATAATGCAAGCCACAAATTGAATTATGAAATATATTATTTTATATTTACTATACAGTATTATAATAAAATTAAGACGTTTAGGATATACGTTTATATAAAATTTTCTTCTTAAAATGCACCTTAAAATCTCCTTAAATATTAACATTCTTTGAATAAATTTTAGTAAGAATTTAGCTATGAAAAATTATTATATAATTAACTATTACAAGTGGGTCACCTGGTTATTCTAAATTTGACAGCCGGATTGAATAATATATCTAATCATTCAACATATATTCCGTTTTATAATAGCACACTTTTTTTTAATCGCTGTCATTCAAAATTGACGATGATCAATTAAAAAAAAAAAGAATCCGAGACTTGGGTAATGTCTTCAATATGCAACAACATTTAGTGCTAATAAAAAGTGAAATTTTAATTACATAACAGTGATATAAAAAAAACGATCTTCTATTTAATGTTCTAGCCAATTATTTACGTTTGGGAAATAGTCGACAAATGATTTTATATATAAATAAATTGATATGATTTATTACCAGAAAACATGTAGAAATTGATGTATACAAATTTGGAATTAAATATTTAACAGGTGAAAATAAGGTATGCAGTTCCCATAATAAACATTATTTTAAAAATGTCCCACCCCTTTGAAAATAACGCCCTGAAGAATGTTCGGTTACATAATATATAACATTAACTTTAATAAATTTAATTATATTTTAAATTTTTTAAAGGTTTCCAGATGTACCCCTAATTAGTAATTAAAAAAAATAGGTAGATATGTTGTAATAAATTGTATACAGAAAAAGAAGAATTTAAATCAAAAGACTCACCATTTAAATCCACTCATTCCTTCTTCAATCTGTGCCCAATTTTTTGTTCCTGTATTTTTTTTGGCTCCTCCATAATATCTAGTATTTCCATTAAATTATCTCTATTTAATCATGGATAAATCCTCTATTTCCAACAATATTGAAGATACTTAGATATATCTACATCCCTGTCCATTTGATCCCGGAACATATCACCCAAGACATTATAGTGTACATTAACGTGCTATATTAACATTAAATCTCTTATACTAATTATAAGAACTTAGATTAACTTGCTAAGATTGTTGTTTTAACACCTTGGCTGCCATGTGTATCACATGTGATACAAAATTTGACTGTCTTCATAAACCATGGAAGTAAGTTGAAGTTTCCTGTTGTGTACCAAGCAATAAGTTATTAAACACCCTGTATATTCAAATATAATTTTAGAATATGTAGTTTAACGCTGTCTACCGTTCTGTAAAATAATTTTTTATATCTCTAATAATGGCGGAGATATTGGACTTTTTCACATTAATGGATCACCCTGTATATGTTCTAAAAGTTTGTACATTGTATGGTTTTTTTTTGTTAAAATCAATGTATAAATACAGCAGTAGCTATAATATTTAAGGGTAAAGTTGCAGGAAATGTATGTACTGACGCGTAATCTGGTTTTATGACAGTATAACTGTACAACGTTGCCAAATGGCTACTTTTATATTGTTAATAAATAATATCCAAGTAAAATAATAAATAAATATAAACAAAAGTACCTTTGGCTGAAAGTTTTCTTCCTTTCAGTAGATTGGAGGACGTGCTTTATTGAATTTGAATTAAAAAAATGAATAAAAATTACATAAATTATATTACATACCTAGTAAATAGAAAATTACAACGTGGCAACAACGCGATGTTTACATATGTGCGGCCAGAATACGTACGTACCTTTCCTATAACTTTACCTAATTTTAAAACTGATCAAGCAATGCTCAATATTATCAGTGATATATGCGATACAGAAAGGACCCAAACCTAATGTATCACCAATGACTCATACCATAAAACAAAATCCTGAAATTTGTCTTGGCAGCCAACGTGTTAATATATTTAAATCATACTTGATTTGACAGATTCATTATCTGTCTACAAGAGATTTAAAAAAAAATGTAAATTTTCTATATATTTTAATTTTATATCACTTTTTATCTTCCCCCTGTATGTGATATCCAAAGTATATATTTTTTTTAATGTAATGTACTCGTTTGGGACACTTTACGATATATTATATTGTAAAATAATGATATTTACTGAACCAACTAACTTTTGGACTCTCCCTGTATTCATCTATTTTTCGTAATGATAGATAAAGTGTGGAATACATAAAATTCAGCAGATTGAACCGAAATACTTTACCACAAGAAATCTACGAATCCTTAGATCAAAGAAAACTTGTTAAATAATCATTATACTGGACGTTTGTGATATTTGGACCCAAATAAAGAACTTAATTTTATATTGTGTAGAAGTTAGTGGTATAAATGCAAACTAAAACTAGAATAATTAGCTCAATATCTAGCTTTTAAAAACCTACTTAATTTAGTCGAACAATCTTAATTTAAAGTAATAAAATTAATAATACAGACCTGATTGACATTTGATTTCTTTTTTCACTGGCTTGAAATCATCACTCGAGAAAATGACGTTGCAGATTTCAGATTTTACTTGTCAGTGGAACACAAATCAATGTATTTACCCTTTAATGCACTCTCACACATAACACTTTACACAAAAAAGTATAAGAGAACAAATTATGAATAAAAATAGAATAGTTTACAAATTTCGAGGTCTATTTTGATGCCTTTTTTTAGATTTAAAACGGAGATGACTGTCTCCCCTCGAATAAAAATGATAAAATGGACTCCCCGTGGAGCATTATGCAATTTTCATCCCTTTGCGCGCGCATCGTACTGATCTATAACGAATATCAATCGATCAAAAAATAGATCCGCAAAATAATGTAAATTTCTACAAAAAAAACATTGATATTATGTGAAAAATAAAAACACCAAATTAGATTACATTAATTGAAACATTAAATATGCATCTTTTGTATGAATATAACGAATTATTTAAAAAAGTGAGTAGGCAACATACAATACATTGTTGTACTTTTGGTTCTCTAATGATCAAGTAGCTTAAATACGGTAAAATGGGATTATTACGAGGTATTTCCAAAAAGTTCATTTTCCAACACTCTCTTATTTTTATTTTGTACTCCGAAAAGTTTAGATATAATGTATTGAACTTAACGTTTTAGCAATAATTCTACCAAAAACTATTAAACAGAGTCGGTTCAAGGTCAATATAGATTTTAAACATAGTCGAACAGTAATCTGGAAATAACTAATTATCTCGTAAATCCATGCTCCAATTGGTACAAAATTTGGAACAAACCTGTTTTTGGATACGGAGATTCGAGATTTGACATTTCCAATGTTGCCAGATTTATCTTTTTTCTGATAATATTAGTCACTTTATTTCTTTAAATATGTGAGTAACTTTTTTTCAACAATCCAACTTCTGTATCTGTAGCGTGTGTAATTCGGGTTACCCCACGGCACTTGTGCATCATAAGGTCCATTGTGCATCCTTGTAGAGTGACAGGACATTACATAGGATGTTGAAAATCACACAAATTTCAACCCTATATATTAACAATGATACACTAATGTGACGACTATGTTATATTGAAATTTTAGTATTTATTTATTTATTTAGTATTTTAAACCCAAAAAAAGTGGGATAGGATCCCATTTAAAAATATTCGTCATGCTGACATTGTGGCGACATCTATGTCGCCCTAATCTACATTGTCCTACTTTTTTATTAAATCGTTATATTCGATAAGATATGAATACCAAGTGTACCAAATATCAAAAAAATCTACTGGGTTGTTCTCAAGTTATGAATAAAAAAATAAATAAAGAAAATTGATAAAATATAATGTATCTCGGTTATAAACAGGTGAAGAAAAACCTGGGGGTAAGGGCGGCTCCAGGGGGGCTATAGGGGCCGTGGCCCCTCCTAGATAAAAATTCTTACGATTTATAAACCTTTTATTCAAAAAAATATGCTAAAAAGGAAATATCTACCCAGACAGCACCACAAATCCTTTGGATATCTACTGAACATCTCAATATCCACTGAATGTCCAGTCCATGGTGGATATCTATTTTATATTCATAAAATGTAATTTATAGACATGCAAATGTCCATAAATAATAGTAATTATATAGCAAATTATTAAAAAATTATGCCATTGTGCTCGCCATTGTGACTAATAGTACCGTTCAGATATTTAAAATTAATTTTTTTAAGGTGTATTCAATATCCCATGGACATCCACTAAATATATCAAAGTCTAGGCGAGAACGCAAACCATCGTGGATATCCACTAGATGTTATTTGATTTTGCTTACTAAGTATAGATGGCGATACCACTGTCGCATCTACTCATGCTCGACCCGCCGTAATTGAGTTCGATCGAAATGTGTATCCTAATTACTCCATTAGAGACTGGAGTTGAGAATTTCCATTTATTGCTGAAGAGTCCTAATAAGGATGACTTTCTGCTTATTGGGCAAAATCAAAGGCAGAGTGTTGAAAATATTTTGAGTGTTGAAAATATTTTCTTTCGACGTTATTCAATAATCATTGGTTACTTATGAACCTCTACTAAAGATACCCATAAAATATTTTGCTGAATATCCGAATATCTTCTATATCCTGGGATATAGACGGACATTTGGTTGGATATCCATATTGAATATATTGAATATCCACAAAATGTATTATGTGGATAACTCTGGGTTTTCTTGTATTGTCTGGAAGATACCCATTAGATATTTTGCTGGATATCCATTAGTATATCTTCTATATTCTGGATATAGACGGACATTTGGATATCCATATTAGATCCACGGAATATTTCTGATATCCTGTGGATATATTGGATATCCACAAAAGATATTCTGTGGATATCTCTGGGATTTGGTGTGTTGTCTGGGTAAAGGCAATGGCTCCTCCGGAAAATTCGTATTGGAGCCGCCCTTGCCACGGAGTTATTTAAAATCACCTTGGTGGGCATTCTAACCTGTCATTTCTGACATATCCTTATATATAAGTAGTAAACAAGAAGATTTATATTAACCACCAATTTCTTTCGGCGAGTACTAATCAAATTTAGTCAGTGATTCATTTTAGGCGAAGATTATTGTTTAATGATGTGCTATGAAGAAGTTAATACAGTATTGAGGCTTAAGTTAATATAAAAATAAATTAAATTAAAATCTAGAAAAACTGCTATTATATATTTATTTTCATCAAGTACTTGCTTCCATTTAGATATAATTAACTATAAAGACGTTTCACATGAATGGCCTTCCTCCCTATATCCTGACTGATTTCCCACAAACAAACCATTGTTATTAAAGTATTCTAATATTTGGTCACGAACTACGGTTTCTAATAATTTTTCAATCGTCGGAAGTATATTTATAGGTCGCAAGCTGGATGCATTTGTATCGTTTGCAATTTTTTGGACTGGGACTATCTTGCTTGCTTTAGTTTATCAGGAAATGTTCCTGTTTCTAGTGAGGTGTTTATTAAATTTAACACTGCAAAGCCAGTTGTATAAAAGGTTTCCTTTAAAAACTTAGCACTCAGTATCTCATTATAACTTCCCTTATTTTTTAACAAAAAAACAGCCTTTTTTAGTTGATCTAATGTAATTAATTTAAAATCAGTTAATGTTGATTGAATGTCATTTAAAAAATTTGGTGACCAATCATCAGTTGAAGGTATTGAATTTGTTATTTCACATATACTATTTACAAAAAAATTATTTAATTTGTTGGCTGCTTCTTCTTCCGTTTTAGCGAAAGATACAGATTCATCAACAGAAAACCTAACAGAGTCAAATTTAATTTTCATATCTACAAAATAATCAATATTAACATCACCCACAATTAAAGCTTTAATGTTTCCCGATAAGAAATATTCGCACCATTCTTCAATTTTATCTATAAAGAACGCATCACTGGAACTGGTCGAATGGTAAAAACCACCAATCAACCATTTAGTGTTATTAAAATTAACGTTAACAATTTTACATCAATAATTTGGCACAACAATATCTTCCTTTTTCACACTAAAAGTAATGTTGTTCCGCAGATAAATAAGTACTCCTCCTGAAGAATTACATCTTACACATACATATCCATCTACTGCAATTTCAACATCTTGGATATCATCTGTACATCTTGCTTCACTTAATATAACTATAGATAGTTGATAGCAAAAAATTTCTACTAAAACTTCATCGCGGTGTGCCAAAAAACTCTGTACATTCATATAAATTATATCACTTCTAAAAGATATATTAGGACTATTTACTAGTTTTTTGTTTGTTTTAGGTAGATGCATTGCTATCAACAATTGTTAGAATATTATTCATGTATTTTATAGTTTTGTTTTCACCGTTATCTAAATATTCCTGCAGCTTCCCTTTGACATTAAAGAAGTACTCTCTTTGCGCTTTTGTTTGATCAGGAAAAATTTTAATACTTGCAATTTTTATCTCCTTTTTCATTTTTAATACCTTAACAGCTTCTTATGATGTAGAGCTTAGTCCAATCTCCCAATTTAATAGATAGAATTTGACAAATCCACACAGAAAGTATTTTCTAAATACACTTATAAGCCCTAGTAATTAAATACACCAACTTTTTTAAGTTTAAATAGTATCTTAACATTACTTTCATTTCCAATAAAGAATGTATAATATAGTTAGTCAACTAAAGAAGAAAATTAATAATAAAACGCAACATTTTCTATGTTTTATATTATCTAATTCCTCCCAGTACAATAAATTTATTAATAAATAGACACTAGATCATAATGTTAACGTTAAAGAGTCTTGTACAACGACCCATGACTTATGTAATCTTAGTTTAATAATATCCCGGTCAATAACTAAGAAAATATTCGCAAATAATTGCTGAAGAACATAATAATGCAGAAAATGTAATTTACGACACTTTAAATCAAACATTATTTATGGACATCTCAAATAGCTTAACAAATACATAATTATAGGTATGTCAAATTTGTTATTGAAGCGCTGTTAAAAATTTAAACTTTAAATTTGTGTATATAATTAGACAGTAATGTAGAATAGAAACAGTAATAAATGTTCAAATTATTTATGTATAGCTGTACCAAAGGGTAGAAATAATTGAAATTTAACTTATTAAAATCTGCAAGATTGAACCATTCTGTCCACAAACTGCGATAGAATGTACACAAAACTTTTTATCCAAGTTCATTTCAAAAATAAAAAAAACAATGAAATATATTTATATAGTTTACGTGATTCATACTCAACTTCGTTTACCATAATCTTAATATTTTATCAAACAAAGTAGGTACTTATTATAAAATATGTTAAAACTTTTACCATGAAACTTCAGCTTGCATTTTACGTGAACTTTATGAAAGTTGCATGTGTTTGAGTTTAAAATAATTATTAAATGAATATGTACTTAAATATTAAACGAAATGTTTTGTACGCTAATTATTAAGTTTCCTTTATAGTTTGGTTACCTTTTATGATATTGAGGAATAGAATAAAAGCTCTTTACGGTTATCAAGCTTTGTTTATCAGACTTTGAAGTTGGTAAATTTCCTTCTACAATATCTTTGGTTTGTTCTATTTATTATTTTCAGTAAATTACGCTTTCATTATCTTCTGGCAGTGTTAAGATCATTTAGTTCACATAGTACATTATTCCGAGCGGTTCTAAAAAAAACTATATAAATTTCGTATTCTAAATATTTAGGAAAATAATTTTTCTGTATGTACAGTGAGGCATTTGCGAGCTTATTAATGATTTCAAAAGAAAATTCTGAAACTTTCAATTTTAAATTAACAACTTTACCCCTTTTACTATTTTTTTAAATAAAACGAGTAAGAATGTGACACCTTATTTTAAAGGTTTTTAATTTTTTAATTTTTATTAACCTAGTTGGTTTTAATTTTTAGACATTCCTTTTCAATTTAATTCAATGAAACTGGTTTTGAAATGATTGTTACTTTTCGCACAGACCTCGTACATTGTGTGAACGTTTGCAAGTTCAATATTTCACCCACCGGACTTCCGCATTTTATATAACAATATGTTTTCGATGAGACTTCGAAACCGAATATTTCTGTCTTCGTTTGTTTACAATATGCTCATCGAAACTTTCACTTGCCGTACATTCATCAATAAATAATTAATTTTAAGACACCTCTAAGGATCGTTCATTAATTTCTTATAGTCCAGTCAATGAAGGTTTCTACATAAGGAAGTTACAAAATATTCTTATTAAATATAATTGTAAATGATGGACAAAAATATAGAATAATAACACCAAGGTTATCAATGATACAAAAACTACAATATTACCGGTCATCATAGAAGCAACAAGAACAATCCATAAAAACTTCACAAATATTTTTAAAACTATACCTGGTAACACTGACCACAAAACAACATACCAGCTGCAAAAAAACAACAGTATTAGGCACAGCACACATATTAAGAAAAATAGTAACATAGTTGTAACAGAAGAGTCTCTACCTAAGGCAGTTTCTTGGAAGAAGACAAAATATACCCGAAAAACAACGAAATCGGAGAAGAACGAAAATAATAATAAATGTCTTTAGTGACCAACAGAAAAAAAATACAAGTAAAATGAAACATTCATTATGGTATGGACCCAAGAAAATAAGAAAAAGGCAAACGTTGGTTAAAGGGCGCAAAATCAGCTAAGCTGCTCTTCCTTAAGAACCCAAAAAACATAAATAAAATGATAAAAAATAATAATAATAATATTAAAGAGTAAAAAAAATCCAGTTAAAAAGAATAATAATAAATTTGTAATAAATTTAATCACACATTTGCATAAATAAATAATACAATAAATAAAAAAAAAACATAAATAATTTTTCAACATTGTTCGTAAAATAATTTTTCAAAAAGTTTTTGTTTGAATTGAGATATTGTCATTATTTTAAAATTGTCTGGTAGAAGATTGTATGCTTTGAAGATATTATATTTAAAAGATTTTTTAAAAAAGGTAGTTCTATGAGGTGGCATAGAAATATTGTTTTTCCTTCTAATATTAATATTGTGAACATCTGATCTATACTTTATTTTATTGGTCAAGTAAGGAGGAGTTTTGTTTAAGATTACTTTGTGAAGTAAAGTCAACACATGTAATAACCTTCTGCGGGTCATTACTAAGGTATGACTAATTGGGTCAAATTTTCTTATACCGAAAATTAACCTTAAACAAGAATTTTTAAGCCTTTACAATCTGGATGAATCTCTTGATGTTAAGCAGGGACCATATACATAGTCACAGTGGTTAGTTTGTGAGAGTACAAGCGATTGACTAAAGTAGTATTTTGAGTTTTCTACTTAAAATATGTCTATTGAGATACAAGACTTTCAATTTTCTATAAACTTTCTTAAACATAAATGATATGTGATCGGTGAATCTCAATTTGTTATCGATTATGACTCCCAGATTTTTAGCCTTCTCAGTAGTTGTTAAAAGGTCGTTTTCAAGTCTGATTTGTAATTCATTAGGTAAAATATTATTTCCGAATAACATAACATTTGATTTAGAATTATTAATTACTAAGTCATGTTTCTTAGATGCTTCTAATAATGCTTCTAGCTCAGTGTTTATTAAATTTTGTGCATTACTGATATATTCTTTATTAAAGAAGTAATACAGCTGAGTGTCGTCAACATACATGTTTGTATATGCATTAACACATTCAGAATATCAGTGGTATAAATTGTATACAGTAAAGGTCCTAAAATTGTACCTTGAGGAACTCTTTTTTTTATTCTACCCACATTTGAAATGTCATTAAGGAAGCTTACTCGTTGAGTCCTATTATTAAAATAATTTTTGAAAAGCTCTACTGCAGAATTACTGAAACCTATGTAACTTAAAATGGTAAACATTAATTGGTGATTTAGCATATCAAAAGCTTTACTGTAGTCAAGTAAAATTAAAGCACCGCATTTTTGATTATCAAGTTCAGTTAATATGTCATCTGTGATATTTAACAGTGCCGTTCTACAACTAAAGCCTGGCCTAAACCCCGACTGAAGCGTTGGTAGTATCTTATCTGTAATAATACATTCTTCCTTAGAACGGCTCAACTTTATGACTAAAATTGTCAAACGTCACCTTCTGAAATTAAAAAACAACTCCTCTCCGGGTCTAGATCAAATATTTCATTTATTTTTAAAAAAATGCTCTAATGTTATAGCAGTCCCTGTATTTATTATGTATTTTTTTTTAATACACACACATATACTACTCCCTATTTGGAAAACAGCTTCTGTAACACCCATTTTCAAAAAAGGAAACTAACTAGACTCTAATAACTACCGCCAAATCAGCCTTACATCCATCATCTGTAAAGTTATGAAAACAACTTGGTTATAGTGTCAATTTACTTAAATGGATAGAGTCATTCTTAACTGACAGAAAGATTAGTTTTGAGTGGGGTTCATCATGGATCAGTTTTGAGTCCTTCCTTATTTATATTATATACTAGTGATCTTCAATTCCACATCAAGTGCAACAATTTTTTTTTTTTCACGAATGACACTAACATATTTAGTAACCCATCCAGATGCTTCAAAATGACCTGGACTCCATCTTTAGCTGGTCTCTAAATACATATATTAGTGTGGTTCTTCATATTGGGAAAATGTCCCTGGTCATATTTACTTTTTAAACAGTCAAACTTTAAATAAAGTTAGATCTAGTTATAATAATTACTAAAAACCTCAGCTGATCTGAGCACATTCTCCAAGTGTCAAAAAAAAGGGAACACAAAAATGTACCTATCAAAGAAGATATTCGCAAAAGTGTCTTTTCAAAATTCTGATTATATAAATTATACATCCTATCATGAAAGTATTATGGATCTGTGTAAAGTCCGGAACTATATAGAGCGGGATATAAATTGTTAAAATTTGAAAACGTTGTTGGCAAAATTATGTTTCTACACTTTTTATAAATATTTTCTGAAAGTTTGAAGTTTATAAATCTATTAGTTTGGAAATAGTACCTAACGAAATAAAGGCTCCAATGTTAAATTTAAAACGAATAAGAATTCAACTTTGATACTCTCTAAGTTTAACACCTGTTAAAATTTGAAAATGTTGTTTAAAAAATTATGTTTCTACACTTTATGTAAATATTTTTTGAAATTTTGAAGTTTATAAATGTATTAGTTTGAAAATAGTGATGAAATAAAGGCTCCAATGTCAAATTTATAACGAATAAGGATTCAACTTTGATACTCTCTAACTTTAACACCTGTTAAAATTTAAAGATGTTTTTTAAAAAATTATGTTTCTACACTTTTTATAAATATTTTCTAAAATTTTAAAGTTTATAAATCTATTAGTTTGGAAATCGTGACGAAATAAATGCTCCAATGTCAAATTTAAAACGAATAAGAATTCAACTTTGATACTCTCTAACTTTAACACCTGTTAAAATTTGAAAATGTTGTTTAAAAAATTATGTTTCTACACTTTATGTAAATATTTTTTGAAATTTTGAAGTTTATAAATGTATTAGTTTGAAAATAGTGACGAAATAAAGGCTCCAATGTCAAATTTATAACGAATAGGAATTCAACTTTGATACTCTCTAACTTTAACACCTGTTAAAATTTGAAGATGTTGTTTGAAAAATGATGTTTCTACACTTTTTGTAAATATTTTCTGAAATTTTAAAGTTTATAAATCTATTAGTTTGGAAATCGTGACGAAATAAATGCTCCAATGTCAAATTTAAAACGAATAAGAATTCAACTTTGATACTCTCTAAGTTGAACACCTGTTAAAATTTGAAAATGTTTAAAAAATTATGTTTCTACACTTTATGTAAATATTTTTTGAAATTTTGAAGTTTATAAATGTATTAGTTTGAAAATAGTGACGAAATAAAGGCTCCAATGTCAAATTTATAACGAATAGGAATTCAACTTTGATACTCTCTAACTTTAACACCTGTTAAAATTTGAAGATGTTGTTTGAAAAATGATGTTTCTACACTTTTTGTAAATATTTTCTGAAATTTTAAAGTTTATAAATCTATTAGTTTGGAAATAGTGACGAAATAAAGGCTCCAATGTCAAATTTATAACCAATAAGAACTCAACTTTGATACTCCCTAAGTTTAACACTGTTTAAAATTTGAAAATGTTGTTTAAAAAATTAGGTTTCTACACTTTTTTAAAATATTTTCTGAAATTTTGAAGTTTATAAATCTATTAGTTTGGAAATAGTGACGAAATAAAGACCCCAATGTCAAAAAATGTACAGCGTCGATCAACCAGACTATCCGTCGGGCGAGTGAGATCTATTTACCCATATGGCTAAACTAAAACGTTTGAAAGTTGCTGATATACAATACTTTTCCTACGACTACTAAATAGTTTCATCAAAAAAATGTAAAATCAGGAAATTTAGCTATAAAGGTTCAATCAAGATGTCCAATAGTCTACATGCAACCATTAAAAGAAGACAACGGTAACTGGGCAAGTTGTTCAAATGAACAGAAATAATCCAGGTTTCCCACAGAAATTTAGCTGCTTAATCAGTTCTTGTTACAAAACCCTATATAAGACAAAAAATAATGAATTTATTGAAACCAAACTTAACACACTAGTAAAAAAAAGTAAGAATAGTAGTTTGTGCAACAAGAGTGAATATTATTCCACAATTGTAATTGTAATACAATCCAATCGAATTGTACAGTATATATTTTCAACGACCCACTAAAAAAAATCTACAAAATTAAAAAAAAAAAAACTAAATTAGGTTTTAAAAATTAATAAAATTGCTTTTTTTAATGTATCCACGATTTGAAAATATTTTAACATCATTGACTCGACTATTAGTCAACAATTAAAATAGTTGGAATAGAAAAAATTGCTAGTTATTATTTTACAATGTCATCAACAAACGGATGTAATTACTGGTGATGGAATTAAGAATGAAAGCCAATTTATGAATGAAATTTCATGAAAAACGTAATTTTATTTAATAATCCTTAAAATTTTAAGTGTGTGGTCTAAAAGTCAAAATGGGGTTCATTAGGTAAAAGTAAAAAATTGGTTTTAGTAAATGTCTTGAGTAAAATTTGATGGTCAAAATTATTTTTTTTGTATTGTTGACATTAAGGTCAGTAATTTAATACGGTTGTCTCTTCTTGTTAACGCAGAGTGGGAGTAATATTTTGATTTAGAATGATAATATGTCATTTTAATTTAAGGAAGAGACATAAAAAAACAAGTGAAAATTTGGAAAAATGCCCTTATGTAAAAATGAATAGATTTTATATAATACAACTTATTTTAAGCTCATAAAAATCGTAGTAACTCCATGAACATACATTTTACGGACACCCTATTCAATTCAGTTCAAATATTGACGGTTTAAAAGATATTTGATATATTTCAGACTCTCTTTGATATATTCTCGCATTTTCTTAAAAAAAAATTAATGTTAATAAGGCCGTCTGTAAACCCATGTTTGTTAGAATCTACAAAAAAATGTAGTTGTTATTTTCCATTGGCGTACATTCAAAATGAAGTAAAATATACACATATCTCTTCGAAGTTGGAGAGGTAAATCTTCTAACAATTCTGACAACGTATTTTGTAGAAAATACAAATAATTTTCTCCAGTTAATCTTCGTGGAAGTATGACAGGACCAACAATGAAATTACCAATTATTCCAGCCCACACATTTATTTTGAATTCGTGCTGAAAATGGTTTACCTTTATTGCATGCGGATTTTCAACGGCATAAACATGTTCATTATGGGTATTACTTATAACTCTTCTTGTAAAACCCGCTTCATCGGTAAAGAGAACCTTCTTGACAAAGTTTGGATCTCTTTCTCTTTGCATATTAACAAATCGACAAAAACCCAAACGAATTTGAGGATCATGGACTAATAATTCTTGTACTGGCTTCTTATGGTATGGATATAGCAATTGTTCTTTAAGCACTTTATGAACGACATCTTTACTTACTCCTAGTTCCCTTCCAATTCGTCTGGTGCTTAATTCTGGATCTTTTTCAACACGTTTTAAAATGTCTTCTTCAACTTCAGGAATCCTTACAAAACGTTTTCTTCTATTATCAACAGTGTTGGGAGCAAAGGAACCGGTCTCCCGAAGACGTCTCTCAACATTAAATACAAAAAGAAAATAATTTCAACTTAAATTAAATAAATGAAACCAAACCATATGTTACACAAAATACGAACAACGTTTTCCTTCGCAAAACAGGTACTCCTTTGGTTAATACCGCTACAGGTATTGAAAAATATCCAAAGAAAAGACAGTAGAGGTTAAAAATTTATATATAACACGATTTTAATCCATGAAATTAATTATAACCTATAATTTTAACAATAACCAAGAACATTTATATTGCAAAATTTTCCACACGTTTAAGAAAATATTAAATAAGTCATTTTGTGTAGTTACCGGAATATAATCTTATCGAACATCTCTTGTATAATATTATTACTCAATTTCCAGTTTGTTTTACCAAGAATTATTCGTACAGGTACATATTTCGCAGTTTTTACTTTCTATTGTCATTGACAATAAAGACAAATAAAATTCCGTACAATTTTTATAAAAATATATTATAAAATAATTGGATTTTCCACAATATTAAATAATTTATTCCGTCATTGCTGGTAAGTTCTGTCACTTTCCCCGTATAATAATCCCCACAAGCGTTCTCTTTCATGCATAATCATTATTGTTCTGAACGCTAATTGCATAGGAATAACGGACAAATTACAAAATTGCTGGAATTATTGTTTTATGTAGCGACAAATCTTTATCATTCAATTGTAATAAAACAGTTTCTTAAATGGCTACAGGGTGTTGAAATATACAGGGTGTCTGATTAAGGGCTCTTAGCGGCTGTATCTCAGTTTCGAAAAAAAAAACTGCAAGAGAAAATGCTAAAAATTATTTTTAACTTTCTATTGTAACAGTTAGAAGGCGTAATTCAAATTGGTAATGCAATAAATCACTTTTTACCTATGTTCAGTAATGGTATGATAATAATAAAAGAACGTTAATTTAGAACAAAATAAAAATAAAATGTCAGTGCATTTTTCCTGGACATAGTCGCTGACAGTTTTTTAGTTCATTCATTAAGTACTAGTCGAAATTTTCTTTTTCTTTTGGCCACATTTACCATTTCACTTTTGCTTATATTACAAAAGTTTTATCCAACATTTTCTGCACACACAGGCTTGATAATTGCATTAATAAAGATGAAAAACAAATCGAGCACTACTATTTCTTGTATTTCATTTTGATTTCTTTGAATTAGATCTTTACTTACCCTATTACTATTTTCTTTTGTTTTGGTTTAAGTTATTTGTTTTGTTGTATTAATATATTTAACTTTTATTTCGGAATTAGTTTCATTAAACCAGTAAACTTGAACTAAAGAGGTACCTAATTTTAAATTGGTTTTTAATAATTTTTTGTAACAATCACTTCAACTAAGCTATCGGAAAATTACTGACGTATCAAAGCCAACTGGATTAATATAAGAATAATTTTATTTATTAATATATAGATGGAATATTCATCATTATAGACTTTTACTTAAGAAAAATATAATTAGATCTGGTTTTTACTGTCTCTTGTCAGAATTCTCCTTCTAAATGACGTATAAAAAATTTAACATTTCATTTGGAAATAATGATTACTGTTTAACACTTTCGCTACCCATGACGTTCACTAACGTCATGATAGTTCTTTGAGAAAAGAATTTCCGACAGTAGACAAAGTTCTTGCCACGGTTCGAGATGATAAGGATTACCCTGAAATGAGTCGAAGCACACTATGGAAACTTTTAAAAGAAATAGGTTTTCTATGGAAAAAGCATTCCAGAAAGTCTATTTTAATAGAAAGAAGCGATATTGTAGTATGGAGAAGAAATTACCTAAGGACTATAAAAGAAATGAGAAACCAAAGAAGAAATATATTTTATTTAGATGAAACATGGATCAACGAGGGACATAAACCAAATAAATTTTGGCAAGATGAAACTGTTACAAGTCGAAGACAGGATTTTTTAAATAATTTACCTACTGGTTTAAATTCACCATCAGGAAAAAGGCGCAGACTAATAATAGTACACATCGGTAGTTCAAACGGTTTTGTTAATAAAGGTAGTTTATTGACTTTTGAATCTACTCGTACCGGTGACTACCATGAGGACATGAATCCTGAGTCTTTAAAGAGTGGTTCGAACAAATTATTGATTTTCTTCCTTAGAACTGTATAATAGTAATGGATAATGCAAGTTATCACTCGAGACTTATAGAAAAAATGCCCACAACCAAGTGGTTAAAAAAAGATTTACAGAATTAGCTAAATTCAAAGAATATTAAGTTCCATCCCGGTTTTGTGAGAAAAGAACTGTATCATTTGTGTTCCCTTCATAAAGAGAAATTCAAAAAATATGAAATTGATGAAATTGCAAAAAATCGTGGGATGACGGTGGTTAGATCACCACCATATCATTGCGAAGTAAACCCGATTGAACTGATATGGGCACAGATAAAGGGAGAAGTTTCAAGAAAAAATAATTCTTTTAAAATGAATAATGTTAAACAGTTGTTTTTGGAGGCTGTAAATAATGTGAAGCCTGAAAACTGGGAAAAAGCAGTAAATCATACGATTAAAGAAGAAGAGAAAATCTGCAAGTTGGACAATATTACTGATGAAATGATCGAGCCACTCATTGTAAATATTGGTTGCGACAGTTCATCTTCCGATTTCGATACTGATTTGGATTTTTAGGTAAGAAGTAGTTTTTATATTAAAATTATTATTTATGAACGTAACGTTGCTTAAGAGTCAAATTTTAAACCCTTATACCTACATAACCCGTTTGACACAATGTTCTTAACATACCTTGTGGAAAAATAAAACATTTTAGAAAAAATTGCACTTTTTTACCTTCAGCTGTTTAGAAGTTATAAGCAGGTTAATTAGGTGAAAATATAAGTGTATACACGAGGAATAACTTCAAAAAATATTTTAACTGTCTACTAAAAGAAGTGTTACGCCTATGTATTACGAACGCTTTAATATTTTAATACTCTCTCATACATAAAAATAGACTATACAAGGTGTTTGGTTTAAAAATCTATCTGTTTGGTTTTCCCTCATTTATAGACTACCATGTATATTTAAGAATAATTGAATCGGTCATTTAAGAAACAGCACATGTCAATTGTAGATCATTTTTCAAAAAATAAGAAAAAGTGAAAAATCTCAAAACATGGTTAAAAAATAGTTTTGTACACTTAGCGTTTACAACTTGCTCTATTTTGGGTATAATTCAATAATAATTTACCTTTAAATATTGTATTTTTGTAATAATAACAAAATGGCCAAAAATGTGACATGTGTCGTTTCTCAAATGACCGATTCAATTGTAAAAAATGGTCTTGCAACTTTTATATTAAACATTCTTTCATATCTCCAATAATAAAATATCTATCGATCAATTACCTACTGATGGAGCACCCTGTATATGTATAATTAAAACACTGTATAAAATAAACCAATTATTTCAATACAGCTTGGTCCTTGTATGTTGAAAATTTTTTTAGTGATAAATACAGTATTAACATGCCACTTTAAAACTGAAAAAAATTACAGGGTGTTCCATTTAAAAATATGTTTTTACTTTCCAGTCAAAATCGAACCATCCTGTATATCGAAAAATATTTTTAAATTATAGTTTTTTTAAATCCACATAACTTTTATTCAAAACAGATATTTTTAATACAAATTGAAATATCAAGCCCAGTGTGGTGTCCAGTGCTAGTGCGTGATCAAAATCTACTTGAAAATGTACAACGACGTGCGACGCGTATAAGTTTTGGATTAAATCGACCTTATTACGCCGCCCGGGCACGGTTAACAATGGCGCATTTACAGACTTTTCATCAGCGCCGCATGCGAGGAGATCTAATTTTAAATGTTCGCATATTAAAATTTAATTATGCTAATAATAATAATAAGTATGCACTGATGGGACAGCCTGTATAGAACTACGACGAGAGTTTAAGTTTTTTTCATCCTTTCAGACTTTTAAACTACTCTTGATTGTTTTTGACTTCCCGCCTTGAATGGTCCAGCCCCCCTACAAGATTTTGACATGATGGCTGCAGCTTCATTGGCTTATTGTACCACCATTTGGATACCCTACTTCTTTAGATTTATTAATTCCTCATTTATTCCACTACCTAGATAGTCTTGACAGTCTCGGGTCAACCATTTATAAAGTACTTGATCGATAAATAAATTTATAGGTACACCGTTAGCCAATATACTTCTTTAATATCAGTACTTGACATCCTATAAAGGTCTATATTTTTGTCTCTTTTGTTCCTAACTTGTGTCCGTATTTATAATCACCCTGTATATATAATAGCTATTCCCCAGAATAAATTGTTAGATTTTCATTGTGTATGGACCATGACGTTAATGAACGTCCAAACTTCTAAATGTTTGTATACTGATGGACCAGAACATGTAGTTAGAGAGAGAGAGATAGATATGCTTTATTGTCGTAAAAAAATTTACAAAAATTTTATAGACAAAGCGTGTAACTTAAATACTAAACATATTATAAAAATAACTAAACAGCAGAAAAAACAAACAGAAACAAACAGACAAAATAGGAATAACAATTGCAATGGATATGCAATATCCGTCATTATAATTATTCTAATTTAATTTTTAAATTTAAATTTAAACTTTAATATTTAATTATTTAATTAATGCCATTGTATGTGGAACTAAGGTACGTTATAAAATTCTGCTACTGTGTAATATGGTCTTTCTAGAAGAAAAGCTTTAGCCAGTCTTCGGAACTTATCGTATGTATTTATAGATTTTAATTGCATCGGAAGGTTACTATACAATTTTTTGGCATTGTAGGTAATGGAATGTTTTAATAGGTCAGAAGTGGGCATTGTTAAATAAACATCAGTCTCTAAATTTCTTGTAGGATATCTACGAGTCGGTCTTTCGGATAAATTTTGAATGTGCTTGCGAACTAAGCAGACGGATTCGAAAATAAATAGAGCAGGAAGGGTTAGAATTTTGAAATTTTTGAAGTAATTTTCGCAATGTGTCCTACTACTTAAACCAAATACATAGCGGATTGCTCTTTTTTGCAGTTTAAAAATAGATTCGAAAAGGTATAAGCTACAAGAACCCCAGAAAGGTAAACCATAGCGAAGGTGAGATTCGAATAAGGAAAAGTAGGTTATTAATGCAGTAGAAGGAGTCAGCTCTTTAGAAACCGATTTAATGGCAAAACATGCGGAGGATAATTTTTTGCTAGGGTATCTATATGAACAGACCATTTTAGAGAATCGTCTATATAAAGACCTAAAAACTTGATTGAAGTCACCGTTTGGATCAGATTATTGTTTAAAGTTATAGGTTGTAAAGTACCTCTGTAAGACAATGCTACAGTTTTACTGGTGTTGAAACAAAGTCCATTCGAATCAGACCAGGACTTAATAGTCACTAGATCTTCACTTATGATAGATTGTAATGTCTGCATGTTAGAATTATTCCAGGTTACACTGGTGTCATCAGCAAATAAAGTAATTCTACCACTTATTCTTAAGTCTGTGATGTCGTTGATGAATAATAAAAACAAAATTGGACCTAATACTGATCCTTGAGGTACTCCACTGCTTATTGCTAGATTTGTAGAATCCTCACCATTCGCCCGCACCTGTTGATTTCTATTTTCTAGGTAAGTTTTAAACCATTGTAAAGGAGAACCCCGTATGCCATAAATTTGTAACTTATTAATTAAAATATCATGATTTACACAATCGAAGGCCTTTGCGAAGTCACAAAATACTGAAGCGGTGAAAAGTTTATCATTAAGTGATGTGTATATTTCATTAAGAACGGAAAACATTGCGTCGCTAGTGCATTTTTTAGGTAGAAAGCCATACTGATGAGCTGTGAGGATGTTATGCTTGAAAAGAAAGGGCAAAAGACGGTTTTTCATTAGCCGTTCTACTATCTTCGATAAGGTAGGCAATAACGCGATAGGTCTATAGTTACAGGTTTTGGTTTTGTCGCCACCTTTATGAAGTGGGATTATTATAGCTTTTTTTAGACAGTTAGGAAAGAGACCAATTTCAAAGGATTCATTAATCAGTGAAGTTAAAATGTTGATTACTACATCCGGTATATTTAGAAATATTTTGGTGGACAGGCCATCAATTCCACAGGAAAATTTATTTTGGATGTTGTTTATGGTTTGCACTAGTTCATGCTTGTCTACTGGTCTTAGGAAGAAACTTTCAGTGATCCTTTTAGTAGGTAGGAGGAAGGAGAGAGCATCCTGACTCGGAGCTATGTTAGATTTGATACTTTTACTTACATTTACGAAATAATTGTTTAGTTCATCTGGGCTAGGATTTACACTGTTTGAAGAACGGGTTTTATTCCTTAAGTCATTTATTATAGACCAGGTTTCTTTGGAGGAGTTTTTAGCTCTTGCGATGCGATTTTTGTAATAGTTTTTCTTAGCAGATTTGGTGATTTTCCGATACAATATTCTGTAGTTGTTGATATAGTTTAATATTAGGGGATTATCTGTGTACTTTTTAATATACATGAGTGACCTCATATTTTTAGATGATGTTCTTATTCCTTTAGTTGTCCAAGATTTATGACATTTAGTTTTAATGGGGCGAAGGGGGAAAGCTGTATTGAAACACATAATTATTTTATTTAAGAAGTCTAAAAATTTAGAGTCAATATCTTCAGAAAGACCATTCCAATCAGTAGTTAGACATAAATTATAGAAATTTTTGAAATTATGCTTAGAGAAAATTCTACCTAGCTGACGGACTTTTTTGGAGCTGTACGGGGTATCAAAAATTTGGCAAATACTGCTTCGTGGTCTGAGAGACCTGAGCTAATTACTTGGTGCTCTACATCAACGGGTTTAAAATCAGAGACTACGTAATCTATAATTGTAGATGTTGTTTCTGTGATTCTAGTTGGCATTAAACTTGGGCAGCGAAATCTTTAAACAACGCCACTTAGTACTAATTTAAACAACTAAATCAGAACTATATTTACATATTTTACTAACAATTTGCTTTTAATCGAAACTAAATTTTTCAAAATCTAATGAACAACACCGTAGTTGGTCCATCGATATACGAACATTTAAAAGTTTGGACGTTCATTAACGTCATGGACCATACACAATGAAAATCTAACAATTTATTCTGGGAATAGCTATTATATATACAGGGTGTCCCATCAGTAGGTAATTGATTGATAGATATTTTATTATTGGAGATATAAAGAAATGTTTAATATAAAAGTTGTTAGATCATATTTGGTTTTATTAAATTAAGGTTCTCAATCGCCTCTACCAGTTATTTTATTAAATAGAGCAAAAAGTGTTGGATAAAACTTTTGTAAAATGTGCTCAAAATTTGCGTTTTCCATGTGTCTTCACTATTTTTTATGTCTCTTCCTTAAATTAAAAGTACACAACATTCTAAGACGATTTTTTGAATAGTCTATAGTCTATATTATATAAAATTGTATTCTCTTTTTAATAGTTCTAGTTTAATTTTTTTATCTCTATTCATTTTTACATAATCGGCATTTTTATAAATTTTCACTTATTTCTTACGTCTCTCCCTTAAATTAAAATTACATTTCATTCTAAATTAATGTTTAGAATACTTTATATTGTACAAAATTGTATTCTCTTTTCAAAAGTTTAAGTTTAAATTTTTTATTTCTATTTGTTTTTACATAATGGTCATTTTTCTAAATTTTTACTTGTTTTCAGGTCTCTCCCTTAAATTAAAATTACGTTTAATATTAAATCGACGTTAAAAATACTCCATATTGTATAAAATTTTATTCTCTCTTCGATAGTTCTAGTTTTAATTTTAACACTATACTCAAGTAATTTTTATAATTTTTGTAATATACAGGGCGTCCACTTTTTCATTGAAATGTATTGCTATCTCGTAAACCGTTGGTAACACAAAGTTGGTTAAATGGGGAAAAAGTTGCATATTTCGAAGTCCAATCTGAGGGCGTTTTGAAAACTAAAATATCAGGTCCGGTTTCCGAGATATTCGATAAAAAACAAATAAGTACCATTTCTTTATTCCGCTACAGAACGTTTATTTGCAAAAATAGACAAAAACTCATTTGGAGTTTTTTGTTTTATATCAAATTGTGCGTATGATAGCATATTTAGTTTTTTTATCCGACGTTTCGTAAATGCAAGACCACCATCAACTTCTTTATTTGAATATGGACCAATATTTTCCTGGCTCATAATTTTAATGCATGTTCAATGTTGAATACAATGATGTAATAACATATTGTGATTAGTCAACATTTCGGAAGATTTGAACATCATCAGGTAAGTTTACAAGTACGGACCTGTGTTTTGTTAGTTAAAAATATTTGAATTAGTAAATGATGTATTATCAGTGTAAGAAATCAGGTACGTTTACTTGTACAGACCTGTATTATAAATTATTTGAAATACACAACTACATTTTAAATGCTTAAAATAATTTAATAAAACAAAATATGTATTTAACTACTTAATCACGTCAGAAACAAATAAATGAAAACAATAATTAACGATAAGAGAAAAACTACAGTAGTTGCTCAAAATGTCCTCCTTCTTCTTGAATACATAAGTTAATACGGTCTGTCATTTGAGCTATGCTGGCAGAAACCATTTGTGGAGTGATATTATTAAACGCATTAATTATCCTATCTCGTAATTGATTTAAGTCATTTGGAATACCATCATAATATACTTTATTTTTGATATATCCCCATACAAAATAATCCATAGGATTTAAGCAGGGTGACCTAGGGGGCCATCGAATAGGTCCATGTGTACCAAACCACCTCCTGGGAAATCTTTCGTTTAAATAATTTCTGATTAATGCAGCATTATGTGGCCCACAGCCACCTTGCATAAAATAAATATTTCTTCGATCACCTAAAGGAAGATTATCTAACATATCTTCTAGCAATTGTAAATAGTTGTGTTGGTTGAGGTTTCCGTCAATAAAAATAGGACCAATTATTTTATTATTGAGTATTCCACACCATAAGTTTATTGAAAATCTAATTTGGGGTCTTACTTCTTGAATTAAATGTGGGTTGTCGGTGGCATAAAAATGTTTATTTTTTCTATTAAATATTCCACTATTAGTAAATGTCGATTCATCTGTCCATAAAATTCGTCCATGAAAGGATACATCATTATTTAATTTTCGTTTATACCAACGGCAAAATTCTATTCTACGATTATAATCTCCAGGATGTAGCTTTTGTACAGTTTGGAATTTGTAATCATGGTACTTATGTTTTTTAATAATGTTTTTCACAGTACTTGCAGAAACTCCACATTCTCGGCTTATTGCTCTAGACGACGTTTCAGGGTTGATGTAAACTTGAGACAAAACATTTATTTCATTTATTGTATTACGTTTTAAATATTTACCACGTTTTTTTTTTCAATATTTCCTTCGTGAGCCATATTTAACGCTATCCTATAATAAATTAATAAAGATGGTTGCCTCCTTCCTGGATACAACTGAAGGTATCTTTCTGCAGGTTCTCCACTATTTCTGTTACATTTTATGTACACATCGTACATATCTTTTTTCTCACTTCTACTGTAACGAACCATATTTTCAATACCCTAATTAAAAATATACCAATGCTTTTATCCGATACCAGACTGTCAAATATACAATAATAAATTGTGACATGCCAGGTTAACTTGATTTAAATTTATCTGTATAATAATCAAGACGTGTTGCTAGATATACAATTATTATTGTAAGTAGATATCTATCTGCAGTTTGTTAACTTTTTCTTTTTTATACTATGAGGAACCATATCAGTTTAAAAAATCCAACAAAATATGACAAATCCGGCTAACTTTATGTATTTAAAAATCGGGATGTACTTTATTTATAGATTAATATTGGGATTGGTCAAGTGCAAAAACCATAAAAATGGAAAATATTTTTTAGCAAATGTGTAAACGAACATGTTGTCTTGATGTAAAGTTAAAAGTTTGACTTTGGTATTTATTTATAATCTCTTACAACGATAATATATCATTTACTAATTCAAATATTTTTAACTAACAAAACACAGGTCCGTACTTGTAAACTTACCTGATGATGTTCAAATCTTCCGAAATGTTGACTAATCACAATATGTTATTACATCATTGTATTCAACATTGAACATGCATTAAAATTATGAGCCAGGAAAATATTGGTCCATATTCAAATAAAGAAGTTAATGGTGGTCCTGCATTTACGAAACGTCGGATAAAAAAACTAAATACGCTATCATACGCACAATTTGATATAAAACAAAAAACTCCAAATGAGTTTTTGTCTATTTTTGCAAATAAACGTTCTGTAGCGGAATAAAGAAATGGTACTTATTTGTTTTTTATCGAATATCTCGGAAACCGGACCTGATATTTTAGTTTTCAAAACGCCCTCAGATTGGACTTTGAAATATGCAACTTTTTCCCCATTTAACCAACTTTGTGTTACCAACGGTTTACGAGATAGCAATACATTTCAATGAAAAAGTGGCCACCCTGTATATTAATTGTATGTTAAATTTTCTTATTCAAAACAGTTTATTACTGTCTTTAATCTTTTACTCATTCAAAAAAATATAAAAAGTAACAATTTATTTTTTCTATAATTGTTGGATCTAAAGGAATTTTGTTTATTCAACTTTTATCAACCTTCTAAAACCTTCGTTGCAGAGAAAGTCTAGCAATGAAATAAAGACAAAAATGTCAAATGGATTTATCGATTCCAGTGATTCTGATCGATTGTTACAAATCGTGGGAACACGCCCCAACTTTTTTTATTTCTTCTTAACGCTCTATTTTAGATACTTAGCGTGACGCCGATAAACTTGCAAGCATTAAGTCAAGGTTGCTGTAATGACTTTTTACTAGAAGGGTTTGAGTAATAGTTCCTTTTCGTTTTCGTATACGTTCTCTCCATAGAGACATTGTTGTAATGGTAACGGTAAATGTATAAACGACCTAGTTTCAAGTTAATTTATTTAAAAAAAAAAAGTCTGATGGAAGGAATTTTAATGGCTCGTTACGGGATAGAGTGAAAATTATTATTGTAAATTCATTTAATATCGTTTTTTGAATGCATAATTTAGTCACATCAAATTTTAGACGAGAAGGTGATATAAACAATTAAACACCTCAAAAACATGGTGTTTCGTTTTTCGTCTATAGTTTGTAAACTATAAATATTTTTAGATTTTTCAAAAAAGATCCCTAAAGAGGAGGAAATTTACTATAAATAAGTTTCGACTCCCGGAACTGTACCTCCATTATTTATAATTTTAATTTAACGCTCAATGTAGCCTTCCGCGCGCCATTTTTAGGTTGCGCGCACGGCGTCGAAACCGAGTACGTTACATAAAATAATTTTTTAAGTTAATAAAATTAAATTCAAAAATTTAAAAAAATTACGGTATATTCTAAACACTTAGAAGAATTCATTCCCGTTGGAATTTTTTATAAAAATTAATTTTCCAACAAAGTAGGTTATTGTTAATTAACAAAATTTTTAGAATTTCTCTCATCATTACAAATTGATAAAAATATTAAATAATTACCGTAAATTTTGACAAAGTGACACTTTGTAGAGGACTGTCAATTATGATTTAAAAAAAAACACATTTCTGAACTAATAATTTTAACAATAGATATATTAAAAACCGATTATAAACAATTAAAAGTTATTATTAAGAAAAAAAAATTTTTTTTAATCATAATTGGCAATTGTCTAGAAAGTTGTAAAAAAAAATTTTAAAAAAATTGAAATACTCCATTTGTTTATAAAAAATTTATAAACAAATGGAGGAAAACATTTTTTTTTAATTAATAAATGTCTTTTCTCGACATTAAAACAGTAAAATTGAAAAAAATTATTATTTTATAGCACTACTGTGACTTTTCTGTTTTTGTAAACTTTAAAAAAATATTATAAACAAAATGGCTATGGTTGCAAGTATAAAGGTCGCAATCCACCTTAGAAATTTCACTTTTACTATCAACAGCTGTTGTTTGAGAATGTTTGCAATTTATGGAATTTTAAGAATGTTAGGAATGTTGACGTTAGAAATAATTGGAATTCCTAAAATTGTCATATAAGAAATGAATATACGGATTTTAAGAAAATTGATATTAAAGTAGTTAGGATGAACCGAAAATTCTGAAAATCAATAGGGTTCTAAGTTAGAAGTAATTATTCAAGAAAATCAAAACCGCAAGTCAATCAGAATTTTCGTTCTAGAGTTATCGTGCCAGCATACATACACACAGACGAATAGAGGATTTTTTTTGCATTTTCGGACTCAGAATGATCGGAAACATGAAAAAAGTTTTAAAAAATGGGGGTAAGAAAATTTTTTCGTCTGCACAAATTCAATACCGAGGAAGAGCCTCAGTAATTGTTTAAATACTCCCGAGTGAGATGAACAATAAAAATGGCTGCGCCCATAGAGTCGCTCCTAATTCTACTGCTACAACATACACATTGCCATTCTACCCTAATCCAGTTCATTGGATTAGACCAAAACATTATAACAACATTGACATGATGTGCATTTAAAAACTAAATATAAAACTGAGCGCAGTTTCCAATTTTTTTTTTATAAAATCTCATTTTATATCATACCCAGTGGCGTAGCCACTGGAGGAGGATGTTAGGGGTCAGAACCCCCCATAGTATTGACACTAATTGCTATAGACTGTTCGTTTTTATTAACTTTCTTGATGGAACCCCCCATAGTTCTCAAAAATTCTCCCATGAAAAATGGCTGGCTACGTCACTGGTAATAATAATAAATTATTGCAATAGCACAACTAATTTATTCTAAATTCTTGCTAAAATAAAAAAAAATAAATATATTCAAACGACATACTTAAATCAGCAGTAAGTTAGAATGTTTCCTTGATTTCATTACATTAATGTCTTTAACGGAAATATGTTTCGAAAAATTAACCTTTAACTAATTATTTTGCAATATAGGATGTTTCTTTAAAACTTTTAAATTTGCGTTAAAAGATGAATGCAAAGTAGATTCATTAAATGATTAAATTTATATTTCAAATTTTAAGTGGAAGGTCATCTTTAACCTATTAAGACTTTCATATACATATTTATATTATATTTATTTTAACGTCAAAAAAATTGTTAAACAACAGTACTGATTGGTTGATTTATATTGAATGAAAATTTTTATAAAAATATTTAAATGAATAAACGTCAGTAACATATTTGACATAACTGACAATGACAGTTAACGTAAAAGTAACTAATAGTGGATCTTATTTGTTGCACTACAGTTCATCAAATTTCTAGAGGCTTTCGACGGCTAGACAGAAAAAGCACTACTGACAGGCATCCCGACGGATTTACGCAATGAAAGTACACTCTGCGCATCAAGTATTTCACTATTTCATTCAGACGTAAATGTCAGATGTAAATTTCGCTAAAACATTTCTTTTATTTTCGTTTGTGTTTTTTGCTCATTACAGTTTAATAGAACCTAAGTATGGAGTTTAATAGCAAATTAAGAGGCCGCGTGATTAACAGTCAATCTCGCGAAATAATAGCCAATGGTATAGAGTTTATGAGAAGAGAAGGAAACTTTAATTCACCTTCAATACCATTTAAAAATGTAAATGATCGTGTTGCTGCAGCCACAGGAGTATCTAAAAACACTGTCGTCCGCATTTCTGGAGAGAAAAAAAGAATCGATAACCGTGAGATATCGGAATTTCACCAAGAAAAACCATTAAAAAACCAAAAATAGTTAATGATATAGATGAAGCTGCACAAGAATCAAATTTTATTTTTTTATTATTAGATAGCTATTTTTGTTTCTGAGTTGTGTTCATTTACAGGCTCAATTTTTTTCCGTTTCTCCTTTTTGATTTTATATGGGGTTTCAAGATGTTTTTGACTTATTTCGACGTAAATCACAACAACACACTTTTTTAATAAAGCAAACAAGTGTTAAGAGGTATATGTACGTGTAAACTACAATTACATAAAATTGATATGAAACCCATGAAACCACCAACAAAAATGTAAAGCTAGCTTCCGTACTAGAACATGGTGTCATTCGTCGAGATAATTTATCGTTTTGTTTAATAGATCAAGAAATGTAAATATTCCCCTGTTATTTTTTATAAAATTATAAGAGAAATAATTTTTTTTCTAAATAGTATAGTTTATTATTTTGTAGAAAAACAAAATTTCGAAAATTTTAGTAATGTTTCAGAAATAACCGTTATTAATAATAGGTACCATTTTCCTTAATAAGGTAGAAATAAAATATAAACTATTTCCACGATTTACAAAGGCCTACAAAAAAATTATAGGTATTTTCCGCTATCCTATAAAATTTATATTTTCTGACTCAATTTCAAAAGGTTGAAGAAATTCCAAAACACCTTTTATGGCATAATAATTATTTTCAATTCTACATACTATCTTTAGCTGCTTTTAAAAACGTTCTAAGAAAGTCCAATCAGACCAATTTAATCCCTAAACTATTCCACACTTTTAAAATTTAATTACCTAAAAATATTAAAAACTATTTAAAATAACTTGTTTAGCAGACTGTACAATAGTCACACGTAGCGCGTTCTCTGTCTGGGCGTCGAACACCTCTAGAAATTTGATGAACTGTAGGTGTAAGTATTCTGCACTAATCGCATTTGACTTGTCCAGTGTAGCTTCAAATATTTGACACATACGAGTGACAAGGTTCGGTTCGAGTACAAGATCGAGTGTGACACTAGTGTAATAAATAAAATCCATTATAAATCAGGCCCTTTCGATATGTTAAGAAATGTTGCCTAATGTGCCGCCCATCTACAGCATTTTTCATACTTTGACTAATATTTAAAGTTGATGTTATAAAGCCATCTAGCTGTATAAGAGTACAAAGTACAACATTAATAAAAATTCAAATAGAATTTGAAGTACAATTCTTTATTTTTTGGCCAGCAAATAGGTTATAATACCGACAAAATAATACACCAAATAATAAACAAACAAATTGTCGCCCCTCATCTTCTTATGTCACTTCTGCCTTACACATGGTACCCAAAAAACATTCAAACTGTTGGAAACATATTTCCTTGAAGCTTGATTTCCTACGTTGATTTTAAATTGTCATGGCTGTTACATCTTCTCTAAAATAGATTTAGTTAGGGCCTACCACCAGTTTCCAATGGCAGAAGAAGATATTTGCAAAACGGCAATTACCACTCCTTCTGGTTCTTTTGAATTTCCTGTGTTAGTGACGTTCTAGAACAGTGGTCGCCAACCTGTCGATCGCGAGCTACCGGTAGCTCGCGGAGGCAATTCTGGTAGCTCTCACAACGATTTTAATTTAAAAAATACAAACTTCAAAAATCAGAGAAGCTTCTGAAAATTCCACAAAAAAATCTAATTGTCATAATATTAAACATAAACAGCGGCAACATTGCGGTGAGCGATCTGCCGCTGACGCCATCAAGCTAGAATCGGCTAGAACGGACCAGCCGGACCAGCGCGTTAGTGTTCGAGAACGATCAGGATTGCTTTAAACGGGATAAATACGCACGGCGCGGCGACATTGCGCTTAGTTTAAAACTGAACCCGTAACCAACGTCCAGAGGTTGGGTTAGTAGAGAACAACAAAAAATAATATTATGGCAAGCAGTTGTAAGAAGGTAAAGACGTACCACTTTCATTTGGAATGGGAAGAACAATACTTTTTTAGAGAAGTTAAAGATAAAAATGTGTGTTTGTTATGTAATACTTCGGTCTCCGTTGCTAAAAAAGGAAATATTGAGAGACATCATAAAACTGTACATTCTAATTTTGAAAAATAATTACCACTACATTCTGCCGCCAGAAAGGAGAAACTGAAACAGTTAAAAAAGCAGTTAATTGGACAACAATTAATATTTTTAAGAACAGTCGACAAAAATAAGGCTGCAACTGAAGCATTGTACCGTGTGTCCCAGATAATTGTACAAAAAAAGAAACCTTATGAAGACGGAGAAATGATAAAACAGGCGTTTTTAGAAGCTGCTGATTCGTTATTTGCCAACTTTAGAATTAAAGACGAGATAGTTTCAGCTATAAAATCTATGCAACTTTCTGCTAATACAGTGATGAGACGTGTAGAAGTAATGAGCAATGATATTTAAGAACTCACTTAGATACCTGTGTTTATTTTTCACTTCAACTGGATGAATCAACAGATGTCGTTGACACTGCCCAGATGGCCCTGTTCGTCAGGATGGTTTTTAGTGATTTTACGATTAAAGAAGATCTTTTGAAGTTTATTCTACTGAAAGTACACACTACTGGACAGGAGTTGTTTTTTCATTTAAAAAATATTATTTCTTCCGAGAAAATTCCAATATCGAAAATGGTAGGCTTGACAACCGATGGCGCTCCAGCTATGGTGGGTTGTGATAAGGGTCTGGTGGCGTTATGTCGTAAAGATGAAACTTTCCCGCAATTTCTCTGTTACCACTGCATTATCCATCAGCAAGCATTATGTGGAAATTTCCTGAAACTAAACACCTTTATGAAACTGGTAGTAAAAATAGTGAACAAGTTTAGAGCTCAAGCGTTACAAAGAAGATTATTCAAAACCTTGGCCGATGAAGTTGTCTGTCAATACGGGGACCTACTCCTTCACTCTGAAGTTCGATGGTTAAGTAGAGGACGGGTGCTGAAACGTTTCAATGATGTCCTATCTGGCATAGTTCAATTTTTCAAACAACGCGATGAATCGACTCCGGAACTAGAAAATTCAATCTGGCTTAGAGATTTTGATTTTCTCGTGGACATTAGAGAGAAATTAAACGAACTTAATTTGCAGCTTCAGGGGAGAGACAAAGAACTAGCGGAAATGATTTCTGATATAAAAGCATTTAGCAAAAAGCTGGATTTTTGGGAACAAAACCTAATTAACAGCGATGCCAAGCATTTTCCTCTTCTTTCAGAAAAAATATCTCAAAATTCATTAGAATCCTGACAGCAAATATCATGTAGAAATAGTTTCTACCCTGAAGAATAACTTCAAAATCGTTTTAAAGATTTCAACGAAATGGCTTTAGTAGCGCAGTTTGTTGTTTCACCCTTTATGGAAATTGATATCCAACAGTTTGCAACTTGTGTTATGCAGAACTTTGGCGAAGACATCGCTACAACAGAAATGGAAGTAATTGGGTTTCAAAATGATTTAGCCTTAAAATCGTTAGTCTCAAGTACCAAATGTATCTGGCCTATTGTAAGTAAAGACAAATATTCAGTTCTATGCCGTGTTGCCTTGAAAGTGAAAGCATTATTCAGTTCAACCTAATTTGTGTGAATCTTCTTTTTCCAATATGAAGTTTATTAAGAACAAATATCGCAATCGACTTACAGATGAACATTTGGATAATTGTATTCGAATGGCTGTATCAAATTATACTGCAAACATTAAAAAAATTATCGATGAGTCTGAGTGTCAGCCTTCTCATTGAACGTGCTTTTTTATTTTTCAGTGTTTATGTTCATGATAGTGCGTTACTTTTTTGTTGTTATTATTAACTATTTTTAAATCTTACGTGACATGCCGTTGTGGCTGGATAAAAGTTTGTGTTTATTTTTCAAACATCTTCGTTTGGTAGGTAGGAATGTAGCTATGAACAAGTACGTACTAGTAATATTAGTTATTTTGTTATTAGTTTATTATTAGTACCTATGTATTATGTATTACCAGTTAAATAATAAAATAAATAAATATAATGATAAATTAACTGTGGATTATTTCATTTACGTTGCGTTGCGTGGCTTCCGTGTGGGTAGCTCGCTGTTTATTCCAAAATTAACAAAGTAACTCAACACATTGAGAGGTTGGCGACCACTGCTTTACATTCACACTATGTTTAACAAGAAGGGATTAAAATATATGAACGTAAACAGCAAGGATAGCGCTTTGCATCTCTGGCTGAAAATCCAACATTGGCAAAGAAATGTCGAAATTAGTCATTTTTTTGGCCGCGTTGCAGTCGCTGCACACGAAAAGTAATATAATTTTTGATGCAAAATTGACCCGGACTATCAACAATTAATTAACCTTGCATACAATTCCAATTCCACCAAACTATATTACTTCGTAACGCGTTTAGTTCCTAATTACCTCTTACGCAAAATATTTCAAATTTCTCTAATTTGTGTAATCGATATTAGACACTTATTATTTCATTAAAGCTCATCATCATCGATGTTGTCGCACATTAAATGTCATTGGCTTTGCATTTATAACATTTTGTAGGTCTAGGTTCGGTTCACCTGTTCAATGTAAACTTCTTTTCCCTCCTCTGACTACCTACCAATTATATTTTTAAGTTTATACCTACTTTAGCGAAGCGTCAAGATTTTTATTTTGCTGTGGCATCTTATGAGGTAACACTTATTGTATGTTTGGTTGTATGCAGGCGTAGAAAGAAGTCTGTCTCAAGTTGAGTCGCAGTCCTGCAGGATTTCAGTGGTTTAATTTTTTAGGTTCGTTCGTTCAGGATTATTTCAGGAAATCTAATCGAATTTGATTAAATCGTATGAATTATTTTATACTGAATTGGATTTGGATAAATTTTTAGGTCGTTGTGAATTTTAAAATTGGAAATAGGTAAGATGTTTTTATTATTTTGTAGGTATGCTAAAAAAGTGACTTCATGCATTTATTTTATCGGGAATATACAAAAAACTGTTTGAATAAATTTGTTTTAAATTATAAACAATTCTACTAGTCTACGTACTTTAGATTGTACGCTAAAAGTGATTTGATATATTTATTTTATCGGAAAAACTGTTTAAATAAGTTTTGATTTTAATTATGAACAATTCTATTAATCTACTTTGATATAAACAATTTTATTGATAGGCTAAAGATGTACCTACTGCAGTTATAATTAAATTTGAAAATATTTTAATAGTTCTATAAAAATATTTCTACAAAACAATATCTACTTATTTTTCGTATTCTTAGAATTCATTTTTTTTTTGTTATTATTTCCAATATTCTTCATTGTTTTTATAATTTCTGCTTATTAAAATTGTGTTTTTTCAATGTTTAAATATGTTTTTGTATACTTTTTTTGGCTAATATCTTGATTCAAAACATTTTAGTTATTTTGTTATTTTTAATTAACTCTTTTTGCTCTGGTTGGTTTTTTTGACTGGTTTCTAACAAATTTTGCTCTTCGAGCACGTCGCAATCGATTATACAGTGTGTTCCAAATAGTTTTATATACATAAGAAACAGTTTTGTTAAAAAACAAAACAATTATTCTTGATAAATTGTTTTGTATCACTTGGAAATCCATAAACAAATTATGTGAGGGTTGCAGGCACCTCCAACTTTTTTTCTAAATGGAAATGTATGTTGATTAATTTTTTATTTGAAAGCTTTTACAATTTCAAATACAAATACATTTTTTTTTGGTAATTTTTATAAACAATATGTGACAAATTAATGAAATATTTATTGAATCTATTTTATTACAATAAATGTTCAAAGTGTTCTCCCTTACACATTGTTGTCAACGACGTGCTCGAAGAGTACGTCGTAATTTTTCTTGTATGCCACCTATATTTTAAAAAAAATATTGTTTGATTATGGATTCCCAAGTGAAACAGAATATTATATCAAGGATATTTTTTTAAACATAACTTTTTCTCGTGTATAAAATTTTTGGGACACACTGTATAATAAATTGAATAAGAACGTACCTTTATGATAATGAATAAGTAATGACTGTCAAAAATTAAAATCATGCATAAAACATTTCTGTTGGTGTACCGCAAGGCTCCATATTGAGGCCAGTACTTTTTATTATGTTTCTAAATGACTTTGGTAATACATGTTCGTAATAATAGCATTTTATATTTGTCGTTAAAGGTAAAAATTTGCAAATTACATTGGAAAAATATCGAAATAAGTTTTTTACTTTACTGTTTAAATAATAATACAATAACTATTCAATAATATTTTTATATCAAAAAATGCTTTGAAAAATATCAATTTTCTTACCAAATTCAAAAATGTGATGTGTCAAACATATGACTTTCCTGTTTAGTAATTACAGGATTTTTTTTTCGGTTATTTTGAACAACAAGATCTGAATACACTTTGTTCTCAACGACGTGCTCGAAGAGCACGTCGTAATCTATTACACAGTGTATTCCAAAAAGTTTTATACTATTAATGATAAAATATTCTACATCACTTGGAAATTCATAATCAATTATTATTAATTTCGTTTTGATTTTAAGAATACAATTTTTTTTTCTATTTTTTCTGTATACCACCTTTATTTTTCAAAATTTGTTTGATTATAAATTCTTAAATGATACAAAACTTTTTTTGTGAAAATATATCTATGAATGAGATGTAACTCTTTCTCATTTATATAAATTTGTTTGGGACACACTGTATTATAGATTGCGACGTGCTCTTCGAGCACGTCGTCAACAAAAACATCTAAATATACTATATTGTTACAAGAACATGTCGCAATCCAATACACAGTGTGTTTCAAAAAGTTTTATACACAGAAGGAAAGGTTTTTGGACACATTGTATAATAGATTGCGACGTGCTCTTTGAGCACGTCGATAACAACATCTGATTTTACATTATTGTAACATTGTTAACATCGTTAACATTGTTAACGACGTGCTCGAAGAGCACATCGCAATCTATTACACAACGTGTTCTAAAAAAATTTTTATACATAAGAAAAAGTTTTTTTTAAATTACCAATTATTTCTGATAAAAGTTTTGCATCACTTGAGAATTCATAATCGAGTACAAGTAATACAGAACATTTTATTAAAAAAAATTGTTTCTTTGTTTTTAAACCAAACTTTTGCATGTATATAATTTTTGTTAGGACACATTGTTCAATAGATTGCGACGTGCTCTTCGAGCACGTCGTTAACAACAATATCTGAATACACTTTATTAACTCAATATGTAACTCATCGATGAATAAAAAAATACTTTAAAAAAACTCGTCTCTAATACAATACCTGTTTCTTAACTTTAATTAAAATTACAGACAGTAAAAGTATTAATTACCTTAAATCGCCGATTTAATGTAACAAGTAAGGTCAACAACAACCGGTCTGTACAATATTGACCAATCTGCTAACATGCAGGGGTTAAAGTTCTTTTCGTTTAATAATATTTCCATAGTTGTTTGCGACATAACATTTTCATTTTACACTAATTTTGGTAAATAATGGGTATGCATTTAGATAAAACAAAAGAAATTGATATATGTATCGGTCAGGGTTTGTTTCAAACCAAGATCTACCCTTCCTATTCTTCTTTTAAGTTTTAGTTCATGAATTTTTATATTATTGCGGCAAATTTAATCAAAAATTAAGGCCTTTTGGCATTTCGCTTGTAAATGACATTCATAAGGCAGTCTCCTGTTTTCCCCATTCGAATCGAACGATTAATGGTGAAGATATAGACTTAGGTCCTTTTGGCATTGTTACTGCGCATGATTTTTTAATATTTGTAGGGTCTCCTTTATAGTGCCGTATTTTCCATTTATATCGGACTAATAACAATGATTGGCATTGCTATTGCGTGTGTGTGATTTTTTTCTTCAACATTAATATGTTATTGTCCTCACTCGTTTGTCTTTTTATATTCCCTGAATGTCCTTCTAAAGTTTTTAGCATGTCTGGTGTGTTTTTATACGAATTTTATTAGTTTTAATTGTAAAAAATGACAATTAAATGTTTTGTTTGCTATAACACATACATTTTGAGTAGTTCCACGTCATTTCATTTTCATAGTTTCTAAAAAACCTTGGAGAACGGGAAATTTGGAGTAAAAATTTTGAAATAAAATTAAGTATGAAGTTGATTGAATTGAAGAATATGTTCAAAACGTTTTTAAAATTATTAAAACTAGAACAATTCCGATTTTAACTACCCTATAAAACTCAAACAGAAAATAAAAATGTATACCTCTCAAACTATCCATTTCACAACTTTACAGTTTAATTTTTAATGCTTTTAAATCGTAATAATATATTAATGAACCTTAAAAATATTAATAGTCTCCTTTAACTTTGAAATGTCCTCACTTCTTTAAGGATACGGATTCGATCTATTAGAAGGTTTCTAATTCAAGAGTTATTATTTATTCTATTGTTCTTAAATTTGTTCCGCGATGATAAAATTACGTAACACTTAACAGAACTTTTACTCATAAAATTTGATAGAAATCAACTAATTGTTTATTTGATAATCTATTAGTTAAGTGTTACATAAAGATCTTAATAATTATTATAATATATTGCGGTTATTAAATGGTTTATATATTCGAAACAACAACAAAAAAAAAATAAAAATCATTCAAATTTCTAGTATGCAATATAATTAAAATAATACAAGTTACAGAATATTTTAAAATTTGTTTTCGATGGTATTTTAATCGTTTATGCAATAAGTGAATAATTTAGAAAGTGACGTCCATTTAGATACTTTGAAATCAAAATAGTTATTTTTGTATTAAGTGGTTTTTTTTAACGACGCTGTGACACTATAACGATTTATGTTCACATAAAAATAATATAAAATTAACTTAAGCACGCCACTGATAACCTGTTTCAAAACATACAAATGGTATTTACTACGTACCTAAAAGTATGCAACAGCAACACTAAATTACAAATTTTTCGTCCATTTTTACCTTGTAGAACTTAAAAATACTTTGCTGCAGTCTCCGAAAACATCTTAAAAAATCCATTATAAAAAATTACAATTTGACGTTTTGGTTAGATAATTAACTTATTATAAGACTTTATGGCTCGGGTCGCCAGCGGGCTGGGTTCAATTCCGATAAAAAAAACAAATTAATTGGAAATCCACAATCAAGTATGAAAAATAATTGTCAATTCAGCCAAATAAATAGTTTTGTAATTTTTTCTTTGTTTTTAAACCAAACTTTTTCATGTTTATAATTTTTGTTGGGACACGCTGTTTATTAGATTGCGACGTGCTCTTCGAGCACGTCGTTAACAACAATATCTGGATACATTTTATTGTTAACGACGTGCTCGAAGAGTACGTCGCAATCTATTATACAGTGTGTTCTAAAAAGTTTTATATACATAAGAAAAAGTTTTGTTTTTTCAAATTTCTAATTATTTCTGATAAAAGTTTTGCATCACTTGGGAATTCATAATCGAGTACAAGTAATATAAAATATTTTATCAAAAAAAAATTGTTTTTTTGTTTTTAAATCAAACTTTTTCATGTGTATAATTTTAAATGAGACATACTGTTTAATAGATTGCGACGTGCTCTTCGAGCAAGTCGTTAACAACGTTACCTGGATATATTTTATTGTTAACGACGTGCTCGAAGAGCACGTCGCAATCTATTATACAGCGTGTTCTAAAAAGTTATGGGAATTCATAATCAAGTACAAGTAATACAGAATATTTTATAAAAAAAAATTGTTTCTTTGTTTTTAAACCAAACTTTTTCATGTGCATAATTTTTGATGGGACACACTGTTTAATAGATTGCGACGTGCTCTTCGAGCACGTCGTTAACAACATTATCTACATACATTTTATTGTTAACGTCAAAATCTATTACACAGCGTGTTCCAAAAAGTTTGATACACATGAGAAAAAGTTTTGTTTTTTTAAATGAACAATTATTTCTGATAAGAGTTTTGCATCACTTGGGAATCCATAATCGAGTATTATTACTTTCATTTTGATTTACCCTGTATACCACTTATATTTTACAAATTGTAAAGTTTAATTGTGAATTCCCAAGTCATGCAGAACATTTTATATATATATATAAGAATAATTGTTTCTTTTTTTTTTACCAAACTCTTAAGTGTATAAGTTTTGTTGGGACACACTATATAATAGATTGCGACGTGCTCTTCGAGCACGTTGTTAACTACATTATCTGTATACACAAAATATCTTTGATTATAAATTCCTAAGTGATGCAATACTTTTAGCAACACTCTGTATTCAGACTTTATTATTAACGATGTTATGTTATGTTGATAATGGGGTGTTAATACACTGCGACCTAAAAGATCTATTGTGCCCCCTTCTGTCGCCACTGCACTAAGGAAATGTCTCAATGCCTATAGCGACCCTTCCAATCCTATTTTCTCAAGGAAGTGTAGGATTTGAAGTGGCTTCAAGTTAGGTAAGTCTCCCTCTTCTATTTGATATCCTCCTAGATATAGTGCCCTTGGATTCTGGAGTGCTACACATTCAGTTAGGATGTGAATGGAGGTTTCGTCCTCCTCCTCACAGATTCTGCACTCACTATCCTCTACTACTCTCAGTTTACTTAGGTGTTCTTTTAGTCGGCAGTGCCCGGTAAGGATCCCTGTTACAATACGTAGCCTGTTCTTGCTCAGGCAGATGCAGGCTTCCGATCTTTTTTGGTTATATTCACCCAGAAGTATCTTGGCCTGTCTCAGCCCCAAGAGATTGTTCCAATTATCGGTTCTTCTACTACCCAATTCTTTTTTAATCTCTTCTAATATTATGTTACTGCTGATACCGCAGAACGGCTCAGGTCCTACAAAGGGTGTTTGAGCCCCTTTCCTTGCAAGACTATCTGCAATCTCGTTACCCTGTACCCCGTTATGTCCCGGGACCCAAGTGAGAGTAACTCTATTTTTCTCGCCTAGCTCATTCAATTGTTCTAGGCATCTCCATACCATTTTTGAGCTGATTACGTAAGAACTCAGCGCTTTGATGGCTGCTTGACTATCGGACATGATGATAATCTTTTGTCTATGATAGTTTCTCTCGATGTTAAACTGGATACACTTCTCGATGGCGTGAATTTCTGCCTGGAAGATGCTTGGGTATTTTCCCAAGCTTTCGGAGTGCTTGGTTCTCGGCCCATACACTCCTATTCCAGTTCCTTCTATGGTTTTGGAACCGTCTGTGTATCACTGAATAGCACGTCTTTCGGTTGCAAGCGCGATGGATTCTTGGCTCCATTCTTTCTTGCAGCCCAGCTCTGTGGTTTTGAAGTTTTTCACAAAACTGTACTTCTTTTGCATTTCATCCTGGGGCATTGTAGCGACATACTTGCACTACATATCTTTTTCATTTTCATTTTCATTACGTCATACACATTAAATTGCCGTCATCATTTAGATAACCTTTCGTGGCAGTTCTAGCAAAGACAAAAGGTTGAACTCATCGCGAGGGAAACAAAACATTGTTTATAATAATTATGACTTTAGAATTTACAATTTATATATACATGTCATGACATACAATTTACTTTAAAATTATATTTTCATGAATTCGTATTTATTTATTGATGGGATATACCACATATAAAGATCCCATAATTGGTGTATGTAGCGACATACTTGCACTACATATCTTTTTCATTTTCATTTTCATTACGTCATACACATTAAATTGCCGTCATCATTTAGATAACCTTTCGTGGCAGATCTAGCGAAGACAAAAGGTTGAACTCATCGCGAGGGAAACAAAATATTGTTTATAATGATTATGACTTTAGAATTTACAATTTTATATACATGTCATGACATACAATTTATTTTAAAATTATATTTTCATGAATTCGTATTTATTTATTGATGGGATATACCACATATAAAGATCCCATAGGCATGTCCCAGGTATCTTTAGTCCTGAAGCAAGTAGACTTTCGTCTGATTACTCCGCTCCTGATCATTCTATATCGTGTCCTTTTTGCCACATTCTCTATCATCAAATGTAGAGGGGTGAGGTTTAAGATCACCTCCATTGCGGCCGTAGGACAGGTTCTCATTGCACCAGTAATGCAAACACAGGCTAGTCTTGTACTTTTGAGATATTAGCTCTCGTAGTAACTAAACTAGTTCTGTTACTCCAGGCTATAGCCCCGTAAGTGATGATTGGTCTCACTATTGCAGTATACATCCATCGCAGTATGTTTGGGTTACATCCCCATCGTTTACCCGCCATGTTTCTGCATACCATTAGGGCTTTTGTGGCCTTATTTACTACTTCCTTCTCATGTGTGTTCCAGAGAAGTTTGTTGTCCAGGGTTAGGCCTAGATATTTGACTTCATTTTTCCATTCTATATCTATCCCGTCTAATTTAACGGTTTTGAGATTAAGTTTTCTTTTCCTTGAAAAGGCTACTAGTGTTCTTTTTGTAGGGTTTATACTATATTATTAACGATGTTAGACAGTCTAAATTTTTCACTGGACTCCTATACTATATAAAAACTTTATAGTAAGAGAGCCAGTGACTCTTTTAAGGCAAAATAAATTTTTCATCTGTTCTCACATGGAAATATTTTTCTGCAGTCTCTGAAGACGAATATGTCTTAAAAAAACCATTGTAGAAAATTCTAGTGTCACATATTTGATTAGATAATAACCATGACATAAACCTTCATAGCTTCAGAATTTTTTATTGCGCTACCCGGGTTCAATTCCCGATAAAAGAAATCTTTTTATTATTTTGTAAAAAATATAACTATTTTTGCTGTTTATTTATTTTAAATACATTTTATTATAATTTAATCCCAACAGTTCCGCTATATATTTTGTATTATTCTGAATGTTTATCAAAATAATACAGAACAAAAAACGAATGTAAATACACCATAATAAAACTGCAAACTTTTTTATACAAACCTACTTAATAGAAGGTACCAGAAAGGTTTAAATAAAACTAGAGATACTACCTAGTTTCCGTAGGAGTGAAATATATATAGCAACGATTTATTGCTACCGCTTAAGGATTTTCAAATATTGTAATAATTGCAATATGAATATTTTTACAAAATTAACTATAATTCTCAATTTATGCATGTATATTAACTTAATTATTTTACTTTAAATAGTATTTAAATATCAGACACGCTTTCATTAAATATTACCACATAACCTATTAACTAACCCCATAATATACAAGGTGTTTTGTTATAAATCGTAAGTACCTACATCTTATATTTAAAAAGAAAGATTATGATTAATTGCGTTATATTCTTGCATGGCTTCCGGAGGCTGCTCTCCTTTATTTTGTTAATTCTTTACATAGCTTTTTCAACCTTGTTAGGCAACAAAATTGAATCTTTTATTCTATTTCTGCAACAAAATAGCTTCTTTCAACCTTGTCAGGCACAAAAATACATCTTTGAATATAGTCAGACAACAAAATTGTTTTTTAATTCTCGTTAGCCAACCAAATTGCCTTGTTCGAATTTGTTAGGCAACCAAATTGTCACTTTTAACATTCTCGGTCAACAAAATTGTCTCTCTCAATCTTGTTAGGCAACAAAATTGGATCTTCCATTCTAGTTTTGCAACAAAATAGCCTCTTACAAGCTTTTTTAGCAACAAAAGGCCTCTTTCAACCTTGTTAGGTACAAAAATTGCTTTTTTTCATTTCATTCAAGCTAGTTAAGTAACAAAATTGCAGCTTTGATTCTAATTATGCCACACAATTACCTTTTACAAGCTTGTTTAATACCAAAATTGTCTCATTTAAGATTTTAAGTTAACAAAATTGCCTTTTTCGATTTTGTTAGGAACAAAAGTAGCATATTTCAACATAATCAGACAACAAAATTGCATTTTTTATTCTGATTAGGCTACAAAATTGCATATTTCAACATAGTCGGGTAACAAAATTGCTTCTTTTATTTTAGTTATGCATCTAAATTGCCTTTTTCAAGCTTTCTTGGTAACAAAATTGCCTCTTTTTAACATTATCAGTAAAATTGCTTTAACTTTTTAAGATCCAAAAATTGCTCCTTTCAATATGGTCATACAACAAAATTGCCTCTTGCATCCTTGTTATACAACAAAATTGCCTCTTTAGGCAACGAAATTGCATCTTCCAATATAGTCTAGTAACAAAATTGACTCTTTTATTCTAGTTATGCAACATAAATGTCTCTTATAAGCTTGTTTGACTATAAAATTTCCTCTTTTAACATTATTTATTAACAAAATTGCTTTTCTGAACCTTTTTAGACACCCAAAACAGCATCTTTTAGGATGTCCGGCAATAAAATTGCCTTTTTGCTTCTTGTTAGGCAACAAAATTGCTTCATTCAAGCTAGTTAAGTAACAAAATTGCAGCTTTCATTCTAATTATGCAACACAATAACCTTTTACAAGCTTGTTTAATACCAAAATTGCCTCATTTAAGATTGTAAGTTAACAAAATTGCCTTTTTCGATTTTGTTAGGAACAAAAGTAGCATATTTCAACATAATCAGACAACAAAATTGCATTTTTTATTCTGATTAGGCTACAAAATTGCATATTTCTACATAGTCGGGTAACAAAATTGCTTCTTATATTTTAGTTATGGATCTAAATTGCCTTTTTCAAGCTCTTTTGGTAACAAAATTGTCTCTTTTTAACATCAGTAAATTACTTTCAACTTTTTAAGATCCAAAAATTGCTCCTTTCAATATGGTCGGACAACAAAATTGCCTCTTGCATCCTTGTTATACAACAAAATTGCCTCTTTAGGCAACGAAATTGCATCTTTCAATATAGTCTAGTAACAAAATTGACTCTTTTATTCTAGTTATGCAACATAAATGTCTTTTATAAGCTTGTTTGACCACAAAATTTCCTCTTTTAACATTATTTATTAACAAAATTGCTTTTTTCAACCTTTTTAGTCACCCAAAACAGCATCTTTTATTGCCTTTTTGATTCTTGTTAGGCAACAAAATTGCTTCATTCAAGCTAGTTAAGTAACAAAATTGCAGCTTTCATTCTAATTATGCAACATAGTAACCTTTTACAAGCTTGTTTAATACCAAAATTGCCTCATTTAAGATTGTAAGTTAACAAAATTGCTTTTTTCGATTTTGTTATGAACAAAAATAGCATATTTCAACATAATCAGACAACAAAATTGCATTTTTTATTCTGATTATATATTATAAAGTTAATTAATTTGAAGATTTTTCTTTTTTGTCTGTATATAAATAAAGAAAGTATAGTTACTTACTGAATTTTTTCTGTGGACGCCAATTTGTTCCTGGGATGTATATATGCATATGTATGGATGATGAAAGATTTAAACTACTATCTATAAACATTTTTTTTTATTAAATATATACAGGATATCCTGTAAATATACCGATAAACTTCCAGAGGTAATAGGGAACTTCAAAATGTAAATTTCTTGCTTAACAAACAAAATTTGTTCAAAAATATTTCGTTTCCGAGACCCATAGAGTCTAATAAATTATAGGATATTATTCACTGATATGTTATATTTTTAGATCAATGAAAATTCCAAAAATTTCTAATCAATGTAATTATCTATTCAAAGAAATTGTTTTTGTAATTAATGACAACTTGGTAGGTAGTTAGATGTCTGTTTTAAAACTATTCTAAATGTATGTAAACCGGCAACATTGCATAATAATTCTAGTGGTTTGAGACTCCCATAATCTATGGGGTTTTCGGTCTGAACAAAGTCTGACAAAAAACAAACAAATAAAATTTGACGATCACGACTTTACATTTTTTTTGGACACACGTCGTTAACAACAAAATCTGAATACACTTCAATGTTAACAACGTGCTCGAAAAGCACGTCGCAGTCCATTACACAGTTTTTTTTCTTTTCTGTCTGTATATAGATAAAGAAAGTATAGTTATCCTTATTTTTTTTTATTGCTTTTACTGAATGTTTTTCTGTGGACGCCAATTTGTACTTAGAATGTATATATGTATGGATGATTATTTAAATAACACTTTTTCATGTGTATAACGTTTTTTGGCGCCTACTGTATAATAGATTGCGACGTGCTCTTCGAGCACGTCGTTAACAACAATATCTAAATATACTGTATTGTTAACGACGTGCTCGAAGAGCACGTCACAATCAATTACAGTGCGTTCCAAAAAGTTTTATAAACTTGAGAAAAAGTTGTTTTTTCAAATGAATAATTAACAATTCTGGAGAAAGATTAGGGATTTTAAATATTTCGTTTCTGATAACTATGGACTTATGTTTAATAATTTTTAAGATTTTAATCACTGATATGTTATAGATCGGTGTTAGGTAATAATAGAAAAATGTAAATCTATATGTTTAGATGTTCAATGAAAATTCCAAAAATTTCAAATCAATGAAATTATCTATTTGAAAACAAAGTTTTTGTAATTAATGGCAACTTAGGTAGGTATTTAGACGTCTTTTGAAAATTGTTCTAAATGTATTTAAACCGGTAACATTACGTTATAGTGATACATGCGGGTCGCATAACGATTAGTAATCATATTTAAGAGTGATTATGATATAATGAATTAAAATATTTTTTGATTTTAACTGTTGTATATGAAATTAGTTATTTTTAAAATAAATTACGTTTTCTTCAAATCGTGTTTAATGGTATGTAATCTCGAGCATTTAATAAAACACTCGGTACACTGGTATATTGGGCAATTTTGTTGAACTGGTGCTAAATACAAGTCCCCAATGCACATACGTATCTTATAAATATATAAACACGTGAAGTGAAAGTTTGAGATAGATTTACAACTATCTATAAAGAACCGTGTTGCAGGAGGGCAGGTATGACACACGTACTAATGAATATTTTTTTGTTTCAGAATTTTTAAACTACTCTAGTCAAAATGAAGTGTTACGCAAGTCTCGTGTGCTTCTTGAGTGTATTCGCGTTCGTGAGTTCTGCCCCGTTTTTACCCGGAGGTGGAATATCTGGAGGCCTACAGGTCAGTAACCATTTTTTTTTCTTTTAATATCAAGAATGTTAAATAGTATATTAAATATATACTAGATACGTACTAACTAGAGCATATTGATTATATATACATAATTTTATTTTCCTGTGTTATTTAATGATATACAGGGTTTGTCAGAAGAAGTATACATAGTAAATTAAATAAATTGTAATATTAGATTGAAGGTTAGTTAAATTAGAAGAAAAAACAATATTTTTTAATTTTTTTTTAATCTATCCAAGTTTTTCTGTAACACTCTGTATATTTCCGCATATATTATTTCTTTAATAAGTATATTTATACATATAAAAAAATACCTTTGAAAATAAGTCCCTGAGGATGGTGTTCTGACGATACTTTCGAAACCGGTACCGGTAATGACTTCACATTTTGGATTTCTTTTAAAATTAATATTCTAAATATGACAATTACTTTAAAAACTTTATATTTCTGTACTCGAACGAAATATTGGTGAAGATGCTTTGTCCCTGTTCACATCAAAAGCTATCACGTGACGCACTAGTTATCTATGCATGTTCATTGCCAAAATCTATTCTTCCAGTGGCGTAGAAACATTATATTAGGAAAAAATTAATGGATCAAACGACTTACCTGAAGGAAGTTCGATCCTAATTGTACGAGCATCCTTGTTAGTTGAAATAAAGATAACCATGTAGTATACCTATGTTACGGAGTTTGGGGTTAAAAATAATATAAAATAATATGGTGGAGGTGGGAGGTGGTTTCGATATGTGTACTAAGTACTTTAGCTTCCCACCCAATAGTTTGGGGAGATACTGGCAGGACTGGAGCGTTAGTGGTTAGAATAAAAGGTCCTGAAGACCTGTGAGACTTTGTTTTTCCTTTTTCCCCATAAAATAAAAATACTAATAAAGACTGAGCTCGTTGTGGAGTCGAAGTTTTAGCATTTCGTCAAAGAAAATTTGTATATTGTCACCTTGACATTTTCAACTTTAATTTTTGAGAAAGACTATACCCGTTGGGCTGCAAGCATAATAAGTTTGGTTCTTAGCTGTTTTAAGTTTTTCAAGTGAAAGAAACTACTGAAGTATTTTAAAACTGTGAAGTAAGAAAAAAACTCGAATTGTAATTGATACAAATTAAAATGTAAACAATGAACACGAACGCCAATGTTGCCAAATGATGAACAAAGTTAATAAATGAACTGAAATTTAAAAAAAATCAATATAATAAATCGGTTTTATAAAAAAATCCTTAAATAAATATAGAGTATGATTACATGTTACTATACACAAATTTTCTTCTTCAAGAGCTACAAATTTTGCTACTTCTGGCAACACTGAACGATATCCTACTTATACGGACCTTCTACAAATTTCCTCCAAAGGGCGTATCACTTAGCTTGAATCGCGAATAGCTGGAGTATGTATAAATATTTTGATATGCAAGCAGCAGGATTTTCTATGAATATTTCTTTAATTTTTGTTAAGATTTTCTAGGATTTCTAAGGTTTTCTAGGGATTTTCTTCGATTTTCCTTAAATTTTTTATATGATTTTATGATTTTCTCTGACTTTCTATCCTTTTCTATCCTTTTCTATGATTTTCTATGCCAAACGACAAACGAAACGTCAAACAAAATGTTAAACGTCAAACGAAACGTCATACGTCAAACGGAAACGTCAAACGGAAACGTCAAACGAAACTTCAAACTAAAACGTCATGCGAAACGTCAAACGAAACATCAAACTAGAACGTCATGCAAAACGTCAAAAGAAACGTCGATTTTGTTATGTTCTTTACATAATGTCGTTTTCGTCGTCTAAATTCAACCAACAGTAGCCTAGATACACGCTTATGTCCTTTTGGCATTGCCACTGCGCATGTGTACTTCCGAATGGCAACGATACGACGTCCCACGTAGAACACCGTTTTCCCCGTTTGAATCGGTTCAATAATAGCAGATATAAGCTTAGGCCCTTTTGACCCAGACACATGTTTATTGTAAATGTATGCCTATGTTGCGTGCGTTGCGTACGTTGTGTGCGTTGCATGCGTTGTATGCGTTGCGTTGCGTGTGTTGTGTTAGCTGGTCCGTCACTGCGCATGATTTTTCTCTTCAACGTCTTCGAGTTTTTTACATAATGCAGTTTTTCCCGTTTGAATCGGACCAATAGCAATAAAGATACACGCTAAAGCCCTTCTGGCATTGCGCAAGATTTTTCTCTTCGACGTTTTCGAGTTCTCTACATAATGCCGTTTTTCCCGTTTGAATCGGACCAATAGCAATAAAGATACACGTTAAGGCCCTTTTGGCTTTTCGTTTGCGCATGTTTTTTCTCTTCAACGTTAATCTATACCACGTTCTCTACATAATGCCGTTTTTTCCGTTTGAATCGGACCAGTAATAACCGAGAAACACGCTTAGGCCCTTGTGGCATAATTTTTCTCTGTTTAACGTTAAAAGAGATTTAATTCCCTTTCACTCCCCCCCCCCCCTTATATTTCTGAGACAATTTGCGTTTTCGATAGTTTTTACCCATGTTTTTATAATCGCTGGAATGTAGTAGTCGGTCTGAACGATGTGAATCATGCGACACAAAAATTGGTAATGAGTAATTTAGGCAGGCAGCGATACATAATAAATTTTAAACCTGAACATTAAATCAGCGGCGTAACATAGGTATATTACATGGTTATCTTTATTTCCACTAACAAGGATGTGAAGCATAATTTGATATTTTCATTCAGAAACAAAAGTATTGATCACGCCTTTGACTAACCTTCTTCAATATTTTGTTCCAGTTAGTCACATTCAAAGTATCGATTTTAACATAAATCCAAAATTTTAAGTATTTCTCCGTACTGGTTTCGAAAATATCGTCACAAAACCATTTTCAGGAGCTCCTTTTCGTTTTTGAAGTGTTTTTCCTAAACTTAAATAAATAATAAATAATATGTTGTATAACGTTTATATATCCATAATATATTGAAATATCGAATAAGTATTCAAATTCGAAAAGTTTACCCAAATAAGCCAGTTATATTAATATAAAATGGCGTTGATAAATAATCAATTTTTTATTAAATAACAACTAGTTTTTCTGACGTCAATTGAGTAATAAATATTACATTAATTTAAATTCCAAATCGTTTATACCTTTTTGTTTTTCTATTTCATCCTGTTTACTAAAACTAAAAAGAAAAAAAAGTATTTTAAGGTATTATATAGAGCATATTTATTTTTTTTTAATCTTAAACTTAGATTAAAATTACTTTAATGGGTCCAGCAACAATTATAAAATTCTAATCAAAAAAAAATATGCATTATAAAAAATTGAGAAATATATTTCAAATCTTAAGATGAGTTAGCCATTTAAATTAATAGCAGTTAAATATGTGGAGGTCAGTTTTAAATTTCGTTGCGATAACATATTGAGCAAATAATTGCAAATAAAAATGCAGTTGTATTTAGCAATAGCCGAGTGGTGCTACTTTTGAAGACCTATCACTTTCCTATATACAGGGTTTTTCAAATATAATTCATTGAAAATAATTAATTAATAATAATGTATAGTGACGGTACATATACAAACCTTACTCCATTCACTTCTTAAGACTGCTTAGACTACACAAGTTCTTGTACAAGATTTGATACAATTTAAATTATCTAGTGTTATAAAGTAAATCAAAAGTGGGTAATGGACCACTTTGGAGCACCTCTCCACTTTTTATCAGCCATTTTTCAACGTTTTTTAGACGTTTTTTGACGGTTTTCAACATTTTTCAATAATTTTCAACGTTTTTTAACCGTTTTTAACGTTTTTCTTTTAAGTTTTTTAACATTTTTTAACGTTTTTAAAAGTATCTAGACGTTTTTCGATGGTTTTCAAAATTTTTCAATGGTTTTAACGTTTTTAACGATTTTTTAACGTTTTTTAACTTTTTTTAACGTTTTTTTAACATTTTTTTTAACTTTTGTTAACCTCTTTTTTACGTTTTTTTACGTTTTTAACGTTTTTCAACATTCTTTAGCGCTTTTAACGTTTCTTAACGTTTTTTAACGTTTTTTAACGGTTTTTTAACGTTTTTTTTTTACGTTTTTAAGGTTTTTTAACGTTTTTTTAACGGTTTTTTAACGTGTTTTAATGTTTTTAACGTTTTTTTAATTACGTTTTTTTAACGTTTTTTTAACGTTTTTTAACGTTTTTTTAAACTTTTTTTAACGTTTTTTAACGGTTTTTTAACCGTTTTTTAACCGTTTTTTAACGTTTTTAAACGCTTTTTAAGGTTTTTTAATATTTTTATTTTAATGTATTTAACGTTTTTAACGTTTTTTAATGTTTTTTTAAATTTTTTAACGATTTTCGACGGTTTTAACGTTTTTATACAGTTTTTCGACGGTTTTAACGTTTTTATACAGTTTTTTAACGTTTTTAACGTTTTTAACGTTTTTAACGTTTTTAACGTTTTTAACTTTTTTAACGTTTTTAACGTTTTACGTTTTTAACGTCGAAAAACGTTGAAAAAACGTCGAAGAAGCGTCAAAAACGTCGAAAAAACTTCGAAAACATTTGATAACGTAGAAAAAACGTTGAAAAACGTTGAAAAAACGTTGAAAAACGGCTGGTAAAAAGCGGAGTGGTGAAGGGCTCCCAAGTGGACCCATTACCTACTATCATATGTTTCAAACAATTTACTGTAAGATACTATACAATTTAAATTATACAAGAAATTGTATCAAATCTTGTACAAGAAATTGTGTAGTTTAAAGCAATCTTTAGTAGTAAAAGTGTAGTAAAAGTGTCATCATCCTTATTCAATCAATAACATTACACTAGAACGCACTAAAAATGTAATATTTGAGACCTGTGAGTTCATTTTGATTGTCAACTAACTTTTAATACCCATATGAATCAAATAGTTTTTCTTTATTCTTGTTTGATAGGTATTACGTGTCCCAAAGAAGAGTGATTGATTTTAAATGTAAATGCCCAGCTTATTAATTGCTCTTAAGAGATGGGGTTTTAACTAATTGCTTTCGTTTAACTAAAAGTTTTTTTTCAAGTTTGTTCACATTTTATCACATCAATACAGGGTGATCCACTAATGTTGGTCAACTTGAATGGAAAAATATGTATTATTTTAAATGGAATACCCTGTATATTTTGATGGCATTCAAAAGAGAGATTTATCTTCTTTTTAAAAATGTGTAATTTGATATCTTTTGTTTTCTTAACAGCACAAATTTTCGAGTTTTTAAGTAACAATGTTGTTTTCTTTATTTAAAAACTGACATTAAATAAAATTAACAAAAAGAATTTGTTCAGTAACAAAACATAACAAAAACTTAATATAGATTACAAAACAATTATTAATAATGAAGGATGTAAAAGATACAACAAATGCTATATCTATGTACACCCTCCTCTTCAATACACATGCGTAATTGAAATTTAACACACACAAAATTAACCGAACATTAACATTTGGTCTATCTTTTTCAAATTCATTAAAAGTGCAGATATCTGTCTATTTCATAGGAGAGTAAAACACTCGTAGGCAGATTTATTTGAACATAATTTGATACATAGTATAATAAATCAACTCTTGCTGTGACAAGTTGACAACAAAATCAACAAATTTGACAATTCATAAAAACAGAAGTAATTTAATTTACTGTCACTTACAAAATGATTTATTCAGTGACTGAAAAAGCTCAAACTGTGTTAATTTATGCAGAAACTAAATCTATCTCTCGCACCTAAAAAAAAAAAAAACAAGAAACGCTGATGCTCTTTTTGAAAAGTTGTTGACTGACTATTAATGAAGTGCTGCAAGCTAACAGTTACAGAATTTCGATTAGAAAGATTGCTGGAATTTTAGACATTTCCAAAAGTGACGTGCAAAGGTGTCTAAAAATTTTAAAACTGACTCCATATAAAATTCAGACCTACCAAAAATTGTACCCGTCAGATTACGAAAAACGACTAAGGGTATGCGAGACTTTACTAGATTTATTCAGGAATGAACCTAATACGTTATTAATCATGTCTGATGAAGCAACCTTTTACATTAGTGGAATGTGTAACAAACAAAATTGCAGAATATGGGGTTCTGAAAACCCCACTTCTTTTAATGAATTTGAAAGAGACAGTCCAAAAGTTAACGTTTGGTGTGGGTTGTCCCCTTGAAAAATCTATGGTCCTTTTTTCTTTACGGAACCAACTGTGACACGGATATGTTGGAACAGTTTTTTTATCCACAATTAGTTCAAGATGGAATTAGAGACATCGTTTACTTTCAACAAGATGGCGCACCACCTCATTTTTCAATAATAGCACGAGATTCTTTAAATAATTTTTTTAATCAAAAGTGGATAGGTCGAGCTGGACCGATTGAGTGGTCACCGCGATCTCCTGATCTAACTGTCCCAGATTTTTTTCTCTGGGGATATGTGAAGGATGAATGCTACAGTCCTAAGCCTAACAACGTAGAAGAACTAAAAGATAACATTAGGAACATTATCGAAAATATTCCGCCAGATATGTTAGAAAAATCGTTTGAAAATTTAAAATTTCGCTTGCGTATGTGCATTGAACAAGAGGGTAGACACATACAGCATTTATTGTAACTTTTACATCCTCATTATAAATGTTTGTTTTCTAATTCTAATTTAATAAATTTTTGTTATGTTTTGTTACTAAATAAATTCTTTTTGTTAATTTTATTTAATGTCAGTTTTTAAATAAAGAAAACAGCAGTGTTACTTAAAAACTCGAAAATCTGTGTTGTTAAGAAAACAAAAGATATCAAACTATACATTTTTAAAAAGTAGATGAATCTCTCTTTTGAATGCCATCAAAATATATAGGGTGTTCCATTTAAAATAATACATATTTTTTCCATTCAAGTTGATCAACATTAATGGATCACCCTGTATTGATGTGATAAAATGTGAACAAACTTGAAAAAAAACTTTTGGATAAACGTAATCAATTAGTGAAAACCCCATCTCTTTAGAGCAATTAATAAGCTGTGCATTTACATTTAAAATCGATCACTCTTAATTGGGACACCCTGTATTTTGTATGCATAATAATATGTACAAACATGGATGATGCGAAGCAGAAAAGATTCCCATAAAAAAGATCGTATCTCAATAAAGAAACACTACTAGATGATTAAATTACATAAAATAGTAGTTTTATATAACGCCAGACATTATCGCAACGAAAAATCAGTGAATGATTCATTATTATTATTATTATTATTAAAATAAATATATTATTATTAAAGCAATGTATTCGTTGAACTGTAACAATGAAACTGTTATAGCGAAAAATTGCTACGTGATCTAAACCTACAGTCTCTCCTATTAGCGTTTTTGAAAGGAAATTTTAGTAATCTGGTTATTAATTTCTTTCGATATGACAAATATCGAACAAGGTAAAACAATCATACAAATAATTATATAGATGATGAAAATAAAATATAAATCGAACATTCTTTAGTGGTATTAGTGAAAAACAACAATAAGTGGAGAAAAAATTGATATTATATAGACTGAAAGAGATCTAACCAATGCTTAATACTTAGTAATAAAATTGAAAAATATTGCTTGGTATTTGGATTACAGTCATTCCAAATCTTTGAACTATCATAGAATGAACTATTAGTAATATTATAAACTTAATTAATATGAATTACAATAGCTACAGGTTAGTTTATCAACGTGTACAAATATTGCAACCAAAAATTATCAATTTGACCGATTAGGCCAAGCTTAGTATTAAAGTGTTACCAAGCCCTAGAAGAAACATCAAGTCAACAATATAATTTTATTGAAGTGTACCAAAAAGAACGGCAATATCAAAGAGGCAAATAGTGTTGCTAATTCAGTTATGAAGAACGCAGTTGGACTACAATATTTAACACTAAAACGAGACTAGCAGTAATAGAATTATTGATAAAAAAAGACACTACTTACATAACCATTTTGTAAGAAAATGGGATGCATCTATAGTCTATTTTTATGTATGAGAGAGTATTAAAATAATAAAGCGTTCGTAATCCATAGGCGTACCACTTCTTTTAGTAGACAGTTAAAATATTTTTTGAAGTTATTCCTCGAGTATACACTTATATTTTCACCTAATTAACCTGCTTGTAACTTCTAAACAGCTGAAGGTAAAAAAGTGCAATTTTTTCTAAAATGTTTTATTTTTCCCCAAGGTATGTTAAGAACATTGTGTCAAACGGGTTATATAAGCATAAGGGTTTAAACTTTGACTTTTAAACAACGTTACGTTCATAAATAATAATTTTAATATAAAAACTACTTCTTACCTACAAATCCAAATCAGAATCGAAATCAGAAGATGAACTGTCGCAACCAATATTTACAATGAGTGGCTCGATCATTTCATCAGTAATATTGTCCAACTTCCACATTTTCTCTTTTTCTTTAATCGTATGATTTACTGCCTTTTCCCAGTTTTCAGGCTTCACATTATTTACAGCCTCCAAAAACAACTGTTTAACATCATTCATTTTAAAAGAATTATTTTTTCTTGAAATTTCTCCCTTTATCTGTGCCCATATCAGTTCAATCGGGTTTACTTCGCAATGATATGGTGGTGATCTAACCACCGTCATCCCACGATTTTTTGCAATTTCATCAATTATTTTTTGAATTTCTCTTTATGAAGGGAACACAAATGATACAGTTCTTTTCTCACAGAACCGGGATGGAACTTAATATTCTTTGAATTTAGCCAATTCTGTAAATCTTTTTTTAACCACTTGGTTGTGGGCATTTTTTCTATAAGTCTCGAGTGATAACTTGCATTATCCATTACTATTATATAGTTCTGAGGAAGAAGATCTATAATTTGTTCAAACCACTCTTTAAAGACATCAGCATTCATGTCCTCATGGTAGTCACCGGTACGAGTAGATTCAAAAGTCAATAAACCACCTTTAACAAAACCGTTTGAACTGCCGATGTGTACTATTATTAGTCTGCGCCCCTTTCCTGATGGTAGATTTAAACCAGTAGATAAATTATTTAAAAAAGCCTGTCTTCGACTTGTAACAGTTTCATCTTGCCAAAATTTATTTGGTTTATGTCCCTCGTTGATCCATGTTTCATCTAAATAAAATATATTTATTCTTTGGTTTCTCATTTCTTTTATAGTCCTTAGGTAATTTCTTCTCCATACTACAATATCGATTCTTTCTTTTAAAATAGACTTTCTGGAATGCTTTTTCCATAGAAAACCTATTTCTTTTAAAAGTTTCCATAGTGTGCTTCGACTCATTTCAGGGTAATCCTTATCATCTCGAACCGTGGCAAGAACTTTGTCTACTGTCGGAAATTCTTTCCTAAAGAAGAACGCATGCACTTTCCTTCGAAGTCTTTCATTCAAAAGATTTTCTAATTGAAATTTTGGTTTTCCTGGAGCTTTACGTGCTGTTTGAAACTCGCCACATTTCTCTTCTTAAACAACTCTGTAAATCGTAGATTTCCCAACACCAAGCGTACTACTAACTAATTCCACTGTGTCATCAACACTTGTACATAAATGTTTGCCTGTAAATGATTTAAAACAATTAAATATTAATGTTTTTTCATTAACTGTTAAAGGACCGATTTTTTGTCGTTTACGCGGCCCTTCCAAATTTTCCATGATCACACTAGAATTCACACTGCACCTTGCAAGTTGCTACTAAACGACATTTAGTAAACTGTCAATAATACACAACTTGGACCTCCTTACTAAATGGAAAACCTATAATCGCATTTCCGGTGAAATTTGTTGGGAAGGTATTTATCTACTTATAATTCGATTACTTTAAGAAATTCTTGGATTTAAAATAAAACAAAATTGGCAAATAGGTACTTATTGAAAATAATCTTAAGATACGGCTATGTAATCTGTAATACACAGGGCTTTTGGCCTGTCCAAACCTTTTTCTATTGTTCTGTACAGCTTATGTTTATAAAGGACCAATAAAAGACCCAAAACTTGAAATAGCTCAGGTACATTTATTACAATTTTAGGAAATATTTAGATTATTCTGTAAAAATATTTAAAATGACCGTACTAAGTTTTGCATTAGAAATGCTGTTTTATTACTCTCTCATTCCTAAAAATAGACTATAGTGGCTGTCAATTTACTATGAAATTACTTAAAAACCTTGCGTCTAAATTCTAGTTTTTCTAACTGTTGCTAATTATTGCTAATCATTTCTAATTACTGGTAATTATCGCCTAATATTGAAAAATAATTAATATTATTTGATATTCATCGCTAATTAATGTTAATTATCGCTTATTATTGCTAATTACTTCTAATAATATTTGTTAATTATTACCCATCATTGCTAATTATTACTAATCGTTTGGTAATAATGACTAATTATTGATAATCATAGCTAATTAATGCTAATTATTGCTAATAATTGTTATTAATAGGTAATTATAGTTAATTTATATTTAAAACAAACCCATCTGGAACACTGACGAACCTTCCATAACTAAAACGAAATTAGCAGTAATATAATTATTGATAAAAGAAAGACACCACTTGAATAACCATTTTGTAAAAAGATGAGGTGCACCTAGCGGCCGTCAATTGCTAATAATTGCTAATTACTGATAATTATTGTCTATTATTGTAAATAATTACTATTAATTTATATTATTTGATAATTATCCCTATTTAATGTTAATTATCGCTTATTATTGCTAATTACTGCTAATAATATATATTAATAATTATTAATTATTGATAATTATTGGTAGTAATTACTAATTATTGATAATGTCTAGTTAATGCTAATTACTGCTAATAATTATTATTAATAGCTAATTATAGATAATTTATATTTAAAACAAAAACATCTAGAACACTGACGGGCTATGGTAAAAAATACAAGCTTCTTCAGTTTTAAATCCTTATTAAATCTTTTAAATGCCTTCTGATTTTATGATTTAATCTTCTATTTATCATGTGATTGATGTGGGATTCTATTTGCAATTACTGTTAAATGAAGGTGACTTGTATCCAAAATGACAGCATTCGTGGTTAAAATAGCGTGCATAAAAATTGATTTCAATGACCAAACAGGCTAGTTCCTGGTATGTAATCATGCAATTAATATATTTAATATGTATATGGAAAATACAGTGATTTAGTTATTTAAAAAATGTAAAGTTATGTCAATGAAATTGAGAAGAACTACTTTGTTTTATTCTAAACAACACATCGATTAAGAATTAAAGGTACTTTTAATTTAAGGAGGAGATACAAGAAAACAAGTGAAAATTTAGGAAAACACCCATTGTGTTAAATCGAATAGAGATAAAAAAAATTTAGCATTTTCTACACTGTAATGATATGAAGTTATTCAATACAAATTGTTTTCCTCGGATATATTTCATAAAAAATGATTAAAAATTGATAAAAACTTGGATGAAAATGGATTATTATCTACTTTTATTTCTGATGGGCTACAAAATCTTTTTAAATTTCTTGTAAACTTCAATTACCTAACAACACAGGAAAAAAAGAATAATTTAAATTCCGAGTAGAAGATTTCTACGGTAACATTACGTATAATCTAAATTTGTCATATTTAATCATTAAAATAAATTAGAAACCATTATTTTCATTAGAGCAACCATGTTTTTTAAACTTACGTCATTTATAACTGCCCAGAATCATGCAAAAAAAGTAAATTATTAAAATTGATAGAAAGTTTCAAATTCAAATTATTCAGGAATTATGTTGAAAAAATTGAATTAATTTTTTTCCTGATATTATCGATATAAAAGTATATGATTGGATAATTGTATGAGAGTGGTAAAATTTAGGTAACTTACGATAATTCAATTTAAAGAGCACATTATTCAATTTTTTTTCAGATATTTGAATAGAATGAAAATTAATAAAATAGTAAGGGGTAATAAAAGTGAAATAAATTACATAAAGAAATCCACATTGTCAAATAGGTTTAAAAAAGGAACTCAACAAGAGATATTTAACCCTTGATGTATATTTTTAGAAAAAAAAAAAAATACTATAAATCATATATAGAATAATATATTCATATTTCTACTTAATAAGATATCAACAAACATAAGAGTTAATAAATTATATTTATCATAATAAATATGTAGACAAGACATAAACTGTAATTTATTTATGTATACAATTTAATAAAGAAATACTATACAATTCGGATTAGTTACATTTAATTATCTTTAATAAAAAAGAAGGTAAAACATTATTAAGAATGTATGAACAGGCATTTATTTTATTTTTTGGATGACTAATTTAATAATTTGACAATATTTATCCCAAACGTACATTTTAGATTGATTTAAGACTATTTAATCCGAGATTATAGTAATTTTGTGAGGTTATAGGTTAAACGTATTTGTTTATTTTTTTCTGAAAATTGTATTGAAAACAATAATCAGTTTTTTTATAATGTAAACAAGAATAATAAATTGGGAAAAGTTGAAGATTGTTATTTAGATGACATAATAATTATTGTTCGTATTAAGGCAGTTCTATTAAATGTTTGTATTTGCAACTGGATCCTCTTTTACAATTTCCAGTTGCATGGAAGTAACAAGGCACAGTCTTCGTTATAACCTGAACGCTAGGAGAATGGCTGCAGACCAGTATTTCAACCTGGGTATCTTGGAAGATTACTTCCACCATGTTTCTAATAATCCTCCAATTCAGCTGGTTGCTCTCTGTCCCTCAGACTAGGTAATGCTTCCCATACATCCTGATAGGTGGATCGATCTCGGAACGTGTTTTTTGTTACCAAATAAAAAAGATAACGCGAGCCATCTTGAAGTTTTAATGTTTTTCCAGGGGCTGGTAACTGATCTTGAAGTTCTGGTAATCGACCAAACTTGTGTTGGCGGAAGTGCTATGGACCAGCGAGCAATCTTTAGGAACCGTCAGCAGGTCTTGTTGTTGCTCGATTGTAACAGCATATCTTGCTTTTCCGGTACCTCCATATGCACCCATAAATTCTTTAAAGACAAGGTCAGGTGTTTCTTGGAGCTGGTTTACTTCTTCTTCTTCGTCATGGTCACCCTCAAATGGCGTCAGCCAGTTTTGGTACACTACCTTTGGTTTACCGTTCGGGATCTTACTTATATGGTAAATGACATCATTGATTTTTTCTTGATGAGGTACGGGCCTTCCTAAGACCTTTGAAGCTTTGGAGAATAGTCTTTCTAGGTTATGGAGCCAGACTTTGTCGCCTTCCTTGAAACATCATTCTGTGACTTGGGTATCGTATCGCTTCTTCATTCTTTCACTATCGATTTGAAGATGCGGGCGGACCAATTCATCCATATCGTCCATTCTTCTTCGTAACTAGATCACATAATCTTCACCAGCTACATCTTCTCCAGGTCGGTATCTGTGATGTATTGGGGTATTATCCACAATAACTAAAGGGTTAAAATAATAAGCCGGTACCACGTAAACTAAACACATTTATTCACACCCAATTCCCATTTACCACTGCCTATTTTCGCTTGCTACATACTCTTTTGACATTCCACGAAATCTGCCAGTGGCGTATCTAGCAAACTTTATACATACACTACAGTATCCAAACTCGAGGTCTCACGCCCAAACAGAACCTTTGCTGGTGTTTGGCCTGTTGATTCATTAACAGCGGATCTATAAGCCATTGCAAAGAGCGAAAGATACCGATCCCAATCTCGCTGATGATTTGAAACCACTTTTGACAGATATTTTCCAATGGTCTTATTCATTCGCTCTACCATTTCATCAGATTGTGGGTGCAATGCTGTGGTTCTGGTTTTCTTCATGCCTAGTCTGTCACAGATTCCACGGAAGAGTTGGCCTTCAAAATTTCTGCCTTGGTTACTATGGATCTACTTGGGCACTCCAAATCGACAAATAAACTCTTTTATCAACACATCTGCAACAGTTGCGGCCTCTTGATTTGGAATGGCGTAGACTTCCACCTACTTCGTAAAGTAATCCATAATCACCATCATGTATTTATTACCACTCTCGGTCATGGGGAATGGTCAAGCAATATCTAAGGCGATCCTCTCAAATGGGCTACCAGCGTTGTATTACTTCATGGGAGCCTTCCTTTTTCGCTGAGGTCCATTACTCATAACACAGGTGGTACATTTCTTATACCAGTCCTTTACATTCATCCAATAAAACCTTTCACGAACTTTTTGAAGGGTTTTCTTAACATCGAGATGTCCTCCTGATGGACTGTCATGTACCGTCAAACGGGGTTAAGTGAATCACAAAAAGCTGTTTTTTTCAGAATATTCCAAAATTACAAATATCAAGAATCTGTAAAAAAATAATGTATGTTGTTTGGGGCTTACCTCTCACTATTAACCAATTTTTATATTTTTATTTTACTTGGAAGTGCTCAATTTTTTTTGGTAAAATGTGATTCACTTTATGCCTTATTTTGGGGTAAAGTGAATCATGGTTTAAATCCCAAAAAGAATCACTTTGTCAAATGTCGGGGTAAAGTGAACCACTAAAAAAATATTTTAAACACTTGATTGGAAAAATAAATAAATAAACATAATACAAAGAACAAAAACGTTTATTTAAAATTAGTAAAAAACAATAGGTTTTAATTATAAAGCAAAGAGGAAATTTACGAACTAAAAATATAATATTCGTCACTTATAACGGAATTGACCGAATGGTTCATTTTACCCATTGTGATTCACTTAACCCCGTTTAGTTTAATCAACAAGTTCAAAAGCGTGTTTTTGGGAGATACTATGACGAAAATTATGTTCAATAGCTCATTCGATTCGGAACAATGTCTAGATCAATGTGTGAAGAAAAATTTTGCAGTGTATAAAAAATTGCAAAAGTTATAAACAATTAAACACCTCAAAAACATGTGTGTGGGTTTTCGCCTATAGTTTGTAAACTATAAATATTTTTGGATTTTTCAATCCTTAAAGAGGAGGAAATTTGCTATAAATAAGTTTCGACTCCCGGAACTGTACCTCCATTATTTATAATTTTAATTTAACGCTCAAAGTAGCCTTCCACGCGCCATTTTTAGGTTGCGCGCACGGCGTCGAAACCAAGTACGTTAATTAACAATAACCTACTTTGTTGGAAAATTAATTTTTATGAAAAATTCCAACTGGAATAAATTTTTCTAAGTGTTTAGAATACACCGTATTTTTTTAAATTTTTGAATTTAATTTTAATAACTTAAAAAAATTATTTTATGTAACGTACTCAAAATGAAATAGAAAAAAAACTGGTAAAAACTTCAGTTTTCCAAAAATTGATATCTGCAAATTGATAAAATTTAATATTTGTTTTTAATTTTTATTTCAAAAACTAAAAGACTAGACATTATTAGAGTTTTTCTTTTGAGTACTTCAGCAAAAAATGAAATTTTATTGATGATAAATAATTAAGATGCATGGATAATGATAAAATAGTGAACCACAAAATTTAAGTAATATAAGTCTTGTTTTCGTATTTTTTTTTCTTCGCCAGTTATTATTGACTAGAAAATCTATGCTTACTAAAATTTAAATACCTACTCTATGCTCCCCCACACTTTAAATTTATTTTAAAAACGAATTTGCGTTCAAATCAAGCCTTGAAAGTATTCATATATGTATTCGAAGAAATTAGTTCATCGAGGCACACATACACATAGAAGGAATTTAGAAAAAGCTTTATTATACATGGTGTTCCATAATTGTAACCACTCAAATGTTTCACTCATCGCTAGGCTAGGTCCACCCTGTCCTGACTCACGAGTGCTACTCATATTTCGTAGAACGATACGTCGGATTGGGACGCATAAGAATATTTTTTGATAAGCACAGCATTCCTACATAGACATTCATTCGATACGTTTCATTTGATGTTTTATTATTCTTAACATTATTAAATTCGATTCTATATTAAAATCGATTTATTTCATTTAAAATTAATTAACATAGTTTACATAATAAATTGACCAAATAGTCATTTATGGTGTTCTCAAGTGACTTCCTACTTCCGATGCTCTTTTTATTTTTTAAATTAAATCAAATTAATTCTATATACGTCTAAACAGGTACTGGATACATCTTAACAATATTTAAAAATACATATTTAGTACACAAGCGACCAATATTAAATGGCGATTATGTATGTAAAACACGTGACGGGATGAAACGTATAAGAAAATTTCAATGACGCCCATAAATTCTGACACAATAGTCGATGACAATATAATTTTTATTGCAAAACGATGATATAGTCTTTTGGTCACAATATGAATACCAATGTCAATGTGGATGTTTTAAATAGTACGCTCTTGAACTCGATAATACGTATTTTTTTATATTAATTTTTCTTAACAAAGAATTGTGGATGCACTGGATCAGCAACCTTCATACTAACCTGTTTATAATCCCTATGAATTTATACAAAAAAATGTATGGCCTTTCATATAATTTATGAACTGCTCGTTTATATTTAGGTATTCTGTAGTTTCTTATTTTAATATATTTTGTGAATATATGCATAAACATTATACAGGGTGTCTGTAAAAGGTCTTTACAAAAACATACCACATATTCCTTAGACCAAAATAAGTCGATTTAAGTAAAATTACCTTAGTACAAAGTTGCTTCGTTTGGGCTCCAGAGGGCCTTGAAGTTACAATTTTTAAATCGTTTCTCCCATATAAATTTAAAACGGCATATGCGATTTTGCTGAAATTTGGTATATTGGTAGAGTTTTATATGGAAAAAAAAATGGTATTAAAATTTTGTCCGATAATAATACATAGGCGTAGAACTTGATTTTTAAATAATTGCACCTTTAAAAATTCTACGCCAATGGAAGAAAAGGAGTTTGAGTATGAAATTTAGATTGCGCAACTCATTTACTTTAAAAAAGGTACTCTTGATAAGACTCGATTACTCTCATGGTTTTCGCTAAATTTCTGTTTTAATAATTTAGAGTGTATAGGTTTCACAAAAATATTTATTTACAACATAATCAAAATAGAGATTTTACAAAAATTGTTCAAAATGTTCACCATTTTCACGCATACAAAGATTTATACGTCGAAGAAAATTAAAATGTATCCTTTCCATAACTTCTTCATCACCTGTAAGATTGTTTATTGCATCTTGAATACGTTGCCAGAGTTGTTCCTCATTTTCTACAGGTTCCCTGTAAACTGTGGATTTCAGATGTCCCCATAAAAAGTAATCCATCGGTGTTAGGTCTGGGGAACGTGGTGGCCAGTTTACAGGTTCGTCATTACCTCTGCCTATCCATTTGTGTGGATATTCTTCATTCAAGTGGTTCCTAATGTTTAAAGAAAAATGTGGTGGAGCTCCATCTTGCATAAACCACATATCTCTTCGAAGTTGGAGAGGTAAATCTTCTAACAATTCTGGCAACGTATTTTGTAGAAAATCCAAATAATTTTCTCCAGTTAATCTTCGTGGAAGTATGACAGGACCAACAATGAAATTACCAATTATTCCAGCCCACACATTAATTTTGAATTCGTGCTGAAAATGGTTTGTATGCGGATTTTCAACGGCATAAACATGTTCATTATGTTTATTAGATATACCTCTTCTTGTAAAACCCGCTTCATCGGTAAAGAGAACCTTGACAAAGTTTGGATCTCTTTCTCTTTGCATATTAACAAATCGACAAAAACCCAAACTAATTTGAGGATCATGGACCAATACTTCTTGTACTGGCTTCTTATGGTATGGATATAGCAATTGTTCTCTAAGCACTTAATGCTCGACATCTTTACTTACTCCTAGTTCCCTTCCAATTTATCTGGTGCTTAATTCTGGATCTTCTTCAACACGTTCTAAAATGTCTTCTTCAACTTCAGGAATCCTTACAAAACGTTCTCTTCCATTATCAACAGTGTTGGGAGCAAAGGAACCAGCAGCAAAAGTTGGGTGGCTAGGTACACGACGCGACGATTTGGAAACCTTTCAGAGTACACCCTGACACTCTCTCTCGAGCATTTCCTTCACAAAATCCTAATGTGAGTAACATATCGGTATATTCTGCATTGGTATATTGTACAGCCATATTAATAAACCACGCATTTGTTTTTTTAATTATTGAGTCAGATAGAACACTTTCAATCGTTAACAAGAGATTAGGTGTTAAAATTTGACAATATTTTTATTTAGATGAAACTATGGAAACCAACAATAAATGTTTTGATATACGTATTGCAGGCAAATAATTAATATTCCTCAAAAAATCGTACATAGCAAGAATCTAGTATTTTTGTTAAAAGTCTCGATTAGAGGTATTGAAGAAGATATGAAAAAAGTACATTTTTGTGTTTCATCGTATAAAATTTTGTCCGATAATAATACATAGGCGTAGAACTTGATTTTTTTAAATAATTGCACCTTTAAAAATTCTACGCCAATGGCAGAAAAGGGGTTTGAGTATGAAATTTGGATTGGGTACTCATTTACTACAAAAAAGTACCCTTGATTACACTCGATTTACTCTCATGGTTTTGACAAAGTTTGCATTTTAATAATTATTGTTTATGTTCTAAAATTACTAAAATGCAAATTTCGTCAAAACCATGAGAGTAATCGAGTCTGAGGCAACTTTGTACTAAGGTAATTTTACTTAAATCGACTTATTTTGGTCTAAGGAATATGTGGTATGTTTTTGTAAAGACCTCTTACAGACACCCTGTATATGTACCATGTGTTATTGTGGAGTAACTACCCTTTCTATTTGACTGAAATATCAATATTAATATTCATTTCATATAAAATTAACAGAAATAGAAAGGTATTTTGCCGGTTTCTTTTTGTAAGTTACTTCTGATGATACCATCCCAAGTAACAATTTGATATTTTATAAAAGCTGAAAAAATGTTTACAGAACCAAATTTATAAAATAGAATATTAGCTAAGAACATTTCCGGAACATTCTTTCAACAGTAATAAACACAAAATGGGCGCAGTATTACAGAACTATTTGGTTCTTTTGTAAATTCTATAAGATTTGTTGAATGCAGTTACCGAACAGTTACTACACATTTACACAGACTTTAAACAAATGTTTTTTTAAACTTTTATAACTGTTTTATAAATTTTCAATTTTGAGGTTAGGTTGCATATCAAAATCAGAAACATTTTAGTTTTTTAAATGTATCTGGTGAAAACAAATTAATTCTATATTTGTCATAAAAGTAAATTCAAGGCGATATTAGTAAAATGGCAGTATCTACTTAAGAGATATCTATAACGCGGTTTAGACATAATGTATGATCTACAATAAAGTCGTTTTTGGATGCGCAGCAAAAATTACTGTTAATTATATAGCACATACAATACTAAATTTTTAAGCGCCTCGAGTTTGATTCATATTTCTAATACTTTTTCAGTGTGAAACAAAAATTAAATTTATGCAATTTGATTTTTTTTAGTAATAAGATTATGCTAATATTACTAATAATTAAAATCTTTAATTAACATTGGTTTTGTCTTAAATACTAGTAAAACCGACAGTAGATTTAGCTTTAAAACTGTCTTAGGTTTTTGTTAAATATGGCGGCTATTCAGAGGTATTAGAAAGTTATTTTAAGACTGAATCATAATTATAAAATAGTATTGTAGTAAAAACAGCTGTAATACAATAATTAAGTTGTATTACTCATTTCTACAAAACAAGTTCATCATGGTTTGTTGTATAATAGTTTCATATTGCTGCACTATATGACAAAATATAACATAACCTTACTAAATCATTTCCGATTTAAGTATTTGAGAATTGAAATGATTAGATTTGTTTCTACAGCTTTATAGAGCAAGCATAATTTTTAATATTACGAGAATAAGCAAGTTTAACATGGACATCGCCAAAAATATGGCTTTCTTTTAGTATTGGGGCATGATTATTCAGAACATACCTAATTATTATCTGGCTGAATGATAGTTTTTTTTTTTTTGAGTGTCTAGACAAACCAGCAAAATGTTTTACTAATATTTTTTACTGTTCTCTGAAAAGCAGGTACCACTTATTATTTTTAATATTTCTTTACTATTTAAATCTGACATTTTCAGACCATACACTCACATACAATTGGTATGGGAAGTAGTTGAACGAACATAAAATACAAAATAATCTGGCGAAGGTACTACCAAATGTAGTTGCTTTATTTTTTTTTATAAATATTTTTAAAGTGATAATACTATTCTTAACTAAAATAATTGCTATACAGTTTTCTGATTTGTAATAGTGTATTTCGACAATATATTACAGTTATTTTAGAGTTTTCATCAGAAGCAAATTGCTATTGATGCGGAATTATCTCACACTAATATTTATATAACTATTTTTTAAAGCGTTATTATGAGGTTAAGAAATAGTTATATTTGTATAACCAAAAAGTTCTAAAGGTAATCCAGAACAATAATATAGAATAACTATAAAGCAATTTTATTTTATAAGCTGAAATATTGTATAGAACAGTTGTATAAATGTTTACGTAACAATTTTATAATTATCGTGAAAACTATTTTATAATTTTGCTGTAAGAATATTGTAAAAACTAATTTATATAACAATTTAGTTTCAGAGAACAAAATGGTGATTTCTGCAACTGTAATACAATAAATTAGCATTCCAGACACAGCAATATAATATCAATAAAATATAATAGTCTTATAAACTAAAAATTATAAAGCTACTTTGTTAGTTGGGATAGATATATAACCGATGATACGCTATCAAAATCAAAACTAATATTTTTGTAATAAATAAATTATTACAATTTTTAGTGACTATTTTAGATTTCTAAGTTGTATATATGCGTACCGTAAAAAATATTGCTGGTACAAATATGTAGTGCAAAATGTTGGTTTAAATACTAAAAAAATGTATAATTTTGAAATTTTGGTCTTAGACCTTACTAATTTAAAAAATGTAGATTAAAATATTTTTATTTGTTAGGCGTTAATCATACGAAATTCAAATAAAAATAATTTATAATATAATTGAGATTTTACCGGCTCTTTTCTATTTTTCCGTTGTAATTTTATAGATAAAATTGTTTAAGTAATGGAATTTGTATTGATTTCGAGTATTAAGTGACATAGATATTTTCAAAAGTAGAAATTCATAAAATATTAATAATTAAGTTTTTCTCCGTATTGTGTTAATTTTAAAATGAAAAATGAAAAATTTTAACCAATAAAAAATAAATGATGTTTCTATCACAAAGTCTATTGATAAAAACAGTAATAATATTTCAAATTGTAGTATGTTTAACAGTTAAGTAGTGAATCATTCATTGATAAAATTAATTGTAATAAAAAAAGTTGTTTTCAATTTCACCGACATAACTTTACACTTTTTTAAATATCTAAATCTCTGTATTTTCCATTTACATATTAAGTATATTGCATAGTTAGATACTAGGAAGTAGCCTGGTCATTGAAATCAATTTTTATGCACGCTATTTTAACCACGAAGGTTGTCATTTTGGATACAACTCACCTTCATTCAACAATCATTGCAAATAGAATCCCACATCAATCACATGATAAATAGAAGAATAAATCATAAAATCAGTAGACATTTAAAAGATTTTTATGGTTTAAATAAGGAATTAAAACTGCAGAAGCTTTTATTTTTTACCATAATATAGGGTTACTATAAAAGAATCATCGGGTTTAACAAAGATATATTTCGGAAAGTATGGTGGATACAATAATAAAGGGTATACGGTAGACAGAGAAAACATTACATTTTTAGCGCGTTACAAATGTTCAATGTGGGCTCCTCGAGTCACACGACAGATGTCCAAACGATAGTCCAGTTCAGTCCACACATTCTGCAATGTATCGCGGTCGATACTGTTGACAGATGACAGCAGCGGTAATGCGTCTTCTGAGCTCCGCCAGTGTTGCAGGTAGAGGTGGTACGAACACCGTGTCTTTAATGTACCCCCAAAAATAAAAATCGCACGGTGTAAGATCAGGAGAGTTGGGAGGCCACGCAAAAATTGCCAAATCGTGTCCCGCACAACGGCCTATTCAACGATGAGGGAGTTCCTCGTTTAGATACCCACGCACGTCATTATGCCAGTGAGGTGGAGCGCCATCTTGTTGGTATATAAAGTTGTTGGAATCAGCCGTCAGTTGCAGCATTAACCACAGTTGCAACATAACGAGGTACGAAATACCGATCACAGTGTTTTCATTAAAGAAAAACGGTCCATACACTTTTGTGCTGGATACGGCACAAAAAACATTCAATTTTGGAGAATCCCTTTCATGTTTGACAGTTGCATGAGGATTTTCGGTGCCCCATATCCGAATATTGTGACGGTTCACTTTGCCACTTAAATAATATGTCGCTTCGTCTTTGAACACCAGACGGTTAGCGAATCCGTCACCCTCCATGGCTTCCTGCATGTCATTACAGAACTGTGTTCGCTTGACACAGTCATTTGGTCGTAACTTTTGCAACAGATGTATGCGGTACGGTTTGAATCGCAATCGTTTCTGCAAAACTTTCCACACAGTTTGCTGCGGCATGTAGTTCTTCCATTATCAATTGCAAAACATAAAAATTCGTTCCGAAGCTTTACCGACAATTTTGTTTGATCTACCATAGGCGTAGATACCTACCTCATTTTATAAATTTATTTTATAAATACTTTTAAAATATATCATATGCAAGAAAGTATTCGTTAAAAGGAACTCGAATCATTATAAATTGGACGTTTTTTCCCCCCCTCTTTTAGACAGATGCACTTAATTGTAGTCTTACTTGGTACTTTTAAAAAAATCATTATAGCTCGTTAACTTGCTACAACTGAATATTAAATTATAAAACGTAAAAAAACGAGTAAAGTGTACCTGCCTGTAAGAGCGTTTGGTTTAAACAGGGTACCAGATGTGAATTGAGCCCTTTTTGCATCCCATTCGTTTTTTTTTTTTTTCTGAAAAACGAAATTTCAAATCAAAAACCATAAAGGAAAATAAATTCTTTGCAAATAAAACAAAAGAAAAAAAATTCAATTCTAAAGTATCTTTATAAATAATCATGGCAGTCTGAATCCTCTGAACTAGAGTCATCATTTGGTTGAATTATGATGGGTTGTAAAGAGGGTAATACCACATACTCATCTTCTTCTTTGATAACATGTTCAACACAGTTTTTCCAAAGCTCTTGGCGGTCTGCTGCTAGAACTTTCTCTACGAGTTCTACAATCTCTTTACTCAGTTCTGGAGACTGATTACATTTTCGTAATTCTGATTTTACGTTTGCCCATATTAACTCTATAGGGTTAAATATGCAATAGTAAGGAGGTAGTCTGAGAAGAGTATGACCCTGTTCTTTGCACAGCTTATCAATATAATAAATTTTTTCCAACTTTTTACCTTTAATAACAGTAAGCAATTCTTTATTTGTTGGGCCTTTTTTACGATCACTGGCAGGAATAGTAATATTTTTTTTAGACATAAACGCTAAAATTTGAGCTTTGTTACTGCTACTATTTGGTATTTTAAGAAGTTGCCGCGAGTGGTAGGATGCGTTGTCCATAACGATTACTGACTGTGGTGGAATGATAGGTAAAAGCTGTTCATTAAACCACTTTTCAAATAATTCTGCTGTCATATCTTCATGATAATCAGCTGCACAGTTTTTAATTTTTTAGCCGATAATAATAAAGCATTAGGCACGAAAACGTCTTTACTTCCAGCGTATACTATTATAATGCGTGTTTCCCTTTAGAACATGACCCATTCAAACTGCAATTTTTACTACTGTCAACCCAACTGAAATTTACTACATCGTGACTATCAAACCATGTTTCATCTAGATAAATTATGTGTCTATTAGAACTTCTGTAGTCTTTTATCTGTTGTGTTTGTATATCTAAATCCTTATTGTTAAAGTCATACCTGTCTTTAATCTCACTACACTGTGCAATTTCATTTTTTTTTATTCGTCCATGGTCTAAAGAACGCCCATATTTATATATATTTATTTAAAGAAATTTCTAAATTAAACCAACCACACTACAAAACACACCGCACGACAGTACTCCACTGATATCGCAGACTGTCTTCCAGGAATATTTTCGAACACTCCTGCCCTCCGTAAACCTTCGGCCAATACAGTGCATTTAAGATGATGGATTTTGACACATCAAGTACATGTGGACTGACGGTTCGTTTAATATTTATAAGGGGAGTAAACATTATTTTTCGTTTCCTAATTTGGCATGAGTGCCGTGCGTATATATTAAATATTGATGATTCCCCACATAACTGTGTTCTGCAATTGATAATGGAAAGACTATACCAAGTGCACGGTCTGCTTGACTAGTCGATTGTTGTGGCGACTGCACAAAACATTGTCTAACCGCATCCACTGTTGCGTCGGACACTCGTGGTCGTCCGGTGCTTTTACGTTTCTCAAGTACACCTGTAGTCTCGAAGTTTCGATACCATCGTAGAATGCTCTGATGACCTGGAGGAGCAATTTCGTATTCCCGTCGGAATGTACTTTGCACTGTCACAACCAATAAACATCGCGCGTATTCTAACACACAGAATGCTTTCTGCTGCATAGTCGCCATTTTCATTAATGCTGACGTGACGTGGCGTGCGCATGACCAGCTGCCTCCGCACGCGCGCGTTGTAAACGTAGAGGTTGCCGCTGCCTATAGACATGTCATTTATTATTGTATGTATCATACTTTCCGAATTATAGCTTTGTCAAACCCGATGATTCTTTTATAGTAGCCCTGTATAATATTCAAACTAAGGCTGATATTATGAGCAATATTAATCCCACTTAACTAAATATAAAAGTTAAGAATACTAAAGATGGCGGAATACTTGTTGTGTGTAGTAAGAATGAAGACGCCTCTAAATTTAAAGATTCAGCTAACGCAAAATTATCAAATGCTTACGAAGTAAAAGAAATTAAAAGTAGAAATCCGAAAATTAGAATAGTTGGAATGATTGAGAAGCATGAACCTGACGAACTTATTTCGTTACTTAAGTACCAAAATGATGTCATCCAATCGTCCAGAGTTTGCAGCGTTGTGAAAATTTGGGCTACCAAGAAAAATGATAAGATGTATCAAGCAACTCTAGAAATTGATGCCGAAACTTATGTGAAAGCAATGTCTCTTCAAGCCGGAGAGGCTAGCCACGAGCTTAGTGTGCATTCACTTACTCGCAACAGTTAAGCAGTGATCTCTCCGGTCACGTCGTGGATGGGTGACCGCTGGGAGGTTCCACCATGGGCCGTGTCACCATGGGATTCATCCGACTAGCATTTAATCATCGACGACGTGGAATGAATGAGAATGAATGAAGGTGTGAATGGGAAAGTAGTAGGACCTTCAAATGGTGGTACAATAAGCCGCAGGCTGCAGTGCTGCCAGACTACAGATGGGTTAGGGTGTAGCACGGGAGGTCTGAAGGGTGCAAAACTAAAAAAAAATGTCTCTTCAAAGTCTTTTTGTTGGCTACGATGTATGTTCAGTGTTTGATGTTATAGATATCACATTATGTTATAAGTGCAGCGGCTTCGGTCATAACCAAGGGTCGTGTTTAGAAAATATTGCTTGTCCTAAATGTTCTCGACCACATCAAATTAAAGATTGTCCCATTGATTCTGAAATAAAATGTATTAACTGTATTAACGCTAAAACTTCTGATGTTAAACATTTTGCTTGGGATCACTCAAAGTGCTCTGTGTATCAGAAAAAACTTAAATATTATAAGAACTCTTTAATGTCATCGTAGCAATCATCAAGCATTTCTGATACTAGCCAACATAAACTTAGTGTATTTTACCAGAATGTTAGAGGATTAAACACCAAACTTGCAAAACTGTTCAATAATTCCGTCGAATGTAACCACGACCTATTAGCACTGTCAGAAACTTGGTTGAGTTCTTCTGTGTACGATTCTGAATTATTTTTTGAAAATTATGTAGTATTTCGTTCTGACAGAAATGTTAATATTACCAATACTACTAAAGGGGGAGGTGTGTTAATTGCTTGGAAAATTTTCATTTGTTTTTTGTACCTCCCTTAAATTAAAATTACAGTTCATTTCAAATCGATTTTTAGAATACTCTAATATTGAATAAAATTTTATTCTCTTTTCAACAGTTTTAGTTTAAATTTTTCATCTTTGTTTGTTTTTACATAATGAGCATTTTTGTAAACGTTCACTTTTTTCTTATGTCTCCCATAAATTTAATTTAATTTTAAATCAATCATTTATCTCTTCTGACAACTACATTTCTTATTCTTAGTTCTATCCTGTTAAAATAGCTTTAAGGACACGAACCTAAACTTAAAATTTTGACGCGAATGTGACATTGACAAATACGTGTACTTTCTGAAAAGAACAACTAACATTGATCATAGTACAATTAAAAATCCACTAAACTTATTAATGTCTAATTTTGGATCAACATATCAACACAACTATCTAGACGTTAAAGGCCAATTCTCTTTTATTTCATAATTTTATTGAACAAAATAGGGTTAGATTTGATAGAAAAAACATAACTTTACATATTTAGGATAAATTGTTTATAATGCAACAATCAACACGCGATAAATTTTGATAAATGTGATCACAATCATCAAGATTAGAGATTGATTCAAAAAGTTATAGGTGATCTGCATAAAGAAAGAAATTGCAAACAAGGATTTAAAGGGTAGAATTATTATTATTATTATTATTATTGACCTCAGTTGTATTTACACGATTGCACTTCCGACAGATTATCCTCCATTTTTTGTCGGAGCTACACGAAAGCCTCTAGCGGATTTTTACTTGCATTATGATAAATTTTAGCCAGTTGTTTTGATTTGGTAGGAAATCCTTAATATAAAATTATTATGGATCCAATTGTCAAAGAAAAAACCTGTTGGCATGCTAAAAAATGTTGTTTTCTGACACTTTTCTTAGTAGTAATCCTAATGTTACTGCACTATGTGCACCTATACTAATAATTCCACACGAAATGACTTACGTAAGCTTGATGATGCGTTACACGAATTTTTTCGACTCGTCCTTTCTCACTTTCACCTCGCTTTCTTCGCGACCTTGGACTTCTGACGAATACTTCGTTAAGTTTGTCGTCAATATTTGGACAATCACGCAATTAACGGATTATTACTTAATAGCGGATTTTTCCTATAATATGTTCTGATTCTAGAATATTTCGGTGTTCATGGAAGCAGTTTAATAGGTATCTAAGTTTCTGGTTTATAAATATTGCAAAATAATTATTGTATAATGTGTATATTATACGGAGTATTATGAAAGGTGTATCTAAATAGAATGTAGATCTCTCTTTGGTTTAAAAATCTGTTGATTGGTTTTATTCGATATGATATTTTTATGTTTTAATATTGCACTTCCTTTTGGTTATCAATTTCAATTTCTTCACCCTCTGCTGCTCCTGGTTTCTGATAAAAAAAATACGTTCTTAATAGTTGCCGAAAGCAGTAACTGTTTGTATAGAAAAATGTATGGACTGCCCTGTTTTCCTAATTTTTCTTTATCGAATTGTTTTGACCACAAATCATTTATAACTTCAAGATACTTTTTGTTTAATTTATAACTTTTTGTTACATCCTGTATAGCTACTTTTATTTGATCTAAATAATAGTATAACGAATACAAATAAATGTAGTCGTTGACGATATGAATCTGTCTAACAAATTTGCTATTAAAAATTGATCGTCAGATATTGCAATAGCTATTTAAAATAATTAAAAAGGGAAAGTAAAATTAAATTTTAACTGGATTGTTATAAATAACGAGTAAAAACAAATATATTGTTACTGGTAAATCGTAAGAAAATTGCTTTGATATTAAGTATAATACATAATGTATAATGTATTATTAATAAACGTTGTAGTTATATTTTAAGACAGCTGAACCGTGTAGAAGTGTTTAATATCAACAAAAATCTATAAAATAATAATAAGAAACGTTTAGACCGTTATTATTTTGCTCCTTTGAATGTTTAAATATTTAATTTTAAATCGTTTAAAAATAGTATACTACTCATTAATACAATCACATCTCAATTATGGAACTATTGGGTGGGGAAGAATCAATAACTGTCTCTTACAAAATGTAAATGTAATACAAAAATATATTACTACAATGATTTATAGAAAAAATATTCTATTTTCCAATGATGAGCTTTATAAAATAAGTAATTTCATGGATGTAAGACAAATTTATTATCTAAAATTATTATAATATCAAAAAATAAACATCAATCAACTGTTTCTTTTTATATATTATATAAAATTAGATTAAAAATTGTATAATTGATACACAATATGTAAGTTACCGAAAATATCTCATCCGAACAGGTACAAAATGATTTGGTGTCCCACATGGCTCCATTTCGGGCCCTATACCTTTTATTTTAGTTATCAACGGGTTGTATAAAATTCACGTACTTTTTACCAAGTATGCTTATGACACGTCTTTTGTTTTGTCAGATAATCGGAGAACATTTTCAGTTTTTTCTCAATGTTGACATAACAAAATTTATTATTATTCGTAATTTTCAAAAGCCGTAAAACAATATTAAATTTTGAGTAAATATTTAACCAATTTTTTAATGTTTTTATTGTTTGTATTTTATTTTATTTATAACCTTGCCCTTTTTCATACAACTGTAATAAATTATTTCTATTCTATTACGAGTATATTCTGAAAAAATTGGACATAATAATTATTAAATTTTTTTAAATTTTATTTTATCTTTAAAACTCATCTATTTGAACAGCTATCTGGAAATAATGGAGGAAATAGCCAAAATGGAGGAAACGCAGGTGGTTTAGGAGGTTTAACAAATATTTTATCGCAAATTGATTTGCCAGGATTATTGAGAGGAGTTAATAGTTTTGTAAAATTAGTTGGAGTGTTCTGTCCGCCATGTTCACAGGTAAATTTAACGAATTAAAATGTATACGATATTTCCAGTAAATTTTCAATTGGAAAGTAACTAAATATAACAAATTGCCAGTAATAATTATCAATACTTTTTAATAGAAAATAGTTACATAGATAATTTAACGAGGATATTTTGTATTTGGAACAGATTGATTCAAAAATAACAATTGGTTATTGGTAAGTAGAAAAAATGATATACTGTGTATAAAATTCTAGTACCAATTTCATTTTTTGAAGTAAGTGTTACCAATTATAAGAATATTGTTGACTGTTTTTATAGTCAAACTAATTAAAGTCTGAAAGGCCCGCAAAATTTATTTTCAATGGAACCAAATAAATAGGGAACATTCCTGTTTTTTTTTTTATTGTTTACACTGCAATTTATTTATCTCGCATATTGTTATTAACGACGTGCTCGAAGAGCACGTCGCAATCTAGTATACAATGTGTTTCAAAAAGTATTATTACACTGCACAAGAAAAATGATAGTCAATAAAATGTTTTGCATCACTTGAAAACCTATAATCAAGCATGAAATTTTTAAAATTAAAAAATTCCAATATGCAGGCATTGGTTGTGAATTATTATTGTTTATTGAATAAAAAAAATCTAAATCACTTAAAAATACATGTAATGATTTAATCTTAACGTAGTTTAATTTTTATCAACAATTTAATTAATATTTACCTCTATATTGAAATTTAAAAAAAAATTATTCTTTTATTTTTATTTTCCGTCTAACCATCTATATTTAATAAAATTTTATGTTTGTTATAGATTCTCTAGTAATGCGGAACATTTTAATAATATTAATTGTTTTTTTTTAACAAAACTTTTTCTCGTGTGTATAAAATTTTTTGGAGCACACTGTATAATAGATTGCGACGTGCTCTTTAAGCACGTCGTTAATAACAATGCTTGAGCACAAATTATTGTTAACGACATGCTCGAAGAGTAAGTCGCAAGCCATTATACAGATGGTCTCCAAAAAAATTTCATGTTTATACAATTTTTTGGAACACAGTGTATAATGAATTGCAACGTGCTTTTTTAACATGTTGTTATTAACAATGTCTGGATACACAAATTTGTTAACGACGTGCTCGAAGAGTACGTCGCAATCTATTATGCAGGTTGTCCCAAAAAAATCTGGTTGATATAAATTGGGACACTCTGTATTGCGACGTGCTCTTTGTGCACAATGTCTGGATTCACAATATTGTTAACGACGTGCTAGCAGAGTACGTCGCAATTTATTATACAGATTATAAAAGAAAAATCTTTTTTATACAGTTTTTACAATAGATTACGACGTGCTCTTCGAGCACGTCGTTAACAACAATGATTGGGTACAAATTAATATTAACGACGTGCTTGAAGAGTACGTCGCAATCCATTATACAGGTGGTGCCAAAATAGACTCATGTTTATACAATGTCTTGTGACACACTGAATAATAGATTGCGACGTGCGCTTTCAACACGTCGTTATCAACAATGCCTGGATACACAGTATTGTTAACGACGTGCTCGAAGAGTACGTCGCAATTCATTATACAGGGTGTACAAAAAAAATCATTTACGACGTGCTCTTTGAGCACGTCGTAAATGACAATGCCTGTATACATATTATTGTTAACGACGTGCTCACAGAGTACGTCGCAATTTAATATACAGATTATACAAGAAAAATCTTGTTTATACAGTTCTTACAATAAATTGCGACGTGCTCGCAGAGCACGTCGTTACCAACGAGAACTAAATACACATTACTTTTAACGACGCGCTCTAAGAGTACATTGTAATTCATTATACAGGCTGTACCAGAAAATTTATACACATAAAAAAATGTTTTATCGTTCATTTCACAAAAAAAATATATATTTTTGATTAGAAGTTCTACATATAGAGCAAAAGAATAATTAAAATGTCGATAGAAATTAAAAAAATATGCTGTTTTAAATCCTTGCATTTATTTTAATTATTCACTTTATTAAATTAATAAACAAGATAATTTTTTGTGAAATATTACATTCACTTTTTAACGTTTGTATAAAAATTTTTGAGAGACCCTGTATAATGAATTGCAACGTGCTCTTCGAGCACATTGCTAATACCAATGCTCCTACATCCACATTGTTGTTAATAACGTAAAGTTTAATAATATAAAGAGAAAAAAAAATCTTAAATATAACATAACAATAAGTTTGAAGGAATCATTTTTAATCCCACCATATTATAAAATCTGCCATTTTATAATAGAAATATTAGAAAATGACTATTAACGCCATTCTTATTTTGACATCTAAGCATGTGCAGATCGTTTATGTTCTAGAATTATACTTTATTAAAGATTTTACCTGTCATTAATTGTGGATCTTTAAGGGCAACAAATAGTGGCGACTTTATAGCTTTCGAATGCGCTTACCGACATTCCTATCAATTTTTTTATTGTTACATATTTAATATCATCGTCATTTAAACCTAATTTCTAATGTTTCTTTCATATGATGTATTCTTATAGACCACAAAAAATATTATCTGTAATTTAAATTTTTTTAAATAAGGTTAAAAATTTTATAAATATCAAAACTTCTGGTTTGCAATAAGTCTCAATTTATATAAATTGTTATATGTTATATAAATTTGCAATATCTCTCTATTACCTATTTATTTTTGAATCAATCTGTAATACAAAAATCCTTTAAGTATACAAAATTACAAATTCACCAAACAAACACTTCCAACCAAACTCCTTTTGGTTCATCACTTTTATATTTTTAGATCCTAGACAACGTTATCCAAAACGTAACGAGCACAGCTTTTAGAGTATTCGGACGAGCCATCCTCCAAGGAGGAGGTTTAGGCGGTGGTAATTCAGGAGGTAGCAGCGGAGGAGGTGGTGGTAATTCGGTGTCAGTAGTATTACCCACTTTCCCTCCAGACGACGAAGATTACGAAGATGAAAAACCCGCTGAAATCGATACTGCTAACAGATTTGCCGAAGTAGATTCTAGTACGAAAAGCGATGATGATAATGATAGCAGTACTGCTAAAACTGACGATGCACCTTTTACTGTGAGAGTCTAGTGGTTTATGTGTTGTAACTTAATTTATTAAATTATTGCTATTTATGTTTAAGAATATTTAAATAATTCTTTAGATTTCTCTTGGTTAAAGAATTTAATATCGAAAAAATAGATACATTTTCAACATCCCAAAAATAAGTGAAAAGGAATTTTTTTCACTTTAATGTTTTGACAGTTCTAACGTAATACATCAAATTATGACTAAAAATCAAAAATAGTGATGAGAGACCTCTTAAAATTAATGTTAAGGGCTCAAATTTTCATGATTTTTTTTTGTTATCCTGAATGACATTCTCAATATATTTAAAAAAAAAATAGCCAATTTTTTGGCCCAATCTAGTGTATACACATGATTTTTTTTTGTAACAACCTGTATAATGGATTGCAACGTACTCTTGGAGTACGTCGTTAACAACAATGTCAGGGTACACATTGTTAACGACGTGCTCGAAGAGTACGTCGCAATTCATTATACAGATTGTCTCAAAAAAAATGTGTACACATTATTTTGAGACACCTTATACAAATTATTACGACGTGCTCTTCGAGCACGTCGCTTGCAACAATGCCAGGATACATATTATTAACGACGTGCTCGAAGAGTACGTCGCAATCCGTTAAGTAAGTATACAGATTGTCCCAAAAAAAATGCCATCTCCACAACAAATTAAAATGTCAAATGTCAAAACAACGACTATCTGTCGTCAAAGTGATTCGAAGACAACCTGTATAATAGATTGCGACGTACTCTTCGAGCACGTCGTTAACAATATGTATCCTGGCATTATAGTTAACGACGTGCTCAAGGAGAATGTCGCAATAGTTTGTTTTTGTATAGGGTGTTTCAAAAAATGTATACACATTCTTTTTTTTGAAACAACCTTTATAATGGATTGCGACGTACTCTCCGAGCACATCGTTAACAATGAGTACCCTGGCATCTTTCTTAACGACTTGCTCGAAGAATACGTCGCAATCCATTATACAGGTTGTCTCAAAAAAATATGTACACATTTTTTGAGACACCTTATATAAACTATTGCAACGTGCTCAAAGAGCACGTCGTTAACTATAATGCCAGGATACATATTGTTAACGACGTGCTTGAAGAGTACGTCGCAATCCATTAAGTAAGTATACAGGTTGTTCCAAAGAAAAGTGCCATCTCGACAACAAATTTAAATGTCAGTGACGAAATAGAAGCTCGTCAAAACAAGGAGAATTTGTTGTCAAAGTGATTCGAAAGATGATAATATATAGTGCACGAGGCACTACAAAAAGTAACAGTAGACACTCCATTTTTATTAGGTATCTTCTTTTAACACCCTGTATCTTCTTTAACATCAAGAATTGAACTAAGGTAATATTTAAAGTATTTATTTCATATTGCAATATTTTTTGCAAGGAATTTAGAGTTGCTCTGTGTTCCATTATTAACGGACCACCTTGTATTTTAATTTTTTTTCGTTATTTCTGGTGTCAATTTTTATCCTAAATCGATGTTTGTTTAAAATTTTATCCTTTTTTCGATAGTTTTAGTTTTAATTTTTTATCTCTATTCATTTTTACATAATAGACATTTTTCCAAATTTTCACTTGTTTTTTATGTCTCTCCCTTAAATTAAAGTTACATTTTATCCTAAATCGATGATTGGAATACTCCATATTGTATAAAATTATACCCTTTTCGAGAGTGCTAGGTTTCAATTTTTTATCTCTATTCGTTTTTTTATAATAGTAATTTTTCCACATTTTCATTTATTTCTTATGTCTCTCCTTCAAATTCAAATTATATTTCATTTTAAATCGATGTTAAAAATAACCCGTATTGTATGACATTCATGTATATAAATTTTTTTGGATTACGACGTGTATACACATGAATTTTTTTTGGGACAACCTACATTATGGCTTGTGACGTACTCTTCGAGCACATCGTTAACAGCGGGTACCCTGGGATCGTTGTTAACGACGTGCTCGAAGAGTACGTCGCAATCCATTATACAGGTTGTCTCAAAAAAAATGTGTACACATTCTTTTTTTTTGAAACAACCTGTATAATGGATTGCGACATACTCCTCGAGCACGTCGTTAACAATGGGTACCCTGGCATCGTGTGTACACATTTTTTTTTAAGACAACCTGTGTATTAGATTGCGACGTACTCTTCGAGCACGTCGTTAACAATGTGTATCCTGGCATTATAGTTAACGACGTGCTTAAAGAGCACGTCGCAATAGTTTATATCAGGTGTCTCAAAAACAAAAACAAACTATTGCGACGTTCTCCTTGAGCACGTCGTTAACTATAATGCCAGGATACATATTGTTAACGACGTGCTCGAAGAGTACGTCTCAATCTATTATACAGGTTGTCTCAAAAAAAATGTGTACACATTTTTTTGAGACACCCTATATAAACTATTGCGACGTGCTCTTTGAGCACGTCGTTAACTATAATGCCAGGATACATATTGTTACGTACGTCGCAATCCATTAAGTAAGTATACAGGTTGTCCCAAAGAAAAGTGCCATCTCGACAACAAATTTAAATGTCAGTGACGAAATGGAACTCGTCAAAACAAGGAGAATTTGTTGTCAAAGTGATTCGAAATATGATAATATATAGTGCACGAGGCACTACAAAAAGTAACAGTAGACACTCTATTTTTATTAGGTATCTTCTTTTAACACCCTGTATCTTCTTTAACATCAAGAATGCGCCCGTTCACTTTTATTTTTGAATGTGAATTATTTATATATTTATAAAGATATTAAACTCTTTTGTCTGGTGGTACTTTTCCCGTTAAGATATTTTTGCTAGAAGTAAGGGAATTCCCATAAAATTCTTTCAGTGACTCATTGCGTCAGAAAACCCCTAATTCCCTTCAGGTCTCGTATCGGTTAATAGTTAAAAGGGCGCGGTTGTCGGATGTATCATTGCACCACCATTCCTCTTCTGCATTTATTGAAGAAATTTACATGATAAAAATATATTATTTTTTAAAAATAATGTGTTTATATTTTCAGATAAAGCTGGAAGCCCTACTTTTTTAAATTTTAATAAAAACAATTAGTATTACTCAAGCTGAATATTACCAGATCGAAATTTTATTTGATAAAATGTATCTGGTAAACGTGACAACGTTGTAAGTACTTCTAAATAGTGTTGTCTACACACACTTCTAGAAATAAATGCAACGTTGCCACGTTTACCAGATAAATATTGCAAATCAAATTTCTACTTTTTGATTATGGTCTGGTTAATTTTCAGCCTGAGTAATGTTAATTGTTTTAATTAAAAAGTAAAAAATAAGCTCCCAGCTTTAAATCTGAAAATATAATTTCATGATTTTAAAAAAAATAATGGAATTTTACTATTTAAATTACATATATAAATGCAGAAATGCTATATTAGGGATACTTCCGACAACCTCGCCGTCTTTAAGCATAACCGATACGAGACGTGAACGGAATTAGGGATTTTCTGACGCAATGAGTCACTGAAAGAATTTTATGGGAATTCCCTTACTTCTAGTAAAAATATCTTAACGGGAAAAGTACCATCAGACAAAAGAGTTTAATATCTTTATAAATATATAATTAATTCACATTCAAAAATGAAAGTGAACGGGCCCATTGAACTAAGGTATTATTTAAGGTATTTATTTCATACTGCAATATTTTTTTGCAAGGAATTTAAAGTTGCTCTATGTTCCATTATTAACGGACCACCCTTGTATTTGAATTTCTTTTCTTTATTTCTGGTGTTAATTTTTATCCTAAATCCATGTTTAGGATACTCTATATTGTTTAAAATTCTATCTTTTTTCGATAGTTTTAGTTTTAATTTTTTATCTCTCTCCCTTTAATTATGTCTATCCCTTAAATTTAAGTTACTTTTCATTCTAAATCGATGTTTAGAATACTTATGTTGTATAAAATTTAATTGTCTTTACGGTAGTTCTAGTTTAAATTTTTTATCTCTATTCGTTTTTACATAATGGACATATGAATATTTTTTTCAAATTATCACTCGTTTTTACGTCTCTCCCTTAAATTAAAATTACATTTTATTCTACATCAATGTTTAGAATACTTTATAGTGTTTAAAATTTCGTCCTCTTTTCAATAATACTAATTTAAATTTTTTATCGCCATTTGTTTTTACATAATGTATATTTTTTTTTAATTTTTACTAGTTTTTTGTCTCTCCTTTACATTAAAATTACATTTCATTCTAAATCAATGTTTAAAATACTCTATATTTTATTAAATTTTATTCTATTTTCGATTGTTTTAGTTTGAATTTTTTATCTCTATTCTTCTTTACATAATGGGCATTTTCCAAATTATCACTCATTTTTTACGTCTCTTCCTTCAATTAAAATTACATTTCATTCTAAATCGATGTTTAAAATACTCTATTTTTTATAAAATTTTATTCTCTTTTTAATAGTTATATTTTTAATTATTTATCACTATTCGTTTTTACATAACCGTCATTCTTCCATATTTTAACTTGTTTTTTATTTCTCTCCTTTAAATTAAAATTATATTTAATTCTAAATCGATGTTTAGAATACTCTATATTGTATATAGAATACTATATTAACATACTTTTCTTTTTCTTCTAGTCCTCCAACAAAGATGACAGCAATCTTATCGTGAGGAGACACGCCAGGGTGGCCAGAGACGTCGCGGCGGCAGAAGACCAGGCTGCGGCGGAGTCTGCGCCTCAGCCTGACGAACTTGACGACATCGAAGACGACCAAGACAGGAATAAGAGGTTCCTACCCTTCGGAGGCGGCGACGGCCATTCCGGGGGGTCGGGTAACTTCTTGTTCGACATTATCAGGGTAAGCAAGGGTTTGCAGGCTTAAACAGGTGTACCCAATTTAGAAAGAAGAATACAGCGGTTTTTTGTATGTTTTCTTTGAACTGAAATTATTTTTTTTTATATTTTTTTATTTTTTGTAGCTTAAAATAGCTACAAACTAAGATAATAATGGTTGAAATGGGTCTTTATCTTCCTTGGGGTCGGGTTTTTAGACATCTGTAAATATACTTCTATTCACCTCAATATAAAGAGTGTCTATGTCAATTATTTTTAAATAATTTTTTTAAAAAAATCAAAAATAAGAAATTTACATAAATTTATTTTAAAATTTGCCAATAACTGTTTAGGAGGTAATTATAGAAATCGGTTTTCTTCTAATAATAGCTGTAACTTGTTCTATTCTTGCAAGTATACAGGATGTTCCAAACTTTGGGGTAAACATTTTAATAACATATTATATACGTTAAAATTAGGGATGTGCGGTTATCAAAATAAATAATCGATTATTATCGAAATAATCGAATGTTCTAAATCATTAATTAATCGGGAATAAATCGATTAATTGAAAATACATCGATCAATCAGAAATAATCGATTTTCGATTTTTCAAATAAAAATCGATTATTCGAATTAATCGATTAATAAAAAATAATCGATTATCGATTTTTACAAAATAAGTTAATGCGACTTATCAATTGAAAATAAGTCGATCAATCAGAAAAAATCGATTATCGATTTTTCAAACAAAAATAATTGTTTATTAATCAATTATTCGAATTCAAATCGATTATAATTCAGAAAAAATCGATTATTCATTTTTCAAAAAAAATCGATTATTAATATATTAATCGAAATAATCCAATTAATAAAAATAATCAATCAATTTTTTAAAAAAAAGTTAATGTCACTTGTCGATTAAAATTAAGTCGATCAATCAGAAAAATCTATTTTTGATTTTTTAAACAAAACTCGTTTAATAATCGATTATTCGAATTTAAATCGATTATAAGTCAGAAAAAATCGATTATCCATTTAAAAAAATCGATTATTAATATATTAATCAAAATAATCAATCATCGATTTTCTAAAAAAAGTTAATGCGATTTATCGATTAAAAATAAGTCTATCAATCAGAAAAAATCGATTATCAATTTTTAAAACAAAAATAATCGTTCAATAATCGATTATTCGAATTCAAATAGATTATAAGTCAGAAAAAATCGATTATCCATTTTTCAAAAAAAAATTGGTTAATATATTAATCTAAATAATCAATTAATCAAAAATAATCGATTAATCAAAAATTATTGATTATGGATTTTTTTTAAAAAAGGTTATGTCACTTATCGATTAAAATTAAAACAATCGTTTAATAATCGATTATTCGAATATAAATCGATTATAAACAAAAATCAATTATTAATATATTAATCGATATAATCAATCAAAAATATTCGATAATCGAGTTTTTTAAAAAAGTTAATGCGACTTATCGATTAAAATAAAGTCGATCAATCAGAAAAAATCGATTATCGGTTTTTCAAACAAAAATAATCGTTTATTAATCGATTATAAGTCAGAATGAATCGATTATCCATTTTTCAAAAAAAAATCGATTATTAATATATTAATCGAAATAATCAATTAATCAAAATAAATCGATCATCGACTATTCTAAAAAAAGTTAATGCGATTTATCGATTAAAAATAAGTCGATCAATCAGAAAAAATCTATTATCAATTTTTCAACAAAAATCGATTAATAATATATTAATCGATATAATCAATCAAAAATCTTCGATAATCGAGTTTTCTAAAAAAATTTAATGCGACTTATCGATTAAAATTAAGTCGATCAATCAGAAAAAATCGATTATCGTTTATCGATTTTTCAAACAAAAATAATCGTTTAATAATCGATTATTCGAATTCAAATCGATTATAAGTCAGAAAAAATCGATTATTAATATAATAAACGAAATAGTCAATTAATCAAAAATAATCAATTTTTTAACAAAAAAGTTAATTTTTTTTATCGATTAAAATTAAGTCGATCAATCAGAAAAAATCGATTATCGATTTTCAAATAAAAAATCGTTTAATCATCGATTATTCGAATTTAAATAGATTATAAGTCAGAATGAATCGATTATCCATTTTTCAAAAAAAAATCGATTATTAATATATTAATCGAAATAATCAATTAATCAAAAATAAATCGATCATCGATTTTTCTAAAAAAAAGTTAATGCGATTTAACGATTAAAAATAAGTCGATCAATCAGAAAAAATCGATTATCAATTTTTCAAACAAAATTAATCAATTATTCGAATTCAAATCGATTATAAGTCAGAAAAAATCGATACCCATTTTTCAAAAAAAATCTATTATCAATAATCGAAATAATCAATCAAAAATAATTGATTATCGATTTTTCCAAAAATTTGGGGTAAATATTTTAATAATATTAAATTAGGGATGGGCGGTCATGAAAATAAATAATCGATTATTTAAAATTATCAAAATAATCGATTAATCTAAATAATTTTAAATATTCTATTATTCGATTAATACAAAAATAATCGATTATTAATTTTTCCAAAAAAGGTATCGATTTAAATTAAGTCAATCTCAGAAAAAATCGATTATCGATTTTTCAAACAAAAATCGTTTAATAATCGATTATTCGAATTTAAATCGATTATAAGTCAGAAAAAATCGATTTTCAATTTTTTAGAAAAAAAACAATTATTATTACATTAATCGAAATAATTAATCAAAAAAAATCGATTGTCGATTTTTCCAAACATAAATTAATCGACAAATTGATTAATAATCAATTGATAATTGATTAATAATCTAAATAATCGATTTTAAAAAATAAATCGACGAATCGATTAATAATCGATTAATCTATTATTTTTCCCGCCCCTAGTGAAGATAGGGTAGAACTGTATCCAAGAAATATTAATTATCCATTTGAAAAATGTGGTAAAAAAAGAATAAAAAATGTGGATATTGTTCAAAGAAAATATGTTAAAATTCGCTGTATTTTTCTTTGATCGTTTTTAATAATAATTATTGTAAATATTTTCAATATATAATAAAAAATTCTGTACAGTACCCACCTACCATGTTATATACCTGCTAAATAATAATCTATGTAATCTATACGTAGATAATGAATTGCTCAAATTTATTAACATTAAAACATTGTTTTTATATCTAAAAATGATTATTTACCAATTGGTATAAATAAAAATTGTGTTAAAAATGATTTAAGTTAGTTAACTTAAGTTACCCGTTTTTTGAATGTATGTATCGAATTTTTGAAAGGTTATTATGTAATAATTTTTTATTACAAACTATTTAAAAAAAATTGGTTTTTATTTCTTTACTTTATCATTTTCATTATCATATCATTATCATTCAAACATAAAAGATATAGCGTTTAAAAAGCATCCAAAATATTAAATAACCAAAAGAATCCTTAAGTGATACGAAGAAAATAAAATAAGACAACAAAAGCAAGTGTGCAGTTTTTTATATTATATAAATATTACAGATTATCGTGTTCTTTTCTTCTACCTTTTCCTTCTTTCTTAAACTACGTCTAAATGTAGTTTTCAACTTTAAATTATCATATAAGGTTGTGGTGGATCGCAGTGGATCCATCTTAAAAATGAGTCGTTTCTGTTTTTAGATTTTATTGATTTTCAATTCAACGTGACGTTATGTTGGTTTAATTTATCAATTTGTAATAATTATAATAAAGCCTTTTATCGAACGATTTCTTACCACAGCGTATTGACCACCCTGTATTTTATCTCACCATTGTTGAGTAACTTAAAGTTTTATTTGAGTCAAGCATTCACTATGCCTAACGTTAATAATGGGGGGTGGGTGGCTCAGTGGTTAGAGCCTGTGCCTGTGGATCCAAGGGTCTCAGGTTCGAATCCCACCGTTGGCCGGAATTTTTTCATTTAATTTAATTATTTAAAATTAATTCTGATGCCTTGGTAGGATTCCCCACTCGACCATTCACTGTTGGGTTCTAACAGTGCTGTTCCTAAAGTGGCGCTGGGAAACAGTAACAAAGCCTACACAGAACACACATGATTGAGAATTTAAACACAAATTTGAGACTGGCATATTAGGTATATACACCTAGGCCATAAATCGAAAAAAAAAAAAAACGTTAATAATTATACTATCCTGTACTCCCGGATGATTCGAAAAGTTAATCAAGAGGAACAATAATTAATCCATAGGAAACACGTGTAACATGTAACTACTCGATATGAAGCGGCCCCTGTCAAATTATTTAAGGAAGTAAATGTTATTTAACCCTCTGTCCTACAATGGTTACATCATATGAGACGTTTAATCTCCGTAGTATTTGAGGGAATTTTATAATTTAAAATTGCAGAAACTTTTTCGGGATCTGTCCTTAAACCACCCTTATCTAAGAAAAATCCAAGGAAATGAAGAGAATCACGACAAAATTCACTTTTCTCCATATTAATTGTAAGATTAGCATCTTTAAATCTATTGAACAATTTTTTCAAAGTTTCAATATGAAGTTCAAAAGTAGGAGTTGCTACAATAATGTTATCTAAATAATAGAAACAGTAAGGAAGAATAGAGGGATCTATGACTATGTTCATTAAACGAGCCATTGTACGAGGACCATTTTTTAAGCCAAATATTATTCTTGTGAATTCAAATGATCCAACACCAAAAACTGAAAAAGCAGTTTTAGGTTTGGAGGTATCAGATAGGGGAATCTGTAGAAAAGCCTTTCGAAGATCAATGGAGGTAAGAAATTTAGCATCCCTAAGTTTACTCAATATTGAATCCACTAAATGCATAGGATAACTATCAAAAACAGTGTGTTGATTCAAACGTCTACTAACTAAACATAAACTTGTTTTGGTACTAATTTTTCTATCAACTATCCAAAGTGGACTGGACCAAGGAGAAACAGAAGGTTGTATGACACCTAATTGTAGTAAATCATTAAGTTCTTTTTTTACATGGACCATCATGACAGGTGAAAGTGGGTACTGTCTAGAAAAAATTGGTTTTAAATCCTCAGTATCAATTAAATGTGTACATCCTAGAGAATCTGTTGGAGCTATAGTAGAAAAAAGATCTACCACTCCATTAAGTTTAGATTTTTGTTCAAAAGACAGATTTGACATTGTTTGTATAGAATTTATAGCACATAATGATGATAATAAACAATATGAAAACTCACCACATCTAATATTAATATTAAATAAATTTAAAAAGTCTATTCCCAAAATTATATTATGTTTTACTGTAGGTATAAGTAAAATTCTCAAAGTTTTTGTAATATCATCAACATTGACAGGTACATTTATAAAACCTAATACATTTTGTGAAACCCCATCAAAAGTAGTTACACTTAAGTCATCATCATATAAAATAGGTGTATTTATTTTATGGATAATATTAAAAGCTTGTTGAATTAGAACCCGTATCTACTAAAACTATTATTTCAATATTGTTTATTTTAACCTTTAAATGTGGCCTATTATCATTTAGTTTCTTAAAAAATAGAGAAACAGCCTGATGAGATGGCGAGATACTGTCATTAATTAAAACACTATCATTTTTAAAGTTATAAGAAATTTTCTTAGGTATGGCACTGGAGTTATAGATATTTAATTAAGGAATTTTTTTACATTCTGCTATAGAAGTTAATTTTGTTTCCTGTTTTTTGTACCTTATGAATTGTTTTTTTGAGATGGTCCTGGCAAATTTTCAACATTTGTAAGACTGTGACCCATAGCCAGACCTTGAGGTTTTTTGAACAATTAGGACAATTCACTGCTGTTTTATTTTTGTAGCCACAGCGACAACAAAAGATATTCCATTTAGAAAAACATGCTGAATAAGTATGTCCAACTTTACCACAGTTATAACAAGAAACATTAGATAATCTACTTTTATTTTATTGACTATTGTTATTACGGTACTGGTTAGTATTAGTTGAAAAATTATTACTACCAAAAGCAGCAGTATTATTTACATCGGGAAAATTTTGAGATAAACTTTGAGCATCTTCTAGCTTCTTACATAAAATAGACAATTCATCAATAGTCTTAGGGTCTTGCAATGCTAACTGAGAAAAAAAGGTAGGTAAAAGATTTCTTTTAATAATATTTACTCTTCTACATTCATCTGGCAAGATAGTTAATCTTTTAAAAAGTTTTTCCATATAAGAAATGTATAATGTTGTACTTTCAGAATTAAGTTGTTTTCTATTTTGAATCTCTAATTCTAAATTATATTGATAGTCACAAGGTAAGAAATGTAATTTTAATTGTTCAACAAGGTGATCCCAGTCAGTGAATTTAGAACAATTATTCATATACCAAAATAGATCACAGCTACGTTGAAACACGTGTTGTTTCGAAAGACCTCTAGACAATCTTAACATTTCCACATGTTCCAAAAAATAAACAACGAATTGTTACCATCATAGAATACACCCCATTTATGAACATCTACACTTATATATGAAGGAAAATTTATTTAACTAAATGAAGGCACAAATTTTATCACTAACGAAAAAAAATTTTTACTCGATAGGCACAAAAATTAACTTTAGGTAAAAATCATATACTATACACTTTTCTCAGTGTAAAATTAATATGTAGATATATCATTAGCAAAATATCTATAAATAAACACTAAACCTAGTATAAAATGCAGATATCATATAAAACTTGACGATTTTGTCACTCAATAAATCTTTAAAACCATTATAAACATACATAGAACGGCAACGTCGTATTGTACTTTGAAATAATTTGACATGCCGTTTGCATTTCTAATTGGTCAACTATTAATTTGACATATAACGTTTACTTTTCTGATTGGCAACCATTAGTTGTCGCTCAAGTTTCAATGCATATGTTAACTCAACCTTGCATGTCGCATTGGTGGTGAACACGATGTACTAAAATGACATGATAATTAACGCGTCAATTTTAAAAATTGTGTCAAAATTTGCAAATTGAAATCATGCTTTTTGTAATAATTATTAGACTTACAGCTGTCATATTGTAGGGTAATTAATAAAAAATCATAGAGAATTCATTGAAAACAATTTGCAATAAAGTTTTTAATGATAATGTGAAATTATGATTAGTTTTTACCGAATATGTTTATATTTAATTCATTCTTACAACATTGCTGTTTATAATTATAACTCAATTCCTTATAATTTTTCTTTATTACTCTAAAAAGCATGATTTAGTAACACGTTGTAAAATGACAGAAACGGCCGCCATTTTTAGTCCATTTCCCAGCCCTTCAAAATGTCCCATAAATAAAGTCTTAAGTTTATTGGGTGTCGTATTACCATGGAGGTATAATACTAATGGAGATGCCATGAGGCAATTGTTTTGCATATGATACGTTTTATTAAAAATGACCCCACTGGGCGTGGCTTAAATGGTTGACTAAGCAGGGTTGTATTCCGTATGCAGAATTACAACTTTTAAATGACTTACTTACCTAAGATTTGTTTCAACATGATCGATTCGAAATTAATTTGATGACATTGCGCAATTATGACTTCTACACTATTTACTATTATTTATTAAACGTTTTTCGACCAAGCCAATGCCAAGACCATAAAAGAAATTAATATTATTATATTGTTCTGTCTTCGCCGAAACCCCAGCATATATACCAATCAGTATTGGCATTCTGAGGCGGCACGTTTGATCTTTAAAAGTAGAAATTTTAGATGACACTTGACGTTTTCGGGATATGAAAAGTTTTCTTTACACGGACTTGGTATACCTGGTTAGTTGAATTTTTGTTCTGCTGCTTTTCAAATTCGTGTGTATGAGCGAGATGTGAGATACCTTTATAGACAACAGTTGAACAACTTAATTACTTTGAAGAAGAAAATAGATTAGATATCAGGGCAGTCTTCGCAAATGTAAGAAGGACAGAACCGTTTTAATTTTTTTATATATGTAAAATATTACTTTTTGGTGAAAAGTTTAATTCCTTTTAGTTCAAAATATAACGTTAGTTTGTCAAGGGAAATATATAACACACAAGGTTAGAGTAACAAAATAGAGGTATTGCTTTATTTCTTAAGAATTACTCTAATCTAAAACTTTTCTAGTAAATTGTAAAAATTTATTCTATACGTTATTTAGGTGTACTGCAAAATCTATAGTATGTAGTTTTAAATTTAAAAATTTGTAACGGAGACATATTTAGTGTAGTTTTTTTAGAAATATATACTCAGTGACTTGTTTTTGTGAATGAGTTCAAGTATGGTAGACTAAAATCGTCATTTTTTATTATGAATTAATTTGAATTTATTTTAAAATGGGAACTATATGTATATGGTTTTCGTAGTTTTTACACTTGTGATAAAAATATCAAAGTTATGTATATTGGCCATTTACTACACACAGCAAATTCATAGACACAATACATATTACTATTTGACATTCTTGTAAAACCACTAATTTAAAATTGACTTTAAACTAAGTGACTACACACAGAATTGTTTGAAGCAGCCATAAGGTATAATTTATTTATTGGATACTATAAAAAAAATTAATAGTAGTTACATGTAGAGTTAAGTAACAAGAAATTTAAGACCAAAAACAAAACAAACCTTTATATCTAGTGAACTTACAGTCCTCAACTTTCTTAGGCTAACATTAAAGATATCTGTTTGGATCTCGCTAAGAAACTCATTGGTAACAGCCATCATCTTGTTAAAAGGAGATATACTTGAATCTAAATCAAATAATTTTTTGTTACTTGGGTTTCTTAGATTAATCTTTGCCGCATTAACATTTATATAGTCAATCAATTCACAATCTTTGTACTTAAAATAGAGTACAAAATATATCACAACCTGTTGCTTTCTTCTTTGTAAAAGAGATTTAATCTTTAAACTATTGAGCATAGTTTTATACGAGATCTTAGGTATATGGGTACAAGTATTTTTTATGACATAAAGGTACCGTAAAAATATTTTTGTACTTTTTCAATATGATCAATTTGTGTGGCTTCCAAGGGCATCCATATTTGTGAAACATACTCAAGATGGAGTCTTACTAAGGCATTATATAGTCTGATTTTGGTGGTAATCCTATTTTTTTTTTGTATTTCTGATTTAAAAACCTAATGCTTTTATTGCTTTTTTAGTTATGTGTAAAAAATGGTTATTGAACTTCAAATTAGACTGAAAGACAACTACCAAATCCTTTACCTCATATTCACGACTTAATGTGACATCACAGGTCTTATTTCTAATGTAAAACATTAAGAGGCTATGGATCCTTACAACTTATAATATGCATACGTTTGTAAGTGTTAAATAGATGGATAAAAAGTGTTGACTTTTATTTACAACTATAATAAGAACCCATTAAAAAGATTAAGAGCAATAGAACATTTCAACAAATTTCTATAGGTACACATATTTTTGATACCTGATAATCAATAAATAATATTAAGTGTAAGGGTTAAAGAAAAGGTCCTTTATTTCTCACAAGTCAATTTAATTGGCGACCGGTTTCGAAGCTGTCACTTCATCATCAGGCACACCTAAATGGAATGTCAAGGAGTCAGTTGTAATAAAAAAACAATTATAAAAGCATGAACTTGTTATATTGCACTTTAAAATAGTTAATTCCTCCAAAGGAATACAATTTCCACGGAAACTATCTCTTAATTCAACATGAACTAAAATTTTTTTATATGCAGACTGAAATTGCCTGACTGTAGGATTATTGTTAAAACCTCCATGAGACCGTATTGAACAAAAAAAAATTCTAAATTGTCTTGTGAAATTTTGTACAAAGGCAAAAATTTTAAAAACTTATTTTCTACAATTAAATTATTGTATAGTAAGTTATTTAAGTTTTATTGTAAATAAAGTATACTAACTAAACATTCATTTATTGTCGGAACAGCATTCTTCTTCAATCTTACCATAAACTCACTCTTATCAAAAGATTCTTCCTTGAAGTGAATAGAGCACAACATGCTATTCGGTTTAGGCTTATTAAGATAGAAATAACGTCGAAATATTTAAATTTGAACAAAGTTCTGACAGCGCTTTGACAACTATTTCATGACCACTAAGAGAGGGGGAAGGGGTGTCGTTTTTTTTTGGCATGTCATCTCCATAGTATTCAACCTCATTGCGTATTACGCACCAACGCTCTTAATCTCGTCATATTTCTTAAATTCTCATCGCTGTTCGTGAAAATTATCACTTATAATCCTAGAATTGCTAGGCTAAAGTTATTTTCCATTGAGAAACATTAAATTCCACCAAAATATATACCTGCTGCCTACATTATTGGTCAAGGTAGGCATAATAAGATCGACATGAAATTTTAATTCGGTTATGTTGAGTTTATTCTGTTGAAATTGAAAGTAGACTGTTCATTCTTGCGAAACTGTATCACTGCATTTACTACAGCTGACCATACACTACGTACTGAAAGGAGATTAAAGCGGATGTAAATACGTTTTAAGTAGTTATTACGTAGTTTTATAGAGAAAATATAACCGTAAGGGTTTTGATTAATATACGTAACAAACTATATTAATTAATACTATTTAGCATACCGGGTGATTTAAAAAGAGCGTTAAAGAAAATAATGTATTTGAAAGCATTAATAATTTAAAAAATTATCAACAAAATAAGTTGAATGTGGAAAACTACTGCTTTTTCCATATCATATAGTTAAATTATCTGATAAATGATGAATTTGCAACCAAAGGTAAAGTCTTTAAGATTTTGGAAAATTAAATAAAATTACTTGTTGTTAAATCGGGTTAGTATAGTGGATAGAATAGTTTTACAAAGTTTAATTTAGCTTTTCAACATAATCCATAATTATTAGAATCAATTGAAGACCTTTTTTTAAAAAAGACATACCAGTTTCATTAGACTTTGTAGAACGTTCTAGATTTGAACGTGAATATCTGTGTCTGTGTTATTTTTTTAGAAAATCAACATTTGTGCTAGTAAATACAACACTTGGCTAATAATTGTCACAACTAACTAAATTCTGCAATTTTCCCATGTGTTGTTATTGAAAGAATCTTCATAATTATTCAATAGTGTTTTTATCACCTTCCTATTGAAATTATTTCGTATGTAAAGTATATCTTCTATTTTCTCATTTGTAGAGAACAACTATAGATGTCAATAACACAATATCTAAAATTGTAGTTATTAAAAAAAAATGCTACTTCCTTACACTGTGAACCACATTTGTGTACAGAATGATAACGCTTTAGACAATCAGAATAAACAAATATTGACATTGTAAGACGGTTACCTTTCGATGTATCATGATTTTTGCTCCATCTTAAGGTGATCATATTGTTGATAGATACTTTAGCCAAAGCTTCATAACATTCTAGTACTACTAACCCACAATTGTCTTCAATCTTGTTAGCCCCGAACAACAACGTGGCAACGTCGCACTGATCTGAATCAGGAGTGCGATTGCCCGAGGCTAATGCATCGCGCAAGTAGTTATTAGGCACAGGAATTTTAAAATCTGCGTTTATTTTGACACATAAATCCCATACAACATCATGCCATCATTATGACGTGATTTTTTGGTGTGCGTTACGTCATTTGATGACGTGAAAATAACGTTATAGTAACGTGAGAATGTCACAGCGAAATGACGTCAGTGCATATCGTCATTTTGACGAATCGATATCACGTTAAAGTAACGTGTATATCCGGTTTCCTAGGCTAGGCAAATTGACGTCATTATCACGAATCTACCTAACGTCAAAGTGACGTCTATATTGGGTGTCCCAAGGTTGGATGGAATTATTTAAAATACTAAGCATATGAAAGTTATTTATTTAATCCAAAAAACATATGACAAATATATTATAAAAAATAAATTACACTGATAAATAAAAAAGTCATGAGCAAGAAACCAAAGGGAATAAAATGACAAAACAATATTAGAGGAACTTACACAACATACCTAAAATTGTAGATTTGATTTTAATTGGGGGTGGGCGAGCATGCTTTACGATTTCATTATCTTCAGTATCATCGAATGACAGCTTTCTAGTTGGCACCTGTTTTTTTTAAAGGTACTTTATTAGCCTTGGAATATAGATCTGAGGTAACTTCAACTTTTTTTAATTTGGTATATCACTTGTCATTATTATATAAAATAAAAGAACTATTAAATACAGACCACTGAAAATTCTTAAAGATACAAAGTAAATTGTGTTGTAAAAACTACCTTCTCAGAGGTAAACATATAGTCTGAGTTTATAATAAAAGTTAATAAAACAAGATCATATATTCTGTGAAATGATAAAAGGTATCTAAATCAAGTGACCCCTACAAATATTTTATTTTTAAATAATCTATTAAAAAAATACCCTGAAAGAACTCATAATCAAAAAATAAAAGTATAACATTACTCACCAGTCTTATATTATAGTATATTTCTTTATAAAGGTGGCCAAAAGACTTGTTTTTTACACAGCGTCAGCCATTTTCTGCTCAGCTTACAACAGCCAGACCGTCATCATCCGGTTTTTCAAACTCAACAATGCAATACATCTGTAAAATACCAAATTAGGTTTAATATAATTTATTATTTTGTCACATTCTATTTTTTACCTTTTTCTAAAACATCTTATCAAATAAAGTACAATTTAAAAATGCACCACGTTTACAAAGTAACGACTGTCACTCACGAGAATCATGTAGGAAACAATATGACATTGCCAGCAATATACGAAAAAATAACGTAATTATGACAAATTCTGTGTCATCAATGCGACGTCAAGTACACGTCTGATTACGATATTGTTTTGGGTTAAATTAATACTAAAAAATTACGTCATAATGACGAGTTTATATTGACGTCTAATTAACGTTGCAAAAAACGACATCAAAGTAACGTCATTAATTGGGATAGTGACGTTTCTGATGAGTAAACCCAAAAAATCGCGTCATAATGACGGCACCTTGCTGCTTGAGATAAATTATTGTGATTTTAAGACATTTTCGTTCGCCATCATTCGCTTAGCAACGATAGTGTTTTCCTATAATATCGGCTTTTTCAAATGACTCACATAATTGGTTAACGCGTTCAATATGTGTTTCTTTTCTCTCATCTAATTTTTTAGTGGATACGAGATTTGAAAGGTATATTAGCAAATTTGGAAATATGCAGGAACGTGGTAAACGGTACATTTTTGAATGTGTGTTCTAAGTGTTAACTCGCTGTCAAGGTAAGACTAATCACTTACTTACCTCTGTTGCAAAGTTTAGCTTTTTATTTACGATCTTTGCAAATTTTAGTTCCATTTTCATTCTTTTTTCCTATGAAAGGCACCATTTCTGTTTTCTTGGGATTGATACATATTGATCCTTATTATGAAACCTTAAATAACAAGAAAACTATTTGACCTAAAAATTTTATTTGTATTTTCCATGCTATAATTACAATCTTAATTAAACATTTTTTCAGACCCTACAATCAACAATATTGTTTTAACAGGATTTATAAAAACCTAGTCTAGATAATGAAATTCATAGATTTACTTTAAAAAAATTAAAATTTTTAGATGTGTCACTTTTGAAAAAAGGTGCGTTATATTTTGTTTATTTATTTATTTATTTATCAACGAGGAATTGCCTAATTAAAATACAGTTTAATAAAAGCTAACCTACACTTAGAGAATGTTAAAACAAAGAATTACACATTAGCATAAAATTAACATAAACAAGAAAAATTAAATATTATAAAAACAAAACAAAAAACAAACAAGCAAACAGGATAACAATTGTAAATAAGTTAAATTAAATTATCTAGACATCAAACTATCACATGCATGATTTAAGCTGGGATTTAAAGACTTTTTTATTATCAATGCAGTTTAATCTATCAGAATATTGATTAGCAAATCTACCCGATCTTGATAGAAAAGAATTATGTTCATAGTTAGTCCGATGTTGTCCAATATTAAAGGGTTGAATAAGCCTTGTTTGTCTCGAAGTAACATGAATATTGATTTTTCGCAATAACTCTGGACTAAAGCTATACGAGTGTAGTATATTGTAGAATGTGTTAAGATCCTTGTGCATCCGTCTGATCTGAAGAGTGATAATATTAAGGAAACTCTCAATATTTGAGTAATTTATATCCTCGACTCCACGGTGGTCCTTAAATGAAATAAATCTTAAAAATTTATGCTGAACTCTTTCAATGGCTTGAATATGAACATTGTATTGGGGGGACCAGACACACATGAACAGTTATCTAAATGGGGCCTCACAAGTGAACAAAACAATATTTTAATGGATGATACATCTAAAAAATCCTTAGCGCAACGTTTAATAAAGCCTATCATTTGAAGTGATTTTGAGACTACCATTGATATGGGGTACATAAGATAAGTTGGAATCGAGGACTACACCCAAATCTTTAACTTGAGAGACTGATTCCAAAGGGCAACCATTAATATTGTAGATTATTTGTTCTGTGGGACTTCTGTTACGACTGAAGACCATTTTAACATTAAGTTCCATTCCATTGATTTCACTCCAGTTGCTGAGACGATCTAAATCAGCTTGTAGTTTTATGTAATCAGATTCGTTTTTTATTCTCATATATAATTATAAATTAAATATAAGAGGGCCCAAGTGTGAACCTTGAGGTACACCTGATGATACTTTAATTCCTAATTATTGGAAGCCCTGAATACGCACTATCTGTATCCTTTCAGTGAGGTAAGAAGATAGCCATTCAAGCAGTTCCCCCTGAATTCCCAAACTCTGCATCTTATTAATTAAAACGTTATGGTTAACCCTATCGAAGACTTTTTTAAAATCTGTATACACAGCATGTACTTGATAACCGTCCTCTAGGGATTCCAAGAGATAGTAAATGTTAAAAGGTTAAAAGATATGCTGAACGATGAGAAATAAATCCAAACTGTTGATTAATAAAACAGCTTTTTAAACTATCCGATAAATAATCACAAACAAGGCTCTCAAATACTTTAGGAATACAACTTAATATACTAATAGGTCGATAGTTATCCACCTGTGAGTTATCTCCGGATTTCAGTATAGGAGTAATGAAGCTTGTTTTCCAATACACTGGGTATGTCCCGTTTTTTAAAGAAAGATTAAAGATATGAAAAAGGTGGCTGGAGAACAAAAAGCTACAGTGTTTAATAAGGAATGGTGGAAGACCATCAGGGCTTGGCCCTTTGTTAATATCCAATTTTGATAGTGTTTCATAGATTGATGAGATAGATATACAAAATTGGGATAGATTGATGTCATTAGAAGGCAAAGTATCCTGCAAATTATAATTCTTATCACTATAAGTTTTAGAAAAATACTCAGCAAACAAATTGACAATCTCCATGCCAGAGGAACTAGTGGTATTATCATAATGCATTACCGAAGGTATATTACTTTTGCTTTTTCTACTGTTAACAAATTTCCAAACATTTTTAACATTGACCCTAAGAGACGATTCCGTTAATGTAACATAACTCCGATAACATTGCTTTTGTAAGTGTTTACAATGGGCCATTAATAAAGAAAATTAATTATAATCATTAAGTGATCTACTGTCCAAGTATTTTTTATGTATTTTCTTTTTTTTAATTATCGCTTGCTTTAGCTCTGGGGAAAACCAAACAGGAAACTTCTTTGCTGAGTATTTTTTTAAAGGAACAAAAATATCAATTGTCAGGTACACAATGTCGTAAAAGATATTAATCATATCCACAAGACTTTTATTCTCGAATAAAATATCCCAATTAAAATAGGAAAGAAGATTTGTCACTTCCTCCACATTCATTGAATGGAAATCTCTATAAAAAACCATCACCAGTCAATCCCGAGTTGTTAAAAACATTATGCTTCGTATTTATTCTCAAATGACAGAGGTGGATGATGAATATCTTCCGGAAGTAAGGCATCCTCAGCTGCAAATATCTCGGTTTCGCTATCTTGAATAAAAACCAAATCAAGTAAATTGTTGTTAACATTTCTAACTGAGTTAACTTGATGAAGATTATGATAAGAGCATAAAAATGAAAGAAGTTGTATGGATTCAACTTGATTTGGAGGAACTCCATCCAAGGGTACAGCGACAGATGTCAATCTATCATTGAACCACTGGCAGTGTGGCAGTACGGAACGTTAAAGTCTCCCAGGATACAGAGTTCTCTAAATTTTCAGTAAACTTCACATATTTTTCTGGCGCACTTCGTGGTTGAAAATAAGCTGTTGCAAAGATGAACTTGTTGTTGTCTATTTGGACTTTACCAAATATACGCTCTAATGATTTGCTAGCTGGCAGAAGTATGCTGGTTATAGCTTTACGAACAGCTATAAGCACCCCTCCACCTCTAGAAATGTACTTGTTTCGGAAGATCTATCCCTTCGATATATGTTGTAGTCAAGTATTTGTAGTTCAGCATAACTAATATAATAATAATAATAATAATAATAAATTGCCTTTATTTGCTTGTAATATACAATGCACATAAACATCATGAGGCGAAGTCTAGCTTGCGCTACTCAACTTAACCTCAACATAAATATAAATTTAAAATAATCAAAAGGTATCCATCATTTACAATATAAAAAAAATAAGAAATTTAATATACAATTAATTTATGATTAAAAATGTTAACCCTGTATTTAATCTAACTGAAATCAATGGAACTTAAAATACAATTAAATAAAGAAAAATGTTTGAAATTAATCATATATTAACGTTAGCACTGTATTCATTGCTCAAGTAATAGCAACATTTTATAATTTTGTTTCAAAAATGTCAAAGAACATGTCCTAATTTCCCTAGGTAGACTGTTATATATTGAAATGGCGTTATATGTGAAAGATCTTTTGAAAAATGATAATCGGTAATTCGGAATCGTTAAGTTGTGTGGATATCTTAAATGTAAACTGTGCAGATCTTTCCGATATATCAATTTATTTTTTAAGTATATGGGAGTTGAGGTTAAAAGAATTTGAAATACCGTGGCCGCCATCTGATATTTAAATAAATTTCCTATATTGAGCCAGCTAAGTTCTTTAATTTTATTTGATATTCTATCATACTTTCTGATACCAAATACAAAACGACAACAACAATTTTGAATCTTTTGAAGTCTGTATTTGGTTATTTGATCCAAACAAGGATAGTAAATTAAAAGTCCATAATTTAGGATGGACAATACAAGACTTTCACAAAGCAACTTACGTAATTTGAAACTCAAAATACCTCGATTCCTGTATAATTGACGAATAACCAGATACGATTTTTTGACTAGGAGCGAAACATAGTCCTGAAACCTTAATTTGCAGTCATAAATAATGCCTAAGTTTTTGGCACTTCTACAAGATTTTAGAGGTTCATTTTGAATGAATAGCTTAAGGTTCTGTTGTACATTATGTTCTATATTTTTAGGACAAAATAATATTGTATGACATTTACTGGCATTTAGTTTAAGGTTATGATTCATAGAAAATGTATATACTGCATTTAAATCTGAATTCATGTTTTGCGAGGCTATATCTACTTCACATGGGTCAAAGGAATAATATAGTTGCGTGTCGTCAGCCAAAGAGTGTATATTTACATGCTCCAATAATTTATAAAGGTCTGAAATATATATGGAAAACAAAAGGGGACCAAGAACCGAGCCTTGGGGTACTCCTGATGTTACACACATAAAGTTAGATGATTTCTCTAACGTTACTTTTTGGTAGCGGTTACTTAAATAAAATTTGAAAAATCTTAGTGAGGTTTCATCGAAACCAAAATATTTGAGTTTGGCACAAAGAAGCTGATGATCTATAGTGTCAAACGCTTTAGAAAAGTCAAGCAGAGTAACTATTGTAGCTTTTCCTTCATCCATTGATCTTATAATGTTATCTGTTAAATCTAAGAGTAATGTTGTAGTACTAAACCCCTTTCGAAAACCTGATTGTTTAGTGGTTACAATATTATGAGAAAATACGTATGTATATATTTGTTTACTAATTACTTTTTCTATAATTTTGGACAACGTCGGTAAAATACTTATGGGCCGAAGGTCGCTAAATGTTTCAGGCTTATTTGATTTTGGCAAAGGCTTGATTAAGGAATACTTCCAGCTATCAGGAAAGTAACCAACTTCTAAACAGCAATTTACAATGTGCGTTATGTAAGGAGCACAGACTGAAATAGAAAGTTGTAACATTTTTGCTGAGATGTTATCAATTCCTAATGCGTTTGATTTTAATTCCAAAACTATTGACCTAATTTCATTTACTGTTGCAAGTTTAAAAGAGAAATTAATACCAGGATTAAATAGATTTGAGTTATAATAAGATGTAGTGTAAGGACAACAATTTCTCTGACTGAATACCGACGTAAAATACTTGTTTATATCAGTAGGGTCACTTAAGCCATCAGGAATATGGAATGTAGTTTTATTTGAAATATTCAAGGATTTCATTGCTTTCCAAAGGTCTTTTTTGTTTTGCATGCTTGCACGATAATTTAAATAAGCTGATTTTTCTTTCCTAATTGCACTAGTAACGATATTCCGCATTTCTTTGTAATGAATGAAGTCTAATATATTTTGGGATCTTTTATATTTAGAAAGTGCTTTATCTCGTGTTTTCATCATATCCCGGATTGTAGGTGTCAACCAATGAGCATACGGTTTAGTAATTAACCATGTTTCGTTAAACATTAAAATGTCATATTGAGAATAAGAGGTGTTTTCATAAAGAAGTTGAAGTTTCGTACGTAGGCCTCTGACATTCTGAAAATATACCAATATTGATAGAAGTGCTTTTCAATCTTACCTCGGCAGGCTTTTTTAGTTTTTTGTGACTAATTTTGGTACTTCTATCAAACTCTCGCTTTTCCTTAATATTGAATGAACTACCTCTGGAGACTCTAGAGTTAGACGAAGTGATTGATGTCCATTTTTATTACGCCTTCCAATTCTAGCCTAGCAAATGATATTCACGGGAGAGCTTATGAGGTCCTGGAGCATAATTTTTGACTTAGACATATCCTCATCTTCGTTGTTTTGGAGCAAATTAAATACCATCAGGTTACAAGATCTCTTTTGTCTCTCGGAAACCTCATGCATTACATTACCATGTATTACTGCTGCCACTGTATTTACAGTCTTTCTCATTCGTCGAAGTAGAGGTAGAATTTTTAATAATACTGAGGTCTTTTTTTATATCATCTAGGAAGGTTAAAAAGCTAGTTTTCTCTTGACTTCTTCAGTTATCACCCAAATCTGGTTTTCAAATTAGTCGAATTTCTGAGTGTTAATAATCTTAGTTTCGTTCAAAGTGCCTTCCAGAGCTTTGACTGCTGTTTACTGCAAAAAAAAGCACTTCAGCATTGTGTATTGCCTTTAATTACATTAAAGCGATTTAAAATTCTTCAAACTTAAAGTAAATGACAAATGAGAATATTTTATGGCATTTAGTTCGCCATATTGTTCACCAGAAACTGCAGTTTTTTCTGAAAGCGTTCTAGTCATCTTTTAGATAAGAGCTATAATCGATTATTTATTTATTATTTAGGTATGTTTCACTTCTAATAAGTATTTACAGGTCTTCCAACAATACTTATATCCAGCGAGTTTGATAAATTTAAAAAAAATGACCCTTTATGTCAGCTTAAGTATCAGTTACTGTCAAATAGGTATTTAAGACAACCGATGACATATATTTACTCACGTGGAATACGGGTATTATTGAAGGGTGTACATCACCAACATGTTTAAAATAAATCAAAATTAAAAAAAGTATAGTGTATGGTCGGCTTTAATGAATCGATATGCTTACTCCAAACCGAGTTTAAGAATTCAGTCTGCTTTCACTGCTCTACTACACCGTAATCACGTATTAAAGAAGTTAATCTAGCTGAAATAGCAATTTTTACGTCTAGTTTCTTCAGTTTCCTTGATTTCCTTAGTTGGTCATAAAGTTGACCAATTGCAATGTCCACCTTCATGAGCTATTGTATAAAATAAAAGGAAATTTTGCGTGTTTGCTTTCGAAATTTATATAAAATATCTTATTTACATAATATAGTAATACTATGTATGCTGTTTCTAATTAAAAACAAAAAAATTCAAAAGGGGTGCATTCAAATTATAAAAATTGTAAAAAAACAATGTTTAATAATAAAGAAATAAACAATTTGTATATTCTTTTTCTTCCTTTCAGCTACAAACGGTTTTTATTTCAATTCCTTCTAACTTATATTAAAGTAGGATCACATCTAGCTATAACTTTTCTATTTTAGATTGCCTGAAGATTAACCTAATGTAAAACGTCAAAACAGATTGCAATATAGATAAAATTGTTGAATGTAACGCTAAAATACGCCTTCTTATTAATACGTCATCTGTCAATGTCTATGTCACTCTTTTTCTAACGATTTTAAACTCCGAGCAATTACTAATAGAGGGAGCGTGAAAACGAGTTTGTAGGCGATTGTTGTGTTAGCAAGATCTGTAAAGGAAGTGAGGAAGCGGACACAAGGGGGAAGGTAAACATCCTTCTTGTTCAGTGGCGTATCATTTATCTATAAAAACACACATTGTCCAAACGTTTTAATTGTAAAAAAAAAACTAAAATATTTGCTAATTTTACTATTTTTAAAATGAATACCGTCTTATATGTGTCTAATGCAGGAAATGAAACAAAATCACTGTAAAGGTCTAATTTTTTCAATTGAAGAATAAAACGTTAAAATCAATTTTATTATAAATACAGGAGCGACTAGTTTCGGCCTTACAGGAACATCTTCAGGCCTGTAATACAATAATATTTAATTATTATAATAGTTTGGTCACTTGGAATAACATTAAATAGTATAAACCACAAAAATGGATCCATATTGTAGCATTACAGCATTATAGAATTAAAGCTGTGAAAATAAAAGAGCAGTGCAAACGTAACTAAAAATAAGAAAACTGAGTACGGAATCTACAAGAGAAGAGGTGAGAATGAGCAATTACGAATGCATTTAAATTGCTCGGTCTAGATATATTAAAGAGGACGGCGTTTTCTCTGTAAATCTGGAGAATGTAAGGATGGAGGGAAAACGAATCTTGCTGGCTCAGGTGTAGATGGCTAGAAAAAGGAGCGTGTAGATGAAAACTCCAGTAAATATCATCACTTTCGTCTAATTTTTTATTCTCACTCACCTTTCGTCTTTATCTTCGAAATTCATTTTTAAAAGGAAATAAAAGTAATCATTCATACAAGCATATAATAAAACAACATGAATTCATGATATTCAATAAGCTAATAAACGTTTGTTTCAATGAAAAAAACATATGTGAATATAAAAAATATATAAATAGATAAGATTAATATCAAAATCAATTTAAAAATACAACAGATAATAAAATGAAATAAATTAATGCTACTACAAATAGAAAGTTAATAACATACCTTCTAAAAGTAACACATTTTAAGTAGATAAATGTTTAAAGAGTTTATTCCTGAACATAACTAATCTAACGTTTTTCCCCTTTTTAATATTATGAGGGTTTTTGTAGTTGAAATGAAAATTATAATTTATTTTGGTCCTAATAAAAATTTAAACATAGGTACAAGAGTAAAATACATAATAGAACTTCATAATATTAAATCGTTATTAAAAATTATTAATGGTAAAACTTCAAACAATAATTAGATTCTTAAACAAATTTCTAGTTTTTGTTTTGCAAAAGACTTTTTTGCCTTCTTCGGTTGCCTCTGCCACTTTTCTTTTAGTAGTTTCGAGGAAAATTTTCCTATGGAAACCAGTAGAACCATGAATTGGTTGGTAAAATTTTGATATTTTGGGTCTAGTAAGTCTTGTTAAACTTTCTTCTTAGGAAGCTGTAACGTTATGGAGAATAAAAATTTAATGTTAGATCAAAAGCTCTTAATTGAGAATTATATTTGCAAAGGCCGTTTTAATAATATTTTCAAAAGTTCTTGGAATCGTTGTTAACAGAAACCTGCAAAAAAATATATCATTTTATTCCTAAAATATAAGATATCACACAATGCACATTCATATAATATCATTGTGCTAGAAAAATACTAGATAGGTACTGAGACAATTTAAAAAAAGTATTTCGGAAAACTCAACTTTTAATGTCATCATTGTACTTAACTTTTTTATTGCTAAATTATTAATAATGTCATTTTGTGTAGTTCGTTGTGATTTATATAATATATATTATAAAAACCTATCGTCAATGTTAATGTGCCAAGTTTTTTTAATAATTATGTCCTTGTTATAGTACAAACACATTTAAACACATTTTTAAAGTTTTCTGGATTTCTGCTTTAAATTATCGTACAATTGAACTGACTAATTGTGTGTTTAAGTAAAGGTATATCTCTTTTTTGTTATAAGAGTCTTTGTATATTGTTCTAACTTTTTAGATAATCAGAGAAAACAGTAAGACATCTTAATATATCCTATTTTACCAACAAAAATGTAGAATAATTAATCTCACATCAATCGAAAAAAGTCATTTTAGGATGTCCTAATAGGTTTTAACTTAAAAACTAAATAAAATGTATATTGCAACTGTGTTTAAATAAATGAATACCTGACTATAGCACCAGACAAACATTTTTTTAGATTATAATGATCTGCATAACTCAAAATAGTCAAAATCCACATTATTTAAGTTGTTCTAGTATTGTTTTAGCATAACTATATAAACTCCAATAATAAATATTCACATTTTTTGGGACGTTTTTTAAGAAAATAAAAAAAAAACATGACTAGTGATTTAGAAGCAAATTATGTTCTATTTATAGAATAAAAAATCACTCATAATATCTAAATATTTATACCTATTTATATATTGGACAGGAAGACTATTTTATGTTTTTGGCTCTGAATAGTTTTCTTAAGAATTTTAAAACCTTCCTTAGCTCTTTTGGGATATTCCATGCATATCTTAAAAGTTCATTTGGTTAAACCTAAAACAAATTAAATACAAAAAATGAAAATTTATACAATACACAAAATCAGTCTTTTAGATTAGTTAAAAAAAAGTGTCAACAAAAAAAAGGCTGTGCCTTTTTCCTTAAACATTCTTTTTAAAAGAAACTTAAGTTTCTCTACTTACTTGCTGTTTTAGTATTTTAGTAGCAGATGAATATAGTGTAGAAGTAGTGACAGGATTGATTATTATACTTCTTTCGTCGAAATTGCATTTTTCTTTAATATTTTCCTCCCCTGAGGTCTGTAATAAAAATGTTCATTAGCATAAAAAGTTATTCAGGTGATCACTTGTTGAATTCCTATATTTTGGAACCATGTATTTCTTTCTCATATCAAGAAAAGGAAACCTAAAAAAAAATAATAATAAACTTTACAAAGATGTGATACCTATTAAAATAATAATAAGTAATTAACCTTTACTATAATCATTATGAGACGGATGAAGACGAACTTAGCTGGAGTTTACTTGCTCTTAATTTTAATTTTTCGATAATAAAATAATAAAGTTTAATTGTAAATTAAAGGTGATTGCCTAATGCACCGCCTCTGATAATTAGGTTGTGTCTGTACTTACTTATGATATTATCTTGAAGAAGCATTTTCAACAGGCCTTTTACACATAAAGCATGTTTTCACCATATTATTAGAGATAATAAATCTTAAATATACATTTACAACCCTTACAACGTTATAAATAATAATATTTTCCGTAAAATACAACTGGCGCTGTCAAACTTGGCAACGCTGATTAAATAAGCCAATTACAGAAGAGGTATTTTCCCCCTCGGGGGGAGTAGATGTTGCTAACAAAATTTAGCGCGGGGAAGGGGGGAAGACTCCCTCTAGTAGCAATTGCTCGGATATTTTAAAGGTATTTTAACTCTTATTAAAATAAGGCATCAAATTATTCATAGTACTAAAAAATCCACCAGATGTCGCTATAAAATGAGGTACTTTAAATGGAAAATAACTTAAAAAAGCCTACAAAATTGTAAATATTATTAAAATAAATTTTGAAAAATGAAGTGTTAAATAAATAAATAATAATTTATTTGCATAAAATACATAAACTTTATTTAAAATTAGTATAATGTCACAAAAAGGAATAGCAGACAACATAGTTAATATAAATTGCTCTAATTTTGAGGTTATGTTTACAGAAAGGGATGTAGTAAATTGTAACTGCGACATTTTTGATAATATTAATAAACACATTCCAAAGATAAATGCTATTTTTGTTACCAATCCCAAACAATCTCATATAAAGGGATTTCATTTAATATGAATAAAAGAGTGCAGAAAGTGGGGTATAACGTCATATTCCATAGGCAACTTTGCAAAAGTTGCTTTAATATAAATAAAGTATATACACACTTCTTAGATTAAATTTTTAATAAAAATAATGCTTATACTTATGACAAAATTGTTGCCCTTTAACATTGAACAAATTAAATGTAACCAATAAACAAGTAAGTTAATATATTGTTAGAATTAAACGTTTTTTAACCTCTTAGCATTAAAAGTACCTAAAATTTAAAAAAAATGTGAGGGTCAAGAAATATCTTTAATAGTCACTGTCTTCACTATAATTACTGGTATCATAATCATTGTCTTCTCTGAGATTTATTATTATGGGGTTTATTAGGTTTTTCATTGCTATACCCACTTTTCAAAATGAATTTTCCACCTTTTTACCATGATTAATGCATTTTTAGTTGGTGAGCTAAAAAATAATAAAAAAATGCCATGTTATTTAAATGCGAAATAAAAATTCTCGATGCGCGACTTCTAAATTTTAAAATTAAGAGCTCCGGTTTTCATATGCGCCTTTTTTTGTACCCTGAAGATATTTCAGTGCGAAATTTTAGGAAAAAATGATGTATTTTTTTTACCAGTTTATTCTTTATCCAAGTTTCAATAAAGGTCTTGTTTCTTCCTGGTACCCTATTCTCGAACTCATGAGAGCGTTCCTATACTCTCCTACTCTCCTGCTTCATCACCAGTGTTGCCAGACGACCAAAATAAAATTATCATTCTTTTTCTCATAATTTTATCATACGAAACTGACCTGACGTTATCGGAGGCTGGTTAATTTAAGAGTTTATGGGGTTAGGGTTAGAGTCATTAGATAATAATTTTATTGAATAATTATTAAACAATATAAAAGAAAATTAAAAACCTATTCTTGTTCAATTAATGTTTCAAAAATAATTTCTTTTTCTTGTAATCATGTAATCCTTTCTAATTTTGATCTTCCAGTTGTTTTTGTCCAAACGTTTTTAAAGATTTATTATTTCATATGTAGGTTTAAAACTTACACATTTCACCTGGCAACCGGTCAAATTTTCTGAAACTTTGGTATGTTACTGTACTCAACCTAGTATCCAAAAGTGTAAATAGGCTCAACCTAATCCTAGGACTAGTTTTTCGAAATTTTTAGTTTCAAACTTACGAGCTAGTTTGAATTTCTGTTGTATAAACACACGTTTATTACATGTTTTAGTAATACCTTAGTACAAACATATAATTAAAAATATTTTAGTTACAGGGTGATTCACAAATGTATGACGGTAATTTTTCCAAAATCTCACTAATTTTACTGTGACGTCAGGAAAGAATATTTTTACAAAATACTATACAATATACAATACATTTCTTATATAGGATGTTCTAATAGAAGCAGTTAGATTACTCTGTATATTTTAAAATCTTATGGTTACATACCTCCCTAATGTAATGATAGTAACTTGGTCAAAAGTTACTAAATAAATGCAAGGTCGCCTTTTTAATAATTTCAAAACAAAATTATTTTTTGGTCGTTAGCTGGATGGCCAACCTGTATAAAAAAAATTAATAAAATAATTTCTCTGTGGTGCAACTGTAGTTATTCAGTGTTTGCAAAAATAAAATCTGACTTATCTGTCTAAAGAAAAGGTTTATTACTGTGGAAACATAAACATAAACATAAACATAAAAACTGTCAATATGCCGATCAGATGAATTAAAATTTTCAGCCCCTTATAAAAAGACACTTCCTTACATTTAAAGGGATTAATTAATAATCCATGCAAAAAGAAGTTTTCATTCAAATTGTCTACATTTTCTGCAGTATGAGACAATCAGAGGGATCTTTAACGATATTATACAATTTGATATCATCAGCATACATTAAAACTTCAGTATCATTTAATCGTTTCACCACATCATTAATGTAAATGCTAAATAACAATGGGCCCAAATGTGATCCCTGAGGGACTCTGATATCGCTGCGTATTCACTAGAAATGGTATTTTTAATTTTGACACGACAATCACGATCTGTAAAATAAGAAATTAGCTAGTTCAAAGCCTGTCCATAAATTCGTAGAGCATATAATTTACCCTTTAAAATATTGTGATCAACTCGATCAAAAGCTTTCGTCAAATCTGTACTTGAAATCTTCTACAGCAGTAGCAACATACTCGGTGAAGAGCATCAAATTGGTCGTAGTTGATCTGCCAACGTGAAAGCCATGTTGTTTGCTACTAATCACATTTGAAAGCTTCTCACTTAGTTGGTCATTAACAATACTCTCGAAAACTGTTGAATAGGAATTGACGATAAACTGGTAATCGATCTGTAATTAGTAATAAGCAAAGAATCTCCAGACTTCAACAAAGGTTTAACAAATGATGATTTTCACTTGATGGGAAAAACGCCTTCAGTTAGCGATTTATTGAACAGAAGCCATAGAGGTCTTGCCATAGCAAAGGCACACTGCTTCAAAAACTGATTTGTAATCTGATCTGGTCCGGGGCTCTTCCCAGTATCAAGTTAATTTAAACACCCTAACACATCGGTTTTATTTATAGTAAAATTATTAACATTAATAAAATCATTATCAGCACATTTAAAATTGTCCATATCATTCAGATCTAAACTGTAAACTGAACAAAAATATTAAGCAAAAGCGTCTGCAGTCTGATTTTCAGTAAAACGTTATCTTCTAATCTCATTGTACTAGACATATCACAATTGACGTTTAGAGTTCACAAACTTCCGAAAGGGTTTGGAGCTAAAATTAATCAACATTTCGGTATCCTGAACATATGATTGATAACATTCTTTTGACAATAATTTACAGCGCGATCTTAGATTAGAATTGCTTTTTTTATATCTCAAATGAGCTGCTTTTTTTCCAATATCAAGTTTTTTATTTCCGCTGTAAACCAAATGGGAAATTTGTTATTGTATTAATATTTTTCTTAGGTACAAATAATTCTAGATTACTATAAACAATGGATACACAACTATTAACATCATTGTGAATAAAATACTGATCCCAGTTAATATTAATAAAAACATCATTTAGACTTTTATAGTCGCCCAAGTTAAAATCATAAACATTCTCATTCTCATTCACATTACTACCTTCATTAAAGTTTAAAGACAAAGACAACTCAAGAGGTGGATGGTGTAAACTAGGTTTCAATAGAAAATAATCAGATAGAGACACACAATATCTAAGTACATTACTTAAAACTAAATCTAAAACTCTGTTGTTACCATTGTGGATTTCATTTAACTGATACATGTTGCTGAGCGCTAAGTACTCCATTAACGCTTGTGCTCTTGGATCTCCATTACTGGCTATAATACCATCAATTTCATTTAGCCAAACAACTTCCGAAAGATTGTAATCGCCGACAAAATATATATTCTTGTCATCATAACTTTCACAAATATGTTCAACAACAAACTGACCATGATACTCACACATCCACAGGGGAAGAAGGTGGGATATACACGGCACAAATGCAACATTCATTTTGAATCGAGACACAAATCTGTTCACAATAAATTGCACCAATGGGGAGTTTCAACTTCACAGACGTTATTTTTAACGACAATTAAGATTCCTCCTTCTCTAGATTTACCTGTCAGTTCTGTATGGCGATCGCATCTGTATAACGAGTAGCCGGCAAACCCCAACTCTGCGTTCTCAATGCCAATACACAGCCAAGTTTCAACCAAAACAGACATCGAAATCACAAGTAGACAGAGCAGTAACATATTCCTTGGTTCTAGTTCCCATACCACCAACATTTTGATAATACAGGGACAATTTATTTAGTCTAAAAAATGTGTATTCTTATAGTTAGAGGCATATCTAGGAGCACGTGGTTAAAATTCCCTCACTGTAGCTTGACAGGGCCATACATTAGGATGCAGCAGTGCATTAAACAGAGATTGTCGTACACTCACTTTAAATGAACAATAATAGTCATTAGAAGTTAAAGTTTTGACCGAAAAATCAATTTTCTTTAACGAATGCTTTTTCGTTATGTAATCTCCAACCTGTTGTTTAGTTACTCCAGGACTAACATTATTTTAGTGGATATGTTTCATTCGTTTGACTCCAGTGAATCCACCGTTAGTATCCGTGCCTAAAACTTCCTTTCTGGGAGTGGATGGAACGCCTTTGATAACATTAACGTTGGACGATTTTTTCTTAAACATATGTGTCTTGTTGGGTCTGAAGTTATGGTGATTAAGCAGTTCTTCTGATGTATTGCTTGACATTGGAACAGATGACGGCTTCACAGAACTTGACTGAGAGGTAGGAACAGTTGCACTTGCAGAAAATGTATTAGGCTGATTGGTTAATAAATGAACCATTTCTATATTGCTGAATTTTTTTAAACACAACATTAATGCTTTATCTATCTCTTATAATGGTCAAAGGCTACCTCACTTCTTAACGACATCTGGTGGATTTTTTGAAACTATGTACTTTTTGGTGCCATGCCTTTTGTTTTTATATGGGATTTAAGCTAAGTTGAAATACCTGTAATAATAATGTCATTCACCGTGCTCTCTCTGAATGTTCGAGTACAACATAACCTAATTTATTATTAGTGATTTACACAACCTCATTTTTTTGTGAAAAAACACTCTATAAGTGGTGTTTATTAATATTACAATCTGTTCAATGAGTATTTTTGTTATAACCTAACTTAACTAGGGTTGCAATCTTAAAAAATAAAGATCTACTTATTAGTATACCTTAGGGTCTGATAACTTAATTACACTAAACTAACGTGTAACACTAAACCGCATAATGCTCTGCTTTGTTATTAACATAATCACTTGACTAACTCAAAAGGTTTCACTTTCTTGAGTCTTCTTGTCAGGTTTGTGTTGTCAAGAAGCTGGATCGCCTCAACGTTCACATGTTGGTGGAGCCGTTGTTCGTGACTCCTAGCGAATCTGGTGACCAAACAGTGTCCATCTGAAGATCTCGATGAAGGTCGTTGTTTCTAATGTACCAAGGAGCATCTGCAATGTTTCTCAATACTTTGTTCTGGAATCTCTGGATTATTAGAATATTGTAGCTGGCACAACCCCAGAGCTGAATGCCATAGGTCCAAATTGGTTTCAGAACTTGTTTATATAATAGAATTTTGTTATATGTAGATAGGCTGGAATATGTACCAAGTAACCAGTACATTTTCTTGTATTTTATGTCTAACTCTTGTCTTTTCTTTTTAACATGGACATTCATGCGAAGTCTTGCATCTAATGTAATATCTAGATATTTTGCCGAGTTAGTATAAGGAACCTGAGCATTATTTAGGTTAATTGGTATTCTCTGACAAGTTTTGTTAGTAAAATTAATATTAACAGATTTGGTTTCATTTAGTTTTGGTCCAATTATTTATTTGATTAACTGATGTTTGTAGTTTAATTGCAGCCTCTTCATGATCTTTGCCTATCGCTAGGATGTTAGTATCATCTGCATATGTAGCTATTGTGTCTTGTTCTAGTTGGGGTATATAACAGATACAAATTGGGTCCCAGAATGCTTCCCTGTGGTACTCCTGCTTTAATTTCTTTGAACTCAAAGTATACTTCATTTTGTTTTACTTTAAAGAATCTATCTGAAATGTATGAATCCAATAGTGAGTATGGCTGTGGAAGTAGCACATTCAGTTTATGTTTTAAGTCATTATGCCATACTTTATCAAAAAAGGAAGATGGCTGAATATATTTCTTTGTTTTCTATGAACCTGATTTACAGTTGAATGGTTTTCTCTGGTAATCTGGAATTAGTTTCCTTTCTTCATTGATAGGTTTCAGTCTTATTATTAGAATTTTTTCAAATAGTTTCGATATTATAGTTATAGGCCTAAATGACGAAACTTCGTTCGGAGGTGTTCCTGGTTTGGAAATCATAATGACTTCAGCTACTTTTCACAACCTAGGGACATACCTTAGTTTGAATGAGGTATTAACCAGATTTCTCCTGTAATTAAATCAAAGCCATGAGCTTTCTTAGGATTAATATTTGTTTTTGTATCTTTTGTAATTTCGTTTGAAGAGGTTGATCTAATAATTGAGTCATCTCTCTCTACAAGAACCCAGTTCGGTAATTCTTCTCCTTCATTTGGTTGGAAGGTTTTTTGTAAGTGTTCAAATCTATAAACTTTTTGTATTTTATTTCTAGCCCAGCTCCCATCTGTATTCTGCACAGTGGGCCTTTGTGGCTTTCCATAGAGAATAATCAGTGAATTTATCGTTTGTCAACTCACTAAGCTACTCACAAATTGATTCAATTTTGATTTGTTTTCTCTTTTTTTGGTTTTATCTGATGGATCACTGATCTGTTACCTTTGTCTCCTTAGTTTTCTTTTTTGCAGAGATTAGGTCCCTACCTCATAATATTAATATTTACCTTTAACTTTATAAATGTATTACAATTATTCCTGTATTTGATCATATTGTACCAACGTGATAACTATTTAAAAGATTGCATTAGTAAAATTATTGATTTCTTTGATATTTATTTATGTTTAGATTATTGTATGAGTATAAAATGGCTTTATATTTAGTGATTGCAGCCTACGACGGGCTTTTTGTTCCACTACAAACATTGAAAAAATTCCCGCCTATTATTTAAATCTCTTTTTAATTTTTTATTATAAGTCGATAAAAATTATTATTTAAAGGTATCTGGAAACATCTAATAAAGTAATTAAGTAATTACAGTGATTTTATTGTAAGAAGAACGAACAATTTTAAACATAAAACATAACAAAAGTTAAAAAATTTAAAGGAGATTTTAATTATTTTCCTTTCCTTCTCAAATTTCATTTTCGGTTTATTAATTTTTTGTACGAAACATTTGTATGCGAATTTTGTTGTCTTATTTTATTTATTTTAATTTAAAACGAATATTTTTCTTCGTTTATTTGACTAAGTCCTAAAACTTTTGGAATATGAAGAAAATATAGTAAAGATAACGTGTACCTGTTAAGAAATACAAGATGTAATGAAATTATGTAATAATAAAAAAAAGTACATCTCCACTTCAGTGATGAATGCGAGGCCAGAAGGCAGTCGCTGTCATTGAGAATGTTATTTATTCACTTCCTCTTGTTATAGTTATATCTATATCTTGATCTATTTATTTGCTTCTATAAAACATGTAATGTTTTTTTTTCTACATGAAGAATAAACCTTTATGGTTGTTAAAGTCTATAATAATTCTTATATTACACAGCTCTCATTTAAATTATCAAACTCGACTGACCTTTCATAGAAATACTCATAAAAGTAATGTAATTTAATATAATAAAAAAAACGAATAAGCTATTAGACCAGCAATTATTTCTTGTCAAAGATCCTGAGTTCTTAATAATTAGACATTGCATCTGCTAAAATAATTTAAAAACGTTACCCCCTCAATTTATATTATTGTGATTTGTACAAGACGAACGTTAGACCAAACCAATTGTTCGATCAATTTTTTAATAAATTTTCTTTCGAATAAACATAGTTAAGCTTTTAGAGTACGGCCGATCGTGCTGCCCGTATGGTGGGCACCGTCTACAGGATGGTGGCTGGTACGCAGCACTTCGGATGGGGTACCGCCAACACTGAAAAACCCCAAACTTCAGACTATCTCGCAGCTCAATCTTCGCCAGCTGTGCAGGTACTTAACCACCGACATTGACATTATGTAATGGATAAGTTAAATAAATTTGGCTTATTTTTTGATTTAACTTCAGCCTCTTTTTTAATAAACAGAAAAGTACCAAATTTATTTCACTTATTCTAGATTTTTGTATACCTAGAGTATACACACTATATTGTATCACCATCATTAACTATACGCTTCCTGCATGTTTATTACTAACTAGGGTGTCTTCAGGGAGATGATTATGAGGTTATGACCCTCCCGAAATTAAAATACTTGCAATCCTTGAGCATTTTATTAAAAAAAAACAAGCTTGAAAGGGAATGGTCCTCTCCGATAATTTAGTCTGGGGCCGCCCTTGGTTTCTAACTTTGCTGCTTGGTTTTTATGTTTAACTGCTTTTATTTGTTCTTGCTTATAACTTTAGCATCACCAAACTTCATCTATTAATATTGCTTCAGTAGAAAAAATTGTATGTATGTATGTATAGCTTTGAAATTAAGGTGAAATAAATCATATTATTTTAATACTAATGACAAAATCATTAAAAATGCTAACAATTTAAGTAAGGGTAGGTTTCACAATAAAACAAAACTATGTAAATAAAATAGTGCTTGAAATTTTTCAGGTTAAGATTGTATATAAATTTTATATTTAAATAAATTTTTTGATTAGTACCAGTCAACCTTTTTGAAAAATACAACGTTTACAAGTAAGTATAAAAATCCAAATTTAGGTTTAGTTATTTATGTAAGTAAAAAGTGTGTCTTATTGGGAAAAAAATAATAAATAAAATATAAATTTATTTATACCAGTGGTCGCCAACCTCTCAATGTGTTGAGCTACTTTGTTAATTTTGGAATAAACAGCGAGCTACCCACACGGAAGCCACGTAACGCAACGTAAATGAAATAATACACAGTTAGTTTATCATTATACCTATGTATTTATTTTACTATTTGACTGGTAATACATAATACATAGGTACTAATAATAAACTAATAACAAAATAACTAATATTACTAGTACGTACTTGTTCATAGCTACATTCCTACCTACCAAACGAAGGTGTTTGAAAAATAAACACAAACTTTTATCCAGCCACAACGGCATGTCACGTAAGATTTAAAAATAGTTAATAATAAGAAAAAAAGTAACGCACTATCATGAACATAAACATTGAAAAATAAAAAAGCACGTTCAATGAGAAGGCTGACACTCAGACTCATCGATAATTTTTTTAATGTTTGCAGTATAATTTGATACAGCCATTCGAATACAATTATCCAAATGTTCATCTGTAAGTCGATTGCGATATTTGTTCTTAATAAACTTCATATTGGAAAAAGAAGATTCACACAAATAGGTTGAACTGAATAATGCTTTCACTTTCAAGGCAACACGGCATAGAACTGAATATTTGTGTTTACTTACAATAGGCCAGATACATTTGCTTCTTGAGACTAACGATTTTAGGGCTAAATCATTTTGAAACTCAATTACTTCCATTTCTGTTGCAGCGATGTCTTCGCCAAAGTTCTGCATAACACAAGTTGCAAACTGTTGGATATCAATTTCCATAAAGGGTGAAACAACAAACTGCGCTCCTAAAGCCATTTCGTTGAAATCCTTAAAACGATTTTTGAAGTTATTCTTCAGGGTAGAAACTATTTCTACATGATATTTGCTGTCATAGGGTTCTAATGGATTTTGAGATATTTTTTCTGAAAGAATAAGAAAATGCTTGGCATCGCTGTTAATTATGTTTTGTTTCCAAAACTCCAGCTTTTTGATTAATGCTTTTATATCAGAAATCATTTCCGCTAGTTCTTTGTCTCTCCCCTGAAGCTGCAAATTAAGTTCGTTTAATTTCTCTGTAATGTCCACCAGAAAACCAAAATCTCTAAGACAGATTGAATTTTCTAGTTCCGGAGTCGGTTCATCGCGTTGTTTGAAAAATTGAACTATGCCAGATAGGATATCATTAAAACGTTTCAGCACCCGTCCTCTACTTACCCATCGGACTTCATAGTGAAGAAGTAGGTCCCCAAGGTTCTGAATAATCTTCTTTGTAACGCTTGAGCTTTAATCTTGTTCACAATTTTTACCACCAGTTTCATAACGTTGTTTAGTTTCAGGAAATTTCCACATAATGCTTGCTGATGGATAATGCAGTGATAACAGAGAAATTGCGGAAAATTTCATCTTTACGACATAACGCCACCAGACCCTTATCACAACCCACCATAGCTGGAGTGCCATCGGTTGTCAAGCCTACCATTTTCGATATTGGAATTTTCTCGGAAGAAATAATATTTTTTAAATGAGAAAACAACTCCTGTCCAGTAGTGTGTCCTTTCAGTGGAATAAACTTCAAAAGATCTTCTTTAATCGTAAAATCACTAAAAACCATCCTGACGAACACGGCGATCTGGGCAGTGTCAACGACATCTGTTGATTCATCCAGTTGAAGTGAAAAAAAAAACACAGTTATCTAAGTCAGTTCTCAACTGTAAAAAAATATCTTTGCTCATTACTTCTACACGTCTCATCACTGTATTGGCAGAAAGTTGCATAGATTTTATAGCTGAAACTATCTCGTCTTTATTTCTAAAGTTGGCAAATAACGAATCAGCAGCTTCTAAAAACGCCTGTTTTATCATTTCCCCGTCTTCATAAGTTTTCTTTTTTTGTGCAATTATCTGGGACACACGGTTCGATGCTTCAGTTGCAGCCTTATTTTTGTCGACTGTTCTTAAAAATATTGATTGTTGTCCTACGAGTATTGTTCGGTAACTACGTACCAAACAAAGAAATGAATCGAATTCTGAGAAATATTTTTTATACATGATGGTACTGAGCGATCTTCCAATAACTGGTTTGTTTTCAGAACACCGAAGTGAACAGCTCGTGTGATTTTGTAAACATTAGAAAAAAACTGAGTTAAGAGTAGTGATAAGGTACTTTTACTCGAACGAATCAACACCAACCGAAATAAAAGATCTAGGTTCAACACTATTGTAATCTGCTCCTAATAGACGTCTAAAAACTGCTGATTGAAAAAGTCAATCATATTGGATTACTGTCGAGAAAAAGTGAGTGAGATAGCAGATAAAGTGGGTATCTCAAATGAGAGTGTGTCGCAATTGCTGACACCGGAACAAAAACTAAATCATTTAAGCATTTCTCGCAATCATTGGTACGTTTTTGCCACAATACTAAAGGCTTTTTACGCCCTTTTATAACCGTCAACCATTATGCACCCGAAATTAAAGAATAGTCCAAAGAATGAACACTCAAAGGTTCTCCGCCACCACAGAAGGCAAAAACGGTTTTGTAAGCAGGAAAGGTTATGTCAACTGTAATTTGGTACTCTTATGAAATTATCTTGGAAAAACAAAAAATGGCCAATTTATTGCAGTTACTTGCCGATAAAATCAGAAGAATCGAAAAATCAAAAAATCGAAAAATCGAAAAATCAAAAAATCAAAAAATCAAAAAATCAAAAAATCAAAAAATCAAAAAATCAAAAAATCAAAAAATCAAAAAATCAAAAAATCAAAAAATCAAAAAATCAAAAAATCAAAAAATCAAAAAATCAAAAAATCAAAAAATCAAAAAATCAAAAAATCAAAAAATCAAAAAATCAAAAAATCAAAAAATCAAAAAATCAAAAAATCAAAAAATCAAAAAATCAAAAAATCAAAAAATCAAAAAATCAAAAAATCAAAAAATCAAAAAATCAAAAAATCAAAAAATCAAAAAATCAAAAAATCAAAAAATCAAAAAATCAAAAAATCAAAAAATCAAAAAATCAAAAAATCAAAAAATCAAAAAATCAAAAAATCAAAAAATCAAAAAATCAAAAAATCAAAAAATTAAAAAATCAAAAAATCGAAAAATCGAAAAATTGAAAAATCGAAAAATCGAAAAATCAAAAAAATCGAAAAATCAAAAAAATCGAAAAATCAAAAAAATCGAAAAATTGAAAAATCGAAAAATCGAAAAATCGAAAAATCGAAAAATCCAAAAATCGAAAAAACGAAAAATCGAAAAATCAGAAATTTTAAAAATTGGAAAATTGAAAAAACATATATTTAATAAAAATTTCCATTCCATACTTAACTTATTTAATAACGAAACCATAATAGTCGTGGACGAAGTATAGTAATATACTTGCAATTTATGGCCATTATTCACTCGGGTAACTCGACTTTAATATTTGTATAGCTTACAACAGGTAACTGTTTACAAGACTCGAGAAGTTTACCAACAGGACCTGATTTCGGGAATAGCCAGTGCTAGTGTGAGGGGTATTATTGAACAGTGTTTCAATATTTTTCAGATGATTTGCCCAACCAGCATGATAGCGTTGACATAATACCCGAAATAAACGACTTAATTCTTTCATAACCCTTTCAGAGGGGTTTGAGGCAGGGTGTCTAATAGAAGAGAACGTAGGTTTTATTTTGTGTCGCTTTAACATGTCTTGCCAGATATGGTAGGTGTAAATTGAGTTCCGTGATCAGTTAAGATCGTTTCAACTTTCATAATTTGAGAAAAATCTTGGATTATTTTTAAGACAGAAATCTTAGCCTGTGCTCTCCTAAGCGGATACAATTTAACAAATTTGGAGAAAGAGCCGAGAACCACATTACTACGTCACTGGATTCTTATCAAAAAAGTGCCTGAAAAAGATAAAAATTATTTTCTTCCACTTTTATAAATTAGCCATATAATGAAAATTCGAAAAAACTTTTGTTTATAAATCGAAAACAAAAGACAATAGCCAATAGTCAATGGTTTAACATGTACTAGATAGGTCAATAAACAACAATAATCAAAAAATTCATCTTTCTTTGCGGGATTCAAACAAAATCATAAATTATAAAAATGTTTTCAATATATTAGAGTTTTTGTTAATTTTATTAACTTCAATCGTTCCTAATTCTAGGTTTTGAATCCTAATTTCCATTGCTTCAATTTGTAAGAAATCTGCCTAAAAAATTACTAATAATATTCTACAATATACGTGTACCGCCCATGTTTTTTATTCACTGTTTCAGGTTCTCCTTTCTAGCGGCAGAATGTACTGGGAATGATTTTTCAAAATTAGAATGTACAGTTTTATGATGTCTCTCAATATTTCCTTTTTTAGCAACGGAGACCGAAGTATTACATAACAAACACACATTTTTATCTTTAACTTCTGTAAAAAAAGTATTGTTCTTCCCATTCCGAATGAAAGTGGCATGTCTTTACCTTCTTACAACTGCTTGCCATAATATTATTTTTTGTTGTTCTCTACTAACCCAACCGCTGGACGTTGGTTACGCGTTCAGTTTTAAACTAAGCGCAATGTCGTCACGCCGTGCGTATTTATCCCGTTCAAAGCAATCCTGATCGTTCTCGAACACTAACGCGCTAGTCCGGCTGGTCGGTTCTAGCCGATTCTAGCTTGATGGCGTCAGCGGCAGATCGCTCACCGCAACGTTGCCGCTGTTTATGTTTAATATTATGACAATTAGATTTTTTTGTGGAATTTTCGGAAGCTTCTCTGATTTTTGCAGTTTGTATTTTTTAAATTAAAATCGATGTGAGAGCTACCAGAATTGCCTCCGCGAGCTACCGGTAACTCGCGATCGACAGGTTGGCGACCACTGATTTATACCATCAAATTCAAGCACTATTTCACTATTTCATCTGTGTTAACATTTTCATTCATCGGGTATTAATTTTAATCATTATACGAAACTGTAAAACTGCCACATTGAACCATATTTCATTTTTTTTTAAATTATACAATAAAAAAAATGTAGTAACTATGCCAGAAAAATTATTTTTATTTCAAAACATTGATCTGCAACATATTTGCCATTTTAATGTAGTAAAAATCTAACACAACAAGCTAACAGAAAATTTTACACAAAATACATTTTTTTTACATTATACAGAATCACATTAAGCAACTAAACAATTTTCTATTATTTATATATCTGTTTTTATTTCTTATTTTCTTAAAAGAGTTATTTGTTTGAACGAGTTCTATATGATCTTGAAAAAAAGGGAATTAAACTTAGAACACTAACAAATTAAACAACGAATAAATTTTTATCTATAAACTATAAGTATAAATTATATTTAAAAAAAAATGAAAGTATAAAGACAGTAAATTATGTTAAGTTACTTTCCTTAATTTGTTGTGATTATAATTTATTGTCTCTATACAACAAATAAAATAAGAATAAATTGAAAATAATTTTAGAATGTTCAAAAAAAATTTAAAAAAAAATTGCTTACAGAGGTATTTTTAAATTTTTTAAAACAATAAATAAAATATTCATTTAAAATGTGGCTCTTTTTCAGTTTCGTATATTAATGTGGAAAAATACACATTTCCGATCATCCAACATTTTCTGTTATGTGTCTAATAACAATAAATTATTATCCTGACCAATAATACCAAGACATGACTGACACATATTGACATTTTATAAAGTAGTACTGTTAACTATTTGTACTTACAAGAACTTCAAAATAGGAGAGGAGCTGTTTAAAAATTCAAAAAAAATGTCTTAAAAAGTACGCTAAATATGAGATTAACGAAAAAAAAATATATTAAAAATTTAAATCAAATTGGAAGGTACAGTCTGTTCGCTATACTTACGCGGGTTTCGGATTAACAAAATTATGCAAATTAGTCATTGACAACCAGTTCCAATACGCCTCTTCCCAAGAAATTAGGTAAAATTGCCCTAATGGTCAGATTTAAATTAAAATAACATTAGGGTAGGTACTAAATTTGTTACAAATATTGCAGTTGATTTGATTCTTTGCAAATGTTGATATTGTATGTATATTGTAAATTTAGTGGAAATTTTAAAAATGCCTAGACGTGTGTTAGATGTAGATAGTCTAATTTGTAGTGTACATAAATATTTTACGGATGAAAAAGAAAATGGCGGTCCTTTAAAATCGGTAATGTCTGTACAACAACGCGTATGCGATGCTCTAGGAATTAGTGAAACCAAATTAAGAGGAGTATTACAAAATCACAATAGTGAACTGCCGAAAGAAGATCACCGCAAAACTCGCCCATCATTGAAAACGAAAGATATTCCAGATGGAAAGAAATTTGAAATTAGTGATACCATTTATCGAATAAGGGCCAACAAGGAACATGTGACCTTAAATACGGAATTAATAGACAGAAAATTTGACGACATTGGCAGAACAAGTCTATGGCAAGTGATACATAACTTGGGTTTCAAATTTCAAAAGGAGGGTAACAGGAAGGCCCTTTATGAAAGAAGTTCTGTTGTGCACAAGAGAATTAACTTTCTAAGAAAATATTCTAAATTTAAAGAAGGGGCGAATTTTATATATTTAGACGAAACATGAATATTTTCTAGGGGTGCAACCAAAAGAATTTAGTAAGATAATAACGTAAAGTCCATCAAACATACCGATGGAGAAGGGAAGCGACACATAATTTTGCATGCAGGAGGGAAATCGGGTTTTATAGATGGTGCTGATTTAATATTTTCATCTAAATCAAAATCCAGTTACTATTACGATAATATGAACACAGAAATGTTTGTAAAATGGTTGCATGAAAAACTTTTCCCAGGTTTAAGTGAGTCCAGCGTAATTATTTTAGACAATGCACCTTACCATTCTGAATTATTAAACAAAAGTCCAACGAATTCTTGGACTGTTGATACAATTAAAGAATGGTTGACAAAGGAACATATACCATTTCCTCAATATATATTAAAATCAGAATTATTACGCTTCGCAAATATACACGCAAAACCAATAACCTTTGTTGTGGATCAGATTATTGAAAGTTACGGTCATCAAGTTTTACGTCTGCCACCGTATCATTGTCAGTTTAATCCCATCGAATATATATGGGGAATAGCAAAACAATATTATGACAACCATATTGGGCCTAATGGTTATAGTGACGACGCAGTTCGGGAAACTTGGCGAAAAGCACTTTCAATTGCAACTCCAGAAGTGTGGTGGAACTGTATATCCAAGTGCGAGAAACTAATAGAAGATTGGTGGACTCGTGAAAATAAAATAAACTAAATAAGTCCAATCATAATAACAATTAATGGTGATGACAGTGATGATGATGATGACGATTATGATATTTTGGATGATAATGACTGATTTTCATTTTTATTGGCAAGTTAATTTTTTTTATTTTTCATTTGAAATTCTCTACATGGAACAAATTTGTATGTTAGAAAATGTTTTATTTGAGCTAAATAACCCTCTTATTATACATAGACCATATTTTCTGTGTGAAGTGTAATATAAAATTAATATTATTAGGTTTATATGTATTTTATTTACACCTAAGGTACTGATGTAAACAAAACAATATATTACAATATAAGTTTATTTTTGCAATCAAGCTTAGGCTTATGCAATAACTAGTTTATTCATATTTATAAATAATTTTTGTAGCATTCTGTATTTATTTGTAAATTTTAATATTCTGTGAATAAACTTCTATCTATCTTTCTATCTATCTATCTTATAATAGCCACATTAGACACCATTAATGAAGAAGTTTAATTCTGCTCTCAATTATACAAAAGATTATCCATTATTATTTAATTAAAAAGTTGTACATTATTTTTCATTTCATTTAACCAGTTGATATTTCCTCAAAGAACAGGTCAAACTTTCGGGTACTTACCTGGAAATACTCATCAAATTTTTAATCCGAAACCCGCGTAAGTATAGCGAACAGATTGTAGTGGCATATACTCAGTAAAATTAGATGATTCAGAACACAACAACTATGCATAGGTATAATCGCGCATTGTTATAATTTGAATAATGGTGAAGTTATAATTCGTTTTCTATTAAAGCAATTCATCTTATTTTAGTTCTTTTCCTGTTCTTCTTATTCTTCCTGTTCTTCCTGTTCTTCCTGTTCTTCCTGTTCTTCCTGTTCTTCCTGTTCTTCCTGTTCTTCCTGTTCTTCCTGTTCTTCCTGTTCTTCCTGTTCTTCCTGTTCTTCCTGTTCTTCCTGTTCTTCCTGTTCTTTCTGTTCTTCCTGTTCTTCCTGTTCTTCCTGTTCTTCCTGTTCTTCCTGTTCTTCCTGTTCTTCCTGTTCTTCCTGTTCTTCCTGTTCTTCCTGTTCTTCCTGTTCTTCCTGTTCTTCCTGTTCTTCCTGTTCTTCCTGTTCTTCCTGTTCTTCCTGTTCTTCCTGTTCTTTATGTTCTTTATGTTCTTCATGTTCTTCCTGTTCTTCTTCTTCCTGTTATTCCTGTTCTTCCTGTTCTTCCTGTTCTTCCTGTTCTTCCTGTTCTTCCTGTTCTTCCTGTTCTTCCTGTTCTTCCTGTTCTTCCTGTTCTTCCTGTTCTTCCTGTTCTTCCTGTTCTTCCTGTTCTTCCTGTTCTTCCTGTTCTTCCTGTTCTTCCTGTTCTTCCTGTTCTTCCTGTTCTTCCTGTTCTTCCTGTTCTTCCTGTTCTTCCTGTTCTTCCTGTTCTTCCTGTTCTTCCTGTTATTCCTGTTCTTCCTGTTCTTCCTGTTCTTCATGTTATTCCTGTTATTCCTGTTCTTCCTGTTCTTCCTGTTCTTCCTGTTCTTCCTGTTCTTCCTGTTCTTCCTGTTCTTCCTGTTCTTCCTGTTCTTCCTGTTATTCCTGTTATTCCTGTTATTCCTGTTATTCCTGTTATTCCTGTTATTCCTGTTCTTCCTGTTATTCCCGTTATTCCCGTTATTCCCGTTATTCCTGTTCTTCCTGTTCTTCCTGTTCTTCCTGTTCTTCCTGTTCTTCCTGTTCTTCCTGTTCTTCCTGTTCTTCCTGTTCTTCCTGTTATTCCTGTTATTCCTGTTATTCCTGTTCTTCCTGTTCTTCCTGTTCTTCCTGTTATTCCTGTTATTCCTGTTCTTCCTGTTCTTCCTGTTCTTCCTGTTCTTCCTGTTATTCCTGTTATTCCTCTTATTCCTGTTCTTCCTGTTCTTCCTGTTCTTCCTATTCTTCCTGTTCTTCCTGTTCTTCCTGTTCTTCCTGTTCTTCCTATTCTTCCTGTTCTTCCTGTTCTTCCTGTTCTTCCTGTTCTTCCTGTTCTTCCTGTTCTTCCTGTTCTTCCTGTTCTTCCTGTTCTTCCTGTTCTTCCTGTTCTTCCTGTTCTTCCTGTTCTTCCTGTTCTTCCTGTTTTTCCTCTTTTTCCTTTTTTTCCTCTTCTTTCTCTTCTGGCTCTTCTTCCTCAAATCCTCTTCTTCATCTTCTTCATCTTCTTCCTCTTTTTCCTCTTTTACCTCTTCTACTTCTTCTACTTTCTCTTCTACTTTCACTTCTACTTCCTCTTTTACTTCCTCTTCTACTTCCTCTTCTACTTCCTCTTCGACTTCCTCTTCGACTTCCTCTTCTGCTTCCTTTTCTCTTTCCTCTTCTACTTCTTCTTCTACTTCCTCTCCTCTTCTACTTCCTCTTCTACTTCCTCTTCTACTTCCTCTTCTACTTCATATTCTACTTTTTCTTCTACTTTTTCTTCTACTTCCTCTTCTACTTCATCTTCTACTTCTTCTTCTACTTCCTCTTCTACTTCCTTTTCTGCTTCCTCTACTTTCTCTTCTACTTCCTCTTTTACTTCCCCTTCTACTTCCTCTTCTACTTCCTGTACTTCCTCTTCTATTTCCTCTTCTATTTCCTCTTCTACTTCCCCTTCTACTTCCTCTTCTACTTCCTCTTCCTGATATATTTTTATTTGCTTTTCAATTGTATCACTATGTATAAAAAATGTCTTCAATTTTGGAAAAAAAAAATTAATAAATAAAATCCACACTTTTCGAACACACTGTGTTTACTAAAAACTTTTATTTATTTTATGCGTTCTAGTTAGTTTAACTTATTTATAAAATGACGGTAATACTTTCTTACTTCGAATTCCTAGTAACGCATTACAGCATTTTACATTGAATCATTCTGTTATTGCGTTAACCTACAAGACTTTTTCATTATTTGTTCAATACTGAAACTGGTACACACAGAAATGTAGGTGAAAAATAACTAGTTTCCTCTCAGACGTACAATATGGGTTTTTAGATTTATTGCAAATTACTTGTTTGTTTACGATTACTCTGGAATTAGTTATTTTTTTTAAATTCTCCAACCTTATATAAAACAACATAAATCTGTCTCTAATAAAAACAACTTCTTTTTTCTAAGCTAAGGACGTTGATTGTAATTTAAAGTTTTCGTTCAGGTGATTATTTACATTTCCAATCTTCAATAAATAAATGCTTAAGACATTCATATAGTTTTTACTTATCTACTACTTATACAGTATGATGCAAATGTATGGAATAAATCAGTAATTAAAAAATTTACATTTTTTGAAAATAAATCTAAAACGTTATGATACATTAAATGCCTAGCAGTTTTCCTTGATCTGACAAAGACCTTCGATACGGTTTCTTATTTTGATTTCTATTCAAAATGAGCAACTATGATAATAAAGGTATAGTACTTAATTTGTGTAGCAATTCACCGGCACACAAAAAAAAAGTTGTCAGTATTTTTGACGGGACCGCTATATCTTTATGTATTTCGACCCTCTGAATCCGAATATGTAGTCTGTTTGACCCGTACACCGTCAAATTTTCGAGAAAACTTTAAAAAATCGAAAAAAATTACGAAAATCGGCAGTTTAGTTGATTTAAATTTTTTTTTTGACCTAAACCAACCATGATTTTTACGTATTTTGACCCGCTAAATACTTATCTGAAGTTTATTTAGACCATAAGTCGTTAAAAGTTTAAGTAAATTCCAAAAAACCCTGAAAAATTGCAAAAAAAGCAAAACATTCCAGATATTGTGTTAAAAAAAATTGTGTTAAATTGTGTTAAAAAAAATTAAATCAGTTATGATTCTCATGTATTTTGATCTGCCGAATATAAATCTCGAACTTCTATGGCGCAAACATCTCTAAAAATCTAAATAAATGGTAAAAACCACTGAAAATTAAAAAAAAATCAAGTCCGTTATAATAAAAATTAAAAAAATTTACCATGACAACTTTTTTTGTGTGTGCCGGTGAAATATTTAACAAATAGACGCCAAAAACTAAAAATAGGTCATTAATTAAGTGCCGATCTAATAATAATAATAATAATGCAAATAGGAGTACCCCAAGGGACAGTATTGGGTCCAATTCTATTTTTAATTTATATAAAGAAAGTGGTTTTTACTAATTCATGCTGGGTTGTCTGTAGGGCAAGATAATAGGATTTTTAGATTGAATTTTAAGAGAAAAATGTTTTTGTTAAATAACTTGACTATCGTTTCAACTAGGAGGAAGTGGTTTCCATCATTAAATTCCCCTTTAAAAGCTCTCCAAAATGGTTGTTAAAAAGTTACTCTTGAGTTGCTCGTAAGGCCAGATCAAATTTAAGGAAATTTTAACAGAAACAAGTGTTTTTGTTAAATAACTTGACAATCGTTTAGACTAGAAAGAAGTGGTTTACATTGTTGAATTTTTCTTTTAAAGCTCTACAAACTAGTTTATACTAATTCATGTTGGGTTGCCTGTAGGGCAAGATAATAGGATATTCAGATTGCATTGCAGTAAATTGATTTTGCTAAATAACTTGACTATCGTCTCAACTAGGAAGAAGTTGTTTTGGAAAACTTCAAGGGTTATTTGTCACACCTCTTATTATAATGAAATATTCTTAGATAGTTATAATTATAACAGAATCTGTATATGGCTGAAAGTACTTTAAAATTTATATCAAATTCGCCCTGTAGGTATATAGCAAATTCACGTATACATCACAGATTAAAAAACGCAGTATTTAACTCTGTTAGATTAATGTTTATTACTTTAAGAGAAAGGTGCCTTTAAATTAACACACATTGCCAACATTAAGGACTTAAAAGGAAATACCTAAAGTGAAACGAAATTATAAATCTTGAAATTAACTAAAATAGATCACTGTTTCACTGGACAGGTAAAGCTTATTAAGTGATAATCAAAACAAAAGAATATATTGTGGTTAATTTAACATTTATTTCCTATTGGTTTCAGCTAAATTTGGGATTTATAAAGAATAATTTGCCCATTTAAAGTTTAATCAAAGTTACGTTGAGTTTTCTACCGGATGGGTTGGTTTAAGAATTATCCCATTTATTAGAAGTTGATGAAAAAAAATGTCTTCACAATTAGCTCTGTTCCTTTTTACAGGGTCCTAGTTTTGTTTGTGTATAAAAAAGTCCTGACGAAATAATAAAATTTCAAATAGAAACAAATAATCTTCAAGACAGCCCCAAGACCATAAAGTAGCTTATAGTTAGAAAAAGCCTATCCTAAAAGGCGCTAAATAGGTTTAAAATAACAGAAATTTATTATAAAACAGACGAAAAAGCTAGATAGACCAAAACTAGTCCAACAATATTTTGTATTTCAAAAATCCCAAAAAGTGTTTATTTTACGAAAAACAAACGTTAAAATTTGAAGTTTTAATTAATGACGCTAAATAGGTATAAAATAACAGAAATTTATCATAAAACAGATGAAACAGCTAGATAGATCAAAACTGGTTCAACAATATTTTGTATTTCGAAAATTCCCAAAAAGTGTTTGTTTTACGGAAAACAAACGTTTTGAATTTTAAGTTTTTAGTAATGACCCTAAGTAGGTATAAAATAATAGAAATTTATCATAAAACAGACGAAACAACTAGATAGAACAAAACTGGTCCAACAATATTTTGTATTTCGAAAATTCTTAAAAAGTGTTTATCTTACGGAAAACAAACGTTTTAAATTTAAATTTTCAAGAAATGACGCAAAATAGGTTTAAAATAACAGAAATTTATTATAAGCAGATGAAAAAGCTAAAAAGACCTACACTAATCCAACAATATTTTGTATTTTGAAAATTCCCAAAAAGTGTTTATTTTACGGAAAACAAACGTTTTGTGTTTTAAGTTGGTATTTTAAAGACAAATTTAACGCCGTAAACCGCATCTTACTACTTCATATTTTTTTATTAAAATTTTTATCAAAATTTTTTTTTTAAATTTTTTGTCAAAATTTTTTTCGTCAATTTTTTTTTTATTTTGCCAATTTTTTTTGTCAAAATTTTTTTCTTAATTTTTTTTCAAAATTATGTCAAATTTTTTTTGGAAAATTTTTTTTTCTTAATTTTTTGTCAATTTTTTTTATTTTTGTCAAATTTTTTTCAATTTTTTTTTCAAATTTTTTTTGGCAATTTTTTTTTTGCAATTTTTTTTATTAAAATTATTTTTATCTAAATTTTTTTTATCAAACCTTTTTTTGTCTAATTTTTTGTCAATTTTTTTTATTTTTGTCAAATTTTTTTGTCAATTTTTTTTCAATTTTTTTTTTCAAATTTTATTTGGCAAAATTTTTTTTTGCCAATTTTTTTTTATTAAAATTATTTTTAAAATTTTTAAATTTTAAATATTTTTTTTGGAAAATATTTTTTTAATTTTTTTATCAAATTTTTTTTTCAGATTTTTTTTGTCAAAATTCAAGAATAAATTTTTAAATTATATTAGAACCATTTAGTTTTAATTTTATATTTAGCTAGAACTCAATTAGTACGTTCAAAAAATACCTGGAATTATTTAAGAACAGTGTAGTGCGCAGTATTTTCATATAAATAGCGCGACTTTGTCGATACTATTTATAAAAATATCGTCAAGTTTTATTTTGCATCTAAACATCTAAATGCATTTTTTTAATGAATTGGTAGTTTATAGAATTTATAGAACATTTTGAATCTTACAAGACTTAAAACAACGTTTTATTTACCACTTTCAGTACAATAACACTCGCTTATTACGTCTGTTTACATTTTATTTTAAAACCAAATTGCTTTAATATGTTCAAACTCGTGGTCTTATTGATTTAAAGTAGGTAATCTTGCGTATAAATGAAATCCTAACCTCACAAATATGTTTCCGGTTTTGTCATTGCTGCATGTAGTTCATTTTCATCTTTATATGCCTAATTTAATTAAATGAACAGGTAAGTTTTGCATATTACTGTTACATTTTGTTATACGTAAAATTGAAACGTTGTACCAACTAATATTTATCTGGTACAAATAATCTTACTATTCAATAAAACAAAAAAGTCACAATAAGAAAGGAAACGATCATATTATACGATTTGCAATAGTGAAATGAATTTTAACTTTCTATTTCTACAGAAGACGATACTATAAAACTATTTTACCACTTTGCTTAAGTGCTAGTTACTCTTCAATTATTACTCAACAGTATTTAATCAATCCATAATTATTTACTTTATCGTTATTTGAATCTGCTCGCAGTTATCTGAACCGTGAACTGAGTCAATAGATACACTAAAACATCTTGAAGAATACTTTGTATTTCTTAGTAGCCCTTAAATTCAGTCGTAGAAAAAATATATTGTACAACTGTGGATTATCCGTATCAAATCAAATCAAATTTATTCATTAAAATAATTTACATTTTTTTAACAATTTTTTAAGACCCGCCTAAACAAAGTTTGTGTGCGGAATCTTAATATTAGTTTTTTTTTACGTTTTATAAATGCTGTTTAAATTATATCTAAGTATATACTATAGAAACAAAAACAAAGAATTTAGAATTTTAAAATACAACAAAAAAAAGAAAAAGATAGAGAAATATGAAAATACAAAAATCAAAATAATTATAAAAATAAAAATTAGCAGAAATTATAAAAATAGCAAAAATAATAAATAGCAAAAATAATAAAAATTATAAAAATATAAAATACAAGACTAATAAAGAAAAAGAAAAGAAAGGCTACTCTCTGATACTGAAGAATATGTAATTATGTAGCATGAAATTAATATAAAACATTAAATATTTCCTTTTTAATTTTACTGTAGTTTTTCTGTACAAATATTTTAAGTTCATTTTTTAAAGATCGTTCATTTGTAATATTTTTTATGTATGTAGGAATTAGGTTATATATTTTGGGGCCAAAATACGAGATAAAGTTTTGGGTGTGCATTTTTTTAAAAAGAGGAATTGGCATATGCTTATTTAGTAGAGCTCTTGTGGAAGTAGAGTGTGAAAGCTTAGGAAATTTTTCAGTATTAGTAATTGCCGATAAAGATGTTTGGTAAATATTGTTAGAAAACGAAGGGGGTATAAATGTTAATTAAAATTCAAAATCCAAATATGAGTAAACACCACTATAATCGTATGAATATTGAATACAAAAACACAAGTAATGAGGTAGTGAGTGGCCAGTTATTCTGCGCAGAGAGATCGACCACGTTGATTGTACTTTTCAGAATGCCCTGTGAAACACCAACATGATGCCGACGAAAAAGGTCGGGGTATTTACGCATCGCCATCAACACGTGCTTATCTCCCTGACCAGAGGCGACTCTAGGTAAAATTGCTAACAATATACAGGGTGTTTCGGAACTTGGCGTCCAAATTTGTAGGGGTGGTAGTTCGCATAATTTGAGACCGATTCGCAGATTTCATTTTTCCAAAATATTTAAAATAAAAATAATTAAAAATTATTTAAAATTATAAATAGGTACAGTCCTGCACAGCAATGGGACGACTCGACTCGCGCGCGCTACGCTTAGAATCGATCTGTTTTTGAGGACCTACTCTTTGATTTTTTTTATAATGGCTCTATTTTGTTTATTATAATTTTTTTAGAAAAATTAAATCTGCCAATCACTCTCAAATTATGCGAACTACCACCCCTACAAATTTGGACGCCAAGTTCGGAAACACCCTATATAGTTGTTTAATATTGAAAATGTCTAATTCTTTTTATATTAGGTTTGTTGGATATCTAAGGTCCTTTCTGAACAATATTTTTAACAACGTATTCTGTGTCGAGTCCAGCCCATCGACAGCGTTGTCTAGAAGCCCACCCCATATTAGAATGCCATATCTTAGCAGCGACACAGCCAAGGCATTATAAATAAGTAGTAGGAGTTCTTTTTTAAGAATATCTCGAATTTGATTAAATAAATATATAAGTTTTCTTAATCTCTTGTTTAAAAAAATGACATGTTCGTTCCATCTCAGATGTTGATCAACCATTAACCCCAAATATTTTATTTTATTTTCTTTTTGTATCGTTACACATTGACAAATCGGTCCTTTATTGCAGTTATGATTGTGAAGCTTTAAAATCTGTTGATTTGGTTGATCAGCATTTGTTAGTGAAAATGTAATAAATTTTGTTTTGGAGACATTGAGACTCAGAAGACTATTATCAAGCCACATCTTTATCTTACTCAAACCATCCTCAGCTTTTAGAAAGACTTCTTTCCAGCTCTCCCCCTTATAGATAATATATCATCTGCATAAGAAATAATTTTTCCTATATTTTTAATATTATAAATACAGTTAATGTATATTAAAAAAAGAATTGGGCCAAGTACCGTTCCCTGAGGCACGCCCCTACAAACGGTCATTGGGTCACTAAGTAGGTTACCAGTTCTAACGAACTGGGTTCGCTGTGATAGATAGTCCCTGAAAAGGTCCAACGTTAATCCTCTTATACCTATTATTTCTAATCTTTCCAACAACAATCTGTGATCAACAGTGTCAAATGCCTTGGCTAAGTCTAAGAATATCGCTAGGCATTTTTTATTGTTGTCAATACCACTAAACATATTTTGCACAAAGTCTAGAAGCGCATCTTGACAGCAAAGATTTTTCCTAAAACCATATTGACTTGTACTTAATATTTTGTTTTGTCCAATAAATTCAATTAACCTTTTTTTTAAACATTGCTCAAAAAGTTTTGAAATATTATTTATGACTGATATAGGCCTGTAGTTAGTGGCTAGTTCTTTTTTTCCTGATTTATAGACGGGTGTTATTACAGATTCTTTAAATGATATTGGTATTTTGCCAGTGGTTAATATTTGGTTGAAAATGTGTGATAATGGGTTTAAGAGCAAACATGACGGGCGCTCCTCCACCAAAAATCAATTTTACATTTGAGGCAGTAAATTGTAAAAAAAAATGGTTCAGGCCAATCGTTGTAAAAATGAACCAAGAATTTCGCTAAACCGCGAAAAACTTAAATTTTTAAAGAAAAACAACAAAAATTTCAACTTTTTAACAAATTTAATTTTTTGGCTCTTTACCGGCATTCTATACCAAATATCTTAACTATTTACTAAATAACTTTTTTTCAAAAAGATTACCAATTTTAAACAGGACCGAAGATTAACATAGTTTTCATTCCGATACTAATTCTATTAAAACAATGATACCAGTGAATATGGCAACGCTGCTAGTCTTTGAAGCCCGTGGTTAAAAGGGTAGCTGCTGTTTAGTTAAATTTGTTAATTCCTGTGTCGAAAAATAGGTAGTTGTTTTTGAAGAGGTGCGAAATTATTGTGATCGTCTTAGTTTGTTGTTGAGGCGTTGTTAGGTTTTTGTTTAATTTAGTTTTTAGTTAATTTATGAAATGAAAAATTCTGGAAGGCAAAAATGCACAGCTGACAAATTTCTATTTTATTTGTTTGCTGACAGAGTTAGTAAATCCTAGAAAAATACGTCATGTGCCAATTAGGGAAAAGAGATTGTCAAGAATTTTGCACGCTTAAAAAAATGTGTAATATACAGGGTGTTTCTAAATACATGCGACAAAATTCAGGAACTGATTGCTCGTATGAAATTAAGATGGGTCTTTGCTATAACAAAATTTCCGTAGCCCGCCCCTTTTCGAGATATCACCCTTAAAAAGTGGTGACTAAAATTGAGTTTTTATTTTTTTTCTAAAATTTCAGTAAAGCTAGAAACTTGAAATTCTGTAATCGCAAAGGACTAACCACGGGTATTTTTTCAATATTTCTGTTACATTATAGGGGGGTGAAATTAGCAACACTTTATTTCATATCAAACCTTTTTTTCGAGATGAACTTTTATGAAATCCTTCATTTATTTAATTTTTTTTATTCTTTAATTTTTTTCCCAAAACCAATAGCTTCAGAGAAAAAAAATTAACACCCTAATTTATTATTATTATTTTTTTTAATAAATTGAGTGGAACGGGCTTGTAACTATCGTATCGTACACTCTGTCATTATTCGTTTCTTGCAATAATTTACACCTGTTTACACCAGAAGATAGCACTTAACGAAGCATTTTAGCCACTAATTTTGGCGAATTTTAAGAAATCATTAACAAGACATTAGGGGCTTAAATTTGGGGATTATATTAAGAATAGTGCTGTCGAGGAATGCATTTATTTTCATTATGATATTTCAAAATAAAGCCCTTTTAGTTTTTTTGAGAAACTGGAAGGAATTATGAGCATGAGATTTAGTTTAAAAAAATGGGGGGGGGGGGGGCAAAATTAAGGTTTTGCCCGGAGCGCCAAAATATCTAGGGCCGGCCTGATGTTATTAGTTTCTTTTGGGACAACCAGTATGTCTACTATCGTATAAAATGTTTATAGGTATCTTATCTATCCTATTACTTAAATAATGAAGAGAAAGCATTATTTTTCTTTTATACTTTTCATTTAAAACAAATTGAAACAACGCAATCAACTCACAACAAATATAAATTTCTTTTATCTGTCTACAAAATTATTTTTAAACTATGTTATGTACCTAGGTACAAAGCGCCGACAAATTATTTTGTCCATCAATCCACCCAGCTCATTCGCAAAATAATTTTCAGACTATTTAGTTACAAATAATTGTAACTGTTAAGCGAAAAGCCAATGTAGCCTTTTTTTAATATCTGTAGGCTTGAAATACAAATTCATTCGTTTTCTTAAATCTTTAAAACTATAATATTCTGAAGGCAATGTGTGGAATCGCGTGGTCTTCGACCTATCTACGTTTGTTTAAACTAAAATGTTGTAAAATAGTATTTGTGTCGACTTGTAGTTCTCAATTTTCTACGTTATTACATTGAGTAGAGAATTGATTTTAAAGTGATTATATTTAATTAATAATAGAGTATTTGCTTAACTCCTTAAAAAAATCATATTACATTTTTATATAATTGTTTAAACTTTTATTTTTATTGTTCTCAAAGTTGCATTATTTATATTAGCATCAGCAACTGCTCTGATTTATTTTAAAAATCTCTACCAAATCTTTTATTAAATTATTAATTAATTAATTAAACTTTTGCCTTATTTACCCAATTTTAAATTACCAGTCGTGACAGATCCATAATAACTAAATATTTTCCCACTGATATTAAAGTCATTATGCACTTAAATAAAGTGTTCGAATTTCGCAATCAAAATTCGTTCATTATTAAAATCGGTGTTAAGTGTATCGGTCACTGACCAACGCTCTCAGATTTTTAGATAGAATAATTGTTTGCTAGCGTTATTATTTATTGATATTTTCGCTAATAATTGGTAGTTACTTAATTAATAGTTGTTGGTTTTACAATTATCGCCGAATGATTGATTTGATAACGCAATTTGAATGAATTAATTACCACGTGCATATAACATAAGTAGCACTTGGTGAAATAAAACTATTAACGGGGCTACTAAACATGTCAAATGAAATAAAAAATAAAAATTTAGTGTAAGTATTTTAATTTAAAATAGGTAGCGAGTAATAGAGATGGATAATCCTCTATTGAATATGGAAACGAAACAAATACACACACATACACTCACACAAATGTATAAGGCCCGAGTCGAGTAAATTCCCATCCTGTAAACTGGATCGAAGCCTGCTAGACCCATTCCGTACACCCCCTGCTAACTCCTCTTAGGGTCATCAAGACCAATAGATGTATATGCCATGCCTTCTAAAATGGAATGAAGGATTACATACTATCATCATTTAAACAGGACGTTGCTGAAGGCTTACCCCTGTTATGTCGTCTGTTTGTGTATCTTGTGCGTGTGCATTCCTGTGGTTTCCCCAGCCATGTAAAAGTTTTCTTAGTCTCCTTATTTGGTGACTAGGTGGACCTTCTCCAACTAGTCGTCTAATCTATTCGATCTGCTCTGCAGCAGGAGGTACTTTTCAAACACAGCAAATATTAATATCAATAATAAACACGATTTAAAGATGAATATACACTTTTGTAATTTTTGTCGTTCTTCCTTACCAGGGTATACCTATTTTCCATACTCCCTTAATTATAGATTACCTTATGATGTTTGAATGAATATAATATTTTACTCTTAAAAAATCTGATTTCGAATTTAACTTTTTCAATTTCATTTGAAACAATTGATATAATACAATTTATTATCAAGGAAATCTTCTAATAAAGTTATAGCAGATCCTACTTAAACTACTGGTTGTTTTGCAGGATAAATGAACTTTTCTTGAGATTGATCTCTCTCTAAAATCCAAAACCGACCTGATGACCCCAAATTTATTTTCCAATGCATCCTGATTTAAAATTCTGCCCTTTTGTGATTTAATTTTTTTTTTCTTCGTTTAAATCAGTGGTCGCCAACCTCTCAATTTGTTGAGCTACTTTGTTAATTTTGGAATAAACAGCGAGCTACCCACACGGAAGCCACGTAACGCAACGTAAATGAAATAATCCACAGTTATTTTATCATTATATGTATTTATTTTACTATTTAACTGGTAATACATAATACATAGGTACTAATAATAAACTAATAACAAAATAACTAATATTACTAGTACGTACTTGTTCATAGCTACATTCCTACCTACCAAACGAAGGTGTTTGAAAAATAAACACAAATTTTATCCAGATACAACGGCATGTCACGTAAGATTTAAAAGTAGTTAATAATAACAACAAAAGAGTAACGCACTATCATGAACATAAACATTGAAAAATAAAAAAGCACGTTCAATGAGAAGGCTGACACTCAGACTCATCGATAATTTTTTTAATGTTTGCAGTATAATTTGATACAGCCATTCGAATACAATTATCCAAATGTTCATCTGTAAGTCGATTGCGATATTTGTTCTTAATAAACTTCATATTGGAAAAAAAAGATTTACACAAATAGGTTAAACTGAATAATGCTTTCACTTTCAAGGCAACACGGCATAGAACTGAATATTTGTCTTTACTTACAATAGGCCAGATACATTTGGTACTTGAGACTAACGATATTAAGGCTAAATCATTTTGAAACTCAATTACTTCCATTTCTGTTGCAGCGATGTCTTCGCCAAAGTTCTGCATAACAAGTTGCAAACTGTTGGATATCAATTTCCATAAAATTTGAAACAACAAACTGCGCTACTAAAGCCATTTCGTTGAAATCCTTAAAACGATTTTTGAAGTTATTCTTCAGGGTAGAAACTATTTCTACATGATATTTGCTGTCATAGGGTTCTAATGGATTTTGAGATATTTTTTCTGAAAGAATAGGAAAACGCTGTTAATTAGGTTTTGTTCCCAAAACTTCAGCTTTTTGATATATGCTTTTATATCAGAAATCATTTCCGCTAGTTCTTTGTCTCTCCCCTGAAGCTGCAAATTAAGTTCGTTTAATTTCTCTGTAATGTCCACGAGAAAACCAAAATCTCTAAGGGCCGTATTCATAGTCAATACTTGAGACGTCATTGGGCCTTGAGGTTTCCTTATGCACTATTTTGTGTTTCATAGTCCTACAAAGTTGACTTGAGGGACCCTTAAGTCTAAGGAAGCTTCGGAGGTAACTTAAGTCTACCTTGCCTGAGTTTTGAGGTTAATGTCAAAAGATGTATTGTTTTTGTGAGTGATTTGATGGCTTTGGTGTTGAGTTTTTGGACGATTTTTGCAATGGATTACGAAGATTTCATAGAATTTATAGAAATTGTGGATGCAGAAGAAGTTGTAAGAATTCCTAAAAGATATATACGAGATATGGAAAATCCAATTGATTATTATTATGAAAGTCAGTTTAAAAATAGATATAGATTTTCTAAGGAAACGATTAGAGAAGTAATTTTACCTTTAATTAATGAAGAACTATTGAAAGTAAATAATAGGGGTCTATCCATTCCACCACTTCTTCAGCTTTTGATAAGCCTGAGATTTTATTCAACTGGTTCTTTCCAGGTAAAAATTTTCCAGATATAAATTTTAAATACTATATGTAGGTATTAAAGTAAACGAATCTAAAAGTATCACATTTTTGTTTTTCTATATATTCCATTACATTCCAGAAAACGAAATAAAAATCAAGAAAAACAAATATAGCCAAGACAGCCAAACAAAATTATCAATATAAATCTAAAACACCATATCAAAAAATACAAACAAAAAAACTTTTTAAATAAATCTAATTAAGTTTGACATTTTTTAAATTATTGCCTTCCTTTAGTAGGCAATCGGCCCTTATTTGCCAATAACGTTTCTCTTATTTTGCTGCTTCCATTTTAACATTATGCAATTCTCTTTGCTCTTTCATTAACTCCTCTAGCTTTATTTTTCTTAAGGCAGCCTCTTCGTCAATGTGAGTATATTTTGTTCTGTTTTCCTTATTGAATCTACCTCGTTTCCTTTTTTTAAATTCACCAGTATCTTTTTTAATGCTTTCATTGCCTTTTTCTACAGTTACTCCTGAAATAATAACTTGTCAGTATAGTATAATAAAGTAAAAAAAATAAGTACTTTTATAATCATGGTCATCAAGTATGGTGAGTGAATGAAAACTATACGCCCCGGGCTCCTTGTGGGTTGTTATAGATGAAGTAGCCGTCTCATCTACGTTTTTTGCTGCCTCAAAAAGAGCTATGCTGTCAAAATTGTTTTTTATTTCAAAATAAATAGTAGGGAGTATTGCTCGAACTTGCTCCTCAATGGGGTCATTATTGTTCTGAGGTGGAGGACCTCCACCAGTCTGAAGTGTATAATTTCTTCTTTCCGTGTCTGATTTTCGAGTTCTACAAATAAAAATTGCAATTATTTTTATATTTATGTAGCTAAATTTTGAACCTACCTTTGTTTCATATTGTCCCACAGTTTTTTTAACTGTTTACAATTTCTGGGCGTTGCATCATTGGAGTTGTAAGTGGCACAAATTGTATCCCATGTTTCTTGTTTTTTTCCTTAGTGACACACCGTCCGTTTTTTTACATTCAATTATTAGTTTAAACTGATCAACTAAACTTATCAGTAAGTTTTTTCACCTTCTGAATAAAACTTATTAGACATTTTTGTGATAAACTTCAACACAACTCCAAACAAATAACAAATGACCAAAATAACCAATAAATGTCATTTAATGTAGCTACGTTCACGGTTCACGCTACGTCGAACGTTGACATAAATCTGACAGAAAATGCGACATTGCCATATCTTAATTCTTCTTAAGGTTGCCTTACTACACACTATTGAAGAGAAATTTCGAGGAAGACTTAAGGTCACCTTACCTAATGCACTCTTGAGTGTTCCTTCAAGTATCGACTATGAATACGGCCCTAAGCCAGATAATGTAGTGGTAACAGAGAAATTGCGGAAAAGTTCATCTTTACGACATAACGCCACCAGACCCTTATCACAACCCATCATAGCTGGAGCGCCATCGGTTGTCAAGCCTACCATTTTCGATATTGGAATTTTCTCGGAAGAAATAATATTTTTTAAATGAGAAAACAACTCCTGTCCAGTAGTGTGTCCTTTCAGTGGAATAAACTTCAAAAGATCTTCTTAAATCGTAAAATCACTAAAAACCATCCTGACGAACACGCCAATCTGGGCAGTGTCAACGACATCTGTTGATTCATCCAGTTGAAGTGAAAAATAAACACAATTATCTAAGTCAGTTCTTAACTGTAAAAAAATATCATTGCTCATTACTTCTACACGTCTCATCACTGTATTAGCAGAAAGTTGCATAGATTTTATAGCTGAAACTATCTCGTCTTTATTTCTAAAGTTGGCAAATAACGAATCAGCAGCTTCTAAAAACGCTTGTTTTGTCATTTCCCCGTCTTCATAAGGTTTCTTTTTTTGTGCAATTATCTGGGACACACGGTACGATGCTTCAGTTGCAGCCTTATTTTTGTCGACTGTTCTTAAAAATATTGATTGTTGTCCAATTAACTGCTTTTTTAACTGTTTCAGTTTCTCCTTTCTGGCGGCAGAATGTAGTGGGAATGATTTTTCAAAATTAGAATGTACAGTTTTATGATGTCTCTCAATATTTCCTTTTTTAGCAACGGAGACCGAAGCATTACATAACAAACAAACATTTTTATCTTTAACTTCTGTAAAAAAGTATTGTTCTTCCCATTCCGAATGAAAGTGGTATGTCTTTACCTTCTTACAACTGCTTGCCATAATATTATTTTTTGTTGTTCTCTACTAACCCCACCGCTGGACGTTGGTTACGCGTTCAGTTTTAAACTAAGCGCAATTTCGCCGCGCCGTGCGTATTTATCCCGTTCAAAGCAATCCTGATCGTTCTCGAACACTAACGCGCTGGTCCGGCTGGTCGGTTCTAGCCGATTCTAGCTTGATGGCGTCAGCGGCAGACCGCTCATCGCAACGTTGCCGCTGTTTATGTTTAATATTATGACAATTACATTTTTTCGTGGAATTTTCGGAAGCTTCTCTGATTTTTGCAGTTTGTATTTTTTAAATTAAAATCGTTGTGAGAGCTACCAGAATTGCCTCCGCGAGCTACCGGTAGCTCGCGATCGACAGGTTGGCGACCACTGGTTTAAAAGACTACAATCTTCTAATAGCCACTAGAGTGGCTATTAGAGGTAGGTGTAGGTAAGAAATAGCCAATTTCAAAAGTCCTTTGCCAATACTACATGTGCAGAGATTTTTCACTTCTTTTCTAGTAGGTGGGAACTTTGTGCTGTCATTGAAGCTGTCGAGACATTCATCTATCTACTTAATGAACAAAAGTAACTGTAACAATGGAGCTCTGTTCCAATTCACCTAAAATAATTATAGTCATTTTGTAATATTATTAAACACACACATTATACAGTGGTTTTCTTAATAAATTGGAAATTACTTACCTCTAGAAAGAAATGTGTACAAAAACGCGAGTTTAGTTCCAGAAATTGCTTCAAGCAAAAAATAATATGCGGAAATATACATTCCCCCCAAAGAAAATTAATTAAACAACAAAATCAGACTCAAAGAAATAAACGGTACCCAAATTAAATTAATTTTAATAACAACATTCATAACATTGTAATGTAATAGAAAAATAAAGTCACATATGTAATTTAAATGGACCACCGAACAAATTTTCCTATTAAATTAGACGTCTCTGTTGTCTCTGGTGTTATTGATCATTTTATGATTTTAATATTAAATATAGCCATTTTCTTATATAATGACAGATGACAGCTGTCTTCGATGACAATCACTTGTATATAGTTACAATGTTGCCATGTATATTTAGTAATTATTCTAATATAACAGAACCCTAATTTAGTCTAGTCAAAAAGGCCTTTATTTTTATTTCCTCTTTTTTAATGAAACTAGGTCTACAACAGATGAATCAACTGAAATGTGGTAAGGAGATTAATGAATATTAATTTATAAGTAAGTTTGTATAATGTAGCAAAGATTAATTATTTTTCTTAATATACTTAGGGCCAATTTCACCGTTTTTGTGGTAAACGAAGTTTAAATTTCTAAGCGAAGATTAAAACGACACTGTTAATGTTAAAATGTCATTTTAAACCTCGTTTATATCTTAACTACTAACGGTGAAATTGGGCCATAAGAATCGTAAACATCAAATGTAAATATCAATATATTTAGTCTAGGAAAAATAGGCATCACTATGTTACCAGAATTTGTTTACCACTTTCCTTCGAGTGAGTCCCCAAAATCCTTCATAACCCTCAAAATCGTGGCAGGTAAAATTAGACATTCCAAACAAAATGGTTACCTGATGGATTCGAAGGAATCAATGATATAGTTATATAGATTGGATCATATGTTTTTGATTATTGATCCTGTCAAATCCATCAAGCAATCAGACAGCCATTTTGTTTGGAATAACTAATAAGTTTGAATTAACAGCTATTTTATAAATATGTCTAAAAAGATCTATTGGTAATACCAAATTTTGATACAAGTTTTAAATAGAACATGAAAGTATCTAATAATGTATGTAAATTTTAAATTTGTGAGAATTATAAACAAATTGTTACTGGGTCTAATTTGTAATTTAAATTCTTCTGTACTCATTACATTTAATATACTTAATAACCTTAAGTGACTGAAAAGGTGTTAAATCATTATTATGTATATATTTTGTCCATTTACTGTAATATAATATGTATAGCCAATTATTTAGTGAGTAGTTAAATATAAGAACTTCTTCTGTAGTAGGTATATGAAGTAGGTGGAGTACTAATATTTTGTAAATACTTTTCCAACTATGCATGGTTATGCAAAAGTAAGAATGAGATAAAAGTAAATGCACATAAAATTAAACTGCACTTTAAGTTAGAAACGTATTGAATTTTTCATTTTAATTATTATTAAAAAAAATTTAATAGGACGAAAAATTCTACAAAATGTATTTAAAGAACGACATATTTATCCCTCTCACTCTCTCCCATATGTTTTAGGTTGGGTAAAGGCAAATATACCGTTGAAATAGACATCTGAGTCTACATAAATGGCTAATTTTATCCAAAATATTTTATACATGGACTACAATTAAATATTTTTTTTTTAGTACAAGTTAAATCTAAAACTGTTTATTTGTAATTAAAGATAAAACTTGTACATATGCGGTTGAAGATACTGAAAAAAAGTGGGGTACATATTTGTCAAAAATTACCCCTTTAACAATTTTCTTCTTTTTTGAGTAGAAAATTACGAAAATTGTTTAGAAAATTCACGTTTTAACTATTTGAAAATATAGCTAGGTATCCAGCTAAAAACATTCGATAACGTCGTTTTTCACATTTGGAAAAATATGCAGATATGGCTTAAAACAGACCTTACTTACTGCCATTTAAGAACCCCTGTTCATAATTGTTTAATAATTCCAGTTAAATATTAATTTGTAGAATTTTTCAGTTCTATGTAGATAATAAGAGGACTTTTTAAAAGTTTGATGAAATTATCACCAGATAATCTATCCACAATTTGTTAAATAGTTTAAACACATCCACGCATAAAAGCTTTTTCTTCTGTGTTTATGTTTTATTTACTCAGTTTTAGAACATTTTCAATTTAATATTGCTTTTTTCAACCTTAAATTTCACCAAACTTTCAAATATCTATCCGTATATTCAATATAGCGTTAATTAGTGTAAATTTTGATACATAGTGTCGGCCATTGAACGATTCACTAATGTAAAAATAAAAACTGCATAGAATTATCATTAGTGCGAGCAGGAAACGAATAATATCAACGTTGTCTAGCTGCGTTAATATTATTCGTTTCTTGCTCGCGGTAATGCTAATTCTCTGTAATTTTCATTTTAACATTAGCAAAGCGTATTGGAAACCGTTCCATATGTTTAACTTGTTAAATTGTTATTTTAATGGTACGTCTATATTCTAACGCGTTAATATAGAATATAGACCTAGCATTACATGTTTTTTCAATCAAAATTAAAATGTCATTTTTCCTTCAGCTGGTAGCCGGTTCAGGAGCCACTGAAGACTCGGACGAGAAACTCAACGCTCCGGATGGCATCGAAGGAGACGTCCATGCGAAAAGTGCGGAACAATACAGTGAAGGAATCCCCGGACCCATTACAAGATTATTCGTCATTGCCAATAGAGGTGTTGCTAACCTAGTGCAAGATTTGATCTTGGTATGTAGAAATTTTTAACTATTTGGCTTGAAGGGTGTTTACAAAATGGAAAGTAGAGGGGAAGGTACAAAAATGTTTGTGTAGCAGGCCATGATCGAGAAAAACGAGCCATTTTATAGATATTTACAGAATTGTACGTAAGTTTACGTAATTTTACGTAATTTTGCGTAATTTTTCGTAATTTTGTGTAATTTTACGTAATTTTACATCATTTTACATAATTTTACATCATTTTTCATCATTTTACATCATTTTACATCGTTTTACATCATTTTACATCATTTTACATCGTTTTACATCATTTTACATCATTTTACATCATTTCACATCATTTTACATCATTTTACATCATTTTACATCATTTTACATCATTTTACATCATTTTACTCAATTTTACACAATTTTACACAATTTCAAACATGTTTACATAATTTTACACAATTTTAGACGATATAGAACAATAAATAAATTAATAAATATCTATGATAACTGCGCACGGCTATGATTTAAATCAAAACTGGCACGAATTTAACATCATTTTACATCATTTTACATCATTTTACATCATTTTACATCATTTTACATCATTTTACATCATTTTACATCATTTTACATCATTTTACATCATTTTACATCATTTTACATCATTTTACGTCATTTTACGTCATTTTATATCATTTTATATCATTTTACATCATTTTACATCATTTTACATCATTTTACATCATTTTACATCATTTTACACCATTTTACCTCATTTTACGTAATTTCACATGATTTCACATAATTTCACCTAATTTTACACATATTTACTCAATTTTACACAATTTTAGATGATATAGAACAATAAATAAATTAATAAATATCCATGATAACTGCGCACGGCTTTGATTTAAATCAAAACTGGAACGAATTGCATGAATTTTTCCAATGCCTGCTTCAGAAACATTTTTTGTGTATAACCCTATATTTAATTCGTTAATATTGCACTAAAATAACATGAGAGCACAAATTAATTTTATTAATATTTATTTTTGCACAATTATTTGTTTACAAGTAAGTAACTCAGAAACCGTAGATTTACCTGGTTACAGAAGGAAAAAATACTTTTAAATTTTATTTTTTTATTAAGTTCATGTATTTCAAGTTCATTGTTAATATTAAATCTTGTATATATACAGATTGCAGATTGATTTATTATTTTTTTCCAATTTTCTTCTTAATTTAACAAGTAGTCTTGTCTTGTACTTTTATTTGTTTAATCAATTTTCCTTGAGCAAAAATCTAAATTAGAAAATTAATAACACTAACAAGAGTTGTAATATTATTTTAATTAATAAAAATTAATATTATCAAAAATAACATTACAAAATGTTTGCAAACGCACCATATTAATTTAACACGAAAAGTAGAAGTAGAAACAGAAGTAGAGTTCATTAGTTTTCTTACAAATGTACAAAAACTGTAAAAAAAGTCATTGTATAAATATAGACAAAAAAATATTTAAATTGAATGATATTTCCAGAAAACTAGCAACTCCATTCGTACTACGGTGGCCATTACAAAATCAAAATTAACGAAAAAGTTGGAAAACTTAACGAAAGCGCTTCGTAGTTCCTCCAAGACATTCACATGAACCCATTTTTTGTTCGCAAATAGGTAGTTGATTGAAGAAATTCATCAGTTTCATTTTTAACTAACAAAAACCTAACAATATTAATAACATTTGAATCAAATATAATAAAAGAGATCGTTTGTATGCCATTTTTATGTGATGATATTACTTTGTGTCCAATATTACTAAAATACTAGATAAGGAAAAATCGAAATACCCTGTATTTAAACAGTTTATAACTAAAATTATTTACAGACAAAATTTATCGGCTTTTATTAAGAGTTAAAACAAAATATAACAAAAGGACGCTTAATATACAAAACATTATTATATAATCTATAAAAGTCTTCTTTCTTTATCATCTAAAATCATAGGTAGAATGCGTGATACTATAGAAAGACACGTCTCAGTACAACAAGTCATATTATGTAAAAAATAATCTTTGAAATTTTGAAAAAACAAGGTATAATTTTGGTCACAATCTATATTTATCTATAGTATACCTGGAATGTAGGTAGGAACTAATTTAAATATAAAAAAACCAACTATAAAAGTGAACGCAAGTTCATTATAAATATTTATAATTAATTTTTTTTTTTTGTATTAATTTTATAGTCAAGGTAATGTGCAAAAGATTATTCGTGAATTAATATATTTTAATGCTTTAATAAAAATAATATAGTGAACTAATTGTTCTGTAATGCTGCAATACCCCGTATGTACAAGAAAAAAACAAATATTTATTCAGTTTTTTCTTTGTACAAATAACTTTTTCGGTAATATTTTTTAATCAGTAATGTTTTACTGTTATATAGCAGGATTTGTAAATTGTGCCCAAAATTGAAACACCTGGTTCGAGATGATAATAGCTAGTACCCCCCTTTTCTCCGCTCTGTGGCCACGTATGTTAAAGTCTAAATACTCTCAACAGTATTTAGAAAGTTCCAAAATAACAACTCGTCGTACCAGTCCTTCCCACCTCTGCTTCCAATCCGTCGTACTCAGATACATACTTTGATTTTCTCTTACTATACGGAGAATGGTCGCACTGCGCAGCTTTCTGAGTGCCTTTTAAAAGGAGATAGAAAACTCCGCCATTTTGAGGCCTTATTACGTGTTGCCTACATCTTTTGTTATTATTATTATTATTATTATTATTATTATTATTATTATTATTATTATTATTATTATTATTATTATTATTATTATTATTATTATTATTATTATTATTATTATTATTATTATTATTATTTATTATTATTATTATTATTATTATTATTATTATTATTATTATTATTATTATTATTATTATTATTATTATTATTATTATTATTATTATTATTATTATTATTATTATTATTATTATTATTATTATTATTATTATTATTATTATTATTATTATTATTATTATTATTATTATTATTATTATTATTATTATTATTATTATTATTATTATTATTATTTTCAAACGTTTGTAGTTCAGCCATATGTAGTCTCTCTGCGTAATTAGGTCTCATACGTTCGAAAAATAGTCTAGTTGATCGGCGCTGCACATTTTCAAGAATATTTTTTTCCCGCACTAGTTCCGGACACCACACAGCTCCGCAGTACTCGATGATCGGACGAATGTATAATTTATACAGCCGGATCGAATTTTAAAAAGACACTTTTACAAATGTTTTCTTTAAAAAGTACATTTTCGTGTTCGCCTTTTTTGACACTTGAAGAACGTGCTCAGACCAGCTGAGATTTTCAGTAATTATAACACCTAGATCATTGTAAGATTTAACTTTATTTAACGGATGACCGTTTAGAAAATAATTATGACGAGGATTATTTTTACCAATATGGAGAACTACACTTTTATTTGTATTTAGAGGTAGCATCCAATCTGAGCACCAGTTATAGATGGAGTCAAGGTCATCTTAAAGCTGTTGGAAGTTCAAAGACGGGTCACTAAATATTTTAGTGTCATTTGCGTAAAAACTATTGTTGCACTTGATATGGAATTGAAGATCACTGGCATATATTATAAATAAGAGTGGACCCAGAACTGATCCCTGAGGAACCCCACCCAAGACTGGTCTTTTAAGTGAATGCGAATTTCCAACTTTAACACAGTACTTTCTATCAGTTAAGAATGACTCGATCCATTTAAGTAAATCACCACGTATACCAAGGTGTTCTACTAACTTATGTAGTAATCTTCGTTTCGGCACACGATCAAAAGCTTTCGCAAAATTCAGGTAAATAATGTCTATAGGTTTTTTCCTGTCTAATGAAACTGTTCACTCATTTACACACCAAAGCAAATTGGTCATGGTTGATCGCCCTTTTACAAATCCATGTTGCTGTTTGGGAATGATTTCTTCCACTAAGAGAAACTGAGAAACGTGCTCTGTTATTATGGATTCCATAACTTTACAGATTATGGGTGTGAGGCTGATTGGGCGGTAGTTATTAGAGTCTAGTTTGTTTCTTTTCTTGAAAATGGGTGTTTCAGAAGCTGTTTTCCAGATAGAGGGTAATGTGTGTGTATTAAAAGACAAAGACATTATAATAGATAAAGAAACTGATATGGTATTAGAGCATTTTTTTAAAATAGAGAAGATATTTTATCTAGACCCGGAAAGGAATTGTTTTTTAATTTTAAAAGGTAACGTTTGACAATTTCAGGAATAAAATTGAGCCGTTTTAAAGAAGAAGGGATTCTTTCGGGTGAGATATCTGGTAACTGATCCTGGGGAGGTTCATTGGTGAAAACTTTTGTAAAGGTATTAGCTAAAAGTTCAGCCGTTTCGAAATTATTTTGGCAGGGACTTCCATCTTCTTTGTTTAGTAAAGGAATGGATACTTTTGATGACAGTGAAGATCTAATATACCTATTTGTATAATTTTTTATAGTTTTGGCTGCATACTATCGACTCTTCATATTCTTCTCGGGCCTCATTTATAAATTTCTTTAGGTCCTTGGAAAAATTTTTGTGATATTCTAGATGAGTGGTCGCCAACCTCTCAATGTGTTGAGCTACTTTGTTAATTTTGAATTAAACAGCGAGCTATCCACACGGAAGCCACGTAACGCAACGTAAATGAAATAATCCACAGTTAATTTATTTATTGTTTCGGCCTTTACTTGATGAAAATCCATTTAATTTTGAAAGAGTAAAACCAAATTTGGTAGATTTTCACACTTTTATTTTAAAAATAAATTTTTTTAAAAAAACCCTAACATGACATATGTTTCGAAGTACAACTTCTTTTTCAAATGTTGTTTGAAAAAGAAGTTGTTGTTTGCAGTATGATACAGCCATTCGAATACAATTATCCAAATGTTCATCTGTAAGTCGATTGCTATATTTGTTCTTAATAAACTTCATATTGGAAAAAGAAGATTCACACAAATAGGTTGAACTGAATAATGCTTTCACTTTCAAGGCAACACGGCATAGAACTGAATATTTGTCTTTACTTACAATAGGCCAGATACATTTGGTACTTGAGACTAACGATTTTAAGACTAAATCATTTTGAAACTCAATTACTTCCATTTCTGCTGCAGCAATGTCTTCGTCAAAGTTCTGCATAACACAAGTTGCAAACTGTTGGATATCAATTTCCATAAAGGGTGAAACAACAAACTGCGCTACTAAAGCCATTTCGTTGAAATCCTTAAAACGATTTTTGAAGTTATTCTTCAGGGTAGAAACTATTTCTACATGATATTTGCTGTCATAGGGTTCTAGTGGATTTTGAGATATTTTTTCTGAAAGAATAGGAAAATGCTTGGCATCGCTGTTAATTAGGTTTTGTTCCCAAAACTCCAGCTTTTATATCAAAAATCATTTCCGCTAGTTCTTTGTCTCTCCCCTGAAGCTACAAATTAAGTTCGTTTAATTTCTCTGTAATGTCCACGATAAAACCAAAATCTCTAAGCCAGATTGAATTTTCTAGTTCCGGAGTCGGTTGATCGCGTTGTTTGAAAAATTGAACTATGCCAGATAGGACATCATTAAAACGTTTTCATCTCATTCAAGAGTATTTATAATAACCATTCTCTATTTCACATTGTTATTATCTGGTGGACTCGATATTTTTACCTAGATGGAAATAACTTATACAGTCAATAAACAAAATAAATTTACATTTAAATAATTTAATCAATAATAATCTCCAAACAGAACTAATTGGTTTATTAATTTTAAATATAAAATTTAATAAAAATACAAACAATACAATAATGTATAAATATACCAAACCCCCAAATGAACGCCAGTGATATAATTGACACAAATGGCAACTTCAATTGTCATAAAAATTACAAATAAGGTATTTTTGATTCGTTTTGCGTTGTTACTAGTCCTATTTACACAGGGAAAAACAACTAAAAAAGTAACTAGATATCATTTTAGCGGTAAATTTGACTTTATCTTGTATAATTTCAAGAAAAATTTTTTTAAACTGCATTGAAATAAAAGTTTTGGATAACCAACGAATAAATATAGTTATAGATCATATGGAATACTAAGTATTATTGAAGACCTTGTACAAATTTTTTAGTAATATTGGAACAACATTAATTAAATATTTTTTAATTTTATTATATTTGTATCCTTCAGCATGATTTTGTAGATTAATATTCTTGTTGTATAGGCAATCAATGTTTTTTTATAACCGGCATCATAGTTATTACAGCTTCATCATTAAAAAGTCGATTTTGAAAGCATTTACGAATCACTGACCAAATTTAATTGATATATTTAGATAAATATAAATCCAAAATAAACGTAATTCAAATTGAATATTTATTTTTTCCGATAACAACGAATTTATTTGGAATATACTATCCAAAAAGTAGTTTAGTGTTTTCAAGAGGTTTAAAATGAATTTAGTTAAAGAAAAGAAATCTTATTAAATTTATGGTGCTGTCATGAAAAATTTTACTTCTTTGAACAGCCTTTAGTAAGCCAATCCATACTTTATCTTCTAAAATTTTCCAAACCTCAACTTTTATTCTCTTTATTTTCCTATTTATATTTACCCTTCGCATCTTAACTTATCTCTAAGTCGTTATCCTGTAAACTTTTCAGTCCATCCTGGTAAATTGCATCCTTTTGTTTCCTCGTCAATAATAAACAAGCTGCACCACTGTTGATCTATATTAGATAATGTTACATGTCAAGGTATCCCTTTCAAAATCTAGTACAATGCTGATTTTATGCAAATGTCCATTGTGAAATGTATTAATTTAATTGGTCGTTATCATAAAACAAACGAGCGCAACATATAACATCGACTAACTGCTTAAAAAATGCTTTCGCTTAGCATGCCTTGCTTGAATTTTTATAAAAAAAATACAAAAATGTTACCAGGAAATTAAATGATCTTGGTTTTTGGTTTCCTAAGTAACTATATATTGAAATACTGTAAATTTACACAAATTTAATTTCGGATTTTACGTGCCAACTAAATCGAAATGTCGAAATCCATTCAGACATTTAAAAAATAAAAACTACAATAGAATGTATAATTTAAAAACGGCTTAAGATATCAAAAAACTGATTTCATTTTTGGAATCTACGAAGTATTCTCTAGTTGTATGTTTATTTTCAACTAAATCAGAATTCAAAAATCCTTTCTGAAAATAAAAAAAAAGAAACAACCAAAGAATTTACGTTATTTTTATCAATAATTCGGAATTCACGGAATTCACTATCAAACTGCAATTCAATGTAAATCCCAATTTCCTCAAAAAGAGAATTTTAAAGACAGACATTTTTATTTTTGCAAAAAAAATTATTCTGATTTTTTTTTTTTTTTTGAAAATTTGTGTACATATAAAAGAAAACATTGAGTCATTTCAGAGTATAGTCTCTTTCTTTCTATCTAAAACCGTTAAATTTGATTCAATTTTTTTTTACCCAATTATTCTTGAATCGCCCTGTAGATTTCAACACAAATTTGGTTGCTTCTCACAGCTCACCTCTATTTGAAACCGTTTAAGAGTTATTCAAGTTTAAAATAATTTAATTAAAAAAATGTCCTTTTACCACCTGACTAATACAAATCTTTACTTTCTCTCTAATTTTTTGTCTATGTTCGTTTGGGCCAAAACAGAAATCTATTACCAAACCTTTTGGAAACTGATTCATAGATGGCGCTAGCGCATATCTAGAATTCTACTAATTTGGTTCGTTTCAGAACTCATTAATAGATGGCGGTAGAGGCACAGCTCTATAGAAATCTACTTTCAACTAGTCCTCGTTTTCGAAAAACGTTCATAGATAGAAACCTGCGTTTCTTCCCGCCATTTTACCTATATTTTCGACAGAAAATGGCTCAAATATATAGATGTACCGCGTGCGTAATCTATTAACAAGTTTTTAAATAATGTCGGTAATTGTAGATGCCTGTAAACATGTGCCGTAGTGCCATCTATCAATGAGTTTCCAAAGATCTAGGTAATAGTAGATTTCTGTTTTGGTCAAAAGCACCATGGACAGAAAATGGAGAAGAAGATATTCGCGATTCAAGCTAAGTGATACGCCCTCTGGAGGAAATTTGTAGAAGGTCCGTATAAGTAGGATATCGTTCGCTGTTGCCAGAAGTAGCAAAACTTCGCTACGTCGTCGGATTTTAGCTCTTGAAGAAGTGGATAAGACCTTTTATTTAAGAATCAAAATTTGTGTATGGTAATATGTTATCATAATCTATATTTATTTAAGGATTTTTTTATAAAACCGATTTATTATATTGATTTTTTTATATTTCAGTTCATTTATTAATTTTGTTTTAAAATCAGTTCATCATTTGGCAACATTGGCGTTCCTGTTCATTGTTTACATCTGTTTACATTTTAATTTGTATCAATTACAATTCGAGTTTTTTCTTACTTTTTAGCTTTAAATATGTTTATTTCTTATAGCATGTGATAGTGTTTATATTAAAAATGAAATATGCGAAAAAGTCCCCAGAAAATTGCAATCTATATGGTGTTAATGTCAAAATTAAAACTGAATTATTCATTATTTTCCAAGTACAAGTCGTAAAATTTTATTTTTTACGATAAATGGATATCTACAAATTCACAATATTGAAATTTTACAAAACTTTGTTTAGAATCAAACTGTAATCTTATTTTTTGACGGTTTTATTGCCATTTACATGTATACAAAGTACTACATGATTCACTTCATAATATAAGAATAAGTCTAGTAAGATTTTTAAATAAGTTCATCCATAATAAACGTGTGGTACCTGAAATGTCCTTTAAACCACATAATAAAACATGTCCTGGGTTTAGTGATTACATATTTCTAGATGTTCTTGTAGCAACCAACAGGTGAATATTTCCAACAAATTAAGTCATACACATGATAAATATTATATTTATGACGAAAGCACGAGACTTAAACTTAAATTAACACTAAATGAAACTCAAAAACACTATTACAATGAGAATATTAGGCATTCCAACGACCTGTCAAACAATAGGTGCCAGTGGGAAATTTTTGTATATTTAAGGGGGTAGCGACATAGTCTTGTAACTTGGACGCTATTTTTATTCGAAGTAGTACTCGCCAAGCCTGCCAATTTATGAAGAAATGTATAGGTGGGTTTTTTAAATATTATTTTTATTGTGTTTTTACCTAAAATATTTAAATGTAATCCATTATTCATGATTTTACGTAAAGTAGATAGAATACACCATATGTCGCCACCCTTAGATATACCAAACCTGCCCACTGGTAATTCATTTGTTTGGAATGCCTAATTATCTAAAAACAGTTAAAAAAATCACAAATACAAAATCCGCCCAAAACCAAAGAATACCTACCCAAGAAGCGACACTAAATGGGTGATTCGTGGACAAAAAACTGCCAAGTTTTCTCAGTGTTTTAGAGGTGGTTTAACGTCAAACATAGCTGTCAATTTATGTAGAGCAACGTTTGGTATATTATTATTAGCATTTTGTGAAAACCGCAGTATAGTTAAGTAGTTGTATTTAACTAAGTAGTAATTAGAAATTAGATAGTTTTAAGATTTTTATTACATAAAAAAAATACATTGCGCTCTTCGTAAATTTTAATGAACGTTCTTGCATCTGGCTCTAAATGTTTTATTTTTAAAATGTCTAAATCAGTATTAACTATAATGACTACGTAATATGCATCACCTAATTTCTTATTCTTTTATTTAAAATGTATTTTTTGTTTTTTAAACCATTTAAATTAAAACAGTAAATAAACAATAATATAAAACAATATTTAAAATATATGACAAACTCATTTCGAGGGACCAAGTCATTGCTATCAGGATGCAATTAAAATGCATGCAGCTACCTACAGTACTTCTGGATATGTATCGTGTGAAGGGTGGGTTACCCTATGCACTTAGGCCTTACTAGGCCCATTGTGTATCCTCTTAAGATAATAGGAATCCTAGAAGGTAAGTCCGTCTACAGATTAAATGTAGGTGACAACGTCGCCAAGAGGCGCTTCTCTTATATCGGCCGCTGTTAACAATACTCGCTGGAAACTAATCTTATAATAAATAAGAGCGTCAGGCAATCAAATGATATGCTCAATGGTCTCATCTTCTTGTTCGCACTCCTTGCAGGGTGCGGATTATGACAGCCCCATTATATGGAGATGCTTTCCTACTTGGCAATGAATAGTCCTAATACCTGTGATCAGACGCAGATTATGTCTAGTCATAGTGAAGTATTTGTTTGCTGTAGTGTTGTCAGGATAACTTAAAAGCTCCCTGGTAACTCTGCAGTTTCTGGTTTCATCCCATCTTTTCTTGAATTTCACAAGGACATGTTCTTTAATTAGGTCTATCAGTACCTATGTTGTCAGTCCAATAGACGGGCCAGGTCCAAACAGTATTTGGTTGGCTGCCTTCTTGACTAGTGAATCAGCACCACGTTGTTGATGGATATACTCTTCCCAAAGCTTCGTGACATTCTAGTACTAACCCTTAGTAAATTCGTAGTATGTTCAGGGTAAGTAGTGCTTATCTGCTATCTGTATATATGCGCTTGTTCCTACCAGTGACATTATTTCTGGTGATTTATTTTGCTGCTATGACAATTCCGTGAGCTCGGTTTAAGAATTTTGATAAATAACGGCTATTTATCAGATAGGAAGATGTCATGAGCCATATATCGTAATGCAATTGTAAAACTTTAAACTTGATTTTCTCGAAATAATCTTTTTGTGACATTACACCTTTATCCACTCGTGTCTTTAATTATGGAACAGTGGTGCAAGGATAATTCACTGTCTATCAATCACAAGAAGACATAAATGGTCGTTTTCACAAGGAAAAGGAAGAAAATGGAATTAAAACCTCTAAAGCTCCTAAACATAAAACAAAACTTTGCAACAGAGGTGAAGTACCTAGGTAGCTCCTTTGACAACAAGTTAACATGGAACTCACACTTGGAAAATAGAGTCAAAAGAGCATACATTGCTTATGAACAATGCCGCCGAACCGTGGGGGGCACCTGAGGTTTCTCCCCCAGAGTCGTCACATGGACTTACATGGCCATCATAACACCTATGCTAACATACGGTGCAGTTGTCTGGGTACCGAAAATCCAAAAATTGACAGCTATTCGCAAACTAGAACAAATTCAAATGACACCATGTCTCAACATAACAGGAGACATGAAAACCACACCAACCAGAGCCATGCAAGTCGTTCTTAGTCTCACTCCCCTTGATACATCAAGGCGGTTGCTCTGATGATAACTCCTCTACACAGGTGGAATAGAAACTGATGTTTAGAATAGAAGATCCAGAAGTGGCAGCTACGATTCATATCTACACCCACAGTTCTAAAACAAGGCTCAGGATGTAGAATATACTCCAATTTCTTGAACCTCAACATAAAATAAGCTGTGAGCATGACAAACAAAAAATATACTATATTTTAAGTATAATAGGCCATACAAGTCATTTTTTTTTTTTAATGTGACATGATACATTTATCCACTTATGTCTTCAATTGTTCTCAAAATTCCTTATTTGCAGAATGACCAGGTTATTTGCTTACGCTATTGTGTAATGATTATCATTATTTGTAGATACAATAATGATACATTATTTTGTTATTAAAATAATCTATTTTACATAAAGAACATTGTAACAATTTTCTGTATGTCATTGTTACTTTAGTATGTGTTTAAATTCTTATGAACCAAACGACAAAAATTGATTAATTTTCATACGTTTCCCAGTGTATTAAGTTCCCATGTTTTAGTACATACGAATACTCATTCAGTTTCGCTTCTTGGGTAGGTATTCTTTGCCCAAAACAAAAACATGTAAATAAACAAACATCCTACTTATAGATGACAAATGACAGGCGCGCGAAAATTAATTTGAATCGCCAATATCTGCGATGAGACATTTATATTAGTCGGGTGGCAAAAGGATTTTTTTAATTCAAATTATTTTAAGCTATAAATAGACTACCCAAGTAACATTTTTAAAGGTCCGTGAAGTTAGCACCGCCAAATCCGAATTTTTATAAAAATAAAATGCCATTTGTTTGTCCACGATTTGTCCACGATTGTCCAACAAAAATTTTCGTTTGTCCACCCTTCAAAAAAAAGTTATAAAAAATTTAAAAATTTTAGCCAAATTTCACAGCACCGCCATAAAAGCTTTTTGATAATTTCAAAGTGGTATTCGATTATCCACGATTAGTCCACGTTTCTCCAACCAAAATTTTCGTTTGTCCACCCCCCAAAACCGAGATATTTACAAAAATAAAAAAAATAATGCAGGTGGTCTTTGGGGACAACCTTAATACATTTCATACGAATTAGACACAGCAATCGTTTGTCCACAAATTATTTTCGTTTGTCCAAGCCAAATTTTTGTTTATTCACCCTTCAAAACAAAATTATAGCCTATTTAAAAATTTTAGCCAAATTTCACAGCACCGCCATAAAAGCTTTTTGATAATTTCCATGTGGCATTCGATTGTTCACGATTTGTTCACCATTGTCCAACCAAAATTTTCGTTTGTCCACCCCCCAAAACCGGGATATTTAAAAAATAAAAGAAATAATGCAGGTGGTCTTTGGGGACAACCTTACTTCATTTCATACGAATTAGACATGACAATCGTTTGTCCACACATTATTTTCGTTTGTCCATCCAACAGAAATAAGTTATTAACAAATAAAATGTCAAAGTATGAATAATTATTATTCTAATGGCAATTTAATAAAACTAACTATTGCAATCGTTTGTTCACACATTATTTTCGTTTGTCCGAGTCTCATTTTCTGTTTTTCATGCAACAGAAATAAAGTTATTAATAAATAAAATGCTCAAAACAGGAACAATTATAAAAGTATTTTTAATTGCATTTTATTAACAGAAACTACTACAATCGTTTGCCAAAAAAATATTTTCATTTGCCCGTCTAAAATAACTTAGTTATCGACAAGCAAATAACCCAAAATATAAACAATTTCTGACATAAGCTGTTAAAGACAATTAATTTATGTGAAAAATAATTATTTTTCCCATAATCATAAATATCCCATGAACTTAGAAACTGATAAATTATAGAATAATATGTATGTCATAGAAAGAAACTACCTGCTGCACTTGTGAGGATAGTGACCCATGTAAATATTCAATTTGGATAAAATGAGAACTTAATATGGCGGTGCTGAACTAAAATTTGTCATAACTCTTTTTTATTGGGGTAACAAACGAAAATAATGTGTGGACAAACGATTGCAACAGTTAGTTTTATAAAATTGCCATTAGAATTTTATATTATCATTGTTTATATTGTGAGTTTTTATTCGGTAATAACGTTTTGGACTGAAAAACGTTAATATTGTGCGAAGAAAGGATTGCAATAAATTATAAAAAATTACATAACAATTGTTCATATTTTGGGATTTTTATTTGTTAGACCAATTTGTATTGGGTGGTCAAACGAAAATTGAGCCTGATTAAACGAAAATAATATTTGTACAAATGATTGCAATAGTCACTTTAATAAATTACCTTTAGTAGTACATATTATAATAATAATAATAATTCATATTTAGAGTTTTTAATTTGTTCATAACTTATTTCTGTTAAATTGACAAACGAAAATAAGAACTGGATAAACGAAAATAATGTGTGAACAAACGACTGCAATAGATTGCTATTGCTATTAATAAATTGTTATTAAAATTACTTATATTAATAATTGTATATATTTTGAGTTTTTAATTTGTTAATAACTTATTTCTGTTGGATGGACAAATGAAACTAAGGCCTGGACAAACGAAAATAATGCGTAGACAAACGATTCTCGTATTTAGTTTATATGAAATCTATTAGGGTTGTCCCTAAAGACAATCTCCATTTTTTTTTATTTTTTAAATATCTCGGTTTTGGGGGTGGAAAATTTTAATTGGACAAACGTGAACTAATCGTGGACAATCGAATACCACTTTGAAATTATTAAAAAGCTTTTATGGCGGTGCTGTGAAATTTGGCTCAAATTTTTAAATATGCTATAATTTTGTTTTGAAGGGTTGACAAACAAAAATTTGGCTTGGACAAACGAAAATAATTTGTGGACAAACGATTGTCATGTTTAATTCGTATGAAATAAAGTAAGGTTATCTCCAAAGACCACCTGCATTATTTCTTTTCTTTTTTAAATATCACGGTTTTGGGGGGTGGACAAACGAAAATTTTGGTTGGACAAACGTGAACTAATCGTGGATAATCGAATACCACTTTGAAATTATCAAAAAGCTTTTATGGCGGTGCTGTGAAATTTGGCTCAAATTTTTAAATTTGCTATAAAAATTTTTGTTGGACATTCGTGGACAAATCGTGGACAAACGAATGGCATTTTATTTTTATAAAAATTCGGATTTGGCGGTGCTAACTTCACGGACCTCATTTTTAAGAGAATAAAGTTTTATTTATGTTCTATTAGGATTTTGTAAAAGCATAAAAATTTAAAATTATTTTATTACAGTTATTTTTTTGCTAATAGGACTGCAGGATAAATTGATCTTATTACTTGGTTTTATAGATTCCTTTAAATCTGTTTAAGAAAACTAGTTTATTCTAAAGTAAACTATGCTTTATCGCTGTCCTGTAAGGGTTAATTATTAAGTAATTTTAAAACTATTTAGTTTTAAGATACTCCTAAGGTGTGTTTGGTGTTAAAGAGAAATACTTTTTAGCAGTTATCTTAAGTAGGTTTTAAAACTTAGTTTTAAAAAGTGTTTTAGGATTATACTTTAAATTAAATTGATCCCAGAACCTTTTAGTTACATTTTCTACAATTTTACAACATAACTCTTATAATTTATTTAATTTAGTAAACCATAGGGCTCTTTTAAAACAACATAGTTTTAATAAGAATTAAAGTTTGTTTTAGAGCATAACCTAGCTTTTCAACCCAATCTCATTATGTTGACATTGAAAGATAAATTGTTCAAAATAAAGAAAAGTGGTATATTCCATAGAGAATGAAAAAAAATGTATGCTTCTCATTTTCCTCAGTGTTTAATAAGTTCATTGTGTTCCATTGTTTAACAAATATCAAAACATTCCTAGGCTCCTAATATTCTGGAAATGATCAGTGAAAGAGAAAAATAGTTAATATATTATTACTAATTTTTATATTTTGAATGACTTGTTCGTAGATTAAATACGAAGCTCAAGAGTGAGGTTAGGTTATGCCCGTCTGATTGAACTTATGAATGTTTTATTGAGGTTTTCGTTTTTACTATTGTGTTATGAAACGCTTTAAAAAGTGTAGCAGTAGCTTTTTAAAACTGGAAAGTCCTAAAAGTATTTTTTTTGTTTTATTAGTTTTATAAGCTAATGTCAGTTTTTAGGTACAGCATGGGCGAAGTTATGTCATCAGATCTGGGGGGGCTAAAGCCCTAGCCCTAGTCATATAATATATAATAGTTCTAGAGGTATACTGAAGTTAAGTAAAAAAATTCTGGCGAATCTATGAAAATGGATAAAATATCATATATAATATATATTTATATCAAGTAAAAAACCTGAAAAATGTTCATCACAATAATTCATTAAAAAATTTCCTCATTTTCGCAGTCATGAAATAGTAGTTTGTGCAACAAGAGTAGATATGGACAATTCACTCGAGTTGTAGAGTATATTTTTTCTATGAACCACTAAGGAAAATATAAAAATTTAAAAAATTATTTTAGGTTTAGACAAAATAACTAATTTTAAAATAATTTATGAATTTTATTAATTTATAAAATATAATAAACATAAAATAAGCCCCTTGTCCAGATTCGAACCCAGGCTATTCGCGTGGAATCTAGATGCTCTGTCCTCTGCTTCACTCCACTCCAGGTTTTTAGTTTTAATACTCGTAATTAAATCAGTTTCATACAATTTGATTAAAATTCATTTTTTTAAATGTGGCCCAAATAAAAATAAAAATGCCATTTTTTATCGATTCTAAACAAAAATAACTAATTTTAACGTATGTAATCTTAATGTCTAAAAAATATACTGACAGAATTTAAAATTTTAAAAATAATAGTAGTTGGGTGTCCAAAATATGAATTGTGATTGGTGGATTTCATTTTTTTGCAGTTTTCTCACTATGTTATGTTGGGAATGGGGTGTTAATACACTGCGACCTAAAAGATCTATTGTGCCCCCTTCTGTCGCTTATGCAGCACGGAAATGTCTCGATGCCTATAACGATCCTTCCAATTATGTTTTCTCAAGGAAGTGTAGGATTTGGAGTGGCTTCAAGTTAGGTAAATTTCCCTCTTCTATTTTATATGCTCCTAGGTATAGTGCCCTTTGATTGGAGTGCTACACATTCAGTTAGAATGTGAACGAAGGTTTCGTCCTCCTCACAGAATCTGCAGTCACTATCTTCTACTAATCTCAGTTTACTAAGGTGTCCTTTTAGTTTTCATTGTCCAGTAAGGATCCCTGTTACAAGTGTTCTCACTACTAGAAACATGTATAATATGAAAACAACTTCAAATACAATCTGGCTAATGTGGAACACCCCGAAAGCCTTGCCAGACTCATCTAATATCGCCAGGCGCGCTAAATTCGGCACGTTCGATTGCTATTCCTCTCCTCGTTTAACTATTTGGCTTGTCAGTCCGACCAAAATATGGTTTTATAACCGAAACAGAAACTAAATTTCGGCTCCTTTCTTAGTTTCGGCCGAAACCGAAACAAGAACTTTGTTTTAAGGCAATCTCTTATTGAAATTTGCAGTATCTTATTGTTTTAGACTAATTAACTCGTATTATAAATTTAAGCTACATTTACTTATTACCTATTTATTTTTAGTGATCAAAAGTAGCCATTAATAAATTTATGGACATTCTTTTTTTTATTACTTTTAAAATTAAAAAAAAAAGTAAGTGAATTACAAAGTATCAATCATTTCTGCATCTGTAGTAGATATTTTGTAACAAAAAATAGTATTATGAAGGGAATTATATATAATGTATAATTTTTATAAAAAAAAAAAATAAACAAATTCAGCGGATTAAATATGTTTGTTACTTATAATTAAATTAAACAGTCTAACGTTGTAGGGTAAAAAAAAATATTTTTCCACGTTTTCACCTAAAAAATTTCTCCTTTGATCCGAATAAATTAGGCCAGGAGCACTGAAGACTGTTCACTTGAAACAAAGCAGACATGTTTATGTGTACGTGCACTATGTAAGAATGGCACCCGGCACAGTCGCCATTGTGCAGGACACAACCAAGTGTGATACGAAAACTTTCGAAAGTAGTTTTGCTGTCGGCTGCAGTTTCGGCCAGTTTTCCGTCGAAACCGAAACTGTAGTCGAAACTCTAATTTTAAGCCGAAGTTGGCCGAAACCGTAACCGAACCTTCGGTCAGACACTACTTGTGAGTCTGGCAGGCCTTCGTGATTGTAATTTTCAGCCAGACGTGTATTTTCACTTAGAATACCACTAGTGACTAAATTATTTCCGGAAATTTTTTCAAACTTAAGAATATTTTGAAATTTACTCGAAGACGATGGATAAGTTTCTTAAAATATGCGTGAGTGAGCAAAAATTTACTTATAATAATTTAAGCACATGTGGTATTGGGTAAGAAAATTTTACACCAAAATATCCAAATTTCAAAACTTGACAGACATACATTAAAACGACTAAAATCAAATTTTCAAAGGTGGCCATACCACAGCATATAAAACATATATTTTTAAATGCTGTGGCCATACCATGACCATTTGTCATATTTGAAGTCGTTTAGTTGACGCGAAAAACCTCATTATTATTTTACTTAAAATAAATGTAGTGTATTTCTACCTAGTTATAATTGATATTAAATAAAATATTAACCACTAAAACGGCAAATTTTTAATCACACTATCGCGTTGCGTCGTAATATTTTATGCATGGAAGGGCTTCTCAACTTTCAAAAAAATTTTCAGTATAATTTCGTTTAGGGTACCCACCAATAGGAAAATTAACGGAAATTTTTCTAGTTGTCATGGAAACGTTTTAAAATAACAACATTTGATCGGCTATAAAATAGAGGTGTAAAATTACAATATTATCTATTACGTGACAAATTTTCAAACCCGGGAAAATAAAAGCAAAAATATTATATTTTTTCGATTTTGAAGATGTTACCAGACTCATTTGCCAATTTCGTAAATCAGCCAGACATTATTATTAACATTTCATGATTGTATCAATTTATATGCTAAATTTTATGCCACACTCACTTTCCACTATCTGAGATAATCCAAACTGCTATTTTTATAAACTTTTTGTTCTAGTTTAGTAAATGTATAATATTTATGACTGGGAAAATAAGAGTCAGACTCAAAAATTTTGTTTTTTGTTACTCATATACACGTACTGGAAAAATGAGTAGGTACGAAAAAAATTCACTGCCTCCTGAGCTAAATGTAAAATTGCAGAATCAATCAAATGGCACGATTCTTTTTATTTTTTAATTTCTGTTCTAAAATCTGAAATGTATGAGTAGATGTGCGATAAATGTTCGAATTATTTTTGGGGGGGCTAATTTGGTTTTTGGGGGGGCTTAGCCCCCCCAAGCCCTCCCCTAACTTCGCCCATGGGTACAGATAGAACACAATGAGGAAATTCTCCATTTTAAATATGACAGTGGCTGTTTAACCACATATCATGTAAAATAGTACCTGTCTACCAGACCTGTACCTAAAGAATATTCAAAAAAATTATGGTCAAAGTTCAAATAATTCTAAAATCTTTCGATTTTAGTAATAATGTATTTTGTGTACCAAAGACAGTGATAGTGTGTCAATGACAACAGTGTGTCAATCTTAGAGCATATAAGACTAGAGATATCATTCAATGTATTTTGTTATGTATAAGCGGGGTCATCACTTTAGATGTGAGGGGAGAGGGGTAGGTACTCCATTCTCAATGGCGTACGGTTTGAAAGGGTTCTTATTTATGTTTACAATTTATGCAGTGTAATGTCACAATAACTAATAATTGAAATAACTAATTCTCATCATTAAGGGCCTATCTTTTCACCTCTGAGTAAAGTTACACTTATGTTTACTTGACAGATTAGCGAAAAGTAGCCTATCGTTTAAACAGCAAGTAGTTATTCAACTTTACTCAAAGGTAAAAAGACTGGCACTAAATGAAACAAATTTATTTAAACATATTAAGAGTTCTTTTTTATTTATATTAAGCTTTCGTTATACACTGTATTATATAATGTTTTACTGGAAATGACTATATGTTCGTTTAGGATTGAAAACATTTTTTATTGTAGATATAGGTTTTGAAACTACATGCTTTCAAATGTATTCGTGACCATACATTATTTTCCTTTAGTAGATCATTTAAAAACTGCAATCTTTTTTATAGGGCATATAAAAGTCAAGTAAAGGCAAATAAAAACAAAACAATAATTTATTTATAATAGTAATAATAATAATAAATGTACATATTTTTTAATAAAATTATTAATCAATGTAATCAAGTAAGCTATTTATAAAATAAAACAAAAAAACGAAATTATCATTAATGCTACCAAATTCCCATGAAATTTATTTATTATTTATTTAGTATACCACTCAACAGTTAAAAACCAATTACATATAGAATGGGATGAATACAGAAAAAATAAATAAAAAAAAAAGATTTAAAAATTTAATGGCAAATAAATATATACAATACAAAAAGGTATCTAACCCATTTTACAATACACAAAAAGACTAATACATTAAGCATTATATCGCAAAGGAAACAATTATTTTCTGTCGAACGCAACCAGTTGCGGTGATGCTCAAATGAAGAACTTTCTGCAAACATGTTTTCTTATTAATTTGCCCATTTCCCATTTTAAGTTACGTTTATGGAATATAGAATACTTACAGTTCATCAAATTTCTAGAGGTGTTCGACGCCCAGACAGAGAACGCGCTACGTGTGACTAAGATAGCTATTGTACAGTCTGCTAAACAAGTTATTTTAAATAGTTTTTAATATTTTTAGGTAATTAAATTTTAAAAGTGTGGAATAGTTTAGGGATTAAATTGGTCTGATTGGACTTTCTTAGAACGTTTTTAAAAGCAGCTAAAGATAGTATGTAGAATTGAAAATAATTATTATGCCATAAAAGGTGTTTTGGAATTCCTTCAACCTTTTGAAATTGAGTCAGAAAATATAAATTTTATAGGATAGCGGAAAATACCTATAATTTTTTTGTAGGCCTTTGTAAATCGTGGAAATAGTTTATATTTTATTTCTACCTTATTAAGGAAAATGGTACCTATTATTAATAACGGTTGTTTCTGAAACATTACTAAAATTTTCGAAATTTTGTTTTTCTACAAAATAATAAACTATACTATTTAGAAAAAAATTTATTTCTCTTATAATTTTATAAAAAATAACGGGAATATTTACATTTCTTGATCTATTAAACAAAACGATAAATTATCTCGACGAATGACGACACCATGTTCTAGTACGGAAGCTAGCTTTACATTTTTGTTGGTGGTTTCATGGGTTTCATATCAATTTTTTGTAATTGTAGTTTACACGTACATATACCTCTTAACACTTGTTTGCTTTATTAAAAAAGTGTGTTGATGTGATTTACGTCGAAATAGGTCAAAAACAACTTGAAACCCCATATAAAATCAAAAAGGAGAAACGGAAAAAAATTGAGCCTGTAAATGAACACAACTCAGAAACAAAAATAGCTATCTAATAATAAAAAAATAAAATTTGATTCTTGTGCAGCTTCATCTATATCATTAACTGTTTTTGGTTTTTTAATGGTTTTTCTTGGTGATGAAAATTCCGATATCTCACGGTTATCGATTCTTTTTTTCTCTCCAGAAATGCGGACGACAGTGTTTTGAGATACTCCTGTGGCTGCAGCAACACGATCATTTACATTTTTAAATGGTATTGAAGGTGAATTAAAGTTTCCTTCTCTTCTCATAAACTCTATAACATTGGCTATTATTTCGCGAGATTGACTGTTAATCACGCGGCCTCTTAATTTGCTATTAAACTCCATACTTAGGTTCTATTAAACTGTAATGAGCAAAAAACACAAACGAAAATAAAAGAAATGTTTTAGCGAAATTTACATCTGACATTTACGTCTGAATGAAATAGTGAAATACTTGATGCGCAGAGTGTACTTTCATTGCGTAAATCCGTCGGGATGCCTGTCAGTAGTGCTTTCTCTGTCTAGCCGTCGAAAGCCTCTAGAAATTTGATTACTTGTAAAATGTCAACCGGGATCCTTTTAAGAATATTTTATTGCAAACTATACAAAGTCTTGGCATGATTAGCATTTATTTTAAAATAAAAACAAACTTTAAAAGTTTATAAAAGATGCACCTCGTCCAAATTATCTTTAGTAGCCCCAAAAACCGATCTTTTTAAAAACCAAAACAAGACGTCTAATGAAATGTCATTTAACACAAATACGCGCGCTATTTAAATTCGCCAATCATAAATCGTCATGTACCTAACACCTTCAGTACATAACAAACCCATTTGAGTAACACCTCTATTCTTATATGCTCTAAGGTGTCAATGAATAGTGTGCCAATAACAATATTGCGCCAATGACAGTAAATTTATTATTTATGATTGAGTTTACTGCGTTTAACCACATAATGTCAAATTTGTCAAACATATCTATAAATTCCTTTTAGGGTATATAAATGTAATTTATATTGGAATACTAGTGTACAACATAGTTGTTGTAATGTTATACAACTCTTGCTATACAATTCTTTAAAAAAATAATTTTTTAGTTCGATTTTAAATAATAGGAATTAACTTGGTAAAATTTATTTTATGGATAGATTAAAGCACGTTATTAAGAATAGTATGTTTCACAACGCCCACTATTAGAATGATCAAAATCCAAATCTAACAATTTTCATCATCGATTTTTACAAGAACTGCTAGAAGTTATTACCTTCAAGAAGAATCCTATAATTTTTGATAATAAATTTTTGTTAAACGTCATGAAAGGACAAAATACTCTTGAAATTGGGATTAACGTCTTTAATTTTGCCTGTAGGAGTATTCATATTCATAATACTGATTTTTAATTGTAAAAAAAAATTATCTTTGTTATACCTGTTTGTGTTTGTATTTTTCTTCTAATTAACGCTTGACAAACAAAGACCAATTACACAAAAACCGTTACACGAACAACCTACAATGACGTTCGTTAAATATTTTTAAATTGCCTTACATAACACACGTGCCATTATTTTGCTTCCTACCTTATTTCATTCAGTTTATACATAATATATAGTCGGATTGTATAGTGTAATACATTTTTACTTTAAATATATAATGCATAACTAATTATTTATTTTTATTTTCAGCGTCTTGCCCAAACCAGTGAACGACTTGTTAACTTCAAAGCTCGTTTGATAACATCGTTGATTTAAGAAGAGCTGCCATTTTATCAAATAGAATTTTAAAGCATTCGTTGTACAGACACATTTCAATAGCATACCCACAGTTGTCAAATATGTTTCAGCCTATTTTTCAATCTTCAGAATGTCGATTCTTCCAGGGTCGGGAATTTTTATTTATTTGCAAAAAACTCCAGTTGTAAAGACTCAAATGCCCCTGCAAGAATTAAGACAATATCAACCATCGAAAAGATTAAATGTAACTTAAAACGTTTAGGTTGACGAATTGGGCTTTTCACAACTTTGGGATATGTATAGAAATTAGAAAATTTTTTTTGAAGTTTTAAATTTATTTATGGATTCCTATTTGTTATATTTTTTATTTAAATTTGTAAATAGTTGCTAGTAACTGCTTTTATTTCATTTTACTTCGGTTTCTTGCCAACACTACACTGTTTTCTTATTTAATATTAAGAAAAAAATTATAAGAATAACAAAGTACTTTCGAAAAAAAGGAACACAAAACATTTAATAATAAACTGCGACGTACTCGAAAAGCACGACGTTAACAGCAATTTGTGTATATGTTGCAATCTATTATACAGGGTGTCCAAAAGGTTTTTTAAATTTAAAAAGACAATTTTTTTGGTAAACACTGTATAATAGTCTGGGACGTGCTCGTTGAGCACGTCGTTAACATTTATATGTGTTCATGCATCGTTGTTAACGACGTGCTCGAAGAACACGTCGTAATCTAATATACAGAGTGTCATAAAGATTTTTAAATTTGGAAAAAAGATGAGTTTTTGGTAAACACTGTATAATAGTCTGGGACGTGCTCGTTGAGCACGTCGTTAACATTTATATATGTCCATACAATACTGTTAACGACGTGCTCGAAGAGCACGTCTTAATCTATTATACAGGGTGTCCAAAAGGTTTTTTAAATTTGAAAGACAATTTTTTGGTAAACACTGTATAATAGTCTGCGACGTGCTCGTTGAGCACGTCGTTAACATTTATATGTATCCATACAATACTGTTAACGACGTGCTTGAATAGCACGTCGCAATCTATTATACAGAGTGTCATAAAGATTTTTAAATTTGGAAAAAAGATAAATTTTTGGTAAACATTGTATAATAGTCTGGGACGTGCTCGTTGAGCACGTCGTTAACATTTATATGTATTCATGCATCGCTGTTAACGACGTGCTCGAAGAGCACGTCGCATTCTATTATACAGGATGTCCCAAAAAGTTTTTTACACATGAAAAATTATAAGTTAACAATATTGATCCACGTATTGTTGTACATTTTAAATTTTTGGGAATATCTATTTTCATAATATCCTCTCCTTTTTAGTATTATTTGATTCTTTTTATTTTGCACAAGGAGTCATCCAAGAGTCCGATATTAAATTAGTAGGATCAAGTTTTAGAGCCTGGTAATTACAGGATGAGAGAATCAAATATAGAAAACAAAAAAAGAAGAAGATTTTATAGAAAAAATTAGTTTTGTATGTATGATTAGAGTCTTCAACATTCATAACTTCTAAAACAATGCCACTGACGTATTCGACACTTAAGTTGTCGTATGTCATTAATAATTGCCATTTTCATTAAATTTCTTCTTTTATTGCTGAAGGCTCCGTAGAAACAAGTGATAAATGATTAATTTATATTAACGAAAGTACTTTAAGCCCGGTGATGTTATTCTTTAATTTAGCAAAATATTTTATTCACCTTTCTTCTAGTATTTCACTTCTGAATATTCCATTTTGGAATATCTAACCTGAACAATTGCTCATCTAAATCTATGAAAAAAAATGTCATCGAGTGATGTTCTTAACCACCAGCGCAGAATTTGTAGATATATACATATTTTTATTGAAACTTTTTGTATAGATAGTTTATAAAAATTTATTTAAATCAATTTGGAAGTTAATTTTTTGTGTTATTATTGTAGATTTTTGTTATAAAATTAGGTTTACTCATAAAAATTTAAATAAATTGTTTTTTACAATGTTCTGCGTTTTTGTTTTATGCTTTTAACCTTTCGTTATCCTGTTTTTGTTTTGTGTACAATAAGGTTTATAAAACACCTTGGAAAACCAAAAAGAAACATATGAAGTTTAAATTCGAGAATATTCGAAATTATTCTGTTATTTTCTTAAAACAAATAAGGCAGAACCTAAATTCAACTTAAGATAATCGCAAAATATGTATAAGCTATTTTCACGATAAAAATTTCTAATATCCAAAAACTATAAATGTAGATAAAATATTCGCAAAAAAACGATAAACGAAAAAAATAATTTCCTGCTAATCAATAATGACCTTCAATTGCTATTAATTAATTAATTATCTACAATTTACTGTAAGGTATACACGAGAAATATTTAATTTCCCAATTAAAACAAAAACTAAATAGGGTGAAGCTACTATAAATAATGCCGATAAAATTCAGTAATAAGTTCCAGAAATGTGAGATATTTTAATTATTATTTCAAAATGAAATCTATATATTACTTTCGTCGATAAAAATCAGTCAATAAACCGTATTAATTTCTCACAAAAAAATTGTCTGAAAAGTCATGTTGTCGAAGTAAGGAATAAAATTTCAATATCGATAAGAAAGTTAGAAAAAAATTCACGTATTGAATATCAGAATCAAATAAATTTAAAAGTCACTATATAGGTATATATATATAGATAATATTTCACTTTATATGACAAAAAATTCCAGAAAAATATACCCAAAAAAATGTCTATAAGAAACCGCGTTGTGGCGCCAATTTGTAATATTATTTGTTACCTTTTTGATAAATGTTAATTTCAAAACACTTATAAGAGATTTTTACTAGCTCAGTGAAATTTAATATCAAACGTTACTTACCTTTAAAAATTAAAAAAAAATAAATGAGCACATCCTTTTCTCTGTCGTGAATTCGGCTTTTCAAATAGACAATTTTAAAGGTAGTAATCTTTCTAGGAAATGTTGGGCACCAATAATTCTCTTTTTTATTTTTAAAAGCTAGTGAGAATTATAAATTCTAGCTTAATCAATAAAAAGAAGTTAATAAAAATTATACAGAATTTAGTGAATGAAAGAGAATGTTTAGTGACCTTTAGAAAATAAGGTTGGAACCGTTATTTCGGCACAACTACCTTTAACCTCTTAAATGTCATTTGTCGTTTTCTTCTTCCTTGATTCGTATTGTGAGAATTATTTTTGACTTGGATGTCAACGAATCAACTTGATTTGAATTTCAATATATCTAGGTCATCCTATGTATTAGAAAATTTTTAATATTCTTATAGGCCGTCTGATTTTATAAGGTAAAGGTGTGTTTAGTCAGCCTGATTTTGTTTTAAGCACTAACATAGACATTAACATAAACATTAATTTAAGGATTTTAAAACAAAATCGTTTATACAGAAAATTTAAGCATTAACATAAGATTTGAAGAATCATACAAAATGGAAAAAAGGCGTATGGGAGCTGCTTCTGAAATTGCTCTACTAACTATCTCACAATTACTATTAATAAAAGTGCAGAAAAAGAGTTTAGAAGTTCAAAAGTTTAAAGTTAGGAAAATAGCTTAACCTCACTTTTTGAACGCACGTATTTTCGACATTAATTTAAGCATTAAGTTGGATTTTATTTATCTTCACTAAATTTAGGTTAATGTTTATGCTTATGTTATTCTGTATAAACAGGTACACTGAAATGTATTGAAATTAACTTTTATGTTAATATCTATGTCAATGCTAAAAACTAAATCAGGCTGACTAAACGCACCTTAAGTTTTATTAATTATATATTGTTGAAAATATATATGTTGTACAAGAATTTCTTAATTAAATTGTCAAGTTCCGAACATAACCTAAAATCCTATCAACAATGACTAACACACATGATTATATTGTTAGCAGTTTAAAAACTAAAGCATTTAATCAGAAATCAGAACGGCTGATTCGACGAATTCGGCATCAGTGGTGTTATTCACGACATTAGGTTTGTTCGGGATTCCTTAAAACTCGATGCAAACCGTCCGAGAACTAGTGGAACAGTTCAATTCTAAAGTATACGTCGCACACAACTATTAAACTGTCCACTGGTCAACTAGTCCTCTGATAGTTTTCAATGTATTTTAAAGAACCCGAACAGACCTTGTATGATTAATCGCTTTTGTATTTAGCCGAAAGAAAATAAAGTTAGTCTTGCAAGAACCGTGTTTTATTTAACATCGATTACAATATATTATTTTTTTGGAATAAGATATTATGCTTTACTATGTTTAAATGTATTAAATAAGATTTTTCCTTTTCATATTAAGTTTAGTATCTGTGAAATTATTCATTTAATAGTTTTAAATTGTTCATTTAATAGTTAAAGCATTTTATCTAAATCCTATTCAATTTCCCTTTCTCCTATGGTATTATTTTGATCCTTTTTTTAGCACGGCTATATCTAGACGGTTTTGAATTCCTCTCAAGACGGTTTTGAATTCCGTTCAAGATGTTTTATGGTTTTTATACATAGAAGTTTGTTTTGGTTTTAAATTTACGAGGGAAGTATAGCTTTAATGTATTTAACCACGTTCTAAAATCGTGAGATCGAAAGTGGTAGAAACTGCCCTCTAAATTGAGAACTAGAAAATAGTTTTTTTTGTATAAGGGACAATAACAGGAATGCGAAGAGATATCTGTGTCTGTAACATGTGGAGGGTGAATTACCCGCACGGAACTTGTGCCTCATTAGGCCCATTGTGCATCCTCCTAAGATGATAGGCACTTCCTATCTCGTGAGCCAGCCTACAGATTTAATATAGTTGACAACGGGCACCAAGAAGTGCTTCTCTTATATCGGCCGGTGTTAGCCGATACTCGCCGAACACAAATATTCTTATAAATGAGAGCGTCGAACAATAGTAAAGGATATGCTGGATGGTCTCATCTTCTTGTTCGCAACCTCTGCAGAGCGTGGATTCTGACTGACCCAGGATATGGAGATGCTTCCGTACTTGGCAATGACCAATCAGAATGCCTGTGACTAAGCGCAAATTCTGTCTAGTCATAGTCAAGTATTTGTTTGCTGCAGTGTTGTCAGTATAACTTAAGAGATCCCTGGGAACTCTGCAGTTTCTTGTTTCATCCCATCTTTCCTTCAATTTCACAAGGGAATGTTCTTTAATTAGGTTTGTTACTACCGATTATGTCAGGCCAATAGAAGGGCCAGGTCCAAAAAGTATTTGGTTGGCTGCTTTCTTGGCTACTGAATCAGCAAGACGATTACCTTTCGATGTGACGTGATCCATCTTAAGGTGACCACATTGTTGATGGATACTTCGGCCAAAGCTTCGTGACATTTTAGTACTAACCCTAATTAAAATCGTGGTCTGTTCTGGGTGAGTAGTGCTTGTCTGTTATCTGTATAGATGAGCATGTTCCGTCCAGCGATATTCTTTCTGTTTATTTCTTTTGCTGCTATGAGAATCCCCTTTAGCTCTGTTTGAATTACACTATTGCTCACCGCCCATTTTATGTTTAAGTTTAAGAATCTGGAGTATATTCCACATCCTGAGCCTTGTTTTGTTTTAGAAACGTCGGTGTAGATATGAATCGTACTTGCCACTTCCGGCTCTTCTATTTAGATATATTTTGGTGAGATGGAGTCACGATGGAGTCCATGTTTGCTTGAAGCAGTGGTATCCCTTCCTTCTAAAGTGGGGAGGGGGTGATCTCTTGTGGCTCCTGCTGGTGGTTGTAGAGCGCCGAGATATGCTTATTCTTCAGGGGGATTCGTAGAAGAAGAAGAAGGTTACCCAATCAAATAAAAAAATAAAACGTAGTTTATTTATATCGTAGAACACAACAAAAAAACAATTTTACAATTTAGGTCATCGACCTAATCACTTGTTATCAAAAATACCGAATATTAAAATAAATCGTTAAACCGTGAACTATGTGTGACCTATATTAACCGTGTCACAGTTCAACGGCCACTGGGCACTGACTGCCAAAAGTGCATCTCCCGATCGCTTCAGGTGATCTATTGTCCGCCCCTCTCACCGCACTCATTAGGTATCGAAATCTTACGTCATCGCACTTTGCGCTCGAACCAGACGGACAGTCGGCTCCACAAATAAAAGTACAATCCACGCACACATTTTTATAGTTATTATTTAATTCTAACGGCCGGACTAAGAATGGAGTGCAGTTTGATTAATATTGGTACTTTACATGGTCATCGATTGTCATTTTTTCTGGCTCGACGTCCTCCACTGTTTTCTTGAATGAGGTGAACGCATAGCTCATCCTCATTGATTTGGCCTTTAGGGTTCCCATGTCTTCATCTCCGATGCCGAAGAGATGGCCCTTGGAGTCTTTTTATTTCATGGTGGAAGGTGCATCATTTCGCCACATGTAAGTTTGGGTTTTGGACCTCAAGTCGCCTGAGCACAGCCTCCTTCTCGTCAGGGTCAGCTTGTGCTTCCTCTGGGATCCAGAGAGAGGCGTTGGTGAGCTCATCCATCCTTACAACAGCGAGTGTTGCTCCTTCCCATTTTTTTAAGGTTGGTACCTTGGTTTTTAGCCATTCCAACGTCAGGTCATCGTCGCAGGTTATTCTAATGATTTCACCAGAGTGCGACAAAGACCTGAATGTGGGTGGCTTGGTTTTGCTGCAGGAGGCGGACAAGATTGTTTTGTTCAGCTCTCCCATCAGTGTCTTTTTGACAAGGATTTCTCTTTCGGTGGTTATCTTACCTTGTCTATTATAGCTACTTTTAGGTGGCTCGTAGCTGCATCCTTTTAGCTTATCCCAGACAGAACTTTGTGGTCCAGTCTGGGTTTTTTCCCCTTCCGGGGCGTTTCTTGTTCCTAATTGCGTCGTGTTCGTGGCCTCTTGTGGAGACAGAACTAGCGTCGCTGTCTAGGGACTTGATTAGGCCGCTTTTGTTTTGTTTGGAGTGAGGGGGTTTGCTGAGGGTGGCGGTTACCGTAGCACTGCCTACCTGCAGCTTATCCCTCTTCCTCCTCTTTGCTTCAGACCCAGAGATTCTTTTGCTTCTCCGGGGCCTGTTAGTTTGGAAGTGAACGACTGTGTCCATCCTCCTTTTTTGAAGGTGGGCGTCGCTGTCCAGCCTCCTGTGCGGGAGCTGAACTTTGTTGTCCAGGCTCCTGTGCAGGAGGTGAGCGTTGACGTCCATCCTCCTTTTTTTGAGGTGATCGTCGCTGTCCAGCCTCCTGCGCCGGAGTTGGACTTTGGTGTCCAGTCTCCTTTGCTGGAGGTAAGCGTTGTCGTCCAGCCTCTTTGGGTTGTTTTTGTGTTTGTAAATCCATATGATTCCCACGAGTAGCTAGGAAAGGAAAGGTCGACCGACGCAGAGCCCCGCATTCGCCGGCAAGGCTAGATACAAGAGGGTGTCGCCAGGTTCCTCAGGGGAGCGTTTGCTGCCGCATATGCCCCTGCGACAATTCATCCGTCGGCACGTTACCTTACACCTTAGATTGGGGGAGTTGGTTCGCGGCGGTAGCCTTCGCAAAAGATTTTGAGGGTTTTTAGGCTCTTGCATTCTACTTATGCCTACCACTAACCAAGGGACACTTGGCCGTTCTCCTATCCACCACCCGGAGACGCGCTCAGTTGGTACTCAACCGCTGGGAATCAATTTCCATATCTCCGCTCTTCTGTTATCCTGATACAAAGATTTGAAAAAGTTGCAACCCAAAATCGACTGATTTTTCAACTTGAGTAATACCTAAACGGCTTGAGATAAAAACGAACGGCATAGAGCACTCTTAATTTATCTGTATGCTTCTCTTACGTTTGTTTGAATGGGAATGGGAAAGTTAATTTCCTTAGGTTTGTTAAAATAAAAAGGCTTAGACCATATTAAACTACGAAATGGAAAACAATTTATTGTACAGAATCACAAAAACAAAAATCTAATCGTACATAAAACATAATTTTACTGAATATATTACATCCCTACCTCACTAGATATATTTCATAAATCGCATTGTGATTCAACTAAAACTATTATGAAAATAATACATTTCATGAATTGTTATCTAAAAAAAAAATATTTCTATAAAATACGGAATGTGTAATAATAGAGAACTTATTCGAATTATAATAATTAATATGTTAGAATCTTTCTTATCTTTAATATCGACCTCTATTTCAAATTCTGATTATTTATAAAAAAAAAACGAATTTGGTTTTAATAATACATATCCAGGTTGTATACATAAAAAATTGAAATAATGGTCAATATTGTTATTATTATTATAAAAATAGACACAAAAATTGGACGGACACATTTTTTAAGTACATAATTTTTAAAATATAAATTTTCGTTATTTCCTACGATAGACTAGATTACAAAACCACATTTTTTGAATGTCTAATTCTGTTTTGCAAGTAATATTATACAGTGCCGTCCATTAGTAACGGACAAATTTAAAAAATTGTCAGTAAAATCCTGAAACGATTTAATTTTTAATTCTAAATGACTTAAATAAAATCGAAAATACTTGATTAATCGAAAATAATCGATTATTTTGCCACCCCTAACAACCCGTTTAAAATTTTTAAGTGAATATTTAATTTTTTATTCAGTAATTGTTATGAAATAAATGTTCCAATTTCGTTCAAATCTAAATCAATCATTTATGTACGACAATAATGTCCGCATACGTTAACGACGCGATCCATAGTACAGTATGTCCTAAAGTTTTATACATACAGGGGTCGGCATAAGTCTGGCAACGCTCGAAAAATCAGCAACGCTCGAAAAATCAGCAACGCTCTCGAAAAATATTGAAACGAAGCATGTTCGTGCTTCTGACAGTTGTGTCTGTCATGATAAAACGTGCTTCATTGAAAAATAATTAAACCTGCCTGGGATGTGGGTGTGTGAGCAGGTATCCATGCAGGAGGTTTTGTGGGTCCATAATTTTTTGAGGAAAACGTGAGGGGCCAAAGTTCTGGAAATGTTCGAAGATTTACGTGGACAACGATCCAACAGAGCTTCGCCGAGTACGCGTTGTGTGCAGGAGTTCCTTAATGATCATTTTGGAGAATGGATAGGCAGACGAGGAATCTTTGAGTGGCCCGCACGGTCCTATGACCTGACACCCTGCGATTTCTTCATGTGAGGCCTTCTCAAGGACCGCGTAATTGCAAGACGCCAACGCACCCTTCCTGAGCTCCGAACTGCAATTGAAGAAGAATTTGAAAATTTTTGCGGACACCTTAACATGCTTCGCCTGACCTGTCTCTCCGTTGCGAAATGTTGCCGTCAATGCATTGATCAAGATGGGCATTAATTTGAACACTTAAACTAACCCTTTTTCGAATCCCTTTTGTAATTTCTTCGAATAAATTCATTTTGATGCTGCATTTTTTTTATGCAAATTTGTTGCCAGACTTATGCCGACCCCTGTATGAGAAATAGCTGTCCCAAAACTTTGGGTAAGATATTTTTTTATCTGGGACACACTTTATCGTGACGTACTCTTGGAGCTCGTCGAGCACGTTGTTAACATCAATGTATGTTCATGCATCGCCGTTAACGACGTGCTCGAAGAGCACGTCGCAATCTATTATACAGAGTTGTCAAAAAGGTTTTTTAAATTTGGAAAAAAGACAAATTTTTGATATACACTGTATTCATGCATCGCTGTTAACGACGTGTTCTTCGAGCACGTTGCAATCTATTATACAGGGTGTCCAAAAAGTATTTTAAATTTGGAAAAAAGACAAATTTTTGGTATACACTATATAATAGTCTGGGACGTGCTCGTCGAGCACATCGTGAACAGCAATATGTATCCATACGTCGCTGTTAACGACGTGCTCGAAGAGCACGTCGCACTCTATTATACATTTTTTTTAAATCCTCTATATAATGAATTGCGACGTCGTTAACAGCAAAGTGTATTCAGATATCGTTATTAACAACGCAGACTATTATTATGACTTAAAAAAAGTTTTATACACATGAGAAAAATTTTCCCAAAACATGCGTAATATTTTTTATTGGTATAAAACTATTGAATTGCCCTGTATCATGTTAAAAGCAATGTGTATCCATTGTTAACGATGTGCTTAAACAGTACGTCGCGATAATGTGGGTTCTTTACAGGGTTGCCAGATATTTTTCACCAGAAATAGCCAATCGAATGATAAAAAGTAGCCCAAAGGAGCCGGTTATGCAACCAGTGATACGTAATTATTTTATACTGCGCATGCGCCGCATCCAACGGTTTGGGATTTTATTTCTATTTTTATGTTCTATGAACGTATTTCGTATAGTTGCTTATTCTTCTCTGTCATAAAGAGTTAGATACAATTATAGTAAAGGGACAAAAAAAGAAGAATATAAGCCGTTTTTATTGAAGCTTGATGTTTTTTTGCATAAATGAAAGTACTTTTGTTATTCAGCGTCAGAAGAATCACTAAAATCTATCACCTACAACTTTAGACAGCAATTTATTTAACAAATTGGTTTTTATTTTCATATATACCCACCTTAATTTAACAGTAATTATTATATTATGCTTGATAATATATAAAATAGAAAGTTAAAACAAATTCAAACTTACAAAATCACAGCTAAAATTGTAAATTACAAACAATGGTACTTTAATTTCTTCCAATCACCCTAAAATACACCATACAAAAAACATAACTAGATTACAAACAAAAACCAAATTAGTCGAATTATTTTTATTATACCTACCTTGAAACTCTTTTTCCCAATCCTTATTATAATATATTGTGTATTTTGCATACTTTCCAGCAGGTCCCCTCGCTTGTTTTGGCATTATTAATTTAAAAATACTGGGTAAAACAAAATAATCAAAAATCCTTCATATAACAGATTATAACCTAGAAAATATTCAAAATTGACAGTATTGGCAGACAGAATGACAGAACACAGAACGTTCTAGGCATAGATTACTAATGTTTTAGGATAGAAGCTGGCGATTTCTTTCATCTCACATTTTGCCATCATAAAGCGGCGAGGAATAAAACTTATTAGAGCCATCTACTATTCAAAAATAGCCCAAACTAGGAGCCTGTAGCTAACACAAATTTTCAGTAGCGAGACCGTCTCTTAAACTAGCCCAATCGGCTATAAATAGCCCAATCTGGCAACCCCGGTTCTAAATACAAATTAATTGTGACGTGCTCGTAGAGCACGTTGGCAGTCTTTTATAAAGTGTATATGTAAAACACTTTTTACACACCCTGTGTAATAGATTGCTACGTGCTCTTCGAGCACGTTGTTAGCAGTGATTCATGAACACATATTGCTGTTAAAGACGTGCTTTTCGAGAACGTTGCAGTCTATTATAAAGTATATCACAAAAACTTGTCTTCTTTCCATATGTAAAAAAGTTTTTGGACACCCAGTATAGTAGATTGCAACGTGCTCTTCGAGCACGTTGTTGGCAATGATTCATGAACACATATTGCTGTTAAAGACGTGCTCGTAGAGCACGTTGCAGTCTTTTATAAAGTGTATCACAAAAATTTGTCTTTTTCCATATATGTAAAACACTTTTTACACACCCTGTGTAATAGATTGCAACGTGCTCTTCGAGCACGTTGTTAACAGTGATTTATGGACACATATTGCTGTTAAAGTCGTGCTCGTAGAGCACGATGCAGTCTTTTATAAAGTGTATCACAAAAATTTGTCTTTTTCCATAATATGTAAAACACTTTTTACACACCCTGTGTAATAGATTGCAACGTGCTCTTCGAGCACGTTATTAGCAATGATTCATGAACATATATTTCTGTTAAAGACGTGCTCGAAGCGCCCTTCGTAGTCTATTATACAGTATATCTCAAAAACTTGTTTTTTCCAAATGTAAAAAACTTTTTAGACACCTTGTATAATATATTGCAACGTGCTCTTCGAGCACGTTGTTAACAGTGATTCATGGACACATATTGCTGTTAAAGACGTGCTCAAAGAGCATGTCGCAGTCTATTATTCAGTGTATATCAAAAACTTGTATTTTTCCAAATGTAAAAAACTTTTTAGACACCTTGTTTAATAGATTGCAACGTGCTTTTCGAGCACGTTGATATCAGTGATTCATGGACATATAATGCTGTTCAAGACCCAAAACCTTGCTTTTTGAACGCCCTATATAATAGATTGCGATGTCGTATGAATCCATATTGCTGTTAAGCACATCGCAAGTTTTAGACACATGGAAAAAAAATGTCTTTTCAAAATCACAATAATTTTTGATAAAAAGTTCTGTACATGCACTTATTTTTAAGTGATTTCGTTTTATTTTATTTAATAAATATTCCAAAACCATTGCTAAAATGTGTATTGGATTCTTTAAATTTTACAAATTTCATGCCTGATTATGGATTTTCTAGTGATGCAAGATATTTTATTGGGAATCTTTTTTGTAATATAAAACTTTTTCTCATGTATACTGGATTGCGACATGCTCTTAACAACAATATTGGATAGAAAATTAAAAACTTAGGTTCCATTTAAACATTTTAGAAATAAAAATTGATACATATCACAATTTCACCTATAAGTTGTAAATGAATTTATCTATTACTTATGGACAGCACTATATACTTATCAATTTCTTGGCAACTTATAAAATAATTAATAATAAATGTTTTATTGTTGGCAAGCTTCAAAAACTAGATAATAAGCTAATTCATTAAACTAGAATTGATTAATAGGGAGTAAAAACAGATAGTACTTAAAACTTAACCTAAAATTAATTCAAAAAAAATAAAATTAATCTGATTTTAAAAAATTACGCATGAACACAATAACTTTTTTGAAAATTATCCAGTTATACTGTAAAGCAGAATTTTTGTTTTCTCGGAATTAACGAAAATTTCATTTTCATAACATTAATTAATACTAAATAATAAATAATTAGTAATTTGTGACATACCAGATAGGTAATTGAATTTTTTTGAGCAAATTTTTTTAACCATTTTGTATATCTTAAAAAAAGGATATAACCGAGTTTTAATTGACCTCAATATCGTGTAAAAATTTCAATTCAACCTATTCAACAAATATACAACGAGTCATTCCATACGAAATAATACAAACTAAGATAAATTGAATTGGTCATATAACAATTTCGAAATTGTCATTTTAAATTTAAACGTAAATACATTACAAAACAAAGAATGCAATTTTATAACTTTGTTTAAACATCATTTAATGTAAAATTGCTTCAAAATCAAATAACCCTAGAAATGGGAAAAAGTCAAATTAAAAATCTTGAAATAAAGTAGATTTTCTTTCAGAAAAATGACATTAAACGTTTTGTATTTCATTCTTTTAAATTATGAAGGAAAATTGAACTTGTATCTATAGGATGTCTCGGATTTTGTTTGTTGAAATGTAATTATTGTAATATTGTGAATTTCGGGTTGTACCAGGAGTGATCATGAATTTTATTATTTCAATTCTAATGTCATATTTTTTGTTGACTGAAAACCACTGATCTGTATTATTTTACTGGATAGGATATAGCCCCCTAAAAAACGTTCCGAAAAATTGACCGATTTGGGCAAATAATATGACGAACCGGATGTTATTTAACGTAACCTCTATTTCCATTTGTCATCACATTTGTCATTTAATTGTGTCAACAAGCTACGATGAGATGTTTTTATTGTGGAAAACAAAGTAAAAAGAGTATGAAATAAACAATAAACGTTTATTACTGAAGAAACAATATGCTTCACGTTTCCATTTTTATATTTTCTTTCATAAAAAATCAAATCATGGGTGAATTTTCCCGAAGGACATCCCCGCAAAAGGAATAGAAGAAGAATAAGAAGAAAAACTAATCAAATTATAGGTTAGGTATGTCAAATTATCCCAAATTTCAGTTCTGTGAACCCACCATAATTTGCCCAAATCGGCCAGCATTGTTGCACTTCCGGTCTCCTTGGTGGAACGGTTTTTTTAGTATGTTAAATATAGCCTATATCCTATCCAGTAAAATAATACAGATCAGTGCTGAAAACCTTTTAAGTTTTGAATACAGCTATGCTGCGTCACAAACATAGCTTATGTGGTGTCATCTATAAAATAGATCAATATAAATGCGAATTCATAATTTTTCATATCTTAAACAACTAATTTCAAATTTTTTATTAATTTTTTAAAACAAAGACAAAATTAATTTTAAAAAAATCATCTTTAACACCCTTTACCTTTCTTATTATCAATATTTTATTAACAAAAGTTGGAAGTTATTTGGAAGTTTTATGACATTAGGCCCAGTCTACGAGCTTAACCCTTCCCAAAAAAATTCGTCAAGTCCCTCAAAGGCACTTGAACCTCTTGAGACCTCGACTTTGGTCGGAACAGACACCGAAGAATTTTTGTTGAGCGAAAAATCTCAAAATTCGGAAGTTTTATGACATTGAGCCAAGTCTACGGGTTTAACCCTTTCCAAAAAAAATCCTCAAGTCCCTCAGAGGCACTTGAACCTCTTTAGACCTCGACTTCGGTCGGAACAGACACCGAAGAATTTTTTTTTGAGCAAAAAATCTGAAAATTCGGAAGTTTCATGATATTGGGCCCAATCTACGGGCTTAACCCTCTCCAAAAAAATTCCTCAAGTCCCTCAGAGGCACTTGAACCTCTTGAAGCCTCGACTTGGGTCGGAATTGACACCAACGAATTTTTTTTGAGGGAAAATTTTTACCTAATCAGGTTTTGGGCCCAGTCTACGGGCTTAACCCTTTTCAGAAAATTTCTTTAGGGCCCTAAGAGGCACCTAGATCTTCTGAGTTCCAGAGTTGGATCAAAACTGATACCGAACAATTTATTCGGAACAAGAATTACTATTATTCGTATTTTTATTTATTTTGGGCCTACTGTTTCTTGCTGCCCATTGGGTCCAAATGTTTCCTCTTCTCTAAGGACTTTATTTGCAACCTCCATTGCCGGTAACTAAATTATTTATGTATTCATCAATTTTTTAGGGACGGGGCGCTGAACGCTCGTTACGGCCCTGGTTTTGCCTCGGCCGCTGCGTGCTCTGGCCGCTAGCTTCAGCTTCCCATTGATATCCTGATAGGGGAAAACTCTTCACGGGCAAGAAGTATAATTTAAAACGTGGTTTAACTGCTATTGAAATGATCCTAGGATGGACTATTCTCGGAAAGGTTGCTAATTCGTGTCTGAGTATTTCGAAGTCCACTAGCATGATGGTTACTTCTCTTCTATGTAAGAATGAACAAATTTGTATTCTATGGAATCTTGATGTACTTGGAATTACTGATCCTATTGATAAACAAAATAAAGAAGAAGCAGAGATTGCAGTTTTTCAGCACTTCCAAAATTCTGTAACTGTTAACAATGATGGAAGATACGAAGTTGCTTTGCCTTGGATAGCAGGCCATCCCCCAATTCCTAATAATTTCAAGTTGGCAAAACGACGTCTCGACTGTTTAATGATACAATTGAAAAATGATGGATATTACGATGAATATGATAAGTTTTTTTAGAATGGTTATCTGAAGGGATTATTGAGTAGGTACCTAAGAATGAGGAGAAGAAAGAAGATGTTCACTCTCTTCCTCATCGCCATGTGATAAAATTAGATAGCGCTACTACTAAATTAAGACCCGTTTTTGATGCTTCGGCAAGAGAAAAAGATTTCCCATCGTTGAACCAATGTTTAGAGAAAGGTATCAATTTGATTGAATTGATACCTTCAATTCTGATAAAGTTTCGTTTTTTTAAAATTGGAGTGATAGCAGATATAAGACGAGCTTTTCTGCAAATTGGTATTCTGAAATCTGATAGAGATGTTTTACTTTTTTTATGGTATGACAAAAATGATTGTCTTATTTATTTTCAACATGCAAGGGTTGTTTTTGGGGTAACCTGTAGTCCTTTTCATCTTAATGCCGTAATTCAGTTTCACTTGAGTCGTATCTTAGATACTTGTACTGAAAGCAATTCTCGATATAGCCATCCTATTTTAAAATCTTCTTATGTAGACAATTGTGCGACAAGTGTTGATTCTGAGGAAGAATTAAAATAATAATAATTAAAAAATAATGGATGAGTCAAAATACGATTTACGCCTTTGGGAACACACAGTTTTAAATAATGATATACCTAACACATTCGTGTCTAATCTCTTAGGGATGAAGTGAAATCGCTTAGAAAACACCTTAGAACTTTGTTTGGAATGGTTCCAGACCATTGATTTAAGCATTGCTTCAAAAAGAGCCATTTTATCTGTTGCCAATAAGATTTTTGATCCCATTGGGTTTTCATGCCCTGTTCTTTTGCCTATTAAAATTTTGTTGCAAAATATGTGGACTCTTAAGATAGGATGGGATGCTGAGGTTCCTGCTGAGATTAAGAAAACGTTTTTAGACTGGGTACATGAGTTTAGCATTCTTGTTAATCTAAAAATTCCTTGGTACCTTTCTTGTTTATTATCTAATGAGATTAAAATTAATTCCCAAAGTTTGCATTCATTCTGTGATGCCAGTTAGCATGCAGTGGTTTTTCTGAGAACAGAAGATATTGGAGGATTTTCCTCTATTCAGTCATTCAATCAAAAAACAGACTCTCTTCCGATAAGAAGAAAGATGTCGATTCCACGTTTAGAGTTACTAGCGGCTATTGGTCCTCGATATTGTTAACATTTAATAACAATATTCCTGTATACTGCTGGTCAGACTATAGTACAGTTTTAGCATGGATTCATCGAGAAGAACAATGGAAACCTTTCGTCTGGAATAGAATAAAAGAAATTCGTATATTAACTAAAAAGGAAAATTGGTTTTTTATTTCTGGTAAATTGAATTCGGCTGATCTACATTCCAGAGGCTGTTCTGCAAAATATCTACTGCAGTCTAGATAGTGGGAGGAACCTTTTTGGTTACTTCAAGAGAAACAATATTGGCCTATTCAGGATTATATGGTTGACGAACCTTCAGTAACTGAAGAAAAGACTAAGAAACCCATAACTTCATGTTTAAATATACAAAAAGATTTGTCGTGGTATTATCGAATTTTGAATGTAGTTGGTTGGATCAATAGGTTCATTAATAACTGCCGACATAGTATAAAAGACCGTCCTAAAACTAATTCAAAAAGAAGCTTTCAGTGGAACCAACGATAAGTGTCTTGCATCATTATCTCCCTTTAAAGACGAAGATGGTTTGATTCGTTTGGAAACAAAAATTAGTCAAAGAAAAGATTTATTTGACTTTAAACACCCTGTAATTTTGCTTTTAAATCATTATGTTGTTTGTAGGGTAGGTTAATATATAAGTTGATAATTGTCACATTGGCACTCAGGCTTTGTTAAGTCAATTAAGAGAAAAATTTTGGATACTAAAAGGGAGAAGAACGATTAAGTCTGTAATTTCAAAGAGTGTAAGATGTCGAAGGTATGAAACCAAAGGTTTTGACACTGTTCCTATAGCGCTTCCACAAAATCGAGTCAAAGATGTAGCCGTTTTTGAGGTAATTGGAGTGGACATGGCCGGGCCTTTATTTAATAAATCCATAGAAAAAGTTTGGGTCTGTATTTTTATTTGTGCCGTCTACAGAGCGGTACACTTGGAAGTCGTATTCAATTTATCTACCGACAGTTTTCTTATGTAGTTCATTAGTAGGAGAGGAAGACCAGCTGTTGTATACAGCGATAACGGAACGAATTTTGTTGGAACCGAAAATGCCTTTGAACATATAGACTGGAATGAAATTAAAGATTATAGTAGAGTACAACGGATTTCATGGAAATTTTCACCACCAACTGGTGCTTGGTGGGAACGATTGATTCGATTACTGAAACAATTGTTACGTAAAACCCTTGGAACAACATCATTAAGTTATGACGAACTTTCCACCATTTTATGCAAATGTGAATCGGTAATGAATTCTAGGCCATTAACCTATGTATCAGACGACGTCGAAGATCTTATTCCATTAACTCCAGCGATGTTTCCTCAAGAGGTAAGAAAAATCAGCGTTCCTGATATAGATATCATTGATAGGCAAAGTTTGAATAGACATCTAAGATACCAAATGAAGTTGAAAGAAGATATGAAAAGATTCCGCAAGGAGTATTTAGGTCAACTAATTGAGAAACAAAAAATATGGTTTAAAAAATGTAAAAATTGGCGATGTTGTATTAATTAGCAAAGAGAATATTAAAAGAATGGAATGGCCATTAGCAGTAGTTACATACCTTTGCTGGAAAAGATGGAAATATTCGCGTTGTACGCTTAAAAACTTCTTCAGGTTTTGTCACAAGACCCCTAAAAAAGTTACAAGTTAACACAGAAACAGAAATTAATAATTTTAGAAGAGATTTCAAGAAGAAAAAGGATAAACTTTATGAAGAAACAAATAATGAAAACATCACAGTTAGTTGATATGGAAGGAGAATTAAAGTACCTCAAAGGTATCAGTCTGAAAATTGAGTCTTACTGCCGTTATCGACTCACGGTGGGAGAATGTAGAAAATGAAGAAACTAATGATTTATACCTAGGTCTATTCTACAGTGAGCACCATAAGTCTTACCCCCCCTATCTAACTCGTTACTGGAGTCTTGTTAGGAAAATCGCCGAGACACGTCGATTTTTGATTTCTACAATGTACATTTTTGTATAAATAGTTTACCCTTAATTTCATCGCTTACTGGAGGGGAGCAACCCTTTCGAAACATTTAAATGGCATGGGGTGGTGAGTGATAGCTCATTTGAAAGAGGGTTTTATTCTCTATTCAACCGTGTAAAAAAATTTGAAATTTGCTTCATTAATTCTCGACTAATTGTTGTTTCAGAATAACGGAAATTAACGTAGCGCACTCATCCTTAGAATTAAAATTCGGCCCTGCATGATTTCGGTTTTGGTTCAGGTTTTGGTTTTTTGCACGGTTGAATAGAGAATAAAACCCCCTTTCAAATGAGCTATCACTCTCCATCCCATGCCATTTAAATTTTTCGACAGGGTTGCTACCCTCCAGTAAGGGATGAAATTAAGGGTTAACTAATCATGCAAAAATGTACATTGTAGAAATCAAAAATCGACCTGTCTCGGCGATTTTCCTAACAAGACCCCAGTAACGAGTTAGTTAGGGGGGGGGTAAGACTTATGATGCTCACTGTATAGTCTTCTGCACAGATATAGTTATTATTTATTAATGTCATAATTATTATTGATTGTCAATGTTATATTTTTGAATAAAGTCGTTTTGAAGTTTATACCGGGTAGGTATTAACCCATTCTGAACATCTACTATATTTCTATGTAAAATTACTTAAGGATCACTCTGTATAAATTACAATATATAGTGTGTATTTAAACTAAAAAAAAATGTTTTAATCCCATTCTGCTAGTCTGAGAGTTGTTTAATTTCGTGAATAAAGAATTGCCACAAAAAAACATATTAATTATAAAAAAATCAAATACCAAAAATTAACGAGTACGATTTCGTATGGATTGAATCATAATCAAGTAATCACTTGATTAGCAGCTTCAGATATATTAAATATGTCTAAAACAGAACTTTCAGAGTACGAGTATATACAGTGTGGCGCAAAAAATCTATAATATCAAATACGAAACTTTTTTATTGATCAAAAAATTTTATTCTTGATAAAAGTTGGTACACAAGCTAAAAACGAATATAATTTTACTGTATATTAAAAATTATGTACTGTATACCAGAAAGGTAAATACGAAAAATAAATAAAAAGTTTTGAAAAATCAAATTTTCTGAAAATGAACAATAACGGTACAAAATTTATCTCGTATTTTTTCACCTCCCTCGTATATGGTTCAACATTTGTAATACTTATAAAATTTATACTGGCTTTTAACTCATGCACAAACTTTTATAAAGAAAAAATTTTTCTGAGAATTCAACAATAATGATGGAAACTTTATGCGACACAATGTTTACAATTTTATTAACAAAATCTTATAATGCTTATTATTTAAATTAACTACGAGTAAAAATTAATCTTGCACGTTCTTGACTAAACAAAAAACTTTAATATAGAAATCTAAAATAAATAATATCTAATAATTCGATTACTTTTAGGTACGTGATATGATTTTTTATTAACAATGTTTGCTAATTCTTTTTACTAAATATAAAACCAAAGAAACAAAAAATTAAAATAATTATCATTCTAAAAATTAGCGAACACATTAAAAATGTATATTTTTTCATAAAAATAATAAAATCTCAGAAAACCATGCTATACACCCTTAAAATAATTCTATACAAATCAAAATATACATTTAAAACTTGTCATGATGATAGTTTTGTTCAGTTAAATATAATATTGCTTAAAAGTTAATAAGGAAAAAAAATATATAATATATATAAAAAGATTATTCATCACAGTGTCTATAAAAATGAAAATTGTATTCTATATATTCTAAACCCAACTTGGATGGAGAGAGCTTGCACGTATTCTGTAACAAAAAAAAATGTTCTTATTCATCCGCAAGTGGAGAAATTAGTTAAAAAATGGAGAATGTACAAAAACAGTTTAATATCGGTGCTCCAATCCTTCAAGTACCTTTCTTACCTTATTTAGGCCATTTACGGTCCTACTTTTCTCATTACCCCTGAAATTTTTTGGGACATTCTGTATAATGGATTACGGCGTCAAAGAGCACGTCGTTAATAACAATGCATCCATGCACTCATTATTAGCACGTCGCAATCCATTGTAGAAGGTATCTCAAAAAGTGCATAAGTTAAAACTTTCCCAACTGTATAAAATCTTTTGAGACACTCTATATCATGGATTGCGACGTGCTTTTCGAGCACGTCGTTAACAACAATGCAAGGGTACTCATTATTAACAACGTGCTCAAAGAGAACGTCGCAATCCATTGTACAGGGTGTCTCAAAACGTGCACAAAATAAAACTTTCCCAATTATATAAAATGTTTTGAGACACTCTATATCATGGATTGCGACGTGCTCTTCGAGCACGTCGTTAAAAACAATGCAAGGGTATTTATTATTAACAACGTGCTCAAAGGGCACGTCACAAACCATTGTACAGGTTGTCTCAAAACGTGCACAAGATGTAAACTTTATCCCAATTATATAAAATGTTTTGATACACTCTATATCATGGATTGCGACGTGTTATTCGAGCACGTCGTTAACAACAATGCAAGGGTATTTATTATTAACAACGTGCTCAAAAAGCACGTCACAATTCATTGTATAGGGTGTCTCAAAACGTGCACAAGATGTAAACTTTTTCCGAATTATATAAAATGTGTTGAGACACTCTATATCATGGACTGCAACGTGCTCTTCGAGTACGTCGTTATCAACAATGCAAGGATATTTATTATTAATAACGTGCTCGAAGAGCACGTCGCAATCCATTGTATAGGGTGTCTCAAAACGTGCACAAGATATAAACTTTTTCCCAATTATATAAAATATTTTGAGACACTCTAGATCATGGATTGCGACGTGCTCTGCTCGAAGAGCACGTCGTTAACATCAATGCAAGGATATTTATTATTAACAACGTGCTCAAAAAGCACGTCACAATCCATTGTATATGGTGTCTCAAAACGTGCACAAGATGTAAACTTTTTCCCAATTATATAAAATGTATTGAGACACTCGAGCACGTCGTTAACAAAAATGCAAGAGTAATCATTATTAACAACTTGCTCAAAGAGCACGTCCCAGTCCATTGTATAGGGTGTCTCAAAACGTGCATAAAGTAAAACTTCCCAATTGTATAAAATGTTTTTAAACACTCTGTATAATAGATTGCGACGTTCTTTTCGAGCACGTCGTTAACAACAATGTAAAGATATTTATTATTAACAACGTGCTTAAAGAGCACGTCGCAATCCATTGTATAGGGTGTCTCAAAACGTACACAAGATGTAAACTTTTTCCCAATTATATAAAATGTTTTGAGACACTCTATATCATGGATTGCGACGTGTTATTCGAGCACGTCGTTAACAACAATGCAAGGGTATTTATTATTAACAACGTGCTCGAAGAGCACGTCGCAATCCATTGTATAGGGTGTCTCAAAACGTGCACAAGATATAAACTTTTTCCCAATTATATAAAATATTTTGAGACACTCTAGATCATGGATTGCGACGTGCTCGAAGAGCACGTCGTTAACATCAATGCAAGGATATTTATTATTAACAACGTGCTCAAAAAGCACGTCACAATCCATTGTATATGGTGTCTCAAAACGTGCACAAGATGTAAACTTTTTCCCAATTATATAAAATGTATTGAGACACTCGAGCACGTCGTTAACAAAAATGCAAGAGTAATCATTATTAACAACTTGCTCAAAGAGCACGTCCCAGTCCATTGTATAGGGTGTCTCAAAACGTGCATAAAGTAAAACTTCCCAATTGTATAAAATGTTTTGAAACACTCTGTATAATAGATTGCGACGTTCTTTTCGAGCACGTCGTTAACAACAATGTAAAGATATTTATTATTAACAACGTGCTTAAAGAGCACGTCGCAATCCATTGTATAGGGTGTCTCAAAACGTACACAAGATGTAAACTTTTTCCCAATTATATAAAATGTTTTGAGACACTCTATATCATGGACTGCAACGTGCTCTTCGAGCACGTCGTTAAAAACAATGCAAGGGTATTTATTATTAATAACGTGCTCGAAGAGCACGTCGCAATCCATTGTATAGGGTGTCTCAAAACGTGCACAAGATATAAACTTTTTCCCAATTATATAAAATATTTTGAGACACTCTATATCATGGGCTGCGACGTACTCTTCGAGGACGTCGTTAATGACAATGCAAGGGTAATCATTATTAACAACGTGTTCAAAGAGAACGTCGCAATCCATTGTACAGGGTGTCTCAAAACGTGCACAAGATAAAACTTTTTCCCAATTATATAAAATGTTTTGAGACACTCTATATCATGGATTGCGACGTGTTATTCGAGCACGTCGTTAACAACAATGCAAGGGTATTTATTATTAACAACGTGCTCGAAGAGCACGTCGCAATCCATTGTATAGGGTGTCTCAAAACGTGCACAAGATATAAACTTTTTCCCAATTATATAAAATATTTTGAGACACTCTAGATCATGGATTGCGACGTGCTCGAAGAGCACGTCGTTAACATCAATGCAAGGATATTTATTATTAACAACGTGCTCAAAAAGCACGTCACAATCCATTGTATATGGTGTCTCAAAACGTGCACAAGATGTAAACTTTTTCCCAATTATATAAAATGTATTGAGACACTCGAGCACGTCGTTAACAAAAATGCAAGAGTAATCATTATTAACAACTTGCTCAAAGAGCACGTCCCAGTCCATTGTATAGGGTGTCTCAAAACGTGCATAAAGTAAAACTTCCCAATTGTATAAAATGTTTTGAAACACTCTGTATAATAGATTGCGACGTTCTTTTCGAGCACGTCGTTAACAACAATGTAAAGATATTTATTATTAACAACGTGCTTAAAGAGCACGTCGCAATCCATTGTATAGGGTGTCTCAAAACGTACACAAGATGTAAACTTTTTCCCAATTATATAAAATGTTTTGAGACACTCTATATCATGGACTGCAACGTGCTCTTCGAGCACGTCGTTAAAAACAATGCAAGGGTATTTATTATTAATAACGTGCTCGAAGAGCACGTCGCAATCCATTGTATAGGGTGTCTCAAAACGTGCACAAGATATAAACTTTTTCCCAATTATATAAAATATTTTGAGACACTCTATATCATGGGCTGCGACGTACTCTTCGAGGACGTCGTTAATGACAATGCAAGGGTAATCATTATTAACAACGTGTTCAAAGAGAACGTCGCAATCCATTGTACAGGGTGTCTCAAAACGTGCACAAGATAAAACTTTTTCCCAATTATATAAAATGTTTTGAGACACTCTATATCATGGATTGCGACGTGTTATTCGAGCACGTCGTTAACAACAATGCAAGGGTATTTATTATTAACAACGTGCTCGAAGAGCACGTCGCAATCCATTGTATAGGGTGTCTCAAAACGTGCACAAGATATAAACTTTTTCCCAATTATATAAAATATTTTGAGACACTCTAGATCATGGATTGCGACGTGCTCGAAGAGCACGTCGTTAACATCAATGCAAGGATATTTATTATTAACAACGTGCTCAAAAAGCACGCCACAATCCATTGTATATGGTGTCTCAAAACGTGCACAAGATGTAAACTTTTTCCCAATTATATAAAATGTATTGAGACACTCGAGCACGTCGTTAACAAAAATGCAAGAGTAATCATTATTAACAACGTGCTCAAAGAGCACGTCCCAGTCCATTGTATAGGGTGTCTCAAAACGTGCATAAAGTAAAACTTCCCAATTGTATAAAATGTTTTGAAACACTCTGTATAATAGATTGCGACGTTCTTTTCGAGCACGTCGTTAACAATGTAAAGGTATTTATTATTAACAACGTGCTTAAAGAGCACGTCGCAATCCATTGTATAGGGTGTCTCAAAACGTGCACAAGATGTAAACTTTTTCCCAATTATATAAAATGTTTTGAGACACTCTATATCATGGATTGCGACGTGCTCTTCGAGCACGTCGTTAACAATGCAAGGGTATTTATTATTAACAACGTGCTCAAAGGGCACGTCACAATCCATTGTACAGGTTGTCTCAAAACGTGCACAAGATGTAAACTTTTTCCCAATTGTATAAAATGTTTTAAGACACTCTATATCATGGATTGCGACGTGCTCTTCGAGCATATCGTTAACAAAAATGCAAGAGTAATCATTATTAACAACGTGCTCAAAGAGCACGTCCCAGTTCATTGTATAGGGTGTCTCAAAACGTGCATAAAGTAAAACTTCCCAATTGTATAAAATGTTTTGAAACACTCTGTATGATAGATTGCGACGTCCTTTTCGAGCACGTCGTTAATACCAATGCCTGGACACTCATTATTAACTACGTGTTCGAAGAGCATATTGCCATCCATTGTATAGGGTGTCTCAAAACGTACGTAGGGTACAACTTTTTCTCATTTGTATAAAATGTTTTGAGACACTCTATATAATGGATTGCGACGTGCTTTTCGAGAACGTAGTTAATAACAAATACGTCTATGGAGGCCAACCGTGATGAGGAATCTAGAGATTCAGGTGGAGAGTACAAAAATAGCAAATCCACTACATTGGTCAGGATATAAATAGCATTGTTTTACCATGTGAGGTGTTAAGATATATATCAAAATAAATTAGAAAATCATTGTAAAACTATTAATAAATATAGTCAAATCATATTTTTTATATAAAAAAATCGGAACTTACCGGGTTTTGTCTTAAAGATGCCCTATAAGTCATCACCTTCGACTGAAAATCGATCATATCGACTTCGAAAATCACGCTCTGGTATCCAATGACTTGCGTCGGACTATTTTCGTTAACTTTATGTCGGATTTTCATTTTGTCGTCATAATAAGCTGCAGAACTAACGAAAGGACATTCGTGCTGTTTGTAATCATTGTAACAGTGTTCGATTTCTTTTATATTAGACTGAGCCGATCTAAAAATAAATATAATAATTTAATAACATTGAGATTGGTCTCAAAAAAAAAAAAATTAATTCAAAATTCGAAAATTTTTGTATTAAAAACGGAATATGTTCAATCGTTCACTGACCATGTTTGGCTACACTCAAAAATAAACAAAAATATTGGACAAACAAAAATATTAAACAAACAAAAATATTAACCAAACAAAAATATAAAAAAAAACAAAAATATTAACCAAACAAAATATTATTCAAACAAAAGTATTAATCAAACAAAAATATTAAACATACAAAAACATTAACCAGACAAATATATTAAACAAACAAAATATTACCCAAACAAAAGTTTGCTCATTTTTAGCAAAATATAAGTTTAAAAAATACTTCTCCTTTGACAGAAATAAAAAAAGTTGAGGTTCATTTCTCAAAAAGAATCCAAGATATAGAGAAACAGACACCAGCCAAATTCCATAAATATCTGAGCAAAAATAAAAATTTTATATCCCTCATTGCATTCCTTTTATCCCGATAAAAAATCTGTTATTAAAATTGACATACATGTCAACGATCTGAAAATGTTTCCGTTTTTTTAAATACTTCCTATACCTACGTCTTTTGCCACTTGTCGAATAGGGTTTAAGAATACAGGAGTGTTGCCTATGAAAATATATATTTGATTTTAATTTACTTTTACAAAGATTTGAAATGTTACTATATATAACCCAGGCAATTATGTAACAATTCAGATTGTCAGAACATGTTGGAGCAGCAATAATGTGGATATGTGCTTTAAAAGAACACTAAAACTACAAGACTGCCTTTATTTTTTTTTAGTTAATAAATCATAGCACTTTACAAAAGTTCGCCTCAATGTGATTTCTAAATTCTGTGGTTAGATGGTAAAACCATTGATGTCCATTTTTGGCTGATTTTTGGTCATTTTAAGATATACATACCACTTGCTATATATTAAGTTCTTTCATTTGCGTCCACCAGTGTAAATTACACCAGTTACACCACCTTTATTTACCTAGTTTACTTCCTCCTTATTCCTGATGCACATGTCGAGTGTAATACACTCCTGCTAAATAGCTGGTGGAGAAAATATCCACCAGTAGACACCATATCGCTGACAAGAAGGTGTAGTGGATTTTACACCAGGCCAAACGAAAGGTATGGTGTGCGTTGGTGTAGTTCATTCCTACACCAGTGGGACGAACGAAAGAACCTATTGTATAGTTATATAAGTTGGAAAAACAATATGCGAAGATTTTTTACAACATTTTCAAATTTCAACAGATGTTGAAGTTAGAGAGTATTAAAGTTGAATTCTTACTTGTGTAGGGACGTTTACTTTTGTGATGAAACAATGTAGACGTTGCAGTGATATTATAGCGCTGCTTTACGTTATTCAACGCTACTGGAAGTTCTCAAAAATGGTGTCGTTTTAACAAACCAGATGTGACATTCCTGTTATATCCAAGAAAGTCTTTTTACTTCTTGTAGATGTTATTATAAAGCCCATGAAATAAAATCATATTAATGAGCTAAATGTGACGTTCATACCTTATTATTTTTATCTAAATTTTATATGGACTATAAACATTTTATATATTTGACCTATATAAAATGGAATAGAAATATTAGAAATAAATAAACTTTAAGTTAAAAGCTTAGAAGACAAGTTAAACTTCTATTCTAATCCCAGGAAATTTTCCAGAAAAAGTATAATTAAAATATTTAATACTGAGCATCAGACTCCTCTATAATACAGTACTACCGGTTACGTAAGTAGCAAGCGATCATGAGTATCTCCATCTATGAACGCGGGACGAACTGTTAGGTCTGCCAGGTCTGTGATGTAAAGACTGAAGATAGCCATCTTAAAAATGTAACTGCTAATTGATGTATTCCAGCGTACATAAAATTTCATTTGTAGATATGATGTTAAAATTTAAACATGTAAGGGATATTTCAGCATTGTTTTAAAAATATATCAAGAAAAGTCTATGAGAAACGTTACAAAAAAGACTGGTAATGTTTCATGTTTAGTGGGCAGTTTTATTATTTAATTATATAAAACCTAATTATAATAAATATAACAATTATTTAAAATTTATAAAAATTATATTGTTAAGTTTGCCAAAACTTCCAACGCCGAAATGGCCAACGTCGAAATGGCCGACGTCCAAATGGCCACGCCAAAACGGCCACGCCGAAACGTCCCATTCCCCAAAAATGCATTCACTAACTAGCTAGATACTAAAGATGCCAGCAAATGTCAAACAAAATTATTTGGAGTCCGGGGATGGTTTTAATCATTCGTAGGGGGATTTTTCAGATTTGTTTCCGAATTTTCAAATTTATTTATAAAATGTGTAAAGTATTGTCATGTGAACCATTTTCGATCATTATAGTCATACTCTTATTCCTTAAATTAATATCTGCTTTATTTGAGCCTTTTACAGTATTCTAAAATGCTACTAAACCTTTCAAAGAAACATCATTGCAATTTTTTAGCAAGGGAACTAGAAAATTGTGGAGATGTCTAAAATCTTCGAAAACAAGTTTGAAGTGCCAAATTTTTATATAGATTACCCAACTTTGTCCATATTATAAATCAGTTTTGTTGCTAAGATATTGCCAATATAAATTAGTGTATAGCAGTAAAAAACATAAATTAATGTTGTATTTAATATAAATAAATTAAAATTGATAACGATAGTTCTGAAAGAATAAGAATTTTAAAATACTTACCGAAATATGAGATTAATAAATTCGTCTGGCATATATTTCGATATAGGAACGGAATACGATATGTTATATTGAGAATTGGTCTCTTCTTTGTACTTTGGAGTCAATGTTGTGTTGAAATTTCTACCGTGGATTATAATGGTAAACATTTGATCATCTAAAAATAAAACAATTATTGAGAGAGAGAGAGAGAGAGATATGCTTTATTGTCGTAAAAAAATTTACAAAAATTTTATAGACAAAGCGTGTAACTTAAATACTAAACATATTATAAAAATAACTAAACAGCAGAAAAAACAAACAGAAACAAACAGACAAAATAGGAATAACAATTGCAATGGACATGCAATATCCGTCATTATAATTATTCTAATTTAATTTTTAAATTTAAATTTAAACTTTAATATTTAATTATTTAATTAATGCCATTGTATGTGGAACTCAAATGTCTAAGGTACGTTATAAAATTCTGCTACTGTGTAATATGGTCTTTCTAGAAGAAAAGCTTTAGCCAGTCTTCGGAACTTATCGTATGTATTTATAGATTTTAATTGCATCGGAAGGTTATTATACAATTTTTTGGCATTGTAGGTAATGGAATGTTTTAATAGGTCAGAAGTGGGCATTGTTAAATAAACATCAGTCTCTAAATTTCTTGTAGGATATCTACGAGTCGGTCTTTCGGATAAATTTTGAATGTGCTTGCGAACTAAGCAGACGGATTCGAAAATAAATAGAGCAGGAAGGGTTAGAATTTTGAAATTTTTGAAGTAATTTTCGCAATGTGTCCTACTACTTAAACCAAATACATAGCGGATTGCTCTTTTTTGCAGTTTAAAAATAGATTCGAAAAGGTATAAGCTACAAGAACCCCAGAAAGGTAAACCATAGCGAAGGTGAGATTCGAATAAGGAAAAGTAGGTTATTAATGCAGTAGAAGGAGTCAGCTCTTTAGAAACCGATTTAATGGCAAAACATGCTGAGGATAATTTTTTTGCTAAGGTATCTATATGAGCAGACCATTTTAGAGAATCGTCTATATAAAGACCTAAAAACTTGATTGAAGTCACCGTTTGGATCAGATTATTGTTTAAAGTTATAGGTTGTAAAGTACCTCTGTAAGACAATGCTACAGTTTTGCTGGTGTTGAAACAAAGTCCATTCCAACCAGACCAGGACTTAATAGTCACTAGATCTTCACTTATGATAGATTGTAATGTCTGCATGTGAATTATTCCAGGTTACACTGGTGTCATCAGCAAATAAAGTAATTCTACCACTTATTCTTAAGTCTGTGATGTCGTTGATGAATAATAAAAACAAAATTGGACCTAATACTGATCCTTGAGGTACTCCACTGCTTATTGCTAGATTTGTAACTTATTAATTAAAATATCATGATTTACACAATCGAAGGCCTTTGCGAAGTCACAAAATACTGAAGCGGTGAAAAGTTTATCATTAAGTGATGTGTATATTTCATTAAGAACGGAAAACATTGCGTCGCTAGTGCATTTTTTAGGTAGAAAGCCATACTGATGAGCTGTGAGGATGTTATGCTTGAAAAGAAAGGGCAAAAGACGGTTTTTCATTAGCCGTTCTACTATCTTCGATAAGGTAGGCAATAACGCGATAGGTCTATAGTTGCAGGTTTTGGTTTTGTCGCCACCTTTATGAAGTGGGATTATTATAGCTGTTTTTAGATAGTTAGGAAAGAGACCAATTTCAAAGGATTCATTAATCAGTGAAGTTAAAATGTTGATTACTACATCCGGTATATTTAGAAATATTTTGGTGGACAGGCCATCAATTCCACAGGAAAATTTATTTTGGATGTTGTTTATGGTTTGCACTAGTTCATGCTTGTCTACTGGTCTTAGGAAGAAACTTTCAGTGATCCTTTTAGTAGGTAGGAGGAAGGAGAGAGCATCCTGACTCGGAGCTATGTTAGATTTGATATTTTTACTTACATTTACGAAATAATTGTTTAGTTCATCTGGGCTAGGATTTACACTGTTTGAAGAACGGGTTTTATTCCTTAAGTCATTTATTATAGACCAGGTTTCTTTGGAGGAGTTTTTAGCTCTTGCGATGCGATTTTTGTAATAGTTTTTCTTAGCAGATTTGGTGATTTTCCGATACAATATTCTGTAGTTGTTGATATAGTTTAATATTAGGGGATTATCTGTGTACTTTTTAATATACATGAGTGACCTCATATTTTTAGATGATGTTCTTATTCCTTTAGTTGTCCAGGATTTATGACATTTAGTTTTAATGGGGCGAAGGGGGAAAGCTGTATTGAAACACATAATTATTTTATTTAAGAAGTCTAAAAATTTAGAGTCAATATCTTCCAATCAGTAGTTAGACATAAATTATAGAAATTTTTGAAATTATGCTTAGAGAAAATTCTACCTAGCTGACGGACTTTTTTTGGAGCTGTACGGGGTATCAAAAATTTGGCAAATACTGCTTCGTGGTTTGAGAGACCTGAGCTAATTACTTGGTGCTCTACGTCAACGGGTTTAAAATCAGAGACTACGTAATCTATAATTGTAGATGTTGTTTCTGTGATTCTAGTTGGAGAATTTACGTGCATAGTGAGACTGAATGATTCAAAAATATTGATCAAAGACTTTTTAGTAGCACATACATTAGCAAAGTCAATATTAAAATCGCCGCATAAAATTTTCTTACTTTTTATAGGCAATGCGTCAAGTAGATTAAGAAGATTCTCTAGAAAGAGGTGAACATTTGATTTAGGTGTTCTATAAATACAAATAATAAACAAATCAATGGTTTTGTTGTTTACAATGGAAAATTTGAAGAAATTTTCAGCTTGTAGAAAGTCGTATTTAGATACAGCAGAAAAGTCCTTGTCTAAGGATAAAATTAGAGTTCCACCATGGTCTGTATTACTTCTATCATATCTGCTGACGATAGTATATTTTTAGACAAAAACTGGTTCACCAACTTGTAACCAGTGTTCTGTAATAGCAACTATTTGGGGAAACCCTAACTCTTCCAAAAACAAATACAAGTCATAAAAGTAATTCTAAAAATCATGATTTTTATACTTTCCTTATATCTGTATACAGATAGAAAAGTAAAAATTGATTCCAAAATTATGCAGATATCTTTACAAATTGAAGAGTTTCTAACAAAAAAATAATTATAGAAATCGATCAACGTGGTGTAAAGTATTATCGCTGAAAATATATAAAAAATGAAGAATTTGATGACTTTCATCAGATAATGTTGTTGAAAATGTGGTTCAACTTGTGAGTTTATTATTTTATGAAATATGTATAAAATATTATGTGAAAGAAACTGTGTGGACGGTTTTCTACCTTTTTATTTTTCTTTCAATTCTTGCAGCTGTGATTATAATACATTGAGCCATGAAGACACTAACTACAATAAATATGCTAATCCTGAACAGATAAGGACCAAATTTATATATGTCCACCCCTGAAGTACCCCCTTTCTAACAAAAAAAAAAAAAGAATTGTAGAAATCGGACAAGGTGGTAAAGAATTATTGTTGAATATAGATGAAAAAAATATTCTGTCGAATTGAGAACTGAAGTCTGTTAACAAAAACAATACATACTGAAATAGATCCACATAAATTTTATTATTTACTTACCAATCACATCGAAGAGATTCGTATCATCACTAAACGCGTCCCTTTTCGTTCTTTGTTTGTTATCGATGTCATTTGAATGGAAAGGTTTCGATAATTTCACCTTCTCCAAGTTGATTAATGGAGCCGTTTTGTTTCGGTTCGGATTTATTAATCGTTTTTCCGATGTATAATGTGATGATGGAAGTTCTTGCGAGTGCCTTGGAGGCGGATTTGCGCAACAAAAAATCTAAAAAAATATGAAGCTGATTATTTAACTATATAATATATCAACCAATGACGATTCTCTTTTTTCAAATCAAAATAAATTGTATCTAAAAACAGTGAGTGTTTTCGCTCAATCCAGCGAAACGTTAATGTGAAATTTTAAAAATCGTTTCTTTGCTAAAGATGTTTGACGATTTTTTAATTTTTGGTATTTGTGTTTCTTCGGTAAATTCTTGATTTGTAATTAATTTTCATTTTAATATTTTTTTATTATTAAACATTTAATTAGGAACATCTTAAACTTTTTTAAGCGCTAGTTTTAATAAAAAATCTGGGTGTCAGGTTAATTTTGCATTACAGTGTAATTTTGTGAAAAAAATAAAATTATCGTTAAATTGTACTTAAACGTTTTATTTATATTGATAAATAATCTTTCCAAACACCCCGCAAAGTGAATTTTTTTTATCCTTACAAATTATGTATATAATTTCTCAAAAAAAGGTTTTTTAAAAATTAAAAATTATAGTTGCTCATTATTACCACAGAGAAAATAAAAAAGTTGACGAAGTTTTACGATTACAAATTTTAAAGCATAAACACCCTTTTATAGTCCAGTAACTGAAGGGCCAAACCTGTAGAAAATTCCCTGCTGGGTTCCCACATCGCGCAATTTGTAGATCATCGCAGGTGTTTTTAAACGAGAAAATCCTTCCCGCTAATATCTGACTGAATATGATGATCAGCTCAATATCTACAAAAATGGCCCTTATCATTTTCTTCGAAAATTCAATAGTTTTCGAGATAATGGCACTCAAAAGTCCCCTCATTTCAGCTGCTGCTCTACCTGCAGGAATTCCGCTTTCTATGAATTAACGTGTAGGCGGGCGTACGAATTGTTCCATATCTCGGAAAAAAATTGATATTTTTCGATGATTCAAAGTTCATCGCAATGGAAAACCAGTAGCTACAATTCCATGTCACTTGAAGTCAGTTCGTATTTGCCAAAAATATTTAAAAAAAGCGGTCAAAGTTTTTTTCAACAATATTTAGAGACTGCTTCATTAATTTATTCATATTTTCTTTAAAAATAGTCATTTATTCTAATTTTGCCTTTATAATGGGACCTTGGGGGGTCTTGAATGATCTCAGAATTTTTTTTGTAATACTTTTCTTGCGTTTTAATACAAAATTGATTTGTTTATTTACATGTTTTAGCCGATTTCGGAGTTCCATAGAATCTTCGGAACAAGCGCGAGTTATAATCTTATGATCCGTTATATTGATTTCCAATGCACATCAGTTTAAAGCTTAGATGGTAAACTTTTCGAATATATTTTTTTTATTTTTAATAGAGTCTAATAATTTTCAAGAAATGAGGAAAATTGACCACACGAGTGAAAACCGGCCTTTTTTTGTTTAACCATTTCTTGTTCCCGCTCTTTATTTTTTGAGGATTAATAACTAGATCAAAGTAAATCTTGTATTCTGATCTTTCCATTGATATAAGTCAATCCCCATATCCGTTCTTGGTTCTAAAAAGGTTGTTACAATTATATACTTCATTTTTACGCTCCCCCTCTGAGATCTATGATATTGTATATAACCTAACCTCGTGTATCCACGCGGCAATATAGCAGAAGTAAAAGTTGGAAAAGCTTTTGCCAGTTCTCCTACTTTATACACATAAATTGACAGGTTTGCGGCGGAACTCACCGAAGTGGACGCGATACATTGGCGTACAAAATTATTTTATAAAAGATTTAGAAAGTTATTTTGCCTATGAACTAGCTGAGTATATTTGAAACGGGATAATGCGAAAAACCGCCAAAGCTGCGTTAATAAATCTTTTCTCGCCAGAAAAAGAACGCATTGACAGAACGAAATGCGCTTATGTCTTCGATGGGGAATGTTATTACATCGTGTCCCCTGGACCTCAAGCGAGCCATTCAAAGACATTTTCGCTAGATACGTCAAATATTTGGAAGACCATTATCCAAATGAAGTGATAGCAGTATTCGATGGCTATGACCTCAATTCTAATAGCATTAAAGGGGCTGAACGTTTGCGACACGCGAGTAACAAGTCCCGACATCCAATTCGGCCCCACCATGGATTTAACGGTTCCAAAGGACAAGTTTTTATCCAGTAACTACAATAAAAGTCGGTTCATCAAATATTTTATAGAAGCCTTGCAAAAGAATGGCTTTTCCACGTTAAAAGCTATGGACGATGCAGATTCATTAGACTGTAGGTGACCTACCAGTAGTAGTTGTGGCAGAGGACATTAACATGCTAGTAATATTAACAGCATTGACCCCAAAACACCGGACAATTTATTTCTTAAAAGCTGCCAAGGGAAATAAGACCGACCAGGTGTACTCTTCCAGGAGCCTGGGAGCGATACAACCTCTGCTTTTTTCAGAAAAGGGAAAAAGTAGTGTCAAGTTTGTCTAAAATGGGAGAAAATGCTCAACCGCCTCAACCCCATGAACTCAAAATGGCCATTGAATCTTTTAAAAATCAGAACCTTCCTCGAGAGAATGTATTCGCGAACGAAGAAACTGTTTTGCTGTCGATTTACAAATTGCCAGCGAAAATAAAGACTCTCCAGGCCGCCCGGTCCTGGACTTTCAACCACTTGTCCACAAACAAAACTGCAATAAAACTAGAATGAATGCCCCCTACCACTTTTATAGGGTATATTTTACAAGTACAGAATTGCTGGGAAATGAACTGTCACCAGAGGAATGGGGCTGAAAACGTACAGGTAAAATGCTATTACCGGTCCAGACCACACAGGATCCGGCCCCCACCGGAACTATTGAAGATTATTTCTTGTCAGTGTAAGAGAGGCTGCGAGAAGAATTGTTCATGTTTGAAAGCAGGTCTGAAATTCTCGTCCATCTGCGGTTCGTGTCAGTTGACACAATGTTTAAATTATAAAATAAATGAAGGTATATTATATATATTAGAGGTGGAAGTAGAAATAGAGGTAGCAGAAGAGACAGAAGGGTTGCAAAGCGAGGAGGCAGAAATACAGCTGGAGGAAGAGAGAGAAAGGACGACAGGGGGAAGGGTAGAAATGGAGCAAGAAGGAGTAGGCGACGAGAATACCGTTGACGATGAAGAATATGTATATGATTCTGATGACTTGGAGTGGTTGACTACACCCTAAAGGTTGTTATGTATGTTTTATATCCAACCAATTTCCAAAAAAATGTAATTTTTCAAAGACGCGTATTTTTTCCGAAATCCTCCACCCATATTATTCCGAAAAAAGTTTGCAAAAAAATCGCAAAAATGCGGAAAATGTTTAGAATGGTTGTATGGTGAATATTCATCACGCTCTAAAAGTTGTCATTTGCTTTTAGCCAAAACAACGGGATTCAAGACCTTGGCACAAGAAAAATAATTTTTTGCAATTTTCTGGTAAATTTGCAACTCAAATTGCACAGAACATTCGCTAATACAATTGAGAGAGCCCAAGCGCTTTTTTTGCAGAAAAAAATCAGGTGAAAACCGCCAGTAATTGTCGAATAATCGATTATTTCCGAGATTTTCATTTACGGACTCCGTAATTTAGCGAGAAGAGCAAAGGTGCTGGCGCCATCTGCAATTGGTCTCTAAAGTCCAAAAGATAAAGATCAATGCATTTCCAACCCCATCGAGCAGAAATTCGGCAATAAACTACCATATCTATTCAATATGAAAATTATGGATTTTTCGAAGTCTGATTTTGCAAAAATATTTGCATTACGAAAAAATTGGTAGGGATAATTTTTGTAGAGAATGAGCTGATCTTCATTTTTTGTCCGAACAAAAATTCTCTAATTGGCATATTTAGCCAGATATTAGCGGGAAAACCCGTTTTTCAGAGTTTAGGGGTCCATTTTCAGCCCTTTCCGATACCAAGAACGCGTTAAGGATTTTCTCATTTAAAAACATCTGTGATGACCTACAAATTGAGCTACGTGGGAACTCATCAGCGATTTTTTACAGCTTTCGATCTTTTCAGTCCTTTATTTACTGGGTTATATAATATTCAAATGTTTAAATTACAACAAGTTTGTTTCATGAAAACTAAAAATTAGTAGGTCCATATACCCTTCTCCAAAACATACAGTGTGTAATTTAACAGAGAGTACAAAGATTTCATGAAACTAAAATTGAAAAATATTTCTAAAAGCATCATTTGTAGATATTTTTCGATGTTCAAAATCTAAAGTTTTTGTCCTTGAAAGTGGAAGTATTTAGTTTAGAGTTAAATCACAGTTTAGTATATTCCGTAATTATTAAGTTAATAAAATAGAAATGTATTTTAAAATTTACCTGACATAAATTTGTACTTTCAAGATCCTGGTCAACAGTAATACAATCTAAAGGTCTGCCGATTATTATACTTGGCTTCCTATTGATTAACGAAGAATCGACAGTTACTCTAGTAATTTCTAGAAAGAAAAAAAACATTTATTGTATTTTATTATTGTTTGTATGGTCATCAAAACACACAGTACACAATTATAACATTTTACATAATGTTAACGACGTGCTCGAAGAGCACGTCGCAATCCATTATACAGTGTGTCCCAAAAAGTTTTATTTTACATTTCTCAAAAAAATATAAAGTATTTGAGACACCCTATATAACTGGCTTAGATATGCATCGCTCGAAGAGCACGTCGCAATCTATTACGAGTATACAGTGTGTCCCAAAACGCGCGTAATAAATTGTGTTTTCCCTATTACAAGTGCTGACGAGAGAGGAGACAAGGGGCAAAATCCCCGGGGCCCGCAGCTGAGGCCTTTTTTTTTAAAGAAATTTAACACAGAAATGACTTGATTTTTTATAAAAAATGCCTTGCAAATCTGCCAACCCTAGTTATATAAAGGGCCCTTGCCAGTGTTTTTGCATCGAGGCCACCATGGCTCTCGGCGGCCCTGCCCATTACTATAAAATTATTTGAGCCACCCAGTATAACTCTATAAAATAGATCGATTTTAATAAGAAATTATAATTTTTCATACCCAAAAACCACCACCACACCTTGTACAATAGATTGCGACGTGCTCTGAGTTTTTATAATAACAAAAAAAAATATTTTTGATAAAAAGTTTGGGAGTCCATAATTAAGTAATAAATTTTGTAAAATGTGGTGATAATAATGATTTATAATAAAGAGGAAAATACTTAATAAATTTCAATATAGAGCAAAATATTATTTAAAATGTCGATAAGAATTAAAAAATATGCTTAAGTTTAAATAATTGCACTTGTATTTAAGTGATTTCGATTTAGTTTATTCAAAAATAATCAAGAATATTGTTGTTTGTGAAATGTAAGATATACTTATTTTTCATTTGTATAAAACTTTTTAGGACACCTTGTATAATGTATTGTGACGTATAAGCACGTCATTAACAACAATGTGGGTCCAGGCATTATTATTAACAATCCATTATGCAGAGTGTTTAAAACAGTTTTATACAAATAGGAAAAACTGTAACTGACTTTTCACAAAAAAATATATACAGGGTGAGGCACCGAAAACGAAACATCGCATATCTTGAAGACACATTTTTTTTTTTGAGAAAATGCAAAAAGAGGTCGATTTTGATTTCAAAGGGGACACGTTTCGATCATATCCTCAACTATCCTATATCCCTCCCCACCCTTCTGCCACTATTACCAAAGAAATTGAAATATGGAAAGTAGTAAGTGTGACACATCATTGAAAAGGTAATTTTATAAGGAATTTGACTGTGTGACATGTGACAGTTCAAATAAGCGCATTTTCATGTGAAAGCCAAATTTAAAAATTTAATGCATAATTACCTTTGGAATAAAATTGAACTTACTACGCCTATGTTATGTTAGCGTCATTGATACTTCAAGTCTATTAGCGAGTAAAACATAAAAATGGTTTATTCTATTCAGGAGAGAGTAGAAATTGTTAAATGTTATTTAAAAAATAACGAATGTGCTAACACTGCCTGCACAATTTTCAATGACCGACACCCAAACAAACAGGTTAAACGTAAGTACGTTTTGGAACTTATTTCAACATTTCGACAAACAGGATCAGTTCAAAATAAGAAACGGCAGATTCAAAATCCAGTAAGAAACGAAGCCGTAGAGGTAGCCGTTTTAGGACAAATTGTTGCAGATCTAACTTTTAGTACAAGAAAGCTTGCAGAATTATCTGGAGTAAGTGATCGTACCGTCAGGAGAATTTTGAAAGCCAACAAATTCCATCCCTATAAAATTCATTTAGTTCAGGAACTTAACGAACACGATTTTGATCGCCGCTTGCAATTTTGTGAAATCATGAGCGAGCATGCTATACAAGATCCACATTTTCTTTATAACATTTGTTTTTCAGATGAATGCAGTTTTTATGTTAACGGGAATGTCAATCGACATAATTGTCGATATTGGTCAGATTCCAATCCAACAGTATTTAATAAAACGCATACTCAACACCCAGAAAAGTTAAAGGTCTAAGCATAATTTCAAAAATTTCTATAATTTATGTCTAACTACTGATTGGAATGATCTTTCTGAAGATATTGACTCTAAATTTTTAGACTTCTTAAATAAAATAATTATGTGTTTCAATACAGCTTTCCCCCCTCGCCCCATTAAAACTAAATGTCATAAATCTTGGACAACTAAAGGAATAAGAACATCATCTAAAAATATGAGGTCACTCATGTATATTAAAAAGTACACAGATAATCCCCTAATATTAAACTATATCAACAACTACAGAATATTGTATTGGAAAATCACCAAATCTGCTAAGAAAAACTATTACAAAAATCGCATCGCAAGAGCTAAAAACTCCTCCAAAGAAACCTGGTCTATAATAAATGACTTAAGGAATAAAACCCGTTCTTCAAACAGTGTAAATCCTAGCCCAGATGAACTAAACAATTATTTCGTAAATGTAAGTAAAAATATCAAATCTAACATAGCTCCGAGTCAGGATGCTCTCTCCTTCCTCCTACCTACTAAAAGGATCACTGAAAGTTTCTTCCTAAGACCAGTAGACAAGCATGAACTAGTGCAAACCATAAACAACATCCAAAATAAATTTTCCTGTGGAATTGATGGCCTGTCCACCAAAATATTTCTAAATATACCGGATGTAGTAATCAACATTTTAACTTCACTGATTAATGAATCCTTTGAAATTGGTCTCTTTCCTAACTGTCTAAAAACAGCTATAATAATCCCACTTCATAAAGGTGGCGACAAAATCAAAACCTGTAACTATAGACCTATCGCGTTATTGCCTACCTTATCGAAGATAGTAGAACGGCTAATGAAAAACCGTCTTTTGCCCTTTCTTTTCAAGCATAACATCCTCACAGCTCATCAGTATGGCTTTCTACCTAAAAAATGCACTAGCGACGCAATGTTTTCCGTTCTTAATGAAATATACACATCACTTAATGATAAACTTTTCACCGCTTCAGTATTTTGTGACTTCGCAAAGGCCTTCGATTGTGTAAATCATGATATTTTAATTAATAAGTTACAAATTTATGGCATACGGGGTTCTCCTTTACAATGGTTTAAAACTTACCTAGAAAATAGAAATCAACAGGTGCGGGCGAATGGTGAGGATTCTACAAATCTAGCAATAAGCAGTAGAGTACCTCAAGGATCAGTATTAGGTCCAATTTTGTTTTTATTATTCATCAACGACATCACAAACTTAAGAATAAGTGGTAGAATTACTTTATTTGCTGATGACACCAGTGTAACCTGGAATAATTCTAACATGCAGACATTACAATCTATCATAAGTGAAGATCTAGTGACTATTAAGTCCTGGTCTGATTCGAATGGACTTTGTTTCAACACCAGTAAAACTGTAGCATTGTCTTACAGAGGTACTTTACAACCTATAACTTTAAACAATAATCTGATCCAAACGGTGACTTCAATCAAGTTTTTAGGTCTTTATATAGACGATTCTCTAAAATGGTCTGCTCATATAGACACCTTACCAAAAAAATTATCCTCCGCATGTTTTGCCATTAAATCGGTTTCTAAAGAGCTGACTCCTTCTACTGCATTAATAACCTACTGTTCCTTATTCGAATCTCACCTTCGCTATGGTTTACCTTTCTGGGGTTCTTGTAGCTTATACCTTTTCGAATCTATTTTTAAACTGCAAAAAAGAGCAATCCGCTATGTATTTGGTTTAAGTAGTAGGACACACTGCGAAAATTACTTCAAACATTTCAAAATTCTAACCCTTCCTGCTCTATTTATTTTCGAATCCGTCTGCTTAGTTCGCAAGCACATTCAAAATTTATCCGAAAGACCGACTCGTAGATATCCTACAAGAAATTTAGAGACTGATGTTTATTTAACAATGCCCACTTCTGACCTATTAAAACATTCCATTACCTACAATGCCAAAAAATTGTATAATAACCTTCCGATGCAATTAAAATCTATAAATACATACGATAAGTTCCGAAGACTGGCTAAAGCTTTTCTTCTAGAAAGACCATATTACACAGTAGCAGAATTTTATAACGTACCTTAGACATTTGAGTTCCACATACAATGGCATTAATTAAATATTAAAGTTTAAATTTAAATTTAAAAATTAAATTAGAATAATTATAATGACGGATATTGCATATCCATTGCAATTGTTATTCCTATTTTGTCTGTTTGTTTCTGTTTGTTTTTTCTGCTGTTTAGTTATTTTTATAATATGTTTAGTATTTAAGTTACACGCTTTGTCTATAAAATTTTTGTACATTTTTTTACGACAATAAAGCATATATCTCTCTCTCTCTCTCTCTCTCTCTCTCTCTCTCTCTCTCTCTCTCTCTCTCTCTCTCTCTCTCTATTTTTAGCAGGTACTTTAACTGGGGATGTATTTGGAATTACTGTAAAACACTGTTGATCCACTGTTAACAGACATAATAGAAAACGATAATCGACATCTTGAAGATCACCTAATATTTCAACAGAACGGAGCTCCTCCAAATTTCGCTGCAGCGATTCGTCAGTACTTAAATGAAAACTTTCCTAGACATTGGATTGGACGAAGAGGATTTATTGAATGGTCCCCACGATATCCTGATCTGTCCCCCTTAGATTACTTTTTAAGGGGATATCTAAAAGTAAAATATACGCCACTCAGCCAGGTTCCTTAGAAGAGTTACGTGAACGTATTATTACCGAATGTCATCAAATAACTCCAGAAATGCTCCAAAACGTCAGACAAAGATTTGAGAATAATTTATATTCGTGTATGGAAGTTAATGGACAACACTTTGAGCATTTACTTTGAAGTTTTAATTATGGGAGTTGTCCTAAATTTTTCAATTTAATTTTTATGTTCACTTTTCTATTATTTTTTTTATTTTTATTATGAATTGTCTATTAAATGAGTTTTAATTTCAAATGAAGTAACATTATTTAAAATACGGAAACTTTTCCCGCAAGATGGCGCCAAAATCAAAAGTTACGTAATAAACTGTCACACAGTCAAATTCCTTATAAAATTACCTTTTTAATGATGTGTCACACTTAGTACTTTCCCTATTTCAATTTCATTGGTAATAGTGACAGAAGAGTGGGGAGGGATGTAGAAAGATGTGGATATGATCGAAAGATGTCCCCTTTAAAATAAAAATCAACTTCTTTTTGCATTTTCTCTAAAAAAAATGTGTCTTCAAGATATGCGATCTGTTTCTTTTTCGGTGCCTCACCCTGTATATTCTTGATTATTGAATAAAGTAAATCGAAATCATTTAAAAGCAAATGCAATGAAACTTGAGCATATTTTTAAATTCCTATCGGCATTTTAATTAATATTTTGTATTATTTTACTCTTCATATTATAAATATTTTTATTTTCCTTGTATACCGCCCCTATGTTTCACAAAATTTGATGCTTCATTATGGATTCCCAAGGGATGCAAAAATATATTTTTTTCTCGTGTATAAAATGTTTTGGAATACACTGTATAAATTCGCACGTATTTTTACTACCTCTATGGAGTTAATTTTAATAAGAAAAAGTGCATTAAAAATGTAATTTTTGGATGGTGCAATTTACACAATTGAAAATAAATTTACATCTAGTTATTTTCAAAAAATTATTATTAATTTTTGCATAATTTTATTTCAATAACTTGCTACTACTTGCTTATATTTCACAAAACAATGATTCTCGATAAAATATTCACTTTTTTAAAAATACTTTAATTTGTTTCTTACAATTCTTTAATAAACCTCAAGGTTTTTGAGTTATTCGTGAAAAATCACTATGAACATGCATTTTTTTTAATAAAAAATCAACATTTTCGATCGTGATATCCGTGAATAGTTCGCAAAATATTGATTTACCCAAAAAATTTCATTTTATATTATACAGATTGTTTTAAGTTTTAATGTCCACCTCTAGCAGACTAGCAAACACTGCACTACATGGAACTAAAAAAAAATAGTTCTATGCGATAACATTTATTATACAAATATAATAATTATGTTTTGATTTATTTACACGGGACAGCGCGTACGCAGTCCCGACTAACAAAAATTACGCGCCCGAGTTATCCGCATTAGGGATAATCGCAGAGTTCAGCCCAAACCGTAGTGCAATGGTAAGGGCCTCATTCTGGGGGAACCGCCTTGTTGATCATGGTTGACCCCTACGCCAGGTAAGTATGAATTCCGAATCTCCAGCCTGCGACCTTCATATCTACGATTGAGTATAGATAGATTAGTAACGCGCGAAAATGGTGGCGCCATCTCGACGAATTTAACGGTACTAAATGAATCGGTAATGGAGTCGGTAATCGTAGCGTAGATTACTACAATATCTACTGTAGTAGAAAATGAAGAGGATATTTAATTAAAATTTTATCCAAGTTGTTTGAATTCAAAATAAATAATTATTATTATGAAATAAATGTTCAAATTTAAATCAATCATTTATTTACAAGCAGACATTGTTGTTAAATAGATATATTTACATTTGAAAGAAATTCGAACATTTATTTTATAATAATTATTCATTTTGAACTCAAAAAACTTGAGTAAAAAGTTTATGGTAAGTATACAAAGATGCAAGTATGTCTAAATGATAAAATATCTTAAAATAGTTAATTTTATTTCAACTAGTCATTTTTAAGGCGAGATGTTTCATGAAAAATCTCCATAAATTAAAGATAAGAAGAAGCTAAACGACTTTCTCGACTTAAAACTCCGAAAAATCGATTGTACTAATAAAAATAAATAATATTTATTCTTCAGTATAAACTTTATCTTTAGATGAAAATACCGGGTGTTGAGTTTATTTTAAGTATTTCTTTATTATTTTACACAGTAAAATTCAGTTTGAAAAACTTTTATATTTTATTTGTACAATTTTATACTCTGTCAAAAACCCAAGTAACTAAAATAAATTATATCAACATATCCTTAATTGCATCAGCTATATACTAACCATAATAAAATATATATAACACCTGGTTTAAGAAAAGGATTTGAAAAGGCCCGTTGTATTTTTGTATTAAGATCAATTAAACTTTCCAAACTTATTTTCTTCTAAATAATATATTTTTTTTTAAATTAAAATGGACCGATTTAAATAACAAAAAATTATGTTATTTTCTTACCTTCCTCTTTATAAACATTTGTGGTCTGATAAGGAGGCAAAGTTGGATACCACGTCGATGTCTTGGACGGTTTTGTCCTTTCCGGCCTCTTCGTCGCTGGATAATTTTTATTATGAGATCTATCGATATTAGTTTGAATATGCGTAGTTCGAGCTGCTTCCATTAAATACAGTGTCGTTATAGCTGCCAAACTACAAAAAAGATAATTTTATGTTTATTAAACGTTTGTTAAATTCCTCTTAATATTCTGCTATTTTTTTCTTGCTTAATTTCTCGAATATTTTATAAGTTGATTCGACATAATTTTGGCATTAATAATCAATTGTGTAAAATCCTCCGGCTCTAATCAAATTATTTCTCATTAAACTAATATTAAAATGTTCTCGAGATTTAGACGCAACAAAAACAGCTGACTATTATCAAGGTCTTGGTATATTACCCTTGAAAAATATTCGAGAAAAATTAAAATTATTTGTCACATTGTTTTTAAAGTATAATAAACAATTACTTACCAAAATGCCATGATTAGTACCAATATCACAATAACAATTTGAATAAATTTATTCGAACAAAGCTCGTCCTCCGTCTGGCAATGATGGTGATGTTTAGAGCATTTGTGCGAGTATGATAATTTTGAACTATTAACTGAAACAATAAATGTTCAATTAAGCAGTGTAGTTGAGATGATTAGTATTTTTTAGGCTGTTTATTATGTACGTTTTCCTTTACAGATTTTAATCACACGAATCGTTCAAATGATCATTAAAGATGAAAAACCGCGGAGCGCTATTGAATTAAAGGGTGGAAAATGGAGATGGGTTGCATTTTCACCATTATCTCCAATATACACCTTCTAATTCCACGCTTTTTTTATTTTTAATGACAATTTGAAAGATTCATGTGATAAAAACCGACGAAAATCGTATTTTTTCTATATGACATAATCAATAGCCTATTTATAAAGATATGGAAGTTATAACCGAACATTTATTCAAGTAACATTTTTTCATATACTCAAAAATTAAAGATATGTAATTTTTAAATTTAATCAATCAATTATAATAATAATAATAATAATAATTATTCAAAAAAAATATCATAAGTTACAAAGTAATATAACAACAATTTCAAATAAATAAATAAATAAATATTAATACTCAATAAGTGCCAATAACGCACTTGTTTTGAATACAAATATGAACATAAAAAATATCAATATAAAAAATATAAACGAATATATACATACATAATAAAATTTATGCATTACAGAAAAAAAAATATATACATTTTAGATATTTTATATAGGAGACAAACACAATCAAAATACCTACACTTAATTAAAAAGATATCGAAACTTTGATCACACAAAACGCAAATAAATATCAGTTAATTAAAAGAATATTATTTATTACTTCCATTTTCTTATTTTTGATAAAATTTTTAAATTATTTTTAAATATGGACAAGGTATTACATTTTATGTCGACTGGGAGAGTATTATATAATTTTGGACCTAAATACAAATACGATCGTTGTCCTACTGATTTTTGAGTACGAGGCACAGTATGGAGATGTTTTTTCCTTGTGCTATATGGATGATCTGGTAAGTTGAATAGTTTTTTATTTGTATGAAATTTAATATTAATATTATAATAAAAAAATTGTTTTAGATCCATAACATTTGCCTCAACAAACAATGAGTTAGAAGGATACCTGTAGGGCCTTTTGAGCATTATTTTTAAAAATCTTTTTTGCAGAACTTCAAGTGGTTGTAGATGTGTTTGTAAAGTACAACCCCACACAATGATAGCATATCTTAAATGACTTTCTACTAAGCTATGGTACAATATTTTAAGTTGATGTGGTTGTAGATAATCTCTTATATTTTTAAATTTATGTATTATCATTCTTAATTTCTGGCATATAAAAGTTATGTTTTCTTTCCATTTGAGATATGAATCCATGTAAACCCCTAGATATTTTATCTTGTTTTCAGGAAGAATGGTAAGTGTTTGCCCAGAAGCAGTAAAAGTTACTTTGTCAAATGGAGGTCTTATTATATTATTACTGAATGGTAAGTAGTGAGTTTTATCTACATTTAATGTCAGTAACTTACTGTCAAACCAGTTTTTTAGATTTGGGAGGTCCTGTTCAACTTTTTGCTTTAGTTCTAGCCATGAATTAGCTTTATAAAATATTGAAGTGTCGTCTGCGAATCCCAAAACTTCCCCTGAACTCTCGATAGAAAATAATCCGTTGATGTAAAGATTAAATAGAATAGGACCGAGTACCGTACCTTGTGGGATACCGTAAGTTATGGATTCTAGATCACTGTAGACCCCATTTACTCTTGTAACTTGTTGTCGATTTGTAAGGGAACTTTCAAATAATTTTAGTGATGTGTCCCTTATACCTGCTTCTTCTAAGGTATCCAAAAGAAAACGGTGGTTGACAGTATCGAATGCTTTCGAGAGATCTAGATATACACAGAGACATGGACTGCTTTCATCTAGAGCAGTTAGTATTTTGGTAGATAGTGCGATAATAGCATTTTCCGTAGAGACATGTTTTTAAAACCATATTGTTTATCAGATATTATATCATATTTTGTTGTAAAATTTACTAATCTATTTTTAAGAGCTTTTTCAAAATCTTTGATAAATGTGTTATTAATGAAATTGGTCTATAATTTGTTACCACTGTGTCATCTCCTTTTTTATATATGGGGACAACAATTGTCTGTTTAAATATATTAGGCCATACACCAGTATCAAAAGTCAGGTTTATCAAATGATTTAGTGGTGTTACAATAAATTTAGATATATCTTTTAATATTTCGGCCTTAATATTGTCGATACCAGGACTTTTATTAGATTTTAACTCGTTAATAATAGTTTCAATTTCTCGTTCGGAAGTTGGAAATAGAACGAAAGAATTGCAGAGAATATTACGGGGTGCTCGATAGGTTGGATTTGGCTTAATATTTTCAGCCAGTTCTTTTCCAACATTTATATAGGTTTTATTAAAAATATTTGCAATTTCTTTTAATGTATTTATTGTTTCCCCTTCCGAGTTTTTTATTGAATTTATATATTTTTTGTTTCTCTATTGGAGTTAATTTCATTTATTACTTTCCAAAGAATTAGTTACATTGTTTTTATACGTTTTATATTGTTGTTTAATTTCTAGGTTATTCGGGTTTTTTAATGTTTGTTGAAAAAGTGCATTCTTCTTATTTATCTTTTTTAGCAGGTGGTTTGTAATCCAGGGACAGATTTTATGTGTTTTTCTTCTTAATTTTATTTCTTTTGTGCTATCTTTTACAAAATTAGATAATAAACTAACGAATGTATTTGTTGCAGAATCGACTTCCTTAGTAGCCAATAGATCATCCCAAGATACACTATTTAAAAGATTTTTTAGTATTTTCTGATCAACGAATTTTTTAAATCTTGCCGTTTTATTTTTTTTTTTCAGATTTTATTGTAGGTTTAAGAATAAATTGTAAAGCTGTTATATAGTGATCTGTTATGTCTGTTCGTACAACAAAGGGCATTATTTTATCAGTAATATTGTAATTAGATTTAATAAAAATATGATCAATACAAGATTTGTTTTCTGTAACCCTTGTTGGACTATTTATTGTAGATATGTAACCGAATTCATTTAAAACATTGAGATATTCATTAGAATATTCTTCATGCTTTAGGATGTCGATTTGTCGATATTCATTACTTTAGTTTATTGTTCCAGCGTCTTTAAGAATAATTTAAAGATTTGTTTTGTTGTGATATTTAACTAAAATTAAATTAAAACCAGGAACCATTTTGAATTAAAATTGTGTTTAACAATATTGTTTAGTAATTTTAATTATTTTTTTTATTTTCTCTTCAGTTATGACAATATATTTATATTTATAAGGTATTAAGTTAAAAAAACATTAATTGATTAATAATTCATATTTAAACAATAAGTTTTTTCTATATTTATTTTGTTCACTAGATAGTATTCATAAGTAAAAGTGTTTCCATTTTTTTAAATTTTAAAAATTAGTAAAGATAAGATTCCAAAAACACTTTTTTGGAATAGATTTTGTAATAATATATTGTCCAGTGTCAACGACTTGTGATGCCGAGACATGTCAATGTCAATAAAAAAAATATATGTAATAATCTACAATAAATATTCAACAACACATCCCACAGGATAAGTTGCCTTAGTTTTAGAATAAACCGATAGATGTAGACTCAAAATTCGCCGTTGACTCTTCGGTTGATACGTAACTCAAACTCAGGTATACCGGGTGAAAATGTTTGTTCGGTATCGCTTCTCGGCCTCTGGCTAAGATCAAAGTGTAGTATCTGTTCTTATCAGCTTAATATCTGATACGCCCCGCATGCGGGGCCAGTATATTAAACTGATTTTTGGAAATTGATGGAGGGTTAGGGGCTTGCTCCACCTCCGTCGCGGGTTGGCCTGGCATTGCAGTACCGCCAGGATCGGCCCATTTTATTAAATCAAAATATAAATAAATTTAAAGTATTTTTTAGCATCAAAAATAAAACAAATCGGAATAAATTTATTTTTTTTTTACCATCGATACGATAACATCTGAATACAGTATTGGTTATGGGTGAGGTATCAATTAATGGTTCAAAGTTGTGAGGGGAGATTTAGTTTAGTAGTTTTTTGGTGTTTTTGGTAGTTAGTTCAGATTTCTTAAATAAATAATTTCTTCAAGTTGAATCCGTCTTTTCACAAATAACAAAAATTTCTCATTCCTACAGTTTTTCTTTCTTGACCTCATATTTCCTCTTTGGTTCTTTGAAATTTTATTTTCGTAAATATACATAATTGTGTTTTATTTCGATTAATAGATTTATTAAATAAAACAGATCCTTAATTTCATGTTTTCACATAAATTTACTTTATATTATTAATAATATTTAGTTCATCTACTGAAAAAATAATGTCTATATCAGTTTGAAATTTTACACATTCAAAACAACGGTTTTAAATTAAATCTAGTCACTAGAATTTAATAAATATAAAAATTCAGATTTGTTACTTAATGATTTAAATATACTGCGTCATTCTTTATTAATTTCTCTACTATCCTTATTGTAAGAAACATTCCAATTTATATACTTTGGTTTTTACTTATAAATATACAACCTTAAATTAAATAGGACCAAGAACTATCAACATTTTAAATAAAAAATCTTATTCGAATACAAACAAATTTGCCTGAAATTATATAAAACAACTTTTTACCAATTTTATCACCAGAAAATAATGCGCTAATAAATTCTAAAAATAGTTATTGATTTATTAATGGCTAGATCATAAATAATGATAATAATTACGAATAAAACTGATAGTGAGTTTCTTTGTTTTATGAAAAAAAGAAATTATTGATTTCTTTTATCTGTTATAAATAAGCAGTAGCCTTTATTAATCGCAATTTGTTTAATAAAATTAATTCTAATTTTGGATTCATAAGTATTGAGTGTATTAGGATTCCTAGAATTCATTTTGAAAAGTATATTAAATTCAATATATTGTTGAGTTTTAAATATTTAAATAAAAAAAAACTAATAAAACTATAAGTTTCTAATTTTAATATTAGGATATATACTATTGATAAATTCTATAAATTTATTTATTTGTCAGGATAACATAGGGATTTTTCATATTTAATCTTCATAAAATTTAGGTTAATTTTAAATTGGAATTAGTTTTGTTTTAAACATAACTCATAACTACACTAGTGGAAAAATTAAGGGATTAAAAAAAATCTCGATTTTTTGCGACTTTTTGAGTGGCTGTATCTTTGGTAAAAATGATCGTACGTGAATAAAAAAAAACTATTTGAAGCTTGAAGTGTCTAGTTTATAGATCTTGCGATAAAAAAAATTTACAACTAACAATTAGCGCAAAATCCTGATGAATGTCATGGTTAGAAAAAACGGGATCCTTCAATTCTTCAAAAATTCACTCGCATGAAACAATGAAACGGCTTGATGGATCAGGTTGAAATTTTGTAGGGCTTTCGAGGGAACAATGGCCTGTAAGATGCACACTCAACAATAGTAATTTTACCAATAGTCTCAATATGGCACGTGATTTTCTAAAAAACCTCAAAAAGTCATGCTCGTAAAAGGACATGCCAGAGAATGAATCGAAGTTTCCGAAAACCATCTTCCATTTTCTGAGCGGCCATTGGTTCCTGAAATATTGACGAGAGAAGAGGAAATGACGCATTTTCGTTCATTTTCTGATAACTCAGCAAGGAAGGGTCATCTCGAGGCCATCAAAAAAGGAATTGAAGCTAACTGAACCACATATCCAAAGCATATAGTGGTTATGTCGAGAAAATTTTTTTTCAAGTCCGTAAGCTAAAAAAAAAATTTCTATCCACGATATTCATCAGGATTTTGTGCTAATTATTGGTTGGAAATTTTTTTATCGCAAGATCCATAAACTATACACTTCAAGCTTTAAATTGCTTTTTTTTTCGTTTTTCCACTAGTGTAGATTAGTATTGTTTTGTTCTAATATTCCACTAATTTCCATGTAAATTTAACTCTAAGTTATATTTTTATTTCAATAATTATCTTATTAGAAATTTGTTTTAATTTTTATAGAAAAATATTCAAAATAACCCGATACCGATTTTTTTGTTATTTCGATACTTTTCGTTGTATTTATTAGTTATAAAATATTTAAGTTTTGATTTAATAAAATGGGCCGATCCTGGCGGTACTGCAATGCCAGGCCAACCCGCGACGGAGGTGGAGCAAGCCCCTAACCCTCCATCAATTTCCAAAAATCAGTTTAATATACTGGCCCCGCATGCGGGGCGTATCAGATATTAAGCTGATAAGAACAGATACTACACTTTGATCTTAGCCAGAGGCCGAGAAGCGATACCGAATAAACATTTACCCTCGGTATACCTAAGCTGCGGTTACGAATCAAACGTGTAGTCAACAGCGAATTTTGCACCTACATCTATCGGTGTATTCCAGAACTATCTTGAGCTTTTATTTGATGTGGATGTAATTTACTAATATATGCAACCAGTAATACGTTATGTTTTTATAGTAAGCATGAAAAAATTCTTAAAATGAAATGGTTTTCTTTTAGCAAAAGGAGACATGTCCAGGAAACATTGTAACCGAAATGTACCTATTTATACTACCCACTTCTTATTTCGTTAAATAAAGAAAGATACGTTGTACGAGCATTTTATCGTACATTCTATAACGAAAGTTAAAAAAGAAGAAATTCTTCAATCCCATCCACATTTCGGAATACCTGCAACTCCTTAGAAGTAGCACCATTAAATTATAAAAAATATTCGCTATTTTTCATTCGTTTTTCAAACTAGAACTGAAATTTAAATTAAAAGTAATAGACCCTATATATTTTTTATGACTAACTTTTTTCTATTTAATTATCTTCATAATTGTACGGTTTGGAATATAACAATGTTGCCACATGGTAAAAAAATTCTACAAACTTTCTTTTAAAAAAAATCTGTTCTATTAATACGTGTTTTCCTATTTTACTGATATTTTTATGATTTGTTAATAATTTTACAGATAAACCATCTAAAAATACAACTTTTTTAGCTCTTGATTTTTTCGCATCTGTCTTTGTTTACGAATGATGACACATAATAAAAGAATTCTACATACTTTCATAAGAAAAAAAATTCGTTTTTTGTTAATATCTATAGAACGCTTTGTCCGATTTTACTGATATTTTTACTATTTGTTAATAGTTTAATGACGTATCTTTTGGAACTTTTACAATTGATCTAGTAATTCCAGGGGCGTTCTCACGGGGCAATATTGGCACACGATTAAAGAATTCTACATACTTTTTTTTTTTATTAATATTCACTTTGTCTGATTCGGTTTTACCATGGTGGTTCACAATTTGATATTTCAATGACGTATAGTTTGGACGTATTGTTCTGTTGATCCAGTAATTCTAGAGGCGTGTCCACGAGGTAGGTCAAGTAGTTTTTTTGCACAAAAAATAGACGTATCAAGGGATGTTGTACAAACAATTAGTAAATTTTGTAAACACACATAAAGATATTGAGCTTGCTGTAGTATTCTATCTAATTATATTTCCCTAATAGACCTTTTCATCATGTGATGAGCGCAAGCGCAGCCACCATGTTGAAATAGCGGTAATTCAAAAGTTTCGTACTGTTTTGATCGACAATGGCTGGGAAAGCAATGTTATCTCTACAGAAAAATTAATCATTAGAAAAAATCGTTGATAGTGAATAACTTTTTTATAACTCTGTGGAAGCGCATAGTTGTGAGCAGTTGAAGTGTCTTGGATGTTTGTTACAAAGGAACAAAGTGGACTAATTGAGAGGTTAGGTGTATCAATACTTTTTAACTCCGTAAAAAATTAATGAAAAAAAAAATAATAATTATAACTTTATTCTAATTAATTATGCCAACCAACTATTACTACTTGCAAAAACACTTTAATTAGCATGAAAGTTAATTACGAGTATAATTAATAAAATAAATTATTTATTATTTTGAGGATCAACATGACATTTTTAATCATTTAATGTGTATACCGAAGTAGTATTTAATATTAAAAAAATATTGTTTAATACCACATGAGAATTTTCTTCTGTTGGACCACTTTCTCCATGAAAATGCAGTGAAATATAAGTATCTTTAGTAACATCATTAATCCATCGAAAACCGTTGTCACTTCGACCATATTTTTTCACACTTAATGCACATTTCGAATATCTTTTAATATGGATTTTGCCTGATAATTGTTTACGATATTGCAGTTAAGGCTTTGGAAAATTTATAAAATAATATCTATTGCCTTTGAATGATTTATACAGTGTGTCACTTTTACATAACAACACTGTTTCGTTATTCCTTTCCGTACAGATAACATAATTATAATTGATTGTGAAAATGTATTTTTCAATTAAGACACTAAACTTATTACTTTACTTTTTTCTTCCTTTTTTTAAATGAGTATAGACTTAAATTAATATTTATCAATTATAATTTTTTTCACGTAAGCATTTTAACATACTTGTTTACAAAAACAGTACGAAAAAGATGGCTGAAACTGACGCATGCGCACAAAAAAAATTGTGATGAAAAGGTCTATTGTATTGGAAAATTTGAGCTATCGAGAAAATTTCAATGATAAGATTTTGAGGAACATCGCGTGAATGTTCTACGGGATTTTTTTAATTTTTAAATCATCGTAACATTCGAAAAAAAATGTTCACGATCTGCGATTTCAAAATTTCCCACTAATTTACTCGCAATGTGCTTATTAATTTTAATTAAAAAAAAGCCAGTAATTGGATAGAAGAATGTTTAGAAATATTTTGTATAATTTGATAAAATGGGCCGATCCTGGCGGTACTGCAATGCCAGGCCAACCCGCGACGGAGGTGGAGCAAGCCCCTAACCCTCCATCAATTTCCAAAAATCAGTTTAATATACTGGCCCCGCATGCGGGGCGTATCAGATATTAAGCTGATAAGAACAGATACTACACTTTGATCTTAGCCAGAGGCCGAGAAGCGATACCGAACACACACACACACACTGATTACTGGCCCGAGTCGAATAAGTTCCCATCCTGGTAACCTGGATCGAAACCTACTAAACCCTTCCATCCACCCCCAAGCTTTTTCATCCGCTGCTTGGTTCACATGTCAATAGCAATTGATTGGCACCCCATACCTTCGGGTGAGCGTTGAAGGTTGGGGCGTTATCGTCATTTAGTAAGAGTCGGTTGAGGACCTAAAACTCTTATGCGTTCACTCTCTCTTTCATACTTTCGCGATTTGTGTGCTGTTGCCCGCTGCGCTATGAGTGCTCATCAGGACCCCTCTGGTGGTGACCTGTTGAGCCAACATAGTGCGTCGTTGTCGTCTGTTGAATGTTTAATGATTCGCGTTTTATTCCCGCATAAGATACTACCCTTCTCAATCCCAGTGCTGGAACTTTCGAAGGGGAGAAACTTGCAGGAGGAGGAAGTCGTCGCTTTATAATCTGAAGGCACCTGAAACTCACATAAATTCACCTTACATGGTTCCGAGTGCGATTTTCACCGAATGACCGAACTTAAAAACTATAATTTTTTTTTTTTTTTTTTTTTTTTTTTTTTGGTGAGGGGTGAAGGTGATGATGATGGTGGTGAAATGGATTTTTTGTTTTTTTGTTTGGCCTACTTAATTAAAATCTAGCGCATTCCCACAGAATTACTCTTAGTTGTCGTCGTTCGCGTACTCCAGTTGTTTTCTGGGTCGCGCATGTCTCCTGTAGTCTTCTCTTTCGTAACTTGTCATTTCTCTCAACTCGCGATTAGGGTGTTCTTGTAGGTCTCTGAAAATGTGTTCTGCTCTGTTGTTCATGATCTCTAAAACCGGGGTGGTTTCCAGATCTCTGAACAGGTAGCGGTTACGAACGTACCAAGGTGCGTCCGCAGCCACTCTGAGGCTTATATTCTGTTGTGCTTGTATTTTCTTCCTGTTTGTTCTGCACGTGTGTCCCCATGCTACAGAAGCGTATGTCAAAACAGGTGTGATGATGGATCTTATCACTCTTAATTTGGTCTTCAATAGTAACTTACTGCGTCGTCCTATGACGCTGTAGAGGTTACTTCTAATCGCGGTTGCTCTTGCCCTTATGTTTGTTGTGTGTTGTGTGAATGTTAATCCTTGGTCTAGTTGTACTCCGAGGTATTTCGCAGTGTCTGTCCATGGTATGTTTCGTCCGTCCATTTGTATTTCCCCAGTTGGGGTGTGTCGTCGTTTTTTAAATAGTACTGCCTGACTCTTGTCAGGGTTGATCTTCACCTTCCACTTGATGCTCCAGTCCTCGATTTCTGTGGCTGCTTCTTGCAGGTATCGGCATATCATACCTGTGTTGGTACTTCTGGCAGCGATCGCTGTGTCGTCGGCGTACATTGATGTCGTGGTGTTGTTTGTCTGTGGTATATCTGCTGTGAAGATTGTATACAAGAGCGGTGACAGAACAGCCCCCTGCGGCACTCCAGCTTCCGGAGTTGCGTATCTAGACAGGGCGGAACCTATCTTGACACGGAACTGCCTTCCGCCTAAGTACGACTTGAGGAGTTTTGTCATTGCTCCTGTGTACCCGTAGTCTTTAAGTTTGTGAATTAATCCTGCGTGCCAGACTCTATCGAAAGCCTTGCTGACGTCTAGAAAGACCACTCCTGTTGACCTGTTAGTATTGAATCCCTGCGTGATTCCCTCTACTAACCTTAACACCTGTAATTCCGTGGAGTGTCTTTCTCTAAATCCAAATTGTTCGTCGGGGATGACATTTAGAATTTCCGTTTCTTCTTTTAGTCGCTTTAATATTACTCTTTCGGCTATTTTGCTCATTGCAGGTAGTAAGCTAATAGGCCTGTAATTCTGTGGGAATTTTGGGTCCTTGCCTGGTTTTTTAATCATTATAACGTCCGCTTGTTTCCAGTTATTAGGGAAGTAGTGAAGTCTTAAAATTGCGTTGATTATATTGGTTAAAAAAACGATGGCTTTGTTCGGGAAGTTTTTTAGTGCACGGTTTGAAATCCCGTCACACCCTGGCGCTTTTTTGGCTGCAGCCAACTTGAGTATGTTCTTGACCTCCTGTGGTGATGTTACAGTGATATTGTCCAATACTTCATCTTCAGATTCCATAGATTCCTCTACTTCCTCCGTAAATTCCATATCTTCGTCTTCATGTTGGTTTTCGGTGCACTCCAGTTCGAGCGTTGCTATAAACGCCTCTGTTTTGTCTATGTCCGTGTGTGCGAGTCCATTTTGTCCGTGTATTGATGGCATTGTTGGTCTGCCTGTTCTGAGTACTTTTTGGAGTTTCCAAAAGGGTGATTTCTGGGGGTCAAGTTCATCCAGGAAATTTTTCCATTGTTCGTCTTTGTGTAGTTGAAGTTCCAGTTTTACCTGTTCTTTAAGTCTGTTTGCTTCTCTTTTGTCTGCAGCCAACCTTGTCCTGTGTGCTCTCTTTCGAGCGCGTCTTTTCAGCACTATTAGATTTTTCAGTTCCTGACTGATGTCTCTAAATCGACTAGGTCTTGTTACCTCTATTTGTCTTGTGCTGTCAGCCAGTGCCTGTTGCGTGACTGTTTCTAGATGCTCGAGTGTTTCGTCTACTTCCTCGCAGGACTCAATCCTTGGGATTGGTCCTAGATTGCCTGCCAAAATTCGTTTGAATTTTGTCCAATCTGTTTTTGACACTGTTCTTGGCGCGTTGATGTCATTTCCGTCTCCTAGTGTTAGTAGGATCGGGTTATGTCCACCTGTTCCTTCATGCAGAGAGTACATTTCCTGTTGGAAATCACACTCTCTTAGCACGGCAATGTCGATGACGTCTGGTAAACCACCGTTGTCAGGGTAGTGGGTAGGTTCGTCGGGACCTAGTACCGAGCATCTAGGGTCGTTTGCCATGATAGTTTCCAACACTCTGCCTCTAGTGTTGCGAAGTCTACTGTTCCAAAGTGGGGATTTAGCGTTTAGATCGCCGATAATTATCCCTGCCTCCCCCTGAGGCAGGACTGCGTCTATGTCACCCCCGTGCAGGACTGCATTAGGTCGAACGTAGGCTGAGACTATTCTTAGAACTCCGTGCAATGTTCTAACTTTAATAGTTGTAGCTTCCATTGTTTGTAATGCAGCAGGGGTTGGAATAGAGTGATGCTCTATTTCCTGTTTGATTAGTATCGCAGTGCCACCAGACATTGCTTGATGGTCGTTCCTGTATACATTATAGCCTGGCGATACCGAACAAACATTTCCCATCGGTATACCTAAGTTTGAGTTACGTATCAAGCAAAGAGTCAACGGCGAATTTTGAGTCTACATCTATCGGCGTATACTAAAACTAAGCAAATCGATCTTGCTTTGGTGCGCGAAGTAATTTAAATATGCAACCAGTAATACATTGTTTTTATTATAGACTTTGAAAATTAAAGTATTATTACAAATGGGTTAAGAACAGTGAATATTATTATTTTTATATCCGTATTTATATATTTTATTTTATTATTGATTTAAATAAATTAATCGAAAATTATATTGATATTTTTGCAGATGTCTTTTTAGCAAGCATTACCTGCTTTTAATTGTACAATATTAGATAATCTGACTCAATTCGAAAATTATATCGATATTTTCGCAGATGTCTTTTAAGCAAGCATTAACTACTTTTATATTTTAAATTCAACATATTATTATTATTATTCATATTTTTGAGTAATTATTATTAAAAAATGTGTGTTTTAGCTCGGAAAGTGCACTGTTGTTGGCCTAGATCGGAAAATGAAAATAAGTACTCCGTAAAATGACAAAGAACTATAAGTTTACCGAGCTGTGTTATGTCAAAATAAAATAAATATTTTTATCTACAACTGTCATGTAATGACACTGATTTAACACTTATTTAAATTTTGTAATGACGTATATTACCGCACTAGTGCGGTAATGATGCGGAACTAATAGTTAATCAAAATTAATCATTTATTTAACAAAACAGAACAAATATAACAATAATTAACTCAATATAAAAAAAATATTTGTTATAGATATTTATAATACAATCCTTGCAATCGTACAAATTATATTTTTAAAGTCCACTGTAACATTTATCAAAATAGACAACTTTATTCCTATTTAATCATCTTCGTAACTGTTGTGGTTCAAAATTAATAGCAATATTGGCACACAATAATTCTACATACTTTTTTTATTATTATTAATATATTTAAAGATCCCTTTGTCCTATAATAATAATAATAATAAAAACGTCTTTATTATTTCCAATTACATATATAATACAATTAACATAATTAATGACAAAATATAGCAGATTGAAAATAAAGGGCGAAGTTTATTTTTGATTATGTTATTGGACACAATCAAAAATATTCTTCCACTCAACCCTAAAAATGTGTAATAGGTATATTGGTTTTGTTTTATAATTAGATAAGTATAATTTGCATGCTAAGATCAATTTTCAATAAAAAAAAAATGATAGAACTGCAATGATAGGACTGCAAAGTGTAACATGGGCAGGATCAAGCTATATATTGACATAAAAATAAAAAAAAAAAACTAATTAAAATTGTTAACTTTATCACTGAGCGTCTAAGAGATTTTGTTTCATTTTTAATTTAAATTTTGAAATACTACAAGTTTTTAATTCTGGTAAGACTTGGTTATATAAATAGCAAATTTGGTAACTATATGAACGCCTGAAAAACTCCGTGGTGAAAGCAGGAACAGTCAACAATCCTTTTAAGTTATGAACGTCAGAACGATAAGTTATTTTACGATGTAGATAGGGTGGATTTTTACTCACTATTATTTTATGACACAAAGAGATAAAATGTAGTTTTCTCCTGTCCTCCATATTCAACCATCCAGCTTGACTTATCTTGTGAGATATTCTACAACGCCTTATTCCAAAAATCATACGTAAACAAGAATTCTGAACTTTTTGGATTTTATTCTGATAGCTCACAGTTAAGTTCGGACCGTAAACGGCATCCGCATAATTGAATAGAGATAAAACTAATGTTTCATAGAGTTGTTTCTTTACAAAAATAGGAAACAAATGACGGTTTCCATAAATCATTTCAATATTACAATAAGCACGTTGTATTAACTTATTTATATGTCTCTCAAACCTTAAATCAGAATCGATTATTACTCCCAAGTTTTTTGCTTCACTTACCAGTTCTAGTTTTTCATTATTGATTTCAATATTTATTGAATTAATTACATTTTGTTTATGATATTTACTACCGAATAACATTACTTTTGATTTTACTGGGTTAATAAGAAGACAGTGCTCAGTTGCACAATCAATAAATGATTTTAAATTATTATTATTATTAATAACATCACAAGCAATCTCCACCTCATGGGGATCAAAACTGTGGTATCGTCAGCATATAAGTGAACATTGCAATTTTGGATTTTGTTTAAGAGGTGAGAAGAATATATCGAAAACAACAATGGACCAAGTATGGAGCCTTGCGGAACACCTGATCTTAATGTTAAATATTCTGAATTAATATTATTTATACGAACTTGTTGTTGCCTACATTTAAGATAATTTTCTATTAGAGAACACGCATTGTTTGAAAATCCCAAATATTTTAACATATAAATCAACAAATCATAGTGAATTGTGTCAAAAGCTCTACTGAAATCTAACATAACTAAAACTGTGCATTTACTCCTATCAGTGGCTCGGAAGATGTCATCAATAATGTGGAGCAAAGCAGTAGTACAACTGAAACCCTTTCGAAAGCCAGACTGAACTACAGGAAGTAGTGCGTGAGTGCTCAGGTAATCTTTAATTTGTATTTCCAGAGTTCTTTCTAAAATTTTAGATAATGTAGGCAATATACTTATCGGGCGCAAGTCTTTAAATTCGGTAGGAGTTTGTTTCTTTGGTAAAACCTTAATAACTGCCTTCTTCCACATGACTGGTACGACACCCTCAGTTATGCAAAAATTTATTATATGAGTAAGAAACGGTACAATATGTGGACAACATAGTTTAATTAAATTTATATTTAACCCATCACATCCGGCTGCATTAGTTTTAATATCACATATTATTTTATTAATAGAAAGATCATTAGTTTCTTGAAAATTAAAATTAAAATCAAACAGCTTATTGAATTTGTAAAAATTTTTAGTTTCTTCTGAAGGTTCAGTTTGAGGAATAGACCGAATAAAAAAACTATTCACTTCATCGGGATTATTTAAATGATGTGGTATATCAGATTTTTTATCGGGTAGAAAGTTATTCGAGTTTTCCACATGTCTCTTGGATTATTATTACTATTATTATTATGATGTTTGTTTATTTTAAACAACAGTTTATTTATTAATAATTTATTTAAACACTTATTTATAACACTATTATTCTAATTTATATATATATATATATTTCGAATGTCTCTGAACTGTTCACTATTTATATTCCCAGTCCAATACTTTATTGTCAGCTGTCTATATATCACTGATTACTATTTATCTTCACTGTCCATATAATAACTGACTGACTGTGTTCTTCCACCAATATTTATGTACAAATTTCTAAAGTTTGGTGGAGTCTAGAAGCTCCTCCACCAAACTAGAAATATTTGGAACAGACCAGAAATATTATCTCGTCCTTTCTCGAATAGTCATCGAAATCATCTCCGCCATATTCGTCCCATAGGTTTGGTCTTAAGGGGTTTAATTATGTATAATAATCGGACAAGTTGAGCCTCAAAGGCCAAATAAGACAGAGAGGGACTTGGAGTATTAGAGCATGACTGAATAATGAAATGGCTCACATTCCAGTAATATAAATACAAAAACACCACATAACATTATTAAACTGATGAGTAAAAAAAGCTTTTTTTTCTCTTTTAATTGACTGGAATGTAAAATTTCGTAAATCTTTATATGATTGCAAATGAGCAGCAGATCTAGATCGTTTATACTTTTTTAATGCTTATCTCTTTCACCCATGATTTGTTTTATAGGAAATGTTAACCACGGTGCTTTGGTAGTAACTCTTGAAGTGACAACAGGAATATGCCTATCAACCAAATCATTCAAACAGTTAACTACGTACGAAACTTTTTCGTCTATAGATTCTTGGTCATATATCCTAAAGAATGATGTGTCAAAGAGTTCCCGCTGAAATAACTCTTCATTAAAATTTTTAAAAGTTCTATAAGTAATAAACTTGTGCTTTACCTGTATTTTATCATTTAGCTTAAAGTCACAATACACCATAGAGTGGTCTGAGATTACTTTCGGCATAACACCTTTTTTATACAATGAATCCTTAGGAATAATTACATAGTCTAACAGAGTTTCCGACGTTGCAGTGATTCTAGTAGGCTCATCAATTACTTGTTGCAAATTAAATGACTCTAATACGGAATAGAAATTTTTAACAATCGTGTTTTCATAATCAAGTAAATTTAAATCTCCCATACAAATAATTTCATCAGCTATAACATATATACCACCAAGACTATCTTCAAACTCATCTAAAAAAACTTTATTATTCTGTTCATGAGGTTTATAAATATTACCTATAACAAATGATTTTTTATTTATGGTCATCTTAATCCATAACTGTTCCCAAGTGTAATCTTGTTTAGTAACAATTACCTCGCTGCGTATGCTACTTCTATAGTCTATTTTTATGTATGAGAGAGTAATAAAACAGCATTTCTAATGCAAAACTTAGTACGGTCATTTTAAATATTTTTACAGAATAATCTAAATATTTCCTAAAATTGTAATAAATGTACCTGAACTATTACAAGTTTTGGGTCTTTTATTGGTCCTTTATAAACATAAGCTGTACAAAACAATAGAAAAAGGTTTGGACAGGCCAAAAGCCCTGTGTATTAAAGATTACATAGCCGTATCTTAAGATTATTTTCAATAAGTACCTATTTGCCAATTTTGTTTTATTTTAATTCCAAGAATTACTTACAGTAATCGAATTATAAGTAGATAAATACTTTCTCAACAAATTTCACCGAAAATGCGATTATAGGTTTTCCATTTAGTAAGGAGGTCCAAGTTGTGTATTCTTGACAGTTTACTAAATGTCGTTCAGTTGCAACTTGTAAGGTGCAGTGTGAATTCTAGTGTGATCATGGAAAATTTGGAAGGGCCGCGTAAACGACAAAAAATCGGTCCTTTAACAGTTAATGAAAAAACATTAATATTTAATTGTTTTAAATCATTTACAGACAAACATTTATGTAAAAGTGTTGATGACACAGTGGAATTAGTTAGTAGTACGCTTGGTGTTGGGAAATCTACGATTTACAGAGTTGTTAAAGAAGAAAAATGTGGCGAGTTTCAAACAGCACGTAAAGCTCCAGGAAAACCAAAATTTCAATTAGAAAATCTTTTGAAAGAAATACTTCAAAGGAAAGTGCATGCGTTCTTCTTTAGAAAAGAATTTCCGACAGTAGACAAAGTTCTTGCCACGGTTCGAGATGAAAAGGATTACCCTAAAATGAGTCGAAGCACACTATGGAAACTTTTAAAAGAAATAGGTTTTCTATGGAAAAAGCATTCCAGAAAGTCTATTTTAGTAGAAAGAAGCGATATTGTAGTATGGAGAAGAAATTACCTAAGGACTACAAAAGAAATGAGAAACCAAAGAAGAAATATATTTTATTTAGATGAAACATGGATCAACGAAGGACATAAACCAAATAAATTTTGGCAAGATGAAACTGTTACAAGTCGAAGACAGGCCTTTTTAAATAATTTATCTACTGGTTTAAATCCACCATCAGGAAAGGGGCGCAAACTAATAATAGTACACATCGGTAATTCAAACGGTTTTGTTAAAGGTGGTTTATTGACTTTTGAAACTACTCGTACCGGTGACTACCATGAGGACATGAATGCTGATGTCTTTAAAGAGTGGTTCGAACAAATTATAGATCTTCTTCCTCAGAACTGTATAATAGTAATGGAGAATGCAAGTTATCACTCGAGACTTATAGAAAAAATGCCCACAACAAAGTGGTTAAAAAAAGATTTACAGAATTGGCTAAATTCAAAGAATATTAAGTTCCATCCCGGTTCTGTGAGAAAAGAACTGTATCATTTGTGTTCCCTTCATAAAGAGAAATTCAAAAAATATGAAATTGATGAAATTGCAAAAAATCGTGGGATGACGGTGGTTAGATCACCACCATATCATTGCGAAGTAAACCCGATTGAACTGATATGGGCACAGATAAAGGGAGAAGTTTCAAGAAAAAATTATTCTTTTAAAATGGGTGATGTTAAACAGTTGTAAAGAAGAAGAGAATGTGGAAGTTGGACAATATTACTGATGAAATGATCGAGCCACTCATTGTAAATATTGGTTGCGACAGTTCATCTTCTGATTTAGATTCTGATTTGGATTTGTAGGCAAGAAGTAGTTTTTACATTAAAATTATTATTTATGAACGTAACGTTGTTTAAAAGTCAAAGTTTAAACCCTTATACCTACATAACCCGTTTGATACAATGTTCTTAACATACCTTGTGGAAAAATAAAACATTTTAGAAAAAATTGCACTTTTTTTACCTTCAGCTGTTTAGAAGTTATAAGCAGGTTAATTAGGTGAAAATATAAGTGTATACTCGAGGAATAACTTCAAAAAATATTTTAACTGTCTACTAAAAGAAGTGATACGCCTATGGATTACGAACGCTTTATTATTTTAATACTCTCTCATACATAAAAATAGACTATAACGTATATATATATATATAAGCCCTTACCATTGCAGTTCCTATCAGCCCTAAATAAACAATAGTTATTAATATTTAAAACAGAATTATTAATATAAATTTTTAACCATGTTTCGCATAATAAAAAAACATCAAAATTATTTTGCAGTATAATTTCCTTTACATCATGTATCGAAGGTAATAATGACCTGGCATTTGCGAAACCAATTTTCAAAATCGTAAACAAATTGTTTTAACAATTCAGGTACCACTTATACCAATTATTATTCTACTAGAAAATTAAAAATATATTTTTATCAGTATCACACTGTGACAAAAACCAAAATATAAGGCACGGTTCAATTGCACATATTGACCGGTGCTGCGAAATTAATCCAATTTTAATTTTTATTGACATGCAAATTGCGGTAAAATAATTGAATATTGTGAATTTAGGAAGATGTTAAACAATATTTCTAAGAATAAAAAAATAAATATCCACAAATATTATAATAACCAAAGGAGAAAATCAATATAAATTAAAGTTTACAAAAAGCAGATAGTTCATAAATTCATTTTTACATTGTACATTGTAATTGCGCCGTATTTAAAATAACGACAATTAACCTGATAAAAAAAAACAAACAAATTCTAAGAGGAACAAAAGAAAGTAATTCACAAATGATACTCGGATAACACAAAACTTTTTAATAACTCACTCTGTTGCTCCAGGAAGAGCATTCGCATCATCCATTGTAAATATCTTCATGATTTTATCCATGTTATCATATTTTACAAATACGTTGCCATAGCTGTTCCACACTTTTCCATTTTTACCCACCTTTTCCAGTGCAGCTTTCAAAATTTTAGTTTTATTAGGCGTCAAATCTTCTCTAGCTACAATCTTTGTTTGTTTAAGTAACTTTTTATTTTTATAAACTATTTCTTTATAGTATCTAGAAGAAAATTTCACTAAAATGGCTCTATTTTTATTTTTTCTTCCTATTCTATGACATGATTGAATGCCAGTCTCATCTATATTTAAAGCCATTGTAACAGCAAATAAGTTTAACATAGTCCTGCTACATACTTCTCCTTTATTCCATAGAATAAAATATTACGGCATCTAAATATTTCATCTTGTTTTCTTCCTAATACCTCTATGATTGTATCCTGCTTTTCTATCTTTTCATACAATCGCATGTTTTCATCTTCTAGCTTTCGAATGTCTTCTTTAAACTGTTTACTAATATTTTCAATAATAACTTTGGTTATTTTACTAATAAAATCCTCAGATGTACACAAAGTTGTTACTATAGTTTTAACTAATGTGTGCAGTTCTTCACCTTTTGTTGAATTCTTTCTGGTTATTCTGCCTTCCATATTGAAAAAACAGATTTCAGATTTGCAAGGTTCTATTGCACTTTTTAACTTAAATTATATATCAAACCTTTTCTTCACACTCTCACTAGTAGCTAATAAAGTTTTGTAATTTTACTTGCACATTTGCTAACTATTTTACGGTTTTAATACGCAGCGACACAGCAACACGTCTATTCAACACGACCCATATTTTATGCGGATCGAAAGAAGTTACTGCAAATTTTTGCAATTTGTTAATATTTGAATGAGGTATTTTTTGAACCTATTACAGTTGATTGAATAATTCCAGGGACGTGTCCACGTGACATGTCAAGTAATTTTTTGCGCAAAAAATAGACTTATGAGGGGACTTTGTACAAACAACTGTAGTAAATTTTGTAAATAAAAATCTTGAACTAGCTAGTATCTAAATACATATCCCTAATTTTATTGGGGAATTTGAGATATCGAGAAAATTTCAAATGATAGATTTTGAGGAACATCGGTATTAAAAAGCATTCCGCTAATTTTCTAAGTTTTCTTTTTCAGAAAATTCGAAACTGTCGAATAAAAATTTCTACGGTCTTCCGCGATAGCATATTCTCATTAAAAATTCGCAAAACGCGATTATTAATTTAATTGGCTTCGGATTAATGTTTAAAATATTATGTTTTGATTTAATTAAATGGGCCGATCCTGGCGGTACTGCAATGCCAGGCCAACCCGCGACGGAGGTGGAGCAAGCCCCTAACCCTCCATCAATTTCCAAAAATCAGTTTAATATACTGGCCCCGCATGCGGGGCGTATCAGATATTAAGCTGATAAGAACAGATACTACACTTTGATCTTAGCCAGAGGCCGAGAAGCGATACCGAACAAACATTTTCACCCGGTATACCTGAGTTTGAGTTACGTATCAAGCAAAGAGTAAACGGCGAATTTTGAGTCTACATCTATCGGCGTATACTAAAACTAAGCAAATCGAACTCGCTTTGGTGCGCGAAGTAATTTAAATATGCAACCAGTAATACATTGTTTTTATTATAGACTGAAAATTAAAGTATTAAAAAAGGTTTATTATTACAAATGGGTTTAGAACAGTGAATATTATTATTTTTATATCGGTATTTATTTATTTTATTATATTATAGATTAAAATAAATTAATAATCTATGAAAAATTGTATAATATTAGATAAACTAATCGAAAATTATATTGATATTTTTGCAGATGTCTTTTTAGCAAGCATTACCTGCTTTTAATTGTACAATATTAGATAATCTGACTCAATTCGAAAATCATATCGATATTTTCGCAGATGTCTTTTTAGCAAGCAATAACTACTTTTATATTTTAAATTTAACATACTATTAATTATATTTTTGTGTAATTATTATTAAAAAAAATGTGTGTTTTAGCTCGGAAAATGCACTGTTGTTGGCTTAGATCGGAAAATTAAAATATGTGCTCCGTAAAATGACAAAGAACTATAAGTTTACAGCTGTGTTATGTCAAACTAAAATAAATATTTATTTTAAAAGTTACAATTCCTATAAAAGTACGATATCTATTTTTTATGTTTTACGATTTGTGATGCTATATTATGCGTATTAATTTCATTAGTGTTCCATTTTGAAGTTCTTATTATTGCCAGTTTATTTGTATCAAGTAACTTTGTATTTACGAAAATCCTCAAAAATTAACTGAAAAAAATTAAAGAAAAATAAAGAAATTTGAAGAAAAATGAAGCAAACTGAAGAAAATCGAATATTAAAGAAAATTGAATAATGTCAAATAGAATTGAATAAAAGTGAAGAAAATTGAACAAAACTGAAGAAAGTCTAATAAAAATTAAGAAAATTGAACAAAGTCGAATAAAATTAAATAAAACTGAATAAAAGCGTATAAAATTGAATATAACTGAAGAAAATCGAAGAAAATTAAAGAAAGTCGAATTAAACTAAAGAAAACCGAATAAAACTGAATAAAACTAAAGAAAGTCGAAGAAAATTGAAGAAAACAAAAGAAATTCGAATAAAATTTAAGAAAGTCTAATAAAATTGAATAAAAGTGAACAAAACCGAAGAAAGTCTAATAAAATTGAAGGAAATTGAATAAAATTTAATAAAACCGAAGAAAGCGAATGAAATTGAATAAAATACAATAAACATTAAAAAATGAAGAAAATTGAACAAAAAATTAAGAAAGTCCAATAAAATTGAAGAAATATGAAAAAAGTCGAATAAAACATAAGAAAAATAAATAAAATTTAAGAAAACAAGAAAATTAAAGAAAACTGAATAAAATTAATAAAGTAAAAATAAAGAATGTGACCGGAATACGAATGCAAAAGAGTTAAAGGAAGAATTAACTATTGTTCAAAGCAGAGACAGTTGAGGCCAAACAAATGCAACAGAATTTTTCACACCTAAAAATGTAGTGGAAACAATTTTGTATGATATTAGCATTTATTTTTCTGTTACTGCTATAGTTTACAAAAAAATATAAGAAGATGGTAGAGAAAAATGTTACGAGTTAGCCAAGAGAAGCATAAAATAAATTTCATTTTTTTATCTATACAATTAACTATGAAATGAGTTTTCAAAATGAATCTAAAAATTTATTAGAAGAACTAAAAGTATTTCATAAAATCTATTAAAAGATAGTAATGAAAGAACAAGAGGTGTAAATGTAACTAACCGTGAGTTTACGAAATTAGATACATTTAGAGATCGTTTTCAAAAGTTAAAAACATTATTTAATAAATCAGTTACTATGACATTTGACGGAATAACATTTTGCATAAGAAAAACGCTAAATAGTTAGTTCGTAATAGTTAAAAAAAAATACAATCAAATAGTTACTTAGAAGACAGTATAATCCAGTCTTGTGGACCATACAAAATTGTGTTTATATTAAATTATTTAAATAGAAAAAACGTACCAGTGCTCGTAGACTTAAGACTATCCCCTCTCTTCAACTTATTCAATCGCCTGTTTATTCTTTCTAACTGATCGATCCTCGTTTCTAAATTATCAGTTACTTTACATAATTCCTTCACAGCGCCAATATTTTCCATAAATATTCGTTCCTAAAATTAAAATTTAAAATACAATTGTTAAATAAACATGCAAATTCTATTTTTTTTTTTAATTTACCTTATTTACTACCAAAAAATTATCAATAGACGTGCCATTAGGCAAAATTATGTTCCCGGCAGGTTTAACGGCTTCCGGCAAAACTTGCGCTACTTCTTGAGCTATGACTCCGGTGTCCGAACATTCGCTGTCCCTACTCAATTGATTGGCCAAAGCTGGTTCATATTCGTACCTAATAAATTTTATTACACATTTATTACAGATCAATGTTAGTGCTACTGTAAAAAAAACATACAGAAGAAATAATTGAAGAAATATATGTTCATAATCACATGTAAAGCGAGGAGAAACGATGATATAGAGTCGGAAATTATTAGAAAATGAGTGGGATCATCTTATTGCCATCGACTGCGACCCAAATGGATTTATTGTGGGCTCTAGAGATTTCAGAAAGATAGAAAATATCTAAAGATTGCAAAATAATCTAATATTGCTAATTTACAAGAAACTAGAAGAAATAAATTACAGAACATAAAGTTTATAATACTATGTATGATTCAAGACATAATTATCTTTAATACATCTCTTTATAAGTTAATTTGAATCCCGGGTGAGTAAAACCCGGAAAACATTACCCACCATCGTGAAAACAGGAATTGAGAGTAGAATAAGCAGGGTCTAAACCAGAAATGAAGACAAACGACACATAATAATTAAAAATTTAATAAAGAGAAGAATTATGAATTATTATAAAAAACTGATATTATTATTTAAAGATGTAAGAGTGGCGTTTGACATAATAGAAAATAAAATAGTATAGAAATGTCAAAAATAAAAAAATGCATTTACCAGACAGTTTAATAAAAATAACAAAGTATTTATAACATGCAATCAAAGGGTTCAAATAGCAAAAGAACAACCAGAAGACATCAAACAAGGAAATAAAATAGAATAAAACAGAATAAAATAAAAATAAATAGAATAAAATAGAAATATACATAAACTAAAATACAAATAAATAGAATAAAATAAAAATGAATAGACTTGAAAAAAACTGAAGAAAGTCTAAATTAAATTGAAAAAAATTAAAGAAAGTCGAATAAAATTAAGGGAAACTAAAGAAAAGTCAACAGAACTGAAGAAAGTCGAAAAAAATTAAGAAAACTGAAGAAAATGGAATAAAATTAAAGAAACTCAAATATGATTGAAGAAAATTGAAGAAAAGTGAAGAAAATTGAAGAAAGTCTAATAAAATTGAAGAAAGACGAATAAAATTGAAAGAAATTGAATAGAAGTGTATAAAATTAAATAAAACTAAAGAAAGTCGAAGAAAATTTAAGAAAACTGAAGAAAATGTAATAAAATTAAAGAGAACTGAAGAACGTCAAATAAAATTGAATAAAATTGAATAAAAGTGAAGATAATTGAAGAAAGTCTAATAAAATTCAAGGAAGTCGAATAAAATTGAAGGAAATTAAGGAAAACTGAATAAAAGTGTATAAAATTGAATAAAATTAAAGAAATTCAAAGAAAATTGAAAAATAACAGAAGAAAGTCGAATAAAACTGAAGAAAATTAAATAAAACAAAAAAAAATCGAATAAAATTTAATATAAAAGTGTACAAAACTGAAGAAAGTCTAATAAAATTGAAGAGAACTGAAGAAAGTCAAATAAAATTCAAGAAAGTCGAATAAAATTGAAGGAAATTAAAGAAAACTGAATAAAAGTGTATAAACTTGAATAAAACTGTAGAAAAGTCGAATAAAATTAAGAGAAATTGAAGAAAAGTCAACAAAACTGAAGAAAGTCGAAGAAAATTTAAGAAAATTGAAGAAAATGGAATAAAATTAAAGAGAACTGAAGAAAAACAAATAAAATTGAATAAAAGTGAAGATAATTGAAGAAAGTCTAATAAAATTCAAGAAAGTCTAATAAAATTGAAGGAAATTAAAGAAAACTGAATAAAAGTGTATAAAATTGAATAAAAATAAAGAAATTCAAAGAAATTTGAAAAAAACAGAAGTCGAATAAAACTGAATAAAATTGAATAAAACAAAAAAAATCGAATGAAATTTAATAAAAGTGAACAAAACTGAAGAAAGTCTAATAAAATTAAAGAAAGTCGATTAAAAATTTAGAAAACTGAATAAAAGTGTATAAACTTGAATAAAACTGAAGAAAAGTCGAATAAAATTAAGGGAAATTGAAGAAAAGTCAACAAAACTGAAGAAAGTCGAAGAAAATTTAAGAAAATTGAAGAAAATGGAATAAAATTAAAGAGAACTGAAGAAAAACAAATAAAATTGAATAAAAGTTAAGATAATTGAAGAAAGTCTAATAAAATTCAAGAAAGTCTAATAAAATTGAAGGAAATTAAAGAAAACTGAATAAAAGTGTATAAAATTGAATAAAAATAAAGAAATTCAAAGAAATTTGAAAAAAACAGAAGTCGAATAAAACTGAATAAAATTTAATAAAACAAAAAAAAATCGAATGAAATTTAATAAAAGTGAACAAAACTGAAGAAAGTCTAATAAAATTGAAGAAAGTCGATTAAAAATTAAGAAAACTGAATAAAAGTGTATAAACTTGAATAAAACTGAAGAAAAGTCGAATAAAATTAAGGGAAATTGAAGAAAAGTCGAAGAAAATTTAATAAAACTGAAGAAAATGGAATAAAATTAAATAAAACTGAAGAAAGTCGAATAAAATTAAGGGAAATTGAAGAAAACTTAATAAACCTGAAGAAAATTTAAGAAAACCGAAAAAATTAAATAAAATTGAAGAAAAATGAAGAAAGTCAAATAAAATTGAAGAAAATTGAATAAAAGTAAAGATAATTGAAGAAAGTCTAAAAAATTTCAAGAAAGTCGAATAAAATTGAAGGAAATTAAAGAAAACTGAATAAAAGTATAAAATTGAAGAAAGTCTAATAAATTGAAGAAAATCGATTAAAAATTAAGAAAACTGAATAAAAGTGTATAAACTTGAATAAAACTGAAGAAAAGTCGAATAAAATTAAGGGAAATTGAAGAAAACTGAAGAAAATGGAATAAAATTAAAGAGAACTGAAGAAAGTCAAATAGAATTAAAGAAAATTGAATAAATTCTAATAAAATTGAAGAAAGTCGAATAAAATTGTGTATAAACTTGAATAAAACTGAAGAAAGTCGAATAAAATTAAATAAAATCGAATGAAATTGAATAAAAGTGAAGAAAAGCGAACAAATATGAAGAAAGTCGAATAAAATCGAAGAAAATTTTAGAAAATTGAAGGGAACTAAAAAAAATTAAATAACATTGAAGAAAATTGAATAAAATAAAATGGAAAAAATAGAACAAATTTGAATAAAATAAAACGGAATAAAATAGAATACTTTATTCTAATACAGAATTGTCAATATTTAAACCCTTAAATATGTACATCTTAATAGAATATTGAAAAAATACAACATATTGAAGTGTAAGGGGGAAAACAACGATGTTTATTTTATAAAAAATTTTAAATAATCAACTTGTTACGTTGGCGATACCTTAACACATGCTAAATTGTAAGCGAATAAAACAAACAAGGTCCGAATAATAAGACATTTAAAAATAATCATAATGGCTAAAAACAGACGTTTTTTAGATTAAATACAACGATTTGTACGTACTAAAAAGTCTTTGTCGCCTAAATACTAATGAATTGTATGAAACATTGCTTTACAAGTGGAAGTCTCTATATTTTAAGTTAGTTTTAACCGGAAGTTAATAATCTGACGTTTAAATTCTTTTGTAAAAAGTTAACTATACAGTAATAAATTACATTAAATGTCTGTAATATAAGATTTGGTAATAATATTAAATAATTATGAACTCAATTTTATCCGTCAGTTTTGTGACTAAGTCTGTTTTTTCCCCTTACCCTTCATTACAACATATAAAATTTAAAATAAAATAAGATTTTAATAGACAATAAGGGTTGAAAATAGTAATATAAATACACAAACATCACAAATATTACGAATATTAAAAATAGATGACATAATAGTAAAATGAGTAAATGATGAATATTAGAACGAAAAACAATCGATAATTATCGATTATAATAGATTAATTATTATAGGTTAGTCTTTAGTAAATTTATAAAATTATTGTTAAAACGATTACTGACCTGACCACTCTCAATCTTTGGACGTTCTTCAGCTGTTCGGCGGTATTACATTCGACGATATTCTTCTTGGCCCTAATGTCGCTAGGTTGAATGATATGTCCGGTGATTTTTATGTTTCCATGAACGACTAAAGATTCGTCTGGTCTATCCGTGTTGATACCGACTTTGCCGTTATGTACTACGGAGTCCTGTCGAAAAAATAAATATTTTGTATGGTAGAGACCTTTTAAGAAATGAAATAAAACTGTACAAAATAAATTATTGTTGGTGAATTTATCAGAAAGAAAGAGTTCAAATAGTGGAAGAACGATCAGAACACATCAAACACGGAAAATTATCAGTTCACTGTTAATGATGTTCATAGAATAGAATAAAATCATAAAATAGAATAAAATCATAAAATAGAATAAATTATAAAACAGAATAATATAAAAGAGAAATAAATAGATTAAATTTGAATAAAATAAAATAGAATAAAAATGAATGAAATTAAACAAAACTGAAGAAAGTCTAAATTAAATTGAAGAAAAAGAAAGTCAAATAAATTTAAAGGAAATTAAAGAAAAGTGAACAAAACAGAAGAAGTCGAAGAAAATTTAAGAAAACTGAAGAAAATCGAATAAAATTGAAGAAAACCGAAGAAAGTCAAATAGAATTGAAGAAAATTGAAGAAAGTCGAATACATAAATATTTTGTATGGCAGAGACCTTTTAAGAAATGAAATAAAATTGTACAAAATAAATTATTGTTGGTGAATTTATCAGAAAGAAAGAGTTCAAATAGTGAAAGAACGATCAGAAGACATCAAAAAAGGAAAATTCGCAGTTCACCGATGTTAGTGATGTTCATAGAATCATAAAATAAAAAATATAATAAAAATGAATAAAATTAAACAAAACTGAAGAAAGTCTAAATTAAATTGAAGAAAATTAAATTGAAGAAAATTAAAGAAAGTCGAATAAATTTAAAGGAAATTAAAGAAAAGTGAACAAAAAAGAAGTCGAAGAAAATTTAAGAAAACTGAAGAAAATCGAATAAAACTGAAGAAAACCAAAGAAAGTCAAATAGAATTGAAGAAAGTCGAATAGATAAATATTTTGTATGGTAGAGACCTTTTAAGAATTGAAATAAAACTGTACAAAATAAATTATTATTGGAGTTTGTATCATTTTTTTTGAGGCGTTCAGTTTACATGGAACTGTCTCTGGCACATTAACGTTTTTATCTGAATATCTTTTAGTGTTAAGGCAAGTTGAACCTTCACAAATTTTACAGGCAAGATTGCAAGGTAGGCCGTGCTTCCTGCAACTACAGATGTTCAGATTACCATCTCCTTTGCATCCACAGAATATTAGTTCCATAATATTCTTGGGCGCAGGTTTTTCTTCCATCTGTACAGGCACTAGTGTGTCGCCTTCCTTTCTCCACCCCCATTTTGTTGGGTCCATGGTCAGCTGGTCTCCGTGCAGCCATTGTTGTACTTGAAAATAGACCCTCTTTAGATGTTGTTGAATGGCGTCTACTGTAGGGAGAATTTTGGCCAAATTTACTCTCCCCGTCGCAACGGTTCTCCTGTACATTTCGCACCTGTACGTTTGGAGTAACTGGTCCCATTTTGGCTTGTCAGGAATATTTGGTTTCCTCAATGACATTGGAGCACTGTACATTGCCAGGATTAGCTGCGCCCCGTTCTCAAAAATTGTTTCGCTGGACAAACCAGAATGGATGAACTTTTTCTAGGGCCCCAGGGGAGAGATACACATGAATGAATGTACAAAATTATGTTTTGGGGAGTTTTTTTGTGATCGCGACTGTAAAACCCTCGGAGATTCTAATTCAGCGCCCCATAACGATTTTCGGTTCGTCTTTTTCGATTGTGTCAGGAAAATTCTCGGAGATGACCTCCAGGTCCAGATTCGGACGCACCAGGTGTCCGTGGGGTGTTCGCCGATGCCATATTTGAATTCAGCGACCCAAAAACCCCCCTTTAACGATTTTCGGTTCGTCTTTTTCAATTGGGTCTGGAAAACCTCGGTGAAGAAGTTCAGGGCCAGGTTAGGGCGCACCAGGTGTTCGGGGGGTCGTTTTCCACGTGAAATTCGGATTCATTGCCCGAAAAAACCCCCGGAACGATTTTCGGTTCGTCTTTTTCAATTGTGTCTGGAACCATATTTAAAGTTTCATTGTTTTAAAAGTCACTTAATAATTCAGAAAATGGCAAAACGGCAGCACTGTCATAGTGTCTCCATCAATAATTTATTTGGAATTTGAGTGTTTATTTTGTACTTTTTATAAATAAATATTACGAGTACGAAAAAGTATTTTGTAAGTCTGAACCGTTCACAGTTTACTTAGTAATCTTGTGCCATTAGGACTACTGGGTAGGCAACCCGTCTTACGCCGAGAGGTATAGGGGGTTGCCTCGACAGTTGCAACTAGGTACATGGCGGGCCAGGCATAGAGGTTGTAAACGAACTGACAATAAACCTGTTAAATAACCTTTCTTTGTATCTTTTTTTCGAAGATAATACGACAAATCTCAAAGTAAATAATAAAGACAGAATGAAAGTAGATCATTTTTATACTCCCTCTAAACTACCATTGGAATCGCCGAGAAAATTTAGCACGAATTTTAAAAAATAAGTACAAAATAAAACCAAAAATATATTAATAGAAACAAAAAACAAATATTAACGCAGTCAGACTCCGATGAAGAGGACAATATCCATAAAAGAACAAGAAAGAAAACAGGAAACCTCAGCAACTCTCAAATGTTAATGCGTCGAAATTTTCTTAAATAAAAAAAGGAATATTTCAAAACTTAATAAATTATTGTAATTAAAGTAGAAATTAAAAAAAACAGTGTTTCGAATAAATCTAATTAAAGATTCCATGGTTAACATACTTTATGTTTTTCTCATTTCTACTTAATCTACTTTAGACCACTTCAAGATTTGAATAATATTTGGAATTTATTGTATTTTATTTTGTAAATACCTGTGTTTGCCCCTTTTGCCAGCATAACTCCACGTCACTTTCAAATTGTCCTGGGTTTGAAGCCTAAAATATTGAAAAACGTTCAAAACTAACTACAAACGATATGCTTGCAAAAAAAAATATTTTAGACATTTTTTAAAGATATACGTACTCTAACTATAATTTTTTGACTTGCGTGGCTAACAATTGGGAAATTTCCGTTTGTCGTATGAGCGTGTAGACCAACAACCAGCTGAAACAAAAACTTTTATTTATTATATGTTTTTTTTTTACAATATAGATTCACAACAAAATTAGTCTAATTGTTCTTAATATAGGACTAAAATAGCAGTTGACTGAAATTGGGAAGAATATAAATACTCTATCATTAAAGTTTTCTATTTAATTTTCAATTATATAAGTGAAATGCAGTTTAAGATCAAATTTGAAGGACTAAGGGACGATTTTTCTCCTATTAGTACTATACAACTACAAGTTTTATAGCTCGTATGAATATTTCTGTCTTAATGAAATATTGAATTGCCATTACTGTGTTTTCTATGAATAAAATCGAATAAAAAAAAATACTAGTTCAACAAACCTGAAAATATCTTTGTTCTGGATTGGGCTTTCCCTTCTTTCTCATATTATTCGACGTCGTTTCACTAAAATGCAGCCTCCCAACTGTGACTTTTGTCACCTGCGAATTCACTAATTCAACTCTGTAATAAATAAAACATTATTCCAAAATTAGATATAAAGAACAGAAATTTAAAAATAATTCGACAGACAATATATAACATATCTAGGTAAACCCTTTATATTTCAACCAAAAATAATATATCAAGTCCTTAAAAAAAATTTAGTAAGTAAATTAATGTCGTACGAGCCATTTTCGAACACTCCGGTCCTTCTCTAATTCCTTAAGTCCATCTTTGCTTTATTTGAGACTATTACGGTCTACATTTTCCCGTTACCAAGAATATTTGATAAAATAAGTGAATCTCCAAAACGCCTGTTTCAATATCTAGTCTACTAAGTGATATTCTAGAAAATACTGGATTGAGTGCCGATTTTTAGTCTAGCAAGTCTGGAATGTTCGAGAAACGCCACGTTTACATATAAATAGGCTATTTTTTGCCCTTTTTAGTTAGATATATTTGTGTTCACATAAATATTGTCAATAATTTAGTGTCAAAAACGTTAAATTAACTTACAAAACAGGATGAAAAGGTTTTTTGCTTCTATCGCTCTGGCTTTGTTCCACCCGAATAGTTTGAGTAGGACAATCGTGTTTTACTCCGTAAAAATGCAAATGAAAACTTGAAATCTTCTGGAAACCGTCCGGAGTTTTTACGAATTGCGCATCGCCCAATAATTGCACGTGACAAGTTATCTAAAACGGAAAATTATCAAAAAAATATAATAAAATATAAATAGAAGTGTGGGTTGCTTACTTGAAAATGATTCTTTTTCTGACAAACGAAGGCATCATCGGCGTTTGAAAAATTGAAACCTTTATCTGCGTCTACTCTATAATGCGGTACAGGTCTACAAAAGAAATTAATCATAATTATTTTGAGCTGATAAAATAATGTCAAAAAATGAATGAATTTGAATTAGAAAAATTTGAAAGAACAAAATTCGAAATTAATGCAGGAAGATGATGAGGAATATGAAGAGGATACAAAGGATAATTATGAGCAGAAGGATGAGGAATTGGAGGGTGATAAATAGGATTAAAAGGAAGATTGAAAGGATGATAATGAGAAGAATGAAGAAAGCAATGAGAATGATAATAAGAGGAATGAGTGAAGGGGTGACAACGATGGGAAGGATGAGGATGATAATAAGAAGATTAAGAATGATGGGAAGATTGATAATACAAGATTATGAGGATATAAAAGATGAGAATGATAATGAGAGGAATGAGTTGAGGGATGAACGATGGGAAGGATGAGGACGATAATGAGAAGAATGAGGAAAGGGATGTGAATAAAGGCAAGAATAATAAGATTATGGTGATAGAAAGGATGAGAATGAAAATAAGAGGAACGAGGTGAAAGATGAGGATGATAAAGAAAAGGAGGATGATGGTGAGAAGACAGACAAGAATGATTGAATGGATGATAATATAAAATTTAAGGGGATAGGAAGGATAAGAATAAGGGAGAGTATGAGGAGGATAAGGAAAATCAGAAAGATTATGAGGATGAGGTAGATAAAGAGGGGAATACAGAGAATATACCTTTTAAATATAACATATCAATGGCTTAGAGCACAAATGTTTTATGTCCAAAAATGTCATTTTGAGTAAAATCGATTTGAAAGTTGGAGGTGACTATGACGAGCTGTATAATTTTTATTAGTATTACTTTACTGAATGGTAAACCTATTTAAGTAGACGTACTATATTTGGTAACCATAAAGATTTCATCACGAAGGATATAGAATCCTACCTATCCCATTTTCGACAAAAATGGACATACAGCATGTGTGCTTTAAACCAACGATATGAGATCTTGGTAGATAAATAACTATTGGAATGACCAAAATTAATAAAAAAAATGGCTTACAATTCGGTGAGATTCTGATCGCACAGCATATGCCAGTTGGTCTGCTGAAAGGCACTAAATCTTATACATTGATATTGAGATTCGGATAAACACGCTTCGGATGATGCGTATTCTTCGTCCATCGAAGTGTTAAGTTGCTCTGATGGGCTAAGTTGACTTGTCGTACAGTGATCTAAAAGAGAAGCATTACGATTATACAAGAATGATAGAGAAATTGTCAAGAAAACTAATGAATAAACAAAAATGTAATAGTATATTACACATCGAGGTGGGAAGAGTTTCATTCCTGTCGTGAGATTAGTTAGATCACCGAGACGCGAAGCGTCGAGGTTAGCTATGATCTCGAGACAGGAATGAAACTTCCTACCGAGGTTTGTATACTATTTTATTTACAACCATCATATTTCGATCAAAGTTAATAAATCTCTGTTTCGTTCTGAACATGCCTAAAATATAACATTTAACGACAAATTACCAAGCGCGCGGGTTTCTTAGAATAATCAACTAAATATATTGTTACTGTGATTACGGGGTAAACAACTGTCACCAATATAAATAAATGTCAGATAAGGCCGGATATTAAATTCGCGAATAATAAATATCAATAAGTAGTTTGTTGTATTTTAGTTCATTGTTGTTTTTTATTGTTTGCCATTAAATAGGTATTATAAAATTTGTCAAAAAATTTTTATTTTTTTTTTAATATAAAAAATATTCATCTAGACTAGATGAAATGAGGGCGGGAAATAGAGGTGTGTAATGTGACACTTCCCAACCTTCAATGATGTTAGTAATGACAACATTACATATATGGTTGTAAATAAAACTATTTTTCAGAGAAGTTAGATGAATGCAAATTGATTAGTTTTGGAAAATGAAATACAGATGATATTCAATTGAAAAAGCAGAAGAGTGGACCAATGTCGATGTAAGAAAAAATATAGATATAGGTCAATGTTAATGAAAATTGATAAATGTCGGATTATTGTACAAAAAAAAGACAATATTCAGGAATAAATTCCTATTTTATTACCGAAAATATAGGGAGATACTACAATAATTTAAGAAGCGGTGATGATTAACTAGGTATATTTTTGATAACTAATATTCATTTTTATGATGGCATAGAAGAGCCAAATGATATATTTAAAAAAAAAAATAAAGTCGCAATTTTCGATATTAAAGTCGAAATATAGAGTTTAAAATCAAAATTTCGAGTTTAAAGTCAAAATTTCAAGTTTAAAGTCAAAATTTTGACTATAAAAGCAAAATTTTAAAAAAATGACTTTCTAACTTTAAATTTTGACTTTATTTTCAAAATTTCTACTTTATTTTTGAAATTTAAAAGTCAAAATTACAAGTTTAAAGTCAAAATTTAAAGTTTAAAATAGGAAATTTGACTATAAAAGCAAAATTTAAAAAAAAGACCTTCAAACTCCAAATTTTGACTTTATTTTTTAAATTTCTACTTTATTCTTGAAATTTGAAAGTCTAAAATCGAAATTTTGACTATAACACCAAAATTTAAAAAAGTGACCTTCTAACTTTAAATTTTGACTTTATTTTCAAAATTTCTACTTTATTCTTGAAATTTGGAAGTCAAAATTACAAATTTAAAGTCAAAATTTCAAGTTTAAAATGGGAATTTCGACTATAAGAGCAAAATTTAAAAAAGTGACCTTCAAACTTCAAATTTTGACTTTATTTTCAAAATTTCTACTTTGTTCTTGAAATTTCGACTTTAAAGTCGAAATTAACCTTGACACAGGTTATACATAAAGTTTTATCAACTTCACGAATCCTTATGCTATCCTGGAATAGCAAGAATGAATAACTGGATTCACTCTAGAAAGTTTCCATATATTATGAAAAAAAAAAAAAAAAAAAAAATAGAGAAATTGTCCACTTCATTTACAGCTTGTGTCAAGATTAATTTGAACTTTATGGTTAAAAATTCGAAATTAAAGTAAAAATTATATTTTATTAAAAATTCTAAATTTGAAGTAAAGGTAAATATCCTCAAATTCAAATATAATAAAAAATATTAATATCAACAATATGTCACATTTTAGAAAAATAAATATTACCTGGTTCACTTTTGACTAGAGGCGAATCTTGAGATAACTTCCTCTTTTTGGGCGCGGACTGTAGATTCGTGTACACATTCGAAATGTTATCCAAATTTTGTTCGCATAAATTATTATCTATGTTGTTCCTAGGTATATTTTCTATATTCGGATTGTATCCTAAATGTACCATGTTTTTATCGAATTCGTCATTCTTGTAAATCGTTCTATCGAAAGGCGATGCCGCTTCCGAAGACGATAGCAAAATTGGACGAGTATTATCTAAAATATCCACAAAAAAAATATATTAAAATTGATTCGGATAAAATGAATTTAGAAAAGATGACATTTATTCAAAATCAAGAAACAGTAGAAAAATTTTACCTCAAGTTTACTACATCCATTCTTATTTTGTTAGTAGTTGTGATTGGCCAGTTCTGGACGGGAGGTAATGAGAGGTAATTAGTAATTATCCTAAGTACCCACCCCAACCCTTCGCGCAATTAACAAGTACCTCCCAATGAGCGTAATTGCATAGTGTAATGGGTGTAATTACTTCATACATATATAGAAGTAAGTATTTACTATGTATATCGGGTAACATGTAACGAGCATAGTAAGTACCTCTTAGATAGTAATTACATATAGTAATAGCATATAGTGTAATGAGTTTAGGCTAAGTACATCTCAATGATTACTATTGTATCATAGGGGAAATACGTCGGAGCATACCTAAACACATCCTTGACTCTCAACCGTCATAGCTATAGTGAAGCGCTAGTCTCCAGCAGACGCGCAAGACGTAAACATCGGTGGATGGGATAGTTCCCATTATTCACAAAATTAGCAGGTGCCTCTCAGGCTTGTATAATATGAATATGAATTGCATAGTAGTACCTCTCATCACTCCTACACATTAAAATGTAATGTATATATAGTAATTTCTATACATGTCATGAAGTGTAACGAGTTTAATTTAAGTACCTCTCGGTTATTACTATTGTAGCGTATATAGCATTTTGTATCCTAAGTACATTCTAAATAATAGACATAAATGGGGGATGAAGTCCGCACATCCTTGACTCTCGACCACCATGATTAGAGTAAGGAACCGGCCGGGCGCAAGCATAAACGGCATGAATATCGAGGCAGGAACTTGGAAAAAGTGGGGGATTTAGTTAACAAGTACTTCCCAATTCTGAACCCACTGTACTGAGTCTAATTGCATAGTAAGAAACTTTCAATATATAATGAGCATCGCAAGTACTTTTCAATACTCCATTCAGATGTAGCATGTATATCATGTGTAATAAGTACTCCCTCCCCATTACCACAAACACAATGAAGTAGTATGAGTGTAAGTACATTATGTATAGTAATTGCTATGTATATCATGAAGTGTAGTGAGTTTATTCTAAGTACCTCTCGGGTATAACTATTGTACGGTACAGAGCGTGAATATCGAAGGAGCTTAAAAGAGGTGGGGGATTTTTGAGAGGATATATAGTAGCGGACGTATCCAAAAAGTTTAAACATCGTGAGCTTCCGCAGTGTATGGTTTCAAAACGGCTAAAAATATCTTATTTCAATACAAAAATACATACAAAAACAAAAAAAACATCAGAATAATTAAAATATCTTTCTCAGGTGAAAGACACCAAACATTTAAAACAAAAAAGTAAGTAAAATGCAGACACATTGACACACATCATTTTAAACTAAACTACATATTATGTTTTGATTAGTGGAGATCTACGTATAATACGCAAACCTCGAACTCAGGTAAAAAAGTGCCGGGGTCCTTTAGGTATCTAGTTGGGCTTAGTTTAGTAGAAATATGTGTTTTTTATGGTCGCCATCTATAACGAAGTTTAGGTAGTTCTTCTAGAGTAGGGTGACGAGATTTAGTAGGACCCTGTTTTTAATAGTTTTCAGATTATTTATCATGGGTAGAAAACTACAATATTTTAAGAACAAAATAAGTAAATATTTGATGAAATATTTAGCTGTATATTATAATTACTAAAATATCGAATGTATATTGAATTAGTAGTCATTTATATACATATTCTAGGCTTTCTTTTTAAATTGGATTCACAAAAATATAAAATAAATATTAAAAATAGTGAAAATGTATAAGTGTAATTGTGGTATAATATTTAGCATCTGTGGTAGAACCACTGTAAACATTTTTTACTTATATAGTATACACTACACATTATTTCATTAAAAATTTCTACAATTTTATTGTAAGTATAACTTGGCCCATATTTGTTCCTTTAATAACGGCCATATATTGTTTCACATTATTACGATAGGTGGATAATGTAATCCGCTAAGCTCTGGCCGAATGCCGCCTTCTTAAAATCAAATGAATAGTATAAGTAATACGATGAAGGCAGCAGTCTTTGCCGCGAATATGATACATGTAAGTTGGACTTGCACACATTTTATGAGGAGATAGTTACCCTAGGTATGAAAACTTTCTTGAAAGATATCTTACCATACATAAACACACAAATAAGGAGCAAACACGGATTAATGGAAGAGCCACAGTCAGATGATGAAATCGATTGGAGATTACTTATATATCTATATGTATAATTAGAATATAAATAATACCATATACACATAGGGCGTGGCTCAGTGGTAGAGCCTCTGCCTGTGGATCCAAGGGTCCCAGGTTCGAATCCCACCGTTGGCCGGAATTTTTTCATTTAATTTAATTATTTAAAATTAATTCTGATGCCTTGGTAGAATTCCCCACTAGACCATTCACTGTTGGGTTCTAATTAACAGTGCTGTTCCTAAAGTGGCGCTGGGAAACAGTAACAAAGCCTACACAGAACACGAGGCGAAATAACCTTAGCAGTTGAAGCCGATGACACAAAAAAAATACAATATACACAGTTTTAATGTTGTTTTTTTTTAGAAAAGGTTACATGTTATTATTTTTGTTAGAAGTGAACACAAGTATAATTTCAGATATATAAAATAAGAAAAAAAGTTTGTATTTCATTGAAAAATACAAAGAAAATACAATATCTTTGACACATGATTAAGCCTTTCATATATAGCCAAATATTTGATATGACTAGAGATAGTCTGCGCCTAATAGTTAGCGCTATGACGGTTGAGAGTCAAGGATGTGTTTAGGTATGCTCCGACGTATTTCCCCTATGCTACAATAGTAATCATTGAGATGTACTTAGACTAAACTCATTACACTATATGCCATACATAGTAATTACTATCTAAGAGGTACTTACTATGCTCGTTACATGTTACCCGATATACATAGTAAATACTTACATCTATATATGTATGAAGTAATTACACCCATTACACTATGCAATTACGCTAATTGGGAGGTACTTGCTAATTGAGCGAAGGGTGGGGGTGGGTACTTAGGATAATTACTAATTACCTCTCATTACCTCCCGTCCAGAACTGGCCAATCACAACTACTTTTGTTACTTATATATTTTCTATTTTCTCTTTATTTATATTTCTTTTTTTTTACTTGGCAGTAAAAAGAAATAAATATAAATATTATACTCGCTGTAACGTCAATCGTTTTATATTTGTTATGGGACTTTTTTTACTAATCTGTAAAATGGGTATTGATTCGTAAATAAATAAATAAACACCAAAAATTAAACTTCGTTACTATAATTATATATTTCTCCAATTTATAAAACGCAAAAGACAACTATATATAAAAATTAAACTATCTAAAACCACATTTAGCAGTCTCAACAAGAAAATACAGATACTAATCAAAGAATTTAAACAGAACAATGTTTAAAAATAAAAACACGTGGAAACAAAAAATATGAAAGGTAAACATTACTGTATAGAAATTAAAAAAAAAAAAAAACAAAGCAGATAATAAAATTACGGACTCGGAAGTAAATAATATAAAATTTGAAACATGAACAAAAACCGGAATTATTTAATGACTATTATGAAGACAGTTTCAGCTATAAAGAAAACAAAAACTTTGTTAATAATACAAAAACAGAAGTTGAACATGAACATTTTTTTACAGATTACAACCCCAACCAGAATATTACAGACAAAGAAGAAAATTAATATTAGGAAACAATTTTCTCGAGAAAACACTTGGCTACCTAAGACAGAGACGTATAAAGAAAATTAAGACCAGGGATTTATGAACTTATACTCAAATTTTATAAATTCTGTAAAAAACAGTTTGTATCCTGGCATTATTACTAACGACGTGCTCGAAGAGCACGTCGCAGCAAATACAAATATGAAAATTTATCTTAGACACGTTTTGAAACATCCTGTATAATTAATAATCCTGTACTCTTCGAGCACATCGTCAAAAATATGTATCTAAGCATTGTTATTAACGACGTGCTCAAAAAGCGACGTACTCTTCGAGCACGTCGTTAACAATGTGTATCTAAGCAATGTTATTAACGACGTGCTCGAAGAGCTCATCGCAATCTATTATATTTTTTTTTTATACAATTGGAAGACACCCTATACTTTATGTGACTTGTAAGAACACGTTGTTAAATACAACGCCTGAATACACATTGTTAACGACTTGCTATTTGAACACGACGAAATCCATTATACAGAGTGTCTAAAAAAGTTTTATATAAATGGCAAAAAGTTTAATTTTACGCGCCTTTTTAGACATCCTGTACAATGGATTGCGACGTACTCTGCGAGCACGTCGTTAAGAATGTCTATTCAGACAATGTTGTTAATCCATTAAACATTTTAAAATTCCATTTAAAAATGTTATTTTAATAGTGACACCCAGTATAAAATAGTAGGGAAATTTCTCTAGGTGGGGACCTGGCTGGCTCTCGATGATTCGAACCTTTTCATTAAAATTGATTTCCCATCTGATATCTCTAAGAAACAGTTCAGTGTCGAGACTGTAAAAACAGCGGTGAGTTATAAATGTCATTAAAAAAATATCTCAATAGACATTATATTTCTACTTATTGTTACTGTTAGGTTTATTTATTTTGATAGTCAATTTAAATTTATTAAATATGCTTTAGTATTTCATTTTGTGAGCTGCAATTACACACTGTTTATTATATTAATTAGTTTTTTTTTGTTGTTATCTTGATTTAAATTTAAAAAGTAATTGTTTAAAAGTTAATTTATATATCATACAAGATCCTCTTGAAAAACAGAATTTATTTTTTGTTTAGGAAGCGAATGTAAGCAGTCGTTTCATCTCCACTCAATTCTTACATAACGGAGCTGTTTCAATTTAAATACAATTGGAGCGTTTGGAGCTCGTGGAGTTACTGAGGCTACTGATGATGGCGACGTTTCAATATTAGATGGAGATGTTCTCTTCAGATACATAGTGGTAACTAAAATTCACGAGGTTAAAAAATGTTGAATATCGTATGAAAAGATTTAAAATTTAACGGTGTTGGTACAAGCATAGCAAAATCCTATTTGTTGCTGAATCATTTCATTTACTTAAATAAACAAATTCTTTTATATATTTATTTTTTAAAGGTTACAACAATTCTCTTTTACTTAAATTATATATAAGTTTTAATTAATTTTTTTTTTGATAAAGCTAGAGTTTATAATTCTCACTAGTTTTCTAGAAATAAAAAAAGGATAATTATTGGCGCCCCTTTCCTCCTGAAAACTATTTTTCCAAAAGTGTCTATTAGAAACGCCGAATTGACAACTGGGAAAACCATATAGTCAATGTGCTTATTTCTTTTTTTTTATTTGATTAAAGGTAAATAATGTTTGGTGTTAAATTTCTATGAGCTAGTCAAAATTTCTTATGTTTTCAAAATTAACGACTTATTGCAATATTATTACAGCAGTGTCTCAAAAAGTTTCATACAAATGTGAAAAGATTTTAGTTTACACAAGTTTTGAGACACTGTACAATGGATTGCACGCAATTATATTTTGTAAATAATAGTGCACCCTTAATGAATCACACTGTATAAGAATATATTTTATTTTTTCTATTTTTGCAACAAAATATGTTGAAATTAATTATATTCTGATATCCAATATAGGGTTGCCCTGCATTTCGGTGGACATCCACCATTTGGGGTGCTTTGTCCAGTATCCTGCAACAACCTATTGCAGGACGCTTATTGTACTTAATTTCAGTGTTCCAAATAATATCTTCAATGTGTTCAATTTCGTGGACTGCCCATTGAACACATCAAGGCCGGACTTCAAATAAAGATTAATTATTCTTATAATTACAAAGAATTTTGTAAAAGGTAACAAGACATTAGGAGTAGCTGTAAAAAGTAAAGAAAATATGATTTTAAACGCTGTTAAGTAGCCGCAACTTTTTATATTCTGTTTAAATAAAATTTCTTGTTTTTTATCACTTATTTTTTTTGTCGAATTGTTTAATTTTGTTATGTTTTTTTTGCAATTATAAAAATGTCCAGAATCTATACAGTATGTCCTGAATTTTTATTATCTTCATCCAGAAAAAATAAAAAACAAAGTTAGCAACCCTGGATTGGATAATCCAATGACATTTTTATTATAAATATATTTTTTTTAAATACTGGGTATATTTCCTACCTGAAACATTCGCTTCCGAAATGATGATCCGACTTTGCAAAATATTTTGATCGGTCTGCATGTTATCTTGCATCGTTCGATTATTGAGTATTGTCGATCCATTTCTGATATCACCGCCGACGATGAGACCGCCATCCTGAAGAACGTTCCCGTTTTCCAATAATTGATCGCCATTTTGATCGGCGACGACGATGTGCGATCCGAGAATAAGGTTGTCCGTCAAAATCGGACTAAGAATAGTGGTCGGTTTGTAGATTTGCGTTAGATTCGTATAAATCGCTTCTTGAGACGTGATCGGCGGTTCGCAACCATCTTGAGGACTATACGGGTGCTCGGAACTGCTGTCTGGAGGACTGTCGGGAAGAGAGTGTCTGAAAAATTCAAATAGAAGTTTGATTCGCTGTTGAAAATATTGAAGATATTAAGAAAATCTACGGAATCAAAGCAATACTTAATCTAACAGTTAGAATAAAAACCATAAGAAATTCAAAACTAGTTCCGCAATGCAAAAACTGCCAGCTATTTGGACATACGCACAACTTTTGCAAAAGAGAATCAAGATGCGTAAAGTGCGTAGGAAAACATCATACGAAGGATTGTGTAAAAAGTCCAGAACAACAACCGAAGTGTATAAACTGCCTAATGGAACATCCTGCTAACTACAGAGGATGTGAGGTAGCTAAAACCTTTCAGATAAGGAAGGATAACACCACTAAACCTAAAATAATGACGAGGCAGAAAAGATCCATAAACGCTTTTCCTACTGTCAGAAATGAAATAACATATTCTCAGGTAACAAATTCACAGCAGCAACCAATTCAAAGGTCACAACCAGCCATGAATCCCACGCCATACATTGCACAGTCAACCAGCTTAGCAGAAAGTACTACATATGAATTATTATTATCCTTAATAACCAGAATAGATTCACTCTCTGACAGGCTCCAGAAGCTAGAAGAATTAAACAAACCCCAAACATATAACAAAACCACCAATGGACAAAAGAGATGTTAGAATAGCCACTTGGAATGCCAATGGTATTCTCCAAAACCAAACTGACGTACAAAAAATAGATATATGTCTGATTTCTGAGACCCACCTTACAACAGAGTCATACATTACATTCAGAGGATATAACTTCTATCACACTATCCATCCATCAAATGCAGCAAGAGGAGGAAGTGCGTTAATTATTAAAAATAACTTTTCCCACTATGAGGAACCAGGCATCCAAGAACCAGAAAATCAGGTAACCATTAGCATCATTAACATTAAGGGGAGTAAAATTACAATAGCTGCAATCTATTGCCCACCAAGATACAACCAGAAAAAAGAAAATTATCTCAATGTACTCAAAAAACTAGGTTACAAATTTATAATCGGTGGAGATTACAACTCCAAAAATACCAACTGGGGTTCAAGATTAACCACAGTCAGAGGAAAAGAATTGCACCGAGCTGCATCAGAATTTGGTTGTACAGGGTGCACCAGTCAAACCTGCAATTTTGAAACAACTGTAAAAAATACACAGTTGCATTTTTTAAAACTTTATTGATACCATGTTAATTTACGTTAAAAAGCATTACATACACATTATTCATTTAAAAATAATATTATTAAGATGTCCATTTCGATCGATGCATTCTTGGAGGCGTTTTCTAAAATTGTCCATTACATTACGGAGCATCTGCTGAGGGATTCTTTCAATTTCCTGACGGATTCTCGCCTTCAGTTCTTCAAGAGTACGAGGCCGTTCTCTGAAAACTTTATTCTTCAGGTAGCCCCACAAAAAAAAATCACATGCGGTTCCGTTCCGGGATATCACCCGATTTGGGAAAACTTCGTTGAGCAGATTCATGCTCACACGGGCCGTGTGGCTTGTGGCTCCATCTTGTTGAAATATGGTTTCATCATTCAGTCCATGTTCGCGAAGACGAGGAATGAAAAATGTTCGCAACATTTCTGAGTAGCGCTCCGCATTCACGGTAACAGCTTGTCCCCTTTCATTTTCAAAAAAGAATGGGCCAATGATTCCCGTTGAACACATTGCGCACCAAACTGTTACCTTGGCCGAATGGAGAGGTTTTTTTTGATGGAGTTCTTGAAGGTTTTCATCGCTCCAATATCTAAAATTTTGTTTGTTTACATAGCCGGAGAGATGAAAATGCGCCTCGTCGCTCATCCAGAGCAACGTGTGAAGGTCCTCGTTTTCCTCAATCATTCGCAAAAATGTTTCACAAAAGTGCCGTCGAGCAGCGAAATCGTTTTCATTTAGAGCCTGAACCCCTTGAATTTTGTAGGGGTGATAGTGTAAGTCTAACTTCAAGACCCTTCGGAGACTACTGTTTGAAATTCTAAGCCCAATACTGTGTCGACGCGCTGATGTCCGAGGACTTCTTGTCATAGCGACTCTTACGCGTTCAATATTATCAGGAGTTTTTACTGATCTCGCACTGCCTCCTCTTTTGTTTCTCGTTTCACCAATGTTTTCAAAATTTTGCACCCATAACTTTATTGAATTAACAGAAGGCACGGGCGGATTACGATTAATTCGGAAATGAAGACGAAAGCGGCGTCGAGCGGCTGTATAACTACCTCATTGTGCCTTTACGGCAAAAGAACGTTGTTGCTTGGACCACTGTTCCATGACTAGTGAAATGCTTTGAAAGGGGGAACATTACGATGACTTGGAAAACTCGCCCCGCCCACTTCCTTGGCTCCCGCGCTTGTTTCAAAATTGCAGGTTTGACTGGCGCACGCTGTACATACCAATCTTCCGAAAACCCACCTATTGGCACACCGACCCAAATAAGATTCCAGACCTTCTGGATTTCTTTATTCTGAGAAAAATTTCATCAAACTATACGCAAGTAGAAGAAAACTTTGATATGAATTCAGACCATTCTTAGTAATCCTTACTCTAAGTGATAATGTTATTCAAAAAGAAGCCAAACCGACCCTAGCAAATCGGAAAACTAATTGGGAAGGTTTTCAAACGAAAAATCAGTTAGATGAAGAACTGGAAAGGTTTATAGTTGAAATCCAGCAAGCTGCATGGAGGAACACACCGCAAGTAAGAAGGTTAATAGCTGGAAAAAACTATCCTGTCGAGATAAGAGAACTAGTAGCAGAAAAAAGAAAACTAAGAAAGAAATGGCAGATGACAAGATCACCAGAAGATAAAAATATATTAAATAGGGCTACCCAAAGACTGAGAAGAGAAATCCTAAATCACAAAGAAGAATCCTTCAACAGATACCTAGTAGGGCTAACAGATGATAAAGAAACTGATTATTCACTCTGGAAGGCAACTAAAAGGATGAAAAATTCGTGTAAACACTGTCCTCCAATCAGAATAGCAGATAACAAATGGGCAAGAGACAATCAACAAAAAGCTGATATTTTCGTTGACCACGTACAAAAGATGTTCCAATTAGATGAAAATCAAGACACTCCTAATGAGACCATCCATAATATGGAACAACTTGAAATTAAGCTAGTTACTCCCAATGAAATTATAAAAGAAATTCAGACAAACATCAACTCATAGAAAGCCCCAGGATAGGACCTTATTACTGGATAAATATTAAAGAAACTACCACGGAAGGCTATTGTTAAATTGACATACCTCATAAATGCAGCATTTCGCCTTAAATATATACCTGATGCGTGGAAAATGGCTGAAGTTATCCTTATTCCTAAGCCAGGAAAACCTCTGAATGAAGTGTCATCATATAGACCTATATCATTGTTACCGATAATATCTAAGTTATTTGAAAAACTACTACTAAAAAGACTAATAAAACCAATAATTGAAAATAAAAACACTCGACAATAGATCAAGTACACAGGATAGCCGATATCATCGAAAAAGCTTACGAAGAAAAATATATATGCTCAGCTATATTTCTTGACGTACCCCAAGCATTTGACAAGGTTTGGTACGCTGGCCTAATACAGAAACTTGAAAAAATGCTCCCTAGACAATATGTCGACATTCTACAATCATATCTAACGGGAAGAATGTTTAGAGTAAAGCAAGACGAGGCATACTCCGAAATGAAAGAAATTAAAGCAGGTGTCCCACAAGGCAGTGTGCTAGGACCGGTTCTTTACTTATTATACACCAGCGATATCCCTCAACAACAATCTGTTAAAATAGCAACATTTCTGGATGACACTGCAATATTGGCAGTTGGCGGAACTAATACAGAGACCTCAGAAAAACTTCAGGAAACCTGTAACAGAATCAATCGATGGACAAAAAAAGTGGAAAATAAAATTAAATCAAACTAAATCAGTGCATGTTGATTTTACTCTTCGACCAAATGAACAAAAACAAATAAGAATAAACAATGACGTTATTCCGCATTACGATTCGGCCAAATACATAGGGATGAACCTAGATGTAAGACTTAAATGGAAAGAGCACATAAAAAAAAGCGTAAAGAACTTGAACTTAAATTCAAAAAAATGTATTGGATCCTAGGAAGAAAATCCAAATTGTCAGTGCACAACAAACTGCTGATTTATAAACAAATCCTAAAACCAATCTGGATTTATGGCATACAGCTATGGGGATGTGCCAGCAAGAGTAATATCAACATGATACCAAATTTTCCAAAATAAAGTCCTAAGATGCATTGTTGGTGCACCTTGGTTCTACCGAAATGATTATCTTCATAGAGACCTGTAGATGCCAACAATCGAAGAAGAAATAAAGAGGTTTGCTGCGAAACATGAGGGTCGACTCCACTCCCACGTCAACGAAGAAGAGCTGCATTTACTGGACAACTCTACACTCAACAGAAGGCTCAAAAGGAAGAAGCCATTTGAGCTAGTGCAGTGAACGTTAATGTTAGTGCTAGTGTAAAACAGTGTAATAAATCGTCACGCCAACTTGTGATGCTTTCCTATAGAAACAAGTAAGAGAGCTCAATGGGGACTTACTTCTTAGATAAGTAATTAGTTACAAGATTTTTAGATTAAAATTGTAGGTTAGTCAGTAATGACTAGTAACAATACTCTAATACTAAAAAAAAAGTTAAACCATTTATCACAACACTTTGATATTACAACGTTTAGTCAATCTTATTGATTTAAACAACACCACGCGACACAGTGACACATTAGTAGGGTTGCCAGGCGTAGTTGCCACTTGACTTCTTCTTCTTTATTCTTTTATTGAGCTATGTTCTGAAGAACAATTTACCCAGACAACTCATTAGATTCCAGAAAATTATTCACAGAAGTTAATATTAGTGTTAACCGATGTAAATGGTTTTAACAGAAGTACAGCATACATAAGGTATCACAAATTAATTTTAAAAATGTTTAAAAACTTATTAACAGTTTAAAATTTGATTTGTTGAGGTTATAAAGAATAATATAAATGTTAAAAGGCGCAGGGAAACCAGTTTTAGCCAATTCACTGTACAAATCAAATGTTGGGGTTTGATTAATTGGACACTCTAAAAAAATATGATTAAAGGATCCAACTTGACCACATTCACAAAATGGATCTTCTTTGACTCCAATTCTAAAGAGGTAGGATGGTGTTAAGCAATGTCCGGTTTTAAATGTCATCTAGTAATAAATCCAAACTTATTAAACCATGGATACTTTGGTACCTGCGGAACAACTTTGGAGTAAAAAGAATTTTTCGACCATTTAGCCCAAATCTGCTGCTTAATAAATGGATGAATATTGGTATAATGCAGTTTGACATTCGGTAGAATGTTTAGAATTCTACCTATATTGGCAAGTTGGTCAGCTTTTAAATTCTCCAAGACATCGGAGTGTCCAGGTATCCAAGTCAAGATAATTTGAATATTATTTTGGATGTTTATTTTGGTTAGAAATGAAACATGCTCTGTTTCCTTAGAAAATACTTGCTTGTACGCGCAACGCCGCAGTACGAAAATGTCTAGCTTTTGACAAAAATGCCACTCTTTTTATACAAATGCCACTGTTGTTATTCAAAGCCAGATTTATATAAAAATATAAGGCGACAACTTTTTTTTGAAATTTCATAAAGAATGGATCTACCTGATTATATAAAAATGCTTGGTATTTGAATCTGATGCTCTGTCATCACGCTTTTCACTTTCGTAAATCTGACAACCCTACACATTAGTGGGTTGTGTAAAGCCCCTGAAAATAGGTAATTAAGACTTACCCGCTGGTGTTTCTTTTGTTTTCGACAATGACATTCAGCAATTTGCCCGACGCCGGCGTCGTATTTAGTGAATCGCCGAAGTACGAGTTGTTGCCTTGAGATCCTTCGCTGTTGATGAAGTCCTCCAATTGCGAAAAGTCCAAAGCTTCGTTATCGATGCCGCCTACGAAATCTGTTCCCCGACCTGCAACAATGATTTATGCGTTAAAAAGGATTGTCCAATATTATTCTAAATACAGGGAGTTTCAGAATTGCGTCAAAAACTTCAGACTCAAGAAAAGGGCGGAAGAAAATGAGCTACAGGGCATAGGAAAATGTTTAAAACTCAGAAGTTCGGCATTCGAAACATTAGGAAGAGATCTTATGATATTTGCAGCAGTTGTATTAAAAAATGTATTTGTTTCATTTGGTGTTAAATCAGGAGTTACTAGATTTCTTTTTAAATTGTTTCTTTCGAAAAATTGATTATTTGCCAACATGCCTTGGCTTTATTGTCTGCTCGAGTAATATATTCATCATAGGCCAGTTTTTTTGTTGATTTCAATTTTTCATTGTACTCGCTTTTGAGTTTCTTGTATGTTTTTATGTCATTTGGATCTTTTGTAACGTCTGTTATTAGTTTGATGGTTGAGAGATCGTTTCTTAGAGATTTTAGACTATTGTTAAACCATATTACTGGTGAATTTCTTAAATTATTCTTACATTGTCTCAAGGGAAAATATTTCATACTTAAGTTATGGTAAGTATTGATAAGAAAAGTTGAAAAAAAAATTACATAATTACCTTTATTACAAAAAATACTCCAATCTATACTACTTAGAGACTGTTTAAACATCTTTATTCTATTATCTGTAATACACCTTTTAAGACATGTTTGATTTTTATTTTTTGTTAGACTATTATTGTAACTCACAGAAATGCATTGGGCACGGTGGTCTGAAAAGGAGGGTTCAAATACACCGAAAGTAAACAATTCTTTTGCCAAATTTGTAATTATGTTGTCTATACAATTTGAATATGCAGCTGTAACTCTAGTATCATCTTGTGTTGTGAGAGAAAAACCAAAAGACTTCAACAAACATTCAAAATTGAAAATAATTTTAGATTGTTATTTAAAATTAATATTAAAATCGCCTAATATTATTAATTTGTCATACTTTTCTAGTAATTTGTGTAATACAAGTTCAACATTCACAAGAAAAATATCAGTAGTTCCTTTGCCAGTGTAGTTTTTAAAGATGGCAGATCTACAGTAGAGAATTCTACATTTTGTTCACTAATATATTCGCTTAAGTCAATTGGAAAATATTTCCAAAAATCTTTATTATTTTTTATGTAAATTGCTACACCCCTATGTATCATATTTGTTCTACAAAAAGAGTTTGCCAAATTGTAACCGTGTCAACGTTAGTGAATGGACCGTTAGAAGAAGACTTCATGCTGCTGGACTGTCATGCAGAAGAATGGCTACAGGTCCTCCGTTGCAACGCCAGCATCGGACTGCAAGATTGACATTTGCCAGAGATCACGTTCGTTGGAATGATGATAACTGGAGCTGGGTAATGTTCTCAGATGAGTCGCGTTTTTGCCTCACTGGGTCAGATAGACGTCGACGAGTGTGGAGAAGACCTGGGGAAAAATATGCTGAAGTTTGCATTGACAAGCGTTTTCCATTTGACGGTGGGTCAGTTATGGTTTGGGCAGGAATCACTGCACAAGCTCGTATAGTTAGTCTTCATAGAAAATGGCTCCCTAACATCTCACAAGTACATTACGGAGGTGCTAGAAGACCATGTTATGCCTTTCATGGTGACTATGGGGGAACGTAGCATTTTTATGCAAGATAATACGAGACCACATACAGCCAGAATTGTCAGGGAGTATCTGGATGGGGTAGAAATTAGGCGGTTTGACTGGCCAGAAGGCAGTTCAGACATGAATCCCATAGAACATGTCTGGGACGAGTAGGGACGACGGATCCGCAGACACACACCAGCACCAAGAACTGCCCAGGAGCTGAGAAGATTGCTGTTGCAGGAATGGGATAACATCGACCAGAATGTGATCCGCAACTTAATTCAAAGTATGCCGCGCCGACTTCAAGCAGTCATCAATGCAAGAGGAGGGAATACACGTTATTAGTGTCAAGTTTTTTTCATTTTGTTCGTTCCATATTTAACAAAATGTTGAATTTCGTCCAAAATGTTAATTTGTTGCTTTGTCAGAATAAATCATGAAATCCAAGAAAAAAATGCATTTCTGTTTAGTATAGAGTATCACATTCAGCTTACAAAAGCACATGCAAAGATGTACAGGTTGCGAATACGATCTGAAAATGTAAAATTTTAAAGAACATGAAAATTTTAAGGTGACGTCAATTTTTTCCTCGCCAGTGTATATACCTTTTAGGTAATCACCATTATTAATTAATACACTTTAGTTCGATAAATCACCATAACCCAAACCCGTTGGCATAGAATCAAGGGTTAAGAAAACAATTTTGATCCAAACTTTTTAAACACTCTACATTTTATAAAAAATAAGAATATAATGGGCTTGTTTAGTGTAAACGAATTTAACGCATGTAATGCTATTAACTGTTTAAGCACAAAAAAACTTTTTGTTTCATGTAAAAAATTCTTTAACTAGATACCTAATAAATAATTAAGTCATAGTTCTTAAAAAAAAAACACTTTTAATCAATTATTTAACACTTTTACTGCCGTGGGAATTTTGCACGTGGCACCCCTCAGGCCAATAGGTTTTTTTCTAAATTTCCCTGTTAAATTACTTAGATATGTCATATATTATTTGACTTAATTTGATTTGAGTTTTTTTGTGATATTTTGAAATGTGTATCGTTTATGATACACGCGGCCTGTCCAATTTTTTTTATCCCAGGCCGCGTGTATAGCTGGAGATACACCATAGCTAATGATGTCTTTTGTTTCAGGTAATGGTAAAATAAGCCATAACTCAGCAATTCAGTGAATAAATAATAATAAAAACAATAAGTTAGTTAAAACATTCTATTTTTCCGCCATTTACCGGGTCATAATGAAGCGCCTATTTCTATTGGTTACTAAAGAATCTGTGATACCATAACACATACAGTTGATCGTTATCTTTTTCTAATAGTGACATTTATGATAGTTTCTAAAATCTGATTAAAAAATATGTTTTCATTACTCATGATACAAAAATGGGAAAAAAATTAAACATTTATAACCTCAAATCGATTGTGGGAAACATTGAAATTGCTTTTAAAAAGTGTAATAAAATAAACATTTGTTTAATTTTGCGTTACATTTAAAATATCTGGTTAAGTACTTGGTCTCTATGAGAAGTAAAAAAGTAAAAGAAAAAGTCAGTCTAATAAAATGCTTATAAAAGTTCCTCTAAATCTAGACCTAGACATTCAAAAATGATAGTGGACTAAGGGCTGTTGCAAAATACAAACCACCATCGTGCTTTTGTATTTATTGTAATGTAAGTAAAGATAATCTTGAATTGTTTTTGTTTCCAATGTGATATAAAGGCTGTATGTCACGATACTAAATTAAGTACTAAATTTAGAACTAAATTAATGCATTTTTTAAGTACTAAAAAAATTCACGTTGCAAACAGCAAATTTAGTACTAAATTTAGTACTAAAAAAAGTCATTAATTAATTAGATCTTGTTCTATTTTCTACTAAATTTAGTACTAAAAGTGCGCCGAAATGTTGCGCAGAAGTTTTTCATAGAAAAAGTTGACAAGACGGTATTTTCTGTACCTTTTTATTTTTAATTAGCGACAATTTTACATTATCGCCTTGAATAAAGTTCGCTTGTTTGATTTTGTAGGTTTTATTGTGTTTTTTTCGTGGTTATTATGCTGTATTTGGTTGTTGTCAAGTCAACTAGTGTCAAATTGATAATAAAAACACCATTTACTTCACTTGTCTGTTTCACACAGAATATTTCATTTCTCTGCAAATTTCACGCGTGCGCCTATAGTAAATTTAGTACTAAAAATTGGTATCGTTGCAAACGGAAAAAAAATATTTTTAGTTCTAAATTTAGTACTAAATTAATAACTTAATTTAGTGCTAAATTTAGTACTAAATTAATAACTTAATTTAGTGCTAAATTTAGTACTTAATTTAGTATCGTGACATACAGCCTTTAGTTGATAAAACTTACCTAGTTGATCAACTAGTAGGTACCTACCTTTTTAATTAACACTGATTCTGAGGGTAGTAATTAGTTTGCATTATTTTTTAGATAGTAAAAGATGCAGAAAATTATGGATAAAAATTTGACAATAAAACAAGATGTGCCTCATAAATATACCACCTAAAAGGTTTTTAAATTGATCTTGCCAAAAAAGATTGAAAATTTGAATTGTATTGTCATTCCATATATAAATGTTATTAATTACTTGGGCAGTAGAAAATCAGCATGCCGTAAGAAGATCTAATTTCCAACATAGATTTTCATTAAATGTTTGGGCTGGTGTAGTAAATGGCATGCTTATTGAACCATACTTTTTTCCACCTCGGCTAACCGGTGACATTTATTTAGATTTTCTTCGACACCATCTGCCAGAATTATTAGAAGATATTCCACTGAATGTTAGGCAGGATATGTGGTTTCTACATGACGGAGCTCTACCTCCTCAGAAGAGGAGTTCGTGAATATTTGAATGAACAGTTTCCGAATAGATGGATAGGGAGGAATGGACCCGTTTCTTGGCCTGTACGCTCCCCTGACCTAACGCCTTCTGATTTTTTTCTGTGGGGTTATTTAAAACAGTTGGTGTATCATGATGGAGAAGTAAATACTGTGGAAGAACTTCAAGACTGCATTGACAATTTTGAACAATTTTTGTAAAAATGGAATACATTTTACCGATAATGAATGTTTTTAATTTTAAAAAACCTATAACTCCCTTATTATGCAACTTTTATTTAGGTGATTTTTGGTATATCGACTTCTTTTGACGAGTTCTACAAGCTGTTAAAATAAATGACTCAACTTTGAAAACACCCTGTATAATCTATATACATCTACAAAAACACACAATATTTAAGTTAAGAGATTTTCTTCACACCTCCTATGACATCCTGGACGGCTATTGGCTGTTGTTCTGCCGTTATGTTTCAGTGGATGCTTTTCAACCTAAGGTTTATGAGTCGACTCCTTACCAGGTTGGTATTATTGGACTATTTTTGTTGATTATGCTAAGAGCGGAGAGTGTTGAGAGTGAAAGTTTTGTCTGAATTTAATTATGTCTAAATAGGTGGTCCTGTGGTAGCGTTCTTGCCTTCTATACTCGGACAAAATATTGAAGAAGGTGATTCCTTCTTGTTCACGTACAACAATCATACTATACCAGAGCATATTAAATGGAATCATGCGCTTAAAACTGCAGAAGTTATCGGAATCACGTGCCAACTAGTCATAAATGCATGTGTATGCCAAAATGAATTACGCCAGTGGCATATAAAACTATTGGCAAATTAAATGCGGTAATAGTAAATAATATTATATGAAAGTAGGTTGGTTATCTATTTTTGTAGTAATAATCATTTATGTTTATAGTTTTGTTTTGTTTATTGTTAAAATATGTAAATATTATGCCAGTGGCGTAGAAACACTATTGGAAAATTAAATGGGGTATTATACTAGATCAAAATATTGAAGAAGGTGCGCCTTAAAACTGCAAAAGGTATCGTTATCATATCAAAATGTACTCTTCCAGTGTCGCAGAAATACTATATTGGCAAATTAAATGGGTATTTTTGAATATTACTAGATGAAAGTAGGTTGGTTATCTATTTTTGTTATAATAATTCATCTATGTTTATAATTGTATTTTGTTTATTATAAAAATATGTAAATATGTAAATTAAGCTTGGTATCACTTACTTGAATTCTAAATCTATGAAGTTTCGTAATCCATTGATTCTGCAGAACTATCACTGGAATCGTCTTTATCGTCGGAACTTAAAGTTATGACTAAAGGTTCAACTACCGTTTCGATCATACCGTCTAAGCGCCACATATTATTTTCTTCCTTAATTACATGGAAAATAGCATTCTGCCAATCTTCAGGTTTTATACGTTCTATACTGGTGTTTAATAAACTTTGAACGTCGGCTATTTTAAAAGTTTTATTTTCTCGAGCTACAAACCCTTTGACTTGCGCCCAAATTAGTTCAATAGGATTGAATTCGCAGTGATAAGGGGGAAGTCTTAGTACCGTAATACCACGATCACGAGCCATTGTGTCGACAACATATTGAATATATTTATGGCGGTGTTCCTTCATTAGGTCCATTAATTCCACTTTAAGCATCTCCTAAGTAAATGTTATTGCTTTATCCCGCAGCCAGGTTTGCATTTCCGCTTTCCTACTGGACATTATCGGAATGCGTTCAACTCGTCGTCTGTGATAAGAAGCGTTATCTAGTACAATAACTGAATTTAGTTCTACACGCTGTAATACTTCAGTAAACCATTTTTCAAATCATTCTGCATTCATGTCCTCGTGGTAGTCTCCTGTTTGTTCGATATAAACCCAAGAGTGCTATTTTCCAAAAATACACTGTCACTTCCGATATGGGTAACAATTAGGCGCTGTCCTTTACCTGATGGTGCTTTCAAACCTGTAGATAATCCCTCCATAAAAGCTTGGCGATGAATATTTACAGAAGTATCTTGCCATATCTTAGATACCGTGTGTCCAGCATTCACCGACGTTTTATCGAGATAGTAATCTTTTTTTAGCGGCTCTAAACTCTTTAATATTTCGTAAATAACGCCGTCGCCAGGACACTATATCTGACCTCTCAATTAAAATTGATTTCCTACACCGTTTGACAAAACGAAATTTTAGACACCATAAAATTTTTCGTAAAGTTTCACGGCTCATTAATGGAATTTCCTCGTTTTCTCTTAATTTCGTAAGAACAACTTTAAGTGTTGGGGCTTTGTTTTCGAAAAAAAAAAAAAAAAAAAAAAGAATGTAAGTTCTTCGAATGATTTGTTTTTGGTTACCGTCAAATTTCAACAATTTTCGACCACGGGTATGCGTTTTAGGGGCTTCTAAGGAGCCTTTTTTTTGTCTTTTCGCGTACCATACGTTCAATTGTTGAAACAGATACTCCAGTTAAAAAAAAACTGCGGATTACAGCTTCATTTGTAGGAAGTGTCTGTTTCAGCCCATCATACACTTTCCATATAATGTTCTTTTCATCCTTTGATAAGGGCTTTCGCCGACGTAATTGGGTTTCACTTGGACTCGACTCTGAATACATTACTATTGGATGTGTTTGTGACTGTATTGTTTTTTCTATACTTTTCTTTTAACGTGAAAATGAATCAAAATGTAAATTGAATTTCTGTATATTTTAAATATATATGACATTACATTTCTTAACTGACAAAAAATTACCTATATCTATGGTAACATGAAATTGAAAGGGCAGAGTAGGCTCCAACATGCCCCCCGCCTTGAAAGAATTTCAATGAAGTTGAATAAAAACAAAATAACACTGAGTCTGTAAAATGTACAATTACAATGTTTGGATAGGTAAAGGACATATAATATTAGCAACAGCACGACATACTTCTCCATTAGCGGTTTTTAATGTTACTGCACGTACAACACCATCTTGTCCAGGGTGTAAAGCTATCACTCTTCCCAATTTCCAATGTAATGGAGGCGTGTTTTCTTTAATGGTGACTAACCTATTTAATTGAATATTTGGGTTATTAGTTGACCATTTCTGACGACGTTGAAGTTCTGTCAAATAGTCCTTTGACCAACGATTCCAAATATGTTGCCTAATGCTCTGAAGACGTTGAAAACGACTTAGTCTATTGTCTGGAATGTCTTCGTTATTTAATTCTGGTAGTGAAGTAAAAGTTCTTCCAATAAGAAAATGAGCCGGTGTAATAGGACTGATATCATTTGGATCAGAACTTGCAGGATGCAGCGGTCGAGAATTTAAAATTGATTCAACTTGTACTAATAAGGTCAGAAAGTCCTCATACACAAGAAGAGCATTTTGAATAACTCTTTTGAGGTGAAATTTTAGCGACTTAACGCCGGCCTCCCAAAGGCCACCAAAATGAGGTGAGTAAGCTGGAATGAATGTCCAGTTAATTCCTTCATTTGAGCAAAATGTAGTAAATGAATTGTTATTCTGTTTTAAAAAATTTGAAATTTCATCTATTTCATTCTTAGCACCAATAAAATTGGTTCCATTATCGGACATTAGTCTAGCAGGCTTACCTCTTCTAGCTATGAAACGTCTAAAGCATGCTATAAATGAATGTTTTGTGAGATCAGTAACAATCTCCAAATGAATAGCTTTAGTAGTGAGGCAAACAAATAAACATACCCAAGCCTTTAATTTTTTGCAACCCCGACCAAGTCTGTCTTTGAGGATAAATGGACCTGCGTAATCAACACCGGTTGCATAAAACGGAAAAGTTGACGTGACTCTTTCCTTAGGCAGATCACCCATGAACGGAGGATTACATTTTGGATTAACACGAAAACATATTACACAATTATGTACAGTTTTGCGTGCCACATTGCGACCGCAGATAGTCCAAAATCTTTCTCTTACGGCGGCAAGAAGATGTGAAGGGCCGGTGTGAAATAATTTATTATGCATATCCTGGAAAACTAAACTAGTAAAATGATCCTTTTGAGGTAATAAAATTGGATGCTTTTGGTAAAAGTCTAACTGTGAAAATTTTAATCTACCCCCAACTCTAAGAATTCCTTTATCTAAGAATGGAGATAAAGTATGAATTTTACTTTTTCTTGAAACTTGTTTTTCCTTTTGTAACTGAGCAATTTCTGATGCGAAATGTTTTTGCTGAACCAATTTTACTAAAAGGTTGAGTCCAGAGTCGAACTCAGATGGTGATAAAGGACCTGATATCTTAGAGTTTCTAGAAATACAGTTATTAATAAATCGAAGGCAGTATGCTGCAACGCGTTTCAATTTATTTAGACTTGAGTAATTCTCAATTTTAAAAATAGGAGAATTTGAAATGACAGTGTAAGATTGCATTGTATCTTTTAAATCAGGTAGAACATCCGAGGGAGTTGATAATGACAGAGGCCAGTCGTGTTGAGGAAGAGATAACCATTGAGGACCATGCCACCAAAGTTGTGAGGTTAATAACGAATTTGGATTTGTTCCCCTAGATAAAAGATCAGCAGGATTATCTCTGGTACCAACATGATGCCAGGATTGAATATTTGTCTTGGATTGAATTTCCGAAACTCTGTTAGCTACAAAGGTTTTCAAGAGATTTGGAGGAGTATTAATCCAACCAATAACTATTGTAGAGTCAGTCCAGTGAAAAATGTCATTAAATGATGAACGAAAGGATGTTTGAACCTTATGTGAAAGTCGTGCAGCTATTAAAGAACCACATAGTTCTAATCTTGGTAAAGTAACTACCTTCAAAGGAGCTACCTTTGTTTTTGCACTTAAAAGGTGTACATACACTGTGCCGAATACATCAACACTTCTAATAAAAGCACATGCGCCGTACGCTCTTTCACTGGAATCTGAAAAAACATGAAGTTGCATGTGAATAGGAGATTGACATTTAACATGTCTAGGTATGTCGAAATTATTAAGATACTTAAGCTCATTTTGAAATCTAAGCCATCTTGTATGAATATCTGCAGGAACTGATTCATCCCATGAAAGTTTTTCTAGCCAAAGTTTTTGAAGAAACATTTTAGCTACAATAGTGCAAGGACTTAATAATCCAAGTGGATCAAATATTTGTGCAATGATTGATAAAATGATACGTTTGGTAACTTTTGTTGAAGTTAATGAATTATTAATATTGTACATTAGATGATCTGATTGAGAACACCAGAAAAGACCAAGGGTTTTTGTCTTTTCATTAGACCCTAATTGCAAAATATTTAAATCTAATGAAGAATCCTGAACGTGGATTAAAACCTTTGGATCATTTGAAATCCATTTGCGAAGATCAAAACAACCTTGTTTTAGTATGTCTGAAACTTGTTTACAATATAATGATAATTCATCAATTGAATCTGAGCCAGTAAGTAAATCATCCACATAGAAATCATTTTGAATAATTGTCGATGCCATTGGATATGAAACTTCATTTTCACTGGCCAACTGAAATAGTGGCCTTATTGCTAAAAAGGGTGCAGCTGATGTACCGTATGTTACAGTATTTAATTGATAAACTGCAAGCGATCGAGTTGGATCAGAACGCCAAAATATTTGCTGAAGACATCGTTGAGAGGGATTTACTAAGATTTGGCGATACATTTTACAAATATCAGCACTTACTACATACCTATGTTCTCTAAATCTAATAAGAATTTGAAAAAGGTCATTTTGAATAGTAGGGCCGACCATTTGAAGATCATTAATGGCACACCCTGTAGAAGAAGGAAATGACCCATCAAAGACTACTCTCAACTTTGTACTTAAAGATTCTTCTTTTAATACACCATGGTGGGGTAAAAAGAACTGAATATGTTCTGATGATGATTCGGTAACCTTAGACATATGACCTAATGATTCATATTCGATCATAAATTTGACATAAGGTTCCCTTAGAGCGCTATTACGTTGTAGTTTACGCTCTAAATTATAGAAACGTTTGAGAGCTTGCTCGCGGGAATCTCCAAGTTTTGTTAGTGAACTTTTCAAAGGAATGTTAACAATGAAACGGCCATTTAAGTCACGTTTATGAGTTGAAACGAAAATTTGTTCACAATCCCTTTCTTCTGCTGAATATGATCTATCCTCGGAACAATCCTCAATTTCCCAAAAACGGGATAGTTGATTTTGAATATCAGTATATCGCCCCCCGCCTTGAAATGACATTTCAATGTTTTTTGAAAGGTTGCAATACATATGAGATTTCTTTTCCATAGTTTTATTTGCTATAGAGTTATTGTATAGGGACCCTGAAATTATCCAACCGAATTTGGTTTTATGAAGGATAGGTAAATTGGGACCCAACTGTATTTGGCCAATGGAAAGTATAGACCAAAATAACTCGGCTCCTATAAGAAGATTGATGGGCTTTGGAGAATAAAATTCTGGATCTGCTAATTGTATATTTGAAGGGATGGATACTAAAGATGTATTTAGCTTCTGATTGGGCAAATAATCACATATGAATGGCATAATGAGACATGAAAGTGACGTTGAAAATGCGTTATGTTTGGAAAATATTTGAATTTGACATTGAGTCTTGATTTTAGATTCTACCTTTGTGATACCAGAAACCTTAATGTTGATATCTTGTGTTTTAATTCCCAAAGCAGTAGAAAAATTTGCACATATGAAATTAGATTGACTTCCTGAATCGAGAAGTGCACGACAATCATGGCGATTTCCTTTGTTGTCCATAACTTCGCAAACAATTGTGGATAATAAGACTTGCTTTGAATTTGAATTAACACTGCATAATGTTACATTATCTGTATTTTGAGTAGGACTATGCAACAAAGTATTGTGTTTAGCGGAACAAGTTTTACAACCACCGAAATTGCATTGATCAAGTTGATGACCCGAATTCAGACAGTTTATGCATAGTTTTGAAATTTTCACTAATTCTGTTCGCTCGGGTATGCTCATTTTTAAAAATTTGTTACAATTAAATAACCTATGATTATTTGAATGGCATGCCTGACAAACGCGAACTGAAGAATGGAAAGCCTTTTGAGACTTGTTTTTAGATACTGATGTTGAAAAGGAAGAATGTTTGGAAGAATGACTCTGATTTGTTTCCAACTGTTTATCTTCAATTTTTTTTAACATTTGGGATTTTTGTTTCAAAAAAAACAATAAATCTTCTAAGGTTGGTTTATCAGAAAATGATTTGTTCTCCCATTCTCTCGTTGTAGTTGGGTCTAACTTTGTAGTAATGTAATAAATTAATAATGTATCCCAATACTCAGTTGGCTCACCAAGAACCTTTAGTGAACGTAAGTGCATTTTAACATGATCAACAATATGTTTAAGTGCTTTAGAAGATTCTTTCTTGATTGAATCAATGTTATATAAAGCTTTGGCATGTTCATGCAATAATGCCCTTTTATCAGTGTATTGATCACATAATAAATCCCAAGCTATAACAAAATTATCATTTGTAAGTTGAATATTTGCGATAGTCTCAAAAGCTTCACCACTTAGTGCAGATTTTAAATAGTGAAATCTTTGAATATTTGAAATGTTTGAATTATCAATAATTAATGCCTTGAAGCTATCTTGAAATTGAAGCCAATCGCATGGTTCCCCTGAAAATGTGGGAAGATTTATCAATGGCAATTTGATACCTGAGAAATCGTTTTGAACATTATTATTGATGGTTGGTTGACTATGGTTTGAAACTGAATTATTTTCAAAACTAGACTCAGTATTCAAGATCATAAATTTTTGTGCATGTGAAAGAGTTGCATAAAAACTATTTTCGAATTCTTCCCTAGCTGAAAATTCTGTTTGAATGTTAACTGTATCAACCAAAGCATCAATTTGATTTTGTATTTCTGTAAATTCATTTATTAAATTTTCAACTCGATTGTAACGACGACGAAACTCTGTAAAATCTGTTTCTTGAACATTCGATTGACATTTTGAGAGAAAATTTTGAAAAATCGTTAATCGAGTTTTAATGCTACCACGATTAGCATGCAACTTTTTTAGATCCATCTCAGAATAGCCTGAAAATGGACGTATCTAGATACTGAATACAATTAAAGAATATAAAAATGAAGAATAAGAAAATGCAATTAATTGTGTATGAGACCTTGAAAACCTAATACAAATTAAATCAATATTCTTTGTATAATGACTAAGAGGACTGTGAAGTTTACCAAAAGATCGGCTGCAAATCTTGATGGTGTCCTGTACTTAATGGATGGTCAGAAATTTGATAGCTTTATGTAGAACGCTGTAATGTGATGAATGCTGCTTGCATACGTAGTTCAGCTGAAGATTGCTTGAACGTGGGCTCTGGCGATTTCTGACTGATGAAAATCCAAAATTCCTGATTCACTGACTTATGGTGAACCTGAATTCTTGGAGTTGAATTATGAATACTTTGTAATTAAATGGGACTGTAATCCGCGCTTGGAAGGACCAAATGGATGTGTTTGTGACTGTATTGTTTTTTCTATACTTTTCTTTTAACGTGAAAATGAATCAAAATGTAAATTGAATTTCTGTATATTTTAAATATATATGACATTACATTTCTTAACTGACAAAAAATTACCTATATCTATGGTAACATGAAATTGAAAGGGCAGAGTAGGCTCCAACAACTATTGTAACAATATAATTGTACTATTAAATTGTTTTTATTAAATTTATAAAGACACCAATATTTTACTATTTAATAAACTTTTAAAGTACCTACCTAATATACTACACAATAAATATAACTCCTCGAATATGCACTATCACTACCAAATTGTAAGGCACAAACATTGAACACCTACTCGTATATCAGAAAAGAGCACTTATACAAAAAAGTGTTTATAAAATATAAAATAATTATCGTAAATAGTTAAAGCGATACAAATCTAACTTCGTCGAAAGTTAATTTTCAACTGTCTTTGTGCCTGTGCTGACAATATTCAATCTGTAACCCGTCTATCGTTTATTTACTTGAAACACATTCATTTGTCATCGCCTTTAAATATTATGGTATCATCTTACAAAATGTTACTCTCTATTGCAGAGTTAAAACTGATTTCAAATGATTTAGCGGTTTTGACTCTTTACCTGATCCACACATGGACGGACCTTTTTGTTTGTCTAACTAAATGAATGTAATGATCAACGAAATTGCCAAGAACGGAGATGACACGTTTTTAAAAGCGGTGTTTTTAAAACCATTAAACACAGATAACGAAGTCATTAGGGAATAAATATATTCATTTCTTGAAAACTATCAAAAACTTATATTTAACGCATCATCTTTGTTTAAATAAAGATGTTGACAAACAAATTTAATAAAGTTTACTAACAAATACCTAATATATAATTATTTGGTATTTGATACGCCGCCTATGCTGACTCTGTTGATCATGCATATGACTCACCTTCTCCAATATTTTGTTCTAGTATAGAAAAAAAAATACATTAGCAAATTCGAACGAAATAAACATGCTTGCAAAGGGATTTGTTTTATTGTTATAGACGTCTATATAGAAGCAAAAAAACGAAAAAATCTATCGACATGCAACATTATTTTGAATTTGACAGGTTACACGACAGCTCATATCACCGGAAAATAGTACATGTTGTTCATCCCCTCCCCCCTGTACCTAACTACAAATAGCTAGCAAAAAAAAACACGACATGCGACTTTTTGCAATCAGATAAGGGAGTATTAAAATAGTTTTATAAAAAGTTTGGAAACCGCTGATATATTCAATACCATCAAACAAAACCTCGGACCGGTCGAGATGTTTTCGGGGTCAATCATGCAAATTTGTTTGTTCAATAAATCGCTGTGTTCCATTGTTGATCCATCGCTATAGCAACTCCCACACTGTTTACCATAATAGCACGCAAATTATGCTGTTAGATCCACATTATTTAGAATAACAGGTAGTTTTCTCGTCTTGAAAAATTCTTGCGAACGAGTTGAAGAACTATGTGGCGTGTTTACGAAAAACGTTTCCGTATAAGGGTTGTAAAAATCGAAATGGAGGCAGCACTCGCCATTTTTGGGTTATTTTGATTATACGTTTTAGCTTGTTTGTGATAAAAAAAAATGTATTATTATTTTCACCTTATTATCAACTAGGTATCATCAATCTAAGAAATTTGCAATCAAGGTCACTGAAATATCATATTTGCGCCCTTCGAGTCCCGCCTAGATGACAAAAGTTTTAATATAAAATGAATTTTTATAGAAACATTTAGAAGATATTTTTAGAAAACCAGTATTATAAAATTACTTATTTATAAATAAATTCATGAACTTATTTGTCCGATTCTGTTTGGGCGCCTCAGATTCTACTGACGCAAGTATTAATCCAATGGGACTAATACAATCGTATCAAATGTTACGGTACTATTTTACCAGACATAATAATTTACCTTATCGCGCAATAGTACGATAATCCTTTTAATTTTAATCAAATGAATTAAAACTACTACTATACTATAAGAGAACCGATTAAAAGTTTTCCGAATACCCAATGAATTTTTAATTTGTTTATCTTAATCTTTGATGCTCCATGAACTTGATTAACGTTTGTCCAATATCGAAAGGTCCATCATTGTAGTTACCTTGGTCTATTCGTGCATTTCAGTCAAAATTGTAATGTCATGAGGCAGCTTTATTTTTTATCGTAAAATACACTGCCGATAATAAAATTAGGGGCACCCCGAAATTTGCATCTATTTCAGAAATTTTTAGCTTTTTCGAAATTTTTTAGCTCGTAACATTGTTTACTAACTTTATGCGATGATTTTGTGTAAACTATGTAAACTATGTAAATGAAATAAATCGGATTTTAATATAGAATCGAATTTAATCGGTGTTAAGAATAATAATACATGACACGGTGGTCCTAGCCTAGCGATAAACGAAACATCCGAGTGGTTACATTTGTCATGATCGCTTGAATAAAAAAGTTTTCAATAATCGTTTGACAAAAAAAAGGACTTCCCATCCAAATTCCTGAAATCAATTATCAGCATATTTTGTGTTTTTGTGGTTTTATATCTCTATTGCAAATTGTTTGCTTGATTAGTGTTGTCACTGTGTCTTGAAATGGCCATAAATCTTGTTGTTGCGGCACGAATTGTGGCAGCTGTAGAAGATGGCTGCAGTCAGCGCGAAACTGCGAGAAACTTTAATGTAAGTTTCTCTAAAGGTACCGTTTGTAAACGCGCAACGAGAAAGGCCTCTGTCAAACTGTTCACTCGTTTCGACGAGAAGACGCTCCTCTCGTCTTGTCTCGTTTCTCTGGTGATGTAGGTACGTAGGAGAAACATGAAAAAATTGTAAAATTTTGATGACAATAACAAGTAATTTGTTTCATTACTCATCAGTACCCAAAGTGGCAATAAGAAACATTTAGTGAATCACAGAATCACCATGTCTCTCTGTCTGTCACAATCGTTTTACTTAGAAACTATTTGACATATACAATTGGACGTATCAATGGCCTAGATTAGTCATTAACTAAAAATGTAAATACTGTGTCTTTGAAGTCAGTTAGGGAGGGGAAGAGGTTAAATTGGAAGTTACAATTTTTTCTATAAATTTGTCTAAATTAAATTACAATTCTGCCCGTTGGATGGTTTTTTTATAGAGAGAAAGAGAACTCTGCGGTACTAATACTTCTTCTTCTGTTAGTTTTTTGGCCTCCATCCTTAAGGTATTTAGCCAGAGCAGGTATTTTAGCTTATATTACGGGAATATTCATTAAAGAACGTCTGGAATTTTCCATCTTCCTATTGAAAAATCCATGTTCACTCTTTTCCATTAGTTTACTAATTTAAAAACATCAGGAGCTGGTATTCTACTAATTGGACCATAAACTTGAGAACGTGTTCTCTATCATATAATTTAATTTACTAGCTATATTCACTATATATCTTTTAAATACAAATTCAAAAAATTTTAACACACAAATAATAAACACATCAGACAATATTCATTTCACGATGACCGATTTTGATAAAGATTTTATCGGAAACATACAAACTTGACTTCCAATTCTGAGACCGCCATATCGACGTTGACACCACGGCATCAGAATCGGAAGTTACTAATACTTTATATCAGCACCTGCCAGTCAAATCTATCAACATATCATCTCTACTAAATTTAAAACATCTACGACATAAAACACTATTGCGCTACTTCATTTAGTCAAACTTTTTTATCTAACTTTCAAACTTGTATAATAATTACTTAATTTAGTTTACTGTAATTTCTTTATTTTTCTGGTAAAGAGCTCTGCACCTTGTTCACAATAAACCTTTAAAGGTAAGTAACTAGCAATAAAACTTTGTCATTGACTTGTTTTGCGATTTAAGTTCACTGAATCATCTTGCTGATTCCTGATTGCCTGATGCCTTTCAGGAATTGAAAAACTGTTTCCTCAAAATGGAATATTCGATGACACAAATCTCGTTTGTCTGCTCACTGACCAGATTTCTCGCCAAAAACGTGTAAAGAGTAAAATTCTTAAAAACATTTTATTACTTGTAGAGTTACAGTATAATATAAAAAGTTATTATTAAATTTTGAATAAAATTTCAAATGATCAACTAAATCTTCTATTCCAAAATCAACAACATCCCTAGATTCACCTACACTGCGCGTCAGAGAAAACGGGCCACCTAAAAAATTTATGAAATTATCTATCTTTTTATTTTTTAATTACGTAAAACGGATTAGTTTGCGTACTTGCGAAGTCATGCCGACCCTGTAAAGATCGTAAACAAATTTTCGGAACCGAGTAAACCAAAAAATTTATTAGAATAATTTTTTACAAGTCAATTAAATTTCATGAAAGTGACTGTTTTGAGAACTTTATGAATTTGTATTGTGTTCTAAAGTGTATTAAAGGTATTTTTGCACTACATTGGTCTTCGTAGAGTAAAGTGTAATTCTTAATAATGGATGAAAAATATCAAAGAGCTATTTAGATTGCTACATTATTGGAAAATGGAGCAAGTCAACGGGATGTGGCGAGACAGATGCAATAAAAAACAACAGCCAGGGACGATCGCTTTACACCAGTGCTGCTTAGAGAGACCGAACCCAAACTGCTAGAATGCTCCAAAGCAGTCTTCAGCAAGCTCATGGAACGGCAGTCAGCACTTCTACTGTTCGGCGAAGGTTAAGAGAAAGTGGTTTGACAGCTTGCAGTCCTGCTACAAAATCCTTGCTTACTGCAACACACAAGAGACGTAGACTTGCTTTTGCTCGCAAACATATAAATTGGACAGTGGACGATTGGAAAAATGTACTGTAGAATGTGCATATATGGAAAAGATGGCTGAAATAAGGTTTACAGAACAGCTGGAGAACGTTATGTTGCCTGTACTCGGTCACCTCGAGTTGCTCTTGGGGGTGGCTCAGCAATGTTTTGGTCAGGAATTTCTTTTGAGGCACACACGGATCTCATTATTATTGCTAGAGGCGCATTAACATCACGACGGTACATAACAGAGATCCTAGAAGAACATGTAATGCCATATGCTGGGTTTGTTGGCAATGATTTGCTGTCACTGCAGGATAACACGCGACCACACACGGCAAAGATGGTAACACAATACCTTGAAGAGGTTGGTATTCCCAAAATCGATTGGCCTCTTCTAAGCCCGGATCTTAATCCTATTGGACATGTTTGGGACCAGCTCAAAAGGCATGTAAGATGTCGCATTATTGTTCCAACAACACCCGAAAAGCTTCGGTTGGATTTTATTGAAGAATGGACCACTTTTCCTCAAGCAAGCATTCAGACCTTGCTGATTTCTATGCCAAATCGAATGAGAAGTGTCATCCAGAATCGAGGTGGCAATACGCCGCATTGAAGAGATCCTCACCATTTACTGTCTCTTTAATTTTTTTATTGCAAAGTAAACTGTAACTGTAATTTTTCAATAAATTTAAGATTTCTCAATTTTTTTGCTTTTTTTGGTTTGTGTTATCGGATAACATGGTAAAACAATTACTGACCTAATACACAATAGATTTGTTATAAAAATAAGATATATTTAAAAAGATGAATTTTCGTAATTTTTTTTGGGTGGCCTGTTTTCTCTGACACGCAGTGTAGTTACTGGATTGAAGAAAAAAAACTAAAGGTAGGTTTGTATTTTCTTATATCATTCAAATTAACTTTTAATGATCATGTCAATTTAAATTTTGTTATGGTTGTTTTAATTATTATTATCAGTAACTAGAAATGTTCGTTGAGAACATTGAGAGAGATGACAATTTTTGGTTATGTGCCGAATCAAAGTTAGTTAATTTTTATTTAAATTATTTAATAAAAGAAATTGATGTAATTTATTTTTTTGTGATTGTATTTTGTTATGTGAAATAAAATGTTTCTTTAAAAATAATATGTAATTAAAGTTTTTTTTATTTAAGTACTTAATTTATTTTGACCTATTGTTACTTTCAGTGAACGAAGAAAAGATAAAACCAATACATTATATTTTTTATGAAATGAACACAAAGTACATACAAGGTGGACCAATCTTGTGGTAAAGTTCGATATCTTCCTTGTTGAAAGAGATATTAAAAAAATGTATTAAGAAAATTATGGACAGGTTTGAGGTTAACATTTTAAAATTATTGGGAGGTATACAGGGTGTTGCATAGCTCGTGTACGAACCAAACATATGTTTTTTTAATGATAACTACAGTATATTATTTTAGATTCTGTTTACTCATCTTTTTTCCATTCTTCTAATATATGGTTTGTCTATGTTATATAGGGTACTTTTCAAGGAATTGACATTTTTGTGAGATAATCGTACATAATTCAACGTCCAGCAGCCAATTACACACTGTAGAAAAAAAAATTTTTTACCCACACGAATTTTATAATATGATGTATTATACTTTTTTTTAGTTTAATTTTTATTATCTGTTTATTCGTATACAGGGAGACTCAATACTCAGACCCTTGAATTTCTTGTTTTATTTAAATGGGGCACCTTATATTTTATATCACCAGTAAAATCATCTGTCCCAAGCCTTTCATTTTTATTAAGCATTCCCTATATACTGGGGTTATCATTAAAAAAACATATGTTTGGTTCGTACACGAGCTATGCAACACCCTGTATACCTCCTAATAATTTTAAAATGTTAACCTCAAACCTGTCCATAATTTTCTTAATACACTTTTTTAATATCTCTTTCAACAAGGAAGATATCGAACTTTTCCACAAGATTGGTCCAACCTGTATATTATGTACAATAAAATATAGACGCGTACGATAAAATAGATTTCAAAAAATTATTTTTAAAAAAACAAATATTTTTTATAATGTATATTAAAGCACTCTCCAAAAATCAGTTTCTTACTTTAAATATACTATAAATAAAGCCATATAAAGCTTGCGCGCGGATACCAAGTGTATATTATTGAATATTAGTAATAATATCAACAATAATGTTTATTTACAAAAAATACGATCAATAATTATATGTATAAAAATCCTTTACTATTTCACCTTAGAATATAAATAAAATCAATTTAAATGTAATTAATCATTTATTTAAAAAATAGTTCGACTAGATGAAGAAAGAAAGCTTTTGAATCCGTCGCGTCGTCGAAGTAATAAATAAAAATATTCTCTGTAAAGAAATTACTATCAACACAATAGTTACAATACCTATACCGACAAATTTGGCCACCCCGCGTTTCAGGTGAAGATGAATACCGAGAAAGATAGGCGTCCCATTAGACTGAACGAATAAAGATAGAATTATTACACATACATAAACAAAGAGAGGGTTGCGTACAGAGATATTCTATGAAATGGATGAGGTACCTCTCAACTTAGACCGAACGAAAAGCGGTAGAACAACCTTAAACCGAAAATTCTGAAAATCAATAGGGTTCTCTAAGTTAGAAGCAATTGTTCAAGAAAATCAAAACCGCAAGTCAATCGGAACTTTGTTTCTAGAGTTATCCTGCCGGCATACTTACGCACAGACGAAATTTTTTTTTGGATTTTTCAGAATGCTGAAGCCTCATAGGAAGGGCTTTAGTAATTTGACAGTTTTAAGTTAAACCATTGTATTTAAATATTTATACGATCTGTATATTATCTAAATACAATGGTTTAACAAATTGTTTGTATTCACTATAACTGAACAACTGCTAAAAGAGAAAAACACCATCAATACCTCTTGCGGTGAACTTATTGAATTTTGTGTATAATCAGAGCATTTGGGGGTACTATATAAGAGGTAATTTTTCTAATTTAAGGTATATTTCTGTTATTTATTATCTTAGAAGAAAATTCTTTTAATAAGTTGTTCGTGAAGTCATTTTCTATAATTTTTGTCTTTTCATGATTTCTCTAAAATTTACCGTAATGGACAAATTTAAAAAAAAGTATAACATTTTAATTTTTCTGTATTTTTTTTTAAATGAAGAAATGAAAAATGTTTCGAATTATTTTTTTTATCTATAATTCATATTCTAAATACATTTTGACAATTTTTCAGGACATACCATATTTTTTCAAAATTGAATTCTATCATATTCGTATACCTTGCAAATTTCGATGTCGCGCCTCCCTCCTATCGTCCATATCCCAAAATTCCATAATTCCAAATCACTGGCACATTTTTAAACGAAAAATCAAGTCGTTATCATTACCGAAAAAAAAAACCCGTCTCGATAAGATAAAATTCGATAATTAAAAATTCACTACCAAAACACAGACACAACTTTACATAGCTGGAAAAATGCGATAAAAAAGTCTATGTACCGCTCGCGTCTATCATCGAACTGATAATTATTGTGACGTATACGAGGTGTCAATTAAATTAATAATCTATGTTTAATACGGATACATTTCTTCCTAAAAATACCAGCTTAACTACTCCGGTGAAATTATCTAGCAGTTAGGATAGGAGAAAATTGTTATTTACCGTTTACCACCACCCCGGACTTTACGGTTGCCTGGTTACCATTATTGCGAGCCAACAGGGTATTGGGATGTTTCTACTGGTGGACAGGTGATAAACATATTTTGGGCATTATTATATACGTGTGCAGTCACGAAAAATCGTTACTCACAACCTCTAATAAAAGATAAGATAACATTTTTTTTCTTTTTCGACGGGATGGTAGACATTTTTGAAATGACGACAAACGCTTAGAGCAAAACAAATAAGTCATTTAAGATGTTTCAAATTACTACACGATATGCGAGAAAAAATTGGCATCTATTAAGGTATGGGAAAACCAGACTGTAAAGTAAACATTAAAGAATCGTTCGATTTTAGACTTGCTTATTTAAATTTATTATTTATAAAATATTTATAACTTTTTAGCTACCACATAGTTTAAATTTAAGAAGGCTTTCCTATATTTAAAACGCTTTAGAGTTTGTAATTTTTACTTTATTATCAAAATTTTAATATGTACTGTTATAAAACAGGATTCCGATTTAAATAGGCCTTTCCTCAAAAAAGTCCAAGAAATGGTGAAAATGGCTGGTAGTTTGAAACATTTCTTGCAAAAAAATCAAGTTTCTAACACTGAAACGACAGAGGAAGACGAAAATAGTTTCATCACCATCTTCTGCAACATGTGAACCATCAACAAAATCAACGGCACCAACACGTATCGTTAACTTAAATGAGTAAAACCAAATTTGGTAGATTTTCACAAAACTTTTATTTAAAAAAAATAAAAATTAAATTAAAAATACTACACATTACATGTTTCGAAGTACAACTTCTTTTTCAAATGTGACTAATTTACAATTCGGTGTCCAATATACAGGGTGTCTGTAAAAGGTCTTTACAAAAACATACCACATATTCCTTAGACCAAAATAAGTCAATTTAAGTAAAATTACCTTAGTACAAAGTTGCTTCGTTTGGGCTCCAGAGGGCCTTGAAGTTACAATTTTTAAATCGTTTTTCCCATATAAATTTAAAACGGCATATGCGATTTTGCTGAAATTTGGTATATTGGTAGAGTTTTATGTGGCAAAAAAATGGTATTAAAATTTTGTCCGATAATAATACATAGGCGTAGAACTTGATTTTTTAAATAATTGCACCTTTAAAAATTCTACGCCAATGGAAGAAAAGGAGTTTCAGTATGAAATTTAGATTGCGCAACTCATTTACTTTAAAAAAGGTACTCTTGATAAGACTCGATTACTCTCATGGTTTTCGCTAAATTTCTGTTTTAATAATTTAGAGTATATAGGTTTCACAAAAATATTTATTTACAACATAATCAAAATAGAGATTTTACAAAAATTGTTCAAAATGTTCACCATTTTCACGCATACAAAGATTTATACGTCGAAGAAAATTAAAATGTATCCTTTCCATAACTTCTTCATCACTTCTAAGATTATTTATTGCATCTTGAATACGTTGCCAGAGTTGTTCCTCATTTTCTACAGGTTCCCTGTAAACTGTGGATTTCAGATGTCCCCATAAAAAGTAATCCATCGGTGTTAGGTCTGGGGAACGTGGTGGCCAGTTTACAGGTGCGTCATTACCTCTGCCTATCCATTTGTGTGGATATTGTTCATTCAAGTGGTTTCTAACGTTTAAAGAAAAATGTGGTGAAGCTCCATCTTGCATAAACCACATATGTCTCCGAAGTTGGAGAGGTAAATCTTCTAACAATTCTGGCAACGTATTTTGTAGAAAATCCAAATAATTTTCTCCAGTTAATCTTCGTGCAAGTATGACAGGACCAACAATTAAATTACCAATTATTCCAGCCCACACATTAATTTTGAATTAGTGCTGAAAATGGTTTACCTTTATTGCATGCGGATTTTCAACGGCATAAACATGTTCATTATGGGTATTAGTTATACCTCTTCTTGTAAAACCCGCTTCATCGGTAAAGAGAACCTTCTTGACAAAGTTTGGATCTCTTTCTCTTTGCATATTAACAAATCGACAAAAACCCAAACGAATTTGAGGATCATGGACTAATAACTCTTGTACTGGCTTCTTATGGTATGGATATAGCAATTGTTCTCCAAGCACTTTATGAACGACATCTTTACTTACTCCTAGTTCCCTTCCAATTCGTCTGGTGCTTAATTCTGGATCTTCTTCAATACGTTCTAAAATGTCTTCTTCAACTTCAGGACTTCTTACAAAACGTTCTCTTCCATTATCAACAGTGTTGGGAGCAAAGGAACCGGTCTCCCGAAGACGTCTCTCAACAGCAGCAAAAGTTGAGTGGCTAGGTACACGACGATTTGGAAACCTTTCAGAGTACACCCTGACACTCTCTCGAGCATTTCCTTCACAAAATCCTTATGTCAGTAACATATCGGTATATTCTGCATTGGTATATTGTACAGCCATATTAATAAACCACGCATTTGTTTTTTTAATTATTGAGTCAGATAGAACACTTTCAATCGTTAACAAGAGATTAGGTGTTAAAACTTGACAATATTTTTATTTAGATGAAACTATGGAAACCAACAATAAATGTTTTTGTATACGTATTGCAGGCAAATAATTAATATTCCTCAAAAAATCGTACATGGCAAGAATCGAGTATTTTTGTTAAAAGTCTCAATTAGAGGTGTTGAAGAAGATATGAAAAAAGTACATTTTTATGTTTTTCATCGTATAAAATTTTGTCCGACAATAATACATAGGCGTAGAACTTGATTTTTTAAATAATTGCACCTTTAAAAATTCTACGCCAATGGCAAAAAAGGGGTTTGAGTATGAAATTTGGATTGGGTACTCATTTACTACAAAAAAGTACCCTTGATAACACTCGATTTACTCTCATGGTTTTGACAAAGTTTATATTTTAATAATTATTGTTTATGTTCTAAAATTACAAAAATGCAAATTTCGTCAAAATCCGCACAAAATTTAAAAATGTTTTATGAAAACTTAATCCATGTTACATGTTTGGCTCATGGCTTTAACAGAGTTGCAGAAGAAATTAGGTCTAACTTTCCTTTAATAAATGATTTAATTAGTAATGTAAAAAAAATATTTCTTAAAGCTCCTCTAAGAACTCAATTGTACAAAGAAAAATTTCCTGAATTACAGATGCCACCGGAACCTGTGATTACTCGGTGGGGTACCTGGCTTAAAGCTGCCTTTTTTTACACAGATAATTATGAAAAAATTAAAGAAATCATATTTGATTTTGATGATTCATCTAAGGGAATATCTAATACAAAGAAGTTGTTTCAAAATCACATATTACTAAAGCAATTAGTGTTTTTAAAAAAATATGCATTTGAAGATATTCATACTATTCATCCAGATATTTCAGGAAAATTTAAGTTTGTACCTATTACTTCTGTAGATGTCGAAAGGAGTTTTTCTTTGTACAAGTACATACTTACTGATAGGAGACAATCATTTAATACAGATAATTTAGAAAAACATCTAATTGTTCATTCGTTTTATAATAATGTTGATTTGTAAATACAATTAGTTAATAATTAAATAATTATTAAGTATTATATTAGGTATTAATAAACTATTTCGATCAAATAACAAATTACTCTTAAAGCATATGCTCTGCATATTTTTCAATTTTTTACGCATATATTGAAGTATTTTGCGGCATATAAATGCGCATATTTAACTACTTTTTGGGTGCATATATTCCTAGGTCTAATTATTAATATCTAATTGATCAATTAGTAGGTTATCTGAATTTTTAAATCTATTTATTTCAAGTGTTTCTAAATGGTTTAGTTTAATGCCCTTATTTTCTATATGTAAAATTTCAAAGTTGTCTGTAAAAGAATGATTTTCAGCTAAAATATTATTTGAGTAAGTAGAATTATTTTTGTTTTTTGTATAGCTATTATCGTATCGTTAATGTATTCTCTGTAGAGTTGACCAACCCTACAAAGACGGCTATAAGTGATAGTTCTAACGATGAAGCTTTCACTGAAGCGGAAACTATTAAAGGGCCCCGGTTTATGGCCCAGAAGCATTGCCAAAGACAAAGTCAGAATATTGGTTGGTGACTACATACGGAGACGATAACTCTTTTGCAGAGGACCAGTAGGAAAAATTATTACATCTACTCTGTTAACCAAGCAGCTTTAAAGGCAATGGGCGTGTTTAGTGAAATTCAAAAATATTTTTTTTTAAAGCTATCACAAAATCTAATCTAAAAATATATATATTTTAAATTTTTCTCTTTTCAAATTTTCCTACAAGAATTTTTTAAAATTCAAAAAAATCAATCAAATTTGAAACGCGCGCCACAATGATTTTTAAGCATCATCTTCATAATGAAGCCTAAAATCTGATTGACAATTTATAACCTTCCAGACAATAGTCGATATGTTGCCGCTTCGTATAACGAATTATTGAAATTCCGGATAACCGAAAATTTAAAGATTAAGAAACACAAAAACATTTATATTAAAACTAAAAGCATAATTGTTTAAATTCACTTTTTATGAAGCAACTTGACTATTTCAATAAACTTTCTTCTTAATCGAAACGTTATTAAAACCATAATCGCCATAAAGTCTGGCAACGTGGTTTCATCTGTGCGTCTAAAATGTCTAAATCCTAACCTCGTTACCGGTGTGACGTCATCGCCCTACTCTAGAAGGACTACCTAAACCTCGTTATAGATGGCGACCATAAAAAACACATATTTCTACTAATCATAGCCCAACTAGATACCTAAAGGACTTCGGCCCTTTCCTACCTGAGTTGGAGGTTTACGTATTATACGTAGATCTCTACTAAATCCAAACATAATAGTTTATTTCAACATATTGTGTGCCAATGTGTCTGCGTTTTACTTATTTTGTTGGTGTCTTTCACATGAGAAAGATATTGTAATTATTCCGTTTTTGTATGTATTTCGTATTGAAATAAATTATTTTTAGCCGTTTTTAAAACCTTACACTGTGGAAGCTCACGATGTTTAAACTTTTTTGATACGTATGCTACTATACATCCTCTCAAAAATCCCCTACCTCTTCTAAGCCTTCGATATTCACGCTCTGTACGGTACAATAGTTATACTCGAGAGAGGTACTTAGATTAAACTCATTACACTTCATGATATACATAGCAATTACTATACATAAGGTATTTACTCATACCACTTTATTGTGTTTGAAGTAATGGGGAGCAAAGTTGGGTCGAATACTGAAATCCGGTATTCGAATACGAATCCTGAATACTGTATTCTAAATTGTATTCGAATAATCAATATTCGAATACAAAGAAAAAAAGTATTTGAATACCGCTGTATTCGAATACTTGGATTCATTTACATATGAATACTTTATGAATATTCCAACTACAAATAACATATGCGCACATAAAGCTTGATTATTATTTATGTAGTTAATTTATAAAAATATAAAAAGAATTAAAAATCTATGTTAAATAAAACTAGAATCATCATTTTTTGATACACAGTGTCACAGTGAGGTTAAATAAAATAACTGTTTAATAAAATACATTTGTTAATTTTTATTTCTTAAAGTTTTATTAAAAAATTATAAATAAAACGATAAAATAATGAAAAAGTTAAAATAAAATTCTTTGGTACACCGTCAGATAAAAACACAAACTTATTGTTTGATAAAAAATAAACAATTCGCATTACCTATAACCTATACCCTACAACCACTTACTTATACAGGGTGTCCCACGAGATACGCCTCTTACCATAACTCCATAACGGTGCAATTTTCGAAAACTAATTTTAAAAGATGGCTTTTTTTGAATATACATAAAAAAGGACCCTTACAAAATTTTTTAAAATTGCACCGTTATGAAGTTATGGTCCGAGGCGTATCTCGTGGGACACCCTGTATAATAAATAAAACTTAAAATACATTCATTGGAGATTGGAACACAGTAAGGTAACACAATAGAATTGCTTAGCAAAAGAAGCTATCCTTGAAAAATAATCTTGTTCTTGAATACCGGGATTCGAATACCGGGATTCGAATACAAAGTGGGTATTCGAATACTAGGATTCAAAAATCGTATTCTGAATCCAAAATACCGAGTACTGACTAAAAAAGTATTCAGTCGAATACCGAATACAGAAAACACAAATGTATTCGAATAGTATTCGAATACCAGCCAAATGTATTCTGAATAAGATTCAGAATACCGGGTATTCGAATACTACCCAACTCTGATGGGGAGTACTTACTAAAACTTACTACACATGATATACATACTATATACAAGGTAGAGTACGATTCAACTAAGAAAAAGCCACACACATCATAAAGGCCGCAATAATTTGCCTCTCTCTCAGGTCCATTCCATTTAAGCGTCAGTGGCGTTTTGGTGATTTTTTTCGTTTTTCTAATATAGAGATACAATTGCTTAATAATTTGGCAACGCTGTACGACTGCCGCATGGTCCAGAATATAATTCGAACAGAAGCTATCGCGTAAACATGGATCCCTTATTATTGTGAGCCAAACTTCGGCGTTGCCAAGCTTTTACTTACGAACAAAAATACGGGTTCATCGGAAGAAAGTGGAGACAGCGAGAGTACTATACTCTGTTTTTAAACTAGGAGGAGCGAATTGAAAAGACGCATTTACACAGGGAAAAGTAACTAGATTTATTACTAAGAGCGAGTTTCGAAATATAGTCGTGTTCAAAATTTATGAAATAATTATCTTTATCGGCCTTAGTTGGTGAACGGCCACTGAGCGGTTAAGAAACGAATAAATGTCATAGAAGTAATTTTTTAATTGGTCCCAGACAACGGTCGCAAATTTCACATTATTGTGATCTGAAATATGTGTCTAAAATGAAATGTCACTGTCAAATTAAAGTCAATATGGTTGTTGATTGATGTCAGAAATGCTTTTTTCTTGCTTTTGAAATCGACTTTTTGAGAATAACTATGATCTTTTTAAAATGAATATTAAATATTTAAGAAAATTGTTAATGGAATATCCAGATGTAGCCAGGTTACTATAAAATATAAAGATCTGTTTACATTTTTAAGGATATATTTGTTATAGGTATAAAAAGTAAAAGTTAATCAGTGAATGACAAGTGGATCACACAGTAAGTGGTATCTCTTCTATGAGTAATGTGGATATTATGGCTTATTTAGTGTTAACCCATGGTTAATGCACTAGAGGGCAAATAAAGGCATTCAAAAGTTTACAGGCCTATGAGTCAGAATTTGTTTTGAAAACTGGAACCAATATTTTCATAACACTACATGTCAACATATATTTTTCAAAGTGAACTATTCATACATACCTAAGTATTTTTAAAATATTTTTTGTGAAAGTAATGTTAACTCATTGTGCCAAATTAAGATTGTCCCTAAAGTAGTAGATGGTGTTTTAAATGTTATAACAATTTTGTAAATAGTTTTATTCTATAAAATTTGCTTGAATATTTAGTTACATTTTAATCATTTTGGTTAGAAATTCATCAATTTTTAGTTTTAAAAAATCAGTAATAAAATTATTTTTTTCTAAAATACTTCGGAATTCATCTCTTCATGGTAATCTCCCATCTTTTTACCTTCAAAAACCAATAATGCATTTTCTACAAAACCTTCAGAATCAGCATGTAAAATAATAAGGTGTCTTCCCATTCTTGTAAGGCTTTTCAGGAATTGCTACCTTTAATAGTACTAAGTGTAGAAGGATCCATAATTGTAGATTTTCAATACAATTGCTTACTGAAGAACTATTATTTACGAAATAAAGTAAAAAACTAAGTAATGGATGAGATATCAAATTATAAAATGTCAGAACTGTCAACAATATCAATTATTAGCTGATGTTTATGCTAAAAAGTAATGTGTGAAACTGACTGTAATCTGACCAATCAGAAGGCTACAGGGTTGCCAACTTAAATTCAAATCGCTCCTCAGTTTAAAAACAGAGTATAATAGTTCATTAACGGACGAACTAGAATGTACTCCTCTAGCAAAGTATATTAACCATTGAGTAGCGACAGCTGTGGAACCGAATTCTAGTGCGCCGACGCGAAATAGAGAGGCGAAACTTCTTCTAAAGATGTAAACAACCCCTTTCACTTTAGTGCGGCAGCTGATATAGGAATTCGTTGTCATGCTCTTTTATTGTGTTTTTGTTAAGATCTTTTGGGACTTTATGAGTTTTTTATTATGCCAGGAAATGCATGTGCTTATCGACCTTGCTCGACAAGATCTGGTGATAACAAATCACTGTTTTCATTTCCAAAAGAATATGAAAGGTAAGTACCTTGAATTACACACTATATTTGATATTTATCAAATAATAATCTTATTTTTATTGGAACTTATTTCTAAAAATTTGATGTGATAAGGCCTCTTTCGTATATTTCCTATAAAATCTACAGAATATACAGCATATGTACCAGGTATAACAATTATTATAAATGGGTTTTTTCGAGGATTTCTTATTTAGAAAAGGGTTCGTTTTATACCTGTCTAACTATATGGACCTATTGTTAGGTACAATATTTAAATATTTTAAAAGCATTTTCCTAAATAATTTAACCTTAATTTAACTGTATAAAGCATAAATTGGCCCTGCTTACATTCCTTCTGCATATTTTATGTTGATACTAATATACCTAACTCTTCAAAACTTGGAATTTCAATTCTCTAGCTCATCCGGACGTAGGTAAAAAAATTGAAATTTATCAATAGTGATATAAATATTTTTATATTTACTACATAAGTTAAATATAAAACTGCCTAATGACCAAACCTTTATTATAAATGTAAACTACAAAAGAGTTTTACTTCTAATTACGTCGAGCAGTGTAAACATCACATTCAAGACCAGTTTATAATTCGAGCAGTATTTTAGTGTGTCCTTCCGGCAATAACGTCAAAAGAGAGAGAAAGAAAATTTGCACCACCCAAGATCAAAGGCACCGACGCTTTATGTCGCTACTCAATGGTTAATATACTTTGCCTCTAGTTTCATTTTTTGCACTAGTTGAATAAATAACAATTATTTTAATTGTAATAAAAATCTTAAATTCTAAAGTCGAAAAATATATGTAATGTTATTTTAGTTTAGTTATTTAGGTAATATACAAATGTTTAAATCATTAAAATTTAACTTTTTAATCCAATAACTGTTTTTTGTTGGGAAACTGCTTTAATTCTTATTTAAATAAAAGCCTACGCCACTGGTATATCGATCTGGAGCAACAGAGAAGGAATATTTTAAAGTGAGGCAGACGATGACTAGTTGATGGTTAATATACTTTGCCTCTAGTTTCATTTTTTGCACTAGTTGAATAAATAACAATTATTTTAATTGTAATAAAAATCTTAAATTCTAAAGTCGAAAAATATATGTAATGTTATTTTAGTTTAGTTATTTAGGTAATATACAAATGTTTAAATCATTAAAATTTAACTTTTTAATCCAATAACTGTTTTTTGTTGGGAAACTGCTTTAATTCTTATTTAAATAAAAGCCTACGCCACTGGTATATCGATCTGGAGCAACAGAGAAGGAATATTTTAAAGTGAGGCAGACGATGACTAGTTGATGACGCCCGTGGCTTTTTTTAAGTTGAATCGTACTCTACCTATACTCATTACATTCCAATGTGAATGGGGTATTGAAAAGTACTTGCGGTGCTCATTACACATTGAAATGTTCTTACTATGCAATTAGACTCAGTACAGTGGGTACAGAGTAATTGGGACTAACTAAATATATCTTGTTTCTAAAAATTTTTGTTTCCTAATAAATGTAAAAAAAATACTAAATTTAACATTAATATAATATTACATTTTTACAGGTGTTTCTTATATTACCGTTAAAAGAATTTTGAAGGAAGGTAAACAGTCAATGGAAACAACTGGAAAAATTACATTTTCCACACCTAGGAAAAATCAACCGCTACGAATCTCCCTGAATATCAATTGAGGGACATTCGAAGAATAATTTACGATTTTCATATAACAGAAAGGTCTCGTGTTACTGTTAAAAGGTTAAATAATAAAATTAAGGAAGTCGGCTTACCTAAAAATAATGATTTTTTAATTGACTATAGAATGATGTACTAATAGTAACACTATGTATGAACAAGCATTATTCACTATTTTCCATTTATGTTATGTCTTAAAATATACGCGCCCCTGGTTTACAACTTTCTAGGTAAGCTACCAATTCTATTCATCGGTAGGCGCGTTCTTAGCATTATAAATGCGCGTCCTTGGTTCTTTAGATTTGGCGTTTACTGTATCACATTTAGTGAATAAAAACTTAAGATTTAAATCAAAGATTTTTATTTACCCATATTCTCCAATTAATAAGTGTGTGGCTTAGCTCTTTTCACCAACAATACGATGATATGTGATCTCAAAAAGTTGATAGACGGCAATTTTTTTGGAAACTATCCTTGTGCTTATTTTCTATATAAGAAATGAACAATTTAAGAAATAAAACAATTGCTGGCTTTCGAAGTAATATGAAGTTTGATTAAAGCGATATCAGGACGAACAGCACATGCTTAAGCACTGGAACTACTGAAAGGCAGTACCAGATTAAAGTTTACTGCACTTTTTAAGAAAGCAAGGCATTAAAATGGGAATAGTGGATTTTATTAAAATTATTTTTCAACATTTTCGATTTTTTAAAAATTACGCTTATCATTTCACACATTTCAGTTGTTCTATATAACAAAGTCAGCTAACAAAAAACAATGGATTATCTTAAATTTTTATACTACAGAAGAAGTTAGAGTTTTTGGTGTGGTTCTAATTTTTAACTGATAAAAAACTAATGTAATTTATGCTAGATCAAGAGATATAACTATTTTTATATTACTATGTATCATTAAATAGTAAATCAAATCTTAACAACCCTATGTAAGACAAGAACAATCATACACGCAGACTCTAATATTCATTACATCCCATTGGACCTCTATAAAATTGTTTTCTACCAATGCCAGCTAACCGGCACCCCTATTTTATCGATCTGCGCCCTTATTGGCGGCACTGATTAAAGATAAAGCGTTCGCATGACGCATTCATATTAAGGATATTAGATATCATCGTAGTCGATATCTTTAGCCTCGTTTGAAAAATGGTCGACCGACAAAGTTCGATTTGAATGCGTCATTGTTGTCACAATCAAAAAAAAAAAGATAGCACTAATAACGTTTTATAAACGAAGGTAATGAAAATGTCATAGGTTTTGTTGATTTACTGAAATCGGTATAATAATGTTATATAAGAAATAAGTTAGTGTTCCACAAGTTTTTTTTTTTGTTTGAATCTTATTTATTCGAATTTAAAAAGAGAATATCGATGGTTTAGCGCACACATTGTATTAAGTAACATGTTGCTAATATTTCACAATTTAAGTTTAAATGTTCGAAACTATAGCTCTTTGTTATTTCACATGAAATGTATCTGGCAAACTCTCAACACCTCTTCGTTATTTGTGATTACATTTTTCTGAATTTTTTGTAATGTCTCTTATTGTTGATGACATCATTTTGTTTAGTCTGGTTAACTGTTGCTCTAATTGTTGCTCGTCCATTATTACTGAGTCTAGCTTGTGTTGGGTGGCCACTCCACAACACCAAGCCAATCCATCTCCTAGGAAATCTAGCGCCCTTTTTCTTATTAGATGGTAATGCATGCGTGAAATATATTTGGGGCTCCAACTTTCCTGGAGAATGTTAAACTATTATAAACGTGTTGGAGTTCATATAGATTCTCCATAATGCTGCATTCCTTCGTTTTATAGGAATGTATATTTGATTTACAATGTGGCTCCTTTTTATGAGGCTCACTCTCACTCGCTTCATACCAGTTAGATTTACATATTAAAGGTATGGTGGTTTCATAAGCCAAAACGTCAGGTAAGGCTCTCCAAAACGCCCCCCCAGTAACCTCTGTTTTTTGAGTATTACCAAATCTTGATATGGCGGTGAATGATGTGTAGACATAAATCACGAATAATATCCTATTTTTTAAAAAATATATTAGCGTGTTACTTAAAATTGTAAATTTATTTGGTGAAAAAAAAAAATATATATATATATTACATATAATTATCAATTTTATGGATTTTGTATCTTAGTACATTAACAATTTATTTGGAGTACGATTACAAACTTGTATGGATTGTAAAAACTATCAATGTATATTTTAAAATGATTTCAGAGGGAATTTTCATAATTTGTGTATAAAAAAAAAAAAAAAAAATAATAATAATAATAATAACCATTTGCAAGGAATAATCTATTATATACCTAATATTATAAAATCTACATAAATTATAAAATATATTATTAGGAGCTACTAGCATAAATAAATTATAATAATGTATGTAGTGTCCAAGATAGGAAACGGTTCAGGTGTCCATGGGTCATTATAAGGAAGTATTTGACTGACATGGACTACTTCCTGTTTACTGTTTTTGTGCAACCCTTTTTGTATTCGGTAGTTGACTTCGCCTATTTTTTCTTTAATGTAATAGGGGCCAAACCACCTCAGAAGTAGTTTTTCACTTCTTCCTACTTTTCTGATGGGAGTAAATACTTTCACTTGATCACCCTGGGCATAGTTTAGAATTCTATGACTTGCATCATATCGTTCTTTGTCTTTTTCTTGTTTTTTCTCAATACCCGATATGGCTTTGTTCTTATTTGCATGGCGTCCAAGTTTGTGGATGGTGTCATCAAGCTTGCCCATTAGTAGCTGGATGATATGCTGTGGTGAACTGACTGACAGTCCCTATCATTTTAGTAAGTTCAGTGACCATTTCGGATTTGAAGTTTGTTCCTTGGTCACTGAGTAAGAATCTTGGACTACCATGTCTACAAATAATTGAATTCAATATGAATTTGGCCACTTGGACTGACTTTGCATTTGATAAGGCCATTGTTTCAGCCCATCTGGTGGCGTAGTCAGTTGCAACTACTATTACTGTTTTCCCGTTTCAACTTTTGCGAAATGGGCCCAGTATGTCGATGCCTACCCTTTCAAATGGAACTCCTACTTGAATGGGTTGCAACAGTCCTATGGGTTTCATAGTTTCCTGTCATTTTCTGGCCTGGCAATCACTACAACCTTTGACATATTTTTCAATGTCTTTGTGTAGTGTTGACCAATAGTACCTTGCTTTAATTTTATTTAGAGTTTTTGCTATTCCCAAATGTCCTGCAGTAGGTTCATTATGATGAGAAAACAAGATCTCTCCTATAAGATGTCTAGGTATGACCAGTAAATCTTGATTTTCCATCAGGGTTAGTATTTACTTTATACAAAACGTTGTCTATAAGTCTATAGTTTTTTGCTCTTCGTCTTTCGCCGATTGAAAAAGTCAAAGGATCTAAAATAGTGTTTTTCAATTGTACTATCTCAGAGTCATTTTGTTGTTCTTTTTTCATATCCTCTGCCTGCAGCAGGAAGATTGGGATATCATTATTTTCATCGATATCTTTCTCTTGGCATTTCAGCACAGGGTTTCTCGATAGACAGTCTGCATCTTTATTCTTGCTTCCACTTTTGTGTTTAATTTCAATATCAAACTCAGAGAGTTTAAGACTCCACCTCGCAAGCCTACCTGTGGGGTCTTTTAATGACTTTAGCCAGCAGAGAGCGTGATGATCAGTCCATATTTTTTACGGGTTTTCCGTAGACCAAATGCCCAGATTACTGCTAACCCTTCGAGTTCAGTAATACTGTATTTTTGTTCGGCATTTGAAAGGCTTCGGCTAATATAACTAACTGGATGCAATTGTCTATCTTGTCCTTCTTGGAGAAGAATTGCTTCTATGCCTAGCTTAGACGCATCTACTCTCAGTTCACACTCAGAATTAGGGTTGTAATGCTGCAAAACTGGTGCCGTTAGTTTTTCTTTTAAGGTTTCAAATGCTTCTTGTTGAGATTTATCCCAAGAAAATTCGGTATCCTTTTTTGTTAACTGGTGAAGCGGTCTGGCAATTACCGAAAAATTATTTATGAATTTCCTATAGTAATTACAGAGTCCAACGAAACTCTGTATTTGTTTTACAGATTTTGGGGTAGGAAATTCTTTAGCGGTTATTAATTTAGATTCATCTACTGTCAAACCCTCTTCGCTGACTGTGTAGCCAAGAATATTTATTTTTGTTTGTAACCTCACATGTGTCTCGCCCAAACAAGCCACAGGGCACTTGCCAGCAGACGTTCTTAGAATTGCACTATCTGTAATAATTCTTTGTTTCGTTGTTTTCTTTTTTATATAGATGCGCTTACTGCATAGATACCGTCGTTACAATGACAGGCGGATATCCCTTATATTTCAGCCTCACCTAGGGGGGTTTTATGTAGATGTAGTCTTACTAGAATAGAGCCAGATCAATAGTAGTGAACTACCCCTTATGTTCAGATCTACCTACGGTGCGAAGATTGAGAGATAATTATCGAAGATAGTCCAACCCTGTAATAACATCAAGCATATTCGGATAAATGTGAGTCTAGTCGTCCGATGTGTCATTTACCCCAATCAGCTGAGCTGTTATTTGCGAGGGTTCATTGACAGTTCGGTAACCAGAATCGTATTATCTTTTACGGTGATATATTAATTTGAAGGCAATATGGCCCATAGCATACACATCTGGACGAGCTAAATGCGATGTCGGCGACCAACAAATTCCTCAAATGTAAAGATTTACCATTATTGAATAATAATGAGTTACACAATAATACTCATTATTATTCAACAATAAATTTCAATTTTTACAAATTTAATTTGGTTGTTATTAACTCACCATCGGATAAACAGACCGTTGGGTTTATATTATCGTCTGTTTCCATTTCAGACATTTTATATTTTTGTATTCGGGATAATTAGCAGGGACGTTGAGACGTTGGCGTCGAAATTTAGAATGGCGTGGCGGAGAAGGAGCATCGTGACGTAGAACGCCAAACGCAGGAAGGTAGATAAGTAAGGACGTAGGGCGTCAGATGAGATATTGGGCGTCAGATGAGATATTGGGCGTCAGATGAGATATTGGGCGTCGGATAAAAGAGATGACGTAGTGACGTCGAGACGTGGGAACGTTTGGAAGGTAGTTGGTCGGGCTAAAGGGCGTCGGATAAAGGTAGGATATGAACTGCGTGGGTTTAGGAAAGGTACTGAACTTGAATTATATTAGATTCTAAGAATATGCGACTGGAGCTCGAAATCAACTGGACTGAATCTCATTTCTTAATGCTTCTCGAGTCCCTTTTAATAGGATTTTTATACACGATTTAATTAGTTTTTTGGTGATGTCAGTGAACGAATTTAGGTGGATAGGGGGTGGTTAATTTATTACTTGCCTTGGAAAGTTTGTGTATCGAAAACAACGTTCCTATTTAAAACTGACTTAAGATAAGTGCGTTAAGAGTTTTAATGATTATTACTTCGTGGTAACTTATGTTGTATGGTGGTTTTAGATTGCGTTCCCAGACACTTTTAAGTAATTGGATCTCTTACGGGCTGGGTTGTAGATATTATTTATTAGGTGTCGTAAATAAGAATTAATTATCTGGGAGATTTTTGTTAAATGAAGGATTTTGTATTTAATAAGAATGCAACTTTTTTTTTAATAAAATGGAATTAATAAATGATTATGGTACCTGGGTGCGGTACGTTACACCCTTTAAATGTAAATCCTAATTAATAATAAATCAAGTTTTTATGAAAATTATATTAAATGAATTTACAGCTCCATTTATGCCATTTAAGCCATTTATGCAGTGTGTTATCTATTTCACGAAACTATGACGTCAATAATATTTTTTTAAATGGAACAAATTGTTTTAGATTAAAAAAAAGTTAGTCCCTTTAAATACAAATCCCAATTCATATTAATTCTAAGTTTTCTCGAACAGTTCTTTCAATTCTTTACAATACAAAAAATATAAATCCAGGAAAACAGCAAAACGGTTCTCAATGCTAAACCGTGGGCGTGCAACCCGCGAAGGTGGGAAACGAAAATCTTGCATTTTCTTTCCTCTTCCCCCGATTCGCCCGCTCGAATAAATATCGATCAAACAAAGTTGTCATCGAGATTTTGATCGGAAAGCACGCGATCTTCGAATTAGGTATGCCTCGACGAATTTGACTGTTCGTGAAAGCAAAGATTTATTAGAACGTTTATAACTTTTTATGGGACATAAAGGGATGAGGTTTCGGTAAACAGGACTCACTAAACGGCTAGGGCTGTAATATATTTTCTACGGATAATTTTTCATTGCTAATATTTTATTTTATAGATTTAATGATAGTAGGAAGTGGCATGAAAACTGAGGCCCTTCCCATGGGGCCTCAGTATTGCATTCGTGCAGACGAAAAAATTTTTTACCCCCATTTTTTTAAAATTTTTTTCACGTTTCCGAAAATGCAAAAAAAATGTTTCGTCTGGACGTCTGTATGCCGCACGATAACTCGAGAACGAAAGTTCTGATCGACTTGCGGTTTTGATTTTCTTAAATAATTGTTTCTAACTTAGAACCCTATTGATTTTCAGAATTTTTGGTTCATCCTAACTACTTTAATATCAATGTTCTTAAGTCCGCCTGTGTAATCCTTATGCGACTAATTTATACATTCCGAGCATTCAACGTCTAAATTCCTAAGATTCCATACATTGCAAAATTATGCACTCCAGCGATCTGTCAAATAACTGTTGATTGTAAAGGTGAGATTTCTAAGGGGGGTTGCGACTTTCATAGTTGCAATCATAGGCTATTTTTATTCGAAATAGTAGTCGTCAAGCCTGCCAATTTATGAAAATTATACAAGCAGTTTCTTAAAAATTATTTTTTTATGGTGTTGCTAACTTAAGCTTACTACTATTTCGCTCCTTGCCACAATGACACTGGCTCTCTGTCGCAACCCCATAGAATAATTAACCGGTTATTTTATTTCGCATGGCTGTACCTGTCAATGTCAAATATCAAGTTGTCAACTGAACTGTGATGTGTGAATTGTTCTTAAATGTCAAATTATTTAAAAATGTTTGCATCCTTCTTTTGATATTTATTTTTAACAATTTTTAACATATGTAATTTAAAAATAAATAATTACACAAGTCAATAATATAATTTTTTCTGGTTAATCGAATCGGTACGCATTTTATTGTTTTAAGGTTAAGCGAGTGACGGTTTCACTGTAATTTTCATATTTTATGAACCTTTTGAGATGTCTGCTAACTGAATTTGAAAACGTGATTTTCAAAAATGATACATTCGAAGTACCCTTAAAACTATGGATGACACTAACAAACAAATAAATATTCAATGGATTTTAGGACTTCTAAATCAACAAGATTAAAAGATCCATTTATTAAGGTAAATAATAGGATAGAACTTTAAATATACCTAATGTTTAATATTAAAATCAAATTTTACATACTCGTCTTGTTTTTGGTACAAGTAATTATTTATTTCTCAGTTTGAAATTTTGTAATTTGGTATTATTTCAGAAAGTATTGCAATTTATAATTACGATACATATAGTCGGAGAGCTAGTAACACAAATGTCATTAAGTGTTTGATGCACTTTGAAATTTTGTAATTTGAAATCATTTGGATGGAAAAGCAGATATACCTGTGTTGGCTAGACCCAACCCGCACACTTCGCCTGAAGCACAAACAGGTTGACCCAAAATGCCAATGAAAACGAAAAACGGCGTTTTGTTGGCGGTTAATAGTACATTAAAAGCCCTCTTGAATGAAAATCCTAGCTGATCTTTTTTTCAAGATAGGTGGATTTTCACTTTTTCATAATTTTTATCATAATTAACGTTTAAACCATATTTTTCCACACCATCTAACGAGATTAATATCATGGCGCGTTTTGTTTAAAGTGGTATCCCCTGTAAGCCTAATCCACTGCGAAAATAAAAATGAAAACGAAAATAAAAATGAAAACGAAAATAAAAATAATAATGAAATGATAACTAACTACGGCATGTTTTTATAAATGCTGTGAAGAAAAAGTAACTACCACTTTTTTTAAACGGCTGGAATATGATGAATCATGTATAAAATTTATTTTAAATCTTTCCCAATATTTCAAAAATTCTCTGTGAACAGATGCTCCAGTAGTCGATTGGAATTTGTCTAAACCTTCACTAGTAAAAACGATTGGATTCTTTTATTCAAAGTTACCCTCATTTTAGACCCTGTTGTATTTAAAATAATACCATCGATCGTACTTTCATCAGACCTTCTTTTTTTTTTTAAATCAATGTTACTATTTGGTTTTGTTGCTTTTCTGGTAATCATTTTACTAAACTTAAGACGTTTTCACGGGCACTAGATGAAGAAGGACCTGCGCCACAAGAATGACGCAAACCTTTGCCAATTTTCTGAAAACACTCATTGCAAATGTTCCTGGACGTTATCTTTTCAGTATTTTTCAACCTATTCTCTTCGTGATCGCATTTAAGTGAGTTGATGGGATTTTTTTTCCATGATCCTGGAGACCAGAGATAACAAGATTTTTCAAGAAAATACTTGTTACTAAGCTGTGAAATGAAAATTCATTTATTATCTACAGATTCGATTTTCTATTGCGCGGGAGTGCTCGGTGTGTACCATGCGCTCAATTATGGTGAAAAATTACGAAAAAGCGGAAATCCACCCATCTTGAAAAAAACGATCAGCTAGGATTTTCATTCAAGCGGACTTTTTCTTCACAGCATTTATAAAAACATGCCTCAGTAGTTTTCATTTCATTATTATTTTTATTTTCGTTTTCATTTTTATTTTTATTTTCGCAGTGGATTAGGCCTACAGCGGATAGCACTTTAAAATACACTCGAAAAGCTCCAGTTTGACCGATTTTCTCGTGAAAAAAGGCTCTCAGGGGTAAAAACGATCACTCTCAAGAGCTGTAACTACCATCGCATGGGCCTCGAGAACAAAAACTTGGAGTGGACAATTTTGGTGGATTGGGCGTTCCAGGGTTAATTATGATGAAAAATTATATGAAAAAGTGAAAATCCACTTATCTTGAAAAAAGGATCAGCTAGGATTTTTATTCAAGCGGGCATTTAATGTACTACAGTTCATCAAATTTCTAGAGGCTTTCGACGGCTAGACAGAGAAAGCACTACTGACAGGCATCCCGACGGATTTACGCAATGAAAGTACACTCTGCGCATCAAGTATTTCACTATTTCATTCAGACGTAAATGTCAGATGTAAATTTCGCTAAAACATTTCTTTTATTTTCGTTTGTGTTTTTTGCTAATTACAGTTTAATAGAACCTAAGTATGGAGTTTAATAGCAAATTAAGAGGCTGCGTGATTAACAGTCAATCTCGCGAAAAAATAGCCAATGTTATAGAGTTTATGAGAAGAGAAGGAAACTTTAATTCACCTTCAATACCATTTAAAAATGTAAATGATCGTGTTGCTGCAGCCACAGGAGTATCTAAAAACACTGTCGTCCGCATTTCTGGAGAGAAAAAAAGAATCGATAACCGTGAGATATCGGAATTTTCTTCACCAAGAAAAACCATTAAAAAACCAAAAACAGTTAATGATATAGATGAAGCTGCACAAGAATCAAATTTTATTTTTTTATTATTAGATAGCTATTTTTGTTTCTGAGTTGTGTTCATTTACAGGCTCAATTTTTTTCCGTTTCTCCTTTTTGATTTTATATGGGGTTTCAAGTTGTTTTTGACTTATTTCGACGTAAATCACAACACACTTTTTTAATAAAGCAAACAAGTGTTAAGAGGTATATGTACGTGTAAACTACAATTACAAAAAATTGATATGAAACCCATGAAACCACCAACAAAAATGTAAAGCTAGCTTCCGTACTAGAACATGGTGTCATTCGTCGAGATAATTTATCGTTTTGTTTAATAGATCAAGAAATGTAAATATTCCCCTGTTATTTTTTATAAAATTATAAGAGAAATAAATTTTTTTCTAAATAGTATAGTTTATTATTTTGTAGAAAAACAAAATTTTGAAAATGTTAGTAATGTTTCAGAAACAACCGTTATTAATAATAGGTACCATTTTCCTTAATAAGGTAGAAATAAAATATAAACTATTTCCACGATTTACAAAGGCCTACAAAAAAATTATAGGTATTTTCCGCTATCCTATAAAATTTATATTTTCTGACTCAATTTCAAAAGGTTGAAGGAATTCCAAAACACCTTTTATGGCATAATAATTATTTTCAATTCTACATACTATCTTTAGCTGCTTTTAAAAACGTTCTAAGAAAGTCCAATCAGACCAATTTAATCCCTAAACTATTCCACACTTTTAAAATTTAATTACCTAAAAATATTAAAAACTATTTAAAATAACTTGTTTAGCAGACTGTACAATAGCTATCTTAGTCACACGTAGCGCGTTCTCTGTCTGGGCGTCGAACACCTCTAGAAATTTGATGAACTGTATTAACCACCACATTGGCATTTTGGGTCAACCTCTTAATTCTTCAGGCGAAGTGTGCCCGGGCGTACTGCGCATAATAGAAAGGGGTCGTAAAATATGACCCAAAAAAAGTGTTTGATTCAGAGGCCAACAAACAACAATTGAAAGTTTAGGTAATTCTAAAAATACTAGTAATTTAGGCAAACACTTTTGAGAGGGTTAATAATTAATAAATCAACCCCAAAGTTGATTTTTTTTATGGCACCAGGGTGCTGAAATGTATTAGCCTTTGTGGCCTACAATTGCACTACAGAAGCTCATTGATTTGGACACCCATACAAATTGTATGTTATTTGAGACTTTTCATTTTAATTTAGCTGTATCCAGGCCGTTGGACTCTATGCCGGTAGGCGTAGCCAGGTATGGGTTAAAATTTTTTGGGAAGTAGGGTTGCCAACCGTCCTGCATTTCGGTGGACGTCCACCATTTGGGGTGCATTGTTCAGTGTCCTGCAACAACCTACTGCAGGACGCTTATTGTACTTAATTTTAGTGTTTCAAATATCTCCAATTTCTTATATTTTATAGTCACATTGGCACCGTCGCTTATTTTGTAATTTATATTTTCTATATTTTATATATACTAACGCTGGAAGGATATTTTCAATGCGTTGAGCTTCGTGGACTATGACGCGCATAATCGATTGTCCATTTAACATATCAAGACCGAATTTCAAATAAAGATGAATTATTTTTATATTTGCAAAGAATTATAATTTTTTATAAGCTAACAAGAAATTAATAGTAGCTGCAAAAAGGTAAAAAAAAATTACTTTAAACGCAGTGACACTGTTAAGTAGCTGTAACTTTTTATATTCTTATGTTCTTTTTAAATAAAATGTTTAATCATTAGTTTCTATTTACTTCGTTTTTTGGGCAGTAGAATAATCGATAATTGAAACAATTTCTTGGGGCTGAGACAGGCTAAGTTACTTCTGGGTAAATATAACCAGAAAAGATCGGAAATCTGTATCTGCCTGAGCAAGAACAGGCTACGTATTGTAACGGGGATCATTAACGGGCATTGCCGACTAAAAGGACACATTAGTAAACTGAGAGTAGTAGAGGATAGTGAGTGCAGATGCTGTGAGGAGGAGGACGAAACCTCCATTCACATTCTAACTAAATGTATAGCACTCCAAAATTCAAGGGCACTTTACCTAGGAGGATATCAAATAGAAGATAGAGATTTACCTAACTTGAAGCCATTCCAAATCCTACACTTCCTTGAGAAGATAAGATTGGAAGGTATAGGCATTGAGACATTTCCTTGGTGCATTAGCGACAGAAGAGGGCACAATAGATCTTTTAGATCGCAATGTATTAACACCCCATTTCCAACATAACATAAGTAGCTGTAACTTTTTACATTCTTCTTATGTTCTTTTTAAATAAAATGTTTAATCATTAGTTTCTATTTACTTCGGTTTTTTGTCGAATTGTTTATTTAAGGTTTTTGTAATAATAAAAATGTCCAGAATTTTTACCGTATGTCCTGAATTTTTATTACCCTCGTCCAGAAAAATTAAAAAACAAAGTTGGCAACCCTATTGGGAAGCCGCCACCCTACGAGAAGTCGTTGCTTCGTTTTCTTGTATATTTTCTTTTTTTTAATCCCAAAACACTTCAAATGCGTCATTTGAATGACATCATGTCTATTAACGGCATTTTAGTACACGACCGTTTAACGGCGCTTGCTCATTGATTTCAGCACTCGGAGAGGCCTCATGCATTAGTGCCTAAATCAATGAGCTTTTGTAGCGTAATTGTAGCCACAAAGGCTAACAGATTTCAGCACCCTGGTGCCATCGTATAGGAGGATGTGTAAATATGCGTCCCGGGGTGAGTCTAGCCAACACAGGTATATCTGCTTTTCCATCCAAATGATTTCAAATTACAAAATATCAAAGTGCATCAAACACTTAAGAGCGATATCCATGCAACACCTAACAGCAAATTCAGATTTAGAACACACTGACAACTTTCAGTGCATCTGAACCCACTTTGGCAACGTTGCTCTATTCCCAGGCTTACGCTCCCTTCAATTTATTACTTATAAACTATAGATGATTTAAAATATTAAAAATGCCGATAAATCGCAGGTCCGGTCTAACAAAGAGTATTTCTGTTTTGTTTTCTCGTTTAAAATATTTTTTAAAGGTATAACCTGGTGTAACATTTTCGAAAAATTTTTTTTATAACTAATTTATTTATTTACGAAATATATTTTTAAATATACATATGTACCTATTTCTACATTTTCTTATATACAGGGTGTTTGTTGGTAAGTGTGAATGATTTTAGGGAATGTTTGCCGAAGTTATTTTATAAAAAAAAACATAGATCGAAAAAGTCAGTGGCGCAGTACTTTTTTATTAAAAAAGTGGCATTCTCGCACAAACGCCACTGGTACAAGTAGAAATATTTGGAACACCCCAAAAAATACACATTTGCCCCTTCAAAGTTTTTTTGCAAATTTAGAGTAAATATCTTTAAAACTATTAAAAATAATTAATAAAGTTTAATAAATTAAAATTTAAACATTCTGTATCTCGGAAACGAAGCATATTTCGACCTACTTTTATAGGAACTTTTTTTAACAAAATAACTTTGATAACAATTTGCAAAAATCGTTCGTACTTATTTACAAATACCCTGTATAAAAATACGTTTTTTAAATAATAACCCATTTGATACTAGTTTGTGCAACAACAGTGGACAATCCACTGGAGTTGTACAGTATGTTTTTTTCTACGACCCACTAACGAAAATCTACAAATTTAAAGTATTATTTTAGGAAAAGACAAAATAATTAATTATAAAATAATTTATGACTTTACTAATTTGTGAAATAAAATAAACATGAAAAAATATTTCATTTAATTAGTCCCCAGCCCAGATTTGAACTCGGGCCTCTCGCGTGAAAGACAGATGCCGTATCATCATTTTCACCTCCACATTTAAAATTTTAGTTCTAAAAGTAGTAATTAAATTAGTTTCATATAGGTAGTTTAATTAAAATTTAGGATTTTTTAAATTGTGGTCTAAATTAAAATTATTTATGAATCCTACGCAAAAATAACTCATTTTAATGTATATTTAATCTCAATTCCTAAAAAATATACTGACAATTAGTTTGACAGAATTGTCACTTATTTAAAATTTTAAAAATAATAGTTGTTGGGTGTCCAATATATAAACTGTGATTGGTGGATTTCATTTTTTTGCAGTGTTCTCACTACCCAGAATGGATATGAAATATATTCTTTGAGTTGAACGCAATAGTATATTTTTTCGTTTTGTAGTCTGTGCGTGAATAGTAGTTTGTGCAACAAAATTGGATATGATGGCCATATCGCACGAAGACGAAGTTTCAGAACGACGCCGTAGACGGAATGCTTAATCGTCTGAGTGCGATACAGACAATCCACTCGAGTTGTACAGTATATTTTTTCTACGACACCCTAACGAAATTCTACAAATTTAAAAAAGTAATTTATTAAGACAAAATAAATAATTTTATTAAAATAATGTATGACTTTTAATAATTTATAAAATAAAATAAACATACAAAAAGATTTAATTTAATTAGTCCCCAGCCATGATTGGAACTCGGGTCTCTCGCTTGGAGACAAACTCCGTGCCGTCGCCACACTTGCCATTATAGTTCTAATACTTGTAATTAAATTAGTTTTATATGGTTTGATTAAAATTTAAGATTTGTTTATAAATTTGGACGAAATAAAAATAGAATTTCTATTACTTATCGATTATACATAAGAAATATTCATTTTTACGTATATTTAATCTCAATAATTCAAAAATATACTGACAGTTAGTTTGACTACATAAAATTTAAAAAATAATAGTAGTTGGGTGACCAATATATAATGTGATTGGTGGATTTAACTGTTTTGCAGTGTTCTTACTAGGTAGAATGAATATGAAATATATTCGTTCAGTTGAACGCAATGGAATACTTTTTTGTTTTGTAGTATGTGCGTAGATTAGCTAATATTCATGTGGGTATAGAAAAAAGCATATCCATGTGGATGTAGAAAATTGTAGTTTGTGTAACATGAGTGAATATAAATTAAATTGATTTCATATAGTTTAATTAAAATTTATAATTATTTATTTCTAAATATAGATCAAATAAAACTAGAAATGCTATTATTTATCGATTCTACACAAGTATAACTCATTTTACGCAATAGCATATTTTTTCGTTTTGTAGTCTGTACGTAGATACGCTATCCATTTGGGTGTAGAAAAAATTGTTTTCTAGTACTAAAAATATTTAAAAATAACATTGAGTAAAATGATTTATTATTAGTAAAAGAAGGAATAAAAATAATCATTTTTATTGACTATTGGTCGGATTTCTACTCGGATTTCTACTCAAATTTCTAATATCTAAACCTCTAGTGAAACGTGGATCTAAGATCTCGGGTAGTATACAATCTAAATAAAATTGCTTTAGTTTGTTTTCCATATACACCAAAATCTATCATCTTTTTTATTTTTTCTACTAACATACTTAAAGGTATTAAAATAAATAAAAAAAAAATATTTCGTTTAGTTACGTTAAGTTGCCCCTGAACAATTATTGCATTTTCGCATTATCATTAATAATTGCAAATTTTATTATGTTGTCAACCATTGCTTTTTTCGGAGTCAGTTTTGAAGCAGTGGCAGGATATTTAATTTCGATAATAGGTACTGTCTGTTCCTAATAAACCGTCGGAACCTAAAAACCATATTCAGAATCCACAAATAAACCACATTTATTGGATATCCGCTTTAAATTTGTAAATATTGCTTTAAAGCTAAAGGTTTTTTTTTTATTCAATACTTAGTATATTAATTTCCCATATATTTTAACTTTAATGCTTAGAAGGGGTGCTAATGTTTGTCTTTTTCTAAGTAATCTAGCACGATATTTTATAGATTTCCGTCGAAACGGAAATATAATTTTCGGCATTTCCGAAAGTTTTCCCATTTTTATCACAAATTATTATAACTCAGCTTACACATAAAAGTTCATATAAACACATTGACTAAATACGAAACAAAAACACCTACACTTGAACTAAAAAGAATAAAGCTTTTTATCCCAATTTTCCGGTACTGCATGCACCGCCAACGTCCGCCGCCTTGTTGCCAAATCAATTAATATGGATTGGAATCTTGACAGATTTTCTCAGATTTCCTAATTCAAGGTTTTCAAAAAATATACGCTTTGGACAAAAAAGTGTATTGGAAAGAATTAGCTGATTTTTATATAACAATTCCCGGTAAAGACTCCTTTTTGCAATAATTTTTATAATTTGTATAGAAATAATTAAAAAATTAGTTTTTCTGAATTCGGGCTCTACAGCGGAGTTCTCTATCATTTGCTTAGTAGGTATACCAAATTTTATAAAAAAATATTTAAAACTGAGAAAGAGAACCTTGAAGTCGTTTTAAGCCTGTTTCTAACCATGGATATCGCTCTTAATGAAATTTGTGTTACTAGCTCTTGGACTAATACTAAACATAATCATACTCTTGAAACAGCTGAGACACTTCGATTTCTTCAAGCCAAGCCATATGCAAAATTGGTATCATTCATGGAGAAATTTAAGCTTGGGAGCAATGTCAGGAGAAGGGTTAATCAATGTAAGTGTTTCATCTTTTTCATTAAAACAGAATGTTCTTTCTTCTGACGTTTGAGTTGCTCTATTTTGTATGTTTTCGGTTCAGTTTGTTTGATTTTGGGAATGAGATCTGTTGTTTGCCAGTTTGTTTGAATAATTTCATAATCTTTAAGGCCGTTGTATGTTCCATATTTCGAGTAGACAATAACGTTAGGATTTTTTATTTCGTGATTTTTTCGGTGTACGAAAGATCATCAATGACGCAAAAACCTTCCTTAGTTGGTATGTCCAATTGTACCTATTAATGGAAGTACAAATTCTATTAAAAACTTAAAGTAATATGAAGTTTCATTTATAATCAGTTCTTTGGGTATTTCTTGTAATGTTAGATTAGTAAAATATTGCTGAAGTCCAGTTCGGTAAACGCGAATAAAAAGTAAGTCTCCTGGAGTATTTACGATATTAAGATTTCTTGTATTACAAGTACAGCACATTTTGTTAATAGATGGTTCAAAAATTTTAGCAACTTCGGTATGAAGTGTCTGGAGATTATTTGTTGATACTGTAGCATATAAAACTTTAATGAAATCGTTAATATTATTTGAGCAATTTGTACATATTTTGGTTCGTGTGTGTGAAACTAACTGGCAAAATTGTTTCAATCATGTCAACAATATTCCACGCCATATTTATTTCTTCAAATTTGTGTGGAATAGTTTTATAAAGATATTGAATCCAAATTTGATTTTTCTCGTTAATGTCATTGTTGTTCATGATATCAATCAATACTTTAAAATATTGTAAATTTAGTCCCTCAAAGTATATGTGCATGGCTCTATCAATTTTGTTTAGGGAAATAATGACATGAGCAAATGGAAAATACAAAAGAAATTCTTAGTAATTATATTATTATTGGATAAATTACTCAAACAAGTTTTTAAACCCTAATCAAAAGGCAATATAGAATAGTTTTAAAAATCAAGGCTTGTGAAAATCATCACATGGTTTAATAATAATAATAATAATAATACTCTCCCTAATTCACCCCCTTACGAGTGAATTTCAACCCCTGAAGTCGACTGAAAGACTTGTGTAGGGGAAGGGACGGCTATTATTACTATTTGCCGTGGCGCTCCGGGGCGACTTAAAGATGATTGATGGTGCCATTTGACTTACAGGTGAGGAAAACCCGGAAAACCTCACCCACCATCATCGAGACGGTAATGTATGGCGAATTTTTTTAATCTGCATGTCATATCAACAGAAATTGAATTTCTATTAATACGCCACACATCAAATCCTAAACCGAACCATGCAATTTAATTAAAAATCCACATGGTCTGGTCTGGGATTCGAAACCCAGCAGTCTCAGACTCATAAACTTGCCTATAAATGAATATAAGCGCGATTGACCGCTACACCACCGTCCCGATAACCTAAGTAATGCCAATGCTTCACAAACCAAAAAATTCAACGTGCTAATACTACTATCAGCTTTCGGTATTTCGTTCAAAGTTAAATCATTTCTCGTTTTTGTTACGCTACGAGTTTACCCTTGTACCCAGTCTCGATAAGGTGGGATGGGAACCACCATTTCAGCGTCTCTCGAATTACTAAATAAGTTTTATGGATTTATTATTATTTGAATGACACAGTACATATTTGTAATATCTAAGGTTATTTATTTCAACGCTTGAACTACTAGAATGAAATTTGAAAAACGTACCTTAAACATTAACTGTCTTAATAATAAAGTCATCTATATTCCACAAATTGTTAAACTTGCGAAATAATCAATTTCTAAATATTTCTATGACTAAAAATATGCTAGTTTATGCCAAATGTATCATAATAACCATTTAAATTATTGGATTGACTTATAAGATCACATTTTTACTGAGATATTTATTTCGACACCATTTATAAATATTTTATAGGTTATTACATCTGTTATTTACGAATTTTTGCCAAACAAATATGATTTTTTTCAAGCAAGTTCTTTAAATTTTTATTTTTATTTGTTAGCATTTTATTTAGATTAAATATTCAACACTTTTCAAATATTTTATTTTTTAATTCTTAATCCAAATAAAAACTATCGAAGAGTTCGTCTCAACCAGGGGCGGTTTCTCCATTGGTTCATTTGTGCAGTGAACACCCAGTTAAATTTCATAAAAACACATTATTTTAATATTACTTAAATAACAAAAATATAAATTTAATTTTAATATTTTTATTTTCATACGTGTTAATCTATATTTTTTTGTACATCATTCTCCTCTGGCTGATCGCGTCTCTGTGTCACAGTATACCTAAGTATACTGTGTCTGTGGCGCATTATGATGAGTGAGCCTAACACGAGTGAGACTATATGCCGAATGCATATAGCTAAAAAGAGAAGACAACACGCCAACAGATCCTTCAAACTGTCAAAGGACACATTATTTGGCGCGCCGCTCACAAACAAGGTTGCCAAACCAGCGTTACCAGTCTAGTACAATTCAGAAATAGCTACGTTCGATTGATCTGTCTACAGGCACAGCATAATTTTGTAAATAACCATGGGAATAGAGTAGGGGTTATATTTTAATATTTTAGCATTCCATTTCTTTTATTTTGCATAATAAATATTTTTCTTTAATTATATTTGACCATAAATATGAGACACAAGAAACTAGCTGAACACTAGTTCTTTTTGGTTGCTTTTTATATTTTTACTAATTATTTTAAGTTCCTATTACGTATATGTAAGTTTTCCTAGACTGATTTTTATTTTTTTCGATGTTTTTTGTGGAATGCATTTTGTTTTTAATAAATATACGAGGATATATCAGTATATAACGAGACTGGTGCTATAACTTCTTTCAGAGGTAACATTTTATAACCCAAAAAATGAGACATGAAAGCCTTATATTTAATGTACTACCCCGCAAGTAGGCTTTGATTTAACTTTTGACATTTGTTACAAATTAATTATTGAATTGTCAGTGTTTTGCGTACCCATCGAAAAATGAAAGTGGAGCAAAGATACGCGATAAAATTTTGTGTTCGATTGGGTAAAACACCAACTGAAACTTTTAAAATGATTAAAGGTGCATATCTAGATAATAGTTTATCACGATGTAGAGTGTTTGAGTGGCATAAAAAGTTTAAAGACGGTTGTGAATCAGTTGAAGATGAACCTCGTCCGGGTCGACCACAAACTGCGAGAAATGACACAAAAATTGCAGAAATTAACGACTTGATACAAAATGATCGCCGGATTGGCATAAAACGAATTTTTGACAATGTTAATTTGTCTTACGGTACCACTCAAAAAATTATTCATGAAGATTTAGAGTACCGGAAGATCGCGGCAAGATGGATTCCAAAAGTGATGACCGATGAACAAAAAGCGAATCGAGTGACAATTTGTCAGCAGTGGAAAAGGCAATTGCAACGTAACCCACAGTTTTTAAATAATGTGGTTACATGTGACGAAAGTTGGTTTTATCATTACGATCCTGAATTGAAGTCTCAAAGTATGCAATGGAAGCATAAAGGCAGCCCAAGACCGCAGAAGGCCAAAACTGCTAAAAGTGCTGGTAAAGTGATGCACCTGATTTTTTTTGATAAATTTGGCGTTATTTACGATCACATTGTACCTAGAGGACATACAGTAACAGGGGAGTACTATTCTAATGTACTTCGAGGACCCTTAAAGGCAAAATTAAAGAAAAAAGGCCGCTTTATCAGGACTTTGGCTGGACGCTGCATCACGACAATGCTCCGGCTCATAGATCAATGATTTGTCAACGAACAATTGAAGAATTAGGGGTTGAAATTATGGTTCATCCCCCCTACTCTCCTGACCTTGCTCCATGTGACTTCCATTTGTTTCCTGAAGTCAAAAAAGAATTGAGAGGTAGAAGATTTGAGTCGGATTTAGAGCTCAACAACGCTGTGATGGATATACTAAACAGACTATCAAAAAATGGTTTCTCAGAAGTTTATGATAAGTGGATAAAGCGATGGAATAAGTGTATTCAACAGAAGGGAGAGTACTTCGAAGGATAGTTGTTGAATTTTTTTAAATAAATGTTTCGTTGTTATATTATAGCACCAGTCTCGTTATTTTCTGATACATCCTCGTATTTAGTGGACACTGTGTTGGCTTCAATAAATCAGAAAATATGAAAATTTAAGTAAAATATAGAATATACGCTTTTAAGCGTCCAACGGCACTCGCGTATACTTACTCGACCCCAGTGCCTCTGACGCTTATAAGCGTTTTTTTAAATAGCGCTCTCTAGTAATCAAAAATCAAAAGTACTTAATTTCAAGTCATTTCAAAACTCTAACATAAATAACTTCAGGGTTAAACTGATCGGCAGTGAACGTGTTAATAGGTTGGCAACATTTTTCGTTAGAAATTTGTCAGTTCTATGATCGAACTGTTACTTTTTTTTTTTTACCTTTTTTTCGGCCCCTTCCGATTTGATTTTTGGAAGAAGATGGCCGTTGAGATTTGGCTCCACATTGTGTTAACTAGTGTTGAGTAATAATTAGTTTCCGAGCTTTTTGTTTTGTCCAAGGGCCCCCGTGCCTATGTTTATGTTACTTTTATTTTGGATGAACTTTTATTTCACAGAATATCATGTACATCTCTACAAGTGTCATTTGCAGATTCATGTATTTATGGTTTATTTAAATTTTATTTACTATGGTTTCTGAATTTACCTTTAGATTTTAAAAACTTCTTTAGTAGGTTACAAAGTTGAATATTATTGTTGAACTTTTTAAATTGTTTATTTTACCTTATACATTTTTACTTTCCTATATGTATACAGACATAAGGAAAGTATAGGAATCATGATTTTTTTTCGACCTCGAGTTTTCGACGGATTTTTACGTTTTGAGGTCCCTGAATCCGTTTTGACTATTTTCGCGATGATGTCTGTGTGTGTGTGTCTGTATGTCGCATAACTCATGAACCGATACACAGAAAAACACTAAATTTTAAACTTAAGCTTTATTCCAGCGTCTAATAAACTGATTAGATTTTGGGCAGAGTCGGAACATCTGGGGGGGTACTTTATAGGTGGTCATTTTTATATTTTATGGATTATATCTGTTATTTACATTTGGAGAAGAAATTTCTTCAAATAAAAGTTACTTCTAATATAATTATCTATAATTTTTGTTATATACAAAATTTTCCTAAAATGGTCCGTATTCGAGAAATTTTACAAAATGTAAAAAAAATCATTTTTTATAAAAATTGTTCAAATAAAAGTTGTTTGTAATATAATTCTCTATAATTTTTATTCTATACATAATTTCTCTAAAATGGACCGTGTTCGAGATATTTGAGAAAATGTGTAAATTACGAATTTTGAAGATAACTCAAAAACGGATAAAGAAAAAGACATTAAATTTTAAACTTAAGGTTTATTTCGGCCTGACGTGAAATGATTAGATTTTGGACAAAGTCAGAACATCTGGGAGGGTACTTTATGGGAGGTCGTTTTTATATTTAATGGAATATATCTGTTATTTATGTTTGGAGAGGAAAATTGTTCAAATAAAAGTTACTTCTAATATTATTATCTATAATTTTTGTTTTGTGTCAAAATTTCCTGAAATGGTCCGTATTCGAGAAATTTGACAAAATATGCAAAATTCTGATTTTTATGAAAATTGTTGAACTAAAAGTTGTTTGCGATATCGATCTCTATAATTTTTGTTTATACATGATTTTTCTAAAATGGACCGTAATGGAAAAGTGCTAAATTTAAATTTTTCAGTATTTTCGTTTTCAATGAATATCTATAGAAAAATGTTTCTAGGTAGATGTATGTGGACAATGTATATATTTAGTTTATCCTCTAAACATTTATAGAGATGCTGCAATAGGTTGTACAAAATAACCGGAAAAAGCCTATAATAACTGGATAGGAAAGTCATGTGTCAAGCTTTCTACATAACCTGATATATATTTAAAAATAATCTCAAATTATGAAGAAAAGTCAGTTGACTAACTAATAATGTTTATAGATGGTTTTCAATGTATTAAAAACCAAACAAATATCACACTAACTAAAATATTCATTTATTAATAGTTGTAGTGCTTGAAAACAGTAAGATGTTGATAACAATAACTACACTTAATACAAACTCAAATAATAAAAAAAAACAGCGATATTGACTCTTGTACAAAGTTTTGATCCGAACTTCCATATGATAAAATTATTGGAAAAAGTGAACACCCATTTTAAATTACCACCAGCCGCCACTGATCACACTACGGCCCCAATTTACTGATATGCGTAAAATTAGCAGGCCTATCAGATGGTGTTCGACCGTTTAATAACGAAAATGAGTTAGAATACATAAATATGTGTTGTAAAATCGTAATATTTTGTAGCATCTCCAGTTTCTCAGTCTCATTATTTTTGACTTACCCCGTATACACACATTCAACTTTATAAAAAATGCAGGCCCAAATTCAAAATTAGTATTTGAGAGAGGCGCAAAACACAGGAGAGGAGAAATATACCTTGTCATAGGTCACTAAAATCACATTTGGCTAAATCGAATATTTTGTAGAATTTTTAGTTTCTCAGTCTTATTACTTTTGACTTATCCTGTATAAATACAAACTCAATTTTCATTATAAATAAGTTATTATTTTAGTTGAAGGTGAGAAATTAAACAACAGTTAATAGTGTCATATTTTAATTTACTATTAATTATTCCACTTATATCCATTAAGTATCAATATAAGTTTTAAAATTACTATCTTTATAGTGGCGAAATACATTAAAATTCCATTCATCCAGAAAGCAATACAGATTTTAACATTGATATTTTAGTCAACATTTTTGACTAGATCTAAATTGAAATGACACTTTATTCTAACATCAATATTAAGAATAATTTAGAAAATCTAGTTTCATTTAATTAAGAATCGCTTGATTGAGAACACTATTCAAATTGTCAAGAACTAACCAGATGATGTTTAGATTGTTTTTATGGAAATGATAAATATATACATATTAATAAAAATTAGTTTTGTCTTGTTGTCACAGACTTTATTATAAAACCGGCAACGTTGCATTGAAGCGATATGGTGTAAAGATTTACTGTCTTCAAATTAACCTTTTCTATGGTACAGTAAAGTTTACATAAATAATAAACTCAAGTTAAATATCTAATAACTGTTCCACCTCAGATTCATTATGCAATAAACATCATCTGTTCGTTATAATTGATAACAAGCTTTGTTATAAATGAAAATCTGCATATTTTTTTTTTATTCTAATAGTACTTTTATAACTATATCACAATATTGAAATAAAAAAATGCAAATCAAATTATTATAAAATGCGGTAATTTTTTCAAATCCCCTTTATTTAGCGAAATTGTTTAAAAAAATATAATATTACCCCAAATAAAAATAATTTCCTACAAAAATTACATTCTCTGCCTAAACAATTTTTCATACAAGATGGATCAATGATGTTCTTTTTACATTTTATTTATCCATATTAAAAAAATCATGCAATAACTTTTTAATGAGACGAAAATTAAAGAGTGATTCACATTTTTTTGGGGATCGCTCCAAATTTTTCAAAATAACACAACAGTATCATCACTTTATTTTTACTAAAACTGTAGTTTATTTCTAAGTCACCGTTTTAGGCCAAGAAATAGAGTAGGTTTACTTGTGAAAAATTAAAATAAAGCACGTCGCAATCCATTTTACAAGGTGTCACAAAAAGGTTTTTTATATGCACAAAAAGTTTCTTATGCACGTTTTGAGATACCCTGCACAATTATGACTGGATACATATTACATAGGGTGTTTCAAAACGTTCTGTATCGCTTGGAAATCTACAATAAGTAAGCATGAAACTTGTAAAATTAAAAAATCAAGAGTTTTGTGAAATGCAAGATAAAACTGAGACGCACTTTATAAAGGATTGCGACGTGTTCTTCGAGCACATTATTAATAACAATGTGAACCTAGGCATAGTTGTTAACGACGTGCTCGAAGAGCACGTCACAATCCGTTTTAGAGTGTACAATGAATTGCGACATCGTTAACGACCATGACTGGACACATTGTATATTGGACTGCGACGTGCTCTTCGAGCACGTCGTTAATAACAATGCCTGGATAATTATTGTTAACAACGTGCCAACAAGAATGTATATCCAGATAACAACGTGCGTTTTTGAGCACGTCGTAATCTATTATACACACTGTCTATTTCCAATTTGTGAAGTGTAAGATAAAATTTTCTCACATACATAAAACTTTTCGAGGCATATTACATAATGGATTAACAACGTCTATTCAGGCATGGATTTTTGAAATTTTATTTAATCATTTCAACAATGTTAAGTAATATTTTGTGCGAGGGGCAAATCACTCTTTGTAAAAATGTACATGTATTGCCGAATTCATATGATTTCCGCAATCATATGGCGATTTCTGGATGACTGCGGCGATTTCTAGATGACTGCGGCGATTTCTGGATGACTGCGGTGATTTCCACATGACTTCCGACAGATTTCCCGTGACTGCGGTGATTTATGTATTGACTGCAACGATTTCTCTATTGATTGCGGCAATTTCCCTATTGATTGCGGCGATTTACTCGTACGTATGGATTGTCAGTATTATTGCAAAATTGCACGCATTCCGAAGGATTTCTACGATATTGTATGGCTTACCAGTTGGTTTCCAGTAAAAAAAGCAGTAGCTAGGTGTTTCATCAGAAAAACTAAATTTTGTATAGCGCATGTATAGGTGCTAAATACAATGCATTGATTTAAAACTAAGTGTGTACGACAAATTTATCAATAAATCAACTTTTTGTACGTTTTTTATTCATTTAAAAGATCAGTTTTAATTGATGTGATACCCGAAATATAAACTTCTATGTAGGTACTTACATGCCTCTATTATTAGATATCTTTGATATGCCTAAATGAACAAATAGGTACAGGTAAATAAAACAAGTTAAGTAATTAAGTAATTGGAGGTTTTTTATTTAAAAATTTCATAAAAGTGTTTTTTTAGACGTTTACAAATTTTATTGATGTTTGTTTCTAGTTTAAATGGACCAGATCCAATTGAATTGATGGGTCCGTAAAATATTAATTTATTTTTAACAATTTGAATGTCGTCTTTTTTTGGCCATAAATATTCTTCAAGTTCAGATTTAAAATTTTTTATTTTACTAGTGGTTTCATCAATTATTTGAACAATTCGACCTATGTACCACGACTCGTAAAGAATTGCGTAATATTGTTCGTTCCTAATTAAAATGCCATTGATATTTTTCTGGAGCAAAGTGTTTTCACCGGTAGTTTTTTCACTTTCTGTTACATCTTTGTCATTGTAGTTATTTGGTATTTTAGCTGTGTTTTTTCTGGACTTGTTTTTTTTTTGTTATTTAGTACTGCTGAGGATGTTCCTTTTACACAAGATAATCTGTCAGTTGAGAAGCGCCCGTCTTCAGTGGAAAATAACCAACAAAGAGCTGATTTTTTTACCTTGATTTTTTTGTTGTTCACAATTATGTTTAAAAATGAGGTATCAGAATCACTTTTTGTCTAGTAATTTCGAAAATCCTTTATATTAAGATCTTCCAATCCATAAAAAATGCTCTTTTCATTATCTACATCATATATGGAAACTTAAGTTTAAAATTTAATGTTTTTTACTTTATCCGTTTTTGATTTTTCTTTAAAATTCGAAATTTACACATTTTCTTAAATATCTCGAATACGGTCCATTTTAGAGAAATTATGTATAGGGAAAAAATTATAGAGAATTATATTACAAACAACTTTTATTTGAACAATTTTTATAAAAAAATATTTTTTTTTACATTTTGTCAAATTTCTCGAATACGGACCAAATTTTGTATAGAACAAATTATAGATAATAATATTGTAAGTAACTTTTATTTGAAAAAATTTCTTCTCCAAACGTAAATAACAGATATATTCCATAAAATATAAAAATGATGACTATAAAGTACCCTCCAAATGTTCCGACTCTGCCCAAAATCTAATCAGCTAATTGGACGCCGGAATAAAGCTTAAGTTTAAAATTTGGTGTTTCTATTTGTATCCGTTCATGAGTTATCGAGGATACAGACACACACACAGACATCATCGTGAAAATAGTCAAAACAGATTCAGGATACCTCAAAATTCAAGGTCGAAAAAAATCATGATTCCTATACTTTCCTTATCTGTAAACAGATAGGAAAGTAAAAATACATTTAAAACCCTAATTAAAACGTGTATCACCACAACCCCCATAAAATACCAACAATTTTGTTATACATTAAAAAAAAAAACTAGATGAAAAGGGACAATTTTCGACCACCTTGTAAAATCTTGTATACAAGTAGATTTAGTGTCTAAATTTATCCTAAAAAAAACCTTCAAATTCCAAAATGTAAATTTAACTTAATAGTTCTTGCCTCAAAATGCACGGAAGGACCCTTTCGATAAATGTAAACTGCAATTTCTTTACACAAAATGGTTTAGATGGCTTAATCAAAGCACCCTACATCAACAATGGCTAATTGGTTAATGTCACCTTACTGCGCGCGATTTTTAACGATTGCTAGTGATTGCTCAGTGACTGCTAGAGAATTCGGGGGACTGCAAGGGAATTCGGAACGACTGCGAGCGAATTCGGAACGACTGCGGCGATTTCTTAGCGATTGTTACTGATTTTGATGAGACTGCGGCGATTTTCAATGGGATTGCGGACATTTTGTACACGTATTGCGGGAGTGATTTGCCCCTCGATTTTGTGTAAGATAACATCTTTTCCACGTGTATAAAACTTTTTTGTTCACACTATCCAGATATGGATGTTAACAACGTGCTCGAAGAGCACGTCGCAATCTATTATACAATTTATTCCAAATTGTATAATAGATAGTCGTTAACAACAATATCTGAATATACTTTATTATTAACGATCCATTCTATAGTGTCTCAAAAAGTTTTATTTTATTCTTGTTTTAAGCCAAACTGTACAATGGATTATGATATTGTTAACAACCATGACTGGATACACATTTTTGCTAACGACGTGCTCATAGACCACGTCGCAATCCATTACACAAAAAATTGTATTCTGCGTTTCACAAAAAAAAAAGATTCTTGATAAAACCATCTGTATCATTTGAAAATTTACATTTAGTATAAAATTTGTAAAATCAAGAAATTTTTTTTTGTAAAATATAAGATATATTTTTCTCACGTGTATTAAATTTTTGGGACACGCTTTATGAAAGATTGCGACGTGTCCTTCGAGCACATTATTAACACCAATGTGAACCTAAGCATGGTTGTTAACGACGTGCTCAAAGAGCACGTCGCAATCCAACGTGCTCGAAGAGCACGTCGTTAACAACAATATCTGAATACAATTTATTGTTAACGACGTGCTCGAAGAGCACGTCGCAATCTATAATACAAGTTGAAACAGATTGTATAATAGATTGCGACGTGCTCTTCGAGCACGTCGTTAACAACAATATCTGAATACACTTCATTATTAACGACGTGCTCGAAGAGCACGTCGCAATCCATTCTATAGTGTCTCAAAAAGTTTTATCTTAATCTTGTTTTGAGACAACCTGTACAATGGATTACATTGTTAACAACCATTCAGGCATGCATTTTTGAAGTTTTATTTAATCATTTCAACAATGTTAAGTAATATTTTGGGGAAAGATAAAATTTTTCCCCCGTGTATAAAACTTTTTTGTTAACACTGCATAGTGGATTGTGACGTGGTTAACAACGATGCGTATCCAGATATGGATGTTAACAACGTGCTCGAAGAGCACGTCTCAATCTATTATACAATTTTGAATAGATTGTATAATAGATGAGCACGTCGTTAACATCAATATCTGAATATACTTTATTATTAACGATCCATTCTATAGTGTCTCAAAAAGTTTTATTTTATTCTATAAGATATATTTTTCTCACGTGTATTAAATTTTTGGGACACGCTTTATGAAAGATTGCGACGTGTCCTTCGAGCACATTATTAACAGCAATGTGAACCTAAGTATGGTTGTTAACGACGTGCTCAAAGAGCACGTCGCAATCCAACGTGCTCGAAGAGCACGTCGTTAACAACAATATCTGAATACAATTTCTTGTTAACGACGTGCTCGAAGAGCACGTCGCAATATATAATAAAAGTTGGAACAGATTGTATAATAGATTGCGACGTGCTCTTCGAGCACGTCGTTAACAACAATATTTGAATACACTTCATTATTAACGACGTGCTCGAAGAGCACGTCGCAATCCATTCTATAGTGTCTCAAAAAGTTTTATCTTACTCTTGTTTTGAGACAACCTGTACAATGGATTACATTGTTAACAACCATGACTGGATATACATTTTTGTTAACGACGTGTTCTCAGATCACGTCGCAATCTATTACACAAAAAATTGTATTTTGCATTTCATAAAAAATAAAAAAGATTCTTGATAAAACATTCTGTACATTAGATAATGATTTGCTCTCGTTTTGAGACAACTTGTACAATGATTTGCGACATCTTTAACAATCATGACTACATACTTTGTATAATGGACTGCGACGTGCTCTTCGAGCACGTCCTTATCAACGTCTATTCAGGCATGGATATTTGAAGTTTTATTTAATCATTTCAACAATGTAGAGTAATTTTTTATGTGTATTTTAAAAATATTTGTTGTAAAAATTAGAATAATCTATCTTAAATATTTATCACATTTTAGATCCATCTCGTATGCTTTGTAAATATAAATAACACCGAATTGGCGTATACATTTTTTTTTTAGAATAAATACCAATCAAAAAAATAGAAAATAATTTCAAAAAATAGTTAATTTTATCATAATTAATATTTCAGATCACTACTTTAAGAGGAATGGCGGTGATTATCAATAGATTTGCCGGCATCCTTTTCCGGTAAAGCCAACTCACTAGGTGGCGCCCTGGGCGACTTATTTCTTTGCCGCTGATTCAACAACGAAGGCGTCCAACTGAAAGCCGAAGACGAAGACGGCTCCACGATCGCTTCTGCATTATCGCTTATAGGAGGCGGAGAAACCATTTGCACCATGGGAAATTTAGACTGTTTTTTCCTCTCTTTCATCGGCGATTCTTTCCTTCTAGATTGATCGTGTTCCGGATAACAATTAATCGATCGCAAGAACGATTCTAAAGGTCCCATCACGGATTCTTTTGTTATCTGCGAAATAGGAACGGTTTCGCTCCAAATCGTTTGGTTGTTACTTGGTCCTTGATTAGCCATATCTAAATGTCTAAATCGATGCTTCAATTTCTTCCTATTTTCAGTGGTAAGTACGTCATTCGAAACTGCATCGTTGGAAATAGTTCCCAATAAAGCCAAATCCAAATTCGAAGTAGTGAGATCCAGTAAGGTATTCGTCGGATCTTGATTTGGATTAATGGCTGCCGAATTTTCGAAGAAATGGAATAGTTTTAATTTTTCTTCGAAATTTCCGACTATTTCGGTTGGTGAAAGTGCTGATGCGCCTACTATGCTACTATTAGCTGAACTCGGATCTCTAGCCAGCATTCTTTGCGCCATAGAAAATTCCGCGTACTCTACATCGTTTTCTCCAGACATTGTTTCAGCGTCGACGTCGTTTTCGTCGTTAGATGTCGCTTCGGGTAGCTCGAAATCGGGTTCGCTTAAATCACTTTCACTACTGCTACTAGTTAGCATTAACGAAGACACGGCTGTATTTAATATATTAGGAGAACTCAATGAAACGCTAAGCCCTAAGCGATGAGGCGAATTCGGTTTTTTAACGGTAGTTTTCGAAGAACAAGGACAATCATCGGTTTTAGTTTGATTACTGGTACCAGCTAAACTTTTACCAAAATTCGCCAACTCTGTCGAAAAAGATTTATCGTTAGAAACGTCATGCGAAGTTGACGGAGCAGGACTATTATCTCTAATAGGGCTGGGTAGATTGTAAAGAGATTTCACCAAAGCCAAATTCACTACATCGTTAGGTTTCTTTCTCATACTAGCAGCCATAGCATTTCTAGATATCTCAGCCGCCAACAGCTCCTTCGATTCGTTAATCTGAGTGATATATTGGTGTTGGACGGTTTGAAGTTGATTTATATACCACTGTTGGTCCCGGCATCTTTGGTAGAAAGTCGGGGCTCTAACTTGAAATCTTAAAACGAGCGTATCTAAAGTTTCGTTTAAATAACCTTCGCTAGATAAAACATCGAGTCTGAAAAATCTGTTGTAACCCCAACATTCTCCTACTTCAAAGTCCGAAGCGAATTCTCTAACGATGTTTTTAGATGAATCTCGACTGGCTTGGTGGACCATTTCTACTCGGTATTCGTACTTTGAAGTTTCTGGATACCCAGCGCTAAGCTCCAAGAATACCGACAGGTAATTCCCTCTGACTACTCCATTTCCATCTGGGTAAACTTTTAATCGCCAACATAGACCATTACAATGTAATGGTGTCGAATAAATAGGATCAGCCTTGCGTTGTAACTGCGAGAATCCGTGTAAGATAAAAGTACTGGTATCGTAATTGGGTACTATCTCGCTTGGAAAATCTGCTGGAACTGGAGCTGTTACAAAACTGGTCATCGGTTTCTTTCTGATAGCGTGTATCATTCTAGAAATTTCGCTACTTTTAGAAATAAGTTCAGATCTCGAACATACATGCAATTGATGTTCGATTTCGTGTAATAGATGTTCTAATTGTTCAGTTTCTTGCGTCAGCGCGTCCTTTTGACCCATTAAAGTCAGTAATTTCGCTTTTAATTGGGAATCTAATCGAGCTATCATTACTTTAACAGCGTTTCTTATTTCCCTCACTCTCTCATCTTTAGCGGATCTAACGGTTTCTACATTTCTCTCTACTTCTTGTACAATACTGATTAATTCCATTAATCGTCTACGTAATTGGATAATTTCGTCTTTGATTTGAGTGACGTGTTGTTCATAAACTTCATCTAGAGGTTTAAAAGTATGGCCAGAATGGGTGCCACCCCAGAGAGCGCATTGATGGCAAATGCAGCATCTACAGGTCCAGCAATAGACCGACAGTTTCTCTAGATGCGTCGAACATTTATCTCTATCATTTTCTTCGTTTCTATTGCCACTGAGATTGACAGCTTGCAATGTGTCGAGTTGCTGAGTGACTTCTTCGACCCAACGACAATTGACGAGCTCGTGCAAATGCAATGAGGCGCGGCAATGTGGACATTGCGATCTCTGTTCCGTTAACCATCTGCGGATGCAGACGTAGCAACATAATTTGGAACAGTGCGGGCATAGATGGGCGTCGCGGAGTTTTTCCATGCAAATGAAGCAACGAAAAACTTCGGCGAGCGTTTCCACGCTATGTTCGTCATGTTTGGTTCCTGATTTGTTTCTAGTCGCCATTTGGGAGTGGGATTTAAATGTACCTGAAAAAAGAATTTCGCTGAATATTGATTAAAAATTATCGCTTAGAAAAGATTAATATCATTGATAACTCACTTGGCTCCGAAGATAATAGACCTTACTTATTTATTGTTACACTGATCAACAAGCAATTCCAATTAGAAAGCAGGAAATTTCGCTAAAAAAGTAAATTGTAGACCAAAAACAGGGTTAGAAAAAAGCATTAAAAAAAATCAATAAAAACCAAACAAACGTGATTTAATTCTGATTCTTTGGCTTTAATTTTTTTTTAAAACTGATAAAGTGACATAAGTAACCACTTCTGAAATTACTTTAAATCTCCATCACGTAATACACGAATTATGGAGTTATAAGGTAGGGAGACGCTATCAGTATCTTTTTCAAACATTCAAAACGGTATCACTTGTATCATGTTTTCAACCCAATATGGCTGATCCGCCAGATACGGACTTTTCTGAATGAAACCCAAATCTACATTTTTATTTTCTTTTTTACTTTCCTATCTGTATACAGATATAAGGAAAGTATAGGAATCATTTTTTCGACATCGAGATTTCGACGGATTTTTACGTTTTGAGGTCCCCTGAATCCGTTTTGACTATTTTCGCGATAATGTCGTGTGTGTGTGTGTGTGTGTGTGTGTGTGTGTGTGTGTGTGTGTGTGTGTGTGTGTGTGTGTGTGTGTGTGTGCGTGTGTGTGTGTGTGCGTGTGTGTGTGTGCGTGTGTGTGTCTGTGTGTGTCTGTGTGTGTCTGTGTGTGTGTGTGTGTGTCTGTGTGTGTGTGTGTGTCTGTGTGTGTCTGTGTGTGTCTGTGTGTGTCTGTGTGTGTGTGTCTGTGTGTGTGTGTCTGTGCGTGTCTGTGCGTGTCTGTGTGTGTGTGTGTGTGTGTGTGTGTGTGTGTGTGTGTCTGTGTGTGTGCCTGTGTGTGTGTCTGTGTGTGTGTCTGTGTGTGTGTCTGTGTGTGTCTGTGTGTGTGTCTGTGTGTGTGTCTGTGTGTGTGTGTCTGTGT